>CM067328.1:27315000-28582500 GCA_034376525.1 Nicotiana benthamiana
TGCGATTAAAAGTATATAGCATATAATAACTTTTGTTTGAAATAGAATTATTAAACTGCATAAAAAGTTACCACTACAATACTGAATATTTTATGTATAATTATATTTAAATTATTATGTAATGTTGGTATATGTTTTATTCTATTATCTCGATTCGCTTTATTATTACCATAACTCTAATACATAGTTCATGTGATAAAATATATTTTACAATTTTTTTAACCATGAATTTTATTTAATGCAAAAGAAAATGCAGTGAAAATTATTTAGAAAGAAATTGCAGACCTATAATTCATTTTCTGATAGGAAATGTTGTATTTTGTTTAAAATATCTTTCTATTCCTTCTTTGTTGGTTTTTGATAGAGAAACTCTTACTATAGCCCCTTAAAAAGCAAGATGTTCGCTAGAATATAACTTCTATTAGAAATACAATTTTGATTAATAATCGACAGCAAAATCTTGCTCACATAGCCATACGTAAAAAATCATCAGCTAAACTTTCATTCCAAAATCTTAGTACGAATACATACATACAAATTGAGAACAAAATGAAAAAAAAAAAAACTAAAATCAACATTCAATGAACATATACTACCATAATTGCTACAACAATTTTGAGTGTCCTGAATTAATATTGACTCAGAAACTTCTACATATACAGTCCAAAATTAATGAACCAAATAAAGAAAAAAGAAAAAAAAGAAGATGATATTACATGAACCAGTTATTTCATACTTTAGTAGAGAAACCTTGTATTACCGTAGACTCCAAACTTTGCTTCTTCCTTTAAATATCAAACATGGTATAAGCAAAATGCTTGAAAGTTTGCTTGTAAAATGCTATGAGATTGTCTAGCCACACAAGGATGAACAATGTGATAACATCATTAGCAAAGAAGAAACAACATCACAATAATGAGATGACAAATACGACTTTTAGATTTCCATAACGGATGAATCATTAAGCAATTTATTTAAGAGAATAAAAATAACAGTACTGACACCTTATTTTTTGGGTTGTGTTCTAAATATATTGAATTAGAAACAATTCAAAGGTTGGTGATGCTTAGAATTCCCAAAATGTTCTAGAACATAGGATTTCCAATTAAAACATGCAATAACTATTATTTAATATATATAATCGGAGGTTACAATTAGTGGTGGAAGTCAAAGGGCTGCCAATTTCCATATTTGTCTTTATTTCAATTAAATATTTTCTTTTTTCATTAATTTTATTAGTATGTATATTTACATTTTTTGTACATAATTGTATTCGTTACGAAACTTAGCTCAAAGTAATAAACAAAAGACAGACAACAAAGTAGAGAGAAAGAGAGAAGAGAATATATTTCTTCCATGTATCCAAGTGTATTACAAAATGATTTCCCATCCTCTATTTATAGTACTACATAGAGGTATACTAAAAGAATTCCATAAATATGTCATTAAGCTTTTGAGATCATGGAGGAAGATCATGGGGGAGATCATGGAGGTGTGGGAGTTACAACCATAAGTATTGGAGTAGTGGGAGTTATGGAGAAGAGTAGTGGGAGTAACTTCTTTAGGAGTTATAGACATCCACTACAAACTATAATATTTCATAACACTCCCCCTTGGATGTCTGTAGATAATGTGCCTCGTTAAAAACCTTGCAAGGAAAACCCCGTGGGACAAAACCTTGTAAGGGAAAAAGAGTGCAACGCGCATTAACTCCCCCTGAAAAGAGCATCAATTCACATTCTTGAGCCTTCGCATTCCAATCTTGTGCACCATCTTCAAGAGATCGTTGGTAGAGATTTGATAAATAAATCAGCCATATTAACTATAATGAATATTTGCACCTTGAAATCATAACTCGTGGTAGATATATAATGTCTTCACAAATATCGTGGAATGGCTCTTCAATATCTCCATAAATGTATCATCGCTATCATATTATCATGCTTATAGTTATAGCAAGATACATTTGTGCATAAATTGCATTGAGGAAGTGGTACCTCAAGATCAAGAATTATAGATGCTTCAAGCAATTTAAATCCTTTATGGATTGTCATATAAGTTTAGTCATATAAGCCATATTATAGACTTTAGATGCATATCAAGTTTTCATGTCATGCTAGACATATAAGATATCGAAAACTGATTACACATACCATTGACTTTATACTTTCAAGTATTCAAACTACATGTCCAAAACTACATGTCTTTCATATGGAATCAATTCTACTTGAATTGTATCTCTTCCATTTGACCAATATTTTTGTTTGTATTCGACAAATTTAAGATCCTCATCGATATTTAGCGCTATCATAGATGTCGTCGATGAACATTTTATATCGGTTCCAGTAAATTTTCATAAAGACATGACATGGAGATCTCTTCATTCATATATTCAGGTACCTGAATCTCTCATGAGATTTTATGAAGTGTTATGTCATGTGATCTTCTAGATCACTTGCCTCCTTATTATGATCACTTCGATCATTTGCTCATCTTCTTTATTAAGAAGTTCTTTTTGAAACCGATTTGTCTATACGCTTTAAGTGTATCAAAGACTTTGTCCTTCTAGGACTTAATACTAGCATTTGCAATGAGAATATAGTTACTTTCTTTGGGTCAGCAAATGCGTATGGCATGCTTTGCAATTGAATTATCTTTTTATGAACTTCAAGTTCATATTATGATATTCGAGGATCTATATATACAAATGATAATTCATTCCATGTAGCTTTTTCTCAAGTGTTTATCATGTCTCCCCCTCATGTTAGAAAAACTAACTTGTTTCCTCAACTCTGGAAAATCATCTTTGTGCATTATCATGTTAATATACACTGCACATCAATAACAATAAGATAAAATTATTTGGTTCCTGACCCTGAACCACTTCTGATGGGAGAATATAATATACTCTCGTGTATAACGTATATCAAATTGATACAGATAACTTTGTTCTCATAAGCAATAGTTTAGCTATTAAGTGGAGGCACTCAATAAATTATTTTGCTAAACCAAATATGATGTAAACCAACTTATCAAGATGAACTATCTTGAATAGAAAATCTGGAAATTATGCTCGAAATTAGATTACTGAGCAAGTTACCTCGTAAGCACCGGCCAGGTTGCGGGTTAATAATAATCGCACATGTAACCATATCACAGATGCATCATATGTGGTATACATGGCAGGTGAATGAGCCCATATTCACCTTTGATATTTCCAGAATTTATGGGATTCAACCCCAACTTTAGTTGTTCAATTAATTAATGAGAACAAGTTATATAAGAGAATTCGTAAAGAACTTTCTAGTTCTTTAATATTTACCCATGTGAATTCTCTGTTATTGTTGTACATCATACTTAAATTGATATGGCTAACCCTAATGCCAATTGAATAAATTATCAATATTGATAAAGTTCAGGTTTACATCATAACATGTGCAATTATTGATAAACTCTAAGTTTATTATGATATGGGTTTTTATATCAATATACATTCACTTTATTGTGGCATTCTTTTGTTTGTATAGTACAAATTGGAGAATAAAGCTGGTAGCTTTTCACATGCATATTATCATGCTACAAGTTGTAGTAATAGAAGATATCAAATCTTTCTTTTATTTATAGTCTCAATATAATCAATCGCTTCGCGTATACTTTGGAAACTGAATAAGTTTCTTTGCGACTTACTACAATACAGTACCTTATTGGTAATCAATTGTGTTTCTCCAAAATAATATAATTGGCTCTTACAAAGTTCTCAATTAATTTAGTACTATCACATATTAATCAATATCCATATAGTGAATATTTCTTTTAAAGAGAAAGATGTACCATTATGGTCATGTCAAAATTATATGCAAGATATGTTTCTTGCATTATTATTGTCCTTTAATAATCACATTGCCAAAATATTTTGGCGTACAATAGGTACGTGACCATTGACCATTCATGTCATAATAATGACATTATTTTCTTATATCATCTCAATCCTCCTTTTAGAGGTGAGTGTGGTATATTCAATACCAATAGCATGTTCATATTCTTTCAATAATGAATATGTATTCATAAATCAGATGTTGTCATATTCACACCATGAATGGACTATAATCATCTATATGTGCTATGTAAAATCTCATGTCAAATCGATGACAGATATTAATTTCACAGAGTGAAGGATCATTTTGAGAATCCTTATTATTCTCATTATCACAATGATGACGATTATAATTTCGTCTATTTCCACACCCACATCCATTGATACCTTCACGGTAATAATTTTGTCTTCTTTCAGACTTATCACATACTGCTATCACATTCTCTGCGGGGATACGTAATTTTGTTATCCTTTTCAAATCTGTAAATGCGTCTGGCATTTGATTTTCTATTCTTTGCAAATGGATAACATTTTGCACCTCTTTTTCACAAATGGAAGTATGTGGATCAAGATGAGATAATGATGGATTTTTCCGCAAAATTTCCCATTTGGTTTCACCAACTTCTCCCCCTAATTTTGGGAAAAGTATCTCATCGAATCGACAGTCTGCAAATCGTGCAGTGAACAAATCCCCTGTCAATGTTTCGAGGTAGCGAATAATGGAGTGCGATTCAAACCCAACATATATTCCTAACCTTCTTTGCGGCCTCATTTTGGTGCGATATGGCGGTGCTACAGGCACATATACTGCGCATCCAAAAATTCTTAAATGGGATATATTAGGTTCATGACCCAAAACTAATTGCAACGGGGAATATTTGTGATAATTCGTCGGTCTGAGACGAACTAGCATTGCTGCATGCAAAATGGCGTGACCCCAAACCGAAGTGGGCAGCCTTGTTTTCATGAGTAATGGTCTTGCAATCAACTGCAGACGTTTAATTAAAGATTCTGCAAGACCATTTTGAGTGTGAACATGAGATACAGGATGTTCCACTTTTATCCCAATTGAACATTGCATTCTCTATGATAAATATTGTTCCTTTAGGCAGAGTTATAGTTGCTCTTCCAGAGCCTTCAATCAATTTACTACTACCAGAAATTGTAGTAACATCTGCCTTACACATACTTAAATGAGAGAAATATTTCTTCTCTTTGAATATCGTATGTGTGGTACATGAATCAATTAAATTATATTTTATTTTATTTCAAGCATATTATAATTTTAACGAATATTTGCTTGCTACTTAGCTTTACTAGCTTAAAGCAGAAAATATAAAATTTGAACCATATCACAATAATAGATAACTTATGGAAACTATGATAATTGTTTATTCATTAACTACTACGAATAAGTAAAAATAAAAATATCAAACTGCTCAATCTTCTTTAACCATGGATCCATCACCGATCAAGTGATCTATTTTCCCCTCAGGGTGCTCAAAGAAGTCTGCCACATCCAAGTGGGTGATGTCAAAATTATTGTCAGAGACAGAATTGGTTTCAGGGCCTTTACTCTTTAGAGATACTTGATAAAGCTCAACAAAATGTCTTGGTACACGGCAAATTTTTTGCCCAGTGCCCTTTTCCACCGCAACGATAACATATAGTTTCTGAACTATTTGCTTTTGGATTCTTATAATTCCATTTCCGCTTTTGGTGGTTATATCTCTTTGGGGGGTGACTAACACCAGGAAAATTTCTTCCTTTAAGCCATTCAACAAGATAAGTGGATCTTTGACTGTGAGATATGCAATTTTCAAACCTTCATCAAGGTGATGGTGCAAGAAAATCAAGGCCTTAGCACAGTCTTGGGTGAATGCATTATTTCTGTCTTTAATGGCGTCTCCAAGACCCATTGCATCCAAATGGATTTCAGCATCCAACACCCATGTCATGTAGTTCTTGCCCGAAATTTCAAGGGCAACAAACTTTCTTTTCATAATGTCAGACATAATTAAAACAAAATTAGGAGGAGAAAAAATACCTTAATTTTCTCAAAGAGTTTCTTGAGATTGTAGAGAAAACTCTCTTTAAGAAAAGAGCTCAAATCATTAAAACATCTACAACACTTGGAGAGCACATCAAATTCATTTTGCTTTCGTTGACAATACAAGTTTTTACAAATACTATATATAATAAGCAAACTAGCATTCTCATTGCACATGATGTCAGATGCACCTTGTCAACCATTTAGCATAGACATGTGAAAGAGACCAAAAGACTATCACTAAGTCTTGTGCTTAAGTTTGAATTTGATAAACAACATATTCTTTAAGCCGGTAAGATAGGTTGCGGGCATGGTTGTCATGAAACCTAAGGTAGCACAGTTGTAATTAAAATACTTCATCTTACCATTTTATACGAAAACAGATAAACAAAGAGTTACCTGATGGCCAAAAGGATATAAGTAAGCCAAGCCATGAATGTTAAGAAACACATACCACAACTTGACGGAAAATGAAGCATTCGTGCTGATAACGTGTTACGAAACTTAGCTCAAAGTAATAAACAAAAGATAGACAACAAAGTAGAGAGAAAGAGAGAAGAGAATATATTTCTTCCATGTATCCAAGTGTATTACAAAATGATTTCTCATCCTCTATTTATAGTACTAGATAGAGGTATACTAAAAGAATTCCATAAATATGCCATTAAGCTTTTGAGATCATGGAGGAAGATCATGGGGGAGATCATGGAGGTGTGGGAGTTACAACCATAAGAATTGGAGTAGTGGGAGTTATGGATAAGAGTAGTGGGAGTAATTTCTTTAGGAGTTATAGACATCCACTACAAAGTATAATATTTCATAAAAGTATTTGAAATAATATCATGTTGAAGGGTATTATAATCATTTAGTTTTATAGGGTTATTTCAGTCTTTTAAGTTTCAAGTTTGGTCTTCATGCTTATAATATAGTATGATATACAATAAACTCTAAGTTGACGAGATATCATGATCAGCGATACGAAAAATTAAAGTAACTTGAAAAAACTCTAACAATTTATTAGGGTTTGTTTGGAAAGCCACCGGGTAATTGGAATTGATATAATTACTAGGATAGTAATTTTACAATTGTGTAACTACGACGACTTGTTTGTTTGTCATAGTGTAACTACAGTTTAATTATAAATTTATTGTTTGGTTGTAAAAGTGTAATTACACAATTAAATTAAATTTTAAATGAAGTACTTATCAAAACTTAAAAGTTAATATACTAAATATATGCCTATAAATTTTATAAGTATAAATGTTACTATAGTTTGTATTTAAGATGTGTATTTATTCGTGAATATAAATTAGCTAGTTATCATATATTTAAAAGTAATACTGTAAAATAATTTATACTCCCTCCGGTCCAGAATAAAAGATCAATTTATTTTGTGCACACCCATTAAAAAAATACAAAATTCTAGAAGAAAATAGTTAGTGTGATGAAATACCCTTCATTAAGTGTTGCATCATAGTTACAGTAGCACTTACTTCTCTTCTCAAATGTGAGGAGTAAATAACTTTTTAAGGATACGTACATAAGGGTAATTTAAAAAATAAATTAAATTTTTTGTTGATTATATAAATGGGCACTTATTTTTTACCAAAATAAAAAAATAAATTGGTCACTTACTGTTGAACGGATGGAGTATATATTTTTGAAAGTAATAATATTTAATTTATATAATTACAAAAATTAAAAATATATATTTTGTAAGAATATCGTGGAATTCACGTTTGAAAATATGAATTAATATTTATAAATATAATATCATAACATTATTCAAATATTTGACAAAATTAATCTATCAATTCTTTCTAAAAATAAAGAACAAAATGTAATATGAGCCAATACTACTAAAAAGAAAATTGGAAGAATGAATATAACACAATTTTAAAATCCAAATAAAAATATTTGTTTAACATATGTCAAAGTCCAACATAATAACAGTAAGTTCCACTACAATTCAAGATTAGAAAATATAATAAGTTTATAACCACATTCAACAGCGAAATCCGCTTTAATTGCATCATTTATTATATGTCAAGTTTGTTAATAACTCATTATTTCTAATATCATGAGGTATATTTTAAAAAATAGAATACTAAAATAAAAAATAAATGAAGTATAAGCAATTACATGAAATCACAAGAAGTAAGGTGTCACAACCCCAACCGGCCTGGTCGTGATGGTGCCTCTCCTGAAGACAAGGCCAGCCGACGCAACACTCACAATAATCCTTTATGTATTAAGAGTCATTTTTAAGACTTCAATTAAATAATATTTCATAATAAAACACTGAAATAATAGCGTGAAAAATACAATCCCGACATCGGGGTGTCACTAGTCATGAGCATCTATCAAGGTTTGAGTACAACAAAAGTCTAAAAATGTACTAAATACAGTAATAGCAATGAGAGGATGGAAGCGGTGCCGCGAACATCATGCAGCCACCTTGCAACTCTGATAACTCCGCGTCTTAGCAGTCAACACCTGCTACCGAGTTTTGTTATATCTAAATATGCACATGAGATGCAGGGAGTAATGTGAGTACTCAAACCCAATAAGTAATAAGAGTAAACAAAGACTGAGCAGTAGGAAACTGTGAATCCACATTTATGTTAGGCTCATTAAACACAACAAACTTTCAAATCATAATACGAGTCAATATTTTCATTTAAAATCTAGCTTTTAGTTAAAATCATTTTGAAATACCTTCCAGTGGTTTCAGTAGGGGTTCAATACCATTTAAAATATAAATAGAGATTAAAGACATAGTTTATCCCTCGGGCAAAGCATAGTTCATAAAAATAGTCCATCGGCAAAAAAATAATCATAAACACTTCATATCTTAAATATCTCAATAGAAATAACCAATGCCAAATCAGTGATTAATTTATGAACATCTCGTAAACCCCAGTTTAAGTAAAAGTTATTTTAAAATATTTGTTCCACTTTCCGACAGAGGCTCAAAATAAAGATGAATTAGAACACTCAATAAATCAACATATTCGATAGAAACTCACTTTAGTGAGGAGTGAAATCAATAAGCCCATAACTAGGCATCTCGGGCAAAGAATTACTCATATGCATGTGTATATATCTCTCGCCGCTCGGGCTAGCCTCTCTGTCACTTGTGACTCAACTCTTACCAATCAGTACTCACACTCAGCATTAACGCTTACTATGTACCATATAGTAACCGTTGCGGCGTGCAGTCCGATCCACATATCGCTATGGCATGCAGCCTGATCCATTTATTTCATCAACAACACTCACTGCTTATATGGGTCGGGCTGCACACCGCAACAATAATGCGATGTATATATATATACATACATTGTTGCAGCGTGCAGCTTGATCCATTGATATATAATCCTCACAACTAGGCTCCCGTCCTCTCTCACTTATCAACCTCATCATTAGACTCTAAGTCTATCTCAGTAAAATTGGGAACTCATCCTAGAATAGTTTCCATATTTTCAAGAATATAGTGGGAAAGCCAAATTTGAGTAATAAACTGGTAACACATGACTGAGGACATGTGTTCAAACAAATAGAAATAGGAAAGATAGTTAAAATGCCCCTAAGGGTCTCAACAAATCTGCACCAGGCCCCAAACATGGCATACACCCTAAAATATGATAACATCGAACAATTAACTATCAAATACACATTAAAATACCCATTCGGGATGGACAAGGGACCAATCCCTAGCGGTGCTCTACCTTACACTCATCAACTAGTGTGTTAGTCATATTAAAGTAACACAACGATGTATAATCTGGGGTTTCACATCGTCATGACAGTGTTTACAATCATTACTTACCTCGAACCGGCAACAAATCTAGCTCACGAAGCCTTTACCCCTCGAATAAGCCTCTATGCGCGTCGAATTTATCCAATATCAGAACGAATACATCACAATATGCTACGGGGACAAAGCCCACGCAAAAACTATCAAAAATCTCAAAATTAGCAAAACCCGAGCCCCGCTCCTCGAGCCCACTTCTCGAAACTCAGAAAGTTTTACACCAAAGGGTTGCTTATCTTTCCACGAGTACATACATATCAAAAGTTTATAAATTCGACCTTAAATGGCCCTTCAAATCTAAATTTAGAATTTCAATATCTCAAGCCCTAGTTCTTCCATTTTTAGCTGAATTTCCATGAATTTCTAGGTCAATATCATAATATAATCATGTTTTTGGTTCATAAAACTTACCTCTAATCAATTCTCCTTGAATCCCTCTTCAATTCCCCTCAAAGAGCTCGAATTACTCAACTATGGTGGAAAAATGGCTAAAACGCGCTGATGAAATGTTTTATATCTTTCAGCCCAGCTTTTGAACTTTCTTATATGCGATCGCAAAGAGAAATTTTCCAAGTCCCTAAAAAATACTTTATGAAAGCGCGACCTAAGTCTTACGAACGCGAAGCTTCATTTCTCAGATCAATGCAAACGCGGAGAGCAAAACACTAGATCCCCAAATCCTTATACGCGAATGTGACCAATTCTCAGCGAACGCGAAGCTTTCATTTCTAAAACTGGCGAACGTGATCCATTGGCTGCGATCGCGAAGAAAATACTCAAGCCATCCCACATTTCTTCTATGCGATCGCGAGGGACCTCACGCAACTGCGAAGGCCAAAATTTTCCTGCAACTGCTGCTGCATTTTCTGCAATCTTCAAAATTTCAAAACTTCCCGTTAGCCATCCGAAATCACCGCAAGGTCCTAGGTACCTAAACCAAAAGCACCAACACACCCTAAAACCTCATTCAAAATTGTTCCAATCATCAAAGCACCTCAAACAACACCAAAACCATCAATTCACAGCGAATTCAAGCCTAAGTTTTCCAACAACTTCTGAACACGCGTTTGATCAAAAACCAACCAAACCACATCCAAATGACCTGAAATTTCGTACATACATCCCAAATCACATATAAATGCCACAACAACTCTCGAAATTCCATTCTAACCCTCGAATCAAAAACTCACATATCAACCAAAAACTGCAAAAATCTCAACTTTGCCAATTCAAGCCAAATTCTACTCCGGACCTTCAAAACGAATTCCGATCACGCTCCTAAACCATAAACCACTCAAATAAGCTAACCAAATCATAAAAATTCAAATTTGAGCTCATATAAAAATAAGTAAACTCTTAGTCAAACCTTTCAAATTTCAAGCTTTCAACTGATACTGTTCTTTTAAATTCATACCGATTTTCGTGAAAACCAACATCAACGATCTACATCGGTCGTAATGCATCACACGGGGAAAGTCATGCCCGAGAAATGGCGGTCAAAGTGCAAAAGCACAAAACGACCGGTCGGTTCGTTAAATTATCCCCCACTTAAACACGTGTTCGTCCTCGAACATACCCATAGTTGTTCTAGAAGCCAACCAAAAGATGAAAAACCTTACCATGTTTATACCTGGTGGTGATACCACGTCACCCTTTCCCATATAGGTCCGATAACACCACATAACTGAAATTTTCACAATCCATCCTAGTCCATAAACCATAGAACCATATTTCTGATTCTAAAATCCTCAATGCTTTCAGAATCTCACATTTATACTGTGAACAAGTCCAAACAAGATGTAACAACCCATATATGCTATCTCAAGAACAATCACATGATAAACAACCTAACTCAAACACTAGCAATGATAACCTCTAATCATAGCAGCTGCACCTAACAACCGAATACCGATAGAAAACCCTTTACCAACGAAAGTCTCATCTCAACACTTCCATTTGCTTCCAATGGTAACTGAAACACGCAATAAACCATAACCATTTCTCAGATCAACCATCCATAAGGCTCCTTCTCCTTTGGAAAGGACCATAGCAAACTCTGAACTGAACATCGCTATTTATCCCTTAAACATGCTGAAATCAATACTGTTTGTATTCATTACAGACTCCAACGATCTCATCTAATCCAACACAATTACACTAGCGACATGACACATCAAGACATGCTAAAACCACAACTTTTGCAGTCTGTGCACCAATAAGCAACAACCCAAACATACTCACATCATGAAACTGGCTCAAATAAAAGAGTTGTACCTCAAGCTTACCTGTACCATCACAACATCCGGCTGAGAACATGTCTCGCATCATAGAAATAGAACACAAAAATCTAGCTCTGTGTCATTTTTCCACACAACTTCTCTATAACGCGCCATCCTATCCAAACACTACTCCACATGAAATACCTCAGGTCACTATGCTCGAAATCGGCAGCCATGCTCAATTGACGTCTGGAACTAAAGCAAGTCATTATGCCCACGGTGAAACAAATGATATACACAACGCAAACCCGATAGAACATATCTGATACGCTATTCACCGAGCAATTCTCAACTACTTTTCACGCTCGACTTCCATTATGAAACTCTGATAGAACCGCACTTTAGGTGCCTATAACCAACAAATCGTAGCGTCTCACAACACTGGAAAGTAACTCATAGATGCCCCTAATTGCTAATAGCTCAAAATAACCTATGCAACACACCCTTCGCCAACAATAACTCGAAGTCAACAAATCGTCTCGAGGCCGGACACACACACTCACATAGGTCTACTAATGGACCACAAAACAACTCCAGTTACGCACGACCAATAAATAATCCCTCGAAGGTCCACAATTACTGGATCATAGCACATACTAATATCTGACTAACTTACCAACATTTTCCATCCATAACCACAAGATATGAGAACTTCTAGTCTCCAAGCTTATAAAACACACAAATTACCATATTTGATCCCAATTCCGCCACTCTCATATATAACTCACCTCTCGTACACAATCATCCCGCGAGAGATACTCTAAGATTCTTCGGTGCCGCCAAGCAAACATGAAATATCAGCAGCCGATAAAATAAGAAGTGCCGCAATACTACGGAAGTACCATCAACTCAACCACATTTCCTCTTTCTGAAACATATACCCTCGTCAAATCACCTCAATTAGCGTTACCATTTCCTTAATCATCTGAATATCATTTCTCAAATCATATGAAGCTCATTTCTCTAATTATCTGAAACTGCCCATGCTGCCTAAGAATCTATGGCCTTCCATTCCAATTTGAACCGCGGCCTTACACATACAAATCTCAATCTTACACAATATACCGCATAAACTGTACCACTCAAGGAATAACTGTGAGAACTTCATAACCCTTCCGAGCCACAAATATCTACGTACTCACTAGTCAAGAACTTCCCATTAGTTCCATCTAGAAGAAAATTACTATACATCTCATGCTCCGCATGCCCATAAAAATATACATCCCCTTCCCACGGTAATAACAATCAAGAACTCTTCGATTCCCCTTGCACAAATTAGACCTTTCCGGACCGAATCCTTCTAACTCGACCAAGCTAAGCAGTCCATCAAAGCTTAAGAGCATTGATGAAAGATACCTGTAAGAACTCATTACCTCGAACACACACAAGGAACTAATCATGTCATTACCATACTGATCTGGCCTACTATCAAGCTACCTCATCTATCTAGATTTCTTTCTAATTCATCTTCACCTCGATATTCCCTCTTGCTGTAGCACCACAATTCCTCAACCCGGGCTTACCACACAAGACCCAAGCATATATTCGCACTGTCTAAGACCCATAAGCCGCTGAATATTCTCTTAAATATTCCCAAAATCACCACATTACAAAACACTTTACTCTAAAGAACTTCCTGCAAATCTAAATCCATTACCTTTTACCTTTCTGATACCGATATATAGAATCTCATAATTAACATGGAAATACCATAAGTCTTGAACTCTTCAATTCAAAACTCGATGTCTAACCACAGATTCGAATTTGAGATACCTAATTGTTGCATGAAGCATATTGAACACATTAGAACCATTCTCGAGAGTCATTCACTCTATTCAGACTGCAATTAACCCGATCAATAGAATCGAACAACCAGTGCCTCATTGGCACTTCTGACACTACAGTACATAACCTTTCCTCAGTAAAAAATTTCCTTTACTCGAGCCATCCTCAGGCTCAATCTCCGCAACCGGAACTAATTCACCATACGCCTCAAATTAGAACAAACATAGCATATAGCCGAGTAATTTGCTAATCACTAGAAAACTCCCCCACTTGGCTCGAAGCCATAGCTCAGAATACACTCAATAACTCATAACACTTATACTCTATTAATGCCACAATAACATAGTGAGATTAAACTCAAATACTTTGTAATCTTGCGTAAACACAAAGTATCTAGCACTTTAAATCTTCAAAAAATCTCGCAACAGTTAAGCCTCTCTTAAGCGGCCTAAAACTTTAATCTTCAACACTTACATTTCACTCGCACAGAAGATCTTCTAATAATCACATAAGGGTCACACACCCCCAGAACTCTTCGCAGGAGATAACCCACATGCTTTGCCTTCAGTTAACATTTCTGTATACCTTCTACTACCGTAAACTATACGTAGTCACTTAGTCTTCCTGAGTCTTATCTCATACCGCAACATAACATTTGCTTCACTCTTAACTGGAAAACATGAAAAGATCCTTCACATGCCCATAACTCGGGGCTATACCTCGAATCATGATGGAATTCAAACTCCTAATAGTTCTTCTATCATCTAGTAGACCTTCCTCGTCACTACCAAGTCATATAGATAAATCTCGGAGTACTGACATACTCATCACATAGCTATTCATCTGTCACTTCAACTAATAAGGACAATACCAAACAAATAAGTTCAAAACACTTGCTCATACAATCAGCACCACGATGCTCAAGCCAGAGGCAAAGATCCGGCCTCAAGTCCCTAGACCGGCCAAACATCAAACTCAAAGAGATCACATCTCGCCCCTTGATCGGGGGAATCACAAGCCATCAAGGCACATCTAATACCAAGCGCTCATGCAAACGCGTGGAAATAATTTCAAGAGTTACTTTTCAAGCTGAATCATGGACGCATGATAAGAATTCAAGAATGCGAAGTTTTTCTAAAGGTTCTGCAACCTCTCGAGGATAAATACAGAATCGGCCTGATCGTGATGGTTCCTCTCGTGAAGACAAGGCCAGCCGATGCAACACTCACATTAATCCTTTAATTATTAAGAGTCATTTTAAGCCTTTACTTAAATAATATTTCACAATAAAACTCTTAAATAACATTGTGAAATAAAAATACAAGCCCGACATCGGGGTGTCACTAGTCATGAGCATCTATCCAGGTCTGAGTACAACAAAATTCTAAAAAATTACTAAATACAGTAATAGCAATAAGAGGAAGGAAGCAGTGCCGTGAGCGTCATGCAGCCACCATGCTAACTCTGATGACTCCTCGTCGGAGTAGTCAACACTCGCTACCGGGTTCCGTTATACCTAAATCTGCACACGAGGTGCAGGGAGTAATGTGTCTACTCCAACCCAGTAAGTAATAAGAGTAAATAAATACAGGATAGTTGGAAATAATTAATCTACATTCACGTTAGTCTCAATAAACATAACAGACTTCATATCATAATACGAGTCAATCTTTCCTTTTAAAATCCATTTTTTAGTGAAAATCATTTTGAAATACTTTTCAGCGGTTTCAGTAAGGGTTCAATAACACTTAAAATACTAATAGAGATTAAGGTCATAATAGACCCCTCTATAAAAGCATTGTTCATAAAAACAGCCCCTCGGCAAAACAGTAATCATAAACACTTCATAACTTAAAGAACTCAGTGGAAATAGTCAATGCCAAATCAGTGATTAATTTCTGAGTATCTCGTGAACCCTAGTTTAAGTAAAAGATGTTTTAAACATTTGTTCAACTTTCCGACAGAGGATGAATATAAAGATGAGTGAAAACAATAAATAAATTGACATATTCAATAGAAACTCACTTTAAAGAGCAGTCAAATCAATAAGACCATATCTAGGCCTCTCAGGCAAAAGATCACTCATATGCATGTATGTGTGTGTATATATATATATATATATATATATATGTATATCGTCCCTCGGGCTAGCCTCTCTGTCACTCATGACTTAGCGCTTACAAATCAGTACTTGCACTCAGCATTCACACTCAATAGGTATCATATAGTAACCTTTGCGGCATGTAGCCCAATCCACATATCGTCGCGGCGTGCAGCCCGATCCTAATATTTCGTCGACCGCGCTCATTGGGGGTGTGCAGAATCTGGGAGGGGCCCTTACGGCCCAAGCACAATATTAATACGGCGTGCAACTCGACCCATATAAGCATTATTGCGGCGTGTAGCCCGATCCATATATATATATATATATATATATATATATATATATATATATATATATATATATATATATATATATATATTGTTGCGGCATGTTGTCCGATCCATAGATGTATAATCCTCAGAACTAGGCTATCAGCCTCTCTCAGTCATCAACCTCGTCTTCAAACTCTCATTCTATCTCAGTAAAACATGGAACTCATCCCAAAATAGTTTCAACATTTTCAAGAATATAGTCGTAAAGCCAGATTTGAGTAATAAATGGGTAACACGTGACTGAGGACATGCTTTCAAACAAATAGAGTGAGGAAAGATAGTAAAAATACTCCTAAGGGTCTCAACAAGTCGACACTCGGCCCCCAACATGGCATACAACCCAAAATATAGTAATATCGAACAATTAACTATCAAATACACATTAAAATACTCGTTCTGGATGGACTAGGTCACAATCCCCGTCGGTGCTCTATCCCGCGCTCGTCATCTAGCGTGTAAGTAACCTCAAAATAACACAACGATGTGTAATCCGGGGTTTCAAACCTTCAAGACAATATTTACAATCATTACTTACCTCGAGCCGGCTACAACTCTAGCTTGCGACGCCTTTGCCCCTCGAATAGGACTCGACGCGAGTCGAATCTTTCAAAAATCATATCGAATATTTCACAATATGCTAAGGGAACAAAACCCAAGCGAAAGCAATCGAAAAATATCAAAAATCTCGAAATTAGAAAAAAACCTGAGCCCCGAACCCACTTCTTAAAACTCATAAATTTTCACATCAACGAGTTCCTTATCTTTCCACGAGTTCATACAAATCAAAAGTTCTCAAATCCGATCTCAAATGGCCTTTCAAATCCAAATTTAAAATTTCAAAATCCCAAGCCCTAGTTCTTCCATTTTTAGCAAAATTTCCATGAATATCTAGGTCAATTTCACAATATAATCACGTTTTTGGTTCATATAACTTACCTCCAATAAATTCTTCTTTAATCCCTATTCAATTCCCCTCAAAGAGCTCTCAAGATACTCAACAATGGTAAAAAAAATAACTAAAACTCACGGATGAAATGTTTTATAACTTTCTGCCCAGCTCTGAACTTTCAAGACCCGCGATTGCGGCCCAAAACTCGCGATCGCGAAGAGAAATTTTCTAAGTCCCCAAAGAATACTGTATGCGAACACGACAAAAGTCCTGTGAATGCGATGCTTCATTCCTCATACCAATGCGAACGTGACAAAAATGTTGCGAACATAGAGAGAAAAACACTGGATCCCCAAATCCTTATACGTGAGCGCAAACAATTCCCTGCGAAAGCGAAGCTTCTATGTCTAATACTATGCAAATGGGATCTCTTGGCTGCATCACGAAGAGCATACTCAAGCCAGCCCACATTTCTTCTACGCGATCGCGAAGGCCAAAAGTTTCATGCAATTACTGCTGCATTTTCTGGAATCTTCAAAGTTTAAAAACTTCCCGTTAGCCATCCGAAATCACATCGAGACCCTCGGGACCTTAACCAAAAGCACCAACACATCCTAAAACCTTATTCAAACCTGTTCCAATCATCAAAACCATCAATTCACATCGAATTCAAGCCTAAGTTATCCAAAAACTTTCGAAACACGCTTTTGATCAAAAACCCAACCAAACCACATCCAAATGACCTAAAATTTTGCACACACATCTCAAATAACATCAGGAAGCTACGGATACCCTCAAAATTCTGTTCCAACCCTCAGATCAAAAATTTACCGATCAACTGGGAATCGCCAAAATCTCAACTTTTCCAATTCAAATCAAATTCTACTCCGGACCTTCGAAAACAATTCTAATCACGCTCCTAAGTCATAAATCACCTAACGAAGGTAACGAAGTCATAAATATTCTGTTCTGAGCACGTATACAGATAAGTCAATTCTTAGTCCAACCTTTTAAATTCCAAGCTTTCAATTATGACTGTTCCTTCAAATTTATACCGATTTCCCTGAAAACCAACATCAATGATCTACATCGGTTGAATACATCACATGGGACAAGTCATGCCCGAGAACTTGCGGTCAAAGTGTAAAAGCTCAAAACGACCGGTCGAGTCGTTACATAAGGATAGAGATATAAAAGATAAATAATATATGAAGAAAAATATTTTTTAAAATTTCAAAAAAAGAACTAAAAAGAAAACAGAATTGGTGATTTTCTAGTTATCAGCTATCCCAGCGCTGCCATGTCCAATTTGGCCGGCGGCCAGCCTCCTTCTCCGACAGGTCAGCCCCCTCCCACCATTGTCCAACCCCCAACGACCTTTAACAACAATCCACAACCTTTAGATTACTCCAAGATATTGAAACCTAGTACCATAAAGGCTGCCATGCAAGAACGTCAATCTTTAGTTGATACGATTCCATTGAGACGGGCAGCAATTTTAATGGACAACTAGTAGTCAAGTTTACGGAGGCAGAAGTTCATAGAATGAATGTGATTGAGGGACTTCAATAAGCACTATTTGGAAAATTTGCGTATGGATGGCCAGAACTGAACGAAATTCGTCGCATTGTTCCATTGCAATGTGGAATAAAGGAAGAATGTGGCATTGTCTATTTGACGGACATGCATGTTCTCATACGCATGACATTATGGCAAGACTTTGTAGATTTTAGGTCCAAGGGAGCTCAGTATGTTAAGGATAATCATGGTCAAGAATATCAGTTGTGTCCTTTAATATATGATGTCAAGTTCAAAGCAATGGCTATGGGTTGGATTTCTTTTCCAGGTTTGTTAATCACATATTAGGTAAAGGAGTTACTTTTCTTACTTTCCTCAGTTGTAGGTAAACCAATACATTTGGTCATGGCTGCAGTTAACAAAACTCAACCTACTTGTGCTAGGGTCAAGGTTCTAGTTGATCTATTAGCTGATCATCCCAAGAAAGTAAGGATGGATATCTTTAACGAAACAACTGGAGATACAAGGATTGAATGGGTTAATATTAAATATATTGTTGCATAAGTATTGTATAAGGAGTGCAAGTTACAGGTCCATGATCTGTTTGAATGTTGGAGGGTACACCTTGAGTTATATCTGGAAAAAGAAAGAAATAATCAAGCTGAAAATAGCAAGTTGCTGACTAATGCTAATGCACAGCCTTTGATTATTTTAGCGCGTGGGAAAGTTGTAGAAAAATTTGGTTGGTAATTCAAAGGGGAATTAGAAGGAAGTAAAGGACAATAGAACAAAGAAGAATGATAATCAGATTGCGAATCAAAAGAATTCTGGAAAGGAAATTGTACTAGTGCAGCAAGGTGGAGAGCGGCAAGGTGATGGAGGTACTAATGCTAAGCATGGTAGTCAGTTGACTCGGGTTCAAGGTGATACTGGGAAAGAATTAGTACCAGTTAATCAAAGAGGTAACAATCAGTTACAAGTAGGTAATAAATTTGCAGTATTTGAAGCACTTGATGAAGAGGAAGGCAATCATAATCAGATGGTATTGGAAGATCAACCAAGTCCTACATCAATTGTAAATTCAACGCCACCCCCTCAAAGCTGGACAAATACTCCCAATAAGGCTGCAAGATTGAATATAGCAGCTCCAGTTTTCAACCCAAATTCTACTGGAATTGGCTCAACTAAAGGAGGTTCGGATGTCAATACAGGTGAGAGAGAAACAGATGCAACAAAGGCAAAGGATTCAACTGTTCAGTGGTTCAAAGGACTTTTTAGGCACCTGTAGTAGGCACTAACACATCATGTCAGGACATACCATCTCAAGACACTATGGTGGAAAGAGAATTAGCATGAAGTCATGTTAATCATGTTAGAATATACGCTTAACGCTAGAGGGGTGGGGTGAATAGCGTTATAATAAAAAACAATGTAAATTTGCGGATACTCCGTTCATACTCCTTTCGCATGAACTTGTGAAATTTCTTAGTAACGAGTCCGAACTCGTTATCTTCGTCGCTTGAATCCTCATTATTTTGAGGTTGAGCCGTGCTTGCCTTGAGGGCGATTCTTTGCTTCCTTTGATCATCCAAAGGAGGGTTAAGAATAGTAGATTCGTAGGTTTTGAGATTACCTCTAAGCCCGTCGATTGTGACATTTGTAATGCCGATTGACTCTTGAATAGCGTCGGCTTTGGAGCGCCATTCCGGAGTGAGACTTCGAAGAATTTTACGGACAAGATCCCTATCCGCGAAAGTCTTCTTGAGAGCATGAAGATCATTAACGATTTTTGAAAATCATTCGAACATATCGTCTATCTTCTCGCTTTCCTTCATATGAAAAAGTTAATATTCGTGGGTTCGAAAATCTATTTTAGCTTCTCTTACCTGCTCCGTACCTTCGTAGGTGATCTCCAATTTATCCCACATTTGCTTAGCCGTGGTGCAACATGAGATTTTCTGATAATCATCGGGATTTACAGCACAAAATAGCATGTTGATGGCCTTTGCATTATATTCCACCTTTCTGATATCGTCCATATCGTATTCGTCTTCCGATATTGGGACGAGTTCATCTCCAAACTTTTTAGTTGGAAGTTGTTCTCCATTCTTTATGATTTTCCACAATTGGAAGTTGTTTGATTGAATGAAAATCCTCATCCTCTCCTTCCAATAAGTATAATTGGTGCCATCAAAGAGTGGTGGCCTTGTGAAGCGTTGTCCTTCACCTAGTCCTGCATTAACGTTACGAGTAGAAGCCATGGATTGTTTCTCTCAAACTCTTAAGTCTTTCAGAGAGTTAGACTCTGATACCAATTGTTAGAATATACGCTTAACGCTAGAGGGGGGGGTGAATAGCGTTATAATAAAAACTAATGTAAATTTGCGGAATTAAAATTGCAGGAGTAAAATAAGTGCGGTAAATAAAGAAGTAAGGAGAGAACACACCGAACTTATACTGGTTCACCACAACGTGTGGTTAGTCCAGTCCCCGAGAGACTCTCTCGAGTTTTACACTAACTCCGTTAAGCTTACAGGTGCTTAACAAACCGTTACACTTGCTCGTAGATATACACTCTACAAGACTTCAACCTGCTCGAGGATACCTCACCTCAAGACTTCAAGCCAAGGAACTAAACTTTCCTTCTTACAACAAGGGATTAGAACTTCCCTTCAAGTGTATTCAAACACTTAGCACTCAAGACAAGACTCTCTTATAGAGTAAATGTGAGTAAAATAAATACGCTCAAGAACACAACAACTTCATCAAGAGTTTGGCTCTCAAAAAGCTATGAAATGAATATAAAATGATTGATATGAGAGTATGTAAGCTTAAGCAAGAATGTAATCAGTTGTTGTACTTAAAAGAGTGATTTTGAGGTGTATTTATAGTGCTCAAAGTTACCAAGACCGTTGCTTAATTGCCAATCACTAATTGTTGATTTTGTGCTTGCATAATCGATTATATGATCCGCATAATCGATTATCTGCAGATCGTTCAAAAATCATATGCGGATTTTAAGCAGAATAATCGATTATTCAAGTTGCATAATCGATTATCTGCTAACGTTCAAAAATCGGATGCAGATTCTCTGCAAGCATAATCGATTATTGCCTTGTGTATAATTGATTATATTTCAGCGTTTTAAAAATACTTTGGCAACGGTCAGTGAATAATCGATTATGCTATCTCGTATAATCGATTATTTTGTTGTTTTGAAAATCCGGTTTTACACTGTCTTAACATAATCGATTACAAGTGAGACATAATCGATTATATTGCTGTCTTGAAAAATTTCGGTTAACACTGTCTTAACATAATCGATTTTAAGTAAGACATAATCGATTATATTGCTGTCTTGAAAATTTCGGTTAACACTGTCTTAACATAATCGATTATAAGAAATACATAATCGATTATTTATGTCCAGATTTGAAAAGCATGTTTGAAAATCATTTTGGCTAAAATGAAAATGTTTGAAATCATTTTGGTTTAACTCGACGATGCATGAAAATGATTTTACGAGAGAAGCCAAGACTTGAATAAGTTGTCGGATCAAGATCACACTATAAAGTGACTCATTTATAACTTTGTTGTTATTCTTGATCTTGCTCTTTGTTTCTCATGTTCTTGGACTTTGGCATATGTCAATGTTCCATGCGCGTCGGTTTGTCATTTATCAAAACCTACAGAAATGAACACAAGTTTAGTTTTAGCGACTTGAGAACGTGTTTCAACAAATCAAATACCTGACCTTGGTGAATTCCCTAATGTGAAAGACATAGTTCAATGGAAGGGTGGTAGATTATGGGCTGATCAAATAGAGAAAGATCCAGATGCAGTAGAAGTACCAGCTGGTGCACATAAAGAACCTGAGAGGGGTGATCAATATGGAGAGGAGAAACGTGTGAATGGTGATGCCAATACCAATGTTATACACAACAATGAAGTAAATAATAACAATGATCAGGTAGAGTCAAATGAACTTGGAAAGGGGAAGGAATTTACAAGAAAGGAAGGAATGGACATTCCAAATTCAGAAGGAATTATTAATTCAGAGGAGGAACCAAGGGGAACAAGGGAAAATTTAGTGCAGACTAAAACAAAAGCCGATGCAGTATGAGGCACTGAAGCTATAGATAAGGGAAAAGAACAATTGCTAAAAGAAGCTGATACTCCTAAATTAGCCAAGTTGAAATTGTTGAAGAGAGGAGAGGAACAGAATATGCTCATTAAATCCAACAAATCAAATATGTTGGCTAGGACCACAAAAAAAGAACTAGGACTGCTCCTGCGGAACCGCAGAAGCAGTGATTGGACCGCATGTGTGGAAATCTCCGGGCAGAATGTTTTAAAAGCGGGGTTAAGTTCATTGCACTCATTTTCTTTCACTACATTGGCCGATTGTTGGAGAGCTTCAAGGAGGTATTTCATCATCAATGTTAAGGTAAGCTACTCCTACTTATTTCCAAGTTAAATACATGACTACACCAGGAAAATTTCGGATTTTTGGAAAAAACCTAGAAACTTGATAAAGTGAATTTTACCACAATTTGAGTACGGAGTTAAGAGAAAATCATATATTTGAGTTTGTGGGTTCATGGGTAAATATTATCTTCCAGAAATTTCAGATTTTGAGCACGTTCACCTGAGGGCATTTTTGTTATCTTTTCGTTCGGGGTTAGGAATTGTTATAAATCGGGGTGTAAAGTATAATTGAGCATATATTAATGGATTTGTATGATCATTGGCTAGTTTTGGAGCATTATTCATTGGTTCAAGTCTTCGGAAGAATGTAGAAATGTTGGTTATGAGTCTACGGAGCAAGTTGAGTCTCCTTTATAATCTTGTGAGGGGAAATTTACCCATATGTAGGTTAAACTGGTTAAGTGCTCCAATTTGTGAGGCTCACGTATGCACGAGGTGACGAGAGTCCATGCGTAGCTATTATTATGCTATTGTCCGGGTAGTCTAGGACACAAAAGCATGTTATAGTTGAATTATTTATGAACCCATTGATAGCTTGAATTTTAAATCACATTAAATTAGTATGTGAATTTATAAAAAAATTAAACTTAATTTCTTAAAATTGTTAAAATAGAATTGGTTTTATTTGAATAAATATTCCCAGATAAGTTCTTACTTGACTGATTGAGCATGTATTCTTATGTGTACCTGTGCCGCACGCATGATTCGAGAGCAGGGTATGTGTTTATATATGGAACGGGCCGAACGCCTTGGAAGATTAAATAGATGCATCTATTGTTCGGTCTATTCTACCCTCGGCAGTGCACAGTTTACATTTGTGTTGGAGCGGACCGTCGAACTCGGCATGATATGCGCATGTTTATACTACTTACCTGAAATACTTGATGTTTACATTGCTTTTTTCGCCTGACATAAATTGCTAAGGTTAAATGAAAAGAAACCTTGAAAATCCATTGTTAACTATTAAAGGTGTTTACCTATTTTACAGCCTTGTTTATTAGAGCATGCTACATAAATCCTTATTTTTCTCATATTTTAGTATATTATTATTGTACCATTAGTAAGAGTCAAAGTTGACCATCTCATCTCTACTTCTTCGAGATTAGGTGGGATACTCGTTGGGTACACGTTGTTTTCTTACTCATACTACACTTACTGTGCATTTTTGTTCCACGGGTTTATTGTGTGGCTCGTGGCTTAGCGGCATAGTAGCATGACAGGCGCAGAGACTAGGTGAGTTGTATTTGCTCGAGGCGATTCCGCAGCTAGTGTAGTCTCTCTCATAATTTTATTTACTTTCTACCCAATTGTATTCCGAGCAGTTATTGTACCTGTTTGGTTTCTCTTAGAAAATTGCTTATGTACTTGTGACATCGGGTTCTGGGGATGTATTTGGACTTATACAGAAATTTTGACATTTGATTTAAAATTTCCTTATTTATTTGGAGGAACATACTGAGGTATTGATTTAATCATAATAAAGAATCATTTTTGAAATTATTACAAATAAAAATTTAATTAAGTATTTTAGTTTGCTAGACTGACAGTGTTGTCTGGTGCCACCACGACCCTTAGTGGATTTTGGGTCGTAACAACATGGTATCAGAGCACTAGGTTCCCGTCGGTCTCACGAGTCATGAGCAAGTCTAGTAGAGTCTCACGGATCGGTATGGAGACGTCTGTACTTATCATCGAGAGGCTACAGGGCTATTAGGAGTATTTCCCTTCTTGATTTCCTTATCGTGCGGTTCAATTTTTTTGAGGCTTATGCCTTTGATTCCTTCCCACTGAACTTACTCGACGTGAGCGCTTGTTATAAATGAAAAATCAAAGGATTGTAATGGCACTACAAATGTGGTGCGAGATGATTCTCCCGGTATAGTTGATTGGACTATTATAGTCGCATTATGGAGGGATATTCTATTGTGTCAGCTCAGTAACGAAACTTCTAAGAGCCTTGAGGCTAGGCATGGGTTGCCATGATGCTTATTAGCGATTATTCCGTAGTGTTGTTATGATGGTAGGATGTTTGCCCACGTATCGGGGTAGTGAATGAATTGAAGGGAGGTTTACTCAGTGTGTAATCAAGGGATTCAGCATTTATTCCCGGCATGGGAAAGGTAGTCAGACCAAGGATGGTCGGATGTGGGCTGGTGGAAGTAATGAGACTTGGTATTTCCATGTATGGTGGAGCCTTTCTTCTATGATGGGTGTCATGGTCCGGATTAAGCATTATTAAGTTTGTCGATGGTTACAATCTGCTACAATTCGCCTTTATGGCAAGATGTTGTGAAATAGTATTGGAGATTCAACTGTCAGTTATCGCATGGTGCAGTGGTTTAGGATTGACTCAGATTTTCTAATGTTGACGGCTCGAGAAAGGTGACCTTTGGAAAGATTTAAAGTTAGCAGCAATGGTGGGTTCAAGTGCCACGAAGATAGATTTTATTTAAGGCAATTATTGTGCAGCAAAGTATGAGGAAGGACATGTGGGAAGTTTCAGTCGGTGTTTGAAACTTCTAGAAGGCCAAGTATGTGGAGCAAGGTCGAGTGGTCGACCTTAGAGATGAGTTCCGCTAAAGTGGGAGAGTGGAGGGTGTTGCATATGGGCTTGGTAGTAGGATGAATATGCACCTTAAGGAGACTTTGGATCGAATTGGGGATTTTAATGATTGGGGATTTTAATGATATGTGATTGAAGTCTGCGGGTATGATTTGAAGTGTGGGCTATTATGCGGCAGAAGATTGATATGGCGGAAAGGAGCTACTAGAAATTGAGGAGGGTGAAGCATAACCTTGAATTGGAAGGATGCTGCTGCACATTTAATTGATGTCCATGAAGGGCGAATGGACTTGTGCAACTAGAAGGTGAGTTCAGACTCAGGATTGGCTATTGGTGTCATAGTGAATGTACCCTGTGCAGCAGCGTTGGAAGATGTCGGGAGGTGATTCTCCCATGTGGGTTATTCCTTGTGAGAAGGTTAGAGGTCAAATTGTTAGCGAAGCTTCTGCAAGGAATTCTACGGTGGTGAAGCGGAGAGATCGGTCGTGTGAATGTGGTTGATAATTGAAAGTTCAAAAGGGGGGGTTTTACAGGAAGATTCCGAGAAATTTCGATAATTGATGGCGCAAGGTTATGTCAATAAGAGGTGAAGAGGTGGGTAAACTCAGGAATTGTAAAATGATGGCTTCAAGCAAAATGGGAGAGTCCCGCCGCTTATGATTGGGCGGTATGATTAACTACTTGCGTGATTTCTGGTTATTAGCATATTGATGGGTTATTTCAGCTATGGGAAAAGACCATAAGTGATAAATTTATCAAATGAACTGTTTAATGCATGTTATAGTTGGCCTTTTGGCTCATGTTTAGAGTTGGAGGAAAGATTTGGAAATTTACACTTTGTATGGATGCGTATTTCAAGGGAAGTAATTATGCTAGGTTCTTCGTCGAGAGGGTATTATGTTATTAGATTCATGGAGTTGATCATATTTGTGGCCAAGTCAAAGCGGATGGCTCTCAACAACGGTCTAAGAAGATTAAAAAGGGCAAAGTGTGGTGCCTAATGATTGCGAGCCTATAAGTACAGCTAAGAATCAAGCTTTGTAACAACATATGAGAAGGTGCCCAGAATGTTCTATAATATTTTGACTTGTGGTGTAGCATTTGAGTGATATGAAATAGCTCGTGGGAATTGAGACAGCCTGGTCTCGTGATTCAAGTTCACTCGAGGTGAGTGTAGATAGAGTATGTTATGTGTGGAATGAAATTAGTATTATTTCTAAAGCAAGCAATGATGAATTGGAAGAAGGTAGAATGATTAACCATAATTGAATTGGCAAATTGAAAGCAATTGACTAGTGCTATAGCGGATCAAGTTATGTGTATGATTTGTGGTGATACGTATGAGGCATGCGACCATCGTAATCGATGTTATTCAGAAATATTCTTCTGTTATGGCTTCTTAAGTAGAAGCGGATTCCGGAAGGGCTATGGTGGCTTGTACCACTACTTGCAGATTTACATATTCTACGGCTATGGGAATTTAGCTATGTCTTTCCATGATTCTCTTAAAGTAAGTTTAGTGCAAAAGTTTTTATATAATGAAGTGTTAAAATATTAATAATTTCAGAGTTATGATGAAAATCGTGTTCTAATATTGGCACATTGGTTGCGGTAAGAGGTATGGAAATTTGAAGTGAGGATCAAGGTTGCAGTTCGGTGTTGACAAAGACATCACGGGCTCGGATGAGCAAGGAAAGGGTTGAATGATTAAAGTAAATTTGTGTCGTCTTCAGCGTCACATGATATCAATGTTTTGTGAAAAAGGCTTTGCATTTTAGTTAAATATTCTTGATCGCTTTTCAGCATTAGTGTGGCCGATGGCTTAGATGAGATCAAGTATGGGGATTATGGTAATATCATTAATTTGAGAATTTATTCCTGAAGGACACTTTGTTTATTGGGTTATGAACTGAGGAGTTTGCTCCGGTTATGATGGTTGCTCTTATGTGTTATGAGGAAAAGGCAGTTAATATGGACCTTTTAAAGGTTATTAGCCAAGTTGGTGTAATCAGAAATCGGCTTGAGATCAGTGGATTGATTTACAAGTGAACAGGGCTTTAAAATAGGCCAGTTGTGTTCGTTTCAGAGAGCGTTCCTTGTGATGGAACAGTCAGGGTGTTATTTTGTCATCAGCTATTCCAGGTAATGATGTATTTCACCGTATAAGTTGTAAGACGTCTCGGTAAATTCTTATGTGTTGAGTTCCGTGTGGCTATGATGTTATGTGAGCAAAATGGCTCTTGAGATTTTGATCTTGTATCGCACCTCAGTTGTGCTCGAGTTTTGTAGCCTATAGCGCTTTGTGTTTTCTCAGGGATGGTATTATGCATTTAGCGTGCTTGCGGTCGAAATTCAATTTTTTTATTGTAATGAGAAGAATTAACTCAAAGTGAAATCTCCTTATGTGAGATCTATATGTGGATCGGGTGGCACGCCGCCATGGGTATGTTATTTGGATTGGGTTGCACCCCGCAACAGTGTGATGTCGACTCTTGTTTTTATATGCTATTTTTGTTTGTTTCGCTTCCTATCTTCTAAGGAAAGTCCGTATTAGTGCGTGGGTTATGTAATTCCTTCCAAAGTTCAATTTCCTGTTTGTGTTGTGTTTGGATTTGTAGCCTATTGGCACATTGTGGTGTCATATGAGACTTTTGATCGCATTCGGAGTGGCTTATTTCTTGATCATTTCGTACTGGGTGAGACGAGATTATGGGATTTATGATCATTACAATCTGATTATATGAAGTATATTAAGGAGCAAAGATCATTATTTGGTTCAGAATGTGGTAATGTTTCTTGTCAGGAGTATATACTCGATAATTGGTTGACTCGGCAGTTGATTATGGATTTTGGCACATCTCCTCCGTCGTGGTGGTATTGTAAGAGTTATAGTAAGGCTTGTGTGTGTCATAAGGTGCAATGGGAGAATCTGATTCGTTGAATTTTGGCTAAGTTGACAAGGAAATATTATCGTGGTCCTGTGGATTAAGTGTTGCAAAGTAAGAATCCAGTAAAGTTATGCAATCATGTTTTAGTACGATGTGTAATGATTGATATGCTGATCGTATGTTGGAAGCATGGCTGGCATAGAATTCCGGATGTTAGAATCGGGCTCTAAGGCTTATGTGCTTGAATAAATTGGAATATATTCAGAATATATCGAGCTAATGTGCTCAGCTAAGTTGTGGTCACACAGGAAGGTGCATGAGGTGCTAAACAGTGATTTCAGACTACTTTAGTATAATTCTCAACAAGTTTGAGGATGAACGTATGTGTAAGTGGGAGAGAATGTAACGACCTGACAGGTTGTTTTGAGCCCTAGCGCATTGTTCAGCAGTCTGAGGCCATGAGCAACTTCATTTCAGGTGATATAACTTGTACGCGTGGTCGGAATTGAATTTCGAGAAGTTCAGAGTTGATTTGGGAAGAGAATTCTCATTTCAGAAGCTTAAAGTTGAAAGAATGAACTAGGATTGAGTTTTTGAGTAAATGACCTCGAAATCGGGATCTGAAGGTTCCAGAAGGTTTGTATGATAATTTGGGACTTGGGAGTATGCCCGGTTAGGGTTTTGGTTAACACGAGAGCGTTTTGGCGCCTATTGTTGAAGTTAGCATTTTGGAAGAAATTTCCTAGGTTTGTCTTGAAGTGAATTTCAAGGTTATTGATGTCCGTTTCGGATTCCGGGACTGGGAGTAGCTCCATATGGTGATTCTGGAGTTGGGAGCGCAATCGGAAGTGGATTTGGAGGTCCGTAGGTCATTTTAGAGTCATTTGGCTAAAGATAGATATTTGAAGGTTTTTGAGAAGTTTGAATGGAAGTGGACTTTAAGATTTTGGGGTCGGAATCTGATTCTAGAAGTTGGAGTAGGTCAGTAATTTCAAATGTGACTTGTGTGCAAAATTTGAGGTTAATCAAACATGATTTGAAAGGTTTAAACATCGGAAGTAGAAGTTGGAAAGTTCATAAAGCTTGAATCGGGGTGTAATTCATGGTTTTAGCGTTGTTTGATATAATTTGAGGCCTCGAGCAAGTACGTAATGTGTTTTGGGATTGGTTGGTAGGTTTGGTTGACGTCCCTGGAGCCTTAGGTGGATTTCAGGTGGTTAACGGATCGAAAATAGATTTTTGGAAAAGTTTAGTTGCTAGTTGCTGGTATTTCCGCTTCTGCGGAAATGGGACCGCAAAAGTGGCCCCGCAGAAGCGATGACAGAACCGCAGAAGCATATTTGGTCTTAGGCTCGAGGACCGCAAATGCGTTCAAAGTTCCGTAGAAGCGGGACCGCATCTGCGGAAGGGGCATCGCAGAAGCGGAAAAGGGCAGCCCAGGGTGGACCGTAGAAGCGGCACTGGGACCGCACCTGCGAAACAACAGAAATGTTCATTGGACCGCAGGTGGAGAAATCGCTGGGCAAAATATATTAAAAGCGCGGTTGAGTTTATTTCACTCATTTTCTTCACTTTAGTGAGTGATTTTTGGAGAGCTTCAAGGAGGGATTTTATCATCAATGTTAAGGTAAGCTACTCCTACTTATTTCCAAGTTAAATACAAGATTACACCATGGAATTAGACATGAAGAAAAATTAGAATTTTGAAAGAAACCTAAAAACCTAATAAAGTGGATTTTACCACGATTTTGAGTATGAAATTAAGAGAAAATCATATATTTGAGTTCATGAGTTCATGGGTAAACGGTATCTTCGAGAAATTGTAGATTTCAGGCATGTGGGCCCGAGGGCATTTTTATCAAATTTTCGTTCGGGGTTAGGAATTGTTATAAAATTTGATTGTAAAGTATAATTGAGCATATATTAATGGATTTGTATGATTGTTGGTTAGTATTGGAGCATTGTTTGTTGGTTCAAGTCTTCGGAAGAATGTAGAAATGCCGGTTATGAGTATTCAGTGCGAGGTGAGTCTCCTTTCTAATCTTGTGAGGGGGAATTTACCCCTATATGTGGGTTAAACTGGTTAAGTGCTCCTATTTGTGGGGCCTACATACGCACGAGGTGACGAGAGTCTGTGTGTAGATACTGTTATGCTATTGTCCGGGTATTCTAGGACCCAAAAGTATATTATACTTAGATTATTTATGAACCCAATGATAACTTAAATTGCTCAAGTCATATTGAATTAGTAAGTGAATTTCTAAAAGGATTAAACTTCATTACTAAAATTGTTTAAGGAGAATTGATTTTATTTGGATAAATGTTCCCCGATAAGTTCTTACTCGACTAATTGAGCATGTATTCTTATGTGTACCTGCATCGCATGCATGATTCACGAGCAAGGTATGTGTTTATTTATGGATGAACACCTCGGCAGATTAAATAGATGCATCTATGGTTCGGGCCGTTCGACCCTCGGTAGTGCACAGTTTACATTTTTGTTGGAGCAGGCCGTCGACCTCGGCATGATATTTGCATGTTTATACTGCTTACCTGAAATACTTGATGTTGACATTGTCTTTTTGGCCTGACATAAATTTCTAATTGTAAATGAAAAGAAACCTTGAAAATCCGTTGTTAACTGATAAAGGTGTTTACTTGTTTTACAACCTTGTTTATTAGAGCATGCTACATAAATCCATGATTTCCTCACATTTTAGTATATTATTGCTAGATTATTAGTAAGAGTCAAAGTTGACCATCTCGTCTCTACTACTTCGAAATTAGGCGGGATACTCATTGGGTACACGTTATTTTCATACTCGTACTACACTTGTTGTACATTTTTGTTGCACAAGTTTATTGTGTGGCTCATGGCTTAGCAGCATAGCGGCATGACGGGCGCAGAGACTAGGTGAGTTGTATTTTCTCGAGGCGATTCAGCAGCTAGTATAGTCTCTTTCAGAATTTTATTTATTTTCTATTCAGTTGTATTCCGGACAGTTATTTTACCTGTTTGGTTTCTCTTAGAAAATTGCTCATGTACATGTGACACCGGGTTCTGGGGATGTATTTGGACTTATACAGAAATTTTGAAAGTTGATTTAATATTTTCTTATTTATTTGGAGTAACACACTGAGTATTGCTTTAATGATAATAAAGAAGTATTTTTAAAATTATTAAAATAAGAATTTAATTAAGTATTTTAGTTGGCTGGCCAAATAGAGGTGTCCGGCACCACCACGACCATTAGTAGATTTTGGGTCGTGACATCACCCTAGCCATAACATTACTAGCTATTTTATAGAACTTCCTAATTTTGCTCTAAGTGTATATTTTAAGGATAATGATGGTTGTAATAGTTTCCGGACATGTAATTTATCAGCATGTAATACTTTGGTTTTACTAGGTAATGATAATGCCCGAGTGGCATGAAACAAATATGTACCCACGGTGGTTCTATGGGACACGTTTCTTAAGACAATATCGTGAGATTATTATTAGTATTAATATAAATATCTTAGCCTTAAAAAAAGTACATGTATTACCTTTTTCATTACTAACTTTCATTTCCTAATCCTACTAAAGATGTCTGCATTTCTATGTGAGACAGTAACTTCAAGAAATTTTTTCTAAAACCCAAATATTTCTCAAAACTCAATGCGCGTTATATAATGGTCAATTGCAGTAAACGGATTCAAAAATATTGCTTTCCAAAACTTCAAGAAACAAAATCGTTTCGTCCAAAAATTTGGCAAGGTTTCGTTTAAATTCAGAAGCTCAAGCTTCATCGTCTCGTTCCAATGTATCTTCGGTCAAATAATTCAAAGAACATATATATTAAAGTCATCCCTTCTTTCTTTTAGCATGGTTTAAATGATACTGAAAAAATAAGCAAATACATAGTTTCTATAAATTACTCTATTCATAGAAATAGTAGGGGTGTCTTTATTCTAGACTCTCCATGAGAATTATTATTATCTTCTACTTATCGGTCTCCGAATACTACGCAGTTGGAAAAGTTTATCTGAAAGGAAATATCGAGATTATTATATATTTTTAGTGCATTTTACTCATTTATAAATGTGCATTGACCCATGACCAGAAGACGTTATACACGCATATATATGTACACATATGTATATGGGATATGGAAAAAGATTACGGCGCTATATACGCACCATCACTTGATCAGCTGGTATATGATGATGTATTGCCCACAGTGGCTAACATATGATTCAAACGGCGTTATATACGTGTATATATGTATGTATTTGTATAGCGTTTGATACGTGTATATACATACACACACACACACACACACACACACACACACACACACACATATATATATATATGGGAAAGGTTGTGTCGTTATATACGCACCACCACCTGATCGGCTGGTATATGTTGATGATATTGCCCACAGTGGCCTATCGAGATGGTATGATGGGATGCCATCAGTGGCTTGATGACGTGCATGATGTTATAAACATTTCAAAATTTACAAGTTATTCAGATTTAAAGATCTATTTTCGTATTCTATGTTTCATCTATGTCTTTTACGTACTAATTTTCATACCTTACATACTCAGTACATTTTTTGTACTGACGCCCTATTCCACGGGTCTTGCGTTTCATACCCGCAAGTGCAAGTAGGCAAGCTGACGATCCTTCTTCTTAGGATCCCTCATCAGCAAGAGTTTGCGTGCTACATTTGATTCAGAGCTGCTTTTGAGATTGATTCGAAATATATGTATATATATATATATATATATATATATATCTTAATCCTGTCTTTGTACAGTTATGTTTCTGTTAGAGGTATGAAGACAGTATGTCTATTTGGGTTATATTTGGCCTTGTTCGCTTTATATTTTGGATATATAGTTGTTTATAGCAGCCTTGCCGATTTGCCGAATGTATTATTCATGTATACGTACATATGCCTTGATGGCAGGTTTCCTTCACGTATGTTAATTTCGTAATGCAGCAGATGTTATTCAGGTTCATATCTTAGACACATGCTTAGGGGTGTTTGACAAGTAGCACTCAGGCACCCGTCGTGGCCCATCGTTTTGTGTTGTGACACCTTCAGTAATCTGTGAAGGGAAAATATCGGCTAGATCATGAGAGGACATAGAGGAAACCTGGTTTCTAATTGATTCTCTATCGGTATAAAAAGAAAGTGCAAAAGAGATAATCTCATCTATTGTGGGTTCACAGATTGACTCATTGAAATCCCTACTTCTAGCAAAAGACCTATGTGTGATAGAAGCCCTAGTTCTAGAAGCTGAAGGAGGGGTGGAACTAGGTAGAGAAGAAGAAGAGCCTCTAATAGCAATCGACCCTATACTACATAATCTTCCCCCTCTTCTGCTTCTAGTAGGAGCAAGGAGAAGCTCATCAATAATAGGAATTTTCTGGGAATTATGGTTCGAAGAAGACATAGTTGTATGGAGAAGAAGAGAAGATTTAACATTCAAAGATAGAAAACGTTTATGAGAAAGAAAAGATAAAGTAATTATGGTAACGTCATAATAAAAACTGTCACTTCATGATTAATGTAAGCTGTAAAAAATCCTTAAAAGACGCTGAAGGGAAGCAGAACTAATCAAAAGTCACCACGTGTCACATGCATTAAATAGAAGTGACATGCGAAACGTCAGTTCTGGAGAAGGCATAAAGCTTATGTAGAATGGCGGCAAAAATTCTCTCTTTAATGAGATGCATTTCTTAAATATTCAATTGATGAAGAAATGACAAGTGTGTGCACTATCTGTATAGGAAAAAATAAAGTGAACATTTGAAATTATTATGTGTTGGCATGTCATGATACGTAGATCAATGAAAGAATGACAGTTGGCAAAGAATATTTAAAGTGGCACGAGATTTAATAGGTACAGGCAAAGATTCAAGAAAATAGGAAGGAACGATTACCCGGACCTCTTGGTAATTTAAAGAGACATTGGAGGAATGAATCTAGATAGCAAAAAGTACAGTTACGTATTATCAGTAATTAATGAGCATCAATGATGGAAAACGTAATAAAATCTTCACGAAACAGTCATAATTGTCAATTATAACGTTTTATAATGGCTCGAGAAGAAATAAACTTATTACTTAAAAATAGATACAAAAGAAGAAATAATACTTGTAAAGGGATACAGAATATTATTGCAATACACTAATTTACTTTGCTTTGCTTACTCTGCTACCTTTCAGTTCAAATCTTCCTTTTTATTACATAATTATTTTTTTATTTAATTATAAGTAATCTGAATTCTTCTAAAATAAAACTTGGGTCAAAATTATTATTTTCTGATGAATAATAGAGTTAAATAGTAATGGGTTATGGACAAGAACAAAAGGAATCATAATATTCCAAAATAATCAAACAAGCCATATGATTACAAAAGACATGTTTGATTGAAACTGATAGTGATAGAGATAGACCCTTTGTTTACGATTTTGGACTGAAGAACTGACACTTGATTACTACCTACTCTTCAACTTGTCGTCTGTTGCCACTGCGAGAGCCATAACTTTAACTTAGTAGGCGTTTAGCCATAAGCTTTGAAAGTTTTTTCCAAATTTTTTTTTAAAATGTGTTTGGTTATAGAATTAATCTAGTTTTTAGAAGATTTTGAAAATCAATACTTCAAATCCCAAATACCAAATACAGTTCAAAAACTTTTTTTTTTGGGCCAAATCATGACTATTTAGGACTTTTTAGCTGAAAATATTTTTTAAAAAAAAGACTTTTTAATGTATTAAAACTTGTCCCAAAACTTATATCCCAATATATTTTCATGTCAACATTACCTAAATCACTTTATTCAAAAAATATTTGGAATCTATGTCTAAACGGTACTTCCACTCATAATTCCACAAGATTCATGATTGGAAAGACATTTACAGTTATGGATGTGGCTCAGTCTTCTTTTTCCATTATCTCGATTTCATCCCAAGTTCTTATTTAAATTGGTACACATGTCACACTTTATTATTTATGTTTTGTATAAAAATAACAAGATCAAAGTCTTAACCATAGTTAATATAACAGATATTTCCATATTGTACTAACTATGACCCAACAATTGCACTAATTTGGCTACCAGTGTTACTTTGATGGAATTTGACTGTGTTCGTTGAAAATAAGTACAAGGAAAGTAAACTAGAAACCATAAAAAAATTTGATAAGGTGATCGAAGGTGAAATTGTGGGTTACTTTCACATAATAGTCACTGGGGGTGATCACAAAAAACCGAAAAATCGAACCAAACCGAAAATCAAATCAAATCGACCAAAAAAACTTATATTTTTTGGTTTGATTTGGCTTTGGTTTTGAATTTTAAAAACCGATCAATTTTAGTTTTGTTTTAGTTTTAATCATAAAAAAACCGAACCAAACCAATTATGAGAGTAGCTATTTCAAATTTATATATATATATATATATATATATATATATATATATATATATATATATATATATATATGTATATATATATGTATGTATATATATGTATGTATATATATATATGTATGTATATATATGTATGTATATATATATGTATGTATATATATGTATATACCGATTATGGGAGTAGCTATTTCAAATTTTTTATTATTATTATTAGTATTATTATTATTATTATTATTATTATTATATATCATGACAATGAATGAGATCAGCGCATTTATTAAGCATATTTATGATTAATAAATGGTATGACCATTTATTAACAAGATTATCAGGTAGATACTCAATTTGACAACTGAGGCCACGGCCTGGCCGTACTCATGAGGGCGTCCCCTCGGTGTGGTCCCAACCCCTTGGTGCCAACTGGCAGGTGTCCTAGCTATAAATATTAGGAGAAAGAACCCTAAAAGGGGGCTTCTTCTTCTTCAGATCTACTTCAAAAAGAAGGGAGAATACATCATTGTAAGGCTATGAACCTCTCCATAGAGAGGCAGGCCAAACTAATATCATTAATAAATGATCTTCACTCTCCTCCCTTTAACGTATAACTGTTGTCTCTTACATCCTACTCATTTAGTCTCTTGGTTTATTACGATCTGCTATGATTGACCCTTTATTTATTTTGATTGTTTTATGCTCATAAAGTATATGAGAACTTTTGAGCTAAACAATTTGGCGCCGTCTGTGGGGATTTTATAGAAAAAAATCGGCTTAGTTTATCCTTAGACCAAAGAAGGATAAAGAACAACCCAGCTCGAACAAACCCAAGCGGCACGTCGGATCAAAGGAAGTCAAAAACCTCAAGATGAGCCCGCTTCCACATCCCCGCGTCTCCCGGCAAAGGGAAGAAGAAGAAGAAGAAAAAGAAGCAGATCCCCCACCCCCGTGGGGAGAATGTGCATAAGGACCTCGCTCCGTATCCACACGAGATCCTTCCAAAAGGGAGGAAAGCACAAAAGCATCTCTCAAACCGTTATCTGTAACTGGGTGACCCACGCGAGCCAGTCGAAAAGACCACAAGCTCAAGTTAGGCAAGATATAAAGCCAGAAGCAAATCCCAACACCTAACACGAAGCAGGCTATGTGGGAAAACAAAAAGTTCAACTATGGTTGAACTGGAACTCAGGCTATGTGCCTTCGACTTCAAATATTACAAAGGTTCAACTACAGTTCAACGTCAGCTCAGGCTACGTGCCTTCACCCAAAAAAGTTCAACTACGATTGAACCTGGACTCAGGCTATGTTCCTTCGACATCAAATATTACAAAGGTTCAAATATGGTTGAACATCAGCTCAGGCTACGTGCCTTCACCCAAAAAGTTCAACTACGGTTGAACTGGGACTCAGGCTATGCGCCTTCGACTTCAAATATTACAATGGTTCAACAACGGTTGAACGTCAGCTCAGGCTACACGCCTTCACCCAAAAAGTTCAACTACGGTTGAACTGGGACTCAGGCTATTCGCCTTCGACTTCAAAATATTTCAAAGGTTCAACTACGGTTGAACGTCAGCTCAGGCTACGCGCCTTCACATAAAAAGTTCAACGATGGTTGAATTGGGACTCAGGATATGCGCCTTCGACTTCAAATATTATAAAGGTTCAACTACGGTTGAACGTCAGCTCAGGCTATGCGCCTTCACCCAAAAAGTTCAATTACAGTTGAACCGGGACTCAGGCTATGTTCCTTCGATTTCAAATATTACAAAGGTTCAACTACGGTTGAACATCAGCTCACGCTACGTGCCTTCACCCGAAAAGTTCAACTACAGTTGAACTAGGACTCAGGCTATGTGCCTTCAACTTCAAATATTACAAAGGTTCAACTACGGTTGAACGTCAATTCAGGCTACGCGCCTTCAAAAAATTACAAAATTTGAACTGCGGTTAAACGTCAATTTAGGCTACGCTCCATCAAATATTACAAAGGTTCAACTACGGTTGAACGTCAGCTCAGGCTGCGCGCCTTCACCCAAAAAGTTCAACTACGGTTGAACTGGGACTCAAGCTATGAACCTTCAACTTCAAATATGACAAAGGTTCAACTATGATTGAACGTCAGCTCAGGCTACGCGCCTTCACCCAAAAAGTTCAACTACGATTGAACCGGGACTCAAGCTATGTGCCTTCTACTTCAAATATTACAAAGGTTCAACTACAGTTGAACATCAGCTCAGGCTACGGGACTTCACCCAAAAAGTTCAACTACGGTTGTACTAAGACTCCGGCTATGTGCTTTCGACATCAAATATTACAAAGGTTCAACTACGGTTGAACGTCAGCTTAGGCTACGCGACTTCACCCAAAAGGTTCAACTACAGTTGAACTGGGACTCAGGCTATGCGCCTTCGACTTCAAATATTTCAAAGGTTCAACTACGGTTGAACGTCAGCTCAGGCTACATGCCTTCACCCAAAAAGTTCAACTACAGTTGAACCGGGACTCAGGCTATGCGCCTTCGACTTTAAATATTACAAAGGTTTAACTACGGCTGAACGTCAGCTCAGGCTGCACGCCTTAACCCAAAATTTCTACTACGGTCGAACTAAGACCCATGCTACGAGCCTTCAAAATTTTCAAAGGTTCAACTATGGTTGAACGAAATCTCAGGCTATGTGCCTTAACCTATGAGTTCGATTAAGAGTTAGACTAAGACTGGGGCAAAGTTCTTCCACCATTATGACTTACAAGGGAATCCCACTACAAGATGGACCAAGACTCAGGCCACATGTTTCCGTCACAAAAGCCACAAACTCAACTACAGATGAATCAAAGCCAAGGACACACATCCCCGAGGCTATAAGCCGGGTCGCAATCAGACGAGAACAAGCGCCACCAAATGTCCAATCATGGACAAACCCTAGGTCGGGCCAAGCGCCCCGCCATTCAAGTAAGTATGACTAACTCAAACTAAAGCATCGACCCATACAAAGTTCGGCCCAAGTCGAACTACAAGGCCGTACTTTTCATTATCACGGCCAGTAGTTTGACTAAGCCCAAACTGGGACTAAGGCTATGTGCCGCCACTGCCCAAATGCGGTTACAACCCACTCCCAACAAGTGGAGGAAGGGGACGACCAAAAGCGTATATCTATGGCCAAGGCCATCTACACCAACTTTCCTTAAGGCAAGGAATCAGTTCAATAATGGTCGAAATCACCTAACCAATTGAAACTATTAACATACCCACTAGAGAAACTCAAAGGCGACCCTCTCAAACAAGCACAAAAAGAAAAAAAAGAATAAGATGTATTTGATACAAAACAAACAGAAGGGAATAAAGCCACAGATATTTACACGGGGTTACCCCCAATTACATTGGCCCAAGGCCGGCAAAGAAAAAAGAGAAAAAGAAAACAAAAATTAAACAAACATTACAAACTTCCCCATTGTTCACTCGGCGCCCCCAGCGCCTCTTCAACATTATCAGTGCCCTCGACGCCATCATCACCCCGAGGCGTAGACGGGTCAAAACTGCAGACGAGGTGGACATCATGAGCCTTTTGGCGTGCCTCCTCATAAGTGGCCTCAGACACGATGGTTGCTTCCCACAGTCGCTATACACATCAAAATGGGCCTGGGCACACGTCCAAAGCTCACGAGCAGGACCAAAAGAGGCGGCCTGATCCCTCAGGCACTGATTCTCAGCCTCCAAGGCTGTGATCCGGTCCGTTGCAGCACGGGCGTCCTGCTCACAGAAAGCAATGCGCCCCTCCAACGACCGCTCTCAGAAAGTAGCGGCGGCCCTCTCTAATCTGCGCTCTCTTTCGTGGGCGCGGTTGGTCGCCTGCAGTGTTTCGACCCTTGCCAGGGCATCATCTGCCTGCTTGCTTAAAGCGGCAGCCTCCGTCTCCAGGGCTACCACCTTCATAGTCAGAGCTTCAGCAGCCTCTACTACAACAGTATGGTTTTGGCTCTCTTTCACTAGCCTCCCTTCTCTCGGTGCCCATCTCCTCGTTCACTTGGCGGAGCTTCCCCTCAAGTGCAGTTACACTCCTGAGAGTCTGTTGCATATGAAGCTCCCTCCACGCCAGCTCTTCTACCAGCTCCCAGTTCTGTGGGTTGTTCCTTTTGCGTTCACGCTGACCACACCACCGGTCACGGTAGTGGCAGAACTTCTCCAACAACCGCACGAAAATCGTCAAGCGGATGTTAGCCCGCATGATGCTCTCCACCTCCATCAAGAATGTCTACAATAAACAGAGCGACAGTTAATACAAGAAGATGTATTAAGAAAGAAAACAAACCAAAGTTTTATACATACAATTATACTCAGGGCAGCCACCTCACCCATCAACCCGACGTCCGAGATGCCCCTCAGGGACGTGATCTCCGCTTCCGAGCACAGAACCCCGAACAACGTAACCAGGTTCTCCTCCTCGAGCAGTAGCTTCAGGTCATTAGGGATCTCCAAATAACGGTAATCCCGTTCGGCCTGCACCGGTGGGCGGGTATAACCCTCCTGAAAAATATGAACGTCTTTAGGATCCATGTCGGACTTCGAATCATCCTCCTCTCCTGAAGCGCCCCTTCCTTTTGCCGCCCTGGAAGTCGAGGCCTCTGCCGCTCGAGGCATTGAAGCGCCCGCATTCGCCAATATATCGACGCCTATACCCTCTACCAAATAGTTGTCGAGGAACTACCTTCCTTCTCAGCAACATGAACAGAAATTTGAATCGCGGAAGCGATTGTGTCACCTTGGCTTGAGCCAACCGGGGCAACCCCCACTGAGTGATCGCCCTCAGGGGCAAGGTTCGTTGCGCCCCCTCCTCCGCCAATGGTGATAAATCCAAACTAATCACCACTGCAAGGGCCTGGGTGAATGCCACCCTGTGCCAAACCAACGGCCTCCCGTTTTCTTCCTCATCTTCTTTCGGTGATCGTTCCGCCCTGGAACGCACGACCCACGTAGATTCTTCAACTATGGCCACGGACAGTGCCCGAGAATGTTCCGTCGAGGATTCTAGTGAGGTCGCCCTCGAGACTGGGTGAGGAGCCGGCATTGTAATCAATCGAGTAGTCGCCCCAGGCCTACGAAAAGCAAGCTGAGAAGCCCTCCTGCGTCGTGGTTGTTCTGTCCAACCAAAGAAAAAGGATTAAGTAAAAGAAACTAAAGCCTACGAAAGGAGCAATAACAGCAAGTCAAATTCTTAACAGCTACCGGCCTACGGCCATGGACCTCCCAGAAAGACACCCACGTACAAATCCCCGTTATAACGGGGAGCATTGCCCCTACCCACTCGCGAATGCCGGAAAACTGTGCTAGTGGCGCACCTCCCGCTACGACACAAGAAGAATATCAGTACATACGAACATAAAGCGGGACATTTAGTCAAAGGAAATCAAGGCCAGCGTAAAAGAAACTTACGTGCATGGTTCCACTCCTCCGGGAAGTCAGTAGCGCAGGCCACCACGTGCTCGGTCCTGATGAAGAAAAAATGCTCGTATGGATAGGTAGCGACCTCATCATCGGATCATGGTGCCACGTATCTTCTAAGGGGCATAAAGAGTTAGCGCGTGCCCAAGAGTGATCTCCTTCCGTGCCAACTCCGCATATTTGATCAGCATCGCTATTAACTTGTAACAAGAGGGGACGAGCTGACCGGGGCACAGCCTGTAGTAGCGACAAAAGTCGATCACCAGCATTGGGAGAGGAAGCCTGAATCCCAGCTTGAAAGGGTAGGCATAAAAGACACAGTACCCCCGGTGGTCGACGTGTACCCTTTCACCACTTCTAGCCAGGACGATGTCTGCGAAACGAGGAATATCACATTGCTCCTTCAGCTGGGCGATGCCAACTTCCCCATCAGTGGAGCTTCATCCACTTGATCCTCTCCCTCGGGGTCGGTGAAATCAATTGCCGGACCACCGGGCACAGAGAGAATGTCGGTCAACGATGGGAACCGGTCAACATTCGGCGAATGGATGGTTCCTACCACCGCAGATGGGCCCTCAGCCGTCGTAACCGACACCTGAGCAATATCGGAATGAGAACCGCTCGCCATTGTCGGTATAATGGAAGAGAAATGGCAAAATTTACCGGAAAAGCAAGAAAAGACGGAGATCCAACGAAAACGACGGAGGATGAATTAACTAGGAGCAAAGTCTAGATAATCGGAAAACAAGAAGCAGCTATCTCTCTTGGGATTTCACTTAAACAAATATTAGAAAAGTGAGAACTGAACGACATAACCCCTTCTTTATAGACGAGTCATAAATGACATTCACGAATCACAAAGGTCACCATTAACTACCTGACCAACCGCAAAACGGTTCGGGCCTACAGTAACAGGAATCACTATGGCAGATACCACGCAACGGTCATTCAACCGCCAATCGGCACGTCTCCCCTAAAATGGTTGTGATGGCCCCAAGATAACATGAGATCGCGCCATTCGTCGCCATGAATACGACGTCCCCCTTATACACGGTAGCATGATCGTGTTCTCTCCAGGCATGTAAAAATTGCTACGGCCATCTCTAAAGTAAAATGGCTACGGCCATTCCTAGAGAAAAAATGGCTACAGCCATCTCCAAAAGATAAAAGGCTATGTCCATCTCTAAGATAAAAGGCTACGGCCATCTCTAAAGTAAAAATGGCTACGGCCATCCCTATAGAAAAAATGACTACGGCCATCTCCAAAAGATAAAAGGCTACGGCCATCCCTAAAGTAAAAGTGGCTACGGCCATCTCCAAGAGATAAAAGGCTACGACCATCTCTAAAGTGAAAATGGCTACGGCCACCCTAAAGTAAAAATGGCTACGACCATCTCCAAAAGATAAAAGGCTATGCCCATCTCTAGAGTAAAAATGGCTACGACCATCCCTAATCCAAAAATGGCTACGGCCATCTCCAAAAGATAAAAGGCTACGGCCGTCTCTAAAAATAGAAATGGCTGCGGCCGTCTCCGAAGAATAAAGCACTATGATCGTCCCCAATGCATAAACGGCTACGGTTATTGGCGGGATCCACTCATTGAGCTCGGCCTGGGAACGACCTCGATAAGCGGAGGGACTATCTGTATGGGTCAAAACTTGACCTCATGATAATGAATGAAATCAGCGTATTTATTAAAGTCTATTTGTGATTAATAAATTGTATGGCCATTTATTAACAAGATTATCAGGTAGATATCTAATTTGACAACTGAGGCCACGGCATGGCCGTACTCGTGAGGGCGTCCCCTCAGTGTGGTCCCAACCCCTTGGCGCCAGCTGGCAGGTCTCCTAGCTATAAATAGTAGGAGAAAGAACCCGAAAAGCGGGGCTGCTTCTTCTTCTTCAGATCTACTTCGAAAATAAGGGAGAATACATCATTGTAAGGCTCTGAACCTTTCCATAGAGAGGCAGACCAAACTAATATAATTAATAAAATATCTTCACCCTCCTCCCTTTAACTTATAACTATTGTCTCTTACATCCTACTCATTTAGTCTCTTGGTTTATTGTGATTTGCTATGATGGGTCCTTCATTTACTTTGATTGTTTTATGCTTACAAAGTATATGAGGACTTTTGAGCTAAACAGTATTGTTATACAAAGTTTCAAAATTTGTATGGTACATGTTAATAGTTTGCACTTTTAATATAGTTCTTTACCTTTACATTCTAGTTTGATTGGTAGTTTTCTATTTTAGTGCGAGAATAAATTTTGTGTTAAAAGTAACATATTTTAATTGAGTCCTTAAATTATTCATCACTATTTGATTCAATTATAATCAATATATCTTGGTAAATAATAGATTTCTCAAAAGGTAATTGATTTGATAGTGTTAAATTAAAAATGTGATCGCCGGAATATGTGTTTGGTAGTGTATGTCTTATATTTAAGAAAAAACCGACAAATAACCGAAAAATAAAAAAACCAACATAAATCGAATCGAGAAAAACCGACTTAATTGGTTTGGTTTGGTTCTAATATTTGAAAAATCAGCTTATTTGGTTTGATTTTTTTAGGGAAAAACTTATACAAACCGAACCGTGAACACTCTTAGTCACTGAATTCTAAGTCAATAAATTAGTTTTTTATAGTAAAATAACTGAACTGTGCGTAAATTACTTAGAAAATAAAAGCAATCAAAAGGCTAATTTTCCGGCATCAGAAAGTGACACGTCACTCTCCCTAATTCCATGTCAAAAATAGAATAAAAAATCATTGTATAAATATTTTGGCTACATATATTTTAACAGAAGATGATTAAGAAGTATTTAAATGAAAAAATAAATAAAAACGACGAAAGTATAGAATAAGGGTGAGGAAAAAAACAATACACAGGACAAGGGATTGTAAATTGTAATAATCAAACAAGCCATAAGATTACAAAAGACATGTTCGCGTAAATGGTCGAGACTGAAGAACTGACACTTGGTTCAGTGATGGAGGGAGAATACGATTATTTGGGTTCAACCGAACTCATTATTTTTGGATCGGAGTATTCTGTGAAAAGTTATTAATAATTCAACATTAATTGCATTCTGAACTTATATTAAAAAGTACAATGATTCGGTAGTAGGAATGTAAGTGTCGAACTATTAAATTCAAATTTTGAATTCGCCTTAAAAATTGTTTGACCAAAAATATTGAAATCTTTTTTATTAAATTAATTAATGAGAATGAAGAGGTAAATTTTAGACAAAGATAATAAACTCCAAATTTTTAAAAGAATTAGAATATAATGCATAAGATGAAATAAAGTCGATCAATCTTATTGAGATTTTTCGTTTCCTCTCTCATTAATCGATGGAGATGACTATTGTACATTATCCGTGGGGAATTGTTTTGCCTTCTTTTCACTAAGAAGATTACAGAGGAGACGAAAGAGAGAAAAACCCCCTTATTCTAGGAAGATCCCGTCCCTATATATAGTCATGGAGTCCTTGCTATGTTTTCGGGTCAAAGCATCTTTATACCACGTCTGTTTTCGTCATTCCCTGAGCATTGTTTTTTGACATAACGGGAACTGTGAGTACGTGGCTTGCAGCAAGTCAAGGCGTCTTTCCTTACCTCGCATATTGGACAGGGTCTAAGGTGGGTCGACCACAACGGTCAGATTTTGACCAATACAATTAGTCTCTCTGTCTACCGGGGTCGTTATTGTTGGGCCTGGTAGACGGATTATGATTTTCGCTTATCTAAGAGAAATCTACCCCCTTGGGTATGCTCTTTAGACTCAAGTAACGTAACGACACACTTTCGATGTCTTTGAACCGTTGCGGCCGTTTTGGAACCGAAACATTATTTAACTTGAAGCATTGTTCGTGGTTGCCACCATTATGACACACGTTCCTAGGGGATTGAATCGTTTCATGCCCCATCAGTGTCGATTGGCGACTCTTGGATTTCGTGCATGGGGAATTTATGTCTCTTATAAATAGAAGGAATGCAAAACATTCAATTGACACACTTCCTTGCCTCTACTTGAAAGAACTTTGCAAATCTTCTTTTCTCTTGATACTTCAAATTTTTTATTTTCTCCGGTTAGCCAAGAACTTTCATCTTTCCTTTTATTTATCAAATTGATACAAATGGCCAGTGATTCTTCTCGCGCTGACCTCCCCGCCACAATTTCGGTGTCGAAAAGCAATGCTCTGGCCACTAGAGGAGTAGAAGTGGTAGAAGATGAGGAGGTCCCATCGGTGGCTGAGATCTTGCCTTGCCTTGGGAAAACATGGAACAATTTGCACAGTGCCGACGGGAAGGAACCGGAACCTGGTTCCTCCGTCATAAATGAGGAGGGGATTGCAGAATTGAAGGCTAGGTGGGGAATTCCTCACTACGTTGAAATCTTGCTGATGGTGGGGAATGACATAGTTTATTTTGACCGCCCGGGTATTGCGCATTCTACGCGTACCCGTTTATTGTTGGGTATATGCTTCATCTACTCTCTTAGTGGTAGGTGTTTTTCGCTTTTACGAGGTATGGCCGGCTTAACTTTAGCCGTGCCTGTATAAGTTGTTCCTCATCCTGCTCAAGTTTGCGGAACTTGTTGGTCGTGAGATCACTTTGGGCACATGCTCAATATCTTCGCCCCTCAACTTATTCGTGGCACGATGATTCACATGTGCCACCGAGGTTCGGAGAGCCTGGTGGTGAAGATGGACGACAAAGCCAACCGTCGCTTCTACGAGAATTACTTTTATTTGCGGACAGAGCACCTTGCGGCAGATCCTACACGGTTCCCTAAGAAATGGAACTCCGCGCGTAAGTTTCTATAATTTTGGTCAGAATGATATCTCACATCTTTACAGCCGCGAAACTACCCCATGCACCTATTTATGGTACCTGTGAGTGGGTGAATGCCATCCTTCCTCTTACGGCGGGGATCCGCACATGGTCGTCCTTTTATGAGAATAATAGACACACTCCCTTTATTGGTGAGTTAGTTTTCATTCGTTATTCTTCCCCCTTCCCTTTTTTCTTTGTTAATGTGATGTTCATCGATGTCAGGGAGAGTGTGAAGAGTGAGGGCTCCTCTACTAGCTTTTTGTCAGCCTACATCATCTGCTCTCCTTGCTTCGGCGTCTAGTGTCCGACCTTCATCGAGGGCCGCCTCAGTTGAATCTATGGATGTGGTTGTACACACCGAGGCTACCGCTCGAACTAGGATTCTGACCCCAGTCACATACCCAGTGGAGGAATCCTCCTATGCCGCAGAAGGGGAGGAGCCGTCAAAGAGGCGACGAGTGCAATCTGAAGCGGCTCCTACAGGCGTGAAAATCTAGAGGAAGACCTTCTGTTGACGGGATCATAGGCGACAGTTGATGCCATTCCACCTGTAGAGATAGTGACAGTCGTTGTGTCTACCCCATCGACGGAGATCCCGGCCGTTATGATTGACCAGCAACCTGCTGTGGCAGGGGGTTAGGCTCCTAAGACCATTGTTTCTGCTTTGGACGGGCCTTCATCTTCGATGCTGGGTCGTGCTTCTTCATCAGCAAAAGAAAGGGGAAGGGTATCGTAGTCGACGACTACGAATCTGAGTCTGACCTTGATCTTAATGATGTTAGGATATTTGAAGAGGGCCTTACCCCTTCGATTGTTCATGGAGGAGGCATGTCCCATATTCTTGAGATCCCATCAGATATTAATCTCCTGGGGGATACAGAGGACCTAGTGCTGCAGTTTGATATCTTGTGTTTTGCCGCCAGGAACGCGGCTCTTCGGGATGTTCCCGGTATTGAATTGATGCATGAAGTGGCCGTTATGGGCTTAAGAGTACATTACACCTTTCCTTCACGTTCCTTTCATTTTTCTCGGTTATATGGTCGTAACCCATTTTTTCATTTTTCAGACATGCATGGTGGATATTCAGAGCGCTCGTAGGGCTGACATTCGGGGCAAGATTTTTCCTGAGGATGTTGGAGAAGTATCGGCGCTATTGCAACAAGTGCCGTGAGATGCACGAGCAGCTGAAGGCGAACCTTGGTGATCGATCTCCCGGCGAGGAGTTGGAAAAAAAGGCTCAGTAATTAATGTAGGATATTCACAGCAAGAGTGTACTCGAGGAGAAACTTCGTGCAAAGGACAAAGAGCTTGAGTTGGGCAAAGGGGTTGCTACAGAGTCTGAATATCTTCAGGGGAAGCTGAGGTCGATACAGTCTAAGATGGATCAGAATCTTATCAGGGTCGAGGCGATGAGCGCGGAGTGGATGGGAAAATTAGCCGAGTTGGAGAGAAAGGTTGCTGGGTTAGAGAACAACTAAAGCACCTGGTCATCACCTTTGGCGAGTGCGGCGGCTCTAGAGAATATTATCCGTGTCCTTCGATCCGAGCAGGAGTCGGAGAGGGCGACGACCACGCTAAAGGAAATGAGGCTCAAGGAGCGTATTGCTGAGATCAACCGGGAGTCGTCGTACTTAGGAGACCGGGTCGCTACCCTTGAGGCCGAAAAGGAGTAACTATTGGCTCAAGTCAGATCTTCCTCCGCGTTGCTCCCCGTCATTTGCATGAGCTTTGGGTTCATGCTAAAGCCCAGAGGGACATATATAAGAGTTTATGGGAGCCGACCAATATTATCGAGGCCGCATATGAAGGAGCACGTGCGAAGGCTCGAGAGGCTAGTCTTAATTGTGGATATGATTCTGCAATGCCGGAAGCTGATGAGGGCATGGACAATAAGGGAGGACTTCTTGGAGATGGTGGTGAAGAGGGTGGCGATGATGGTGCCGAGTGAAAGAATTGCTATTTTTGTTTGTTTTTTTATTCATTGTTTATTGTTTTTTCTTGGACTCTGTTTGTTTTAGCCGGATGAAATTAGTGGCTGTTTGTGCAGTAGCTTTGTATAAAGAGGAATTTTCCATTGTTATATGACTCATGTACTTCTTTCCCTGTTTTGCTTTTCATAACTTTGGTGCAAAGAATTAGATTTTTGCATGATGAGTTTCCTACTCTTTGGGAATTTAATGTCACTCGGATTGAGTGGGACCTTGATGACGGCTTTAGTTGGCGGGATGGTGTTTTCAAACTTGTGTCGATATGTTGTCCCATCATAGTCTGAATGGTATCGAAATCTTTTTCTAATAGAGACCTTAGCCATATGGATATTACTTTTGAGCTTATATCGAAGTATTATCCCGTCGTGAGTCCCAGTTTTCTTTCCCTTTCATTTTTTATGGCCCTTGGCCTCAAGGATATTTCGAACTCTTTCTTCGGCGATGGCTCTTGGCCTTAAAGGTGTTATTTCGAACTTTAACTAAAATATTAACCGGTCATTGTTTGATCGAAGTCGAACTCTTCTTTTTGTCGATGACCCTTGGCCTTAAGGGTGTTATTTCGAACATTCGTCGAAATATTAACCCGTCGTTGTTCGATCGAGGTCGAACTCTTATTTTTGGCGAATACCCTTGGCCTTAAGGGTGTTATTTCGAACTTTTGTCAAAATATTAGCCCGTCGTTGTTCGATCGAGATCGAACTCTTCTTTTTGGCAAAGGCCCTTGGCTTTAAGGATATTATTTCGAACTTTCGTCAATATATTAACCTTCGTTGTTCGATTGAGATCGAGCTCTTCTTTCTGGCGAAGGCCCTCGGCTTAAGGGTGTTATTTCAAACTTTTGTCAAAATATTAACCTGTCGTTGTAAGTCCCAGGTTATTGGAGAGGGGTATCTTCCGGGGGATACCCAGTTCGATTGATTTATTTGGGGAGTGTGATGTCGAAGAGCAGAAAATGCTGCTGCTTTTCTCACACTCATTTCGCGCACTTATTGGAGTTTCCATATCTAACCTTTTCGCTTTCTGATCTGGAGATTTCACTGATGGGCGGGACGATGAATTACACTTTGACATCGGGTATTTCCCCCTCGTCGGCCCAGTGTTTAAGTCCTCGGAAAGGCTCTCCTGGGACGCCTTCTTGGCGTGGGAGAGGGCGTATCATTTCCAGGATTTAGGTTTGCTCGGTGCGCAATATTTCGGTTGTTTTGTAGTAATTTCCCCTCCTTTGTTTGGGTTTTTTCCTCTCTCGCTCGGTCGCCCGCACTTGTGCCTGCATTCTTGTTTGAGCAATAAGCAGAAGGTGGGCCAAGATGATATTCTCCTTATCCCGATTCGATGAGTTGGTGAATGAAGGTGGATCTGTGGCGTTGCTCGCTTTGCTTGGCGTTTTAATGGATGATGGGGGTGATGTTTTCTGAATCCGGTAACCATATTCAACTTTCTTTCCCTCCTTTTTTTGCTACTTTGTCCTATGCGGGTTAAGCTCGTTTTGGCTGGTTCATGGGCTGCCCGGCGTATGGGGGAGAATGTTGGTTGCAATTTTTTCTTGTATGTAACATCGTGATCTAGGTTGCCGTGGGAGGCTTACTTACCATTCTTTTTTGTGGGCGATCATGTTTCGGGTTTTTGATCTGGTAGAGACTAGGAAGCTTTCACTTAGAAATCCCTACAGGCGACGCAAAATTGTTGGACCAAAAGATATTAAAATTTTTATTATTAAATCAATTAATGAGTATGAAGAGGTAAATCTTAGTCGAACATAATAAACTTCAGATCTATAAATGAATCAGATAGTAATGCATAAGATGAAATATGGGCGATCAATCGTATTGGGGGATTTCATTTTTTTCTCTCATTGATTGATGGAGATGATTGTTGTACATTATCAATGGGGAATATTTTGCCTTCTTTTCACTAAGAAGATTACAGAGGAGAGGAAAGAGAGAAAAACCCCCTATTCTAGGAAGATCCCCTCCCTATATATAGTCATGTAGTCCTTGCTATATTTTCGGGTCAATGCATCTTCATACCACGTCTGTTTTTGTTGTTCGTTGAGTATTGTTTTTCGACTTAATGGGCACTGTGAGTATGTGGCTTGCAGCTAGTCAAGGTGTCTTTCCTTACCCCGTAGTTGACGGGGTCCCGGATGGGTCAACCACAACAGTCAGATTTTGACCAATACAGAAATATTGATTGATACCTACTTTTAACGGTTCATTTCTTGCCAAGAATTGTTACGTGAGTTCGAGCCTTGGGTATGGAAAAATTCTTGGTAGGGAACGCTAGCCCCTGAATGAGGTCCTACCCGGAATGAATCCGAATGTAATCAGACTTCAATGTAAATATCGAACATCGGATGAGAAACCAAAAAATGTTGTTACAGGAGCAATGACTTATAGCACTTAGAATTTCTGCATTGGTCATATCTCTCATAAATACAACCATAATATAATCAGACTCCAATATAAATACCGAACATCGAATAAGAAACCAAAAAATATTGTTACAGGAGCAATGACTTATAGCACTTATAATTTCTGCATTAATCATCTGTCATATCTCTCATAAATACAACCATTTTCTCTAACATCCCACGACTTTCCATAAGTTGGATTATTTTATTTTTGTCGTGGAATAATATATTAACTTAAATAGTCGTTCATTCAATTGGTTGAACTAAAAATAATTAGAAAATATATAATTTATATATAATATTTATATAATTATGTAAAATTAATATATAATTTATATATATCAGTTAAAAAAATAACAATAAATTCGACTAGTTATTTGTGCAAAATCCCTGTTAACCAAAAAGCCGGCCACCTTCTCTTAAATTAAACATTGCTGCTTAAATATATACATTTCTCAAGAGATATTTTTAGAAGCGGAAAACTTATGTAGCTCCACACATACACATACACACACGTTTACACATACATGGTATGATTTCACTTATTATAAATCGTTACCTACAGATACTTTTTAGGTGATTTAATTTTATTAGCATTTTTCTTCAATGTTAGTACAACAGATATGTCTATAATAATATTTTTATATAACATCAATTCACAATAAAAATTAAATTTTTTTCGAAATCAATTTTTATATTATGTTATAATATATGTCTTCTATAACAATACCTCATTAGAACAGCCAAAAAATACTAGAACAAATAAAATTATTACATAGAGGTTTGACAATATATACACTTTTACTACTTCATCTGTTTTTTTTGGTATTAAATGGATAATAGGAACAAATGGCCAATCAGGTTGTTGGGATTCCTTTGAGTTATGCTTCTTACATTACAACGTGGCTATTCTCATGCAATATACGACAGATTTTTGATTTAGTGCAACTATTGTTATTTTCTGACCTAATTTCTTATCCCTATTTAAAGCGCTCCGATGACTTTCTTATCATACAACGTCAAATCTCTATTTATTCTAGATATTTTTAGATGTTATAATAAATTATTAATATAAAAATATAGTATATAATATATTATAATAGATATGATTAATTTTGATTCCAAAATTTTTAACTTTTATAATACAATATTATTATATAAATATGCTATTATAAAAATGTCTGACTGTCCCGAGCTTAGCCGATAAAATTTCCAACCTCGCCAATTTTTTATTTTTTATTATTTTTCTTTTTGCTCTTGTCGGTCCAGAGAAGAAGCTTTTTACTGTTTTTTCTTCCTCTCTTTCTTTTTTGTTTTTTCTTTCTGATGTCATACAAAACACTTGTAGAATTGCATGTAGGTAGTAGTTAAGTAGATTACAAGAAACATTAATTATAGATTATATTTTCTTTTTGTTTTCTCTAAAATTTCTGGCTGGGAGAGGTTCTACTTGGACAAAATATAATTGAAATTTTACTTTCACAATTCCATTAACTTGATATTTGTGCTTAAGCAATCATGAATACCGAAAAGTGATTGCAGATCAGTGACCTACAATTTCAAAGAAAGATATATTTTTTTTAATTTTCTGAAATTAAAGAAAAAGCAAGGCTGCTTTATTTTGTTCAATAAAAAGGCAATACAACTTAATTCTTATAGAATAAGATTGAGATTCAAACACCTCATAATTATCAGATCAGTCAAGCCTTTTACACCAGCGAAAATCATCGTCACAGATTGAGTTTCTGCTTTCAACGAGATTTTCTTAACTTGTAAACTTTATACTAAAAAATGAAATGTTATATAACCTCAAGAAGGTGAACAGTATGCCTAGAAATAGAGTAGTTTCTTTATTGAAAATTTATGAAAATGAACTCCTTAAATCTATAGCTAGCAATAAACATTTTGGGCTAAGGCGACCTCATTATATTCTTAAGATAATGTGATATTATTCACTTTGAACCAATTTGATACGATTCAATCTAAAAGGTTTCACCACCATTAAGAGATTCCTCCAACTTATGTGTAGGATTCGAATTTTTTAGGTTACCAATGTAAGAATTTATTTGCATTTCCCAATTATTTTTTAATATTTTTTATGTGCCACTCACATCGTTAAAATATTTATAGCATCTGAAGCCCCCAACTAGCTTTTTCTTGTATGCGTCTCCAAGCCCGTAATAGCAAGAAAATCGAGTCCCACATAATTATTTGCAATCGCGATATTTGTCCCACTGAATCTTGAGCTCTGATACAGGTTAAATGAGCCCAAAAATATTTTTAATATTGTGTGATATTATTCATTTTAACCAAGCCCATACAATTTTTATCAAAAGATCTCACATTATTAAGAAATATCTATATATTTTCAGCTATCAATATGACATTTTATTCGCACATCCAAGAAAATACAATATTGTTAGAATTGAGAAAAATATCGCCAATAGGAACAAAAAACTTGTGATACTGTGCTACTGGACCAGAGGTCGTGGTCAGCTTACTGATTCAGAGCAGACAGAATCGGACAATACAAACACTAATAATCCTCATACTTTAACATCACTAATTAATACTAATAAATATAAATTAAATCCTAATATTAATATATACTTTTCAATTATGTTCAACTATATATAGGTAGCTGTAGGTCTAATTTGCATATATGAATAAGCTGATTAGAGGCATCCTTCTAACAATGGCTTCTCCACTTGCTGTTAAACTTGGTATACTGTTTAATTCCTTGTATTCTCTTTACTCTGTTAATATTTTAGTTTCCATTTGAACCAACTAACTGCATCTTTGATCATAGCATTTGATTTTTAGTACTTTCATTATATTGTTGCTGGCTCTTTAATGAAGAAAACTATTCGCTTGCTTCTTTACCGAAGAGCAGCGGTGCATTAAGATCCCGCTATGTGTGGGTCCAAGAAAGGGCCGCAACACAAGGGTCTATGGCTTGCTTCTTTACCCACAGAAAAGAAAAAGAAATATAGAGTAAAATATTGTTAGGAAGATAAATGTTAGTGTTTTAGAATCTTGTTACTTTCTTGACCATCATCACAAAGGGAAGTCCGGTGCACCAAGTTCTCGCTATACTTCGGGTAAGCGCCGGACTACAAGGGTCTATTGTATGCAGCCTTACCGTGCATTTCTGCAAGAGGCTATTTTTACGACTTGAACACGTGACCTCCTGGTCATATGGCAACAACTTTGCTAGTTACTCCCCTCCATCATCAGCAGAAAGCTGGCTCTCAAAAGTACAATGAGTTAGTGTTAAAAGAACTGTACAGGTTGAACCCATCAAGTTTAAATGCCGAATGCGCCTCTATTCTCTAGCAGTTCAATTTGTATTAATGCCTTCTTTTTCTTCTTGTCTGTTTTCGAAATATGATGACTTATCATATATTTGAATACAATGATACTGCAGGAGAATTCTTGTGGATATGTGGAGGAGAATTCAATTGGGGTTCATTATGTATCCACAGAGCAATAATAGATGCCTTGAATCTTTTGTTAGTCTTTCTTTTCCTTCTTGTCTTACTTGTATGTTTTGTGAGAAAAATTAGAATTTTTGGTGGTTATAGGAGGGATTGGAAAACTCTAGGAATTTCAGTTTGTTGTGCTGTTGTAAGCATTGTGTATTTTGGTCTTGGTTTATGGGAACTTACTAGTAGTAAAGATGGTGGTGTTAGTCATTTAAGTTGGTTACAATACGTTGTTCGCGGATTGATTTGGATTAGTTTAACTGTATCATTGCTTGTTCAAATATCCAAATGGATCCAAATCTTGATATCAGCTTGGTGGGTCATTTTCTTTCTGTTGATCTCCACTCTCAATATTGAAGTTTCCATAAAAACACACAGCATCCCGGCTCTGGAAGTGGTGACGTGGCTAGTGTCTTTCTTCATTTTACTTTCTGCCTTAAGCACCTTTTATCACATCTTTTCTCAATCCTATTCAAAACAGAATTTGTTAGAACCTCTACTAGTTGATCAACCTGATCACAACCAAATTAGTGTAAGCCAGGCTAGTCTTTTTAGCAAGTTGTCATTTTCTTGGGTTAATGGTTTGCTTCGCTTAGGAAACTCGAAAACATTAGCTCTTGAAGACATTCCTTGTCTAGGATCTGAGGATGAAGCGATCTTAGGATACGAGCAACTTTCCCGTGAGTGGCAAGCACTCCAAAGGGAGAAGCATCAGAACAATTCAGAGAACTTACTCATTAAGGCCACAGCAAGAGTTTACTGGAAACATATGGTTATTGCTGGAGCATTAGTACTTCTCAGGATTTTTGCTGTTGTAATTTCTCCTGTAATGCTATATGCATTTGTGGCTTATTCAAGTCGCGAGAGAAGAACCTTTCTTGAAGGTATTCTATTAGTGGGGTGCTTGGTTGTTGACAAGGTTGTTGACTCTCTCTCTTCTCGACATTTCCTTTTCTATTCGAGGAGGATTGGTATGAGAATGAGATCAGCTCTAATGGTAGCAGTTTATCAAAAACAGCTCAAGCTCTCAAGTTTAGGAAGGCACAGACACTCAACTGGAGAAATAGTGAACTACATTGCTGTGGATGCTTACCGAATGGGAGAATTTCCGATGTGGTTTCACAGCGCATGGGGCTTTGGCCTGCAAATATTTTTAGCTGTTATTGTTCTTTTCGGGGTTGTAGGACTTGGGGCAATTCCAGGTTTAGTACCCCTCGTTATCTGTGGGTTGCTGAATGTGCCATTTGCAAAGTTACTTCAGAAATGTCAGTCTGAATTTATGATTGCTCAAGATAAACGACTGAGGTGTATGTCTGAGATTCTTAATAGTATGAAGATAATCAAGTTGCAATCCTGGGAAGAAAACTTCAAGAACTCAATTGGCTCGCATCGGGAGAATGAATTTAAGTGGTTGGCTGAAATTCAGATTAAGAAGGCTTATGGCACTTTACTGTATTGGATGTCCCCAACTATCGTCTCGTGTGTCATCTTTTTGGGGCTTGTCCTTTTGGGGAGTGCTCCATTTGATGCTGCTACGATTTTCACTGTGTTGGCGGCGTTGAGGTGCATGTCAGAACCTGTTAGAATGATACCCGAGGCTCTTTCAGCTTTGATTCAAGTCAAAGTTTCTTTTGATAGGATCAATAGTTTCCTACTTGAAGATGAGATCAAACCAGAGGATGTAATGACATCTTCTTTGGGGGATTCAGATCATAGTGTTTGTATAGTAGGTGGTCATTTCAGCTGGGATCCGCAGTCCTCTGATGAATTGCTTAAAAATTTAAATTTTCAAGTAAAAAGAGGACAGAAGATTGCAGTTTGTGGGCCAGTTGGAGCTGGGAAATCATCTCTTCTGTATGCCATACTTGGAGAAATACCTAAAACCGCAGGAACAGTGAGTCATCATATCAAGATATTTATATGAATTATCTCCGATAATTAAGTGACTTCAATTCTCCTTCCAATTGTTTCTAGGTACATGTATTTGGATCCATCGCTTATGTCTCTCAAACTTCTTGGATCCAGAGTGGAACAGTCCGTGATAATATACTATTTGGGAGGTCAATGGACGAAAACAAGTACCAAGAGGCGGTTAAGGTATCTGCTCTAGACAAAGATATCAACAGTTTTGCCTATGGTGACCTCACGGAGATAGGTCAGCGAGGGCTCAATATGAGTGGCGGACAGAAGCAGAGGATTCAACTTGCTCGAGCTGTGTATAGTGATGCTGATATTTATATTCTTGATGATCCTTTTAGCGCTGTAGATGCACATACAGCATCAACTCTTTTTAATGTGAGGTTAACTGTGAAAACTTGCTATCATGCGTGTCAGCTTTGACAGACCAAAGTAACATACTCTAGCATTTTATAGTACTTTGAACATAATTGCAGGACTGCGTAATGACTGCTCTGAAGAATAAAACAGTCATTCTTGTTACTCATCAAGTGGAGTTCCTCTCTGAGGTTGACCAAATTCTGGTAACTGATTTTGACTAGTTAGAATCTCTTTCCGGCTCTTATTCAATAATCGCATTATGTCAATTATTTATGCTAACTATTTTTCCAGGTAATGGAGAGCGGGCAAATTACTCAATCAGGAAGTTATAATGACCTATTGATGTCTGGGATGGCCTTTGAACAACTTGTGAATGCTCACAAACACGCTGTAGCTGGACTTGATCCTCTGACGTATAAAGATGACATTGAACCTTATACAGGACTTGGAAATGAACTAGGAGAGATCGAGAAGCCTTACATCGTAAAAGAAAACAGCCAAAAAGAGGTTTCCTTAAAGCCGGGAATACAATTGACAGAGGAGGAAGAAAAGGAAACTGAAACAGCTATGTGGAAGCTCTTCCTAGATTATGTTGTAATTTCTAGAGGATCACTCTTCCTTTGTTGCAACATACTTACGCAGGCCGGTTTTGTTGCTTTTCAGGCTGCTGCAAGTTACTGGATTGCAATTGCAATTCAAACTCCTAAATTTAGCCATATCATGGTTATTGGTGTCTATACTTTAATATCACTAGTTAGTGCAATATTTGTGTATCTCAGATCTCTATTTGCAGCTCTCCTCGGTTTAAAAGCTTCTAAAGCCTTTTTTTCTGGTTTCACAAATTCCATTTTTAATGCTCCCATGCTATTCTTCGACTCTACTCCAGTTGGGCGGATATTGATCCGAGTAAGACTTTGTTCTTTTGCACCTAGCTGACTATGAAAAACACAGTCATTTCCTTTGAACAAGTTATAGTATGTGGCAGAACAGGTCTCACTGATTGTTGCCTATTACTGAATCCTCAGGCTTCGTCAGATTTGAGTGTATTAGATTTTGACATGCCATTCTCCTATGCGTATGTGATGGCTGCTGGAATAGAATTGCTTGCAATAATCAGCATTATGGCCTTAGTGACATGGCAGGTTCTCCTTGTGGGCATTGTTGCTACAGTCGGCTCAAAATATGTCCAGGTGAAATTGCTTTCCTCTAAAATACCTATGTTGCACGGACTTTCCAAAATGTTGCCGCACTTGTATCAGATACTCCGAAAATACACTACTTTGGGAGGATCCTGACAGGCACTAGACAACATTTTCGGAGAGTCCGAGCAACATAACTAAATACTACTTCTTCTCTTACCTAAAGCTATGACAAAGTTGTTAATTTGAAATATTTCCTTTTTATCTGAAGGAACATTATCAACCTTCTGCCAAGGAGCTGATGAGGATCAACGGGACAACAAAGGCTCCTGTTATGAATTATGCAACTGAGACATCACTTGGAGTTGCCACAATAAGAGCATTTGGAGCAGTCGACAGATTCTTCCAAAACTACCTAAAACTTGTCGATGCAGATGCAAAAGTCTTTTTCTGCTCCAATGGAGCAATGGAGTGGTTAGTTTTTAGAACTGAAGTACTTCAAAACCTCACCCTATTCACTGCTGTTTTTCTCCTAGTTTCGATCCCAAAGGGTTTTGTCTCTACAGGTACTCATGCTATATTTGTGCTAGTTGATATGAACATCTTTCAATGGATGTCTTTCCTGGTTTCCTATGCTCTTGTTGTTGATAGCTTTTTTCTTTTTTCCATCCAGGTCTTATCGGACTTTCTCTTTCTTATGCGTTGGTACTTACCAATACTCAAGTTTTCTTAAGCCGATGGTATAGCAGCTTAGCTAACTATGTGATTTCGGCTGAAAGGATCAAACAGTTCATGCATATACCTCCCGAGCCTCCAGCAATTGTGGAAGAGAATAGGCCACCATCTTCTTGGCCTACCAACGGTAGAATAGAATTGTTAGATCTAAAGGTGGGGGTACTTACAACTTGTAATCTTACATATACTCAACATACATCCAATTATTTAGTGGAAATATGAATGTTATCATCTAACAAATGTTGTGAAACTGAAAACTTGGAGATATCTAACCACTATAGCTCTTGGTCCGTTGCAGATCAGATATCGTCCAAATTCTCCGTTAGTTCTTAAAGGGATAACTTGCACTTTCAGCGAGGGTACTAGAGTAGGAGTAGTAGGAAGGACAGGAAGTGGCAAAACAACACTTATAAGCGCTCTATTTCGCCTAGTAGAGCCTTACAGTGGGAATATTACGATAGACGGTATTAACATTTGTTCTATAGGCCTCAAGGATTTAAGGTCAAAACTTAGCATCATCCCTCAAGAACCAACACTTTTCAAGGGGAGCGTTCGAACGAATTTGGACCCTTTAGGTCTCTACTCTGATGATGAGATATGGAAGGTAAAGTCTGTAATCTATCAGACAAAAAAAATACACATTACTTTCCAGTTATTCAGTAAGTATCTGATTTACAGGCTCTAGAGAAATGCCAGCTTAAGGCTACGATTATTACACTGCCAAACTTGCTAGACTCCTCTGGTGAGTAAAATTTTCAACAAAATGTAACAATTATTTATCTATTCTTATGTGTTATATATCATGTACTATGATGTTTGATTTCACTTTCAACAGTCAGTGACGAAGGCGAAAACTGGAGTATGGGGCAACGACAGCTCTTCTGTTTAGGCAGGGTTCTTTTGAGGAGGAACAGGATTCTAGTATTGGATGAAGCAACTGCCTCTATCGACTCGGCCACTGATGCCATTCTGCAAAGAATTATCAGAGAAGAATTCTCAAACAGCACAGTAATAACTGTTGCTCATCGAGTTCCTACTGTCATAGACAGCGATATGGTCATGGTCCTCTCTTTTGGTATGTTTCTTTAAGTTGTAAAGTTGGAGCATCAGTTTCAATCTTACCGTTTTCTTAGAAATGATTAACAAGATTTTAATGTAAATTTGTTAGTGGTGTAGGGGAACTTGTGGAGTATGATCAGCCCTCAAAACTCATGCAAACCAATTCTTCTTTTGCTAAACTTGTGGCTGAATATTGGTCCAGCTGCAGAAGGAGTTCTCTTCAGAAAATGGATAGCTACATTAGCTAGTGAGAGTGTTGTCCTTTTTTTTTCTTTTTTCTTGTTATAGCTCTGATTAGAGGCGGACCTAGGACTTAAAGGTCGGGGTTGCACTTTTAGATTCAACCAAAATCTGCTTTGTATATAGGTGTCCACTACTAATGCGTCACCTTCTAAAGACATATACATGTATACATGGAATTTTTGCCGAACTTTACGAGTGTCGGTGACCCCTCTCGGTAATGGCGGAGGTACGTGGTGGCAAGCGGATTCAATGGATCCGGTTGAACCCACTTCATCAAAAAATTAATACTGTATATATGTATAAATTATAATTAAAGCTGTGTAAGGTTTATATAAATATTTTATTTGAACCCACTTGACAACTACTATTTTACGACTAAAGTTATATTGCCTCTCAGTATAGCATAAGTCCGTCTTTGGCTATGATTATATGTATGCGTGCTTTTATATGAGTTTATTGGATTTATATATAATTTTACTTGTTTATTTGGAATTTTGTAATTTTATTAGATAATATGAGATTTCACTTATATATATATATATAAAATATTACGTATAATTTTTTTTGTAAATATTTTATAAAATAATATAATTATAAAAAATATTATTAGATAGGTAAAATTGCATAATTTGTTTTTTAAAAAACTTTAAATAATATTACTTATTTAAAGTTTTTTTTAAAAAAATGCAATTTTACCTATTTAATAATATATTTTATAATTATATTATTTTATAAAATATTAAAAATTTAATATCTATGGGGCTTACGCCCCGCGCCTCGGAGCTTACACCCCGTTGAGGCATATGCAAAATGACTCGTCTTTCACCCTGCCTTTTAAAACACTGATAGGACCTGATTGCTGTTTGTACTGTGCTTCTTGTTCATGTGAAGATCAACATTCCAAAATTTGAAAGAGAACAAAATAGAAAAGTTTTGCAAAAGCAAAGAATTGCCAAAGTAAGGAAGACATGCATATGAATGTGCTAAGACTTTGCATATTGTTGGACATAAAATAAAAAAAAAATTAACTTTTGTGCATTGACGATAATTAAGTCTAATGTGGTAACTTGAAATGGAGTAAATAACATGCTCTAACATGTTAAAATACATTGAGAAAATAAAATTTACATATCAGTATATACAACTTACAAGTTAAAACTCATACATAATGTATGCGTGACATTATCAATAGAGTTTAACACAGTTTAAAACCTATCGTAGTATATCTTAAAATGTACTATCTCCTGTCCACTTTAATTAATTTTTTGGCTGCTTTTATGTATATTATGAAATTCATCTTTTAGCATTATTTAACAATGAAAATGATCATATTAACCTTAATTTGTTTACTGAAAATATAACAAATACACCTAAGAATAACTTTGGAAAAGAGAAGGTAGTGCCGTCTTGATATTTGAAAAAATTAAATATGGTGGACCATAAGAAAATGACCTAAAATCAATTAAAGTGGATAAGAGGGAGTAATATATGTAGTAACTACCATTAATAAGTGGAATTAATAACCTAAAATAACATTGCTAACTTTCAATAATAAATTAAATTGCAGTGATAGGATAAAATGTCCATTACATTGTCAATGGAAGTTAACTTCCATTGACCGGTTGCATAATGTAACAATTGAACATGTCTACGGAGAGGAAAGTGAGGTAGCCGATAGATTAACTAAGGAAGGTTGCAAGATGGCATCAACTATGACACGCCACCAGATTTTGTTAGCAACACCTTACAAGTCACAAGTGGATCAAGCAGAGGCCATACGCGATAGGAAGATGACATGGAAACCACAACAACACTTTTTGCTGCCCAAGATGACACACATGCCTCCACTATAGTAGAAAACTCCGTTGGCTCAAATGATCACTCTTTTTGGAACAAGCATATGCCATCATCAGCATTGTAATAGCCAACTTATTCGCGCTACTAACGTGATGTACACTAAGCATCACCCTCTCTGTAGTAACTCTTTTATCTAGTTTAACGCAATTTTATGTTTGGCACCCAAAAAAAAAAAATACGTTATATTGACAACAAATTCCCGACCCAAAATGTGCTCCTCCACAATCACCCGCAAACATATATTCTCAAATGTTGGAGATTGAAGAGTACACAGACTTCAAATCAATTTAAATTCTTTCTCTATAATAATAATAATAATATAATAATAATTTTGTTTCGCTTATATTTTTCTTCCGTCTTTTAATAGAGTATATCACTTGATAAAATTTGTATACATCATACCATGTTTGTTTTCCTATATGTTATGACCCTAAACCCGGACCTAGTTGTAGTGGCGCCTCTCGTGAAGATAAGGTGAGCTAACACACTCTCAATTCATTTTAAACAACTATAATAATAAATATTAAACCTTTAGCATAATAAAAATCTCAAAATAAGGTGACTACTAAAGTTGTGGAATAGACATAGTCGGACATCGGGTTGTCACTAGTCATGGCCGTCTATAATAATACCACAAGTCTGAAAAGAGTCTACATAACTATTCCATAGCTAAAACAAAAGAAAATAAGACAAACGGAGGAGCACTAGGCTGCGAATCGCCGGGCAGCTACCTAGTGAATCTCCGAAATCTGCTGGAAGCTCTCTCAACCCTCGCAAGAAGGACCTGATGCGTCTGAAACTACACACGAGATGCAGGGAGCAAAGCGAGTACTCCAACTTAGTGAGTAAAAATAATAAATAGAGACTGAGTAATAAGAAATCACGTAAAGACACATCAACAGGATATAAAGAAGCAGTAAAAGCCAGTAAAATAATAAAATAATAAAAATATGTAAAGTCATTTAAGTTCAGTTTAAACTTCTTGAAATGCCATTTAAACAACTAAGCAAGTAAATGGCAGGAAACTAGGAAAGATAAACACATAAAGAATCGTCCCCCAGGTACAATACCAACAGAATCAGCCCCTCAGGCAACACATGAAACAGTACCAGCCTCTCGGGATATATCTCACATCACAATAGGTACCCACGCCCATTAGGGGTGTGAAAACTCCAGGAGAGGTCCCTTACGGCCCAAACGCAATATCAAGCCATCTCGCGGCATAATCACGTCGGCTCTTGGCCTTATATCAACAAGCCACCTTGTGGCGTACAAATCTCAGGCCCTCAGCCTGATAATAATAATCAATGTTTTCTCATAACATAGGCCCTCGGCCTTACTCAGTCAGAATCTCACAAGTCACTCCGGCAATTGTAAAACATGATGCTCAGCCCAAGATATCATTTAAAATATCATTTTAAGTGTTAAAGCAGAGTAAACATGGTTGAGTTATCAAAATAGTAGAATATAGCATGACTGAGTACAAGTATAAAGTCAAACCAGTGAGGAAATATCAGTAAAAATCCCCTATGGTTCCAAGTAGTTGGCACGAGGCCCAAATATGGCATTCAGCCCAAAACATGATAATACTTCCAAAACACAATAATATCAAACAAGTTTTCAATCCAGTACGCGACTTAACAATCATATGGGACAGACTAAGTCAAAATCCCCAACGGTGCACGAATCCACGTTCGTCAGCTAGTTTGTACGTCACCTCAAAGAAGCACAGCGATGTAAAATTTGGGATTTCATACCCTCAGGACAATAATTAAAATCATGACTCACCTCAATACGGTCCAAATCTAGCCCGCGACGCCTTTTCCCCTCGAATCGGCCTCCACGCGCGTCGAATCTATCCAAAATTAGAATCACGATGTCAAAATATGCTAAGGGAACGAAGCCCAAGCGAAAATAATCAATTTATAGTATAAATCCCGAAATTCACCAAAACCCGACCCCAAGGTCCACGTCTCAGAATTCGATAAAATTTACATCAATAGATTCCTTATCTCCCCACGAGTTCATACATTTCAAAAGTCCCAAAATCCGACCACAAATGGCCCCTCAAATTCTCAAGTCTTGGTCTCCAATACCAAGCTCAAGTTTCAGTAATTATAACCCTAAATTTCATTAATTACAGCTCTAATCTGTAAAATAATACCATAGGATCGATTATTAGACTCGAAAATCTTACCTCCACATGATATCCCTTGATTCCATCTTCAAAATCTCCATAAAAGCTCCAAAACCGGCTTATGGTGAAGAATAACATAAATATTGCGAAGGAATGCTTTTATACCTTGTGGCCCAAAGATTACGCACATGCGGCCAATTCCCCGCTCCTGCTATTCCACTTTTACGGTCTATGAACCGCTTCTGCGATCATTACTTAAGTGGCAAAAATCCACATCTGTAATGCACTACCCGCACCTGCGCCATCGCAGGTGCGGTTCCTGCATGCATTGACTTTTTCCGCCAATAATGCTACCTCAGATCCTCATAGATCTTTGCGGCACCCGAATTAATGGAAAATCGCGAGCTATGGGACTTTTCCATAATAAACTCCCGAAGCCCATCCACATTGGGCACACAAATCCAGCCCTACATCCTGAACACCCCATCATGACAAATAGTTACATCGCTGGCATCATTGTGCTGAAATCTGTCCTTAAGGACAAGCAAATGAGGATCATCATACCGGCACTCTCTAATACGATCATATAAGGAAGAACGAGAAATCACACAAGCCAATTCCCGACTGGGCTCTAAAATATCTAATCTCATAAATCTATTAACCGTGGCCTGAACATCAACTACAAAAGGTCTCTCCCCAACTGGAACATATGCCAAACTCCCCATACTCACAACCTTTTGGCTCAAAGCATCAGCCACCATATTGGCTTTCCCTAGATGGTACAAAATTATGATATCATAATTCTTTAGCAACTCCAACCACCTCCACTACCTCAAATTGAGATCCTTCTGCTTGAACAAGTGCTGGAGGCTACGATGATCAGTAAACACCTCACAAGACACGCCATACAAATAATGCCTCCAAATCTTCCATGTGTGAACAATGGCAATCAACTCCAAATCATGAACCGGGTAGTTCTTCTCATGGGACTTCAATTGGCGAAAAGAATAAGCCATACCTCTAACCTCTTGCATCAATACACCCAATACCAACTCTTGAAGCATCACAATATACGGTATATGAACCTAAAGCTGATGGAAGAACTAATATTGGAGATGTGGTCAAGGATGTATTGAGCTTCTGAAAGATCTCCTCACACTCATCCGACCATACAAATGAAGCACCCTTCTTAGTAAACTTGGTCAAGGGCGATGCGATGGATGAAAATTCCTGAACAAACAAGTGATAATAGCCTATCAAACACAGAAAGCCGCGAATCTCTGTAGTTGAGGACGGTCTCGGCCAACTCTGAAGTGACTCTATTTTTTTCGGATAAACCTGAATACCCTCACTGGACACCACATGCCCCAAGAAAGCCACTGAACTGAGCCAAAACTCACACTTGGAGAACTATACATAAAGTTTCTCCTCCTTTAATCTCTGCAACATAACTCATAAATGCTTTGCGTGCTACTCCTGACTACGCGAATACACCAGAATATCATCAATGAAGGCTATGAAAAATGAGTCGAGATAAGGTCTACAACAGTATCACCCACCGGAAAGATACATGAACATGTGGAACAAGAGACTCATAGGGTGTATCTAAATAACGAGCAAAGTATGATGACGCATAAGAACTGGCGGGAGCGAGATCAAATAATACAAAGGCATCTCTGTGGCAGACTAAAACAATACATATAATAAAAGTATTGGAAAAAATAGCATAGTGTCTAACTGGAAGTGCTTAGAAATGAGCCTGGTCGCCACCTGATCGACCTCCCCCTCTAGGGTGACTTGTAGCTGACTGACCTTCACCGCTAGCTTGCTTGGTTGGTGGTGATGAAGTAACCAGTGCTAAAGACGATGGATGACTCCTCTGCTTAGATGAACCCACAAGATAATGAGGACACTGCCTGCACATATGATACATCTCTCCATACTCATAGCAACTCCCGGGAGCTGGCGACGGGGACTGAAGGGAACCCCTAGCACCGAAATGAATAGCAGAAGCACCTGTCATAGAAGAGCTCTAAATTGATGGAGCACGGGAAGAACTCTAAGCTAGAAGGGAACTAAGTGATGATTGGTCCTGATAAGAACTGCAAGAAGCATGACCTGATGACGCCCCACGATAACCTGTGTGAGCTGGCTGAGCATGCCTGAATGGATGGCTTTTACCGTGCTGAAACTGACATCTCGAAGGAGCAACACCATAACTACAAGATCCTCGAGGCCTCATGGCCCCCCTCCTGTCGCTCATGGTGACGAACTAACACAATCTCTCGAGCAATGTCTACAACCTCCTTTAAAGTAACACTAGTCACTGTCTCTCTGGTATTGAGAATACGAAGCTGATAATTGAGGCCATCAACAAACCTTCTAATCCTATCTCTATCTGTAAGTACCAACAAAATTGCATGACGAGCTAACTTATAGAACCTCATCTCATACTGTGTCACAATCATCTCTCCTTGACGCAACCACGACTGCCTGCGCAGCTCCTCTCTACGAGACTGTGGCGCATATTTCTCCAAAAAGGGAATGGAGAATTGCTGCCAGGTTAGGGGTACTGCACCAACAGGCCTACGCCTCTCAAAAGCGTCCCACCAAGTGAAGGCAACCACAAAAAATGGATATGTAGTGAAAGCGACACTACTGGTCTCCATAATACATGGTGTACGAAGCATCCTCTGACACTTATCCATGAAACCCTAGGCATCCTCGCCCTCTACACCACTGAAAATCGAAGGCTAAACTCTACCAAACCGCTCCAATATATGTTGCTCGTCCTCTAGCATGGAAGAACTACATAATCCTGAGCAGCTACAACCGTATGGGCTGGATGCGCCCCGGTGTCAGAAGCCCATGTAGGACCTGCTCAGGTGTGCGAGCGGCGGGAGTCTGATTGCCTCCCCCGACTTGAGAAGTAGCTGCAATTGTAGTTACTGAGACCTCATGAGCTAGGCTAGTGCAAACTGATAGGATCTGATCCAAGACCTCTTGAAGACCCAAAATAATAATGGGCCCAACTGGTGCTTGAGTTGGTACTGCTGGAGTGTCCATAAGTAGGACCTGATCCTGAATTGGGGCATCGGGCAGATCTGCAGATGCTACCCCTAGCTGTTTTGCAGGCCATACCCCCGTCCATACTGCGACCACGATTTCATCCTCGGCCTCTAGTGGCCACAGTTGGTAGTACTGGTGGTCGTCAATCATGACCGGTAGCGCGTGTCTTCACCATCTGTGAGATAATATAATAACATAAGTTTAGTACTCGGATCAACAAATTCGCACAACAAGAATTTCAAGAATATGAATTTTTTCCTAAAGGTTCTACAGCCTCTCAAGGATAAATCTAGACATCTCTGTACTGATCCGCGAGATTCTGCTAATCCTGCTCATGACTCGTGAAACCTATGTAACCTAGGATCTGATACCAACTTGCCACGATCCTAAACCTAAACCTTATCGTGATGGCACCTCTCTTCAAGACAAGGGCATCCGACACACTGAAAATTCAGTTTGAGAAATTATAATGATAAATATTAAGCCTTTAACATAATAAAAATCCCAAAATGAGGTGAATACTATAGTTGCGGAATAGATATAGCCCGACATCGGGGTGTCACCAGTCATGAGCATCTACAATTATACTACAAGTCTTAAAAGATCCTATATAACAATTACATAGTCTAAACATAAGAAAATAAGATAGAGGGAAAAGAACTGGGCTCGAATCACCGGGCAACTATCTAGTGAATCTTTGGAATCTGCTCGAAGCTCTCTCAACCCAATCAAGCAGGACTTGAAGCGCCTGAATCTACACAAAGGATGTAGGGAGTAAAGTGAGTAATCTAACTCAGTGAGTAATAATAATAAATATAGATTGAGTAATAATAAATCACGTAAAGGCACATCAACAAGCTATAAAGAAGCAGTAAAAGCCAGTAAAATCATGAAATAGTGAAAAAAGTAAAGTCACTTACAGTTTAAACTTCTTTAAATGCCTTTTAAACAATTAAGAAAGTAAATGGAAGGAAACTAGGAAAGATAAACACATAAAGAACCGCCCTCGGGCATAATGCTAACAGAATTAGCGCCTTGGACAACACATGAAACAATACCAGCCCTAGGGCTATATCTCACATCACAATGGGTACCCACGCTCACTGGGGTATGTAGGCTCCTGAAGGGGCCCCTTATGACCCAAGCGCAATATCAATCCTTCTCGTGGCATAATCACATATGCTCTCGGACTCATATCAACAAGCCACATTGTGGCGTACAAATTCAGGCCCTCGGCCTCATAAAAACACTAAAGTATAGCATGACTGAGTACAAATGTAAAGTCAAAATAGTGAGGAAATATTTTTAAAAAACCCCCAAGGGTACAAATAGTTGGAAATCATACGAGACAGACTAAGTCAAAATCCCTAACAGTGCACAAACTCACCTCAAAGTAGAACAACGATGTAAAATCCGGGATTTCATACCTTCAGGACAACATTAAAAATCATTACTCACCTCAATACGATCGAAATCTAGCCCATGATGCATTTTTCCCTCAAATCGGCCTCCACTCACGTCGAATTTATCCTAATTCAAAATCACGGCGTGAAAATATACTAAGGGAATGAAGCCGAAGCGAAAATAATTAATTTATAGCATGAACCCCGAAATTAACCAAAACCCGACCCTCGAGCCCACGTCTCAAAATTCGATAAAATTTACATTAATAGATTTTTTATCTCTCCACGAGTTCATACATATCAAAAATCCCAAAATCCAACAAGTAATGGCCCCTGAATTCCTAAGTCTAGATCTTCAATATATACCAAGCCTTACTTTTCCCAATTTAAGACATTAAATTCCATTAATTGTAGCTCTAATATGTGAAATAATACCATATGATCGATTATTATACTTGAAATTCTTACCTCTAGACGATATCCCTTGATTCCCTTTACAAAATCTCCCAAAAATCTCCAATATCGACTTGAAATGGTGAATAATAACTCAAAAATCGCGAAGGAATGCTTTTATACCTTCTGAACTAGGGATTTCGCACCTACAACGAATTCCCCGCTTCTGTGATCGCTTTTGCGGTCTATGAATTGCTTTTGCAGTTATCACTTAAGTAGCCAAAATTCGCATCTGTGATGCACTGCCCGCAGCTGCGCCGTCGCAGCTGCGGTTCCTTAACTGCTTCTGCAGTTCCTACCCTTCTTGCCTTCTTCCGCTTCTGCAGCCCTTTTCTTTGTATCTGCGGCATTGCACCTGTGGCCACCAATCTGCAGGTGCAGAAACAACAGAACCAAAAAAATCTGCAACTTCATCAAACTCCCAAACTCTCCACCAATCTTTCGAAATCACCCCGAGGCCCCCGTCACCTCAACCAAAAGAAAAAACAAGTCACATACCACCATTCAAACTTGTACAAATCTTTAAAACACTTCAAACAACTTTGAATCACGCAAAACACATCAGGTTCAAGCCTAAGCTTCGAATATCTTTCAAATTATGCTTTTGATAAAAAAATATATCAAACCACGTCCGAATGACCTAAAAGTTTGCACACACATCCCAAATGATCCAACAGAACTAATGCAACTCTCAAAATTCCATTCCGGCCCCTATATCAAAATCTCACCGATAAACTGGATAATGCCAAAATTTCAATTTTGTCAATTCAAGCCTAAATCTACTCTGGACATCTAAAATACATGTCGATCACACTCCTAATTCTCAAATCACCTCCCAAAGATATACGAACCATCGGAACTCACATCCGAGCCCTCTAACACATAAGTCAACATCTGATTGGCTTTTCCAACTTAAGCTTCCTCAAAAGAGATTAAGTGTCTCAAAATCTTTCCGAACTCGATCCAACCAACCCGATCACATATAGAACCGAAAAAAAAAGCAATAAGGAGGAATGAGGGGAATAGAGCAATAACTCATGAGACGAACGGATGGATCGTCACAATATATCTATAATCAGTTTAATAAAAAGAGGTAAATTAAACGAACGTCTTTTATATAACTAGTGATATTTCTATTTTTATAGTTTAGTCCGAACAACAAAACATAATAACTTTGTGTTTAGTCTTCTCTTAATCGTTAAGCTACATAATGTGAACTAACAAATATATACTTGCCCACTATTTTCACTAGCTTCTCATAATAGTTGATGTTTTGAAGTGCGCAGAGGGCTGTGGAAGTATCGAGTTGAAATAGAACACACAAATACCAACAATGATTGTTTTGGAGCGGTAAGTACTCATTTATCAAGGGCAAAGCTATATTGGCCAACGGTGGTGAACTGATGTATAAAATAAAATATTACTTGTTAATGATTAAAATTATACTTTGAATACCCTTGAATAGTCTACTGGAAAATAAAGTTCATAATTTGGACACCTTTATTGAATTTCTTGGCTTCTTCACTGTCCTTCATATTAACCAGGGATCTCAGGTTCGAGCTTGGATATGAATTCACCTTTATTAGGGAACGCTTTACCCCTAAATGTGAGATTTCATGGCGCGAATCCGTATGTAGTCAGGTCCAAATACAAATATCGAACACCAGCTAAAAAACAAAAAAAATAAAAATAAAACACAAATAGTCATGTGTAAAATTAAAGCCGTAGCCTCTGGAAAATCTTAAATCTTAATGTAAGTAGTTAATTTTGTGTGACTCCACTAGATCTTAATGTAGTAGTACTACTACATTAAATGGGGTGAGAATGTTTACAAACCAATAGCTATATCTATCTATATATCTATATTATTATAAAAGCACGAATGCTTTACGCTAAATATTGAATGTCGAAAATATTTCTAAAATATTAGTCGCCTATTATGATTTTCAATAATTAAATTATAAATGTTAATGACTAAAAACATAAAAGCAATTCAAATATTATAGAGTCCAAGTGAACATGACATTCTTAGAGTCATATTAGTAAAGGAAACTTATTCCTTCTTTCATTATATGGATGGAAAGCAATTCAAATATTATTAAGGAATTTTAGAGTAAAATTATTTTTCTGAAATTATTAAGGAAAATTGAAATGAAAATGTATTAGAATGTATTAATATCGGGTCTGTATTTTGGTTCCGGCGCCCCGTACAAGTCGTATATGCGGTTTAAGATATTTCTGTGAAATTTGGTTGAAATCAGACATCCTGTGATGTGTTTCAGACTTAAAACTCTATAATTGAATATTTTTGAAATTTGAAGAAAACTAGTGATTTTGACGTTTGATTCATTATTTTCGATGTTATTTTGGAAATTTGATCACGCGGTTAAGTTCGTAGGATGTTGTTGAATTAGTGGGTGTGTTTGGTTAGGAGTCCCGAGGGCTCGGGAATGTTTCGGAGGTGTTTCGGAGTGATTCCGAAAGTAGAAAAATTACAGAAAATCTGCAACAGGTGCACAGACCATTCCTTCTTCGTGTTCGCATCCTTTCCTCCCACGTTTGCGATGCTTCGGATTTTTGCTCCTTCGCGTTAGCGTCTAGGACCTCGCGAACGCGTAGGGTTATTTGACCCTGAGGTCCTAGCCTCATTTTCTTCTTCGCGTTCGCATGCGGACTCTCGCGATCGCGAAGCTTTGCATGTTTCCTTCATCGCGTTCGCATAATGTATCACGCGTTCGCTTAGGCCAAATCCTGGACCCTTCCCCAACCTTATCTCTTCGTGTTCGCATACTTTACATCATGAAAACGATGGTGCGTTGAGTCAACCCTTCGCGAACGCGACACTCTTCCCGCGAATACGGAGGAAAATTTTGCCCAGTTAAATTTCTAATTTCCAGAACACTGTAGCTACGAGAACTTCACAAAAACATATGAGTTCCTACTTCTCCAAGATTCTTAGGCGTCTATTGAAGCTCTCTTTCACCAACACTTCTTGGGTTAGTAAATCTTAACTCATTTTCTTTAATTTCCATAATTATCCATTGAATTCCTAAGCCTAAAACATGTAATTTATGGTAGCAATTGGGGGAAATGGTTAGAGTTAGGGCTCTTTTACTTTTTCTTGATTTAGGCCTCATTTTGTGGTCTAATTTGAAAATAAATTATATACTCAGGCTCGTGGGTGAATGTGAGAAATGAATTTGGTCCAAACATCGTATTTTGACCAAGTGGGCCTGGATTTTTGGAATTTTGGGAAGAAAGCTTGGAAATCTATAATTAGGCATTGAGTTTGATTTGATTAGGATATATTGATACTATAAAATCATTATTGCATAGATTTGATTGAGTTGGAGCCGAATTCGAGAAGGAAAGCGATTGTTGTGCATTGATTTGGCCATGAAAGTTGAGGTAAGTGTTTGGTCTAACCTTAGCTTGAGGGAATATGAGTTAAGTCTTATTTGCTACTTGCTAATTGTTGGGTACGATGTATATGCATGGTGACGAGTATCTATACATTGGTGTCTATCATGACCATGAGTCCTTATATTGCAAATATTTGTTGATGACTTCTATTTGATATAAAGAGCATGTGAAAGAAATTGTGATCTAAGAACTTGATGGAGCGTTGGCTCGAGTTGAAATACAACTTGTGAGGGTATATGATATGATTAAATCTTTAGAGCATTGGCTCAATTGATAATGTGTACTATGAGATGAAAGTGAAAGAAACAGAAAGAATTATTGGTTTATTCCCTTGCCGGGATGTTTTGGTAGTTTTGTTGGTTTTCTCTCTTGCCGGGATATGGAAAACTATTAATATTGTTCTTCGCATTCCCTTGCTGGAATTTTTATCATTATTTGTTTACGTTCTTGCTCTTTATCTATGATTGTTGATTGGGTGAGGAAGAGTAATAAAGCACGAAGGGTGATGTCGTGCATTCTATGATATTTGTGGATCAGGTTGCGTGCCGTAACAATACTAAATGATATGGATCGGGTTGCACACTGCAAAAATATTAAATGACATAGATCGGGTTGCATGCCGCAACAATTATATTTGTGGATCGGGTTGCACGGCACAACAGTGTTGTTATATATTTAGATCGGGTTGCGTGCCGCAACAATTATTGATACAAGTGTGACTATTTTGGATTTTAGTTTCTCTTGTTTGCTGTAAAATCTAAGCCACCCTTAGACTGTTACTCTAATTTACTGTTAATACCAGTATACCCCGCAACATGTTTCCCCCTCCCATCTTTACTTGTTTATTTCTATTTTACTTTCCAATGTATATTATATAACTTGTTGGCCCAAGATCAGTTGAAGTTTTGAAGAATGACAAATAAACTTAGTGAAGGATCACGTCCATATTAGGAGACACAGTTGTTATGGCCCATGCACATGAAGAAGATAAGTCCTTGGGGATCAAGCAGCAATATCTTCTGAACTGATCGAAAATATTGCATATGGGATAAAGAGAATATGTCTCCTTATGAGAAGAGAACACATTCGGATAAGGGTTGAAGTTTGGATTGGTCTAGGACTCAAACTCAATGGAGGATCAGAAATTGAGTCATAATCCAGCTCTAATTACTAATCTAATAAATAATTGAGTTGTTCTCTTTTACAGGTATGCACATACGCTGAATTTAAGCAAATTTGAGAGCAAAAGAGCAAGGTTATTTTGCAAGAAATTTATGTGAGATTGAGTGTGCAGGCCTGCAACTACTTGAACAAGATAGAAGAACCAGTTCCGTTATGTTTATTCTTATTTTAGTTCAATTGTAGTGGGTGATTTAAAACTTGTACTTTCCAGCTTTTATAGAAGCAATTGTATTAGGTACTTTGAGTATTCAAGTTGGAGTTAACTTGAAAGTATCGCAACAATTGAGGTTGTGTGCTACACTGGGATTAGAGTTATTCCTTAGGTTTGCAAGAGTTTGCAAATGCTATTTTGGCTCAGTGGTTTTAGTGGAAGTTTGGGAAAATCCTAATGAGTAGTAGGTCGTGGTTTTTTCACCTTTTGAGAAAGTTATTTTCCACGTAAAAATTCTTGTGTTCTTTTATTTTCTGTATTTTAATTTCGCAAACAGTAGTAGTTAGAACACCTAGAAGAACTAGATTCTTCTAGATAAAAAATTGGGTACAACATAAATCATCCCCCCTATTTGTGTGGTAATGCCGTTTGGAACATCAATTGGTATTAGTGCTGGTTATCCTTAAATAGGCTAACACCTTAGGAAAAGGTCAATATGAGTGCACCACCTGGGAACTGGGAAGGGCAATCCACTGCCAGACCTCCACTGTTCAATAGACAGTATTACTCATGGTGGAAGAATAGGATGAAGGATCACATTATAGGAGAAGACTATGAACTTTGGGACATAGTCACTGATAGTCCTTTGGAAACTACAATGAAAACTGAGGAAGGAGTGGAAGTGCCAAAGACAAGGGCTGACTGCATTGCTGAAGATTTGAAAAAGTGGGAGAAAAATACTAAGGCCAAGAAATGGCTGGTGTGTAGACTGGGTCCAGATGAATACAATAGGATCTAAAGTTTTACTATTGCAAAAGAGACATGGGACACCTTGCAAGTGGCTCATAAAGGAATACCTCAAGTGAAGAGATCCAGAGGCACATTGCTATATTCTCAATATGAGAATTTCACTATTTAAGATGGATAAACTATTCAAGAGATGTACACTAGGTTCGCTACATTGACAAATGAACTTAAGCCTCTTGGAAGAGTTATTCATGAAGAAGACAAGGTTGAGAAGATCTTGACAAGACTTCTTCCTGTTTCTTGTAAAAGTAAAATCACTGCCATTCAGGAGTCCAAAAATAAGGCCACTCTTAGGCTAGATAAACTGATTGGGAATCTTACTACTTATGAACTGAGAAGGAAAACCAGATCGATGGATACACCCAAGAAGGAGAGAAGTTTTGCTCTCAAAATTACAGAAGTTTTAGATCTAGAAGATGAAGAGATGGCTGTAATCACTAGAGACTTCAAAAAGTACCTGATGAGAGGAAAGGGTCCATCAAGAGGTATAAACTTCAACAAGTCAAGAGCTGCTAAGAAACAGATAAATGATGGCCGCTATAAGTGTGGTAAGTCTGACCACATGATCAAGAATTGCCCTCAATATGAGATTGAGTGGAAGAAAGAAAGGGCTGAATGAAGAAACAGGAAGAAGGAATAGCTTCAACCCAAGAAAAACAAAGGTTCAACCAAGGCTATGGTTGCTGCTTGGGGAGAAACCTCTGATGAAGACTTAGAAGATGAAGCTCAAGAAGAGCAAGCTCTTATGGCCATTGGAAAATCAGATAATGAGCATGAGGTAAGTATTCTGCATCTCAACGACAAAATTGAATTTCTATCTAAAGAAAGGTTGGTTGAACTATTATTAGACATCATTGATGAGTCTGAAATAGTTAACAATGAAAAGAAAGTTCTGTGTAGGGAATGTGTTATCCAAAAAGTAAAATGGAAAAGTCTAGAATCTAGGGCTGATGAGAGAGATAGCAAAAATGCTGAGTTGAAGAACTAGGTTATTGAACTTAACAATAGTATTCTATAACTTAGGTCAGAAAATCTAAAACTGAAACTAGGAAGAGAAAAGAAGAAATCTAATCACTCATTTCTCTCTCTAGAGAAAATCTAGAAAAAATAAAAGATGAACTGTATAAGAAAGATGAATTAATTAAGGTTCTAAAAGAAGATCTTGGAAAGGTAAAACATGAACCAGATAGAACTTGCAAATGAAACAAAGCTTCTGATGATCTCACATGATTGCAAGAGCATCACATCAGCAATAAAAGAGGACTTGGATATGGGACTCAAGCTCCAAAATGGGACCCCAAAAAATAAGTACCTCACTCTTCCTGAAAATAAGATCTGCACACACTGTGGTAAGATTGGCCATTATAAAAATGAATGCAATGTAAAAGAATAGGCCAGTCAAAAGAACAAAGCTTTTGTTCAAGAAAAACACAAAATGGCTAGCTAGGCTAGAAAAGATCTGATTCATCCTTTTGCCCAAAGAAAGGGACCCAAACTAGTTTGGGTTCCAAAGACTAACCCCTGATTTCTTTTTGCAGGTTCAAGTGAAAGGGAGTAGTCAAATATGGTATATGGATACTGGTTGCTCTAAACACATGATTGGGAGCAAGGACCAGTTTCTTTCACTTGAGAACCTGAAAATAGGTAATGTCTCTTTTGGAAATGGAAAGAAACGTGAGATCATTGGGGTTGGAAAGGTAGGTACGATAGACTCTCATTCTATTGAGAATGTCTACTTGATAGATGGTTTGAAATATAGCCTAATCAATGTGTCACAACTATGTGACAGAGGTAATCTATTAGCTTTCACATCCACCTAATATTTTGTGATTAAGCTTACCGCTGACAAGATTGTTTTGCAGGGAAAAAGAGTTAACAATATTTACATTGTAGAATTTTCAAATCTTTCAGAAAATAAACTAACTTGTCTAAGTGTGCTAGTTAATGATCCTCTCTTGTGGCACAAAAGACTTGGCCATGCCAGTGTAAATCAACTAAACAGAGTAGTCTCCAAGGACTTGGAGATAAGGTTACCTAATATCAAGTTCAAAAAAGACAAAGTTTGTGAGGCATGTGCAAGGGGGAAGCAGGTAAGGTCATCCTTCAAATCCAAGAAAATGGTAAGTATGTCCAAGACATGGAACGGGTTCATATGGATCTTTTTGGTCTAATGAGAATCATGAGCAGAGGTGGAAAGAAATATGTGATGGTGCTTATTGATGATTTTTCTAGATTTACTTCATTCATATTTCTAACATCCAAAGATGAGTCATTTGAAATATTTACTGCCTTTGCTAGAAAAAGTCAGAAACAATTAGGAAATCAACTTGCATCCATTAGGTCCGATCATGGAACTAAATTTGAAAATATAAAATTTGCTGAATATTGTGATGAAAATGGTATGGACCACAACTTCTCTGCCCCTAAAACTCCTCAGCAAAATGGTGCAGTTGAAATAAAGAACAGGACCCTTGAGGATATGGCAAGGACCATGCTTCTTTCTAGCAAATTACCCCACAGCTTCTGGGCAGAGGCTGTAAACACTGCATGTTACATAATCAATATATGCATGACTAGATCTCTTATTGAGAAAACTCCCTATGAGTTACTTAAAGGGAGAAAACTAAACATATTCCACCTTAGGGCATTTGGTTGAAAGTGCTTTGTGCTCAATAATGGAAAAAACTCCCTAGGTAAGTTTGATACCATAAGTGATGAGGGAGTATTCTTGGAATATTCTTCACATATCAAAGCATATAAAGTATTCAATAAAAGAACTTTGTGTGTAGAAGAAAGTGTGCATGTTGTATTTGAAGAAACTAACATTATTTTCGAGAGACGGGAACATGAAGATGAAGCCATTGGCTTGGTAAGAGAATTGACTGAAGCAACATCAAAAGAAGGAACAGGTTCTTCCAGTCTGGGCAACCTGATAGGGGGAATTAATCAGGGAGAAAATCAAACAAACTCTTTACAAGAACCTGTTCATGAATCTGTTCCTCATCAATAGAACACGGGAGAATCATCTAGTAGAAACCAGTTGGTGGTGAAATGTCACAAGTATCAAAGTTCTCATCACATTGAGAACATCATTAATGATCCAACATCTAGAGTCAAAACTAGATAATAATTAAAGAATCTGTGTGCATTTGATGCTTTTCTATCTCTTATTGAACCTAAAAATGTTGTTGAGGCTTTGCATGATGCAAACTGGGTTTACGCTATGCAGGAGGAACTCAATCAATTTGAAAGAAGTCAAGTGTGGCATCTAGTTCCTAGACCCAAGGGCAGGTCAGTAATTGGCACCAAATGGGTCTTCAAGAACAAACTTGATGAACATCGAACCGTTACAAAAAAAAAAGGCAAGGTTGTTGGTTCAGGGCTACAGCCAAGAGAAAGGCATTGACTATGATGAGACCTTTGCTCCAGTTGCAAGACTAGAGGCAATCAGACTCCTCATTTCCTTTGCAGCACATATGGAATTCACTCTCCATCAGATGGATGTCAAAAGTGCATTCCTAAATGTCTACCTCAAGGAAGAAGTATTTGTGAAACAACCTCTAGGATTTGAAAGCAAGAAATGTCCTGAGCATGTGTACAAGCTGGACAAAGCTCTATATGGGCTCAAACAGGACCCAAGAGCTTGGTATGAACGACTATCAAAATTTCTACTGGAACATGGGTACAAAAGAGGTAAAATTGATAGCTCTTTGTTCCTAAGGGAAAAAGGTAATACCTACTTGTTGTACAAATATATGTTTATGATATAATATTTTGGGCCACTACTAATAGGTTAAGTAAGGTCTTTCCAAAATTAACGATAAGTGAGTTTTAAATGAGTATGATGGGTGAACTAAATTTTTTCCTAGGCTTGCAGATGAAACAAAGCCTAAATGGGACCATGATCCATCGGGAGAAATATATAAAAGAACTAATCAAAAAGTTTAAAATGGAGGACTCCAAAGAAATAGATACACATATTGCAACTGCCACTAAATTAGATATTGATGAATCTGGTTCAACAGTGGTCAAAAGTTTTATAGGGGTATGATTTTTTCACTTTGTATCTTACTGCTAGCAGACCTGACATTGTTTTCAATGTAGGGATATGTGCTCGTTTTCAGGCAAATCCAAAGGAGTCACACTTGACTGTTGTCAAGAGGATACTAAGATATCTGAAAGGCACCACAAATTTGTGTCTTTTGTATCCCAAAGGTAGTAATTTTTATCTAGTAGGATATGCTGATGCTGATTATATAGGTTTCTTAGTGGACATGAAGAGTACGTTAGGTATGGCACATTTCCTGGGGTCATGTCAAGTGTCATGGGCTACTAAAAAACAAAATTCAGTAGCTCTGTCCACTGCTAAAGCTGAGTATGTTGTTGCTGCCTCTTGTTGTGCTTAATTTATATGGATCAAAAAATAGTTGGTATACTATGGAATTGAAGTCGGTTGTACTTCAATATTTTTTTATAACACTAGTGTTATAAGTATGACAAAGAACCATGTTCACCAGTTATTAATAGATAACTATGAGAAATGGTTAATGTTAATAGAATTTTGTGCTACTGATAAACAAATAACTGACATCTTTACTAAAGCACTGATTAGAGAAAACTTTGAAAGGAAAAGGTTGGAATTAGGGATGATTAAGATCACCTAAAAAAGTCTACTACAAAATGCACAATGATAAAAAAATTGAAAAAAAGAATGAATTTTTTTTGGTTAGGAGTTCTTAATTTAATGTAAATATCTAGACTAGTTCTTACTCAGTCTCATAATTTAATTAGTATACTCCTGTGATATGTGTTTATATATATCTTTAACTTACAAAGTTTTTCTATTCTGACATTTGAGGCATAATCAAAAGAAGTTTTACTTGAAGAACCTGGTTCATCAATATATGCTCATGAGAAAGTTCAAGTATGTTTCTATACTTTGCACAATTAGAAAGATAAAATTACCATTCATGAGCAGAAGTCCTAATTACACCAAACTTTCAGAAATTTTATCCATTGAGCATTGAACCAGTTTCATTATCCTAGGAGTCTAACTAAAACATGATGTTTTCCTAAAAACTAGCATCGCTCATTAATTTCTAAAGAGACCGGAATTCTAATTTGATTAGACTCCTAATTGACCACTGAAAAAACTGCAGTTACAGGCTTAATCATGATCCCTCTTTAAATACACTCCACACCTTCTATCATCACTTATAATCGTCTTTCACTTCTCTAATACTTCTGATAATCCCCTTTCTTCTCCAAAAATGCCCAACAGATTTCCAGAAATACTCTGCCATGTCTAATCCTCAAGACAATCTTGGAACTCCCCCATCTGTTTCCCCTAATACCTCATCATTAACACCTCTAGTTGAAACCTCAAACCCAGATTTCACCGCCAAAAGATGTTAGCCAGAAAAACTGTAGCATCCGGCTATCTCATAAAAGCTTTGAATGAGAAGTTAAAGGCCAGTCAAAGGAAAGAGGTTTCAGCTGAAGAAAATGACTCAAAATCTGAGTCAGAAAAATTCATCTCTACTAGTAAAGTAGAAGAACCTGGGTCTTCTAACAATAACAAGAGTAAAAAAAACCCAGGTGTGGCAAACACCTGTTTTGTATTTTTGATGTAGCAGCGAAGGAAAATAGTAGGTTTGTGTTGGTGGGTTATGTGAAAAATGTTGAAGGGGCCGAGTCTAGTAGGAGGAGAAAGAAAAATAAAGGGGAGGTTCTTGCTATATGTGGTGGTGGAGAAGAAGGTGGCTTAAAGTCAGGGGGAAGCGGATCAGGAGTGGCTGCTGAGGAACTTGTTCAAATGAGTAAGCAACAAAAAGAACATGGTTCTTCTGTGGAGGAGAATTTAGCAGATATTCTAACGAAAGTGGGGGCCATTTATGACCCAAAGAAGCGCAAGGCGTCTTCATAAATTTCCCCAGTTTCTTCTAAACCAGCAAAGAAAAGCAGAGTTCCATCTCCCAAGTCTGCTGCTACTTATGTATCAAGAGGAAGATCCACTATGAGTAAAGGAAGACAAAATAAGGCAGAACCACGGGAAGCTTTAGAAAAGAGTAAGAAAAAGAAAAAGGAAAAGGGAAAAGAAAAGGTAGTGGAAAGCTCTGAGGCTGCCGAAGAAAAGGAGGAGGAGATGGAACTGGTCCATCAAGAGAGAGATACAACTGTAGAGGTTCCCACTGTCAAATAAAAAAGAACCAACACTCATGTAATTAAGTCTTCAAAATCTGTACATGCTGAACCTTCTTTGTCAAAAAGAACTAGATTTGCAGTGAAGGGAAAACAAGTGAAAATTATGAAATAAGAAAATGAAGAGTGGGGTGGAGAAGAAGAGAAGGAGTCTGAATAGGAGTAAGATCGTTTTGTTATTTTTAGCAGGAGAAAGGTATTTAAAGGAAGGTTGTTGAAAGACCTGAAGGAGCCAGTCATGCTTAGATTGGTGGATGCTTTAGCTGCACAAGGGTGGAAGGACATGGTCCTTCATATGGATCGAAGACTAGCCAGAAGAGAGCTGATTGAATTCATGGCAAATGGCTCTATGAAAAATGGGCTAGTGACCAGTGTAGTGAAAGGTGTGAAGGTGAAGTTTGATGCACCTGAATTGGACAATATTCTAGACATTCCAAGTGAGGTCTATGATGATTGCACCAGGCAAAGGTGGCATTGTCTAGATGATCTGCCCACAACACTCCAAATCACCAGGAACTTCTGTGATACAAAGGATGCTAAAGAGGTGCCTCAGACAAGATTTGTTCAAAAGAGTGAAATGAAGCCAGAGCATAAAGTGCTCTTTGCGTTTGTGAACAAGTGCATGCTGCCTAGACATGAGAGGAGGCACACTGCAAATTACATGAACCTGGTTCTTATAGAGTGTCTTATGAGGGGTAATCATATTAACTAGCCTGCTTTTATAATCAAACTGTTGGACAGAGTCATCAATGGTTCAAAGGCTCATGCTACTCCTTATGGATTAATTCTGACAACTGTACTTTATATGCTGAACGTTCCTTTGAACAAATGGGAAATGACCTCTAGTAAGGAGCAATTTGGAATCAAGACCTTCCAGGCATATGACTATCGGCTAAGTGTAGGCCCTGTTGAACCCGGTTCATCAGTGAAGACTCTAGTGAATAGAAAGGTTAGGGCTTTGGTTCAAGAATATGGGACCAAAGATGCTGAGATTGCTAGGCTTCAGACTCATGTGGCTGAGTTGGAAGAAGAAAGGAATGGGATGAAAGAAGAGGTAGCAAAAGAAAAGGAAAAGAGTGAAGGGATGCTACAAACAATGCTCAACCTAATCCAATCCCAACCCTCTAGTTCCTCAAAGCCTTAGCCCTTTTTGTCCTAGTTCCGAACCAGTTCAATTATCCCCCACTGAAAAAACTGCAGTTACAGGCTTAATCATGATCCCTCTTTAATTACACTCCACACCTTCTATCATCACTTATAATCGTCTTTCACTTCTCCAATACTTCTGATAATCCCCTTTCTTCTCCAAAAATGCCCAACAGATTTCCAGAAATACTCTGCCATGTCTAATCCTCAAGACAATCTTGGAACTCCCCCATCTGTTTCCCCTAATACCTCATCATTAACACCTCTAGTTGAAACCTCAAAACCCAGATTTCACCGCCAAAAGATGTTAGCCAGAAAAACTATAGCATCCGGCTATCTCATAAAAGCTTTGAATGAGAAGTTAAAGGCCAGTCAAAGGAAAGAGGTTTCAGCTGAAGAAAATGACTCAAAATCTGAGTCAGAAAAATTCATCTCTACTAGTAAAGTAGAAGAACCTGGGTCTTCTAACAATAACAAGAGTAAAAAAAAACCAGGTGAGGCAAACACCTGTTTTGTATTTTTGATGTAGCAGCGAAGGAAAATAGTAGGTTTGTGTTGGTGGGTTATGTGAAAAATGTTGAAGGGGCCGAGTCTAGTAGGAGGAGAAAGAAAAATAAAGGGGAGGTTCTTGCTATATGTGGTGGTGGAAAAGAAGGTGGCTTAAAGTCAGGGGGAAGCGGATCAGGAGTGGCTGCTGAGGAACTTGTTCAAATGAGTAAGAAACAAAAAGAACATGGTTCTTCTGTGGAGGAGAATTTAGCAGATATTCTAACGAAAGTGGGGGCCATTTATGACCCAAAGAAGCACAAGGCGTCTTCATAAATTTCCCCAATTTCTTCTAAACCAGCAAAGAAAAGCAAAGTTCCATCTCCCAAGTCTGCTGCTACTTATGTATCAAGAGGAAGATCCAATATGAGTAAAGTAAGACAAAATGAGGCAGAACCACGGGAAGCTTTAGAAAAGAGTAAGAAAAAGAAAAAGGAAAAGGGAAAAGAAAAGGTAGTGGAAAGCTCTGAGGCTGCCGAAGAAAAGGAGGAGGAGATGGAACTGGTCCATCAAGAGAGAGATACAACTGTAGAGGTTCCCACTGTCAAATAAAAAAGAACCAACACTCATGTAATTAAGTCTTCAAAATCTGTACATGCTGAACCTTCTTTTGCAAAAAGAACTAGGTTTGCAGTGAAGGGAAAACAAGTGAAAATTACTAAATAAGAAAATGAAGAGTGGGGTGGAGAAGAAGAGAAGGAGTCTGAATAGGAGTAAGATCGTTTTGTTATTTTTAGCAGGAGAAAGGTATTTAAAGGAAGGTTGTTGAAAGACCTGAAGGAGCCAGGCATGCTTAGATTGGTGGATGCTTTAGCTGCACAAGGGTGGAAGGACATGGTCCTTCATATGGATCGAAGACTAGCCAGAAGAGAGCTGATTGAATTCATGGCAAATGGCTCTATGAAAAATGGGCTAGTGACCAGTGTAGTGAAAGGTGTGAAGGTGAAGTTTGATGCACCTGAATTGGACAAGATTCTAGACATTCCAAGTGAGGTCTATGATGATTACACCAGGCAAAGGTGGCATTGTCTAGATGATCTGCCCACAACACTCCAAATCACCAGGAACTTCTGTGATACAAAGGATGCTAAAGAGGTGCCTCAGACAAGATTTGTTCAAAAGAGTGAAATGAAGCCAGGGCATAAAGTGCTCTTTGCGTTTGTGAACAAGTGCATGCTGCCTAGACATGAGAGGAGGCACACTGCAAATTACATGAACCTGGTTCTTATAGAGTGTCTTATGAGGGGTAATTATATTAACTAGCCTGCTTTTATAATCAAACTGTTGGACAGAGTCATCAATGGTTCAAAGGCTCATGCTACTCCTTATGGATTAATTCTGACAACTGTACTTTATATGCTGAACGTTCCTTTGAACAAATGGGAAATGACCTCTAGTAAGGAGCAATTTGGAATCAAGACCTTCCAGGCATATGACTATCGGCTAAGTGTAGGCCCTGTTGAACCCGGTTCATCAGTGAAGACTCTAGTGAATAGAAAGGTTAGGGCTTTGGTTCAAGAATATGGGACCAAAGATGCTGAGATTGCTAGGCTTCAGACTCATGTGGCTGAGTTGGAAGAAGAAAGGAATGGGATGAAAGAAGAGGTAGCAAAAGAAAAGGAAAAGAGTGAAGGGATGCTACAAACAATGCTCAACCTAATCCAATCCCAACCCTCTAGTTCCTCAAAGCCTTAGCCCTTTTTGTCCTAGTTCCGAACCAGTTCAATTATCCCCCAGTGACCCTAATTAGGGAATTTTCTTGTTTTTGATCATGGTTGGTTGTTTTTGTTCTTTCTTTTTGTGGATTGTCTTGTAGAAGCACTGCCTTATCAATGACAATGTGCAGTTCTCTTGTTTTATGATGATTCTGCTCTTAATAGTTATTTTTGTCAAGTTGATTTTTGATTAACTAAAGCATGATTTGACTTGAAGTTGCCCTAGTGGCCATGAGTAATGATTAATGTTGTGGGATCCACATGTTTATGCAACTTTTCAATGATGCCAAAAGGGGAAAGATATTGTGCTTAAAAAGAAATTGTGTCTATTTTCTGAACATTGATGTTTATTACCTAATTAAATCTGGCCCTTAATGATAAGATAAATTTTTCAAGTGATGATATTTTAGCTGAGTTCTACAAGTTTTCTGATATGTAAAAGCAGAAAGTTTGTCATAATAAAAAATGGAGAATTTGTTGGCCCAAGATCAGTCGAACTTTTGGAGCATGAAAAATGAACTCAGTGAAGGACAAGGTCCATCTTAGGAGACACGGTTGTTATGGCCCATACACCTGAGATGCACGTGAAGAATATAAGTCCTTGGGGATCAAGCAACAATATCTTCTAAATATCTTCTGAAATTAGCGAAAAGATTGCATATGGGATAAGGAGAAGGTGTCTCCTTATAAGAACAGCACACATCTGGATAAGGGTTGAAGTTTGGGTTGGTCTAGGACTCGAACTCAACGGAGGATCAGAAATTGAGTCACAATCCAACTCTAATTACTAATCTAATAAATAACTGATTTTTTCTCTTTTACAGGTATGCACATATGCTGAAGTTAAGCAAAATTGAGAGCAAAAGAGCAAGGCTATTGTGCAAGAAATTTATGTGCGATTGAGTGTGCACGCCTGCAGCTACTTGAACAAGATAGAAGAACCAGTTCCATTGTGTTTATTCTTATTCTTGTTCAATTGTAGTATGTGACTTAAAAATTGTACCTCTCCAGCTTTCATAAAAGCAATTATATTAAGTACTTTGAGTATTCAAGTTAGAGTTAACTTGAAAGTGTCGCAACAGTTGAGGTTGTGTGCCATACTGGAATTAGAGTTAATCTTTAGGTTTACAAGGGTTTGTAAATGAGGTTTTGGCTAAATGATTTTAGTGGAAGTTTGGGAAAATCCTACTAAGTAGTAGGTCGTGATTTTTTCACCTTTTGAGCCAGATGTTTTTCACGTAAAAATCCTTGTGTTCTTTTATTTTCTTTATTTTAATTCCATAAACAGTAGTAGTTAGAACACCTAGAAGAACCAAGTTCTTCTAGATCGAAAATTGAGTACCACACAAATCACCCCTCCCCTCTTGTGTGGTATTGACGTTTCGAATATCAAAACTGCATAGGTTTAATTGCTGGTTTGTACCTAGCCTCGTCACTACTTCGCCGAGGTTAGGCTAGACACTTACCAGCACATGAGGTCGGTTGTGCTGATACTACAGTCTACACTATGTGCAGATCCCTGAGAAGCTACCAGACATTATCTGGAGGGCTTCCTTCAGTCCACTCGGAGACCAAGGTAGACTTGCAGGCGTCCTCAGGCCTAGTCATCCCCCTCTATCCCATTTCCTGTTTCCTTATCCTTGTTCAGAAATAGTTTTATGTATTTCTTCAAACTTTATATTTAGTGACTCTTAGATGGTCTGTGATACTATGACACTAGATTTTGGGGTGCTAAGTTTAAAAGTTATAATAGATATGGCTTGAATTAGTAGTTGAAGACTTCCGCTTAAGTTCTATATAAATTTTCGTTTTTATTATATTGTTGTTTCATATTGGTTAAAAGAAGTGATATGAAAAAGGTTAGCAATTTGTTAGGGTTTGGCTTGCCTAGCTCACATCAGTAGGCGCCATCACGACTCTCGAGGATGGAAAATCCGGATCGTGACAATTATGCTCTTCAATAATTAAATTATATATGTTAATGCCTAAAAACATAAAAGCAATTCAAATATTATAGAGTCCAAGTGAACATGACATTCTTAGAGTAAAGGAAACTTATTCGTTCTTTCATTATATGGATGGAAAGCAATTCAAATATTATGGAATGTGTGTCTTTGTCGGAAAAGATTAGAATTTGGAGACCTGGACTTTATTTTTGAAATTTTTGAGTTTTAAATATAATAGATGTTTAACTATTTTTATAGTTAAATGCCAGTTTTTGATTTTCCTATTTCGTGTTGAAAGATTGAATGAAAGTGTTAAGTTTAGATCACCCAGAGAGGAGTAGCAGTTATGATAACTTCAAAAGTGGCAGATGCAATTTCCAGATTCTGAAAAAAGTTTTAATTCTTTATAATGCATTGCAGATTTTGATTTATACAAATTATATTGTGAGATTGAAATAAAGTGGATTTTCATGGAATTAGAATATTTATATGGTTCAGAATCTATATTTCAATATAAGATTTGTAATAAACAATATAGCCGTTATGTATCATATCTTTATCTAAACAAATATGACTTCCATATACCCGTATCATTAAATATTAAGTAATTAAATGGTGTGACCATAAATTTTGAATATACCTATTCCACAAGTCTTGGTTGCAATCTTGAAGTGATTTTAAGTCTTTTGACATACTCTCAAAATATTCAGTTCCAACTTATCTTTAGATTATGTCAAAACTTTATTAATAAGTTGGTTTCGATTATATATATTCTCTTTTAAGGAATTGATTATTAATCCATTATATATATATATTTTTTTAAGGAATTGATTATTGAACTTTAAAATACATATTCAGTAACAAGTGCTTTAAAATACTTATCGCGATAGAAAGTTTATTATTTTGGTATGCGTGTTATAATATTTGACACATGATATTTAATAGCTAAGGATAACCTTTGTATAATATTATTTCTTTTGTATAACAAAACAAACGTGTTTTGAATGTGTGGCTAAGTTATTGCAAAAAAATATTGTATTTAAAGTGAGTGTACAGCTTAAATCACATAATGCGGTTCTAAAGTACTAAATTTAATTCTATTTTGTCCTCCTATATTATATAAAAAAAATTATTAGTGAGTTGGTTCAGATTATATATTAGATGATTTTTATTTGAAAGAATTGATTATTAACTTCGTACTCCGTATGTATTCAACAATGTAAGCAATTGAAAGCTTATTATTTCCCGTGCAACGCACGAACGTAGAGACTAATTATTATAAAAGCACGAATATTGAAACGTTAAATATTGATTGATTAAAATTTTTATAAAATATTGACTGACTTTCATACCTTTTGAAAACTAATTATTCCTACAACAAATTTTTGTATGTTGGATAGAATTATACTTCTAACTTTATTACAAATTTTTTGCGCCTCTAATCATACTCAATTTCCAACTTTTTAGTTGTTTGAGCTATTGTTGAAATTATAAAGCCAGATTTGAGAAGGAGAAGAACAATTATATATATCCCCGAGTAGATGGCCTCTTTATATCATTCCCATTACTAAGATAGTGCAAAAAAAATTGTCTGCTTCTATGATTCAGTCATCTGTCTTCTTCTCCTGCATTGAAGCTCCATGTGTTTTTCTACCAGGAAAATTTAAATTGATATGACCAACTTTCGAGAATATATATATATGGTGAATCAAATAAGAAGTCAAAATAGCCTTTGGAACTTTCATGGGAGCAATCAAAGATACTCGAAAATTGGTAGTAAATAAATATGATCTTTTACTGAAAACATGGTCTAACTTTGGAGAAGGAGTGAATACAGTATTGGTAGATCAAAATAGTCTTAAAATATTAAATACAATTCAAATATTGGAATTGTACATGTAAGGATGATTCCCAGTTAAATATTGCAAGGATGTCAATGTTGATTCCCATCAAAGTTAAATAATGCAAGGATTCTTACTGTATATGCTGCTGGGTTTGTTAAAATTTGCTTGAAACATGAACATATATATCATTGGTAATATGTACGTATAAACGTCTTTGACATATATTACCAGCAAAGTTTCGAATTCAATAAATTAGATTATTGGCATTAGAATATGCATATGACCTCATAAACGTTAAGAAATTTTATTCCTATATTCATCTGGCTAGTTAATCCTTAAAAGAACTACATATGTATCATATGGAAAAATATGATGTCTCTTCTCTCTTTTTTCCCAGTATATTAGCCAAGCAAAAGGTGTATTAGAAGAGTATAAGGTTTAAAAAAACATAAACTATCTTGAGTTTCCACATAGATTGATAACACCTAGATGAATGTTGTGTCTCTTAATGCGTGTCTCATATTTTAGTGAACTTCTCTAAGGCATATGTGATTTATATACGTGCATCGCACGTACATAGAAGCTAGTTATATTAAAAGTATGAAGGTCTCGCTACGATATGAATTTTCTATCTTCGGAAATCGTAATGGCGCTTATAACAGGAGCTAGGCAAGCCGACTTAGCTACTTCTTCTAAGCACATGATAATAACATAAAACCTTTTTTTTATTTAAAACAATAACGTGGAAGTCTTAACATATAAAGAAAATTGAATAAATACGAAATTTTAACACAATACTACCCAAAGGCTGCCTCGGTATCTCACTCTGGATTGAAGTCAGCTCCCAAATCTCCTACCAAAAGCTATTCCGGCTCCGTGATCTGTGCAAAAAGATGCACAGAGTGTAGCATCAGCATAACCGACCCTATGTGCTGGCAGTGGCGGACCCAGAATTTCTATCAAGCGGGTTCAAAAAAAAAATTGAAGGTCATATATGACTAGCTGGTTTTGAACTCAAGACCATGTGAAAAATTTGAACCCTCTTTGCTAACAAACTAGGCATTTTACTAGTTTGAAGTTGGTTCAAAATTATATATATACCATTACTTGTTCGAAAACAACAAAAATATACCTATATATACAGTGTTATTTTTCGATGAACCGGGTTCATATAAACCCACTTGAGTCTACTTGGGATTGCCCCTGTGTGCTGGTAAGTGCCTGGCCTAACCCCGGCAAAGTAGTGACGAGGCTAGACCGGACTACCAAACAAACCTATGCAGATATATATACAAGTACATCGAAATAACAACAAAAAGTAAACAATTAAAGCTGGGAGAACGAAACATATAAAAACAGAATATCAGGAATACAAAAGAATCTACTTCTGATTTCTTCTAACACAAAGTAAAGGAAAACAACCCACTTTCACTTGTTTCAAATTCCTTTTGTTGCAGGCGTGCAACACAATCCCATTTCCTCGTATCACGTGATAGGCATACCACATGATCCCATTTCATATTATTACGTGGTAGGCGTACCACACGTTCCTATTTCATAATATCAAGTGGTAGGTGTACCACACGTTCCCATTCCATAATATCTCGTGGTAGGGTATCACACGCTCCCATTTTCTTTCAACACAATATCACAGAGAAATCACGACAAGGGAGTAAGGTAACATAGTAATTTCCCAGCAAGGGATCAAAACAATACAATAAGTTTCCCGGCAAGGGAACAAGTTATCAATTCAACTATCCCGGCAAGGTAGATCCAGCTATAACCAAACTTATTCAGTTTCTACTTAACACCAATTAAATCAATAGCCAGCCTCAACAATTATTGGCTCACTATTAAAGATTTCCAACCAAGTTCTCATGACAACAATTAAGAATTTAATAACTTAGCAATTTAGGACTCACGGTCATGCTCGACACCCGTATAGATACTCGTCACCTTGCCTATACGCCGGACACAACTCGTAGCAAGTAGTAAGTAAGACTCACTCCTAATCCCTCAATCCAAAGTTAAATCGAACATTTACCTCGACTGCTCCAAACTCAACGCAAGCCTCTAGTATAGCTTTACCCCTCGAATTTACTTCAAAACTGCTCGAATCTAGTCACAAATTACTTGAATGTTTAAACAAATGCTAATTAAAACAATTTTAATGAATAAGAATGTATTTTCCAAAATTTTTCTCGAAAATTCCCAAAATGCCCCCGGGTCCACGTGGTCAAAACTCGAGGTTCGAACAATAACCTGGTTACCCATTTCCCCACGAGATCATATCTATGATTTGTTTTGAAATCGGTCCTCAAATTGAGGTCCAAATCCCTAATTTTAAGAAAACCTAAGTTCTATCCAAAATCCTCATTTTTACCCATGAAAATCCTTGATTTTAAGGTGAAAACATATGATGTTAAATATTGAAGGAATTAAGTAAAATTTGACTCATAAATGATTTGGAGAAGATAGATTTCTTGGAAAATTGCTATGTAGTTTGGGTATTGAAAGAATAAAGAAATGGGATTCAAAATTCGTCTAAGTATGAAAGTGTTGGGCTACAGATATGTGATTTGCGAAGGGGGTTCGCAATTGCGAACCCAGTAGAAAATTCGGCCTTTAAAGTTTGCGAATAGAAAGTCGAATCTGCGATCTTCGCTTTTACGAAGAAAAACTCGCATTTGCGAGCTGTGCAGACCTGGGCCCTCTTCGCATTTGCAATGGGCCGTTCGCATTTGCGATTTCGCTTATGCGAACTAGGCTTGCGAAGCCTGTAAGTCAAAAGCCTCAACTATTTTCCAAACTTCCAAATGCTCTCGTGGCTATCAAATCTCTCCCGAGCCCTCGGGGCACCAAACCAAATATGCACACAACCTCAAAAATACCCTACGGACTTACTTATGCGATAAAATTGCCAAAGTAAAATCATATACATCAATTAAGGCTCAAAATCACTAATTTCTTCCAAATGTTCATAAAACATTAATTTTCCATTTCAAGTCTAAAACCCGTCAAACGAAGTCTGTTTTCAACCAAACTTTACAGAAAGCGCTTAAAACCACATATAAGACATGTACCGGGCACCTGGACCAAATACGGGTCTCGATACCTGTAACGACCCGAAATGCCATTTCCTGTATTTCCATCATGTATTCCCCGTTATATTTCTATTCATGTTTCAATATGGGTACTTGGTGAAATTGAGTCAATTCTGATTGAGTTTGGTAGGGAATGGAGTAATTTGTCTCTTTAATGAAGAATTAGTTTGGAAAAGTCAACCAGACATTAACTTGTAAGTTAGAGGGCTCGGAATCAAATTCCGATGATTCGATTAATTTCGGGGGATAATTTAAAGCTTAGGAGCGCAATCGTAATTAATTTTGGAGGTCCGGTGAAGAAATTAGCCCATTTAGCGAAGTTAGTATTTTGGCGAATTCCTGTTGATAGGTGAGTTTTTGATCCCGGAGTCGGAATGGAATTTTGAGAGTTTCTGTAGCTTTGTTGTGTCATTTGTGATATGTGTGCAGAATTTCAGGTTATTCGGACATTGTTTGGTCGGGTTTTTGATCGAAAGTGTATTTTCAGAAGTTTTTGGAAACTTAGGGTTGAATTCGATGAGTTTTGAATAATTTGATATTGTGTGAGGTATTTTGATGATTGGAACAGGTTTTAATGATAATATAAATTATGTGGGAATGATTGGTTGAGGTCTCACTGGCCTCGGGTGTGTTTCGGATGGCCAACTGGTCATTTTTGGAAGATTTTTCCCGTTTTGAGCATAAACATAATAATCTAAAGGTTCATTTTTAGTTCTAGAGATCCAAATTTGATTTCGAGACTTTCAGAATTTAAATAATGAATTATAGGACTGATCTGAAAATTTTTGTTTAATTTCATCAAGTTGCGATTGAGTTTTTGACGTGAAATGTGGGTTAGTTGTTTAACGAGCGAAATGGGTATTGAACTTCGCAAATGAGGCCCGAATTGAGTTTCGATTAACGTTTTGCGTTCGTATTATTATTTGTGACTCATAGGAACAAGAATCGTCTAGTTCCGAGTTTGCATGATGGCGATAGAGCCATTTTAGGGAAAAATGACTGTGCAGCAAATTTCTTAAACGCTGTTGTATTTTCTGCAACATTGAATAGTAATCACGCGTGAACAGTAACTGCTCGGGTGAACAGTGAACAGTAAACAGTGACGTGAATAGTGCCTGTGAACAGTGTGTGAATAGTGCCTGTGAACAATGACGTGAATAGTGCATGTGAACAGTGACGTGAACAGTGACAGACAGAATGTTAAGTTCTGAAAATCTCATTTTCCATTTTGACGATTTGGAGCTCGGATAAGGTAATTTTTCGAGGGATTTTCGGATAGAACAACGGGGTAAGTGTTCTTAACTCAATTTTTATTATATTACTAGAATCTATTGCAAGTTTTATCATTAAGGCCGTGAATTTAAGGGAGAAAAACTTAGAAACCCTCTCGGATTTAATTGAGGATTTGAAGGTCGAAACGATATGGGAAATTGATAAATTTTGTATGTATAGACTCGTGGCTAGATAAGGAATATTTTGATGGAAAAATTACTGGATTTCGAGACGTGGCCACGGGGCTCGGGGCTCGGGTTTTGTAAATTTTGTGAGTTTCGATATTTTTTGAGTCTTTTCGATTGAGTTATACTCCCGTAGAATATTTAACGTATTTGCTCTGGATTTGGACAGATTCGTCACGCGAGGAAGAAAATTCGAAAGGTGAGGGCATAGCGGAGTAGATGTTTGACCGTCTTGAGGTGAGTAATGATATTAAATGATGCATTGGGGGTTTGAAACCCCGAATTGCATAACATACTGCTATATTGAGATGAGACACGCGTTGTATGACGAGCGCGAGGTCATTTACTATTGGGGATTGTGACTTGGTCCATCCCAGTTGATATTTTTACCGCGCATTTAATAAAGAATTATTGTTTTCACCATGATTTGGGCTTACAGCCATATTTGGGCTTCGTGGCAATTGTTTGAAATATTTGTGAATCACATCACAATTTCCCTCTCCAATCGAAATATTGTTTGAACTCAGTGCAATTGAATTATATTATTTATGAACTCATCTACATTTATACTCAACTCGAGATTTAATGATAATTATAATGCTGTTGAGCTGAGCACTATTGTTTTACCAAAGCCCAAGAGGCTTATGATTATTTCTCTTGACTGTTTGAGGCCAAGGGCCATCTGTGAGGATATATCGAGTGATGTGAGGAGGCTGTCAGGCCTCGAGTGTTATGTGAGGAGGCTTCCGGTCTCGAGTGTTATGTGAGGAGGCTTTCAGGCCTCGTGTGTGATGTGTGAAGGCTTTCTGGCCAATTGATATTGCACTCAGGCTGTAGGAGCCCCTCCGGATTCTATTCATACCCTCAGTGAGCTCAGGGTACCCAGGTGAGTTGGGAATCAGTCCGAGAGGCCGTTGTTTGTGTGTGGTGAGTTGGGAGTGAGCCCGAGGGGCTAATGTTGTGTGCTGGTGAGTTGGGAGTAAGCTGTGGGGCTGATGCTGTACATGTTTTATATTGAGCCCGAGGGGCAAGCTTTTGATTATTCCTTACTTGATGAAATTGCTATTTTCAGTGTTTTAAAAAGAGAATAATCTGATACACCACGACTTTATTGTATAATTGATTTTACTGCTTGAGATAGCACTATATTGTGCATTTATGAGATTTCATGCTTTCAGTTGTTATTTATTTTTATTACCACTGGGTCGGAGTACTCACATTACTCCCTGCATCATGTGTGTAGATACATGCAGAGCTGAGTTCACTCCTGAGCGCTGACTCTTTCCAAACCAGGCGGTGGCTAAGATTAACGAGGTAGTTGTTGACGTCCGCAACCCCGTTTTCTCCCTTATCTTTTGCTATTATGATATTTCCAGACTCTTAAAATATTAGTAAACTCTGTTGTAGCTCATGACTTGTGACACCCCAATTTGGACTAAGTCGGGACGGTTTTAATTGTACTATCATGTTTATTTTGCACTCGTGATCATATTATCTATGAATTAGACTTATTCCTGCTAAGAATTTATAAAAAAATGTATTTTTTAGTTGTTGGCTGGCCTTGTCTTCACGTGAGGCGCCATCACGATCGGGTTGGGATTTTGGGTCGTGACAAGTTGGTATCGGAGCCTAGGTTACTAGGTCTCGCGAGTCATGAGCTGGTTTAGTAGAGTCTCGCGGATCGGTACGGAGACGTCTGTATTTTATCTTCAAGAGGTTGCAGAACCTTTTGGAACAATTTCATATTCTTGGAATTCTTGTCATGCGACTTTGTTGGTTCGAATACTAAATTCTGCTATTCTATTCTCTCGCAGATGGCGAGAACACGCGCTAACGGGCAGGACAGACGACCACCATTGCCACCTACCGAGACTACCAGAGGCCGTGGACGCGGTTGTGGTCGAGGTCATGGTCGAGGTAGGACGTCAGGGGTTATTGATCCACCAGTTTCCCCTGTTCAGGATCAGGCTCCAGTTGCAGAGACTCCAGCAGCACCTGCTCAGGCACCAGCTGTGCCTATTGTTATTCCTGGTCTTCAGGAGGCTCTAGCTCAGATTCTAACAGTTTGCACTGGCCTGACTCAGGCAGTTTGAACTACCATTGCAACAACTACTTCACACGCTGGAGGAGGCAATCAGACCCCCGCTGCTCGCACACCTGAGCCAGTAGTGCAGGGATTACAGACACCAGAGGCACCACTCATTCAAAAGGTTGCCCCAGTTTAGCTGGTTGCACTGGTTCAAGATTATGTGGTTCCAGTTATGCCCGACGATGAGCAGCGTCGTCTTAAGAGATTTAGCAGACTTGCACCTCCTACTTTCAGTGGTGCTCAGGGAAAAGTTTCCCAAGGTTTTCTTGACAAGTGTAGACGTATGCTGAGGATAACCAGGATCTTGGAGACAAGCGGTGTATCCTTTACTACTTTTAAGATCTTAGGTGCAACATTCACTTGGTGGGAGGCATATGATCGGCGTAGTCCGGTAGGTTCAGGGGAGGCATATGATCGGCGTAGTCCGGTAGGTTCAGCGCCCTTGTCATGGCATAAATTCTCCACTATCTTTCTGGAGAAGTGGGTACCGCGATCTCAGTGAGAGGAGATGCACATGCAGTTTGAGTATCTTCATTAGAGAGATATGACCGTATCTTAGTATGAGGTGAGGTTCTCGAAGCTGGCTCGTTATGCTCCATGGATGGTCTCGACTAATCGGGAAAGGAATAGGAGGTTTGTGGATGGGCTTAATTTTCCTATTCGTATTTTGATGGCTCGAGAGAGGATTCTGACTCATACTTTTGAGGATGCAGTGGATGTTGCTCGTGATATTGAGATGGATCATCGTATGAAGAGAGAGGAGCGGGAGGCTAAGAGGCCTTGTGGATCACTAGTCACAGTGGTGCTCCGTCCAGGGGCCAGTTTCAGCAGAGTAGAGGTCGTTCTTACAGGCCTCATGAGTCAGCTCATCCAGAGTACCGTAGGCCATCTTCAGGCCATGGTCATCAGGGGTTTCAGCAGGGCTAGTCATCACTCAGTGCCCTTCCAGTTCAGAATTCTTCACGTGCCCCATCAGTTCAGGGTTCTTCTGCGCCGAGTGCACCAGCTAGCCACTCCGCTGCGAGGTGTTCTTTCATTGAGTCCCATCCTCCAGCATCTAGGGGCTGTTATGAGTGCGAAGAGTTAGGACATTTGTGGAAGCATTGTCCTCGTCGTACCGCCAGTTCATCACATCAGAGGGGTCAGTCCTCATTTTCTGCACCAGTTACTTCAGCACCCACCCCAGTCAGCTAGGGGTCAGGGTCAGGCAGCTAAAGACCACCCCATAGGGGGAGGTCGAGTGGGCGGTGGTCCAGCTCAGTTTTATGGTATTCCAGACCGGGCAGATGCTCTTGCGTTTGATGCTGTTATCACAGGTATTATCTCAGTCTGCCACACAGATGCCTCTGTCTTATTTGATCCCGGATCTACCTATTCTTATGTGTCATAATATTTTTCTCATCATTTGAGTATGCCCCGGGAGTCTCTTACTGCACCTATTCATATGTCTACCCCGATGGGCGATACTATTATTGTGGACCGTGTGTATCGGTCGTGTGCTATGATTATTGGGGGTCTAGATACCCGAGTTGATCTACTACTGTTGAGCATGGTAGATTTTGATGTTATTCTGGGCATGGATTGGTTATCTCCACATTATGTTATTCTAGAGTGTCATGCTAAGACAGTTACTTTGGCTATTCCAGGTGTTCCGAGGATCGAGTGGCGTGGTATGACTGATTATGTCTCTAGCAGAGTAATTTCTTTCTTGAAAGCCCAACGTGTGGTCGGGAAAGGTTATTTATAATATTTGGCCTCGTGCGTGATGTGGGAGCTGAGACTCCCAGTATTTATTCTATTCTAGTAGTGAGGGACTTTTCTGATGTATTTCCTGCAGACCTGTCGGGCATGCCACTGGACAGGGATATTGAATTAGTGCTATGCACTCAGCCTATATCTACTCCGCCATATCGTATGGCACCAGCAGAACTGAAAGAATTGAAGGAGCAGCTTCAGGAACTCCTAGATAAGGGGTTTATTCGGTCTAGTGTGTCCTCGTGGGGTACATCTATTTTATTTGTGAAGAAGAAAGATGGGACAATGAGAATCTACATTGACTACAGGCAGTTAAATAAGGTAACAGTGAAGAATAAGTATCATTTGCCTCGCATTGATGCCTTATTTTATCACCTTCAAGGAGCGAGGGTATTTTCTAAGATTGACCTTCGTTTGGACTATCACCAGCTGAAAATCAAGGAGTCGGATATTTCCAAGACTGCTTTCAGGACTAGATATGGTCATTATGAATTTTTGGTTATGTCTTTTGGGCTGACCAATGCCCCAGCAGCATTCATGCATTTGATGAACAATGTATTTCAGCCTTATCTGGATTCTTTTTCTATTGTATTCATTGATGATATCCGGGTGTACTCGCGTAGCTAGGAGGAGCATGCCCATCATTTGCGTGTAGTGTTGCAGAGATTGAGAGAGGAGAAGCTTTATGCAAAATTCTCTAAGTGTGAGTTTGGCTGAATTCTATGGCGTTTTTGGGTCACATAGTGTCCAGCGAAGGTATTCAGGTTAATCCAAGGAAGATAGAAGCAGTGCAGAGTTGGTTTAGACTGACCTCAGTCACAGAGATTCGGAGTTTTCTTGGGCTAGCTAGCTATTATCACCGGTTTGTTCAGGGGGGTTTCTTCTATTGCATCGCCTTTGACGAAGTTGACTCAGAAAGGTGCTCCATATGTATGGTCCGACGGGTGTGAGGAGAGCTTTCAGAAGCTCAAGTCACTTTTGACCACAGCTCCAGTGTTGGTGTTACCATCAGCTACAGGTTCATACACGGTATATTGTGATGCATCTAGAGTTGGGATTGGTTGTGTGCTAATGCATGAGGGTAGACTTATTGCTTATGCTTCTCGTCAGTTGAAGCCCCATGAGAAGAACTACCCAGTTCATTATTTAGAGTTGGCTGCTATAGTTCATGCCTTAAAATTTTGAGGCACTATTTATATGGCGTATCTTGTGGGGTATTCACTGATCATCGCAGCCTTCAGCATTTATTCAAACAAAAGGATCTTAATTTGAGGCAGGGAAGGTGGCTTGAGTTACTTAAAGACTATGATATTACCATTTTGTATCATTCGGGAAAGGCCAATGTAGTGGCCGATGCGTTGAGCCGTAAGGCAGTCAGTATGGGGAGTTTGGCCGACATCCCAGTTGGGGAGAGGCCTCTTGCAGTATATGTTTAGACCTTGGCCAATCAGATGGTGTAGTTAGATATTTCTGAGCCTAGCCGGGTATTGGCTAGTGTGGTTTGTCGATCTTCCTTATATGATCGCATCAGAGAGCACTAATATGATGACCCGCATTTGCTTGTCCTTAAGGACAAAGTTCAGCATGATGATGCCAAGGATGTGACTATAGGTGATGATGGCGTATTGAGGATGCATGGACATATTTGTGTGCCCGATGTTGATGGGCTTAGATATTTGATTCTTCAGGAGGCCCACAGTTCACGGTATTCCATCTATCCGGGTGACGCGAAGATGTATCAGGACTTGAGGCAGCATTACTGGTCGAGGATAATGAAGAAAGACATTGTGGGATATGTAGCTCGGTGTCTCAACTATCAGCAGGTGAAATATGAGCATCAGAGACCGGGCGAATTGCTTCAGCGGATGATTATTCCCGAGTGGAAATGGGAGAGAGTCACTATGGATTTCATGAACGGTCTTCCTTGGACTTTGAAGAATTTCGATTCTATTTGGGTCGTTGTAGAGAGGTTGACCAAGACAACCCATTTCATTCCAGTGTGTACCATATATTCTTCGGAGCGGCTAGCAAGGGTTTTCATTAAGGAGATTGTGCGGTTGCATGGTGTTCCAGTTACTATTATTTCAGACAGAGATACTCAGTTCATTTCAAGGACTTTTCAGCATGAGTTGTGCACTCAGGTGGAGTTGGGTTCAACATTTCATCCTCAGACGGTCAGACAGTCCGAGCGTACTATTTAGATATTGGAGGATATGTTGCGTGCGTGTATGATTGAGTTTGGAGGTTATTGGGTTGAAGTTTTGCCGCTTGCAGAGTTTGCCTACAAAAACAGCTATCACTCCAGTATTTAGATGGCACCGTACGAGGCCTTATGTGGGAGGCGGTGTAGATCTCCAGTTGGTTGGTTCGGGCTTTGTGAGGCTAGGTTGTTGGGGACAGATCTGGTCAGGGATGCTTTAGAAAAGGTGAAGGTGATTTAGGAAAGACTTCGGACACCTCAGTCGTGTCAGAAGAGTTATGCGAACCGGAAGGTTCGAGATATGTCATTTATGGAGGGCGAAAAGGCTTTGCTGAAGGTTTTGCCCATGAAGGGTGTTATGAGATTCGGAAAGAAAGGGAAGTTAAGTATGCGGTTTATTGGACCATTTGAGGTACATAGGAAGATTGGAGATGTGGCTTACGAGCTTGCCTTGCCACCCAGCTTATCGGTTGTTCATCCGTATTTCATGTGTCTATGCTCCGGAAGTACACTAGGGACCCGTGTCATATTTTAGATTTCAGTAAATTGCAGTTAGATAAAAATTTTACTTATAATGTGGAGCCAGTGGCTATTATGGGTCGACAGATTCGTAAATTGAGATCAAAGATATAGCATCAATGAAAGTACAGTAGAGAGGTCGGCCCATGGAGGAGGCTACTTTGGAGACCGAGCAGGAGATGCGGAGCAGGTACCCGCAACTATTTGAAACTCCAGGTATGTTTCTTAACTCGCTCGAGTACGAGAGTTTGTTTTAGTTGGGGAGAATGTAACGACCCGAATTGTCGTTTCCTCTATTTCGATCATGTATTCCCCGTTAGATGCCTATTCATGTTTCAATATGGGTACTTTGTGAAATTGAGTCAGTTCGGATTGAATTTGGTAGGAAATGCTGCAATTAGTCTCTTAAGGAAGAATTAGTTTGGAAAAGTCAACCAAACGTTGACTTGTATGTTAGAGGGCTCAAAATCAAATTCAGATAATTCGGTCAGTTTCGGAGGATGATTTAAGGCTTAGGAGCGCAATCAGAATTAAATTTTGGAGGTTCGGTGAAGAAATTAGCCCATTTTGGCGAAGTTCGTATTTTAGCGAATTGAGATTGATAGGTGAGATTTTGATCCCGGAGTCGGAATTCAATTCCGAGAGTTGTTGTAGTTTTTTTATGTCATTTGTGATATGTGTGAAAAATCCAGGTTATTTTGACATCGTTTGGTCGGGTTTTTGATCGAAAGTGTATTTTCGGAAGTTTTTGGAAACTTAGGCTTGAATTCGATGAGTTTTGGATAATTTGATTTTGTTTGAGGTGTTTTGATGATTGGAGCAGGTTTTTATGATGATATAAATTACGTGGGCATGATTGGTTGAGATCCCACTGGTCTCGGGTGTGTTTCGGATGCCCAACGGGTCATTTTTGGAAGACTTTTGCCGTTTTTAGCATAAATGTAATGATCTAAAGGTTCATTTTTAGTTCTAGAGATCCAAATTTGATTTCGAGACTTCCAAAATTTAAATCATGAATTACAGGACTGATCTGGAAATTTTGGTTTAATTTCATCAAGTCGCGATTGAGTTTTTGACGTGAAATGTGAGTTAATTGTTTAACGAGCGAAATGGGTATTGAGCTGGGGAAAACGAGGTCCGAATTGAGTTTCGATTAAAGGGTTGTGTTCATATTCTTATATATGACACATACGAACAAGAATCGTCTAATTCTGAGTTCGTATGATGGAGTTAGAGCCATCTTAGTGAAAAATGGCTGTGCTAGAAATTTCTTAAAAAGCTGCTGTATTTTCTGCAGTAGTGAACAGTGACCGCGCGTGAACAGTAACTGCTCCGATGAACAGTGACCAGTGATAAGGCGATTTGGACGATTTGGAGCTCGGATAAGTCGATTTTTCGAGGGATTTTTGGAGAAAACAACGAGGTAAGTGTTTTTAACTCAATTTTGATTATATTACTCGTATCTATTGCAAGTTTTATCGTTAATCCGTCAATTTAAGGGAGAAAAACTTAGAAACCCTCTCGGATATAATCGAGGATTTGAAGGTCCAAACGCTATGCGAAATTGTTAATTTGGTATGTATAGACTCGTGGCGAGATAAGGAACATTTTGGTGTAAACATTTCTGGATTTCGAGACGTGGGCCCGGGACTTGGGTTTCGCAAATTTTGTGATTTTCGATATTTTTCGAGTCTTTTCGATTGGGTTATATTCCCCTAACATATTGTATTGTATTCACTCTAGATTTGCACGGATTCATCAGGCGAGGAACAAATTCGAAAGGCAAGGGCATAGCGGAGTAGACGTTTGACCGCCTTGAGGTGAGTAATGATATTAAATGACGCACTGAGCGTTTCAAACGCCTAATTGCACAACATACTGATATATTGAGATGAGACACGCGTTTTATGATGAGCGCGAGATCATTTACTATTGGGGATTGTGACTTGGTCCATCCCAGTTGATATTTTTACCGCGTATTTAATAAAGAATTACTATTTTTTACCATGATTTGGGCGTATTGCCATATTTGGGCTTCGTGCGAATTATTTGAAATATTTGTGAATCACATCACTATTTTCTTCACCAATAGAAATATTATTTGAACTCCATCCAATCAAATTATATTATTCATGAACACATCAACATTTATACTCAACTCCATATTTAATGATAATTATAATGCTGTTGAGCTGAGCACTATTGTTTTACCAAAGCCCAAGAGGCTTATGATTATTTCTCTGGACTGGTTGAGGCCAAGGGCCATCTGTGAGGATATGTCGAGTGATGTGAGGAGGCTTTCAGGCCTCGAGCGTTATGTGAGGAGGCTTCCGGGCCTCGAGTGTTATGTGAGGAGGCTTTCAGGCCTCGTGTGTGATGTGTGAAGGCTTTTAGGCCTATTGATATTGCTCTTGGGATGTAGGAGCCCCTCCGGAGTCTATACACACCCCCAGTGAGTGCAGGGTACCCAAGTGAGTTGGGAGTGGGCCCGAGAGGTCGTTGTTTTTTTGTGGTAAGTTGGGAGTGAGCCCGAGGGGTTAATGTTGTGTGCGGTGAGTTGGGAGTAAGCCTTTGGGGCTGATGCTGTACATGTTTGATATTGAGCCCGATAGGCAAGCTTTTGATTATTCCTTACTTGATGAAATAGTTATTTTCACTTTTTTTAAAAGAGAATTATCTGATACACCACGACTTTATTGTATAATTGATTTTACTGCTTGAGATAGCGCTATATTGTGCCTTTATGAGATTTCATGCTTTCAGATGTTTTTTTTTATTACCACTGGGCCGGAGTACTCACATTACTCTCCGCACCATATCTCCAGATACAGGCAGAGCTGAGTTCGCTCCTGAGCATTGATTCTTTTCAGACGAGGTGGTGGCTAGGAGTAAAGAGGTAGGTGTTGACGTCCGCAGCCCCGTTTTCTCCCTTATCTTTTGCTATTATGATATTTCCAAACTTTTAAAATATTAGTAAACTCTGTAGTAGCTCATGACTTGTGACACCCTGATTTCGGGCTGAGTCGGGACATATTTAATTGTACTATCATGTTTATTTTTCACTCGTGATCATATTATCTGTGTTTCTGCTAATAATTTATAAAAAGATGTATTGTTTGGTTGTTGGCTGGCCTTGTCTTCACGAGAGGATCCATCACGATCGGGTTGAGATTTTGGGTGGTGACAATACCAATACTTTCTAATCCATTTTTAATTTTCCATATTAAATTTCAAAAAATAATTTCTTTTCAAAATTTATTTCTCGAGTTTGGAACCTCGGAATTCGATTCAGGGCATACGCCTACGGACCCTCTGGGACCGTCAAATCACAAGTCTGAGTCCGTTTACCCAAAATGTTGACTGAAGTCAATATTAATCATATTAATATCAAAATTCACCATTTTCTCACAGAACTCATATATAATCTTTCCGACTATAGCCCGTACTATGCATGCAAATCGAGGCACCCTTAAATGAGGTTTTCAAGGCCTCGGAGAAACAAAAGGAGTAAGAACACAGGTGATGACCCAAACACATTCTCCACCTCCAAAACAACCGTTCATCCTCGAATGGACAAAAGAAAGAAGAACCTGAGTCGGGAAATAGAAGAGGATAACGACTCTGCATATCAGACTCAAAATCCCACGTCGATGCCTCAGGGGGCTGACTTATCCACTTAACACGCACTGAAGGAAAACTCTTCGACCTAAACTATCGAACACTAGAATAGCTACCAGCTCCTCCTCATAAGATAGATCATTGTCCAAGTGGACGGTGCTGAAATCTAAAACGTGGGATGGATCGCTGTGATACCTTCGAAGCATGGAAACATGAAAAACTGGATGGATGGCTAACAAGCTAGGCGGCAAAGCAAGTCTATAAGCCACCTCCCCCACACGATCGAGAATCTCTAACGGGCTAATAAACCTAGGGCTAAGCTTGCCCTTCTTCCCAAATCTCATCATGCCCTTCATAGGCCGCACACGGAGTAATACTCTCTCACCAACCATGAAAGCCATATCTCGCACCTTGCGGTCTGCATAACTCTTCTTCTTAGACTGAGCTGTCCGAAGCCTATCCTGAATGATCTTGACCTTATCCAAGGCCTCCTCAAATATATTGGTACCCAATAATCGAGCCTCTCACGGTTCAAACCACCCAACTGGAGACCGACATCGCCTACCATACAATGCCTCATATGGAGCCATCTGAATGCTGGACTTGTAGCTGTTATTGTAGGCGAACTCTTCTAAAGGTAAAACCCGGTCCCACCAGCCTCCAGAATAAATAACATAGGCTCAGAGCATATCCTCTAGAATCTGAATAGTCCTCTCGAACTGACCTTCCGTTCGCGGATGAAAATGTTGTACTTAACTCAACCTGGGTACCCAACTCTCGCTGAACGGCTTTCTTGAAGCGTGAGGTAAACTGCGTAACCCGGTCCGAAATGATAGACTCTGGCACCCCATGAAGCCGAACAATCTCTCTGATGTAGATCTCAGCTAACCTCTCAAATGAATAAGTGGCTGGAATAACAACAAAATGTGCTAGCTTGGTCAGCCTATCAACAATGACCCAAATCACATCAAACTTCTTCCGGGTCAGCCGGAGTCCAGTAACAAAATCCATTGTAATCCTCTCCCACTTCCACTCGGTAAGCTCAATCCTCTGAAACAATCCACAGGGCCTCTGATGCTCATACTTAACTTGCTGACTGCTAAAATATCAAGCCACGTATGCAACTATATGCTTATTCATTCTATACCACCAATAGTGCTGCCTCAGATCCTGATACATCTTCACGGTGCCCGGTGTCGATGCCCTCCTTTTTTCCCCATTTCCAAAAGAAAGAAATCGGGTTTACGACATTATAGGCAAAACAACTCTTATTCCCTTTTGAGGAATCGAGTTATGGAATTCGAAGAGTCACCACCTAATGATTATTGTGCATTAAGACACCTTAAAGAAAAGAAGAAGATTTGAAAGAAAACTATGGTTCAGTTAAGGGCTTGAGATTATCTCGAGGGGAAGGTTTTAGGCACCCCTCAAGATCCACTAGTGTGGTTCCCGGCCATGGTTAATTGTGACTTTAAAAGAAATAGAAGGAAACAAGCAAGGTTTGCACATAGTAGTTACACATAAGTTTAAAACAATAAAAAGAAAAGGAAGAATAGACAGTCTTTGGAAAAGGCGTTGATGTAGAGAAATGAAAACACTTATCGAAAACATTACAAAAGAAAAGAAACGATGTCCTAGGTTTAAATACAATATGGATCACATCAATGCAATACCCAGCAATCACTCCTCAAAGAGGGGACGCACGAGATATTAGTGCACCGGTCATCATATCCATATTCTACCCTTCCCACCGCATTAAGGTATTTAAATGCGATTAGTCTCGTTTACTTATTGCATGCTAGTACTCGTCCCAACTTATCAGCCCCAGGTATTAGGGCTTCTAATCCTAAGAGGGAAGAAAGGGTAGATGCATATATGAAGTTCAAAAGGACAAAATACTAAATTCGACAACGAAAACAAGTAACAAGTAAATTGGGTTAACAAGAAAACATTCAAGGCTCACCTAAAACCCCTTAAATCACATAGCATCTAGTTTAGCATGCCTTGCACGTACTAATTTGGTATTTAAATTTAAAACATAAGCAGAAGACTAGTTTAGCACACAAAGTTAGATAAAAAGTCTGCATTAGGCGACCCGGATCCAATTGTCAGAAATTGAGGTATTTTAGATAGGTTATTCCGAAAGGACTAATTTCAGACAAGAGCAAAATGCATTAGGTTAAAAATTGCAGAGGTTCAGAGATGATTTGAAAATCAGCAGAATTGTTTAAGTGAAAGTACAGTAGAGTATGAAGAAAAGTTTTCGAGAGTGAAAAGACCTTAAAGGAATAATAAGTTAAAGGTTGTTTTAAAAATAGTAGCTTCATGAGATGAATAAAAATTTAGGCAGAGGGTTGAAGGAACCATTTTAGAAAAAGAAATATGCAAGTTTAGAAAATTTAAGAGAATTGCAGACTTGTAAGAATTTCAAAAGCAAAGTATTTGGAAGAGATTTTGTTGACAAAGTTTGAAGCCAATTGACAGATTATTCTTACTTAAACACATTATGCGAGTTTGAGCTCCTATAGGCATGGTATCTACGTCTTGATTTTTTAGGGCTTGTTACTGTATTAAACGAGTAAAGGAATGATTGATTGATTACCCTACAGTTTGCCTAGCGTTTATGCATTTCCTATAGTCATGATTTTTATATGCAACTGGTTACATGGATTATTGAGTCCTATAGGCATGATTTCTAATGATTTGCAATATGACTGAACATGAAATATTATAGGCATGGTATCGAGATGATTGAGTTAAAACGTTGAAAACCTATAGACATGATCTCTAGGTGATTAAAGCATTAAACATATAAGCATGATTTCAAATGTGATAGAATAACAACATTAAACCTATAGGCATGGTATCTACCCCTTTTGTGCGATAAAGTAAACCCCTCCCATACCCTTTACTAATACTCCCCAAGTTATTTTACAAAATTATTACAGAACCAGAAGAAAGAAAGAAAAATAATTAAAAAAAGTATAACATCCTACAGCTAGATCCCAAACCGCCTAATTCAATCTTTAATATCCAATAATAAATGTTTTACTAAATCCGGATTCCATATTTCCAAGGCCTTCTCTTACCCAAACTGTTTCAAAGTTCCAAGGAGCCTCAAGGACTCTAGGAAGTGCTTACACTCTGGATAACAATTTTTATAACAGAATATTACAGTATGGAATAGCTAGCCCTCAGGCATCCAAGTTCATTGGGAGCTCGAGGATCCCAAAGCATGGCATACCAAAGGGGGGCAAAACTTAGGAACTAGGAATAATTGCAAAGTGAGAGAGGGATTAAGGAGCCATAGCAAAGGGTGGTCATACCCAGCCATGGGCATAGACTGGCACACCCCTGACCTTTTGCTTTGTCCAAGCAAATAAAGAGCAGATATTAGAAGTCAAACTTGGGTCTGGATAGTGATTAGGACACAAATAGACTTGAGTTAAGGCTCAACACATAAGGGGTAAAGGGAATGCAGAATTGACTTTATTAGAGGTTCAAGAGAACTTGATTCTAAGTCATGAGTGACAATAATAGAGTACCAACATGACTCAGAATTACTCACACATAAGAGGGGGCTAGAGGGAAAGGGCATCACATAAGAAAGCATTTACAGAAACATGAAGAAAGCAGGCAAGCATAACAGACTTGAAGGTGCAGAAAATAATGAAAGAGAGCATGACAGACTAAATGGAGAATGCATATCAGTAGAAGGAAAATAAACACATAGTGTAGGAGGGTATTATTTAACTAGAAAAGACATACCAGATTCAATTTTCAGAACAACAGAACAACAATAGCAAGTAAACAGCCAGATAGTCAGCAGGAACAAACTCTGAAACTTCAGCAAGCACTTCAGAATTCAAAAGAACTCTGGAATGTTTTCACAATAATGAGAAGAGGAGCAGGATGCTCAGTAGAGGAAGCAGTAGTAGAGAAAGTAGTATATATTTTTTTTAATGACAAAGGTGTCTGTGTGTGTCGAATGTGTCAAAAGGTCGTGTATTTTATAGTGTGGAAATCATGCAGAAATAAGGTAAGAAAATAGTTAAAGAGCTGATTGTCAATCAATTACACAAGGCTTCCCTAATTAAGGGATTCAGATTCAAAAAGGATAACACTATTTAAGGAAAGGAATTGAATAAACACTATGTGCAAAGCATGCAATTGAGGGCAAATACATAAAAGTTATTTAAGGACAAGATTTTGAAATACACGGATTGCGCAGATAAGGAAAGAAGATCAATTAAAAACCGGTAAATCAAAAAGGTATAAGATTTTGCATGAATGAACCAAGTCCGAAAAGATGGAGAAGGGTTTTACTTAGGTCGAGTCATGGACAAAATCAATAGACAATGGAAAGAAATCAACCAGGCTATATTCGGAAGAAAGTTTTAACTAATTGTAAATTTGAAAAACCATTTAGAGGGAAATTCATAGTATATAAGGGGCATACAAACATGTTAAGAATAAAAAAAGACTGTAGTGTTATTGAAAAAAATCAGTAGAAAATCTAGTGTAGAAGAGTTTTGGAAAAAAGAACCATATGAAAAACATAGATGAATTCACAAATTAGGCTTCGAAATCAAACTAATTCAAAGATGAGAACAAGCAAGTCACATACAAGTAGTCTGAAAACCCCCCAAATTCTAGGGTTATTGCCATTAATCCATTGTAGATATGAAAGCAAACAAATCAGGCAAGAGTAAATTCAGAAAATCCAAATGAACTTAAACGTTCATGAAAACATAATGAGAGAAAAAACAGTAAAAGAAATTACAAGGGAACATTAGGAGGAAACATAGTAGAAGAAAACGTATAGGAATCACAGTAGAAACACATAGGAGTTACAGTAGAACAAATACAGTAAGAGTAACACATACGAATCACAGTAGAACAAGTAAAATCAAAGAAATTTAAGTCGGAAAAGATAAACAATTTTTGAAAGCAAAGCTTTGAAAGAGACTTAAGAAATCATTTGAAAACCTAAAATAAATACAGATCTACAGCAGATCTGCAGAAAATAGAAAAACCTCAAAAGGCTAGGGTTATACAAGAACCCTAGAAGAGAGAAAGGCCTGGAAAAGGGTCTGCTTTGAGTTGAATGAGTCATAGATGGACTCATAGTGCTAGGATACACTGGAGCCAAACCGAAGATGGCCGCAGAACGCGAATCGGTGGAGGTCTGAGCATAAGACTTCAAGGTCACATCTTGAATATTCAAGTAACAGGGGTATAAGGACACATGGAGATGAGTATAGGTTGCTCGGCGCTTGGGGTGCCATTGATTCCAGTGAAACAAGGTGGAAACCGGCGGGATGGGGCTAGGGTTTCGGAGAGGGTTAGAGAGGATTTAGGAGATGCAGGGATTTTAGGGTGGCCGTTTTTGGGAGAATAAATTAGGGTTAGGGGTGTTGTGAAATTAAAAAGTAAATAAGGAATGGTGGTCTTTGATCAAAATGATCAACGACTTTGATTAAAAGGAACGGGCAGGCGAAAGTGACTTGGGTTTGGGGAGGGTCAAAGTTAAAATTGGGTCGTTTTAATTGGGTGGAATTGGGGTTCAATTTGAGCCTAAATTGAAATAGGAATGGGCCAGTTCTTAAATAGTCATTTTCTCCCTTTTTAATTAATTAATATAGTCAAAAGTGATGTTAAAACAAATTGAAAATACTGAACCAATTAATAATGCATAGAAAAAAATCTAATAATATTAGGAATAATTTTATAATTGTAAAACGGTATTAATCATAATATAGGCTAATATTATAATTATATGTAATTTAGCTTAAAAATATCAAATGAATTTATAAAAATATGCAAAAAAAATCAACCTAATTATATTTGGTGTAAATATAAGATGGAAATAAAGTATTCACCAAAATAATAATATTTGGAATAATTATTGAATTTTGTACTATTAAAATAGATAATAAATTGATTTTAAAAATCTTAAAAATTAGGAAAAAAAATACCAGAATCTTTGTGGCATGCTTATATATGTATATATATGCTATATTAAAAGTATTTTGAGAATAAAAATACGCAGGGAATATTTGGATAGCAATATCCGAGTGAGTAGAATACCGGGAATTGTGGGCCTTCATTAAGATCCACTCTCGAATCCCATCAACATTAGGCACAAAAAATCGCCCTTGCAATCTCAAGACGCCATCATCACCTAAGGTCACCTTCATGGCACCTACAGGTTGCACCGTGTCTCTAAGGACACAATTATCAAACTGTCGATCATGGATACACGCCAATAATGCAGAACGAGCAACCGTGCAAGCTAACACTCTGCTAGGCTCAGAAATATGCAACCTCACAAGTCGATTGGCCAAGGCCTGGACATCCAAAGCAAGCGGTCTCTGGCTGACCGGAATATAAGCAAGGCTACCCATGATGGCTCACTTCCTACTCAATGCATCAGCCACCATGTTGGCCTTTCCCGGGTGATACAAGATAGTAAAATCATAGTCTTTCAACAACTCCAACCACCTCTTCTGCCTCAAATTCAACTCCTTTTGCTTGAACAAGTACTGATGACTCTTGTGATTAGTGTACACCTCACACGTCTCACCACATAGATAATGCCTCCTAATCTTCAAAGCATGAACAATGGCTGCCAACTCTAGATCATGAACTGGATAATTCTTCTCATGGATCTTCAACTGCCTCGAAGCATAGGCAATGACTCTGCCATCCTACATTAATGCTGTACCAAGCCTAATACGGGAAGCATCACAATAAACTGTATATGACCTGAACCTGTGGGCAAAACCAATACTGGTGTCGTAGTAAGATCTGTCTGGAGCTTCCGAAAGCTCGCCTCACACTCATCCGACCATCTAAACTGCGCACCCTTGTTGGTCAATCTGGTCATCGAGTCTGCAATAGATGAAAACCCCTCCACGAACCGACGGTAGTAACCTCCTAACCTTAAGAAACTCTAAATATTTGTAGTTGATGCTGGTCAAGGCCAATTCTTGACTGCCTCAATCTTCTTCGGGTCCACCTGAATACCATTTACTGATACAACGTGACCCAGAAATGTAAGGGAACACAACCAGAACTCACACTTCGAGAAATTAGCATATAACTGACTATCCTTCAGAGTCTGAAGAACCACTCCGAGATGTTGTTCGTGTTCCTCCTGACTGTGGAAGTATATCAGAAAATCATCAGTAAAGACTGTCACAAACAAGTCCAAGTAAGGCCTGAACACTCGGTTCAACAATTCCATAAATGCTGCTGGGGCATTGGTCAACCAAACAACATGACAAAAAACTCATAATGCCGATACCGAGTGCGGAATGCTGCCTTAGGGACATCAGACGCCCTAATCCTTTGTTGATGGTTGCCAAATCTCAAGTATATCTTTGAAAACACCTTTGCACCCTGAAGCTGGTTGAACAAATCATCAATCCTCGGTAGTGGATACTTATTCTTTATTGTCACTTTATTCAATTGCCGGTAATCAATGCACCTCCTCATCCAACCATACTCTTTCTTCAGAAAAAATACTAGCGCATCCCAAGGCAAAACGTTGGGTCTAATGAATCCTTCTTTAGCACATCCTATAACTGATCCTTTAACTCTTTCAACTCTAACAGGACCATGCAATACGGTGGGATGGAAATGGGCTGTGAGCCCAGAGCCAGATTAATACAGAAATCAATATCCTTGTTGGGCGGCATACCCGGCAGGTATGAAGGGAAAACCTCAAGGAACTCTCGAACAATGGGGACAGAATCAATAGAAGGGACCTCTGCGCTGGAATCGCGAACATACGCCAGATAAGCTAAACACCCCTTGTCGACCATGCATCGAGCCTTCACATATGAAATGACACGGCGAATGGTATGATCTAGGGTCCCTCTCCACTCCAAATAGGGCAAATCTTGTAAATCCAAGGTCATGGTCTTGGCATGGCAATCCAAGATAGCATGATATGGGGACAACAAATCCATCCCCAATATAACATCAAAATCCACTATGTCTAAGAGAAATAAATCAACACGAGTTCAAGACCCTCAAATACTACCACATAGGAACGATGCACTTGGTCAACAAGTACAGAATCACCCATCGGTGTAGATACATAGACAGAAATACTCAAGGAAGCACTAGGCATAACCAAGTATGGTGCAAAATAGGACGACACATACGAGTACATAGAAATAGGGTCAAATAGCACTGAAGCATCTCTATCACAGACCAGAATAGTACATGTAATAACTGCATTTGAAGAGTCAGCCTCTAACCTGGATGGAAGAGCATAACAGAGGTGATGGGCCCTACCTCCATGAACCATGTCGTTAGGACGATCGACTTCTGGCAAGCCCCTAACTCTGACGATCCGAGCTCAACCTCTATGATCTCTACCTCCACCTTTATGGCTACTATCCCTGCTTCTAGCTGGCTTGGCAGGCTGTGGAACCCCGGTGCCTGAACCATAGCACGAGAACTCTGATGCTGGGAGCTGTCAGAAGCTCGAGGGAAATACTAGGCAATGTACCTAAGGCTGTATCCGGTTCCGGTTCTGGGTCTATTTGGGTCTGCGGTTCCGGTTCTAGCGGTTCCAGTTCTGGCGGTTCCGGTTCTGGCGGTTCTAAAGGTGGAACCGGTTCCATCCGATTCCGGGTACCATCCGGTACCAATTTTGGCGGTTCCAGTTCCGGCGGTTCTGAAATTTTTTTTTTTTAAATCAATATCTTGTATAGTAGTCATTAGTATATTGTAGAATATATTTTATATGGTGTACTATGTTATTAGTATGGTATATATTGTGTTTGGTAATTAGTATATATTGTGTATAAGTAGTGTATATTTTGTATATAAGTAGTATATATTGTATTTAAGTAGTATGTATTGTATATAAGTAGTGTATATTGTGTTGTAGTTAGTAATTAGTATAAATTGTATATAAGTAGTATATATTGATCAAAGAATGTTGTCATTAGTATATTGTGTTGTATGTTATATATTGTATGTTATATAAATATTCAAGGATTGATATAGAAGTAAAGACAAAGAAATATTGAGACAAAAGATATTTAAGGATATGATAAAGAGCATATTTATTGACCAAAATGGCATATCTTTCTTAGTCTTCCTTCCCCCAATGGAATGAGCACAACATGGTACTAATACCACCATTAAAAGGAAAAAAAACTAAAAGAAGACATGCCAATGTACAAGTTACATCATAATTTATGCATTATTTCTAACAAATCTCATAAAACCTTCAAGGTTTGGAGGTGGTTGTGTTGGCGGTGGTGGAAATGAAGCTTGTTCATCACCACTTCCAGGTGAAGTTGCTTCATGAGCAAGTTCTGCTATCATTTCTTCATAGCACTCATCTATTTCTGGTTGTGATTCAGCTAGGCCAAAGTTCCTTCTTTCTGCGCGGATCCAATCTCGAAAAAGCACTGATTTTTCCAAGCTGTCCCGCATCGACGCTCTGTGATCACCTATTTTTAGTCTTGCTTGACTAAAAGAGCTCTCCGATGCAACAGTTGACGCTTGAATCGACAGAACATCCCGAGCCATCCTTGTAAGAACGGGAAAATGCTTTTCCCTTGTCTTCCACCAATCCAAAAGGTCGAAAGAGCCGTCTGGATTCTCATTCTCTAGTCCCTGCGACAAATAAACTTGAAGCTCATTTAGATGGGAAATTTCATCTAAATTATCCCCTTGAGTACCCCTGAACTCCGTCCACGATTTAAGAGATGTTAAGCCAGCAGCTCTATTAGACGACTGTGATGTAGATGAAGTAGGGGTTGGAATATTAGGCCTAGCATGCTCTAACGCCTGTTTATAAGCATTATAAACAGTTTGAGCATTAACTTTAATTGATGCTTTCGCATCAGCTAGTGTAGCAATTTCTACTTCCGAAAGATCTAAAGATTGATAAATAGTAGAATACCAAAAGTTAGGACCTCCTAATTTCATAATTGGATTTAACACAGCAGACACACCAAATATAGGAGGGATTGGAAAAAAATATTTTTTAAACTTCTTTTCATTTCAGTTATTGCAATTTCATAAATGTCCCCTCCCTCGCTAAAATCAACAAACAAATTAGCAAGTGCGGCAATATAAACTAAACAATTAGAAATAGTTGGATAATATTGGCCAGATAAAGCATTTGTAGCCACATGAAAATGCTCTAAAAAATCTAAAAGAATTTTAACGTTAGTCCAATCTTGTGTAGTTAGCATGTCATTATCGTCCTCACCACAATCCCGAGGATTACACATAGCGTTAATTGGGTTTCTATATTCGTACGCTACTACAAAACTTTCGTACATGTAATTACACCCAGTCGGGCAGGGTTTAGGAACCTTTCTTTCTCTAAGGCCATATTCGTCACACTTTTTAAAATATTCTCTAAGTCTACTTCTACGGTTTGACTAAAATAGCCAATTAAGAGCCATTTTAACCTTTTCAATTTTTAAGTTTAATATTCTCATACCATCACCAACAATTAAATGATAAATATGACATATACATCTAACATGGAAAATATTAGTAAAAGCAGGATTAAGTGTTCTAGTTAGCATACCTATTGCACTAGTGTTGCTAGAAGCGTTATCCATAGAAATTGATATTATTTTATCACTAAAACAAAAATATCTGCATACATCTGAAACAGTGTTAGCAATAAACCTACCCGTGTGCCATGAATTAATTATCCTATATCCAATAATGCGTTTTTGCATTGTCCAGTCTTCGTCTATCCAATGACTGGTTACGGTTAGATAATCACAATCATTATTACTTCTACCAATATCAGTTGTAATGGACATACGATTAGTTATATGGGTAAATAAATAGCGCAAGTATTGTTCATATTCATGCTTGTATTTATAAATATCGGCCTTAACTGTGGCGCGAGGCCAACCTTTATACGTAGGATTAAATACTCTTCTAATATAATGAATCCATGCAGGATTAGAAGCAAAAGAATAAGGCAAACACATAACAGTAATCATTTTAGCTAATTCTTCACGATCCTTATTTGGATCGTAATATAATATACCTCCGATGACTGTGTTTATTCCTGGTTGAACTAGATATGAACCAGTACTTGGGTTAACTGTAGAATCAGCACTTGTCCTCCCCTCTTGTTGCGCTTTCAATTGCAAATATCTAGCCTTATCACTAGGGTGTAATCTTATATGCTTAACTAAACTACCCGTGCCGCTACGATCTCCAGTATACCTATGAACAAGTAATTTCCCACAAGATTTACACTTTGCCTTATCTTGTTCTCTTAGTTGAATTAAAAATTGCCAAACTAATGATGTTTCTGTACGTTTAGGAGGTTGTCTACTAAAAGTGGGAGTTTGTACGGGTGGGTGTGCCGGTTCATCACCTAAGTTATGAGCAGGACTAGTAGGTGTATCATCTAAATCTACTGGAGCTTGGGTTTCATCATCATCATCATCCTCGTTTCCCTCTAAGATAGGTGCATTAGGATAAAGAGCATTCATAATATCATCATCTATTCTATCACCAACTGCTACGTCATGTAGAAAATCAATATCGCTAAATTGAAAACACGGGTGATCACTATCAAGGATTCCGAAGGTTCATTAGGATTTAGGTTGGCTACTACTTTGAACTTACTTATCTTTTCTAGGTCGGGGAGCCGGGGGAGGGGTAGTATTTTGGCCACTACTTTCACCGGTTTTAGCTTTTCCTTTACCGAACATTTTTTTCAACGAAAATGCCGTAATAATTATAATTAAGCAAACTAACTACACACAAAAATATTCTTAGCACGTAAGAGTTGAAACGAGTTTACCGGATTGACGAACAACTTCTTGAAAATTGAAAATCGTTGAAATTGAACATTTGAAACTTCAATTCAACAACTTCACAATGTTTCACAAATTTGCAACAATAAATTAAGCACTTGCACTAGAAAGATTGAAAGAGAGCTTGATAGAGATTGAGAGAGATTGAGAGATATTAATGAATTGGTGAACAAAAATGAAAGAATGAGGGGGTATTTAAAGTTGAGAAATGGGAAATAGTGTAATTATATAAAGTTTGGGGCTAAATTAAAGTTTGGGGGCCAAATGATTATTTTTTAAACTTCCAAACGGCTACTTTTTGCAAAGAGCCATTTGGAAATAATTTTTTTTAAAATTTTTTTTTGAAAAATTACAGTTACAGAACCGCCGGAACCGTTTGGAACCGCCAGAACCAGTCCGGTTCCGGTTCCGGTTCTGGAGGTTCTGGTTCTGGCGGTTCCAACGGGTAGAACCGCCCAGCCACGGTTCCCGGGAACCGCCGGAATCGGGCCGCCAGAACCGGCAGGGCCGCGGTTTCGATCCGGTTCCGGTTCGGAACTCCCAGTTTTACATCCTTAAATGTACCTCGTATCACCACACGTGAAACAAGCCCTCGGCTGCTAGAAATAAAGAAGTGGTGGTGCACTGATAGGTGCTGATGGTGAACTGTAAGGATACTCGTAAAAAATGCGGTTGAGAAACACGACCACCTGAAGTACCATGTGAGACATGTAGGGCTGATTAAAAGGCCCTTGGAGGATGGACTCTACCATAAGAATCTCTACCTCCAAACGAGGTACCACTCAATCTACCTGCATGACGGGGCCTCTTATCAGGCCCATGACCACCTCCCTCTGCAAGAGCCATCTCTATCCTGCTTGCCACATTAGCCTCCTCTTGAAAATATATCCCACTCCCGGCTCTCATAGCCATCTGGAGACGGATGGGATGAATCAACCTATCGATAAACCCCCATACCCTTACTCTCGGTAGGGAGTATAACAATAGCATAGCGAGCTAGATCAATGAACCGGGTCACACACTGAGTGACTAACATAGAGCCCTGCCGAAAGCGCTCCAACTGCCTCCGAAGAGCCTCTCGCTGAGTAACTGGGAGAAACTTTTCCAAAAATAACTCTACAAACTGGTCCCATGTCAGAGATGGCGACCCTGCTAGTCTCGCTAAACAATAGTCCCTCCACCAAGTCTTTGTGGATCCTGCTAGGCGAAAGGTGTCAAAGTCGACCCCATTGGTCTATACAATACCCATAGTCCGAAGAACGCCATGGCAGCTATATAGGAAATCCCGGGGGTCATCTGAAGAAGCACCACTGAACGTGGTGGTGAAGAGCTTGGTGAACCTAGCCAGCCTCCACAAAGCATCTGTGGACATAGCCGCTCCATCGCCGGTCTAGGTCACAATACCCGGCCAAACTGTCACAGCTGGCTGAACCACCAGAACCTGAGCCTGGGGAGATACCTACTCCAGAGTAAGTGTAGCAAGAGTCTGAACTCCTCATCCATCCTAGGAAGTGGATGGTGCTACTGGAAGCAAACCCTATCGAGTGACGCTCTCCACAAAGCCTACCAATCTGACAAAAGCTTCTTGAAGAACTAGGGTGGCAATGAATCCCTCTGGGACCTTATCTGGGCCCACCGGAGCTGCAGGAGCTGGAACCTCCTCGTCATAATCAACCTGAGGCTCCACCTCTGGGACTGATGTTGATACCCAATTTTTCCCTATGTATTTCTATACTCAGAATATTCCCAAAATAGCATATAGATGCATATATAAGCATCCACAAAAAATTTGGTATTTTTCTACTTTTTTTCAAGTATTTTAAAACGACTTATTTTGTACTATGAAATCCAATATTTAGTCAAAAATCGTGTTATTTTTATAAGTAATCTATTTTTATTCTCTCATTTAAATAAAAATATTTTTTACATAATTTTTGCATAATTTTACAAGTACACTAGGTATTTATAAATTGAAATTGCATTAAATTGCAATTTTAGCCCATTTCTCGATTTGACAAGTAGTTTAACTAAAAAATTGTTTCTAACTATTTTTTTCGATACTTATACATATTTTATTAACTTAGTATTTTTATTGAATTTTTATAATAACATTTACTATTTTATAAAATTAAATTAGGGGGAAATTGGTCATTTAAGTTGTAGCCCTTTAGTCTTTCAATTGTAGCCACATTTCAGCCCAAATTGACTACCCCAATTACCTGACCTAATTCAAAAATTATCCGACCCTAACCCACCTAAACTAATCAGCCCCACTTCTTCTTTTAATCCTGGTCGTTGATCTCACGGATCAACGGCCAACAACCCACTTACCAAAATTAAATCCCCAACAATCCCTAACCCTAATCAATTACACCAAATGAGCTGCCCTTGTATTCCCTTCACCCCCAAATGCTCTCTAAGCCCTCTCAAACCCTAATCTTCTCCAGCTCTTTTCACATGCGTTCATGGCTATCAAAGACCTAAAACCCATATATCCGTTCACCCCTCACCTCTCCTGGTTTTTGGGTTCGAGGATAGGAACCTTACTTCAAAGTTGATCGGACCATAGATCCTCCAATGTGGTTATTGCATCCGTGTCCGACCTTGCTCCGGCAAGCTTTAAGGTCCTGGGTCCTTGGCTAACTCCAACGAGTCCGTTCAGGTTTTTCTCGATGCTTCGAGACCCTTCTCTGAAAACCCTAATTTCTCGAGGTTCTTCTATGTGTTTATCTTTACGATCTTCTCTAAGCTCTAGTTATTCTCTGAATTATTTTTGGTACTTCTAGCCTTTTCTTCGCCCGTTTCATTTTCAAATTGTTCATCTTCTAAAACATTAAGGTTTCCTTGATTACTCTGATTTCCTTGGCTGTTTTGCTCTACTATATTTTCTTCTAGTTCTCTTTACTATGTTATTTCTAGGGTTTCTGAGGTAATATGCTTACTATGTTCCCTGTTCGTCATTTATGTTCACTTTCATCTATGTTCTTCTTTACACTCTATATGTGACAAAAACCCTAAGCTTCAGGGTGTTTTCCTTTTATTTTGTTTTTATTTTTCTCTGTGTACTTACTCGCTCCATGTTTAAACCCTAGCCGTCTTTGATTTCCTACTTGAGTGCTTCTGCTACATGATTGTTCTACTAATTCCAGTCCTGCATGTTCGAATTTCTCCATCTCCTTATATAGTTCTATTTTTCCTCTTTCTGATAGCCCTAATTTTGGGAAAATTGATTTCTGTTGAATTCGTTTGATTTTCTAATTTGGACATGCTCTTTAACCAAGTGAAAAATAAATTAGTATCTCAATTCCTTGATTTTCTATATGACTGGCTTGCCTTATGTATTAAACGTGTGAATTTCAAGCCCATTTTTACAAACTTGTTCTGATTTTGTGACTTATACTTGATTTCTTTCTAAAACTAAACTGGTGTTATTTACCTCAATTCCGGCTCCTTAATTAGAGGAAGCCCTTTCCCGAAGTGATTGTAATTGATACTTGGAATATTTCTTGCCTTAGTGTTGCTTATTTTTGAAACTATAAATATCCTCCACCTTTTTTCACTTCACACACACTGATACAGGTGGCTCTCTTTGCTAAGAATTAGCTGGCTGAAAGCCAAGGCTAACTATAAGGATCTATACTTACTCTGTTATCCAAGTTGCAACTGGTAGGCTTATGATTTTATATCATCAACGTCCAACTAGTTGTTTACATGACCCTGCTCATTGTTTGTGTATTTTAATTTATGTTCAACATTTCTAGCCCCTTTCCCTTCCCCCTAGTCTGTTAATGTATTTCAATTTGAACTTCAGCATGTTTAATCCCCTTCCCCAAATTTTCAGCATGTTTAATCCCCTTCCCCTCTTCCCTTGTCTGTTCAGTTTAAGTTTTAGCATGTTGAATCCCTTTCCCCATTTCCCTTGTCTGTGTGTATTTCAGTTGCAGCATGTTTAGTTCTCAGTTCAGCATGCTCAGTCCCTTCTCTTGTCTATTTATTGTTCATTATTTTGGTTTGAGTTCTTGTACACCCACATTTCCCTTGAATCCCTTTAATTCAGTCTTGCTCTCTTATGTGATTCTCATTTCCCTGATCCCTGTTTGAATATGAGTGTGTTCTTGATTAGGGTGGCATCTCATTGCCACTCCTATTTTAGAACTACGGTTGTTAACAGCCTATGCTCAAAGTAATCCCAATCCCTACCCCCATATTATGTATTTGAGCCTTGACAAGGGTCTGTTGGTGTCCTAATCACCATACATGTCCTAGTCTGACTTGTTTACAAGTCTGCTCTTGTTTGTTCACCTTTGTAGGTGGTTAGGGGTATGCTAACCTAACTCCATAGGCTAGGTATGACCACCTCCTACATTGGTCTTCCTCTAACTCATCACATTGACACTTATTCTTAGTGCTTTAAGTCCTACTTCCCCTTGGTAAGCCATGCTTAGGGGACCCCAGAGTCTCCTCTGAACTTGGATGCCTTGGGGCTAGTAATTCCACACTTGCACTACACTAAAGAGAAAGCCTCGGATTTGGGATCCTGGATAAGGTAAAAGGCATATGTTGGGCATTGAAGTTGCTTTGCACTTCTTCGGGCCCGTTGTAGTATTGATGTATTTACTTCTTTCCTTTAATGTTATTTTTCTGTCCAGATTCTTGTAAATAACTTGTAATAAAAGAACTTGGGGAACCTAGTGAAAGGGAATATGGGAGGGGTTTACTTTCTTGCATCAATGTCACATAGTTACCATGCCTATAGGGTTTACTTTCTTGCATCAATGTCACAAAGTTACCATGCCTATAGGGTTTACTTTCTTGCATCAATGTCATATGGTTACAATGTCTATAGGTTTACTTTCTTGCATCAATGTCATTCCTATAGAGTTTACTTTCTTGCATCAATGCCATATAGTTACCACGTCTATAGGGTTTACTTTCTTGCCTCTCATATAGATATCATGTCTATAGGCTTTCATTATTGCAAAGTCTCATGTAGATAACATGTCTGTAAGTCTTTTCGTTATTGCATCAACTTCATAATAGAAATCATGTCTATAGGTTTGCATTCTTGTAGCCTTATATAGAAACCATGCTTATAGGTTTGCATTTGCATAATCTCACCTAGAAAATATGCCTATAGGAACCATATAAACGCTAGGCAAAATAGTAGGTCGTTCAAATATGTAAAGCAGTAACAAAAAGGGCTAATAAGCATGTCATAAAGGTCCAAACTCGCCCAGGCTTAAAACGTTTCAGTTCAGTTCGTCCCTAAATCTGTTTACTCTTAAACCGGTCACAGGTCTGCCCCTTTCAAATTACTCTGAACCTGTAATGCCTTTTTTTTTAAAATGTTAAATTTTGTGGTTTCAGATACTTCGCCAACCTAAGTTTAATGCTTTCAGGCCTTTTAAACATTTCCTCTTGCATCCCCTTTTGCATTAAAATCGTTCAGCTGAATGTATGCCATTTCTAAACTCTTCTGCAACTTCAATCTCCTTTTCAATAGACTTGCATATGAAACTAATGTTTTTCCTCCAAAAATCAACCGATTTCTAAATTGTGTCAACTCCTAAAACGGGCCCGGAGGGCGCAAAGTGGATTTTCTATCAAACTTTCATATGTTAAACTAATTTGTCTGCTCTTAACCTCTTTAAAGACCAAATCAATACTTGAAGTCATGCTAAACTAGTTGCTTGTAATGTTACGGGGTTTATTTGAGCATTTAATTGTCCTATTTGCATACCACTTATATGCCGTGTTTTGACTGCCGTTTTAGTATTTTTACCTTTAAAACTTTATATATATCCTATCTCTCTCCCCCTTTCTTAGGATTAGCATTCCTAACACCCCAGTACTAACAGGTTGGGACAGGTATTAGCATGCAATAAGTAAACGATACCAACACGTTCAAATACCTCAACGGGGTGGGAAGGGTAGAATATGGAGATAATGACGATGCGATAATATCATAAAGCCAGCCCTCTTTGGGAATATGTGTGGATATTGTATCAAATGATCCATATTGTAGTCAAACCTAGGACCCCTCTCCTTTTGTTTGCTTATTTAAAAGTTCTCCTATAGTAATGCTTTTCCAAATCCATCCTCCCTTTTATTATAAATTTATGTCCTTCCTCCTTCTCTAAAGCTTCCAAGTTGTGTGAATGCCATGTATGTGAACCTCATTTGATTAATCGCTTCACTTACTTATAAAGTCAAAATAACATGGTCGGTAACCACGCTAGTGGATCTTGAGGGGTGCATAACACCTTCCCCTCGAGATAATCTCAAGCCCTTACCTGAACTCTGATTTTCTTTTCAAAATACTCTCTTCTTAAAGTGTCCTAATGCACTATTATCATTGGGTGGCGACTCTTCATATTCCACAACCCAATTCCTAAACGGGAATGAGAGTTGTTTTGCCCATAATGTCCTAAAACCCCATTTTGCTTTAGAAAAAGGGGGCGTCGACAGCATGGCGACTCTGCTGGGGAATTTCTTTAAGGCTTTTACCATTACGTGTTTCGTGACTTTATTGCTTTTATTACTACCTTTATTTATTGCTTTAATCATTTATTTACAATTACTAACTTGTTTCTTCATGTCTTTATTTTTCTTTAATTGTTTTACTGCTTTACTGCCTTACTTTATTTAAATTTCGTCTTAAATTCCGAGCATTTATTGTAATCATTATTGTATGAACGTGAAAATACATGTACTTATTGTTGTAATTGCATCCTTCAACATCATTTTCCACTCGTGCAAAACAAATCATATAGCAATGCTTATAATGAGTGGTTGCGCTCTTCCAATATTATAAACCCCCTAAATTTGGCAAAGGCGTATTTACGGTAAAACCAGTCGATCAACGGTGTAGTTGACGGTTCTGTGCCTTTCTCTCTTGAGTTGTCCTCTCAAGGTTACCTTGTCTAGCACTTCAAAAATAGAAACCTTACTCTATTTAACTGTTCATGCACTATGGTGAAACTTAGCCGAGTCAGTCATATCGTCCCCATAATGACTCATCAGGATAGCCTAAACAGAAGTCCATCGGGTTTCCTTGAAACCCAAACGGAAATTCACGTTATGTGCATTGATTTGGAGAACTAAATACATCTTGCTAATTATTGATTTAAATAGTTGAGTCTGGTGGGGTTAAGGGCCTAACTCTCTATTTTGCAGGAAATGAGGCACGAAGTCCCCAGATTCAGTATGGTATCAAACATTCACCCAATGTTACTAAGCTGGTGGGACGATCTGCATGGTAGTGATCGGGTTCTTGTTCGCAAGCACTTAGGAAATCTTCCTTCACTCCTGGAAGTTAGGCCAGACAACAAGATTCAGGAAGCTCCTACTATGTTTTGGGATAGTGAACTATCTGTCTTCCTCTTTGGGGGTATTAAAATGATGCCGCTGTTGGAGGAAATTGGGGGTCTAGCCAGAACTCCTTGGGATAGCCCGGGGCTGCTTATGCCAGAAAACCGCAATGGTAGAGGGTTGTCGAAAATGATGGGGCTCAAGAAGAATCCTAATCTGACCAGTCTGAAGGACTCCTACATATCCTTCGACTTCATGAATGAAAGGTTCAGACATACCAAATCTTACCGCACTCACATGGATGAGTTCGCCCTCACCTCTTTGGGGCACATACATAGGAGAGCCTTTGTATTCATGTTTTCATTCCTGGGCATGATGGTCTTTCCAACGAAGAAGGCTAGAATCCACACGAGACTAGCCATGGTAACAAAAGTCATAATGGAAGGTATCGACGGGCAGACATTCAGCTAGCACCCATGATCCTCGTCGAACTGTACCGAGCGTTAGAAAAATGACAACAAGGGGCACCATACTTTGAATGGTGCAATTTTCTACTACAACTCTGGCTCATTGAACATCTTCACAAGGGAGATTATAGACAAGAGATCATACGACGAGATTGGGATGACCATATCTCTTTCCATCATCCAAGGCGAATGCACTTCATGTTGGATATGTTCGCTTACCCGGAAGACGCCAGTGGATGGGTAGAACTATTAGAGAATCTGAGAGAAGAGCAGGTACGATGGATGTACGAGTGGTTTCCGACTGGAGAGTTTATCATTCGGTCTAGGGATGCACCATTCCTTGTAATCATCGTCTTAAGAGGAACTTACCCTTATGTCCCTCTCCGAGTCATGAGGCAAGCGGGAAGAAAGCAGATTATACCAAGGGTAGAAACGATGAGTCATTACAAGGCTGACTTCCAAGATGACGATAGCTCACACAGGTGTCAGACCTAGCATATGTGGCATTCCAAACTCATTTTGGAAAGGAATCTATGGAGCCAGACAGGTATCAGGCGGGACATGTGCCGCTTTATCCGGGATGGCTAGAAGATGATCATAATGTCTTGGGAAAGACAGGTTTCGTCCATGGTCACAAGGTTAATGATGAGAAGACTGCAGCAAAGGTCAAGTACAATCAGCTACGCAAACGGATGCAAGAGTGTGAAAGTGGCACCATAGGCATACTCAACAAGATCTAAGGGTCCTCCTCCTCCTCCTTCTCCTCTGAGTCCCCCCAGAAACAGGAACAAAGGAAAGATGGGAGATAATGAAGCAAAAAAGAAAATTGAAGGGACTTCTCAAGGTACCCCAATCACCAAAGAGACTGCTGCTCATTTGGAGAAAACTTTGCTAAGGTTTCGAGAGGAACTAGACCAGGTCCGGAGTTTGGCAAGTTTGTCCATCTCCCTTGCTGCTATAGATGTCAACAATCAGGTCTTTGTGGATACTATGATGTGCTATACACAGCCCTATCAGATGTGTTAGAATTAGACTCACTCATTCAGAACTTGGCTGCTGAACTCAAGAAACTCACTAGCAGGGTTCAAGGCGTGGAAGGTAATAAAGGTGTGAGGGGTCTAAATTATGAAGACCTTTGTGTTCAGCTTGATGTCGAACTCCCAGAATAGTACAAACCTCGTAAGTTCGAAATGTTTGGCGGCACGGGGGATCCCAGGGTTCACCTCAGGATGTATTATGACAAGTTAGTGGGAGTTGGTAGAGATGAAAAGATCTGCTTGAAGCTGTTTATGAGGAGCTTGAAAGGTGATGCTTTATCTTAGTATATCAGCGAAGATGCGAAGAAGTGGATGAGTTGGATAAACATGGCATCCGATTTCATGGGACCATTTCAGATTCAATACTGAGAACACGCCGGACGTGTTCTATCTCAAGAATTTGAAGAAAAATCCTAATGAAACCTTTCGCGAGTATGCTACTCGTTGGAGGTCGGAAGCTTCCATGGTCAGACCATCTTTGGAAGAAGAACAAATGAGCAGATTTTTCGTCCGTGCTCAGTATCCACAGTATTACGAGAGATTGATGCTGATAGAGGGGCAGAAGTTTGCTGATATCATCAACATGGGATAAAGGATTGAAGAGGGGATCAAACACGGTATGGTTACTAACCTTGAGGCACTGCAGGCCACCAACAAAGCCTTGCAATCTGAAGGTACGTCAAAGAAAAAGGACGTAAACTCTGTAATGGCTGCGCAGAGAAAACACTCTCCCATGAAATACCAACCCTACCCTCCAACTCCACTCACATACCAACCCTCTCTAAATTACCATGCACCTTCACCTACCTATCAAAATCCACATCCCATCTACCAAACATCTCCATCACCAACATATCAACCCACCTCGCCAGGATATTCCCAACCCACACCCATATACCAAGCTTACAACTCCCAACCTCCTCACTATCCATCACCACATACCCGCCAAAACTTCCCACGACCAAGACCAAACTTTGACCGCACACCTCCCAGACAGTACACCGCTATTGCCGAACCCATTGGCCAACTGTATGAGAAGCTCAAAGCCGCTAGATATCTTAAACCCATCACATCCATAACCACAAAAAACCCTTCCCAATGGATCAACCCAAATAACACCTGCGCATACCATTCAGGGATGAAGGGTCATACCATCGACGAGTGCCGCTCATTGAAAGACAAAACTCAGACCTTAATTGACAACAAGGTCATCATAGCTAAAGATCATGCTCCCAATGTTCGCAAAAACCCCCTACCAAACCATAAGGGTGGAAGCGCCCACATGATTGAGATTGAGGACGACTGGGACCCTAAAGGGTCAATCGGTTTGATATCTGAAGAAGATGAGCCCAAGAAGCCGGCGGTCACTCTTAATCCTATTGTTGTATAAATCCATCCATCCGAAGGCGACGTGGTGAATGTATCTGTGCCATTTGAGTTCGAGGCATCTCATGCAAAAATGCCAAAACCAATTGAGGTGGAGTTCGGGACTCCAAAGGCGCCGCACTGATTGAAGTTACTATGTTGCCTCCAAGGATGCCCATTCCGGTCACCATGTCAGGCATAACCCCATTTAAGTCAAATGGCATACCTTGGGACTACATAGCCGAGGCGAGAAGGAAGGGAAAAACATGCACGGGTGAAGCAATTGTCGTGCAAGGAATGACTAGAACAGGCAGGGTGTACACACCAAAGCACCTAGCTGAGTCTAGCAAGCAGGCCTCTGGACGTCCCATTTAAACTGGACCTGATTATCTCTGGAGGAAGATACAGGCTAAAGATTATTGAATAGCTAAACAACATTCCAGCACAGATTTCTATCTTGGCATTGCTGCAGAGTTTAGAGGCGCATAAAAATGCCTTGATGAAGATATTCAGTGAGGCTTATGTCCCGAGCAACATAACAGGAGGAGAGATGGAGAACATGATAGAGCAGGCATTGGAAAGTCACAAAATCACTTTCCACAAGGAAGAATTACCACATGAAGGGCTTGGCCATAACAAAGCACTACTCATCACTATGCAATGTGAAGATCATTTCATCACCGGGATCTTAGTCGACAGAGGTTCTAGCCTCAACATTTGTCCATTGATCACCCTCAATAAGTTGAGCAAAGGATTGCATGAGATAAAAGATGGGGCTATTAACGCTAAGGCTTTTGATGGTTATCAGAGGTCCACCCTCGGGGAGATCAGCCTGTGTTTGCAAATGGGGCCCACTGGGTTTGATGTTAATTTCCAAGTCATCGACGTACAAACATCTTACAACTTACTGTTGGGACGACCCTGGATCCACACCGTTGGGGCTGTGGCATCAACCTTACATCAGGTCGTGAAGTTAGAATGGAACAATCAGGAAGTAATCATCCTTGGCGACGGTAACAACCCCATATACAGTCGCAAGACCATTTTGATGATCGGAGGCAGAAGAAAAATAGGCGTAGAAACCTATCATCAAATTGAGCAATTCAACACAGTGGACAAGGACAAATGGTGGAGTAATAAGGTCGAGAGAATTCTAAATTGGAGTGGGTATGAACTAGGTAAAGGACTTGGTAAGAATCTTCAAGGTACCACCAAACCTATCCAGTTGAAGAAGCATGGTACTACCTTCCCACTGGGGCACGAGTACACTTGGCAGGAATTCAAAAACTAGACACCACCATGGCACGGCCCATACTACCCATTGGAACGCCCCATACCTCAGTTGGAGCAGACATTTCAACCAGCCGACACTCTATATGGGTCAGAAGAAGACGAGGCTCTTGTGGCAATGAAGAATCTGTTTCTGGAGGAAGACATGAACTGTTGTGTGATTTTTTAAGAGGAATGGGAGGAAGGCCCTTCCATTCAGGCTGTGAACCGAGGAGAGCACCTCACCAACTGGTCAATCAGGACCACAATCGCCCGGAAAACTTCGGGGTAGCAAGGCTGAACAAGTATCATGCATCTTTGTTTTAGTTGTTTTCTTTACGCATTGTCTTTACTTTCCAAAAGAGATCTGATGTTTTGAACACTAATGAATTTAATCAAAAGCATTTTTTTCAGTTTTATCAAATATCCTGCTATTCATAACTTTTCTCTGCTATTTACTTTATTTCCACACTGCATTACAATTACGTATCTTGATGATGAACCAACAACTGTAACTTGCAACGAGGCTATACAACAAACGGACATAGACTCAGAGGAGGATTATATACCAGAAGAGGTTTTAAGAGAGGTCGAGAATTTTTAGAATAGACCTAAGTACAACTTGGACGAAACCGAGGTCGTCAATTTAAGAGATACCAAGAATGTCAAAGACACGCGCATCAGTGTGCACTTGTCATAAACAGAAAAAAAAAGGAATATACCGAGTTGTTGAAGGAATATGAGGATATATTTGCATGGTCTTATGACGATATGACTAGTCTCAGCACATCCATCGTCGCTCACAAGCTGCCGACAGGTCCTGCATGTCCGCTGGTAAAACAGAAGCTCAGAAAATTCAAGCCAGATATGAGTTTAAAAATCAAAGAAGAGGTCACCAAGCAGGTCAAGGCCAGAGTTCTTCAAGTGGTAGAGTACCCGACCTGGTTAGCTAACATTGTGGCTGTACCAAAGAATGATGGGAAAGTTAGAGTCTATGTTGACTACCGGGATCTCAACCGGTCCATTCCCAAAGACGATTTCCCCTTGCCAAACATAATTATGATCGACAACTGCGCCAAGCATGAGTTGTAGTCATTCTTTCGACTCATTCGCGGGGTACTATCAGAAATGGATGGATAAAGAAGATGCAGAGAAAATAGCATTTATCACGCCTTGGGGAATGTATTGCTATAGAATGATGTCGTTTGGGTTGAAGAATGCGGGAGCTACTTATATGAGGCCCATGACTACCCTCTTTTATGACATGATATATAGGGAGATTGAGGTTTATGTGGACGACATCATCGTTAAAGTCCAGGACGGCTGCAGATCACATAGAGGACCTCCGAAAGTTTTTCAACAGACTAAGGAGGTATAACTTGAAACTGAATCCCGCCAAACGTGCATTTGGGGTCCTTGCGGGAAAGTTATTGGGTTTCATCGTGAGCCGCCGAGGAATAGAGCTGGATCCGTCAAAAGTCAAATCCATTCAAGAGTTGCCACCGCCGAAGAACAATAAAGAGGTAATAAGTTTCCTGGGGAGACTCAACTATATCAGCTGGTTCATAGCTCAGTCTACCATCATCTGCAAACCTATCTTCAAGATGCTGAAGAAGGATGCCGCCACTAAATGGACCGATGAATGTCAAAAGGCTTTTGATACTCTACGCCTCCAGTCCTTGTTTCGCCTGAGCCTGGGAGGCCTTTATTGCTCTATCTCGCAGTTTTGGATGGAGCATTCAGTTTTGTCTTGGGACAAAATGATGAGACAGGGAGGAAGGATCAAGATATTTACTACCTCAGCAAGAAATTTACCCCGTACGAGGCTCGGTATTCCTTACAGAATGCACCTGTTGTGCTTTGACCTGGGTAGCTCAGAAATTGAGGCATTATTTCTGTGCTTACACTACCTACCTTATATCAAGAATGGATCCACTAAAATATATTTTTCAAAAGCCCATGCCCACCGGCAAGCTCGCCAAGTGGCAAATTTTGTTGAGTGAATTCGAGATTGTCTATGTCACCGAAAAGGCAGTTAAAGGACAGGCTTTGGCTGGTCATCTTGCATAAAATCATGTAGACGGGGAGTATGAACCACTGGAGAAGTATTTTCCCGATGAGGAAGTGGCTTTCATAGGAGAGGATATTGCAGAATCCTAGGACGGATGGAGGATGTTTTTCGACGGAGCCGCAAATTTCAAAGGAGTTGGTATCGAAGCAGTCCTGGTATCATATATCGGTCAACATTGCCCGGTATCTGCCAAGCTCAGGTTCCCATACACCAATAATATGGCCGAGTACGAAGCTTGCATCTTGGGGCTTAAACTGGCCATTGATAAGAACATTCAAGAGCTGCTAGTGATCGGAGATTCAAACCTACTCATACACCAGGTTCAAGAAGAATGGGCAACCAAGAATTCCAAGATACTCCCTTATCTGCACCACATACAGGAGTTGAGAAAGAGGTTCGGAAAAACGGAATTCCAGCACGTTCCAAGAATACAGAATGAGTTCGCAGACGCGCTAGCCACTTTATCATCCGTGATTCAGAATCTAGATACAAACTTCATCGACCCTCTCCAAGTCAAGATTCAGGATCAACCGGCATATTATGCACATGTTGAGAAAGAAGCCGACAAAAAACCCTGGTTCCAAGACATCAAAGAGTACCTGACAACAGGAGAATATCCAGAGCTTGCTAATGCTACTCAGAAGTGCACGCTTCTAAGGTTGTCCAAAAATTTCTTTCACTTCGGAACCGATTTGGGACTACTAAGGCGTGTCGATGCAACAGAAGCGACCAAGTTATTCAAAGAAGTGCACTCAGGGACTTGTGGCCGCACATGAACGGTTTTGTTCTATCAAAGAAGATACTCCGAAGAGGATATTTCTGGATGACTATGGAAACAGACTGCAATTCAGTTTGTCCTAAAGTGTCACTGTTGTCAGATACACGTGGATATGATAAAGGTACCTCCGAATGGGCTTGTTGATACCCAATTTTTCCCTATGTATTTTTGAACCCAAAATACTTACAATTTTTCCCTAGCATATGTAAGCATCCACAAAAGGTTTGGTATTTTTCTATAATTTTCAAGCATTTTAAAACCAATTTATAACTTATTTTGTACTATAAAATCCAATATTTAGTATCAAATCTTATTATTTTAATAAATAAATTATTTTATTCTCTCCTTTACGTAAAAATATAATTTTATGTAACTTTTACAGGAGTCCAAAAGCTGCTCTGGCTCCGTGATCTGTGCAAAAATATCCACAGAGTGTAGCATCAGCACAACCGACTCCATGTGTTGGTAAGTGCCTAGCCTAACCCCGGCGAAGTAGTGACGAGGCTAGACTGGCCTACCGAATAAACTTGTGCATATATATATATACAAGTACATCGAAATAACGGCAAAAAGTAAACAATTAAAGCTGGGAGTGGAAAACATGCTTGTGGGGTAGCAGACAAAAACAGAATATCAGGAATACAAAAGAATCTACATCTGATTTCTTCTAACACATAGTAAGGGAAAACAACCCACTTTCACTTGTTTCAAATTCCTCTTTTTGTAGGCATGCAACACGATCCCATTTCCTCATATCACGTGATATGCGTACCATACGATCCAATTTCATATTATTATGTGGTAGTCGTACCATATGTTCCCCATTGATAATATCACGTGGTGGGCGTACAACACGTTCCTATTTCATAATATCTCGTGGTAGGCGTACCACACGCTACCATTTCCTTTCAACACAATATCACAGAGCAATCCCGACAAGGGAGTAAGGTAACATAGTAAATTTCCGGCAAGGGATCAAGAAAATACAATAAGTTTCCCAGCAAGGGAACAAGGATATAAATTCAACTATCCCGGCAAGGGATATCCATATATAACCAAACTTATTCAATTTCTACATAACAAAATAAATCAACACCCAGTCTCAATAATTACTGGCTCAATGTTAAAGATTTCCAACCAAGTTCTCATAACAACAATTTAGAATTTGATAATTTAGCAATTTAGGACTCACGGTTATGCTTGACCCCCTACGTATAGATACTCGTCACCTTGCCTATACTTCAGACACAACACGTAGCAAGTAGCAAGTAAGACTCACTCCTAATCCCTCAAGCCAATAAGGAGGAGCCGGTGGCTATTTTAGATCAGCAGGTTCGACAGTTAAGGTCGAAGAGTTTTTCTTCAGTGCGTGTTCAGTGGAGAGGTCATCCTCCTGAGGCATCGACCTGGGAGTTCGAGTATGATATGCGGAGCCTTTATCCCCATTTATTTCCCGACTCAGGTACCTCTTCCTCTTGTCCATTCGAGGACGAATGGTTGTTTTATAGGTGGAGGATGTGACGACCCAAAGGGGTTATCACTGTATTCTTCCTTTTTCCGTGCTTCCGAGGCTATGAGTACCTCGCGTTTAGTTGCCTCAAATTTCATGCACAGTCCGGGCGTGAAGCTGAAAAGCTTTTATGTTGAAATATGTGAAATGTGTGAAAACGTTAAAGAATTCTTTATATTAATATTGTTAAAGTTGACTTCGGTCAACATTTTAGGTAAACGGACCCGGACCCGTAATGTTACGAGGTCCCAAGTCCGAGTAAAGAATTTTTCAAAGAAATTATTTTTCTGAAAATGATATGAAAACTTGAAATGAAAATGAGTTAGAAAATATAGTTATCGGGCCGGTATTTTAGTTCTGGCATCCACTACAGGTCTTAAATATGTGTTAAGCACATTCTGTGAAGTTTGGTCGAAAGCAGACGTCGTTTGGCGTGTTTCGGACCTAACTATCAAAAGTTATAAGTTTGAGAAGTTTGAAATAAAAACAATTATTCTGAGGCTTGATTCATTGATTATGATGCTATTTTGGCAATTTGATTGCACAAGTATGTACGCAAGGTGTTTTCGAGATTTTATGTATGTTTGGTTTGGAGCCCCGAGGGCTCGGGTGAGTTTTGAGCGTTGCCCGAGAGGCTTTAGACTTAAAAATAGCAGGTTCAGGAATTGCAAGCCTCAGCGCGGCCGCGGACATTCTGTGCGGTCCGTGCTGGCAGCTACGCAGCGGCGGTGTCTTTTTTTGTGGTCTGCATGGTGGGGTTCATAGGGTCGGTAGTTTAAGGTCAACCAGCATGCCCGCGCATCAAATCAATGCGGTCCACACTAGGTGGGTTCAGAGATCCCACTTCTTCCCTCCCTCGGCGTGGCCGCAGTATGTTTCTACGCGGTCCCGCCAGCTCCCAGTAAAGTATATAAACTCGGGATTTCAGTCATTTTCCACTTTCAAAACCGAAAACCTAAGAGGTGATTTTGAAAACAACTTTTCTTCTCCAAAAATATTAGTAAGTGATTTCTAACTTAATTTCTTTATTCCTTAACATCTTTTAACACAATTTCAACTTGAATCAAAGATTTTCATAAATGGGAATTGGGGGTTTTGGTTAGAACTTAGGTTTTCTTAAATTTGGGGAGTTGAATCTCAAACTGAGGTCCGATTTCACAACAAATCACATATTTGGATTCATAGGGGAATGGGTAACCAGGTAATGGTTCGAACCCCGAGTTTCAACCATGTGGGCCCGGGGGAACTTTTGACCATTTTGGGAAAAACCTTGTAAAAACTATTTTTATGCATTGGGGTTAGTTACAATAGTATTTATTAATGCATTCAAGTAATTGGTGGCTATATTCGAGCGGTTTTGTGGTGGAACCAAACGCTAAGCTATACTAGAGGCTTGAGTTGCATTTCGAGCCTTCGAGGAAAGTGTTTTATCTAACTTTGGCTTGAGGGAATAGAGTTAGAGTGTTTTAATTGATAATTGCTAAATGATCGAGTACGGTGTATAGGTACGGTGACGAGTAATTAAACGCTGGTGTCTAGCATGACCGTGAGTCTTTGTTTGCACTTATTTGATATTTTGGGGCTCTTCCATGTTAATTGATGAATTCTACATGATGTGAAAAGTACGAGGATTACTTATGAATTGAGAATTCTTTGGAGCGTTGGCTCGAATGATATAAATACAATTGAATAAGAAGAGAAGGGAAAGAAAGAGACGTGATAGATCCCCAGCAGGGATGTAAATGTTATTGTTGTTGCTCCCTTGCCGGGAGGTTTTATTCGTACTATAGATTTACCCCCCTTGCCAGGAATTTGTGAAGTTGATATGTTCCCTTGCCGGGATTTCTATACTGTTTATCCTTCTCTTCCTTTGTAGGTGTGATTAAATGTTTGGATGAGAACATTATCTTAGCGGGACGGGTTGCACGCCGCAACAAGGATACATAATATCCGTACGAATCAGGTTGCACGCCGCAACAAGCATACATAATATTCGCACGGATTGGATTGCACACCGCAACAAGGATGGATAATATCCATGTGGATTGGTTTGCACACTGCAACACTACCCTAAGCAAGTAAATCGGGTTGCACGCCACAAAAGTGACGCACTGTATGGGATAAATATGTATTTTCGGACTTGAGTTTTGTTGGTGGACTTACCTTTATTTAGATACAATGTTTACATCCGTTTTCCCTCGGCATGTTTCCCCCTCCTGTTATAGATTGTTTATATCATGTTTTTTTTTTGCAAGGTATACTTCATATCTGTACAGGTTTATCTGGTATCCGGGTCTAGCCTCGTCATTACCTCGTTGGGGTTAGGCCAGACACTTACCAGCACAATGGGTCGGTTGTGTTGGTGCTACACTTCTGTTCTTTTTGCACATATTAGGGTACAGGAGAAGTTTTTGGACCACAACAGTAGCGGGTTGATCGGGTGCTGACTTTAGTCCAGGGACTTCGAGGTAGCCTAGCTGGCGTCCGCTGGCCGGAGTCCTTATCTATGTTTATTTTGTTTTCATTGTACCGAGACAGACAATGTGTATTTCTATTCAGACTTGTTGTAGCACTCTTTAGTAGTCCGTGAGCTAGTAACACTAGATTTTGGGTAGATATTTGTCTTAAATTCCGCATTCTGATTTCAATTTAATAAACTTAAACTCATCTGCTTTTATTTTATTGTTTTTGTATAGTTATATTGTTGAGAAATTATTAGAAAATATAAAATGTTTGGCTGGCCTAGCTCCGTTAGTAGGCGCGATCACGACCCCCGACGGTGCGAATTCCGGGTCGTGGCACAACATCCTCCTGAAATACAAATGACGGAAAGTATATACAGTAAAAAGGAAGGGACTACTCTAGTTGTGGCCATCTCGAATGATGCAACTCACCTAGTCCCAGAATCATCGCGCTACTATGCCTGGCAGCCACTAGAGCCACATATACCTGTGCAACAAAATGCACAGCAAGTGTTGTATGAGTATAAAAACAACATGTACCCAATGAGTATCCCGCCTAATTCCGAAGGGGTAGAGACGAGATGGCCAACTTTGACACTCACTAGTAGTCTAATGATTGTTTATCCTTAATAAATATATTAAACAATGGATTTATTTTATAAATATGATTCTAATCCAGATAGAGGAAACAAGTAAACATATAATTCTTTCATGGAAAATTTTCTTAGATTTCTTTTTATTATTAAAAATGTTATAAAATAATATAAGAACAATATAGAGAGAAGTAGAGAGAGGAGTATTCTTATTGTTACTTTGGGATGATTTTACGATGGGGTAAGACCCCTCTATTTATAGGAAGAGAAAAGACTTAGCCTCAAAGTAACACTCTTCTATAAGATAGACATTCACTCTAATTAGAGTTCTATTTATAACACTCCCCCTTGAATGTCTATTCAATAATGTGCCTCGTTAAAACCTTAACTAAAACAAAACCCAATGGGAAAAAAAATTATAGAAAAGGAAAAAGAGTACACATGTTTGAATATGCGCCTATTGGTTGCCTCGTTATAAACCTTGCAAGGAAAACCCAGTGGGACAAAACCTTGTAAGGGAAAAAGAGTGCAACGCGCATTAACTCCCCCTGAAAAGAGCATCAATTCACATCCTTGAGCATTTGCATTCCAATCTTGTGCACCATCTTCAAAACGATCTTTTGTAGAGATTTGATAAATAAATCAGCCATATTGATTTGAATAAATATTCCGCACCTTGAAATTATCATTCTTGATAGATATGAACATCTTCATATAATGTCGTGGAATGACTCTTCGATATCTCCATAGAGGTATTCTCGATGCCATCATGCTTATAGTTATAGCAAGATACATATGTACACAAGTTGCACTTAGGATGTGGTACTTCAGGACCAAGAATTGTATATGCTTCAAGCAACTTCAATCTTTCATGGACTGACATATAAGTTAAGTCATATAAGCCATATAATAGACTTTAGATGCATATCAAGTTTTCATGTCATGCTAAACAAATAAGATATCGAAAACTGATACACATACCATTGACTTCATACTTTCAAGTATTTGAACTACATGTCCAAAACTGCATGTCTTTCATATGGAATCAATTCTGCTTGAATTGTATCTCTTCCATTTAGCCAATATTTTTGTTTGTATTCGACAAACATAAGATCCTCATCGATATTTAGCGCTATCATAGATGTCGTCGACGAACATTTTATATCGGTTCCAGTAAATTTTCATAAAGACATAACATGGAGATCTCTTTATTCATATCTTCAGGTACCTGAATCTCTCATGAGATTTTATGAAGTGTTATGTCATGTGATCTTCTAGATCACTTGCCTACCCATTATGATCACTTTGATCATTTGCTCATCTTCTTTATTAAGAAGTTATTTTGAAGCCGATTTATCTATACGCTTTAAGCGTATCAAAGACTTTGTCCTTCTGGGACTTAATATGAGCATTTGCAGTGAGAATATAGTTACTTTCTTTGGGTCAGCAAATGCGTATAGCATGCTTTGCAATATGTTGCAATTGAATTATCCTTTTATGAACTTCAGGTTCATATTATGATATTCGAGGATCTATATATACAAATGATAATTCATCCCATGTAACCTTTTCTCAAGTGTTTATCATGTCTCCCCCTCATGTTAGAAAAGCTAACTTGTTTCCTCAACTTTGAGAGTCCATCTTTGTGCATTATGGTGTTAATGAAAATATACGCCGCACATCAATAATAATAATATGAAATTATTTGGTTCCTGACCCTGAACCACTTGTGAGGGGAGAATATAATATACTCTCGTATACAACGTATATCAAACTGATATATATAACTTTGTTCTCATAAGAAACAGTTTAGCTATTAAGTGGAGGCACTCAATAATTATCTTGCTAAACCAACTATGATATAAACCAACTTATCAAGATGAACTATCTTGAATAGAAAATTTGGAAATTATGCTTGAAGTTATATTACTGAGCAATTTACCTCGCAAGCACCGGCCAGGCTGCGGGTTAATAACAATCGCACATGTAACCATATCATAGATGCATCATATGTGGTATACATGGCAGGTGAATGGGCTCATATTCACCTTTGATATTTCCAGAATTTATAGGATTCAACCCGAACTCTTTAGTTGGTCAATTAATTAATGAGAACAAGTAATACAAGAGAATTCGTAAAGAACTTTCTAGTTCTTTAATATTTACCCATGTAAAATCTCTATTACTGCACATCATACTTAAAATGATATGGCTAACCCGAATGCCAACTGAATAAATTATCAATATTGATAAACTTCAAATTTACACCATGACATGTGCAATTATCAATAAACTTCAAGTTTATTATGACATGGGTTTTTATATCAATAAACGTCCACTTTATTGTGGTATTCTTGTGTAGTACAAACTGGAGAATAAAGCGGGTAGTTTTTCACATACAGATTATCCCGCTACAAGTTGTAGTAATAGAAGATATCAAATCTTTCCTTTATTTATAGTCTCAATATAATCAATCGCTTTCGCATATACTTTGGAAACTGAATAAGTTTCTTTGAGACTTACTACAACACAATACCTTATTGGTAATCAATTGTGTTTCTCCAACATAGTAATAATTGGCTCTTCTAGAGCTCTCAATTAATTTTGTACTACCACAAATTCATCAACATCCATGTGGTGAATATCTCTTTTAAAGAGAAAGTTATACCATTATGGTCATGTCAAAATTATATGCAAGATATGTTTCTTGCATTATTATTGTCCTTTGATAATCAATTGACAAATTATTTTGGCGTACAATAGGTACGTGACCAATGACTATTCATGCCATAACAATGACATTATTTTCATATATCATCTCAAACCTCCTTCTAGGGGTGAGTGTGGTATATTCAATACCAATTTCATGTTCATATCCTTCCAATAATGAATATGTATTCGTGAATCAGATGTTGTCACATTCACTGCGGGGATATGTGATTTTGTTACCCTTTTCAAATCTGTAAATGCGTCTGGCATTCAACTTGCTATTCTTTGCAAATGGATAATATTTTGCACCTCTTTTTCACAAATAGAGGTATGTGGATCAAGATGAGATAATGATGCATTTTTCCACAAAAATTCCCGTTTGGTTTCACCAACTTCTCCCCCTAATTTTGGGAAAAGTGTCTCATCGAATTGACAGTCTGCAAATCGTGCAGTGAACAAATCCGCTGTCAATGTTTTGAGGTAGCGAATAATGGAGGGCAATTCAAACTCAACATATATTCCTAACCTTCTTTGCAGACCCATTTTGGTGCAATATGACGGTGCTACAGGCACATATACTGCACATCCAAAAATTCTTAAGTGGGATATATTAGGTTCATGACCCAAAACTCATTGCAACGGGGAATATTTGTGATAATTCGTCGTTCTGAGACGAACTAGCATTGCTGCATGCAAAATGGCGTGACCCCAAACCGAAGTGGGCAGCCTCGTTTTCATGAGTACATGAGGAATTCAAGATTATTCTCATCTATTGTCTCAATATGATATCCATTTTGAATGATATCTTTAAAACTCAACAAGTTCCTTTTAGGCTTGGGGGAGAACATTGCATTCTCTAAAATGTTGTTCCTTAAGGCAGAGTTATAGTTGCTCTTCCGGAGCCATTAATCAATTTACTACTACCAAAAATTGTAGTAACATCTGTCTTACACATACTTAAATGAGAGTAATATTTCTTCTCTTTGAATATCGTATGTGTGGTACATGAATCAATTAATCAAAAGAGATATACGAACATGAGAATAAACAAATTTAATCCGTTGCTTCATAATTAAACAATATTTTCAAAATCTGCTGAGGTTAGTCGATTAACTTAGTTAATAATCGACTAACTTGGGAAGCAGTCATTAGGTTAGTCGACTAACTAAATCAGATAGTCGACTATCTTGCCTTGCGGAAAAGTCCAGTTTTAATACGAAATATTAGTTAGTCGACTAACTAAGTTGATAGTCGACTAACTTAGTAAACAGTCATCAGGTTAGTCGACTATCTAAATTAGATAGTCGACTAACTTAGCTTGCGAAAAAAATCCAGTTTTAATTAACTCTACTGGAAAATAAAAATATCTTTGAAATTTAACCATATTGAAACATTCTAAAGAACTAGTACTAACGTTATATCATAAACTAAGTAATACGAGCTGATACTAATGACTATTAGTTTATTCACTGACTAATACAAATAAGTAAAATAAAATCAAACAATTCCATCTTCCTTCATCACAGATCCATCACCAATTAAGTGGTCTATTTTCCCCTCAGGGTGCTCAAAGAAGTCTGCCACATCCAAGTGGGTGATGTCAAAATTGTCGTCAGAGACAAAATTGGTTTCAGGTTTACCTTTTAGAGATGCTTGATAAAGCTCAACCAAATGTCTTGGTACACGGCAATTTTCGCCCAGTGCCCTTTTCCACCGCAACGATAATATATAGTTTATGAACTATTTGCTTTTGGATTCTCATATCGTGCTTGTGGCAGAGTGACCAACTTCAGGTTGTCATATCTCTTCTTTAAGCCATTCCACAAGATAGGTGGATCTTTGACTGTGATATATTCAATTTTCAAACCTTCATCAAGGTGATGGCGCAAGAAAATCAAGGCCTTGGCACAGTTTCAAACCTTCATCTAGGTGATGGCGCAAGAAAATCAAGGCCTTAGCATAGTCTTGGGTGGATGCATTATTTCTGTCCTTAATGGCGTCTCCAAGACCCATTGCATCCAAATGGATTTCAGCATCCAACACCCATGTCATATAGTTCTTGCCCGAAATTTCAAGGGCAACGAACTTTCTTTTCATAATGTCAGACATAAAACAAAATTACATCAAGAGCGTGTCCATGCTTACGGGCTTTATTACAATTATCACATTCACTTCAGGGAATGGATCATAATCATCTGTATGTGTTGTATACAATCTCATGTCAAATATTACTTTCATAAAGTGAAAGATTATTTTGAGAATCTTTATTATTCTCATTATCACAATGATGACGATTATAATTCCGTCTATTGCCACGTCCACATCCATTGATACCTTCACGTAATAATTTTGTCTTCTTTCAGACTTATCACATACTGCTATCACATTCTCTAAAGGGAATGAGAATGAAGCAAATTCAATGGGAAGGATTTTCAATTCGTCGCCCACAATCATACATGAATTTAATCATGGCAAGACATAGAACTTTTACCACTTCACGTGGTTATAATTCCTTACAAACTCCATTAGAGTTATAATCAAACTTTGTTGTCTATGTTTGTATATGAAATCAAATCGTAGAATTTCTAGAATTTGAAAGGGAAAAGTAAATTACTTACCTTTAAGGTATACCAATAAATGTTGTGATATCAAATATACCTCTTGAGTTTCCATCCCGTTGCATTATTTTATGATGATACCATCTCTTCTATTTTTCCGTATAGAAATTCTCATATGGAGCAGTAGCAATCGTTATTACACTCTTTTGCTTGGAAATTCACGAATTAGAGTGGATGAATCTGATTGCAACTCGAGATTCTGAGAGCGATAATTGCTGAATATTAAATTCAATTGGTTAGAGACTCGTGCTGATAACGTGTTATAAAATAATATAAGAACAAGAACAACATAGAGAGAAGTAGAGAGAGGAGTATTCTTATTGATACTTTGGGATGATTTTACAATGGGGTAAGACCCCTCTATTTATAGGAAGAGAAAAGACTTAGCCTCAAATAAAAACTCTTCTATAAGATAGACATTCACTCTAATTAGAGTTCTATTTATAACAAAAAATATGATCTCGAGCCATAGTAAGGCATAAAACAACACAAATAAGTCCAGGCAGCAATACAAGCATGCAAAAATCATACCGAGGTCGACGGTCCACTCCAACAGAAATTAATGTACACTTGTTGAGGGTCGACGGCGCGCCTAAAAATGTATCTAATAATCAGCCAAGGTGCTTGGCACGTTCCAAAATAAATACACACAGATAGACAATCAGTCAAGAAGTCACATGGAGCAAATATCCAAGAAAGACCAATTCTCTTTAATAAGTTGATAAAACAAAGCTTAAGTATTTTTAGAAATCTATTTATTAGTTTGATGTGATTCAAGAAATTCAAGCCATCGATGGGTTCACAGTTTATCCAAGTATAACATGTTTTTGGGTCCTAGACTACCCGAACAATAGCATAATAGTAGCTACGCACGGACTCTCATCGCCTCGTGCATACATAGCCCCCACAATTAGGAGCACATAATCAACTTAACTCACCTATGGGGTAGATTCCCCCATCACAAGATTTGAAAGGAGACTCACCTTGCTCCGAAGACTCATAACCGACATTCTACATTCTTCCGAAAGCTCAAACCAACGCACAATGCTCCAAAACTAGTCAATGGTCATACAAATCCATTAATATATACTCATTTAAAAATTAAAACGCAATTTATAAAAGTTCCTAACCCCGAACGAAAATTTGACAAAAATTCCATCGGGCCCACGAGCTCGAAATCCGAAATATCTCGAAGATAAACTTTGCCCATGACCTTAAGAACTTAAATATATAATTTTCTCTAAATTTCCACCAAAACCTCAATTTTTATACAAATTTTCATGCCCACATTCTCACAAAATTGATGTATTTAACTCAAGATAGGTGGGGATAACGTACCTCAATCATTGACGACAAAAATCCCCTTTTGAAGCTTCTGCAGTTCCATTTCCGCATAAGCGGAAATACTAGCAACCAGCACACTCAACATTTCAAAAAATCCAACTTTTGATCAGTTAACCACTCGGAATCCAAACGAGGCCCCGGGACCTTAACCAATCATATCAACCAATCCCAAAAGACATTGCGGACTTGCTCGAGGCCTTAAATCACATCAAACAACGCTAAAATTGACAATCAACCTATAATCCAAGCTTTATGAACTTTGAAATTTCCAACTTCTACTTCCGAGGTTTAAACCTATCAAATCAAGTTCGATTGACCTCAAATTTTGCACACAAGTCATATTTGAACTTACGGACCTACTCCAACTTCCGGAATCGGATTCCGATCCCGATATCAAAAAGTCCACTCCCGGTCAAACTTCTCAAAAATTTTCAAATTTCCATCTTAGCCAAACGACTTCAAAATGGCCTACGGACCTCCGAATTCACTCTCGATCACGCTCCTAACTCCAGAATCTCCATATGGAGCTACTCCCAATCTTGGAATCCCCAATGGACATCAATAACGCTGAAATGCACTTCAAGTCAAACTTAAGAAATTTCTTCCAAAATGCCAACTTCCACAACATGCGCCAAAACGCTCACGGGTTATCCAAAACCCGAACTGGGCATATCCCAAGCCCAAAATCATCACAAAAACCTGCCAGAACCTTCAGATCCCAATTCCGAGGTTGTCTACTCCAAAAAATCCAATCCTAGTTTGTTCTTTCAACTTTTAGCTTCCAGAATGAGAACTCTCTTAACAATTTAACCCCGAACTTCCCGTAATTCAATTCTGAACACGCGTACAAGTCATAAAACCTAAAAAGAAGTTTTTCATGGCTGCAGACTACTGAACGACGCGCTAGGGCTCAAAACGACCAGTCGGGTCACTACATTCTCTCCCACGTAAACATATGTTCGTCCTCGAACGTGCTAAGAACTATACTGAAGTGGTCGAAAATCAATGTTTAGCACCTTATGCATGTTCCCGTGCTACCACAACTTAGCTGAACACATTAGCTCGATAAATTCTGAAGATACTCCTCTTTATTCAAGCAAATAAGCCTTAGAGCCTAATTCCACATCTGAAATTCTATGCGAGGCCTATTTTCATCACAAGATCGCCAAAGCATTCACCATATGTTGTACCCCAACATCACTGTATAACTTTGTTGAATTCACACTTGCATCACTTTACTCATAGGACAACAATAACATTTTCTGATCAACTTAGCCAAAACTTCAACGAATCAGATGCTCCCATCGCACCTCATGGCTTACATAGGGCTTGCTCTAACTTATATAACACTAACCCAACGGAAAAGATGCACTAAAATTCATAACCAACTGCTGAATCTCATTGAGTCTATACTCCTGACAAGCATCGTCGCCTCAGCATGAACCATGTAATGGTCTTAGCTCCTCAATATACTTCATATAATCAGATTGCGCTGATCCTTAATCCCACAATCTCATCTCACCTAGTACGAACTGCTCAGGCAATAAGCCACTCCGAATGTGATCATAAATCTCATATGATGCCACAATGTGCCACTAGGACACCGATCCGAACACAACACAAACCATAAATTGAACTCTGGAAGGAATGACCTAACCTCGCACTACTACGGACTTTCCCTAGAAGATAGGAAACAAAATGCACAAAAATAGCATATAGGGAACCAGACTCGACGTCACACTGTTGTGGCGTGCAACCCGATTAGAATAATCATAGCACTCAATAAAGGAGATGCACATCGAGCTAGATTGCTCATTACAACAGAATACCGAATATCGGTCATAGACACGCTAAGGTGTTTAATACCATCCATAAGGACACATATAGCACTATAGGCTACATAACTCAAGCACAACGGAGGTGCAATACAAGATCTGAATCTCAATAGCCATTCTGCTCACATAACATCATCACCACGCGGAACCTCAACACATATGAATTTACCAAGCCGTCTCACAACTCATACGGCGCAATACACCATTACCTAAAATAGCTGATGACAAAATAACACCCCAACTGTTCCTCCATATGGAAAGCTCGTTGAAATGAACACAACTTTCCTGATATAAAGCCATGTTCACATATAAATCAATTCACTGATCTCAAGCAGATTTCTGATTGCACCAACTTGGCTAATAACCTTTCAAAGGTTCATAGTGACTCATTTTTCCTCATAACACATAAGGACAACCATCATAACTGGAGCAACCTCCTCCGTTCATAACCCAATAAGCAAAGTGCCCTCGAGGGCTCAATTCCCAAATTAAAAATATTACCACAATCCTCATACTTGGGTCAAATCTTTAGTTAGTCAAATGACTATATGACATACTTATACAACCTTCCCGCGGGACACGCTCTCAAAATCGTTCAAAATAAATGACAGGTCCACACATCTAAACCCCTGGATGCACTAACACTTAAAAGTGATCAAGAACCCTTATCCAGGATGCAAAGCCTCTTTCACAACACATTGATCTCAGGTGATGCTGAAGACAATAACAATTTACTCTAATCATTCAACCCTTTCCTTGCCCATCCGAGCCCGTGACATCCTCGTCAACACCGAACTGTAACCTTGATCCTTGCTTCACATTTTCATACCTCTAACCGCACCCAATGTGCCAATATACGATAAGACACGATTTTCATCATAACTTCAAAATCATTAATAATTTAACATTTCATCACATAAGAACTTTTCACTTAACTTACTTTAGGAGAATCATAGAAACACACGGGCAACTTCCCATAACCATAGGATATACAAATCTTTAAGTAGTTGTCCAAGCCACCATAACCCTTCCGGGATCCGCCTACTCATAACAGGCTATAACAGAAGAATGCTTCTGAATAACATCAATCAGTATGGTCGACAAGCATCACACGCACCTCCACAAATAACATACATGACTTGATCACGCTGGATGAACAGATCACCACTACCAATATGCCAAGTTAACCATGGCTAATCAATCTACTTCCTTCCACTTTATCCTTAATTGCCTTATAAATAATACTTCTTCATTCAACACATAACATACTCCATCTGCACTCATCCCGAGTGACCTTGCATCACGAGACCATGTTGTCTCGAATCCCACGAACCATTTCATATCTCCCAAATGCTACCCGCAAGTCAACACATCATACAACATTCTGAGCCTCCACTCATAAGATGCTGCAAAATCTTGATTCTATATCATACCGATAAGCTTGAAATCATTAGACACCACACTTTACAACTTTTGAATCCACTAGGACCATAACTGAGAGCCACCTGCTCTGACTTGGTCCAAAATATAATCAGCTCCACCAATCTCACAACACATGAATACCCTCTCGACGAAGCATCCGGCGGAATCACTTCCTCTGAAACATGCATCTATACGAGGCATAGATCCTGAATCTTTTTCCAAGTCGGAACATAAGCCAATAAGGACAACCGTAGCATGCCTCCAACAATTCATTTGCTCGAATTGCCACTTATGGTCTTTTCTCATAGCTGAAATAATCCATCAATATGCTAATAACCAGAAATCACGCAAGTAGCTAATCATACAGCCCAATCATAAGCGATGGGACTCTCCCATTTAGCTTGAAGCCATCATTTCACAATTCTAGAGTTCGCCCGACCTCTTTATTTCTTATTGGCACAACCTCGCGCCATCAATTATCAAAATTGTCTCGGAATCTTCTTGTAAATCCCCATCTTTCGTACTCTGAGTCATTATCCATATTCACACGACCGATCTCTTTGTTGAATGATCAATATAATTCCTTGCATAAGCTTCGCCAACCACGCGACCGCTAACCTGCTCACGGAGAAATAACCCACCTAGGGGAATCACCTCCCGACATCTTCCCACGTCGCTACATGGGGTACTTTTACTACGACACCAATAGCCCATCCTGAGTTCGAGCTTACCTTCCAGTTGCACAAGTTCATTCACCCTTCGTGGACATCAACTAAATGTGCAGCAACACCCTTCTAGTTCAGGGTTATGCTGCACCTCCTCTAACTCAAGCAGCTCCTTTCCGGCATATCAATCTTCTGTCGCATAATAGCCCATACTGCAAATCATACCCCCAGACTCCAATCACCAATCATAAAAATCTCCAGTTCGATCCAAACTCTCCTTACGGTGCGTAGTCTTTCTACTACCCACCCCATATTCAACACCCTCCACTCTCCCACTTTGGCGGAACTCATCTCCTTAATCGGTCACTCGACCTTGCTTCTCTTACTTGGCCTTCTAGAAATTTTTAAACGCCACCTGACACTTCCCACATGTCCATCATCATACTTTGCTGCTCAATTGTTGCCCTAAATAAATTTTATCTTCGTGGCACTTGAACCCATAATAGCTTCTAATTTTAGAACCTTTCAGAAAGCCATCTTTATCGATCCATCAACATTATAAATTCTGATTCGATCTTAAACCACCGCACCATACGAGATCTGACAGTTGAACCTCCAATACTATTTCACAATATCTTGTCATAGATGTGAATTGTAGCAGATTATAACATCGACAATTTAATACGTTCCATTAGGGTCTCAATCCCCATCATCAGAGAAAGATATACCACGCTTACAAATACCAAGTCTTATTACTTTCACTAGCCCACATCTGACCATCTTTAATTCGACTACCTTTCCCCTGCCGGGAATAAATATTGAATCCCTTTGGTACATGCTGCGTAAGACTCCTTTCAATTCATTCACTACCCCAACATGTGGGCAACATCCTACCATCACAACAATACTACGGAATAATCGCTCGTAAGAATCATAGCAACTTGTGCCTAGCCTCAAGGCTCTAAGAAGTTCTGTTACTGAGTTGTAACAATAGAATATCCTTCCATAAGATGACTACAATAGTCGAATCAACTATACCGGGAGAAACATCCCGTACCGCATCTACAGTACCATTACAATCCTTCGATTCTCAATTTATGACAAGGGCTCGCATCACGTAAGATTGAGTAGGAAGGAATCAAAGATATAAGCCTCAAAGGAATCGAATCGCACGATAAGGAAATCAAGAAGGGAAGTACTACTAACAGCCTTGTAACCTCTTGAGGATAAGTACAGATGTCTCTGTACCAATCCGCGAGACTCTACTAGACTTGCTCATGACTCGTGATACCGATGGGAACCTAGTGCTATGATAACATGTTGTCACAACCCAAAATTCTCTAAGGTTCGTGGTAGCACCGGACACTGCTATCAGGCTAGCCAACTCAAATGCTAAACTAAATCTTGTTTTATCACTTTTGAAATACAGGATTTTTCCTTCATCATGTAAGAATTTTAAGGAATATAGTTTCAAATCAAATTTAAAAGTTAAGGAAATAGCACAATACTATAAACCATCCCAGAACCCGATATCACAAGCGCAAGAGCATCTACTGATAAGAGTAATAAAGATACAACATCCTCCCGGAATACAATGGACGAAAAGTAAACATAGTATAAAGGAAGGGACTACTCTAGTTGCGGCCATCTCGAATGATGCAACTCACCTAGTCCCAGAATTATCTGCGCTACTATATCTAGCAGACCGCTGGAGCCACATATACCTGTGCAAAAAAATGCAAAGCAAGTGTAGTATGATTACAAAAAGAACGTGTACCCAATGAGTGTCCTGACTAATCCCGAAGGGGTGGAGACGAGATGGTCAACTTTGACACTCACTAGTAGTGTAATGATTATTTATCCTTAATAAGTATATTAAACAGTGGATTTATTTTATAAATATGATTCTAATCCAGATAGAGGAAACAAGTAAGCATATAATTCTTGCATGGAAAATTTCCTTAGATTTTGTGTTATTATTACAATATGATATCGGGCCATAGTAAGGCATAAAACAACTCAAATGAGTCCAGGCAGCAATACAAGCATGCGCAAATCATACCAGGTCGACGGTCCGCTCCAACAGAAATAAATGTGCACTTGCTGAAGGTCGACGGCGCACCTATTATGCATCTATTAATCTACCGAGGCGTTCGGCCCGTTCAAAAATAAACACAAAGATAGACAATCAGTCAAGAAGTCACATGGAGTAAATATCCAAGAAAGGCCAATTCTCTTTAATAATTTGAGAAATCAAAGCTTAAGTCGTTTTAAAAAACCATTTATTAATTTGATGTGATTCAAGCCATTGATGTATTCACAATTTATCCAAGTATAACATATTTTTGGGTCCTAGACTACCCGGACGATAGCATAATAGTAGCTACGTACGAACTCTCGTCGCCTCATGCGTACGTAGCCCCAACAATAAGGAGCACATAATCAATTTAACTTACCTATTGGCTAGGTCCCCCTCACAAGATTAGAAAGAAGACTCATCTCGCTCCGAAGACTCATAACCGGCAATCTACATTCTTTTGAAAGCTCAAACCAACGCACAATGCTCCAAAACTATCCAATGGTCATACAAATCTGTTAATATATACTCATTTATAATTTAAAACCCAATTTATAAAAGTTCCTAACCCCGAACAAAAAGTAGCCAAAAATGCCCTTGGGCCGACGCGCCCGGAATTAGAAATTTTTCGAAGATGAACTTTCCCCATGACCTTAGGAACTCAAATATATAATTTTCTCTAAATTTCATATCCAAAATCGTGGCTAAATTCCAAGAATATAATTTTCTAGGTTTCCACCAAAACCTCAATTTTTATACTAATTTTCATGCCCAAATTCACACAAAATTGATGTATTTAACTCAAGATAGGTGGATATAACTTACATCAATCATTGACGAAAAAACTCCCCCCTTGAAGCTCCCCAAAATCGCCCCAAGCCGTGAAAAATGAGCGAAATGAACTCAACCCACGCTTTAAAACAACTTCGCTGCCTCCAGGTACTACCGGTTCTGCGGAAGCCATACCGCATCAGCGGTTCTACTTATGCAGTCAACATGCCACTTTTGCAGCTCCAAAGCTCCAGCCCCATTATCGCTTTTGCGACCCAACTACCGCAGATGCGGTTCCGCTTCTGCAGAACCAAAATCGCATCTGTGGTCATCCCCAAAATCCTCTCGTCCGCTTCTGCGTCTCCTTCTCTGCCTCTATGGGACCGCTTCTGCGGTTCCATTTCTGCAGAAGCGGAAATACCAGCAACCAGCACACTCAACTTTTCCAAAAATCCAACTTTCGATCTGTTAACAACCCGAAATGCATCCAAGGCCACCAGGACCTCAACCAATCATACCAACCAATCCCAAAATACATTACGGACTTTCTCGAGGCCTCAAATCACATCAAACAATGCTAAAATCGACAATCAACCTCCAATCCAAGTTTTATGAACATTGAAATTTCTAACTTCTACTTCCGATGTAGAAACCTATCAAATCACATCCGATTGACCTCAAATTTTGCACACAAGTCATATTTGACATTACAGACCTACTCCAACTTCCGGAATTACATTCCGACCCTGATATCAAAATTTCCACTTCTTGTCAAACTTCTAAAAAACCTTCAAATTTTCATCAATAGCCAAACGGCATCAAAATGGCATACGGACCTTCGAATTCACTTATGACCGCGCTCCTAACTCTAGAATCACCATACGAAGCTACTCCCAGTCTCAGAATCCTCAATGGACATCGATAACGTTGACATGCACTTCAAGCCAAACGTAAAAAATTTCTTCCGAAATTCCAACTTCCACAATAGCCGCCAAAACGCTCCCGGGTTATCCAAAACCCAAACTGGGCATACGCCCAAGCCCGAAATCATCATACAAACCTGCTGGAACCTTCAGATCCTGATTCCGATGTCGTCTACTCAAAAAAACTCAATCCTAGTTCATTCTTTCAACATTAAGCTTCCGGAATAAGAATTCTCTTCCCAATTTAACCCCGAACTTCCTGAAATTTAATTTTGACCACGCGTACAAGTCATATTCATGGCCTCAAACTGTTGAACGATGCCCTATAATGATCGATTGGATCGTTACAGTATTAATCTACAAGTTTCGGATGATTTTCTTTATATCTAGACTAATCGCAATGTTTTTCATTGAAAAGGAAAAGAAGTACATAAAAGATAAGTTAAACACAAGTTTAGAGGTCATAGGACAAATCCACAGCCCACAATTTTAAAAAGAGTCAGTTTTCTTAATGTAGATATTCAAGCACAGATCAACAACTACGGAAGGCAACTATGTGAAACTCTACAGCAATAGCCGCAAACTAACAGAGTAACCTCACCAATAAGCCCACAAACCAGCAAAAGAGAAACCAGAAACCATAGAAGAAAAACCAAGAAAAGAACTATCAAAAGCTCTTAAGTTTATGCTATTAGAGGATGCTTAACAACTGACTTTTGGAATGTGTGCCTAACTTAGAATGCAAAATGAACTCTCAGATATTAAAGTGCTTCGACTAATATTTGAGGAAGAATAAAACTTCAAGCTATCAATTATATATTCACATGCTTGAGCCATACATAAAAATGTTTAAAGTGTTTAAACAAACTCATAAAATAAATTCAACTCTAATTCAGCAGTCTAACAGGTTCAAATCTTCACTTATTTATAAGCGATATCTGCATTACAAATTTCAAGAGTTACCTATATTGCAGAGAATCAAAAATATAGTATTGAAAATGAATAGAAAATAGCAGAAATAACAACAAATAGCAGGAAACTTTAAAACTCGATGTGAACCAAAAACACAAACCAAAGCTCAGTGACATGGGAAAGGAAGAAAGAACTCACAAACTTCAAATCTTCAACTTACTTTTGGATGTCATCTGCTGATTTGTTCTCGAAGTTTTTGTGTTTTCTTAGTGTAAAAGATGATGGCTAAGTGTGATCTATTGTGTGTGTAAAAATGAGCTCTTAAGTAGGAAATAAAAGCACATTTTGAACAGATTTTGGTTTTTCAAAATTCTGTCAAAAAGGACTAACTTTTCCTACCAAATATGTCACGATCCAATTTAAGATTGTGACCGGTGCTTAGGAGGAAGTGCTCCCAAGTAAGCCTCATTGGAAATTTTAACCAACCAACCACTAGAAATACTAATTTATCTTCAACTTTGATAAATGAGAACGATACTCAACATAAGACTATAATAACAAAAGATTACGTATGACACTAAAATAATGACTATGGAGCGACTCTAAGAGTTCAATGAAAAGACCATAACAATAAGTAAAATCTTTGCCCACGCGAACAAGTGCGAGCCTCACCGAGAAATATCAACATGTGCGCTCTAATTAACAAAATCCTTGTCTGCCTCAACTGATGTCTCTGTACAAAAAATTAGTGGGGAATGAGTCGCTAGCTCAGTGAGTAATAACACTTAACAACAACCGCTTTTATTTGGGGATAAGTCAAAAACATTCTAGTATCGCAAAGAGAAAATAACATAAAAATGCCCTTAAGAAATAATAAATAATTTTCAGCCTCATCACATTTTTCTTATAGTAAAATATAATTAAGAATTTAGTAATAAGCTCGGTAACCGCTGTACAATATCAGTATTCATATTTTTTCTAAGGTTTCAATGAACGGATCATGTATTCGGTATACTTCTTTGCAAGAAATCATATATAATGGTAGTCCCTACTTGAGGAAAACCAGTAACGGTATGCTAGTTCTACCTTTCCACTAGCGAGGGCTATAACGGTAATCACTAATTACAAGGTGCACCATATCTAACGGACCCACCGTTAGCTGCGGGATGTTTCAATACCTACTCCCATTTATACTTGGCGCAGTAATCCGTATATACTCGTAGAAACTATTTTAATACAATATAAGGCATTTCGGTTCTTATCAAATCATTTAATTTCCTTTCAATAACAGTGAATTCAAGCAACGGTAAAACATATCTAGTAAACATCAAGAATATTTAAAACAACGTTAATCATGTCAAATAATTATTCGGTCTCATATTGAGTAAAAGACTTATTCCACATGCAACTCAAAATAATCAGTAACATATTCATATTAAAAATTATGTGTAAATCATGCAAGTTATGAAAACACAAATTACGGTAAAATTACTGCTCATAGTACTCATGCCGAAATACCAACTACTTCACCTCAAGAAACTCGTACAAATTCTTCCAATCAATCTATAATTACATAATATCAATATCATGTTAATTTTCTTATTTAGGCTAATTCATAGCTATTTTAGAGTACCCAATCATCGGGGTTCATATTTTGGTCTTAATTTGTGGATTTATATTTACCCACATATGAGTAATACTAATGTATCAACTCCATCCTATTCATAAAATTTGTTACTCCAAGTTTTATGAAGTTCTATTGATTCTTTAGGAAAAAATTTCTCAATTGTGTAAATGAACTAGTATAATTTCTATTACTCTGAAGAATCTTCCAATCAAGAGAATCGAAATTAAAATCTATCAGGAGAAGAAGTTCAAGTAATACCCGTAGAAAACAATTAGTGATTAAAATTTCTCAACAATTATAGCTATGGTTCCAACGCACTGCACCCACTTCTTTCTCTTTCTTTTCTCTTTTCTTTCTTTCTTTCTTTCTTTCTTCTGATCGCTTTCGTTTGATTTTTTTTCTTTCCATTGAAGCTTTCACGTTCCAGCAGAAAGCTTTGCTTTCTAAACCCTTAAAACTTTGGAAAGATAAGTTAATGGGCTTCGACCCTTTGTTTTCAATTCTTACTCTTTTTTAAAGCTAGTTTTATTATTATTATTATTGTTATTATTATTTTTCTAATGACCAATTCACCCTTAGAAAATATAGGGTATTACATCCTCTCCACCTTATGATATTCGGTCCCCAAATTTAACTTAAGTACATACATGTAGGCTGAAACAAATGGGGATACTTCGCTTGCATATATCTAGTTCTCAAGTAGCTTCTTTGACTGTATGATTTTGCTATAAGACTTTTACGAACTCAATTTCTTTTGACTGTAGCTTTCTTACTTGCCTATCAACAATAGCCATTGGCACCTTCTCGTAAGACAACCTCTCATTGAGTGGTATAGTCGGTGCTTCAATCACCTGAGATGAGCCTGATATACATTTTCTTAGCATTGAGACGTGAAACACTGGATGAATAAAGGATAACTCAGGAGGAAGTGCCAAACGATAAGCCACAACTCTCACTTGATCTAGTATCTCATACGGTCCTTTAAGCCTGGGACTCAGCTTGCCTCTTTTCACGAACCGCATCACACCTTTCATATGGGAGACTCGTAGGCACACTTTATCCCCAAGTGTGAACGCTAAATCTCTTCTTCTCTTATCAGCATAAGACATTTGTCTACTTTGAGCTGCAAGTAATCTCTATCTGATCGACTGGACCTTGTCCATAGCTTCTTGTACTAGTTCGGGTCACAATACGTCAGTCTCACCAGCTTCAAACCATCCGATAGAAGAACGATATCTTCTACCATACAATACTTCATATGGTGCCATTTGAATACTGGACTGGAAGTTATTATTGTAAAAAATTCAGGTAAAGGTAGATAAGCATCCCAACTACCTCCAAACTCAAGAATGCAAGCTCTCAACATATCCTCCAAGATCTGTATAGTACGTTCAAACTGCCCGTTTGTCTATGAATGAAATGCAGTACTAATCTACTCGTGTACCCAATGCTTATTGAAAAGATTTCCAAAAGCCTGAGGTAAATTGTGATCCTCTATCACAGATTATGGATATTGGGACTCCGTCAAGCAGGAAAATTGCATTCATAAATATATGTGCATACCTGACTCCACCATGTGTAGTCTTCAACGGCAAAAAGTGTGCTGATTTCGTTAGTTGATCTACAATCACCCATACCGAGTCATAACCTCTAAGGGTTCGTGGTAGCCCGGTGACAAAACCCATAGTAATTCTTTCTCATTTTCACTCTGGAATCTCAATTTGTTGCAATAGACCAGCGGGTCACTGATGCTCAGCCTTGACCTGCTGTCACGCCTCCTTTTTTCTACACCTGAAAGGGTATAAGGGAGTTTTTCCAACTTAAAGTGACAATCAAAATGCAATTTATTTATTTAAAGATTCAGAGTCGCCACTTGGGATAACTTTATGGTATCCCAAGTCACCGGTTCAAATCCCGAATCAAGAAAAGATTGACTCTGTTTCACAGTCCACGAACAAAGAAATCCTGATAAGAAATTATGTTAACCTATGAGAAGGTGTTAGGCATTCCCGAGTTCTGTGGTTCTAGCACGGTCTCTCAACAGTTATTATTGGCCTAATTATCTGATTTTAAAGCGCTTTTAAACCTATATGCATTTTCTTTAAAACTGCTTTTAATTATTTTAAGGAATATTTCAATGTCGTCTAAAATACGTCTTTGGACCACGCCACACGAAATGCACCCGCAGTCTGAGACACATTTTATTTAACGTTGTTATGATTTGGATTTGGATCACATGAAATACATACTGGAGTTTAGGAAGGTAGATTTTAAAATACCGCGCCTAAAGCAACTACGCATTTTTAAGTTTGCGAGGGCCATGGAAATTCAACTAAATGGCATGCCTCGAGTTTCTACAAAGTTAAAATTAATTAAGTGAGGGCCATGGGTTTTAAAATTTTATTTAGTATGGCACACCTCAAAAAATTTTAAAAGATTGTACTCAACTTAAAGCAAACTACAAATGTTCACGATCGTTTAATAAACTACTTTGAGATTATTGTGAGGGCATGAACAAAATATTTGTCATTAGCGTAGGCTACATAGAGTACGGTGAAAGGAAACACCTATACCGGCTAAAGCACCGGAGAATTATCAATTACACTATCTTTGACACATGGAACAAACAATGGTGTCAAAACTACCTATAGTTAACTTAGGAAGATTGCAAGTTAGTAGGAAAAGATTTGGTGATCAACCAGATGCAAATTTTCAAGGTCTCAACCACAAATAAGCCAATAATTAAACATTCAAATCAAGTTTCAAAATAGTAAGGACATGCTAAACAGTACCACAAATTTCTGGATAAACATAAAGATGGTTCAAGATGCCAAAGTTGTTTCATGAAATAGACTACAAGAACACGGAAAATATTCCACAATATGCATTCCTAGAGTCACTACCTGGATTAAGAGATGCCTTAGCCTTTCAAGGAGACAACTATGTCTCAGGCTCCTTCTCGACATTATTAATAATACAACTTAGATATCGAGAGCATTTGCAGTTACATTGCTTCTGCCTTTTAGGAGTACCATCTTTTACCTCACTAACACCATTAATCAGACACCTTCATAAATCACGATCATATGATTTAAATAGATCTTGCACGAAAATAAAGATATTGCACAAAAAGTAACCTATATATCTAAAAATAGAGAACAAACATTGCAAAACCAAAATTCAAGTAAATCAAATGCAAGAGGAATATAAACATTGCTTGGTCATTAAACAAAAATAATACAAAAGGGGATTTAAAACTGACCTAGCTGAAGAGGAAAACACTAAAGGATAATCCAACAAAGAGCAGCATCTGATTCAAACTAATTTTCCACAAGTGAAACAAAGTCCAGCTAGTGAAGGAACAACAGCACTCGGCTTCGATTCTCAGATCAGGAAAAAACCAAATTGAAACTCAGAAAATAGTGAAGATAATTCCTTGAAACATCAGTAACGAATGCACTTTTCAGAACCATTTTTGGTGTGTTTTTTCCGAATCGTAAAGTTGAGAATCTCGGAGCTCTAACTCGAACTTGACAGCTTTATAATTTTTTTTGGTTTGTTTTGTATTAAGGCTAGCCAGCTTGTCTTTAGGAGAGAATATGATTGTGAGTGTATTCTCCCTTGGGAATCGAAGGAGAGAGGTTGTGAGAGAGAAGATGGAAGATTGAAGGGTTGCTTCTTTTTTTTTAAGAGCGCCGCTGTAGGTCTCTTATTGTATCCCCGAAAAATCTTATCCTAGGTCTTCTATATCTAGGTTTTATTAAAAGGTTAAGGGGTTTGAGTAGGCTAGAATGATGGACTTGGGCTAAAGGGTTGAACTTGGGTTAATTAAATGGGGTCAATTTTAAGGATTGACTCAATTTTGAATAAATAAGACCAAATAGTTTTTCCTATTTTCTTCTATTTTTTCCTTTTCTTTTATTTAATTAAGTATCCTAAAATTAAAATCCTGGATTATTTGAAAATGTAAAATTAAACTAGTTAGCTAATTATAAAAATTATAAAAGCTACTTAATTCTAAATTAAAAGAGAAAAAAATCAATAAAAGGAAAAAGTGAAAAAATGAAGTTTTTTTGTGATTTTCAATTTTTATGAAACAAGTAACTATCGATTAATCCTAAAAATATAAAAATAAAACCTAAATTCCATGCATAATATTTTGGAATTTTTCATGATATAAATAAAATAAATGTGCACAGACAAATGCAAGCAATTAACAAAAATACTACAAAAATTCACGAAATTGCAAACAATGGGAAAGATTTATTTTGTTTGAATTTGTAGAGATAATTCATATAGGGCAAAAGTCACGTTTTCACAGATGCCCCTCATTGCGCGGAAACATGAAGAGTTTTCGTGTAAAGATAAAGAGAGCGAATACGAGCAATTTTGTTCGTTTGAATACTCCATGGGAAGAATTTTGAAAGATTTGACTACACCCTACTCCCGAGGTTGCCTATATATTCTTGGCTATAAAGGAATCTGATCGGTGTAGTTTCGAAAGTTTCGGTAGTTGGGACTACCATGAAGCTGTGATTTTACTGTTGTTGTTGCTGCTACTACTGCTGCTTACTGAACTCCTTATTACACCATGACAAAATAATAAGAAGCCAGACTAAACAATGATCTATGCATTACAAAAATCCTATCTATATCCTCAAACATGATCTTGTGGTTCTTGTTGCCTTGTTGACTTGTATTCTCAGGTAGAGTTCCTTTATTGCTGACATGAATTGTAATCTGAGATGCTTTCTTTTTTCTTCAGGTGGGCGCCTCATTATTGAACTTGAACCGTCCTCCTTCGAACATTGTTGATTCCCCTTCATTCTTTAAGTGGGCTCTTGACTACCAACACTTGAATTGCTACTTTGTTCTTAAAATGGACTCCTAATTACTAATATTTTGAGTTGCTTTGTTCTCCAGGTGGGCTCCTGATTACCGACGCTTGAATTGCTTTGTTCTCCAGGTGGGCTCCTGATTAATGACGCTTGAATTTCTTTATTCTCCAGGTGGGCTCCTGATTACCGACACTTGTATTGCTTTGTTCTCCAGGTGGGCTCCTAATTACCGACGCGTAAACTGTTCTGTTCTCCACGTGGGCGCCTGATTACCGACACTTGAATTGCTTTGTTCTCCAGGTGGGCTCCTGATTACCGACGCTTGAATTGCTTATTTCTCAAGGTGGGCTCCTAATTTCTGACGCTTAAATTGCTTTGTTCTACATGTGGGCTCCTGATTACCGACGCTTGAACTGCTTTGTTCTCCAGATGGGCTCCTGATTACCAACACTTGAATTATTTTGTTCTCCAGGTGGGCTCTTGATTACCGACGCTTGAATTGCTTTATTCTCCAGGAAGGATTCTGATTACCGACGCTTGAATTGCTTAGTTCTCAAGGTGGGCTCCTGATTACCGACACTTGAGTTGCTTTATTCTCCATGTGGGCTCCTGATTACCGACGCTTGAATTGCTTTATTCTCCAAGAGGTCCTGATTACTTTGTTCTCCAGATGGGCTCTTGATTACCGACGCTTGAATAGCTTTGTTCTCCAGGTGGCCTCTTGATTACCGACGCTTGAATTGCTTTGTTCTCCAGGTGGGCTCCTGATTACCGACACTTGAATTGCTTTGTTCTCTAGGTGGGATCCTTCTTACCAACACTTGAATTGGTGCTTTGTTCTTCAAGTGGCTCTTGCTTAACAATAATTAAACTGCTTCCTTTCCTTAAAACCGGTGTTGTTCTCCCTTTGTCTCCGGGTGGCTCCTGATTTCAACAAAATAGATAAAACAAAGAAAATTTTCCGCCTTGGTAGCTGGGCGCATTTGTGAGTGTTAATTGAATCATGTTAGCAAATATCAATAAGAGTTTGAAAGCTAGATCCCATTATCCAAGAGGGTCCTGAAAACTCCTAGTTAAAATATATCATCCAAAGGTATGACTTCAGCTAAATCTTATTATCTACAAAGGTCTTAAAACTACATCCCATTATCCAAGAGGATCCTGAAAAATAAAAAATCAAGTCTTATCTTAAGAGTAACAACTTTTACGGCTGAATTATGCTACCTATAGCAGAACTTACGTTAAATCTTGTTATCTAATTGAAATCTTAAAGTTAAGTCCCATTGTTCCGGAGGGTCCTAAAAACTTCTAATTGAATCATATCTCAAGCATGCAAACTTTGAAGCCAACTTATATTTCTTTGGGGTACATTTATGCTAGGTTTTGCTACTCATGATTGTTTTGAATTTTAAACTAGGCCCCATTTTCTGGGAGGGTCCTGAGAATTTACAATCAAACCTATCTAGTGCTTGCTTTTCCTTACGGAGGGTTTCTTCGAGACAAACGAAATTTCTGTCCCTGTTTCAATCACAGGAAACTTGTGAATTTAACATGGTGGTTTTGGCCTTGAACTTTGAGGGCGATTGCTCCTTAAATTCCAATGGTAACTTCGGGTTCAACGCGACAGATCTTAAATGTTCATTGACTAACCGCTTTTCTCTATCACTTTTATCACGAAGAATACGTATAATCCATTCAAACCCAATACGATTCATATGTTGCATTATGCTCTTGTATTGACATGTACTGAACCTTTGTGTTTCTCATGAATCCCAAAGCACGTCAATTGACATACATTTGGTGTGCATGTTATTCTTTACTGATTTAAATCACTGGCCTTGGTCTTGAGGTTTATTGCTCCATCACTTGCCATTAAATTTTGATTTCTTCTTGGAAGACCTTTCTTGTCACTAGTTAACCACCTTTTTTGTCAATCTAATCATAGAAAATACCTTTTATCCATTCACCCAACCTCCTCTATCTGTTTATTGTTCATGAATTAACAGATATCAAACTTTTGTATTTCACATAAATCCCTAAAGCACGTTGATTGTTACCAATTCAGTGCGCATATTGTTCATTCCGGAATTATGCCACTTTAATGTGCTAGCCAGATCCCGCTTTGTACAATTTGGAAAGCTGGTGGCAAATTTTGAAGTCATTTCTCACTTGTTTTGACCAAACAGGCTCAAGAAGAGGAAGTAAACAAGACAAAAGGAACTGAGTAAAGGGCAATGGAAAGAGATGATTCCTAACAAGAAAACTACAAAGTAGAAACCTATCAGAAGTGGATACCAACTCTAATAACCATGATATGCACCTGTGGATTAAGTCGCCTAATCTGTCAAACAAGTCTAATGTTCAACTCTTGTTGTACCTCTAAAACGTGAAACTGGGCTTTAATGCTCCGGTTATCCAATCTGATTCACGATCCTTATTCGACTTGTGGTGCCCGAAGGGTTTTCACCATCAAGCCTCTCTCATTTTGTTCTTCTCTCAACTCACCATCACCTCATGGTGCCTGTGAAGGTTTTTACCGATAAGACTCTCTCATTTTTCTTTTCGACTTTTTACTTCCTCTAATTCTATGGATGACAAAGCACTAACCATAGTAACAACATCATATGCTCCTGGCACGTCTAGCTCGTCACTCCCAAAGATTATCTGGGAGGCCTTTTTGGACTGTAATGTGGCTTTTGGACAGGGTTAGAAAGAAAGGATATTATAAAGCCTCAAAATTACTAAAACAAACAGGCTTGATTTATTTACAACTTTTGAAATCCATTCTAGAAAATTTGCCCCGATTTCTAAAACAAAGGAATTTGATTATCTTTTTTTCTTTTCTTTTAATGGATTTACTGAGAAAGACCGCCCCACTCTCGACTTCGTAGGATTATGAAATTTGTTTTTTTGGTATGACCGAACCCTAAGGTTACCTATGTATCTTGTGGTGACAAGAATCAGGTCAAACGTAGTTCATAAGACTACTTTTGTTGTTGCTATTTTTCTTTTTCTTTTTCTTTATTCTCCTTTTTTCTTTTTTCTTTTTTTCTTATTTTTTCCTTTTCCCTCTTTTCCTATTTTTCTCATCTTCTTTTTTTTTTTGAATTTTTCCTTTTGGAGTGAAATTTCTACGATAAACCTATGGGGATATAAACTTTTTTTTTATGACTCTAACTTGATTCCAAAAGAGTGGAAGTCAAAGAAACTAGTATAGACTCAAGAGGTTATCAAATGGTATATTGTTTTAGCTTAAAGAGGGCCTCCTAATCCCTGAATATGCCAAGTACAATACATGCAACTTGAAATGAAAATTGAAGATCATGCACAATATTTCTTTTGCGGCTTCAGCATTGGTGTCACTGATATGCCTTCCACTTTTCTTTAGAGACTTGTCAAGTACAGAACCCTCGTTGGGTGATTACTTTTTCACAATGGATATCCTCCAACAATTTGAAGACAACTTTCTTGACTTTATCTTGTAACTTGAGATACACTTGAACTCAAAGTTTTCTGCTTGAAATTGTATGGGATGCACTATTCTTTTGACGAGTGCTTGTTACCCTATTAACTTCCCAAATTATCTGCCCCGGTTTCACACAGTTCGTGCTTCAAATGATCTCAAAATTATGTACTTATTTCCTTCAAATGCCCCAATCATCTTCAAAACTGCTTCATTATTTAACGAGTAAACTAACTTTTAAGACCAAGCCTAGAATTGTCTGTGCATGTCATATTCCTAGAGCAAGCAAGAAGAGAACTATAAAAGGAGAAGAGAACTAAACAGAAATGACTAGAAAAAACAGAAAATGGAAAATTGCATTAGTTAAACGGTGAAGGGGTTCGAACAACAAAACAAGCACTAAACTAGGGTTACAACCCTGGAACAAACCTAAGTAACACTAAATGACTTGCTACGACTAAAGGAACTACGCAAAATAAAAGGATAGAAGGGTTTGAGTCACAAGATAATATCTGGACTACAACCCTAAAATAACTCGGACAATAGAAATGAAAAGAAAATAAACCATCAAAACTCCTCCCTTGCTAACCAAGAAAAGAGTGCCTTTCCAATTACCAAGCTCGGCATCTTAGCCACTGAGTTACACATCAATATTAACAAGACCATTATTTCAATGTCATTAACTTTAGTCAGCAAGTTTCCAAGAGAATTCTCAAGTTCCCTGTCACTGTCCTTGATCACAATTATCCTTTCTTGAATCATTCTTTCTATTTCCCCTTTCAAAGCACAACAATCTTCAATGCTATGACCTTGGACATTAGAGTGGTACATGCACCATACAGTAGGATCAAAACCTTCTACATATGGGCCCAGAGTATAGCCGAGGAGCAGCTTGACCAGGCCAGAATGCTTTAACTTTTCAAATAAGCTCGTGTAGGTCTCCCTAATTGGCATGAAAGTATTTCTCTGCGTCTTGTTTCCCTCCATGCCCCAGTTTTCTAGGGTTGTTGGATGCTCGAAAATGCTGTGAGGCAAAAGTGCACTATGCGGTGCTGGCGCTCACCCTAGGGAGTGACCTAGTGGTTGGAAAGATGGCCGAATGTTGTTCGGTGGATAATATTTTGGTGGATTTTGTGGAGTTTGGGGATGTTCATGGGGTTGGTATTGAGGCTGAAAGCGTTGAACAGGAATACCCACTGGATCTCGTTATTGGTGGGGCTCAACAACATCTTTTTTATTAGCCGGAGAACTGACCCGAGCAGCTTGTTTGTTCCATCTGAACCAAAATTCCCAAAAACTTTCCTTGGGATTCGTTTCCATCTGATATAGGAAGGAACGGTTTGGGGCAATCTCTATATTGTATTGAATGTGTCGAATAAAATCGTGAACCATGTCACCTAATGTTTCCACTTACCTATGGCGCGCAACCCTAAAGCTAGGCAAGCCTGACCAACCATTGCTCTCACTTTAACACCAGATCCAAAAAACCGATAAATTTAAAGAAAAATGTAAGATTTTTAGAATAGTAATCCAATATTTATAATTAAATAATACGGAGAGATACGAAATCTGAATAAACACTCCCATAAGATCTGGGGTCACGAGTCTAGAGCCTCTAAAACAACTGGATAATAATAGTTGAACGAAAATACACAAGTCTGGAATGATATATATAGATGTAAAACTGAAATAGGAAGAGTATCCAGGTCCTGCGAACGTCAAGCAGATACCTTTACAACTCTGATAATCTCTGGAGATAACGACTGCTCAGCTAAGCCTCCAATAGACCTGAATCTGCACACAAGGTGCAGTGAGTAGGGGTGAGTACTACCGACTTAGTGAGTAATAAGCATACATAATGTCTGAAAGTAAGAAATCCACGAAATGCCACAAAGCAAAGCTAAAACTAACCGTCATATAACTTAACCACGAACTAACAGCAAAGCATTAACAAATATAACATTCAAGTATCAGATAAAGATACAATGCAATGAACATGAATATGTTGAGGCGTGCAGCCCGATCCGTTTAACGTCGATAACGCTCACTAGGGGTGTGTACAGACTCCGGAGGGGCTCCTTCAGCCCAAGCACAATATCATTATATCACCACTGCGGCATGCAGCCTGACCCATGCTCAGTCCACAGTATGCATATGAGTCATATAACAGATTCAATCTATTCTCCCATTTTTCCAATTATTAAGGTGAATATAATATAGTTTATTTATTTCAAGAAAAATATGACTTAGCATTTAATAACAGTGATTAAACATAGGACTGAGATCAATGATTTTGCAAATCATACTATCACAATGATATTCATCCTAGACGGATGCTACAGATCGGCATAAGGCCCCACACATGGCGTTAAGCCCAATTATCAACAACACCATGTGTGTACCAGCCGCCAATAATTTTATTCAGCTCTCGGGATGGACCAAGTTCCAATCTCCAATCATATACCATCACGCACCTGCCATGGGGTGCGAGTCACGCCCTAACATAGAGTCACAATGTGATAAACCCGTGTTTCAAACACTCAGGCCATCATCCATACAAACTATTCATCTCTAACCGGTCGTAGACTAGCCTGTGATGCCCTTTCCTCTTGAATCAAGCTCATCACGCAGCCAATCTAGGTAAAACCATAATGAATACATCACATTACTCAATAGGATCAATATCCAATCGAAAATAATCAAAAAGCATCAATAATCCCGAAATTGACAAAACCCGAGCCTCGGGACCAATTCTCCGAACTCAGAAATTTTTACAGAAAAGTGTTCTTCATCTTCTCCCGATTCCGTAAATATAAAAAACACCAAAATCGAAGTCTGTTTGACCCCTCAAATCAACCCCTAAAGGTCTCATAATCTCAGGCCCCAAAATCCTATTTTTCTATTGTTTTTCATGAACTAAAGGCTGGGATTATGGTCTATAATCACCTATAAACGAGTTTTAATAATTAAATAACTTACCTCTGCGATACCCACTGATTTTCTCTCCTAAACATTGCCTCGGAAGCTTCCTCCCGTTCAAAAATTGAAAGAAAATTCGCCGTACTCATTGTAAGTATATTGTTCACGCGTTTTACTGCTCCCAATGGATTCCCTGTGAAATTCTAATGAAATTAGGCTTTTGAATCACTCAGTTTGACCTTATAATGAAGGAGATATGTAGGTTTTATGATTTGCAAATAGTGCAGGTTTTTAATACGCCGTCAGGGCAAGTTCGTCATTAACTTGAAAATCTGGGCAACCTTGGTAAAACGGCCATAAAATCCTCATACGATGTCCAAATTCGACGATTCTTTTTGCTAAGGGTCCACAATTATGATACGGATCTATTTCTTCATTCAAAACAATAGTCGGAGCTTATTCGTTCAATATGATATCATTTATGCTTGAAGAAACAACGTCGAAGCATAAGAAAACGAGCACAGCGCAGCCCAAACATATCTGAAACTCACTCGAACTCCTCGTGACCACATACGAACACATTAAAACATCACATATGATCATTAAAACTTAGTTTCACTCTCAAAACACCAAAACTAACATCAAACACCAAATTTACATCGAATTCAAGCCTAAGTTCTTCTAAAACTTCTGAAACACACATTTGATCTAAAACCCGGCCTAAACACCTCTGAATGATCTGAAAATTTGCACGTATAACAAAATCACCTAACGGAGCTAGTGCAACCGTCGGAATTCCAGTCCGACCCCCGGATAAAAATCTCACCTATCAACCAGACTTCGCCAAAATTCTAACTTAGCCAATTCAAGCCTAAATCTACATCAGACCTTCAAATTCAGTTCCGATTGCGCTCCTAAGTCATAAATTACCACCCGAAACTAGTCGAATCATCGTAAATCCATTCTGAGCCCTCTAACTCGTAAGTCAACATTCGATTGACTATTCTAAACTAACATTCTCATAAAGAGACTAATTATCTCATTTCTACCCAAACTCTGTTGGAATTACTTCAAATTCACCAAACACATATAATAAAACATATAGAAGCATAAAACAAGGAAAACAGGGCGGAGATACCTGAGACGACAAGTCGGGTTGTTACAATGGGCAACCTCTATGGGGTAGTATGGGGCATCATGAGCTTTGAGTGAATAATCATTGTTGGGGATAGTGGATATGACAGGAGGGCAATTTTTGGGAAGGGTAACTAGAGGATGAGTGATTGAGCTACTGTAATAAACGGGTGGATCTGGAGAGCATAGGGGATCATCCAGCACTATGATTGAAGTTCGGGTAAATGCAGAATCTAAGAAGCTAGGTGGTGGATGTGGTGGTGCCTTCCCAGTCATCCAATCTTGACACATGTCCGTCATGTGTTGTCTTAACATCCTTACCTCATCAGCCAAACCAGTGTCCTGTTCAACCAACTGCTCCGGGCACCGATATCAACCAACTCAATTATATTGTTATCCTCCATTGTGTATTGACTTTATGTTGTGGAGAAGAGTTACTACTTCGAGAACCACAAACCAACCACCTTTCTGCTATGAAGATATCAAAGAGAACAATATGGGGTCATCCCAGTAGCGTTAGGGCATTTAACAACTAAAAATATCACATTTCGTGTAATGCACCTAGCAACGATTAACGGTTCAAAAATGACTTTGGGGGTCACAAGGTCACTTGGCATCATCCCAATTTGTCCATTTGAATCTTCTCTTTTCTTATCTTTCTCGCACTTCTTAGCTCGCTCATTTTCCTTCCCTTTTTTTTTCTTTCTTTCTGATTATCGCTCTTTTCTTCCCTCTCATTTCTCACATCCCATGATTTCATCTTTTTTTTATTTGATAAAAAAATAATTCGATCGAATCTTATGTAGGTTGACTATATATCATGACCCCGCATGAATCAGATCTCTGCGTAGTTCGGGAAGATCGGGAATAAAATAAACAAACGAACGTTCTCTTTTTTTAATTATCTTAATGGCTACTCTGATGAGAAAAGAGAAATAAAAGAAGCAAATCCATTTCTTTATTTTGGAATTTTCTAGGCTAAGTGCTCTATAACTTATTCTAAACTCAAGCTTAACGAGCAAATACTTTTGTTCTTTTTTATCTTCTTTTTGAAACAAACACTCAATGGAAAATTATTAAGGAAAAACAACCCTATAAAAAAATACTTTTTGATTCTTTTATTAGGAAGGAAATATAAACAATAAACCGAAGAAAAATATTTCATTTGATATCCTTGAAGAAAGATTTCAAAATGAAAAATTAGAAAGATAAACAAAAAATTGTTTTTGGATTTTAATTTTCAGTTATCTAAAGGAGAAATTTTAAAATATAAATATTATTTTTTCTATGTACAATGTCTTAAAGTTCTTGTAAAATGAAAAAGAAATTACATTCATTTTTCATTAATTTCCCAAAGAATAATGCCGATTTTTTTAAAAGAATTTTTTTTACATTCATTTTTGGAATTAATATTTTAAAGAAAAATTTTAAAGAGGTACTAAGGAAATTCTCTTCTCTTTTTCTAAATTTTTTATCATAATATATTAAAAGGAAGTATTAAAGCAGTTTGTTTGAGTTCTAGATATTAATTCAACAAAGGAAAACCATCTCAAATGATATTTTTTATTCCTAGAATTAGTATTCTGAAGAAAACTTCTAACGGAAACATAAAATACAACATCTTTTTTATTTTTGATTTATAACACACTTTCAGATGCAAAATAAAAAATACAATGGTAATATAAAAAATATCGACATTACTATACAAAATTAAAAAGTAAAAAACGACATAAAAAATCTCCTTAAGCAACTTCTGAATAAAGTGGCCATGGAGCATCTGTCGTGCTCAAACTCCAGTAAGTAGATCCACATCTGTATGAGAAAATATTAACCAACACTATGTGAGACAATAACATTCCCTACTAGACACATGAAAGATATGATTGAGGCTATTTTTGCAAGATGGCTTATTTGGCCAAAAGGTGGCTAGAAGTGCAAAATTTGGCTTAGACCCTGCAAAGCCAAGAACCTAAAGACCGGACCCTATGTGGCTTGCCTACGTATCACGTCCCGAAAGACGAGATTTAGGTTGTGTAGTTCGGGCATATTGAATGCGGGCGAGAATTAAAAAACAGCTAATTTATAGAAAACACATTTTTGGGTCTTTTTTTCTAAAAGTGATGAAAAAGGTAAAATCTTTTTGGACTTTCTTTTCTCTCTTTTTTTTTTAATTTTTTGATTTTTCGGAAAATCATAAAAAGGTGAAAAATCTTTTTTTTTTGAATTTTTTATTTTTTGTCTTTTTCTTGATAAAATGTGACATAAAACATACTTGCTTTATTTTCCACACTTCGTCCTCTCTTTTTTTTACTTTTTTTTCTTTTTCATTGGCCCTCAACTATCATTAATCCGTCAAATGACCATTTTACCCTTGAAGAAATGCAACATGTAGCACATGTCCTAGACGGATCCAACCTCTGTGTTGAGTCCCCAAAGTCAAATGCACGTGATGAAACAAACGTTACTACTAGGGATCTGGCATGAGGCTATGTTATTCTAGGTCGAAAAACCTGAGTTTATTTGTTTTAGACCTGACTTACTCGAGCCGAGAGGGGGCAGCGTACCGGAAAAATAGAAGTTTCACCGGCTTTATAACTTGTCTGAACCTCGTTCTAAAATTGGAATGACTCTAACAGAAGAGAAGTCACCTCAAGTGTGGGGAGAGTAGGTTTTCGCAACAATTTATATACAATTCAGCAATATCAAAGCGGTAAAAAGTAACATTTAGCATATTAGGCCCAAACATGTAAATAAAACCAGATAACAAATAAAGCCAAATATAACAATTATTCTAAGATCGAATTCTTGAATCATGAACCAGGATTCTGGGTTGTTTTTCCCACCAGAGTTGCCAAAGCTGTCACACCTCCTTTTTCCTATAACTGTAAGGGTATAAGGGAGTTTTTTTCAATTTAAAGTGACAATAGAAAAAGGATTTATTTATTTGAAGATTTAGAGTCGCCACTTGGGATAATTTTATGGTGTCCCAAGTCACCGGTTCAAATCCCGAATCGAGAAAAGATTGACTCTATTTCACAGTCCGCGAACACAAATATCTGGGTAAGGAATTATGTTAATCCATAAAAATGTGTTAAGCATTCACAAGTTCCGTGGTTCTAACATGATCGCTCAAGTTATTATTGGCCTAATTATCTGATTTTAAAGCGCTTTTAAACCTATGTGCATATTACTTTAGAACTGCTTTTAATTATTTTAAGGAAGATTTCAACGTCATCTAAAATAAGTCTTTCGACCAAGCCACACGAAATACACCCGCAGTCCGAGACACATTTTATTTAATGTTGTTAAGATTTGGATTTGGGTCACATGAAATGCACACCCGAGTTTAGGAATGTTGATTTTAAAATAGCACGCCTTAAGCAACTACGCATTTTTAAGTTTGCGAGGGCCATGGAAATTCAACTAAATGGAACGCCTCGAGTTTCTACAGAGTTAAAATTAATTAAGTGTGGGCCATGAGTTTTGAGAATTTATTTGACATGGCACACCTCAAATTAATTTTTATGGATCGTACTTAATTCAAAGCAAACTACAAATGTTCATGATCATTTAATAAAGTACTCTGAGATTATTATAAGGCCATAGAGCAAAACATTTGTAATTACTGTAGGCTACATAGAGTACGGTGATAGGAAAGACCTAGACCAGTTAAAGCGCAGGAAATTATCAATCACCCTATTTTTGAAGCGTGGAACAACAATGGCGTGAAAACTACATGTAGTTAAATTAGAAAGATTGCAAGTTAGTAGAAAAAGATTTGGTGATCAACCAGATGAAAAATTTGCAAAGTCTCAACCACTAATAAGCCAATAAGTAAACATTTAAATCAAGTTTTAAAATAGTAAGGACATGCTAAACAGTACTACAAATTTCTGGATAAACATAAACATAGTTCAAGATGCCAAAATTGTTTCATGAAACAGACTACAAAGACACGAAAAACATTCACAATATGCATTCCTAGAGTCACTATCCGGATTAAGAGGATGCCTTAGACTTTAGGAGCCAACTGTGTCTCAGGCTCCTTCTCGATATTATTATGATAATTGTTACAATTGCACCCATCACAGTATATGCCAGATGCAAAATATTAACAATACAACTTAGATATCGAGAGTATTTGCAGTTATTAGGAGTACCATCTTGTATCTCACTAACACCTTTAATCAGACACCTTCATAAATCACGATCATATGATTCAAATAGATCATGCACAAAAATAAAGATATTGCACAAAAAGTAACTTGTATATCTAAAAATAGCGAACAAACATTGCAAAACCAAAATTCAAGTAGATCAAATGCAAGAAGAATCTAAACATTGCTTGGCCATTCAACAAAAATGATACAAAAGGGGATTTAGAACTGACCTAGATGAAGAGGAAAACACTAAAGGATAATCCAAGGAAGAGCATAATTTGATTCAAACTGATTTTGCACAAGTGAAATAGAGTCCATTTAGTGAAGAACAGCAGCACTCGACTTCGATTCTCAGTCAGAATAAAAAACCAAATTGAAACTGAGAAAATAGTGAAGATAATTCCTTGAAACATCAGTAACGAATGCACTTTTCAGAACCATTTTATGTGTCTTTTTTGCCGAATCGTAAAATTGAGAATCTCAGATCTCAAACTCGAACTTGACAACTTTTTAATTTTTTTTTTGTTTTGCTTTTTAAGGCTAGTCAGCCCGTCTTTAGAGGAGAATGTGATGGTGAGTGTATTCTCCCATAGGAATCGAAGGAGAGAGGTCGTGAGAGAGAAAATGGAAGATGGAAGGGATGCTTCTTTTTACAAGAGCATCGCTGCTGTGTTTTTTAGAGATGAGGGTTGAGGTCTCAAATTGTATCCCTAAAAAATTTGATCCTAGGTCTTTTATATCTTGGTTTTATTAAAGGGTAAGGGGTTTGGGTAGGCTAGAATGATGGGTTTGGGCTAAAGGGCTGGACTTGGGTTAATTAAATGGGGTCAATTTTAAGGATTGGCTCAAGTTTGAATAAACAAGACCAAATATTTTTTCCTATTTTCATCTATTTTTTTTGCTTTTCTTTTATTTAATTAATTATCCTAAAATTAAAATTATAGATTATTTGAAAATGTAAAATTAAACTAGTTAGCTAATTATAAAAATTGTACTTAATCCTAAATTCAAAGAAAATCAATAAAAGGGAAAAGTGTAAAAATAAAGCATTTTTTGTAATTTTTAATTTTTATGAAACAAGTAACTATCGATTAATCCTAAAATATACAAATAAAGCATAATATCATGTGTGATATTTTTGATATTTTTCATGACTTAAATAAAATAAATGTGCACAGACAAATGCAAGCAATTAACAAAAAATGCTACAAAAATCTACGAAATTGCAAACAATGGGAAAGATTTATTTTGTTTGAATTTATGGGAATCATTCATATAGGGCAAGAATCATGTGCTCACACCTGCTGACAAGCCAAACAAGTAGAAACAAAGTTAGCAACATCTTTCTTCATACCTTCCCACCAAAAAAATTGCTTCAGGTCATGATACATTTTTGTGGATACAGGATGTATAGTGTATTTAGTGTTGTGAGCTTCTGTAAGAATAGCATGTCTCGGCTCATCTACGTCTGATACACATAACTTGTCACCTTATTCGAAGAATCACTTTCAACAATCATATCTTTGCTTTTTAAGGCCTCATCTTTGTATTTGCATAATCGTTTATCCTCATATTGGGTGGCCTTAATGCACCCAACTAATGAAGACTTAGACTGAGCAGAAGCCAACAATGCCTCTGAATTTTCTACAGTAAATCTGATACTTGTATCTTCTAGTCTCCAAATATCTTTGGCCAAAAGTCTCTTTGCAGGGGCTATATGTGCCAAACTCCCCATAGATTTTATACTCAATGCATCAGCCACCACATTGGCTTTTCCAGGATGATACAAAATAGAACAATCATAGTCTTTGAGTAGTTCCATCCAATGACGTTGCCGAAGATTTAGATCTCTCTACTGAAAGATATACTTCAGAATTTTATAGTCAGTATTGTGACGACCCAAAGGGTCATCACCGTAATTTTTCCTTTCTCCATGCTTCCGAGCTATTTAAAACCGCTTATTTAGTTCCTCGATTTGCGTTTCCGAGCGCGAAGCTGGAAAATTTTTATGTGAAAATATATAATTTTTATGTTAAAAATTATGAATTTTGATAATAATACTTACATAGTTTACCTTGGTCAAATTTTTGGGTAAAAGGACCCGGACCCGTGATGTGACTGTCCCGGATGGTTCCATAGGAAAATATGTGACTCGGGCGTGTTCCCGGAAATGAAATCCGAGGTCCCAGGCCTGAGTATGGAATTTTGAAAGAAATTGTTTATCTGAGAATTATATGAAAAATTAAAATGAAAATGAGCTAGAAAATATAGGTATCGGGCTCGTATTTTAGTTCCGACGCCCGGTATAGGTCTTAAATGAGTGTTAAGCGCTTTCTGTGAAGTTTGGTCGAAATTGGATGTCGTTTGCCATGTTTCAGACTAAAACTAGAAAATTTATAAGTTACGAAACTTAGAAGAAAATTCATGATTTTGAGGTTTGATTCAATATTTATGATGTTATTGTGGCGATTTGATCGCGCGAGTAGGTCCATAGGATATTTTTGAAATCGTGTGCATAATTGGTTTGGAGGCCCGAGGGCTCGGGAGAGTTTTGGATAGGCATCGGATTGCATTTAACATTATTGAAAAACCTGGTGTGCTTCAGTTCTGCAGGCTTCCCAAATGCGAAGCCAGTGCTCGCGATTGTGAAATATTTCCCTGGGTTGCTAGCTTCGTAAAAGCAAAGAACTTCATCACAATTAAGATATCCTCCCTTAAGCCTAGTCTTCGCAAATGCGATCCCCCAACCTTAGGCGCTGGGTTCGCAAATGCGAACACCCACTCACAATTGCGAAGTCTGTTTTTCCTGCATGGTTTCGCAAATGCGAACCATTATCTCGCAATTCCCATGTCTGCTGGGTTCACAATTGCGAACCCAGTTTCGCAAATGTGATACATGCACCTGCATATTTCATACTTAGACAATTTTTAAAGCTCATTCTTCATATTTACAAAACTCAAACACCCATTGGCGATTTTTCACGAACTCTCTCCTCTCCAAATCATTTATAATCCAACTTTTACTCAATTTATTCAATCTTAAACATCATTTATCACGATTTCATCTTAAAAATCAAGGTTTTCCATGGGTAAAAATGGGGATTTGGGGTAGAACCTAGGTTTTCTTAAAATTAGGGATTTGGATCTCAACTTCAGGTCCGATTTCAAACAAAATATAGATATGAACTCGTGGGGGAATGGGTAACCCGGTTTTGGTTCGAACCTCGGGTTTTGACCATGTAGGCCCGGGGGCATTTTGGGAATTTTTGGGCAAAACTTTGAGAAATATTCTTATGCATTCAAATTGATTTAACTAGCATTTGTTGATATATTTGAGGAACTTGTGACTAGATTTGAGCAGTTTTGTGACGAATTCGAGGGGTAAGCTATCCTTGAGGCGTGAGTTGAGTTTGGAGCGTTCGAGGTAAGTGTTTGATTTAACTTTGGCTTGAGGGATTAGGACTAGGATAGTATTTTCTACGTATTAGTTGTGGTGTACTGTGTATAGGCATGGTGACGGTTACCTATGCACCGAAGTCTAGCATGACTGTGAGTCGTAGTTGTTTTGTTTCTTTTCAATCTCAAAAGATGTGGAACAATTGAGTTAATTACTTGCTAATTTAATTATGAAGTGATAGCTGAAAAGGAAAGGAGTTAAAGAAGGAAGTGTGGTATTTTTCCCTTGCCGGGACTTATTGTTGACTTGTTCTCCCTTGTCGGGACTTATTGTTGACTTGTTCTCCCTTGCCAGGATTTTTAATCTTGCTATATATTCCCTTCCTTGATTGGTTGTGACCGTTGATTGGGTCAGGAAGAGTGATTATGCACGAAGGGTCTTTCTGTGCCAAGTTTTGATTATTATGCACGAAGGGTTTTTCCGTGAAATGTGTTTGATTAATTATGCACGAAGGGTCATTCGTTGCCTTGATATGAGAGTTATGTGAGGAAAAGCATGAAGGGTGATGTCGTGCACTATATTTGACGGTTTTGGTAAGGATTTAGAGTAAAAACACAAAGGTTGGTGCCGTGCAGTTGTTGATTTACTTGCTCTCTTTTATTGATGTTAATTATTCAGTTTCCAACTATGTGTTCGTTGGTCCTACATCTAAATTGTTACACCTCACATCATGTCCCCTCCCTATTATATGTTAAATTATGTATATCTTTCCATTATTGCACGTATACTTGTACAGGTTGATTGTGGTAGGTCCGGTCTAGCCTCGTCACTACCTCATCAGGGTTAGTCCAGGCACTTACAAGCACATGGGGTCGGTTGTGTTGATGCTACATTTATGTGCCCTTTTTGTGCATAGATTTGGGAGCAGCTTACGGACCACAACAGTAGTAGATTGGAAGCGTGCCTTCAGTCCAGAGACTCTTGGGTAGTTCGCTGGCGTGCGCGGGCCCTAAGTCTCATCTATTTCACTTCTGTTTGTTTTATTGTACCAAAACAGACTTCTTCTGTATTTTCTTTTAGACTCTTATTTCTAGTATTTCATAGTAGTTCGTGGGCGTTGTGACACTAAATCTTGGGTAGAAGATGATGTTAACTTTTTTTTCTTTCTTTTTTCCGCATTCCTTTAGGTTAATATTAAATTGAGACTTCCGCTTAAAATTTATCTTTTTTATTATTATCTTGTTGAATAAAAATTGTAAAGGTATGTTTAAGTTGTCTTGCCTAGCTCCGATAGTAGGGGCCATCACGACTGTCGATGGTGGAAAATCCGGATCGTGACAAGTTGGTATCAGAGCACTAGGTTACTTGGGTCTCACAACTCGGTAGAGTCTGAGGGATCGGTATGGAGATGCATGTATTTATACCCCAGAGGCTACAGAGTTAGGAAAATTTTACTTTGTTCATTCTTGTGCAATTCTGTTTCTCTAATATTGATTGTCGTTTTACTCTGTTCTTTCACAGATGGCGAGAACATGTGCTTCTTCTACTGCGCAGTAGCCCGAGCCCCCAGCAGCTGCTTTCGCAAGGGGCAGAGGTCGAGGCCGAGCCGGAGGCTGTGGAAGGGGAAGAGCTCAGCCCCGGGCAGTAGTTCCAGAGGTGGAGCCTCATATTGAGTACGATGAGGAGGTTCTAGCCCCAGCAGCTCCAGTGGTCCTGGGTCAGGTCCCAAGAGGGGTTATGTTTACCCCGGATCTCCAAGACGCTCTAGTCTGACTGGCAAGCTTTATGGACGGTGTCACTAGAGCGGGTTTGGTGCCAGTAGCACCAGTCACTTCCCATGCTGGAGGAGCGGCTTAGACTCCTACTACGCGTACTCCGGAGCAGGTATCTCCCTGGACTCAAGTTTCAGTAGTTCAGCCCATAGTGGCAACTCAGACAGGTATTACAGTTTAGGACTGTGATGGAGCGTCCATGCCTTCAGATGCTTTGTGGATACTTGATTGGTTCTCCAAGCTATTCACCATCACTTTCAGCGGTGCTTCATCGGAGGTTCCCCGGGATTTTCTATTCAGTTGTCATAAGATCCTCAGGACTATGGGTATAATGGAGACCAACAAGGTTGATTTTTGCCCCTTCAGGCTTGCAGGATCTGCCAAGACCTGGTGGAGAGATTATTGCCTATCTATACCAGCAGGGTCTCTAGCTTTGACATGGGATCAGTTTGCGCAGTTATTCTTGGAGAAGTTACTCCCCGTCACTCAGCGAGAGGCACTTCGTAGGCAATTTGAGCACCTCCAGCTTGGCTCCATGACAGTTACACAGTATGAGAGTATATTTGTTGATTTGGCATGCCATGCAGTTGAGATACTCCCTACAGAGCGAGAGAGGGTCCGGAGATTCATTGATGGATTGATTCAGCTGATCCACCTTCAGATGGCCATGGGAGTTGGTAGTGATATTTCCTTTCAGGAGGCGGCCAATGCGACCCGCCGGGTAGAGATGGAACTTTTTCGAGGAGGTATTTAGGGGTCAGATAAGAGGCCTCGCCATTCTGGTAGGTTCAGTGGTACCTTATCTGGAGGTAGGGATTAATGTGACAGAGGCCACCCACAGAGGCCCTTTCGGTCAGCACTTCAGGTTTCTCATGGTACCCAATGTGGTGGTGGTCCTCAGTAGTATTATTCAAATTAGCAGTCTTTTAGCGCGCCACCAGCCCCCATCAATGCACCACCACTTCAAAGCTTCAAGGGAGGATATACGGGTCGATAAGGCCTGCAGACTCAACAGTCGAGGGCATATTATGGTTGTGGTGACCCGAGTCACATTGTCAGGTTTTGCCCTCGAGCCTCGAGTAGTTCTCAGCAGTAGGGTCCTCTCTCTATGACTCAAGAAGCAGGTAATCCACAGGTCGCCCAGCCAGCTAGGGGTTGGGGTAGGGATCATAGAGGTGGAGGGAGAGACCATAGAGTGTTGGAACATATATGTATGTTCATATTTATATGTTTTGATAATTGACAAATCAATTTAGATGGAAAATAATATATGCCAAATAAATGTGAGTTATTATTGAATACACTTTGATTTATATTTTAACTAAAGTGTATTTATTTTGTAGATTTGCAAAAGCATACAAGGGGGAAGATAGGATTTGATATGCGAATTTAATATGCGCATTATTTGAGCGGACAAGAATTGGAGTCCAAGGAGTTCAAGACAAGATCAAGAAAAGATATGAAGAAATGAAAATAAATGAAGACCTTTTGTTGAGTCTTATTTATATTGTCTCTATTGTGATCTTGATCCGACTTTAAGTTTGAGTCTTGGCGTCTCTCATAAAATGGATTTTACAATATATGCATATCATAAATGATTTTACAATATATGCATATCATAAATATTTGTATTACATTTAAATCAAATTGGTTTTAAATGTTATATAATAAATATTTTCAATACATTTAAAACGAAATGATTTTAAATGTTTTATTGATCCGGAATGGTCATTACAATTGTTTTTCATATATAAGATATTTAATATCTTCAATCAAAGCTTTGAAAAACATTTTATAACTTATTTTCAATAAGTTAGTTGTTTTAAAAACGGACCATTTCCGCAAGGTCAGATAGTCGAATATCTGATATTGGATAGTCGACTATCCTGATGACCATTGCCAAGATAGTCGAATATCCATATCAGATAGTCGACTATCCTGATGACCGTTGCCAGCCCAACGGCTAGTAGGTAGTCGAATAACCATAAGTTAGTCGACTAACCTACAGATTTTCAGAATCTGTCTTTATGATTTTAGCAACGGCTAGGAGTGATTTTGGAGCTATAAATACACCCCAAAATCACTCATTAAACACACAACTTCTGACCTAAACATTCATAAGCTTTCAAATACTTTCAATATCATTTTGATCATTTTTATCACATTTTGAGAGCCAATTCTTTGAATTTATTGTTGTGTTCTTGAGCGTACTTGTTTACTCATATCTACTCTATTAAGAGAGTCTTGTTTAAGTGAGTGTTAAGTGTTTTTATACACTTGAAGGGAAGTTTATAATCTCTTGTTGTAAGAAGGAATATTTTGTTCCTTCGTGTGAAGTCTTGGAGTGTTGAATCTTCGAGCAAGATTGTTTGAGACTTGTGTGACTCAAGTTCTCAAGTTGTAACGGTTTGTTAAGTCTTGGGGTGAGGTATCCTCAAGCAAGAGAAGTCTTAAGGTGCGGTATCCTTGAGCAAGTGTAACGGTTTGTTAAGCACCCGTAAGCTTAACAAAGTTAGTGGAATCTCGAGAGAGTCTCTCGGGGACTGGACTAGCCACAGGTTGTGGTGAACCAGGATAACATCGGTGCGTTCGTTCCTTATTATTTACTTACCGCACTTATTTCATTCCTGCAATTTTTTAATTCCGCAAGTTTACACTATTTTTTATTATAACGCTATTCACCCCCCTCTAGCGTTAAGCACTTATTCTAACAATAGGTATCAGAGCCTAACTCTCTGTAAGACTTAACATTTGAGAGAATCCTTCTATGGCTTCTACTAGTAGTGCTTTTGCAGGAATAGGTGAAGGTCACCTTACCTTTTTGCCTCCAATATTTGATGGAAGAAATTACACATATTGGAAAGATCGGATGAGAATCTTCATCAAATCAAACAACTTTTATCTATGGCAAATCATCAAGTATGGTGAGCAAATGACGACTAAAGTTGGGAAGCCATGGTAACTGAATACAATACCAAGGCAATCAATATGTTGTATAGCGCTTTGAATCAAGAGGACTATTGGAAAATTTCCCACTGCAAAACTGCTAAAGATATGTGGGACAAGCTTGAGGACACTTATGAAAGTATGCCTCAAGAAGCGGACAGCTCATGTGATGAACCAACTGCCCGGTGTCTTATGGCAAACAAAGAAGAAGAGGTAAGTACTTCTAACTCTCACTTGTTTGAAGAAATACAAAATGCCTATGGTGAATTGTATGGTGAATTTTTTAATGCTTCCAAAACGATAAGAGAATTAAAGAAAACAATTTCTTTGCAAGAAACAGATTTTCAGAAAACACTTTCTTTGAAAGAAATAGATTTTGAAAGATTGACTAGTGAAAATGAGAAGCTAAAAGAAGAAAAGAATTCTTTTGAAAATGACACTAGTGTTCTTAAAAATAAAATTGAAGTTTTAGAAAAAGAAAATAATTTTTTGAAAAATGACAATGGCGATCTTAGAAATAAAATTAAAGCGATGAATGAAGCTTCTTCAATTGATAAATGCTCTATTTGCTTATCTTGTGATTCCTTGAAATTAGATAACATAGAACTTAGGAACACACTAGAAAAACGTAGTGTAGACATTCCTAAAACAGTTGAAGAGATTAAAAAGAAAAAGCCTAAGAAAAATAAAAGGCGTAAAAAGAATAAGAATCATGTTAAAAATTATGATGCACCACCTAGAAATAATTCTAGGATTTGTTCAAGTGAGCCTAGAAATAATCATTTTAGGCAACCTGGAAATAATTCTAGGAATGAGTCTAGAATTAACCATTTTAGACCACCTAGAAACGATACTAGGATTTTTAATAATAAGTCTAAAAATAATCTTTTTAGGACACCTAGAAACGACTCTAGGAATTGTGCTAATGAGTCTAGAAATAATTATTCTAGACCGCCTAGAAATAACTCTAGGAATTTCAACGCTCCTAGGAATGATGATTTTAGATCACCTAGAACGTATTTAGCACAACCTAGTCATATGCACAACCCGAATGTTGTATGTCACTACTGCAACCGGGTAGGACACATAGCACCCACATGTTTCGCAAAATAGGGATTTATCTTTTGGCTATGATTATTATTTGTCTACCCCCAAGGACCCAAAAGTGTTTGGGTACCAAAAACCTATTTTTAGGTACTTTTGCAGGTGTGCTTGAAGGCTACAATATTGTAGTAGATGCACCAAGCACGACACCTCATTGCATCAAGGGGGAATTTCGGTTAGTTATCCTTTTTGATAAAAACCGAATTGTTGATATGTGCCAGCAACCGATATTAACATATTTGTTGTTAATTTGGTTCTTATATTGTTGAAATTTTTGATGTGCTTAATCGTAATAGTTGATATGTGTTAACAATTGAGATATCCTTGTTAACAATTAATATCAATTATCTTTGTTGAATAATATGTTGAAAATTTGTATCAATTATTAAATGATTGATCCATGTTTTGATAATTATTTTTGGTATCAATTTTTTTTAATTCATGTTTTGATAAACTTTTAAAATAACAATTGGTATCAATTATTTTTTAGAAATAATGATTGATCCTTGTTAGTTATTTTTTGATAAGAATCTAATTGTTGATAAGTGTTAACAATTAGTATCTTTTTGATAAAAATAACCTTTGAAATGTTTGTGCAACAATTGATAACAGTTGGTATGTATTAACTGTTAGCTTGCTTCAAATAAAAACATTTCATTTATGATTTGATAATTGTCATTTGTGGTTTAAAAAACTGTTGGTATATACTAGAAAAATAAATAAATTTTTTGGTGTGTATTAACTGTTAGCATATTTTTGTCAAAAAACTTTTCACTCATGTTTTTGATGAATGCTATTTTTGGTTTGAAAAATAATTGATATATTCCTGAAATAAATGATTCATGTTTTTGGCAGTTGATAAAAGTATTTCTGTTAAAAATCGACTCTTGATGAATATATCTTTTGGTCTGAATAATGGTTGGTATATTTTTTTCAAAATTTGATTTATGGTTTTAATAAAACTGTTGATTTGTTATATATTAACAGTTGACATTTTTTTGGTAATATGTTTTACTAAAAATAACAATTAGTATCACTGTTAATAAAATAACATTTGATACATTTGTTATGTTTTCCAACAAATGGTTTTATCATTGTTTTATAACAATTGGTATATCTATGTTTTGTTGGTATGTCTTGATAAATTTCTAGCAATCTTCATATTGCATACTCCTCATTGTCTTTCCTATTTTATTTTGACATTCTGAAAATGTCGAAAAAGGGAAGTAGCCTTAATATACTCTCTTCTTGCTAAATGCCAAAAGAGGAAGTGTTTAGGCGATATGCGTCAAGTAAGGGGGAATGTCTTTACATTCTAGTTTGCCTTATTTGAGGGGGAATTTTTCATTAAGGAAAAATAGATTGCATGAATTTTATTGATGATATTATCTTGATGATATTTCTTGTATTTTAAAAATAATTTTTATTGATGATATTATGTTTGGAGCAACTAATAAATTTGTATGCAAGGAGTTTTAAAACTCGTGACTAGCAAAATTTGAGATGTCAATGATGGACGAGCTTAATTTCAACTTAAGGTTGCAAGTGAAACAAATGAAAGAGGGAACTTTCATGTGTCAAACTCAATATTGCAATAAGTTGCTAAATCTAGTTGAAATAAGCAACACCAAAGCAATGGCCACTTCAATGAATTTATATGACTATCTTGACAGAAATGTGAAAGGTAAGGAGAGCAATACCAAGAATTACAAAGGTATGATCGTTCCTTACTTTACCTTATTGCTAGTAGACTTGATATAATATTTAGCGTTTATTGATGTGCTAGATATAAATCATGTCCAAAGGAGTCACATATTTCTGCGGTTAAACGAATAATGAAGTACCTAATTGGAACTTTAAATGTGGGACTTTGGTATCCCAAAGGTCCTTCACGCCAATTAATTGGCTATTCCGTCTCTGATCTTGCAGGATGCAGATTAGACCGCAAAAGCAATAGTGGCACTTGCCATTTGCTTGGTAACTCCTTAGTTTCTTGGTTTAGCAAGAAACAAGTTAGTATTGTTTTTGTTTTATTGAATAATTACTGACTTGAGCGTCGGAGACGTTTACTTTCTTTCTTTTTGCAGGTATCGCCCTAAAGACAGGGGGAACCAAGATGAAGTTTTTAATTCAAGTCGATACTTTTTTTGGCTTCTGAATTTTTGATTTTGGAAATAGCATATTTGTTTTGATAAAATTATTTTCATAAAATTATGATATATATTTTTACCAAAAATATAGTTTATTTTTAAATAAACAAATTCCATAAAATGAAAACTATTTTTCCAATATTTTCTGTTTAAACGATTTTTCAAAGTCGTCGAAGTTAGTCGACTAACTTGCAGTTATTCGAATAACTTGATTATCCAGAAAATCAAGCTATTTCCAGATAGTCGACTATCCCAGAAGATATTCGACTATAGTTCCCAGATAGTCAATAAGATATTCGACTATCTACGGCCAGCTTTCAAAAATCTGACCATTTTATAGCCGTTCAAATCAGTCCAAAAATCTGATTTTTGTCATTCAATGCTATGTTTTCTTGAACTCTATAAATAGGAATAGTGTGTACTCATTGTTTCACACCAAAATCATTCTTGTTCAAGAATTCTCTTCAAAAATTATATTCCAAATTTCTTTCAAAAGTTCTTCTAGCCTACAAATTTCAATGGCAAATAGAAGTTCTAAACGTTCTCGTGCCGGTAAGAATGTCCCTTCTTCTTCCAATACTCCTCCATCTATATTTGGCTATGATGATGGATCGGTTCTTTGGTTCGAACAAGAAGTCGAACTACAAAGATTTATTCAAAAGTTTGATAATCGAGAAATTCTTCCACCTCGATTCACCACCGGAAGATATCTTGCGGATTCCATTCATTCCAATATTCTTCTACAAAGTTCAATAATCGACTTTGTATATTTGAAATATGATTTCATTCATCCTCTTTTGATTCAAGCCTTCTATTCAAATCTTAAGAAAGATGAGGATGGGGTACTCTCTACCAAAGTTAATGATATTCCTATTCTTCTAAGTGAAGAAAATATTCAAGCTCTCACGAATCTTCCTCGTGATGGCCAAGACATCAATCAATATTCCGGCGTCGAAGGAATACTCTATGATGAACAAGTCCTTTTCAACCTTATTGGAATTGGACCCTTGGAATTTTCTCAAGAGCAAAAGAGAGCTCCCATTAAAGGAATGTTTCCGGAATTTCGTTTGATTTTTTACATTATCACTCGGATTCTCAAACCGAGGAAAAGCAATCACACCACAATTGGCCGTGAAGACGCAAAAATCATGCATGCTATTGTTTCCAAAGCACGCATAAATTGGTGTAAATTTGTTCTTACACATATGTTTGATTCTATATGAGGTGACAAACCTCTTCCATATGCATTTTTTATAATGCATCTTCTTGAAGCGTCTCAAATCAACACTAATGTTGGCACCAAGAAAAATCGTACCAAACATTGGGAAATACAAGAGACTTCTTTCCATGGCCATGATCAAATTCCCCATCCTCCTCCAACTCAAGCTCGTCGTCCTCGTGCTCAACCGGATGCGTCTCTTCAAACCATCTCGGAACAACTTGCTTCTCTATCAACTTCAATGAATCGAATCAATAGAAATGTGTCTCGCACGGAAAGAAATGTGCGACGACTTAGTGACGAAATCCACGGATATTTTGACCATGTCAATTATTCGTATTCTCACGTCTATTCTGCAAGTACTTCTAGCGACGATTTCGACGACGATGAAAGTTCTTGATTTGTATTTTCATTATTTGAAATGTATTTTACATTAGTTGAAATGTATTTTCAATTACTCTTCATTAATGAAATTATCTTTTTGTTAATGTCAAAAGGGGGAAGATAAGGGTATATGCATATTTATTTTTTTTGGGAAGATAAAGGGTATATTTCTTTTCCATGCATTAGGGAAGATAAGGGTATATGCATACTTATTTATTTATATGCATATTTATTTTATTGCATAAATTAAGGGGGAACTCAATAATGACTTGTCTTATATTTGGCATAGTTTTATATAAGGGTATATGCATATTCCCATAAAGGTTTGCCATTATCAAAAAGGGGAAAATTGTTGGAACATATATGTATGTTCATATTTATATATTTTGATAATTGACAAACCGATTTAGATGGAAAATAATATATGCCAAATAAATGTGAGTTATTATTGAATACACATTGATTTATATTTTAACTAAAGTGCATTTGTTTTGTAGATATGCAAAAGCATACAAGGGGGAAGATAGGATTTGATATGCGAATTTAATATGCGCATTATTTGAGCGGACAAGAATTGGAGTCCAAGGAGTTCAAGACAAGATCAAGAAAAGATATGAAGAAATGAAAATAAATGAAGACCTTTTGTTGAGTCTTATTTATATTGTCTCTATTGTGATCTTGATCCGACTTTAAGTTTGAGTCTTGGCGTCTCTCATAAAATGGATTTTACAATATATGCATATCATAAATGATTTTACAATATATGCATATCATAAATATATTTTTACATTTAAAACAAATTGGTTTTAAATGTTATATAATAAATATTTTCAATACATTTAAAACGAAATGATTTTAAATGTTTTATTGATCCGGAATGGTCATTACAATTGTTTTTCATATTTAAGATATTTGATATCTTCAATCAAAGCTTTGAAAAACATTTTATAACTTATTTTCAATAAGTTAGTTGTTTTAAAAACGGACCATTTCCGCAAGGTCAGATAGTCGAATATCTGATATTGGATAGTCGACTATCCTGATGACCGTTGCCATGATAGTCGAATATCCATATCAGATAGTCGACTATCCTGATGACCGTTGTCAGCCCAACGGCTAGTAGGTAGTCGAATAACCATAAGTTAGTCGACTAACCCACAGATTTTCAGAATCTGTCTTTATGATTTTAGCAACGGCTAGGAGTGATTTTGGAGCTATAAATACACCCCAAAATCACTCATTAAACACACAACTTCTGACCTAAACATTCATAAGCTTTCAAATACTTTCAATATCATTCTGTATGTAGGCTTGTCAAATAAATAGCTAAATGTAGCTAGTGTAGTATATCATGTTATACTGCACAATAATGTATAATAACACATTATGTTAGGTGTATCCAAGTACTTAAGCATGTAACTAGATATACTTGAATTCAATAAGAAAATAGACTTGAAAACAAAAATAATTTCAAGTAACCTCATTATTACTAACATGTTTTATTTCTACACAGAAGAAGATGAACAATCAATAAAAGCTTCTTGGATTTAGTCAAAGTAGGATGTAATATTTTAATGATGCAAACACTATTTATATTCATATTTTGGATACGTACTACTGTCAAGAATATTGTTATCTAAGTCTATTGTTGATTACTTCTATTTATATTCTAATAATACAAATCAATTAAGAAGCAGTTCATTAAAATCATTACATCTTTATTCATAAATAAAGAGATCATGGTGAAGTATGAGTATCTTTCTCTTTCTATTTTTGTTTTTAAACAAAATTGAGAAAAACTAAGTATCCAACAAAACATATCATTATTCTTACAAAAGAGAGAAACATGTTGTACCTGATAATTTTAAATCAGAGTCGAGAACTTTAAAAGAGGATAACTTACCGTGATGGTTTGAGACTCGTGCTGATAACGTGTTATAAAATGAAAGCAATTTAGTAAAACATGAATAAGAAATATAAGCAACTTAGTGAAACATGAACAAGAAATATAGATAGAGAGAAGGAAGACATTTTCTTCTTCAATTGTGTGTAATTTCCTATCTATTACAAGGCCTTTATATAGGCATAAAAAATGAAGAAAATATGTCATGGAATATGTCATTGAACATACAAAATATGTCATTGAATATGTTATAAATCATTTGAGATGAAGATCATGGAAGAAGAGTAGACATCCACCATAATTACTCTTTATCGTAACAAATGCTAATATTTTAGTCCATTTTCTTTTGTGAATGATGACATAATTCGTCTTCTAGAAAGTTGTAATTTTCAGTTCGACTTATGGATGGCGATTTGGACCCACAGGAAGTATTATTCAATTGGAATGATAAACTTTTCTTCTTCACGTGGGGACTCCTATTTAACAAACTCATTTTAATTGGAGCAAAGAAGTCTCTTTTCATTTTTTTCCCTTCCTTTAATGTCTATGTATTAGGTTTCTCTTCCTTTTCTCGGTCAATTCGTTAAATTTTAAATTCCTTTTATATGTAGACATTTTGTTACTATTCTTCTTGTTAATCCATCAACACGTATACTAATAGTATGTAATAACATTGCCTAGTGGCTAGTGTAGAATAGAAGCATTTGTAAATTAGACCTCACCTTACTTGTATTAAAGTAAGCAAACACAGTTTGTGCTTGTAATTATCAAACATGAATACTGTAAATAAAGTTTTGATATATTATTACGTGATTGATTTTTTCCGTTATTTAATTAATCTCGCATCAAAAGGCATTTGGTTTTGCACTTTGCAGTAAGACTTGGGTTGGTCCAAATTTTGTAATTTGTAGTTAATATTAAGGGACCTAATATTAGTTGATCTTGTTTAACCTTCTTAATGTATGATGGCATTAAATGAATATTTGAAGTATTAGTGTCATTAACACATCGAGTGACTTCAAAGTGACAGAATTCACAATATCCAAATTATTGAAACCTCAATTTTATTACTTGAGCAAACTTCCATTATTAACAGAAATTGAAGTCGCAGCCAACAATGACCATTACACGAGAAGCCAATAATCCTTCTGTCATTTGATATGATGGTTAATCAAAAATAATTCTGGAATAAAAATTCAGTATCATCTTATTTTTATTTGATTATTAATTTTGGTATAAATTATTCAAAATTAAAAATAGTATGAAGATAATTTATACCTACTAGAGGATGGAATAGTAATTCCGGGATAAATTATCACAGGATTGATACAACATATTAAACGGGCAATAAAAAATAGAACGTTACATACTCTTTTAGTCTTATTTTTAATAAATTGCTTTGCAGACTCAAACAAGAAATCAAACAAATAAAAAGATTATTATATATGAAAATGAAAAGCCTCAGCTTAAGTAAATTTCAAGGTACTTGATGAAAAAATTCTCAAAATAAATTATTCTGCGGAGAGTTTAAGAAGAAGAAAAAGCTCAATTAATAACATTCTTATTTATGTCTTAATTGATCTATCGAAAAATCCGAAAACATTACAAAAAGTGCTTCACGTATCAAGTATAGAATAATTTGAAAACAATAACTATATAGAGCTTCTATTGTAAATAGTATGTGGATGAAAGTTCATGTGTGAATAGTTTGGAAATGGATTTCCATACTTTATGTTCATTTCTTGCGCTATTTTACTATAGTAATCTTTGCCTTTTATGCATATAAAAAGCTATGTAAATGGCAGTGGAAAAATATACCAGAAGAAGTGAAAAGCTCCTATTTCTATTTTTGTTTCTTATTTATATTTTACTAAATTATTTTTCATAACAACTTCAACTTGATATAAATTTATTTGGAGAATATATGCGCAAGAGACCTCTTTCATTAATCCAAGAACATGTAAAGTTTTGAAGAATGACAAATGAACTCAGTCATGGACCAGGTCCATCAGGTGAAGCACAGTGATTGCCTACCTATAAATGTGAGATGCATGTGAAGGAGATAAGTCACATCGATCAAACAGCAATATCTCTTGAACTTATCGAAAAGGTTGAATATTGGATAAGGAGAGAAAGTCTCCTTATGAGAAGAGAACACAAATCCGGATAAAGGATAAGGTTGGAGTTTGTGTTGATCAAGGACTAAACTCCGATGGAAGATTAGCAATTGGGTCTCAATCAAACTCTGATAACTAACTCATTAAATAATATTGATTGTTCTCTTTTACAGGTATTGCACATACACATAAGTTAAACTAAATTGAGAGCAATAGAGCAAGGTAATTTTGCAAGCAATTTATGTGAGATCGAGTGTCACATTCCTGAAGCTACTTGAACAAGATAGAAGAAAGTTCCATTATATTTTTTCTTATTCTAGTTCAATTGTAGTAGATGATTTAAAGTGGTACCATTCAGCGTTCATAGAAGCATTTGTACTAGGTACTTTGAGTGTTCAAGTTATAAGCTAACTTGGAGTTGTCGCAACAATTGAGGTTGTATCCTACAAAGGGATTAGAGTTAATCCTTAGGTTTACAAAGAGTTTTGTAAATGCTTTTTTGGCTCAGTGATTTTAGTGAAAGTTTGAAAAAAATCTTATTGAGTAGTAGGTCGTGATTTTTTCACCTTTTGAGCCAGGTGTTTTCCACGTAAAAATCTCTGTGTCCTTTCGTTTAGGTACTTTTAATTCTGCAAACAATAGTAGTTATAACAACTAGAAGAACGAGGTCAAAATTGCGTACCACACAAATTACCTCCCCCCCTCTCGCGTGTGGTCTTGATGTTTAGAATATCAATCGGTATCAGAGCGGGTTATCCTTGAAGAGGTAACACCTTAGGAAAAGATCAACATAAGTGCACCACCTGGGAACTGAGAAGGACAATCCACTATCAGGCCTCCATTTTTCAATAGACAATACTATTATTGGTGGAAGCAAAAGATGAGGGATTAAATCATAGGAGAAGATTATAAAATCTGGGACAGTCATTGATGATCCTTTAGCAACTAAAAAGAAGAATGAGGAAGGAGTGGATGTGCCAAAGACAACGGCTGACTGCACTGCTGAAGACATGAAGAAGTGGAAGAAAAATGCTAAGGCCAAAAAATGGCTTGTGTATGGACTAGGTCCAGATGAGTATAGTCGGATCCAAAGTTGTACCACTACTAAAGAAATTTGGGACACTTTGCAAGTGGCTCATGAAGGAACACCTCAAGTGAAAAGATCCAGAGGAACATTGTTGTATTCTCAATATGAGAATTTTACTATGAAGGAAGAAGAAATTATCCAAGAGATGTACACTAGGTTCACTACACTGACAAATATACTTAAGTCTCTTGGGAGGATTATTCTTGAAGAAGACAAGGTTGAGAAAATTTTGACAAGGATTCTGCCACTCTCATGAGAAAGCAAAACCATTGCTATTCAGGAATCTAAGAATATTGTTATCTTCAAGCTGGATGAACTGAGTGGAAATCTTACTGCTTATGAACTGAGAAGGCAAATTATGAAGATGGATATACCCAAGAAGAGAGAAGTATAGATCTTAGAATTGCTGAAGGTTCAGATCTGGAGGATGATGAGATAGCTATGATCATTAGAGATTTCAAAAAGTATATGATGAGAGGAAAGGGTTTTTCAAGAGGTACAACCTTCAACAAACCAAGGGCTCCTTAGAAACAGACCAATGAGGGTTGCTACAAGTGTGGTAAGACTGATCACATGATCAAGAACTTCCCTCAATAGGAAATTGAGTGGAAGAAACAAAGGGCTGAACGAAGGAACGGGAAGAAGGAACAAGTTCAACCAAAAAGAAACAAAGGATCAACAGAGGCTATGGTTGCTGCCTGGGGAGAAACATTAGATGAGGACTCAGAAGATGAAGCTGAAGAGGAACATGCTCTTATGGCTATTTGAGATCAGATGATGAATAAGAGGTGAGTATTCTTCATCTCAAATGCAAGATTAAATTTCTGTCTAAAGAAAGGTTATCTGAGTTGTTACAAGACTTCATTGATGAGTATGAAATAATCAACAATAAAAAAGGAAGATCTGTCTAGAGAATGTGTGATCCTAAAAGCAAAATGCAAAAGTCTATAGTCTAGGGCTAATGCGAGTGATTGAAAAAATGCTGAGTTGAAGAACCAGATATTTGAACTTGACAGTAGTGTCCTAGAACTTAGGTCTGAAAACCTAAAACTGAAACTAGGAACATAAAGAAGAAAGCTGATCTCACCTGTCTCACTCTAGAGGAATACTAAGGAAAAATGAAGGATGAATTGATTAAAGTCCTAAAAGAAGATCTAGGAAAGGTGAAACATGAACTAGACAAAATTTTCAAATGGAACAAGGCTTCTGATGCAGTTTCTTGGTTGCAAGAGCATCAAAGCAACAATAAAAGAGGACTCGGCTATGAGACTTAAGAACTAAGTGGGACCCTAAAAGCAAGTACCTCACACTTCCTGAGAATAAAATCTGCACCCACTGTGGCAAGACTGGTCATTACAAAAATAAATGTAATGCAAAAGAAAAGGTTAGTCAAAAGAACAAAAAATTTATTCAAGAGAAGAACAAGCTACCTGGGTGGGCTAGAAGAAATCTGATTTATGCCTTTGCCCATAAAAAGGGACCCAAACTAGTTTGGGTTCCTAAGACTAACCCTTGATTTTGTTTTGCAGGTCCAAATGAAAGGAGGTAGCCAAATATGGTACATGGATAGTGGATGCTCAAAATATATGACTGGGAGCAAGGACCAGTTCCTTTCACTTGAGGACTTAAAAGGAGGTAATGTCTCCTTTGGTAATAGTATGAGAGATGAGATCATTGGGGTTGGAAAGGTAGGTAAGACAGACTCTCACTCCATTGAGAATTTCTACTTGATAGACGGCTTGAAATATATCCTGATCAGTGTGTCACAACTGTGTGACAGAGGTAACCTTGTAGCATTCACCTCTATTAAATGCTTTGTGATTAATCTTACCACTGACAAGATTGTATTATAGGGAAAGAGAGTTAACAATATTTACATTATAGATTTGTCTACTGTCTTTGAAAATGAACTCACTTGCCTAAGTGTATTGGTTAATTATTCCCTCATGTGGCACAAAAGACTTGGTCATGCAAGCTTGAATCAGTTAAACAAATTAGTCTCTAAGTACTTGATGATAGCGTTAGCTAATATCAAGTTCAAGGAAGGGTTACCTAATATCAAGTTCAAGGAAGACAAAGTTTGTGAGGCATGTGCAAGAGGGAAGCAGGTAAGATAATCCTTTAAAAGCAAGAAAATGGTAAGTACAACCAAGTCGTTGGAACTGGTCCGTATGAATTTATTTGGTCCAACGAGAATTATGAGCGGAGGTGGAAAGAAATATATAATGGTACTTGTTGATGATTATTCTAGATTTACTTGGATTCTATTTATAACTTCCAAAGATGAAAGATTTGACATGTTAACTACATTTGTTAGAAAAACTCAAAAACAATTAGGAAATCAACTTGCATCCATTAGGTCTGATCATGGAACTGAGTTTGAAAGTTCCAAGTTTCCTGAATTCTGTGATGAAAATGGAATAGATAATAATTTCTCTGGCCCTAGGACTCCTCAACAAAATGGAGTAGTTGAAAGGAAAAATAGAACTCTTGAGGATATGGCTAGAACCATGCTGCTTTCTAGTAAATTGCCCCACAGCTTCTGGGCAGAGGCTGTAAACACTGCATGTTACATAATCAATAGATGCATGACTAGACCTCTTGTAAAGAAGACTCCCTATGAGTTAATTAAAGGAAGAAAACCAGACATATCCCATCTAAGGGCATTTGGTTGCAAGTTCTTTGTGCATAATAATGAAAAAGACTCCCTAGGTGAGTTTGATCCCAGAAGTGATGAGGGAGTATTCTTGAGATATTATTCACATAGCAAAGCATATAAAGTGTTTAATAAAAGAACTCTGTTTGTAGAAGAAAGTGTACATGTAGTATTTGATGAAACTAACATTCTTTATGGAAGACATGAACATGAAAATGAAGCCATTGGATTGGGAAAAGACTTGACTGAAGCCTCAGCACAAGTCAAACTGGGATCAACAGAAGGAACAGGTTCTTCCACCCAAGGCAACATGATAGGGGGAACTAATCAAAGAGGAATCGTAATAAATCCCTCAAAGGAACCTGTTCATGAGCATGTATTTCCGTAATAGAACATGGGAGAAACATCTAGCAGAAACCAGTTGGTTGTGAAACCTCACAAGTATCAAAGTTCTAATACCATTGAGAATATTATCACTGATCCAGCATCTGGAGTTAAAACTAGATCACAACTAAAGAATATGTGTTCTTTTGATGCCTTTTTGCCTCTTATTGAACCTAAAAATATTGTTGAGGATTTGCAGGATGCATATTGGGTGATTGCTATGTAAAATGAACTCAATCTGTATAAAAGAAGTCAAATTTGGCATCTAGTTTTAAAACCCAAGAACAAAGCAGTCATTGGTACAAAATGGGTCTTCAGAAACAAACTTGATAAAGATGAAAGAGTTAGAAGAAACAAGGCAAGACTGGTGATCCAAGGCTACATCTAAGAGAAAGGCATAAACTATGATGAGAATTTTGCTCCAGTTGCAAGACTAGAAGCAATCAGACTCCTTATAGCCTTTGCAGCACACATGAAATTCACTCTTCATCAAGTGGAAGTCAAAAGTACCTTTCTGAATCGGTATCTGAAAGAAGAGGTTCTTATAAAACAACCTCCAGGGTTTGAGAGCAAGGAATGTTCTGAGCATGTGTACAAGTTAGACAAGGCTCTCTACGGACTCAATCATGAATCAAGAGCATGGTATGAAAGATTGCCCAAATTCCTGCTGGAGCATGGTTACAAAAGAGGTAAAATTGATAGGACCTTATTCTTAAGGGAAAAATTGTAAGGATCTGCTTGTTGTGCAAATATATGTCGATGACATAATCTTTGGGGCCACTACTGATAAGCTAAGTAAAGACTTTGCAAAATTAATGGGGAATGAGTTTTAGATGAGCATGGCGGATGAGCTTAACTTCTTCTTAGGCTTACAAATCAAACAAAGTCAAAATGGAACCATGATCCACCAATAGAAGTATGCAAAGGAACTAATCAAAATTTTAAAACAAAAAATCAAAGGAAACAGACACACCCATTGCAACTGCTACTAAATTAGATTTGATGAAACTGGTTCATTGATCAAAAGTTGTATAGGGGTATGATTGGTTCACTTCTATATCTTACTACTAGTAGACCTAACATTGTTTTCAATGTAGGGCGTTGTGCTCGCTTTCAGGCAAATCCTAAATAGTGTCTCCTGACTGTTGTCAAAAGGATACTAAGATACTTGAAAGGCACCACTGATTTGTGTCTTTGGTATCCCAAAGGTAGCAATTTTAATCTAGTTGGATATGCTGATGCTGATTATACAGGTTTTATAGTGGATAGGAAGAGCACCTTAGGTATGGAACACTTCCTTGATTCATGTCTTGTGTCATAGGCTACTAAAAAGCAAAACTTATTGGCCTTATCTACTGCTGAAGCAGAGTATGTTGTTGTTGCATGTTGTTGTGCTCAATTGCTATGGATCAAACAACAGCTGATAGATTTTGGTATTTAAGTTGGTTGTATTCCAATATTCTGTGATAACAGTAGTTCTATAATTATGACAAAGAACCATGTTCATCATAAGAGAACTAACCACATAGATGTTCACCACTTCTTAAGAGATAACTATGAGAAAGGATTGATCTCCATAGAATTATGTGCTACTGACAAGCAAATTATTGACATTTTCACTAAAGCACTGAGTAGAGAAAACATTAAGAGGAACAAGTTGGAAGTAGGGATGATTAAGATCACCTAATAGGTCCAGTTCAGAATGCACAATGAAAAAAATAAAAAAATGAATTTTTTTTATTAGGAGTTCAAACTTTGTAAATATCTAGATTAATTCTTACTCAGTTACATACATTAATTAGTATACTCCTATGATATGTGTATATATGACTCACTGATCTCTTAAAAAGTTTTTTCTATTATGGCATCTGAGGCATGTTCAAGAGAGTTCCACATGAAGAACATGGTTCATCAGTATGAGTTCATGTGAAAATACATGTATGTTTTCAATACTTTGTATAATTAGAAATATTAACAATCCAAGCAGGAGCAGAAGTCCTGTCATTGCAAAATTCCAAGAAATTCTCTTCGTTGAGGCATTGAACCAGTTTCGTCCATTTAGAACTCTAAACTATGATTTTTGCCTAAAATATAGGGAAGCCAAATAATCATTAAAGGACTGGAATTACATGTTGATTAGACTTCTTTTTGACCTCTGAAAAGCTGTCGTTACTGAGTAAATGTCTAATTTCCTTTAAGTACACACAACATCTCTAATCTTCTTCATTATTTAATAACCGTCAAAATTTATCTCAAAATTTTAATTACCTTCTTCTCCAAAAATTCGCAAATCTTCTCAAGCAGCGAAGAACCATGTCTAACCCCCCCCCCCCAAGATAATCCTTGCACTCCTCCACCACCATCTCCCTCCAATTCATCCTTATCTACTTGTCCTAGTGAAACCCCAAAACCTAGGTTTCGAAGGCAGAAAATGTTGGCTAGAAAAATTGTAGCCTCTGGAGAATTGAGGAAGGTTTTAAATAAGAAATTGAAAGCTAGCTATTCTAAAGAAAGCTCAAATCAAGAATCTGACTCCAATTCTGAGTCAGAATCATTTAATCCAGCTAGTGAAGGTGAAGAACATGGGTCTTTTAACACTGAAAAAATTCAAGAAACCCCTACTTAGGTAAGTTCTTCTGTGGTTGAAAATTTAGAAAATAGGTTTGTTCGAGTTGATCTTACTAGTGATGTAAAATTGGCTGAAATGAGTAGAAGTGGAGGTAAAAAGAAAGGAAAAGAGAGAGAGATGGTGAAAGTGGTGAAGAGAGGGGAAATAGGAAGAAAGGATTTCCTACTATATGTGGATTTGTTGAAGAAAGTGGCATAAAGTCAGGGAAATTGGCTTTTGGGAGGCAGCAGAGGGTTTGGTTCATCTAAGCAAACAAAGAGATGAACCTGTTTCATCTGCTGAGGAAACCTTGGTTGACCTTCTGAAAAGGTTGGGCGAGTTATGACCCAAAGAAGCGCAAAACCACTTCACAAAAAGCTCCAACTGCTTCCAAGCCAACCAAGAAAAGCATAACTTAATCCCCAGAACCTACTGTCCCTTTAATTCCTAATGGAAGAGCCATTAGAAGCAAGGTAAAATAATCTGAAGCTGAACTACAAAGAGCTCTAGAAGAAAGAAAGAAAAAGAAAAAGGAAAAGGGAAAGGCAAAGGCTACAGAATCCTCTGAGGCTGCAGAAGAAGAGGATATGGATCATCAAGAGAGAGGAATGACAGTGGAGGTTCCTATACCCAAACCCAAAAAGTCCAAGACTTCTTCCAATAAGTCTTCATCTGTACATGTGTCTGTTGAACCCTCACTTGCCAAGAGGACAAGATCTATAGTGAAAGGCAAGCAAGTAAAAATTACTGAAGAAGATGATGAGTGGAGTGGAGTGAAGAAGAACAGGACAAGTTTGCTATTTTTGGCAAAAGAAAAATATTAAAAGACGGACTGTTGAAGGACCTGGGTGAACCAGGAATGATGAGACTGTTGGATGCTCTAGCTGCACAAGGTTGGAAGGACATGGTCTTGAAATGGATGGGAGGTTGACCTGGAATGAACTGATTGAATTTATGGTCAATGCTGTAGTGAAGGATAGAGTAGTCATCAGCCTGGTTAAAGGAGTCAAAGTGAAGTTTGATGCACTCAAAATTGGCGAGATCCTGGACATACCTACTGAATGGTATGATGATTATACAAGGCAAAGGTGGCCATGTCTGGATTCTCTCCCCCATTGTTGTTGAAATCACTAGAAGGTTTTGTGATTCTGAAGATGTGCTTGAAGCCAGATTTGTGCAGAAAAATGAGATGAGACCTAAGCACAATGTCTTGTTTGAATTTTTCAAAAAGTGCCTTTTGCTCAGACATGAGAGAATGCGCACTGCAAATTATGTGGACCTGGTTCTTATGGAGTGCTGGTGAGAGGAATGCAAATCAACTACCTGCTTTTGTTGTAAAATTGCTAGACAAGGTCATCAATGTCTCCAAGACTCATGCCACTCCATATGGGTTCATATTGACTACAGTTCTGGATAGGCTGAATATGTCTTTGAAGAAATGGGAAATGGCATCAAGCAAGGAATATTTTGGTGTAAAGACTCTGCTTGTTTGTGACTATCTAGTTAATGCCATCTCAATTGAACCTGGTTCATCTATGAGGAAACCTATCAACAGCAAGGTTAGGGCTTTGGTTCAGGAATGTGGAACTAAAGATGATGAAACTACTAGGCTCAAGGCTCGTGTAGTTGAATTGGGGACTGAGACGGATGGCCTTAGAAGTGAGCTAGCAAAAGAAAAGGAGAAGAGTGATGGAATATTTCAGAACAAGTTGAACCTTCTCCAGTCTCAACCCTCTAGTTCCTCCAAATCCTAGGTCTCCCAGCACTTGTCTTCTGAACTAGTCTAGTACCCTTAGTGACCTAGATTAGGGATTTTTTATTTTTTTGCTGATGTTTTGGAAGTTTTTCTTTCTTTTTGTGCCCTGTTTGTAAAAGCATATCTCTATCAATGACAACTGCTATTTTTCTCTTGTTCTATGTTGATTCTGATCCTAATATTTTAAAATTATTTGTTGATTATTGATAATTACACAATGATATCACTTGCAGTTGGCTTAGTGTCTATGAGTACTTTTTAACATTTGGGATTCACAGCATGTATGGAACTTTTCGATAATTCCAAAAGGGGGAAGAAATATTGTGTTTTACTCATTATTCTGAATTAAGTGATATTTATAACCTAGTTAACCTGGTCCTTGATGATAAGTAAATTTTTCTAAGTCAAGTGTTGATGGTTAAGCTGAGTTCTTACAGGTCTCTGTCAGTAAAAAACACAGAGTTTGTCCTCATCAAAAAGGGGAAATTTGTTGGTCCAAGAACAGGTGAAATTTTGAAGAATGACAATGAACTCAGTCATGGACCAGATCCATCAGGCGAAGCAAAGTGATTGTCAACCTATAAATATGAGATGCACGTGAAGGAGATAAGTCATATTAATCAAGCGGCAATATCTCCTGAACTGGTCGAAAAGGTTGCATATTGGATAAGGATGAAAAGTCTCCTTATGAGAAGAGAACACAAATTCGGATAAAGGATAGGGTTAGAGTTTCTGTTGATCAAGGACTCAACTGTGAGCACAAGAGTTTGTAATGAATGCTTTTATTAGTACTTGAAATAAGCTTTATTCCTCCTGGCCAATTCACCACTTCTCACTTACTTACTACTTACTCAAACAATACCGGCTTGAACAAGGAAAGCGGTCCCTTACCTTCTCTATTTCCTTCCCGTAATCGAACCCGGTAATAAGATTTGAACATGGATTCATTCCCATCGACTGGATCTTTCACAGAGACCAAGAATTGACACGGGTTTGCCGTAATGCTAAAACTATGGCGAATGCATCTATCGTCATTGATGCATAAATAAAGATACCAATTAGTAGTGATTGAATTCCTTCTATGGTTCCACATGAGAAACCAGTACGAATATAACCTACATGTCCAATTGAACTATGAGCTAGAAGTGGAAGATCAGCAATTGAGTCTCAATCAAATTCTAATTACCAACTCATTAAATAACAGTGATTGTTCTCATTTACAGATATTGCACATACTCAGAAGTTAAACTAAATTGAGAGCAAGGCAATTTTGCAAGCAATTTATATGAGATTCGAGTGTGCACTTCTGAAGCTACTTGAACAAGATAGAAGAATCAGTTCCATTGTGTTTTTTCTTATTCTAGTTCAATTGTAGTAGATGGTTTAAAGTTATACCTTTCAACTTTCATAGAAGCATTTGTACTAGGTACTTTGAGTGTTCAAGTTATAGGCTAACTTGAAGTTGTCGCGACAGTTGAGGTTTTGTGCTACAAAGGGAGTATAGCTAATACTTAGGTTTACAAAGAGTTTTATGAATGCTGTTTTGACTCAGTGATTTTAGTGGAAGTTTAGGCAAATCCTACTGAGTAGTAGATCGTGGTTTTTTCACCTTTTGAGCCAAGTATTTTTCAAGTAAAAATCTTTGTGTTCTTTATTTTATGTACTTTTAATTTCAAAAACAGTAGTAGTTAGAACACCTAGAAGAACCAGGTTCTTCTAAAGCGAAAATTGGATACCATACAAATCACCCTCTCCCCCCTCCCCCTTGTGTGGTACTAATGTTTAGAACATCAACCCATAAGTGATAGTCAATCATTAAAAATGATGCTATTACATGTTCAAATATAGTGACTTTGATTCAAGTTTTCATCTTCCGTTTTGATGAAAAAATAGGAAAATTATAATAAAAAATTATGCGATACAAACAAATATACTATATTTATCATTATTGGTTATTCTTTTGAAAATTATCATTCGTAACTATATTTGCATTTTACAAATTCATTTGCAGTACTGAAATAAGAGATTTAATATTTCTGAACTAAAATGAGAGAGAAACAAGCTTTCCTAGCTCAGTTGCTTAGACTATGAGTATGCATCGGTCAGTTTAGTTGGGTTCGATTATGAATGTTATTGGTTCAACATATCGATTATTGATTTATAATTATATTAAACTGATAATCGGTTATTGATTACGATCATTACCGGTTCATTTAGCAATTTATTCGAAAAGAAAATAAATATCCAAAATTTCATGTTTTTATTATAGAAATTGCGATCATAATGTTAAGAGAAAGGAACTAAATTTTTGCTCTTAAAAGAAAAAACATTAAATTTCAACTTTAGAAAAGAAAACTTTCTTTACATTTGAAAATTCCAATGTATGATCTCCATTTTCAGATTTTAAGTTAGTAAGAGTAAGGAATAAGACATTCAACAATACGATCTTATTAATTATCTCATTGCAGGCGGACATAATTCATCAAAAATAATAAAATTCTAATCTTGTAAATACTAAAGAATTAGTACAACAAAAGAAGCAAATAGAAAAACTAAAATCTGAACAATTAATTCTTTAAAGTTTAAAACTAAAAATCTTAACTGAATAATTATGATGAGAAATTAAGAGAAGTTTAAAACTTGCTCTAAGGATTAAGATCTGAAAATGAAGAGTAATTGTCCAGAGAATTAAGAGAATAAAATCATAACCCGATCGATAACTCAATATCATTTTATCTGTTCGGGGTATTAGCTATACCCGATATATGCCCAACCTAACTTAGACCACTCGCTTAGTAAGTTGAGGTCGTGAAGTTGACTCTCAATAAGAGCATTCTATTTTTCTGCATTTTGTCTTGGTCGTATTCGTTGCTCGAATAAATACAATCAATACGAATACAATCCATACATATTGTACCTTGTGTACACCCTTATATTTCGTTACAGTTGATACAGATTGTATTCGTTACGCAAACAAATACCGTTGATACAAGTTATATTTGTTGCAAGAACGAATATAGGCTACACAAGCTGTATTCGTACAAGTATTCGTTGTGCATCTAAATACAAGTGATACAAGTTGGTAACAAAATGAACAGTAGTTACAGATAATAATTAAGCAAAATATAGTTACATATGATATCAGAATATAGTTACACAATTAGGCTCTAAATTGTACTGCTATACCAACATTCCTGAAAATAATACTACTATTTCATCTCTCACGTTCAGCTAATATTAGTAGTAATAAACAAATGCATAGTAATGCAGATATATTTATAAATATAAAATTCAATAATGTTGAGAATTAAAGATCTTAAGAAGAGATTAAAGACAAGGGCATAAACGTAACTTAATGAATTCAGACAACCTTACCTTCGTGTCCTCCCGCAGCAACGCCCGGTCGTGTCCTGAAACTTCAATAACATAATTACCCCCAACAACCTTTTTCACTATTCTCACCATCCACTCACCGTCACATATTCAAATCGATAATCTTTCAACCAATCAAACTTACTGTTTCGTCAAATAAAATCACCAACATGTAAGCCTACAAGCCTTGTACAAAAAATATAAAAATAAAGAGAGAGAAAAAGAAGAAGAATGTATTTTATTATAGATAGATAGAACTTAGAAACAAATAAAATAAAATAAAGTAACAGTGCCTTTGTTTTTCCGATGGCAAAAAACGGTTCACTACTCCATTAGAGAGAGAATCTGAATCTGTATTGAAAGATTATACGTCGTCTTTTTTATTTGGAACTTCGTAATGATTGAGTCTGAATCCAAAATGTTTTTCTCCTATGAAGTTTTTACGATCTTCTTCTGACGATCGCTTTTTGATGAAGTGACTGTTTTGTCCTTCCGATTCTAGAACCTTCCATTTGATTCGGAGATATTTGATTGTTTTCATTTCTGGCTGTTGATTTTTTTTGGGGTGAAAATATAATGAAAGGTGGTGTTGGTGGAGATGTCGCGGCAGCTCCGGCGGGTCCACCACCGTCGCCGTCTCTGGAATGGAAATTTTCTCAGGTTTTCGGTGAACGTACGGCTGGCGAAGAAGTGCAGGAAGGTAATTCTGTTATTGCCTCACTTGATTTTTTACTCCTGCTGGATCCGTGCTCATTTTGGTATCAGTGTACATATTAGGGTTTGCTTAAAGGATTTTGATCTGTTATTGGTCGTCAATTGCGTGAAATATAGTCTGTTAATGTGCGAGTAGAGCGAATCTGATCGATTCTGATCGTGGATCTGATTGATTGGTTTGCATGTTGATTTTGATCAATCGAATTTATGAACAGTATTGTAGTGAACTCAACCAAGTTTATTGAACTGTAGTGTGCTGGTTACTTTTTTCTTTTTGATTTTTTGAACTTGGCTTGCAAGCATCAGCAGTAAATTTGTAGTGTGAGCTTTTTAATTGTTAATTTGGGTCATGTATTACCATAGAGTGTTCGTGTTGAAGCATGCTTACTTGAATGTAAATCATAAGGGTGCAAATCTCTATGAAAGATTTGCAATGTGCATATTTACGTGGTGCTTCTACTTCTGGCTTGGAAAAAGTTATTATTGTCGTTAACTGGACGTTCTATTTACCAATTTGTATTGGCTGAGGTAGGAGTTGGAGTCAGGGCCAATAAGTGAAGGTAGGACTAGCACTTTCTGTAAATTGTGGAAAGGCTCAAGATTTCCATAGGGATTTAGGCTAGGATTAGGCCAAGTGATTCATCAGAAGCTTACTGAGTTCTGTAGTGTGTAATATAGGCTCTCGCATAAGTACTTCACATCACGCTAGAGTGCTAAAGTCAAGGTTGTCCAACTGTTAAATTGGTTGAAGAAGGGTCCCAGGCTAAGTAGGTAAAGGCCAGATACATGTTGCTCTCTACGGATACTACATTATGCTTCGATACCCTTCTGTAGAGATTTTCTGATTTTATTGCCTAAGGACGAGTATCAATGTGAGAGTATGACCTTCAGTATACGGCTAAAATAGGGCGCAGGGTAAATATAATTCAAATACGTATTAGCATTAAAACCATATGAATTACATATCTTTGAAAGCTGGTTTTAATTGATGTGTGTTTCTAAGAGATGAGGCTTGAATTATAGTTTGTGATAGCATGAAATTGACTTTAGGATTTTACTTGTGAACTAATTGATTCTCTTCATAAGGTATGGAGTGTCATCAGTCCATCTAAAATTAAACCACACTTAAAGATGTTTTATTGGCTTGCATTTTTTACTTCTCTTTTGCCACATGGTTTAGTGGTTACAAGCATGGAGATTGTGGGCACTGGAACTAAGGAAGGTATGAATTCTAGACAGATAGTTGAAGTTTTTCGAAGAGGGTTAATATCAATACCGTCAATTAGAGAAGTCCTTGTACATGAAATTAGTTTTCTTGACTCGCGGTTGTCTTCTTACTGCGTTGACACCATGTTCATCTACAATGGCTGCTCATAGTATCTCTAGCTCTCTGGATAGCCCTGTCTATGGAAACACCAAAGTCAGACTAACTTTATTTATTACTAGCATTTATGCCCTAAACTAAATTCATGAGTCACATCCCATCAGTAGCAACCTTATTTATATATAGAGTTTCGGGTGATATTTTTGTATGTGTTTGAAATAAAATCTGTTCAATATTACCTCAAGCAACTAAAGATTTTATTTTACGCATTATTCCAGAGCTATTTCTGAATGCTACCATGTTATGATGGTTGAAGATACTTAAAGGACACGAGATAGCAATCATATTATCCATGTGGATGGGTCTTGTTTTAAACGACCTACAATCTCCATGTGGTAGCTAAAAGTAGAATACAGTGGGAGAATCCATATAGGTATTACCAACTAGTTGGGACTAAAGCTTAGTTGTTTTTGCATGTACATAAATCTTTTGGTTGGTGTTTGTCAAGGACAGAATCTTCTTAGTCTTGTAAGATACTTGCATATCAATATAGGGGTAAGTGAGATTTTATATGTTGGTGTTTGACTAGGCATGGAGTTTAAGAAAGAAAGAAGACGTTTGGACTAAAATAGTACCCTTGGAACTTGTGTTCTTAAACATGAAACACCACTCCTATGCCTATAAGAACATCTGAACATGTCATTAAGGATAAAATGGGAAGTCTATCGTTTAAGAGTGTACAAAAATAGAAAGATACTATCTTTTAGAAGAGACTAAAAAGAAGATATTTAAAGTGGAACAGAGCGCGTAATAGAAAGAAATGGGTTCGAGAAGAACCGGAATGGATATAGAGCATTCATATAGGATGCCAATTAGCTTGAATCGTTGATTGACTGATTGACTCTATAGCTATTTTTATGGGTGCCAATATTCATTTTCTCAGACATTTAATCATGAAGGCTTTTAGTGAGTTCATTTAATAGACTTTATATTTTCCGGGTAATTAGTAATTTATGCTGATATAGAGAAATCCAGAATGAAAAAGCAAGGAAATGAGAATGTGTTACCCAAAACTGTGCAATGATTCATCTTCATAATCCAGTGCCCTGCATTGGATAACATAGATTGACTACTAATAATAGGTACTTCATGTTATCAGAAAGTACTTGTTGAGCCTTTTGTTTCAAGCTATAATATAGGATATGTAGATGGGCCTAATATTATAAAATGCTTTCCTTAGATCAAATGCACTAGAAATGCAACTAATGTGCCTAAACTTATGCAAGTGCCACAAATAGTGGAGAACTTCTATTAGGCTCAGTATGTTTGATTGTTTAGTGCACGTCTTTCTTTGACTCTTATGATGTATGTATTTGTCTTCGTGATTGCAGTTGATATCATTTCAGCAATTGAGTTTGATAAAACTGGTGACCATCTTGCCACCGGGGATCGTGGGGGTAGGGTGGTATTATTTGAAAGGACCGATACCAAGGAGGTGGGTTTCTTCTGTTTAGTTTTAGAATGTTTAGTTACTGAAGAATTGATTGTTTTGATGATCATTCTTCTGCATGCATTGCTTTCTTTAGCATGTTGGAAGTCGACGAGAGTTAGAGAGAGTGGACTATCCAGTCAGTCGGCATCCTGAGTTCCGCTACAAGACAGAATTTCAAAGCCACGAGCCTGAGGTACACACCCCTTCTCTGTTCTTTGCTGTTCCTTTTTTCGCCGTATTTGTTGGTGTAATTTCTCTATAGGAAACTCATGAATGATGAACTTTCCTGGAAACAATCATACAATAGAACTTCAGGATGATGTTATTATTCTATTTCATGACCTTGGAAAGAAGGGGTCCTTCGAGCTGCCTGATTCCTCTGTCAAGATGCAACTGTAGACTTGGCTGAATGCCTCCTCTATGCTATGTCGCATTCCTCCATCTGCTGTGTTTTCTTTCTTTTTTATTACTTCAGTAGAATTATAATTTCTTCTGCCGCATCTTTCCATTCAGTTTGATTATCTGAAGAGTTTGGAGATTGAGGAGAAAATCAACAAGATCCGATGGTGCCAAACAGCAAATGGTGCCCTCTTTCTTCTATCTACTAATGACAAAACTATTAAGTATTGGAAGGTAAAATTATTTTATTGACTCGCTTCTCTCTGATTCTTGGGTATTAATGCATTGTAGAGATTTGGTTGCTTGTTCAGTTTATCTAGTTAAATGAAAATGAGTTCTTAATCTTTTGTAAATTATTTTCTAGCTTAAGATACATAACTGGGGAATGATATTAATAGTTAATTTTAAGGTTGTAGTTTGACATGATCTCTATCAACTTCGTTGTTGTACTAAAACATCGTTGTGGTAAATGGAATGTTGATACATGATATGGATTTGTTTGTTGGTGTAATGCCTTTGAACAGGGAGATTTGGCTGAACAATTTGCCCGAATTGTTTGCAAAATATCTTTCTGCTCATAGTTTTGTATCAGCGATGAAACAACTCCTTCTTTCGTGATAAATGTAAAATAATCAAGATATGATGTAATTCTTAAACCATCTACTTCTGAATGTGGCTATCTTATGTCACGGCTGTGTATCACTTTGCTGATTTCCTTTCAAATTGCTTTTTCCTGAATATTTCAGATCCAAGAGAAGAAAGTTAAGAAAATATCTGAGATGAATATTGACCCTTCCAAAGCTGCTGGAAATGGCAGTGTAGCCAGTTCGAGCGTATTTTCCAGCCCAAAACAGTGTCTTGCAAATGGGGGCTATGGAGATAAAGCGTACAATTCTTTGGGCAATGATTTGTCCTTCCCACCTGGGGGCATCCCCTCACTACGTTTGCCGGTGGTTGTTGTAGTTGCTTAACCTTTTATATTATGTTTTTTATGATGCTGATGACATGTCAAGTTTGTTAATCTTTAGCCTATCAATTATGTGCATTTTTCTTTGGTGTCTTTAGATCTAATCATAATGTTTGGTTTTATAAAATATGTTTGAACTAAGGTATTTTAGATTTAAAAAAATCCATGGAGCTGTAGTTTTGGATTGATGTATATGATCGTTTTTTACTCTAGGTTATTTGAAGGATGCTTTATACTATGTCTGCAACTTTATTCAACTATGATGCAGAGTGTAACATAAAGATTAGGCCACTTATGTATGTCTATTCATTTAAGTTGGAATTAAATATACAAGCTAGCCTTTTATGCATAGGCCCTTTACATCACTTTTAAATGTCCATATTTGCTTGCACGAATTTTGGCCCACACACAGGTGCTATTTTCCTTGAAATGTCAGGCATAGATTATCTTACCTTTCACCTCCCTTGTGCCTTGAATCTCTTCTTGTGGGTATTAGGAATTTCCAATGACTGTAGCCTAACTCGTCCCTAGGATAGGCGTTTTTTATGAAATTGTCTTGAATATCTTTTTAACTCTTGCATCTGCATCTAAAAACTTTGTATGTGAAATTGTAGGTTACAAGCAACGAGACCAGCCTTGTTGCGAGGTGTAGAAGAGTGTATGCACATGCTCATGACTATCATATCAATTCTATATCAAATAACAGGTGAAGATCCTGTTTACAATAGTAAATCTGCTTCACCTTCTTCTGAGTCTAGTCTATCAGAGCTTATGAAAATTTCTGTCCTTTTCCTCCCCATTTAGTGATGGCGAAACATTCATATCAGCCGATGATCTCCGAATAAACCTTTGGAACTTGGAAATAAGTAATCAAAGTTTCAATATTGTCGATGTCAAGCCAACAAATATGGAAGATCTTACTGGTACATTTTTCATGTGTTGATTTCGACTTAGGTCACCCCCCCCCCCCCCCCCAACTTTCACTACTGTAGAATATGCTTGTTTTTTCCGGCTGGTACTTAGGCTTAATTAGATGTTTTTTGCTATTGCAGAGGTGATAACTTCAGCAGAATTCCATCCTACACATTGTAACATGTTAGCTTATAGTAGTTCAAAAGGATCAGTTCGTCTAATAGATTTGCGGCAGTCAGCATTGTGTGACTCACATTCTAAATTGTGAGTATCACAGTAATTGTTTTGTCTTTCTCTTCTGCTAAGCGTATTTCTCTTATGCTGTCTCTACATTGAAACGAACTTTTAAATGTACATGATAGTAACCTGGATGATCTAGGTGTTGTCAGCGTGGGAGCACTGGAAAATGTATTTTTCAAGTTCAGAGTTTGTATTTTGAATTAGTTTTCCATAGCTTTTGATAAATTGGGAATTCTGGTGTTCCCTCTATGTAGGTTTGAGGAACAGGAAGCACCTGGTTCAAGATCTTTTTTCACTGAGATAATTGCTTCAGTTTCAGATATTAAATTTGCAAAGAATGGACGATACATACTTAGTCGTGACTACATGACCCTTAAGGTTTGTTTCTGTTTGTTTTTTCTGGATCTTCATATTCCAGTCAGTGAACAGAGAGGTGCACAGCTTAATTGCTTATGTACTTTGCGTTCATATTATTAAATTAGTAGAAGTCATGTCTTTATCTGTAAAAGAGTGCCTATGTAAAGCAGAGTTTGAGAAGGTGATGTAGGAATGGCCATGTCCTTCCTTGGACACATTACCAGCAGTTGTTTTGGGTTTTCATGTTTATTAATAATATGCCTCCTGGTAAACTCCATACAGCGTCAATTGCTTTTTAAAATGCAAAAATACTCTTTACATTTGGAGTTTTTCTTGAGGTACTAATTTTGAAAAATGTCTTTATGGTTTCTAGAAACTGATCTATGTCGTTGTGTATGGTACTTTCTGTTCCTTCCGTCCCATTGGCAAACTTAACATATCCGACAAGCAGTTTCTCTCTGTGTGTGTGTGACACGCCTACACGGAGTAGGTCTAGTTTTTTCCAGCTATGGTCTAGGAAGTTTATATTCTTTCCATCCTTGTCAGTGAAGTTCCATTTTTTATCAACAAAAATTGTTCCTTTTGTTACTGAGCAAGCTTTATTTTGTCAGCTATGGGACATAAACATGGATTCTGGTCCAGTTTCAACATTCCAGGTTCATGAATATTTAAGACCAAAGGTGAATTACCCTCCCCATCGAAGTGTTATGTGAACTTGGTTCTCCTTTTACAGGTCGAGCTGATAAGTAATGCATTTTCTGTTTTGTGCAGCTTTGTGACTTGTACGAGAATGATTCCATCTTTGATAAATTCGAGTGTTGCCTTAGTGGTGATGGTATGCGAGTAGCAACTGGATCTTACAGGTCTGGAATTTTTTAGCTTTGTTTTACATATCAATTCTCCACCTCTTCTTCATTTAAAGAAAAATGATTGCTATCATATCAGCAATCTTTTCCGCGTGTTTGGTTGTCCTCCGGGGAGCACTGAAGCAACTACCCTGGAAGCAAGCAAAAACCCTATGAGGTACCTAAGTCGAAATATTTTTGGCAACACATTTGATTTGTGTGGTGTAACATGCCTTGGTTTCTGATGACGTTGATTGTGCTCCTCCAGAAGGCAAGTCCAGACTCCTTCAAGGCCTTCCAGGTCCCTGAGCAGCAGTATAACACGTGTTGTCCGGAGAGGTCTGCATTTTCACACACATGTATTATATGCATGTATTTTTAGTTTGTGTTATGTAAGATATTTTTGATGCATGAATTTTTCGCGTGCGAGTTATACGTCATATTTTATGCATACATTACAGGAGCAGATAGTGCAGGTGTTGATGCAAATGGAAACTCATTTGATTTCACAACAAAACTGCTTCATCTGGCATGGCATCCAACTGAAAATTCCATAGCCTGTGCTGCTGCAAATAGCTTGTATATGTATTACGCATAAGTCATAACAGTGGAGATGTAGTTTTCTTGGTTAGCATTTTTGGGTTGCTTTTCGAGAAAGGTCTCTCTCGCAGCAACTTGAGATTCTACCATTTCTCACTTGCGGGTGCCTTGCAAGGGTATAGTACATGCTTTTGATGTCAAGGTCCGGATGTCGCTGAAAGGATCACCAACAGAGCGACGTAGTCTTTTGAGTAGACGGATGGCCTGGGATTCCGTTTCTGCTTCACCCTTTTCTCTAAATCTCCTATTTTGTTGGGTTGAAGTTGGGAAAGAATGTTATTCTGCTACAAGCAAAACTATTGGATGTGCAAAATTGCCACTAGTTCTAAGGTAAATGTAGTTTTATCCGAATCTTGCCAAGAAGGAGCTACTGCTAACTGGCAGGATGTTACGCCTTTTTCCTTGGATAGCATTATTTTTTGTAGGATAACATAGTATGCTTTTTGTCATAGATTATTAACTGAAGTTAATTTTTTCCCTACTGTGAAAGAAGTTCAAGAGCAACTGCATTTGTTTACCTGTATTTTTTAACTTTGGTAAAGTGAAGTTGGAACTGCTAAACTTCGGTCACTTCAGAATCTGCGTTTTAACAGTTTAATTGATAGAAGTTTCTAGTTGTACTTTGCTTCTGGAGCCATGTAATGGAATCAACTTGGAAAGATTTTCTTAGAAATGGGAAGAAACATTTGTAATGTTATTGCTTTTTAGTGTGATCATTTTCTTGTCCCTTTTGACTTCGGTGTATCAAAAACCTATCAGAAAATTTGCATATTTGGAGTAAATTATGGTCCAAAAGAGGGGTTGCTCTGATGGTAAGCAACCTCCACTTCCAACCGAGAGGTTGTGAGTTCGAGTCTCCCCAAGAACAAGGTGGGAAGTTCTTGGAGGGAAGGATGCCGGGGGTCTATTTGGAAACAACCTCTCAAGGGTAGGGGTAAGGCCTACGTATACACTACTCCCAAGACCCCATTAAGTGGGATTATACTGGGTTGTTGTTATTATTGTGGAGTAAATTATGGTCCAAGTTGCTGTTACACTTTGCCGATTTACTAAACATGGCTGTCAAGACACTTCATAATGAATTATGTCTTGAAATAAACTTTACTATATATACCACGATAACGTTCAACACCTTGTAGCCAAACTATGGGTTGTAAGGAACATAAATCGGTAAACATGTTTCAATACCTATGGCCAAACAATTTTGATGAAGAAAATGGCAATAGCAACTTCTACGTTGTTTTTGAATACTAATTTACAATTAAAAAAATTGATTTAATTCTATTTAGTCGAAAAGTAATCCAATTAACCGTCAATAAGTAAAGCATACTCTATCTAATAAACTGGGACTATGTTAATGTTTGAGCAAAAAAGTATGAGATCTTTTCTGTTAAACTAATTAAATAAGGTGGAGGGTAAATCCTAGTTAAGGATAATTAATTCTAGATCCGAAATGAATAATATGAATAGAAAAATATAGCTGAGTATAAATGCTGGCAGTGATTATGACCAGATTTAATAACATAAGGAGAGATGCATTAAATGACATTAAATGGCAATAAAATGTATATAAAGGAAAAAATTCACTCAATCTTAAGTGAGGCGGATCTTCTTTCATTTGATAAAGATGAATGATCGACAAATACAAGAATCTTAGGACCCTTTTTGGATCTGATGAAGGTATGGGATCACAAATCCTCTAATCTCTTTAGAAAGGTGTGTTTGCCTATTTTCTAGAGAGAGAGCCCTTTTGGGAAGTCATCTCTTAATATTTATAAGAGGTACCCATAGAAAATCCTAAAAAGTGTAATTAGAGGAAATATTTAATAGACTATTCCTTTTTAGGATTCCAAAGCAAACTAGTTGTTTCATCACTGTCCAGCCTCGGCCTTATTGATGACTATCCGACCTTAGCCTATTGTCTCCACGTGCAAAATTTAACACCTATAACTCCTTGATACGTATCACCGGGAAGAAAGATATACTCCTTCCGGTCCATAATAAGTAGTTTTTTAGTCTTTGGCATACCCCTCAAGAAAATACGACTTCTAGAGAAAAAAAATGTATTTGCTAAATGACCCTTAATTAATTGTTACCTTGACATATTGGGAGATGTAAGTAGGGTATATTTTGGAAAAATAAAATTAATTTTTTCTTGATTACGTAAAAGGACACTTATAGCCCATTTGGATTGGATTATTTTAAGTGTTTTTAAGTAAAATACCTTTTAATCCATTTTGTAGTGCTTGATAAAGTAAAAAAATATTTTTAAGCACCTATTTTCAAGCTAAAATGACGAAAATAAAACCAAAAGCCAAAAGCTGAAATTCCTAACTTATGGCTTTGGGCTTAAAAGTCACTTGCAACAAGCTCATCCAAACGGGCTCTTATTTTGAACCAAAATAAAAAGGCTAAAAGGTTAATTATTATGGACCGGAAGGGGTAAATTGAAGGATTTTTTCCTATCTATACCATATATCAAATCTTATTACCAAAAATGTTCATAATTTGTTATTTACCAGTGTTGTCCACACTTTTACTACAAATTATATACCAATCAAAAAATAGGTAGATTTTACCATTAAAAACGCACTAAAATGAAGGTACCAAATCTGCGTGTTATTCTCTCAACAATAAATACGAAATTTGAAACGGAAAGAGATCTCAAAGTTGAAAAAATCTATTATTTCATATATTTTGCACCATTAATAGCCATTAAAAAGCTTGAAAGCTTTGAATTCAAATTTGGGTTTCAAAAATCGTTATTTGTTTGGATTGGGTTATGTTGTAAATAATTTGGAATATGTTTACGAGTTTATATCTCAAATTTGAGGGGTTTTGGTGAATATTAGACTTGATTTTGATTGAATTTCACATTGAAACTCGTCGAAGAAGAAGAAGACATATTTCCAGAAATTATAGATAAGTTGTAGATAAATTGTAGAAATATAGATAAATTGTAGATAATTTGTAGATAAATAGATTGGGAAGACTTAAAACTTCTACAATTCTTCTACAATTATGTCAAAAAATGCCAATTATTCTACAATTGAAATGGTAATTGGGATATTAAAATTCAATGTATTCAGTTTGTAAATATATTGTAGACAAAAAATTTTACAAATAAACTACAAATCAGTTTAAGTATTGTATAAAGTTGTATTATTTTTAAGAGTATCTACAAAATTACTACATTATACTACAGTTAAACTACAATCTTGTATCATAAAAATATTGACAACAAAATTTACTCTTTATCTACAAATTTCTACATAAAAATTAAAAATAAACTACAATTGCACCCACACTGTCAATTTTATTGTCTTCCACGAGAAAATTATTTCCTTTACAATTGCACAACTTAACTACTCCTTTATCGCGAGAAAATCATTTTCTATTGATGGCAAAAGCAGTGATACCAAATGATGGAAACTTGATCAGAAGTTGCAGCCGCAACAACCACCTTGTTATCCCAATCAATTGTAGGAGACTAATTTACTTGGGCAGACATCACGAGTGGCTTGCTTGTTCTGATTCATTCTCCAATTGTGATAGCATCAATGGCAAGCCCCTTCAATCAGTGTTGGTTTTTTTCATGATTTAGGAGTTGAAAACAAAGATGGAAATGCAAATCGTGGGGGATACAACTGAAGGTAATTAAGTGGAGAAGAAATTGATGGTAATTGTGGGTGAGAAGAGATTGTATAAGAATGGGGGAAAAACTGAAGGTAAATCGTGGGGGGTGTGGGGGGAGAGAGAGAAGCAGGTAAACGAAATAAAGTGAAAGTACGGTCTTAAAATCACGCCTACAATAAATGAAGGAGTAATTATACCCTTAATTTGAATTATGATATATAAATGGTAATTTGGTATGCTTAAATGTAATTAACACAATCCTTAAACAATGAAGGCAATAAGGTTTGGTATGTGGTATAGATATGTAGAAATTCCTTTAATCCCTAGTTTGACCCCTTTAGATTTGAATCAAGTCAGATTTTTATTATCTGAAATCGAGAGTTATTAACTTTAATATCAGGTGATTTCCTTCCGCGGTTTAAATTCATTGAAACACACGCACCCAAAAAGAAAATTAACGGATTATTTTTTGCAAATAGAGATGAAAGAATAACATGGAAGAGGAGAAGGGTTTACTATATTTACACATTAATATAGCAACGTCCCTACTATATTAACGTTAACGTATAAATATAGTAAACTCTATTCCGCTTCCATGCAATTCTATTTTTTATTTTTATTTTTATCAAAACCTCCTCATCTACCACAAACCAAAATGGAAATTGCATGTATAAATTCTTCCAAAAATAGTTCCAATCTACCTTTGGAACAAGAAAAGTAGCTTTTTTCTGAATGACGAAAACAAACAAGCCTTCATATTTCATGTTAACTCTTCTATTTACTATACTAATAACAATTTCAAGTACAAGTTTTGTGCATGGATTTAACGTGATTGATAAATGCTGGAGAACAGATACAAATTGGAGGAGTCACAGGCAACAATTAGCTGAATGTTGCGTGGGTTATTCTGGAAAGATGACTAATAATATTGGACCCGACATGGTACGATATAAGGTTACAGATCCTAGTGACGATCCCCTAAACCCTAAATCCGGAACCCTCAGATATGCGATGACGCATATCAATGGAAAGGTTTGGGTAACATTTCAAAGAGACATGACTATTAGGCTCCAAAAACCTCTCTTAGTTAGCAGTTTCACTACCATTGATGGCCGTGGAGTTAAGGTTAACATTGCTAATGGTGCTTGTCTAATGCTTCAAAGGGTATGTACCACTGGACAATTTTAGTAAACGTTTAACTTATATGCACCGATAATATTTTTTTTTTAATTGTTCGCGTAAATGGGATTAGTAACATGGAAATAAGAATAGACATAGGCGGATCTAGCCCTCCTACTGCTTTTGGCTTGATATGTATACATAGATCGAAGGTGGGTGTAGAGTTTGGCCGTCAAGTTCATCTGAACTTAGTACTTTCGATGCGGAATAAAATTTATGTGTAAAAATTTATTAAAATGAATAAATGGTAAGTTTGAACCCATAACTTTGAAAATATAATAAGTTCAATGCTAAAAATTTTAAAAGTTAAATCCATAGAATCTAAATCCTGAATCCAACTCTGACATAGATAATATACTAAAAGGCACAAACGAACTCACTAGTTCTAAATTCAGGATGCACCTCTGACTACTACATGCAGTGGCGGAGTCACCTTAGAATGACACTCCTTCACCGGAAAATTATATTGCATACCAATTTTTTTTTTATGTAAATACATTATATGTTGAATCCCCGTACAGTCACTTCTTTATATTTTAACATCCTTAATAAAAAATTTTGCTTCGAAGCTGGCTACATTTATGTAATGTACTGTCATGTTTTTTAGTAAATAATATGATTTTGGACATGATTTTCTTTTTCTAGGTAACAAATGTGATAATTCATGGTCTAAGAATCCACCATTGCAAGGCGCAACCAGCATCAACAGTCTTGGGACCTGATAAGAAAATAGTAAATGTGGGTCTAGTGGATGGAGATGCAATTAGAATGTTGACTTCTTCCAAGATTTGGATTGACCACAATACCCTTTTCGATTGTGAAGATGGTTTAATTGATGTTACTCGTGGTTCTACTAATATTACAATATCCAATAATTGGTTTAGGACCCAAAATAAGGTTATGTTATTAGGTCATGATGATGGATTTCTTAGGGACAGGAATATGAAGGTTACTGTTGCATTCAATTATTTTGGTCCTAATTGCAACCAGAGAATGCCGAGGTACCCTATAAATTAAATAATTGTTACATTCAAGCTGAAGTTACTGGTAAAATTGTTGTCATATGACCACGAGTTCACGGTCAAGCCGTGAAAATAGTTTTTTGTAGAAATGCAGAGTAAGATTGCATACAATAGACCTTTGTGGTCCGGCCTTTTCCCAAACCTGCGCATAACGAGAGTTAGTGCACCGGTTACATTCAAGCTGAAGTTTAAGATTTTTTAGTTTTTCGAAACTACAAGATTAATGACTTTGCCACTGACATGAAGTGCTCCCTATATATAATATAGGAGACATTTCCATTTTTCCTCCGAAAAAAAGTTGAAAATTTTTCGCTGCTTATTTTTCAATTCATCTCACGCGAATAACTCGCCCTCCTCTCTTTGAAAGGAGGTGAGTTGACTAGTGTAGGAATGCATGCATGATGCATTTATAATATTTCCCGATTTATTCCAATTTGTGATACTATTTTTTTATTAGTTTCTCTGAAACGATTCATACATTCATATTTAAAAATAATTAACTATGAACGTTCTTATTCACGTCTTAAATCCGTAACTTATTTGTGACCAAAAAGGAACTATGACATTTTAATACCTAGTCTAGATGAACTTTCTTATTTTTACTTTAATTTTATTTTTAGAATTTCCAATGCTTAATTTTGCAGGGTTCGTCATGGATATGCACATGTGGTAAACAATCTATACAAAGGATGGGGAAACTACGCAATAGGGGGGAGCATGAACCCTAGCGAGCCAAGCCAATTATTTTATTGCACCTAAAGGAGGAAAGAAAGAGGTAAACCTTATAACATGGAGTTCTCTTCATTTTAGTTAATATTGTCACGAATTTCTGAGGAATTTTGTTATTCAGTGATTCTCTCAAACAATATTGGCGATTATATATCTATATGAAAATTTAGCATTAATTCCAACATAATAAAATGCTCATTCTCAAATAACTTAAATTTTTAGATGAAACAACCATATCTATTTACTTATCTTACAACAGAATAAACTAATGAGTGAATAGCTCGAAAAGAGGAGCATTTGTCGTAACTGGTAAAGTTGTTATTGTGTGACTGGGAGGTCACAGGTTCAAGTCGTGGAAACAGCCTCTTGCAATAGACCCTTGTGGTCCGACCCTTTCCTGGACCCCGCGCATAGCGGGAGTTTAATGCACTAGGCTGGCATTTAGTCTAAATAGAATGAAACGAATATAAAGGAGATTGATACAATTGAGTCCGACTAGTTTAGAAGTTGATTGATTGGTGAAAATGATGGTGTTATAGATCACATGGAGAAAGGAGGGTGGAGTTGGTGAAGTGTCATGGAATTTCCAATCAGTTGAAGATGTATTTGAGAACGGAGCATCTTTCAGCGAATCGGATTCGGGTCGTGAGTCCGCGAAGCCAAAGTATCTGCCAGATCAAGCTTTTCCAGTGGAAGATGGGAAAAATGTCAAGGCCTTGACTGGAAATGCTGGTGCTTTAAAATGTTCCACTACTTTTACCTGCTGAGTACATATATACCTAATGTTCAGATCTTTGGCTAGCTGGTATTGTGTTTCTGTAGTATTCTTTACTTGGCTGAGAATTGAGAAGGGAATTAACCTCAAAATAGTAATTATATGCAGGTGATGATTATGGATTTTATTTAATTACCTCGATCTGTAGTTAGTTCGTGCAGATTTTTCAAAATACATAGAAGTTAGCAAAAGCTGCACATACACACATGTACTATGTGTGCCAACATCAGAAGAAACCTTGATCGGCCGGGTTTTTACTTGAGCTTATTCCTCATGTATTGCAAGATCCCAATAATGCAATTCTGTTATTTCCTTTCCTTCCACTTTGTTTTGCGCTATCCCCTTACTAGTTCGTTTAATAAAGAATAAGACATCTTTATATTTCTTAAATGACGAACTTCTTTCTATAATCACACAAATGTTAACAAGCTATATTGCATCAACTCTCCAAAATGTTATCACACCCCGTGTGGAATCTTCTAAAAATACACTACTTATGGAGGATCCGCCACGCACCAGACGACATTTTCAAAGAGTTCTGAACAACGTAGATGACAAGTTTAAAACCACAAATTCTAGAAGCCTTATAGTTGCACAAATGTTGTGACATATTTATGACCATAAATTTCAAAAGTCTACCTTTCTTAAATTTTGATTCAAGTCAAACTATACCAATCGCTCTTCGCTTTCCATAAAAGGACCTCTCTGCAGCATCAGTTTTGAGTAAGCTATGGCCTTATCACCTAACTGGATAATTGCAAAGCAAAATGTACAAGGTAAAATTGCGCAGGCTTATGTCCGTCATGATGTTATGAGATTGTGAACCGTAAAACAACGAAAGAATCTAACAAAGTGGGGAGGCCTAGTCGATTATCCCATATGTTGAGTACCTCAAGACCTAAATATGTAAAGGAAACATCCAAGCTTCACGATTCTGATACTCACTCTATAACACATGGAAAGAACAAACCGATGAAAATAGGTTAGAATAACAATAGTAGTAACTAATTCACCTGACAGAAATTCTAAACCTCATATCTAAAGAAAAGGTTTGTCTATTATAATATGAGTTCAGTAAATAGGTAAAAGTTTTACCTACATGCATGATAACATTTGGATTTAACGGTTAGTATTCCATGCATACATACATATAACTTACAGTTGTATATAGACGAACACCTAACAGTTCCACAAATATGTGATCATGAACTTGAGCCCCTTTGGGATTTGGTTCATAATAAGCTGTTGGAAAGCAATATTGGTGGAAAACAAGAACCAGATGCCAATAAAGAACAACATATAGCTCGTACCAAAGGACAAAAGCCCTTTGTGGTCAAGAAAATAGCCGGTTGTAATAATAGTCTATATTTGCCTAAATAAACCATTCAAGTACGTCCGAAAAAGTATTCCCGTTGAATTCCAAGGAGGCACAAGTGCAACTCAATGCAAAATGTAATAAATTACACTCAAGTCGAAGTAAAAGTACGAGAATAATCATGTGCGACGTGACTCACTCTAATACATGAACGTCCAATATGTGAAACAAACCCAAACGGACGACTTAAATCACATGGGAACAACACGGGCCTTGTACATGCAAATATAAGCCATATGCCAATCACCTGAAACCAAAAATAAAGCTCTTCTATCAATAAACTGACAGAAAGAAAAACACATTCAGGCACACAAGCAACAAAATATTGCATCTGCTTTACATCTTGTTATAAGAAAGGATATGCTTGCCAGACTTTGAAAATTTGCCGAAGACGTAATACACAAGTGATTCACTTACCACCTCCTGAAAGTTTAGGGATGTCCTCTTCTCTCTGCGGAATTGGATTATCATCATCAAATTGAACCCACTTTCCTGTGGTTTACAACGAGATTTTCAATATATTGTATCAGATGGTACTCCTAGAGCAACGATTACTAGAACAAAATATCTTCCCAGTTAAACTGACCGTTTTCTTGCTTGACCCAGGCAACATAATGCCCAGAGTCAGCACTTCTTCCCTTGTGAGTCAGCACGGCCACCAAATCATATATTCCAGTAAAGTGGTGTTCCTTCTCAGGGAGAACACCTGAAATGGAGTTTACTAATCGGGCATCATTAAAAAAAAGCACTAATCATTGCGACTCCTCGCTCATAACAGAATTCCAAAATTGAGCTCTTAGACTAACTTCCCCTTATATATCAGAAACACTAAACTGTTGATAAAATTGATCATTCACAACTACTGCTCCCAATCCAGAACCAGGTAGAGTCCCTTATTTAATCCCCGGCATTCATTCTGCTCCATCTGGGCCTAGCTCATTCCAATACTCAGAAAATTTCTTTTAAGACAAGTTACTGGGTTATCCAATGCTAGAATTCTCTACATTTTCCAAAAACAAATAAATGTCTAAACAAATTAAAGGACTCCAAGAAAACACCAACTTAATGTAAGTGTATCAGCAGAGCTAAACCTTTAGGATCTTTCGTAGTTATATAAATTCAAAGGCAAGTTACGGGGCTATCTATGCTAGAGGTTCTCCATTTTCTACATACAAACAAATGTCCAAACAAATTAAAATGTAAGTGTATCAGCAGAGCTAAACCTTAAGGATCTTCCATAGTTCTAAAAATTAAAAGGAGCCCCCTTCAAAGAAACTTGGGGAACGTCTGCCGGTGTCTAGGGACATATAGTAATTTAAAAAAGAATAAATCTGATACAAGTTAATAATCTTTATGGGATCCCAAAATTGTTAATAGAAGGTCAAATGCTTGTAATCAAAGATACTAAAAGTGACTTTGTGAAAAGAAGTTTGAATACCCAAGGCAGAACATTGTTGTCATAAAAACTGCAAAACCTCATGGAACCGTAATATTACTGCAGAATTATATCTGACAATTAATTAACAGAGTTTCATTTAAAGCATTGAAAAGGATAGGTGAGTTGGAAGGTAATTTCATGACAATAACTTCTCTCCCAAATCTTCCAATTTTAATGCCATTGTTACCAATTAAAATACAGCAGCAGCATATGTTTATCAAGTCATCAAGTTATCAAGAAAAGGAGGTGTTTCTCTACCTTCTTGGGTTGTTTTAGACGCTTCTCCACTTCCACTAGATGATTCCTGCATAAACAATAGGGAAAAAAAAGAGAAAAGGCAGAAGTTACTTTTAGACATTCTTAATTTCCCACTTTAAACCACTTTCTACAATCCGCCATAGGTGGGCCCGAAAGGTCCCTCTTTATCCCCTCAAGTCACTCCTACATTACAAAGATTAATTCATACCTCAGCCTCAGTCATTTTAACGTCGCCGTCAGTTGAACTTGAAGTTTTCCCACTGGTTTTTAAACCGGCCTTCTTACCTTCAGCATCCCTCAAAACCTAGCAGCAAATTTAGAGTCACGTAATAACAGAACAAGAAAGAGAAAATAGGGGCCAAAGAGGGTCTAGTCTTTCCTCATTTCTTAAAGACATTGATCAATGGGAAAAAGACAGTACCTGGCGAGGACCTTCCAGTTTCTTGCGAAGGTCTTCCGAACAAAAATCATATACATCCAATGACAGCGGGTAATCCACTTTCTGATGGCATAGACAGTTTAAGATTACCATTTCTTATATCTTAAAGCAATGAGAAATCCAATAGATGCACAAAATATAAAATAGGATTTTGAAATATTAGCAAACCCATATTACTAAAAAAGCAAGACTTGCTTAGTTATAATACGAGATATGACTGTTGTTTGAAGCATAGCAAAAATGTAGCTTCCTAGATTATCATTTAAGTTCCTGATATAACTAAAATCCATCACATCACATTTACAACTCCTTGTTGTCACGTCACTACTAGCGGTGGGTGGAAAAGGAAATGACCATTCTATTTTTGTCCACAATAAGTTTTATACGTGACAGATGGGTGACTAGGTTGGATATGGGTGATATTTAAAATGAACCTTAGGTAATTCGCCAGAACCCATCCTCTGTTACGTTTCAAGAAAAATTAGCCAGAACACATCGCAGCCAATATCGGCTAAAAATGGTTGTGATCTCTAATCCAATGCATTCTTTTTCTTTTATTTTATTTTTATTATTCCCATATTCAATGGATTCTTAACCACAAAGATTATCTTACATCCGAAATCACTACTAGAGCAAGTTCTTTAGCTATTTAAAAGTTATAAACAATTGAACTACGGCTTGATGCATCCCCTACCCAAAATAAGAGAGACGAGAAGAGAAAAACTACCAAGTATGATACCATTCTTAAATATAGTACTCCCTACATGAAGTTTAATAAGGAAAAGAAAATGACATTTGAAACTTGTAGTCTTAAACATGCTATGGTTGAATAAGACTTAAATATGCAGACCAAATGTGTGGCTATAAATGCTTGCCATTAAGCGTAAAACGAGAACATTTAGTTATCCAAACTTAGAAAAGGGGTAATTCTTTTATAAGCAAACTAAAAAGGAAATAATGTCACATAAGCTCAAATAAAAAAGATAATTTATTTTCGTAATTAAGTTAAAAAAGAACTTACTATTTACCTATCAACCATCTAAAAGGGAAGATATGGAAGTACATCACAACATACGCATACATAACCATGAGATCTCAGTCTCAAATACCAGTGGAAACCAAAAATGCTATTCTTTCTGTTCTAGTTTATGTGAAGCTATTTGCTTTTTGGTCCGTTTCAATAAGAATGACCTCTTTCTAAATTTGGTAACAATTTAGCTTAAACTTACAATTCTACCCTTAATGAAAAGCTTTTATAACTACACAAATAATCTGGATCCTTTGTTGACTTGTTTTGGACCACAAATTCTAAAAGTCTTTATTTTTTCTTAAACGTCGTGCCCAGTCAAACAGGATCACATAAATTGGAACGGAGGGAGTAGGTGATTTCTTCTATTTTCCTAAGCCTTGATGGACAAAGTTATCCTGTGCATGTGCTGGTGAGAGGTAGCAGGTACTAAATAGAATAATCAAGGTGCGCATAAGCTAGCTGGGAAGCATCATTTAAGAAAAGAAATATACATATATATATATATATATAGAAAGGTCATATCAGAGGGAGAGGAACGCGGAACCTCACAAGCCAGCTTTCTTTTTCCTCTTCACTTCAATTTTGGGATTAGGTGAAGACGGTCATATCAGAGGGAGAGGAACGCGGAACCTCACAAGCCTGCTTTCTTTTTCCTCTTTTCACTTCAATTTTGGGATTAGGTGAAGACCCCCCTGGGTTACCCATGTTAAACACTGTTAAGTAGTTACTAATGTTTAGTGTCCCACATCGGGAAGTAGATACCTATTATTATGTAATTATTGTATATAAATAGGGTTGTACAACACTTTAATCAATAGAATAGACTTTTCTCCCGTGCATTTTCACAAACACAGAGATAACTGAAATTCCCAGTACAACTACTTTATAGATCCCAGAACTTATGGCGATGGGTGGGCTATTATCCCGAATGGCCGAATCTAGGAAGAAGCTTTTCAGATATTTTTGATTGTTAAGAAGATCTTGTATCAACACAAAAGGAAAACAAACACATATCAGCTTCCCACCAGAACTCTCTTTCAAAAAAACATTATGTACATACTATCTCACTAGAATAGCAAAGTATTAATATCACATCCTTATCTTACTTCTTACTTCTACTAGCTGAAATCTAGTCATTGGCGCATAAGAACTCCTCTTTGTAATTGTGCCCAAGTTACACCTACTCCAAGATCAATTAGAAACTTAAGAGAAGTTTCAGTTAATTTTTTACTGGGAAGGGATTATAGACCAAGACTCCCTACACCGACACCATCACAAACCAGTCTAAAGTTAAAATATATAGTTCAGAATTTGACAATCGAGAGAGTGCGCAAGACTTTACAGCACCTAAACATGAAAGAACCGCTCATCCTCACAAAACAAAGTAAAACAGTGAACTCCCTTTCTCCATCCCCCTTTATCGGTTCAGGACATGGTAACCTGATCCTTTTTCCCTCTTCCAACACATTTTCAAGGAGAACCAACTATTTGATCAATGTGAAAAGGAAGACGAGCAAGTCAACATACCCGCAAAATCTTTGCCTTTTGATTTGATTCCCTTTTCCAGAAAAACCGGACGAACTGAATGGTCAAGTACCTATTCATCAAATGAAAAAGAAATAGTAAAAATAGAAGAAGATTTTGACAAAGACCAGTCAATAATCAGCACAAAATAGTAAAGGAACTATAGAAAGGAGAATGAGAAAGAAGTGATGCCAAAAATGAGGTGAACTACTTCAACAAATCAAAAGGCATTTTTGATATGCAAAAGGCGTGGATTCAGATAGTCTATATGCAGAAGCTACGGATCATACATATGCCGCTACATTGCCATGGAATTTAATCGAACCAGTTAATACCTTGGCAAGCCATTGATTCGGGAGTCTTTCACATAAACTGCACTCCGTCCAAGTGACGGAGACGCCTTCTCCAGTTCTGATTTCAGACCCTGTCAGAAAAAGCAATGGCCATATGAGGGCATTTAAATTATTTTGAGGGGATAAATACAATATTTCCAGTATAAACATCATCAACGATTTTGTACCAAGTTAAATAAAATCTCCAAAGCATCTTTTCCCACCAAAGGCATTATGAGTCGGCTCCTATGGCTCAGCCTACCTCTGATGTGAAACTATTGCATGAACCTCAACATGCAGGCCCCACATTTGGAGATCATGGCATGAAAAAATTCTAAAGCAAAGGACCCCCCCCCCCCCACACACACACACAAAAAGTGCCGCCCGTGAGGCATCTTATATAATAGTTTCTCCATCCAACCAACCATTTCAGGACTAACTGTTAGTTATCCTTAAAGGTTACAGCTACCAAAGGAATTTCTATGAATTAGATACGTCATTTTTCACTTTGGGACTGTCCTCTTAATCAAATTGGATGATTACTGGATTGGCAGAACAGAAAAAATTGAGACAGAACTTAGCAATAATATGAAACACTTGGGAGGAAACAAGACTAAAGTTAGAAGTTGGGACATACAGGGAGGAAAAGAACCGAACTTACACGTTTCAAACCCTCATGCAAATGGTTCACTTCCTGTGAAATGTGGCATTTAAGGGAATATACAGTTTCTCTTTCTGTGCTTTCTTCACCACTTTCAGCACAATGAATCCTGGTCCATATCAGTACCATGAGAATAAGGGGCAGAGTTAAGTCATTTTTCTTCAGTATCTAGCAGTTAATATCAGATATGGAACATAGTCACAGAGTGGACTCTAGCACAACCACCATAATCCAATCAGAACAGTATAGATCAAGTCAGACAGCGTCCCACACTATCGAAAATTAAATGTTGTATATCAGTAGATGAATTTGAGCACATGAGAACTCTGGAATGGGCATTGGGATCTTCCCAACCTCACTGCAGTAGGTCAGGTCCTAGACAAGAAATATTAGCCCAGAGGTCTAGGCTACAGCAGAAAAGCACAGCCTGTTGAAAATACCCTAGAATGGCATAAAACAGCCAGACCTTTCATTAGTAGTAATACAAATACACACTAGTAGCACTATAGTACACTTAACTAACAGTAGGAGAAACAAAAAGAAGTTAACATAAACATGATTTTTAGCTTCAACTTTCAAAACAACTTCAAAGCAACTTCAGTAATTCATCTCTTATTGTCAACTACATGATTCACAATATGACAGAGTAAAAGTTGAGGATGTTGATTCTCATCAGGCTGCCCAGAAGATACTCAAAGTCAGAACAGGGAACATCCTACATCCTAGGACCACTAGCTGCATTCCTTCCTATCTCAATACATATACAACAGTAAGTTCACATGCCTCTTATGATATTTAGGTGCAGAACAACTCTATGCAAAGGGGATATGGTAACACAATAACTGGAAGGTAAACAACATTTGACTGCAAAAATACCTGTTGTCAAACTCAATGCCGAAGAGAGCCTTCACAATATCCGGAATTTCACTGCAAGTACCGAGATAAAGAGCAGTCAGAAAATCATGACATAAAGAAGAACAATGTATATATAGGAGAGTTTTCCTTCACATTTTTACAAAATAGGGACCATATGTCCAAACTGAAACAAAGAAAACAACTAGCGAAACAAAACATGGAAATTATTTAGGAAAGGGACTTTCATCTGCAAGAAATACCCCGAGAGGAGATGTAGTACCTAGAGTTCGGTGATTTAAGAGACTGAGAAAGGGTGTAAAGTAGTTGCGTCCAACATTCTTCAGCATCCTGTGATTATCCAGGACATGTCAGTAGGACCTCTATATAGCAATTGCAATAGCTGTACACTTTTTTTTTATTTTACAAGGAAGCATTGTGGTAGCTTAGGTAATGTTAACCTGTTGCATGAAAGCTCCATTGCTCTGCTGGCCAAATTGAGGATATTTCTTCCGCAAAACCTGTGAACATAAACCTAATCAAATGTTGATGCCCGAGTAGATCATGTGACGAAAACACTAAAAAGACAAACATATTAACATAGGCTACATTTATAGTTCTCATATAAATCCAAGTAACCTTGTGCGAGGATGATAATGCACAAAGTTTTGACCATGTAGACAACAGGCCCAAGCTTAAGTCACTCTATTCGCATCCTATACAAAGTATTTCATCCTTGCTCTCTAAGATCAAATCCATTCGCACACAAAAGTCATGACAAAATATATCAAGTTCAGTGTTCAACGCTAAACGAGTATATTTTGAAGTCTGCCAACAGGAATTTATTGGCAAACACTGTCTCCTACTCAGCATACGTATTTTCCTTCAAAGGTATGGTAACTTTGTTCGAAATCCAAACACATTTTCTAAGAATACAAAGTCATGAATACTAAGTCGTAACCAAAGAAAATATTAGGAGTAGAATAAAGACAAATAAAGTACCGTCCAGAATTGCGTTGGTGCCACTGGTTTGACATTTTTATCCAGGTCATTAAACAGATCTCTTGTTGCAACTGTCAAGAGATGAGATGAGTGATCCAAATCATTGCTTCTACCAAGCTGGTTATACCTAACAGGAAGAATAAATAAACTCAGAATCTCAGGAACACAAAAGAAATGTACCTAACCGAGTTGTTTTGGAACTCCTACACTTGGTATTTAACAGGAGCCATTTTGATCTTTTTTCTTATAATGTTCAGGAAAGATCCACAGTTTCGGAATCCAAATTGATTCAAAGGGGATTACATATTGGATTGATTTCATCGAAAGGAGAACATGCCGTGAAACGAGTCCATATTTATACAAGGGAGGATAAATAGGAATTAAAACAGGATAATTTATGTCTCTCCTCTACTATTTACTGTTTTCTCCGTAAATACTTACTATCTAGGTGTATACAACGCGACACATTATATAAGTTAAATTATGATTAATAGATTTGACAAATATAAACAGTAAAATCAGAATTATCAATTTTAGCGAAAACAGGAATTACGTATTAGGTGCAAATAGATCGAATTGCCTAACCAAAAAAGTGCAACACAATCAAAATAGACCTAAATATTTTCAGAATTAGACTTAAAAGTAACCATATTGAATATGATCAAGTTTTGGGAAATCAAGGCTAAAGCAAAAGGACCAAAAAAAAGCCTAAATCAAAAGACTACCAAAAATGAAGGAAAGGATGAAAGAAGCAAATGCTCACTCTGTTAGAGCAGACTTCAGTTCTGGAACTGAATGCAAGCACTGTACTGTGGAGTTCATGTAGCATGTATTTCCGAGATTAAATAATCCAGCAGAATGACCCTGGAGGAAACAAAATGACAAAAATTCTCATCACCCATTTACTGATTAAAAGTACAAAACTAAGCCTTGCCATTATAAAAGTTAGCAGTTATTTTAGACAGGACTCTAAAACAACATAGTAATCCGATTCCCATTGTGTAAAAAGGCAGCCCAGTGCACTAAGCTCCTGCTATGTGCGAGGTCCAGGGAAGGGGCGATTCACAATGTGTAAATGAAGAAATTACGCATTCAACAAGCGCATGGAATCCACAAAATCACTTGTGCCAGCGGAACAAGAAGCGCATTCGACAAGCGCTTGGCATCCACAAAATCAATTGTGCCAGTGGAAAAAGAATAGAGAATTATATATTAAAAGCTCATTTGCATGTAGAAGTTGGAAAAGGCAACTGCTTTTGAAAAGTTATACCAATAAATCTACGAGGGATCCAGTGCTGGTATAAGTACAGCATATGAGACAAGAGTAACAGTTAAACATAAGGAATCACACATCTCCGGATCATTTGATTTGATGCAACAACATCAGTGTCAAAAAACTTACTACATTAACCACTTGCTCTTCTTCAGGTAAATCTTCAGCAAAAACAGGACCCTTCTCGGGGGCCTTCACAATCTCATCTGCAGTTCCCATCATCATCAGCCTTTGACCCTGGAAATAATAAATAAGAGATGCTTCTAGGTAATTGGCACTTCATTGCATAAAAATAGAGAGTAATTCAATGAGTAGGCGTGTACCTCTTTTACTCCTACTTTCGACCAGTCGGCATCGTCCTAAACAACCATAGAAATAACCGAAGAGTTACAACAAAATTAACAAGCAAAGCATCAGATGCTGAGAATTTCAGCGTTCCTCAAAACACAAATGAGTTTTGTGCTTCATTTGCAAAGTGAAAAATGGCATAACAAGCTAAGAATTTTATACCTTAAGCAAACCACCTTTGACCATTATCTTTTGCCTTTCAGGTGGTACCCCTGTTAGATCATACAGCTGGGCTTTGAAAACATATGGAGGCTGGCTAGTGTCGATTTCCACAGCAGGATAGACTTCTTTTTGCCACTTTACACTTACTGCAACCAATCACCAGATTTGCAAGGAGAGAATTGTAGCCCGTAATTGTCCAAGTGCAAAAATAAACAGGGGTACAATCAAAAGAAAATGATAAAAGGGGTATCCTAGTGAGAGAAAAACTGTTTCCACCATTGAGTTGCTTGTGTAACCCAAATCAACATCAACATCATAGCCGAATGGTGAACGAACCACCATGATGAATTAACAAAACATTAACCAAACTATTACAGTGATGATGCCTAAATGAAACACCAATGGTATTTCTCAAACATACATCAAGCAATGTATCTATAATGATTTAAAAATCTGCTCCTAGAGAAAAAAAAAAGATAAATGATGTTTGAACTTAATACACCATTAACCGCTCCCCTCCTCCCCCCCCAAAAAAATTTTAATCCAGTTGTCACCTATTTCATGGAAGTTGAAGATGTTCGGATATTTGAAAAGAGAGTTTGTTTGAAAAGATTATTTCAAAATATAGTTCTTGCCAAAAACGTTTTTACCAAAGGAAAAAACAATCGAAAAAACCTAAAAATAACCGACTTGAAAAAAACCCTAGCAAGTTTATTTATTTATTTTGATAAGTAAAAAATTCTTGCAGGTTTATTCTAACCCTAACAAAAAAGATATTGTGAAAACCAAGTCCAGCTGCTCCTGTATAAGCTTCGCCATAATCTCCGATAGGTCTTTTTCTTACTTAAGACTATCAATCAATCAATCAACTATACCACAATAATTCCTCTGTATCGACCACAATATTCAGGTTCATTTCATTCTAATACAAAATAATCCGAGCTTCTAAGAAAAATTAAGATCTGTTAAACCAGAAGCTTATAGAGAACGATTACGAGGTTCTCCAATACTTGAAACCGAAGCATGAACACAAAATAAATCTCTTTGTTAAAAAATCGATACTTAAGTGTGAATTTTCACATCAATGTGGTGTTATAGTTCAAATTTAGAGTATAGTAAAGCTGACACGAGAAAGTTATGGCGGAAGTTCAGACCTGTAACCATGGTTATAGGAGCTTCGGCGTTTGCAGGATCGGGACTGGGGAATAGGTTTCTCTCTCGTTACTCCTCTGTTAGGAATTTGGGTCCTCAAATGTTTGCTTGTAGAGAAGGGCAAATGCCACCGATGAGTTATTTATACTCCGAGATATCATCTAACTACGGGTAAAAAATGTAATGTAAATACGTACAAGTGTATACTGTAGTCTGTATAGTATAACTCCAGTTACTGTTTCGTTCTAATTTTGTTAAATTAAAGGGGTAATTGAAATTAATATTGATTTTTTCTAGTACTACAAGTTACAAAAATTTGTCCGTGTTTTGTGCGACATTAAAAAATAATAGTAGATTTAATATATGCATATTTGAGTTTTAGTTTATAAAATACTTTTCGAATGTTTCTTGATATTTGAAAAAAGAAAAAAAATATGTGAAATAATAGAAAAGACCAAAGAAATAAAAAAAAAATATTCATCCAGTACACGTGAAACTTGGCAATTCCTCTTTTCTTTACACCAGTATACGTAACCGTGCGATGCACGGGCATAGGCCTGATACAATTATTTGTGTTATTTATACATCTATAAGATTAATAAAAAAGTTCAATAGCGAACAAATTCTTTATACTTGTTTCAAGTATTGAATAGGATTATCATATAAGAAAATACTAATGTCAATTTGATTCAGTGGATTCAACATATTAACAATTCATAGTGTTTTCATGTGTTGTGTAACGAAGTTCCATATGATAATAGAAATATTATAAAATATACAGTGTGAGCGATGAACTATTTGCAACAATCCTAACTATCAATGACCATTTCCAAAATCTCTTATAGACCATCTTTCAATCTGCCTGGTTAAGAGACACTGTGATAAGAGTTAAAAGTATGATCGAAAAAAAGTCTTATGCATATCACATCCCCATCTTGCAGTATATTGATTTATCACTATTGTTGAATTGAATGTAGAGGATGTTATTTAAGGAGGATCCATTAACTGCTTGATAAGTAATGTGTGTATTCATATTTTTCCTCTTTAAGACATTGGATATGTCGTTAAAGTTACATTATTTGAAGGAATAAGTTAGTGTTATTCCATTATGATATTTATTTTATCTAATACTCTTATGAAGAAAAAAAGTAAAATGAGAGGTAATGTTGCAAAGAAATAACAAACTTTCATTAATTAAAATGTTTACAGGTAATCGTACGACGGTTCTCCCCCCTAGCTTCAAATTTAACAATATAAACCCAAAAAGGTTTACTTGGCCAAACCTCGTGATAAATGTCAGTTAAAACTCTACCTAAAGGTTGTCCAAGTGAATCTACTAAAATTAATAAGGCTTTCCCATGAGATAGTTTAATTTTTTCTATAGCATCAAATAATGCATCTCGAGTAAACTGATAATTTGCAATATGTACATCTGTTGCAGGCCTAAGCTCTCTAAATTTCTTTTCTTTTTCCCTTCGTTCGGTCCTTCGATCTCTTAACCTTTTTTGTATCGCACATGGGACATTTCTGATAACTTCAGGCTTTGAGTCTGAAGCATTATCGGAATAAAAACTGCGACGACGTACCGTTCTATGTTGTCCCCTTCGTTGAATTTGAGAACTCGTAGTTGGAGTAATTTGAATGTGTCCTTGTTCATCCATATTTGAAATAGGATCAAAGAAACAATAAGAATAGCTACAACATGTAAATGTGATAACATAGTAGCCTCAGATTATCGATTGGAATTATGATCGCTTGAAATGATGAGCCAATTTGTCCAAACCAGTTTTGCTTGGTTTTAGTGTGCATATTTTCACAAGCAAATATAGAAGTTGTTGTGCTTATTCTGAATACTTGTTTGCAGAAAATAAATCCAAAATTCAAAAGACACCACGTAAAAAAATCAAACCTTGCACAACGTAATACAATCACTATAAAATTTGTAGTGATTGTGCATTTGAAGTGAATGAACGACAAACATCAGTAGTGGATATAAATGTTCCTTGGTTGAGCATCGCCAGGCAATAAAAATAAATGAAAGGTTGATTTTTGCATTGTGGCTTATGTTGCGCGGACTTCATAAAATATTATTTTCACGTGTAGGTCCACCTAAAATACACTACTTTTGGAGAATCCGACGCGCATCCAACAACATTTTAAGAGAATCCGAGCAATATAGATTGTGGCTCTTTCACGTAATGGACCAAAATTTTCTAAAGGACCTGCAGAAAATACATGTATCAGTTGTCAATGAATACAAATTTAATAACCACAGCTCTCACTATTTCTGCTTATATTGAATTGATCAACTCTTCAAAGTGTTTGGCTTTCAGCTTTTTTGTTAGCTACAGCGACCTCAAGTGTTCATGGAAGCATGGGAAACCCAACAGAATTGCAGACAAAGAATTATCTCTTGCATTTCCACATAAAGGATTTTTAGGGATACATGGTCTAGATTATGCTGGCAAAACAACTTTTAGCAGTATGATCATTGGACCTTTTTATTCAAATATTGAGACAGAATATATTGCGTGGAGGAGACAAAACACTCTTTCATAGAAGATTGGAAAATATGAAGAGTCATGCTTTAAGCAAAGAAGTGGAGGGATCTCTCAAAAGCTTTTTAAAAATCAAATCTTCCAAAACATAATGCAATAACTAATCAAAAGTGGATACTAAAGAATCACTACAACTTTTATACAAACAAAATTTGTTGCATTTGAATTGAACTAACACAGATAAGATGATTAGAACAAAAATTTGAATATTCAAAACACCCCGCATAACAAAACAAACATGAAAAGATCCAAATGTGGATTAAAAAGGGAATTAACAAATTTAAAAACAAACGTTATGTATCAAATCAGGCAGACCTGAGGCTATCGTCACTGTGCAAATTTTTTTTACATAATATTGTCGGAATCTCCTCTATTTTCCTTTGTTCTCTGACTTTTTCTTTATTTAACACCTCCCTTACTATGTCCTTTTATACTATCATGATTCATGTGATTAAAATAGTGGGGAAGTGGTTATAGTGGGTAAGTGGGGAGGATTTGTGAAGGGAGATGAAGTTGAGGGTTGGAACGTGAGGATTATTTGGAAGGAGCGGGAAAACGTGGGTTGTATATGATAAGATAAAGAACTGCAACCCAAGGACACCAAGTATACCACGTAAAAGGGGCGTGGGTCACTCTTTATATTTCTAACAAAATCTTCTGATAATTAAAAAGGAGCGTTTGATGTCATGAGCATATATATACTGATAAACCCTACCTTTGACAAAATCCTGTGCACCATTTACCCTTGGGGATTTCTCGGTTATAAAATAAAGTTTATAGTTAGGATTTTTAGGTCGCTGAAATATTCTGTTCTAAAAATAGCCTTTGCAACAATTATCTAAAGTTGTTAAGTAGGCGACAAAGAAGTTATTTCCATTTTTATATATAACTGTTGTTAATGTTTATGAAGAATAATGTTTTCGCTTATAAAGAAATGGTGAATCGATAAGAAGTTCAAGCAAGCGGCCTAAACATTGAACAATAGGCATCAGAATTGTGAGAATGAAACTGTTAAAAAATAATTTTTTGAAGAGCCAAACTCATGCTATCCGAGTATCACCTCTCCTACATAATAAAAAAGTATATTTTTGGCAGCTAATGTCATTGACTTAACAATGCGACGCTGGTATCCCCTGTAGAGTGAGATTCAATAGAAAACTGGAGCACAAAATGAATGACATAATCTTCTCAAAATTGCAGTCATTGTTGGCCTTAAATTGAACAACCATAAAATAACAATACAAAATTCATTCAAAGAAAGTCCAATTTTGCCATGCTCCTGCTACTGTCAATTCATCGTTACCAGAACATAAAGTTGTAGAGCATCTAAAAGATGTCTGTTCTACCTCAATTGTTGCTTGGCGGGATCCCCTCGTACATATAATTTCACAAGATCATTCTTTATGAAGTATTATGAAGGAATACATCAAATGTAAGACTTGTTGGATGAACACCTTTAGTCAGTTACCAGAAAGCTAGTATATCACATCTTGTATCTTCTGTCATGCTGCATAAAAATTCAGCGGCGCAGGAAAGAAAATAAGTTTCAAACTGGAGTACAATTTAACAGTTTGTAATTTGCACTCATACATCCACTAAATGCTGCTCAACACTCCAGTAAAGCAGATTTTCAAGAACCATTACAAAAACTTACTTTACCATTTTCACTATTTACTCTATTAAGTAAATCAAAAGATTACTAATGACTTGAGTGACAAAGAAATTTAATTTTCATTCTAAGATAATTATTGTTCTCTTCAGTAATCAAAGGTGCAACAACAAGAAAAATGCAAAGTTATGGGAAATGTTTATGCAAGTATTTTATGGGTTGTGTAATATGAAACTTAAGGTTGAAACTCTAATAGAATTCCATTGAACATTACTGGTTTAAGTTATGAACTATATTCTCATATTGCATAGTCATTTAGATCCAAGGTTAGCTCACAAATAGTGAGCAGTTCATCCTACACCAGTAGGTGAGGATCAAATCCCACTCAGATAATCATTGTATATGATTTTCTCCATTCATGTTGAACAATATGAAGAGCAGCAATTAAACTAATATCAGTAGGTACATATTACTTTATAACAAATAACAGAGAATCACAAATTAATATAAAAATTTAGTACAACATACCTATTAAAAGTTCAGGACTCACTGCAAGTGCTATTTTTCCATTTGATTCATAAATCTTGGCAAGAAATGTAGTATAGAAACCTCCAAAACAACACTGATTATCTTTCGATAGTCAGATTAAATTTTGAAAAACTTCTTTAAATACTACATTTGTAGCTTCAGTACTTTTTTGTTCATCGGCATCATAAACCAGAACTTTTAATCCTTTTCTAGTTGTAACTAGAGAAATAGCAACATATAGTTGTTCGTGCGTAAACACTGGTTTCTTCAAAAATAATCCCACGTGAGACAATTACTGTCCTTGACTTTTATTGATTGTCATGGCAAAAGATACAACAATTAGAAATTGTCTTCGCTGGAACTTAAATGGAATCCTAGCATCAGACGGAGTCAATGTCATTCTAGGAATAAACACTTTCTCTCCAGCCATATGTCCTGATAGAACCTTGGCTTCAATAACTTGATTTCCAAGTTTATTTTTGATCAACCTTGTTTCATTAATCAATTGTGACGACCCGACCCGTCGCATGAGTTACCGCCCCGCTTTCCCTATTTATGCTTCTGTATGCTTCATTATATGTGTTTGTAGAGTTTGAAGTGATTCGGTCAGAGCTTGGTTGGAATTGAGACAAATAGTCTCTTTAAGAGAAGGTTAGTTTGAAAAAGTCAACCAGATGTTGACTTATGAGTTATAGGGCTCGGAATGGATTTCTGACGATTCGGCTAGTTTTGGGTGGTGATTTATGACTTGGGAGTGAAATCGGAATTTAATTTGGAGGTCCGGTGTAGAATTAGGCTTGAATTAGCGAAGTTTGAATTTTGGCGGTTTACGGTTGATAGGAGAGATTTTGATCCGGGGGTCGGAATGGAATTCCAATAGTTGCAGTAGCTCCGTTAGGTGATTTTGGATATGTGTGCAAATTTTCAGATCATTCGGATGTGTTTAAGTCGGGTTTTGGATCGAATGCGAAATTGGAAAAGTTCTAGCTTGACTTAGACTTGAATTTTATGATTTTTATGTTAATGTTAGTGTTTTTATGGCCCGAGCAAGTTTGAATGAAGTATTAGAACATGTTAGTGCTTTTGGTTGAGGTCCCGAGGGCCTCGGGATGGTTTCGGATGGTTGAGCGAGGAGTTTGGATATTGGTTTGTGCCGCTGAAATTGTAGCAGCTGTTACAGGCAGGGATTGCCTTTCGCGCTCGCAGGGGTGCCTCGCGTTCGCGTAGGCCTAGGGTCCCTTGGACATCGCGTTCGCGTAGGCCAGACGCGTTCGGGTAGGGGTCGTTTGGGAAGGGCCTGGGCTTGTAATTCCCGTTCGCGTGAAGGTGACGCGTTCGCGAAGAGTAGTTAGGCAGCATGCATTTTTGGCTAACGCGTTCACGGTTGGGCACCGCGTTTGTGAAGAAGGAATTTTGGGCCCAGAGATTTTGTGCATCACGAACGCGGAAGGACCTCGCGTTTGCGAAGAAGGGTGCGTCAGCTGGGCAGAGAGTTTTTAAATGACATTTCATCCGCGAGCAAGGGCTTATTTCCTCCGTTGTTGGACATCTTGGAGAGCTATTGGAGCAAATTGAAGAGGGATTCGAAGAGGAATGATTAGAGGTAAGTTGTATGGACTCAAAGCATCTTTTAAACATGAATTTAGCCCTTAAATTTCTAGAATCAAATCAAAAAGGGGATGAACTAGGGCTTGGAATTTTGAATGTAAATTGGGGATTTGAAGGAGCAATTGGACTCCAATTTTGATGAATTTTATATGTACGGACTTGTGGTGAGACGAGGATTCTGAAAATGAGAATTTCATAATTTTTCCAGAAGTGGGCCCGGGGCTCGGGTTTTGCTAACTTCGTGTTTTTTGGGTGTATTTCCTGTTATTTCGATTGGTCTAAATTCCATTAGCCTATTGTGACATATTCCTATTGGGTTTTATCAGATTTGGCATCCGCGGAGGTTGATTCTCGAGGCAAAGGCATCGCGAGCTTGAGATTTTGCCGGTTCAAGGTGAGTAATACTTGAGAATGATATCCTGAGGATTTGAAACCCCGAATTTGCACATCCTAGTGATGTATTGCGGTGACTTGCACGCTGGACCTGAGCGTGGGGTAGAGCACCGTTGGGTATTGTGACTTGGTCCGTCCCGGTTGTTGGTTTTTACCGCTAAATTGTAAATATTTTGTTGTGATCATTATGACTTGGGGTTGATGCCATGTTTGGGGCCTTGTGCCGACTTGTACAATCCTTTAGAGATTGATATTTCAGAGTTAGCATGATTTGCATACTAATTGAATTCAGTCCAGGGTTTTTAACATTAATTTTGCAAACTCAGCCATAATTCTATGTTTTGAAAACACAAAAGATTCTTAAATGATATTTCGGGCTGACGATCATTATCTCACTATTTTCTGGACTGTATATTATTCTTGGAACGATGGTAACTATTGGCGTCGTGCATTGAAATGGAAACGGTGGTAATTATTGGCATCGTGTATTGAAATGGAAACGGTGTAACTATTGACACCGTGTATCGTAATGGAAAAAGTGGTAACTATTGGCACTGTATGATATTGCGCTTGGGCTGAAGGAGCCCCTCCGGAGTCTCAACCCCCACAATGAGCGTCGTCGACGTTAAATCATACGCATGGTTGGCTCGGGCTGCACGCTGCAGTGTATTCATGTGCATTGCATGCATTTACTTCTGTTAGTACTACGTGGCATGAAATTTAGCACTCATATTTCATTGGCATACATACCGTTATTTTCCTTGTTGACCAGATACCCTAGTGTTATATGTTAAGGAGTGCTGAGCCCAAGAGGCTGATGTTGGATATTGTGAGTTGATATTGAGCCAGAGGGGCAGGTTTCTGATTACCTCCTACTTGTTGAAATTACCTTTGAAATTGTTGAAAAAACATCTTTTCAAAAGAGATTTTTGAACACAACCTGGGATTTTCTAAAGGGATTTTTCACAGAATTTCGGTTTTTTTCATAAAAGGGTTGTTCTGTCTTTTATTGCAGTTTGGTGTGATCATACGTGTTTTCTTATCACTCAGATATTATTCTCTCTTATTACCACTGAGCTGGAAGTACTCACTTTACTCACTACACCTTGCGTGCAGTTGCAAGTACTATTCACCCGATAGCGGGTCTTTAGTAGGATTGAAGGCCATATTCTGGTAGTTGAGCAGAATGACCGCGAGCGTTCGCAGCACCGCACTCCATCCTTGTAGTCCGGTTTTACCTTGTATATTTATACATTGTTGGTCCAGTAGTAGTGTCCCTACTCTTAGATGCTCGTGATTTGTGACACCCCGGTCGGGTTGTATTGGTATTCATATTAATTAATGTCATAAATCTAGATTTGATATGTTATAACTGATGAATTTCTTTAAGTGGTGTAATTGAAACAGTCTGGCTGGCCTTGTTTTCACGAGAGGCGCCATCACGACCGGATTTAGGAATTGGGTCGTGATAAGTTGGCATCAGAGACTAGGTTATTAGGTCTCACGAGTCATGAGCAGGGTTAGTAGAGTCTTGCGGATCGGTACAGAGACGTCTGTATTTATCCTTGAGAGGCTGCAGAACCTTTAGGAAAACTTTCCATTCTTGGAATTCTTATCGTGTGTACTTGATTCAGCTTGAGATATAATACTTGAAATTCCTTCCACACGTCTATATGCACACATGAGCGCTCAGTAGTATATGTGCCTAGATGGCTTGTGATTCCCCGATCGAGGGGTGAGAGGTAATCTCCATGAGTTCCTATTGGGACATTCTGGAGGACTCGAGGCCGGATAATTGTCTATGGTTTGATCACCGAGGTGTTGATTGTGTGAGCAGGTGTTTTGAACTTATATGTTCAGTATCGTTCTTATTAGCCGGAATGGCAGCCGGATATCCATGTGATGAGTATGTTAGTACTGCGAGGGGTATCTATATAATTTTGGTAGTGACGGAGAAGTCTGATGGATAATAGATGAGCTGTTAGGTGCTTGTATCCTATTGTGGTTCATTATGAAGCCCGAGGCATGGGCATGGAATATTTTCGTATCCCTTAGCTGGAAAGTGAGGTGCAATGGAGGTGGTGATATGAGTTCATACTCAGGAAGACTAGATGATCTTTGTATTCACAAAACTTGTAAATGATTTGAGTTTGATCTCATTGTGGCATCATTAGTGTTATGAGTTGTTAAGAGTGCCTTAATATATGGCTTCAAGCCAAGTTGGGGAGGTTGTTGTTGGTCAGCTGATTGCATGGTTATGTGCTATGTTGGTTCCGTTTTGAGGTATGATGGTGGATCAGTTCTGGTTACAGAAACTGAGCCGAGGATGGCACGTGTGAAGGAAAATTTCTACAAAGGTCATATGGTGCTTCGTAGATGTGAAGAAATACTAGGATGTTTTGAACTGTTGTTGATAAAGAATGCTCAGTGTATACGGAAGAAAGATGGTTGTTTATATTTGTATGAGAACATGTTCTGCGGTGTCAGAATACTAATAAAACGAGTGGTTCTGTCCGTTAAGGCAGGTAAATTTTAGTTGTTTAAGAGTGAATGACTCTCGAGATTGGTTTTATTGTGTCCAAGATTTTGCATGTATCAATCAGGTGTCTTAAGTTTGTGTATGTGGCGAGAGACTGTGTTTTCGTTAGAAGAGATCAAGACTTGTGGTATTTTATGTTAATCATGGGATTCTAGGTATCCGTATTTGGAAGGTAATGGTAATGAATTCAGATTCGCAGGAAGTTCTTCAAGGTAAAGCATTCTAGAATATGGTACTTCTAGGAAGCGTACGAGAGGGTATTCAGTGGCCTATGGGTCTTAGATAGTGTGGTCTTATATTGCGAGTTTCGTTTGGTAACCTGAGTCAAGGTATTGAGATGCTGCAGCAAGGGGGAATATCAAATTAATGATGAATCAAGAAGGAAATTAGATAAATGGAATAGCTTGATAATAAACTGAATCGGTATGGTAAGGATATGATTAATTGTTGTATATGTTCAAGGTAAGGAGCCTTACGGGTATTGTGCAGCAAAGCTTTAAGTGCTGGCAGTTTGCTTAACTTGGTTTGGGTACAGACTTCGGAGGAGCTCCTTCAGCCCAAGCGCAAAAATGCTACGGCGTGCAGCCCCATCCAATATAATATATATAATGCTTCGGCGTGCAACCCGATCCATGCAATATGCTATTGCAGCGTGCAGTCCAATCCATGCATGTATATGCACACGCAAACATAACACTTGAGGCTTGCAAGCCTCCTTACATCATCTCATTGCCCTTATATATGGCCCTCAACCTCAATCAGTCCAAAATAGTCAAAAGCCCTTCGGGCATCCGTAAACAATTATACTCAGCTCAAACGATAGTTCAAATATTGTTTAAAACTCCAAGTATGAGTAAAAATATAGCTGAGTTCATAAAACAGTGTAAATCACACGGACTGAGTTCAAATAGTGAGGAAAAACAGTGATGATAGCTCACAAATAGTTCAAACAATCGGCAATAAGCCCCAAGTATGGTAATGAGCCCAATTCATAATGATAACAACAATACAATTGCAGATACGCGGTAAAAACCAACAACCGGGACGGACCAAGTCATAATCCCCAACAGTGCTCTACCCCACGCTCAGGTCCAGCGTGCAAGTCACCACAATACAGCACTAAGATGAGCAAATCCGGGGTTTCAAACCCTCAGGATACCATTCCCAAGTATTACTCACCTCGAACCGATGAAATCTCAAGCTCGCGATGCCTTTGCCCCTCAAATCAGCCTCCACGCGTGTCGGATCTACCCATAAGAGCAGAGCGAATACATCACAATATGCAGATGGGACAATACCCAATAAAGAACAATTAAATTATAGCAAGAACCTCGAAACTAGCAAAACCGGAGCCTCGGGCCCCCTTCTCGAAAAATTACGAAACTTACATTTCCGGAATCCTCGTCTCGCCATGAGTTCATACATACCAAGTACTTCTAAATTCGAGCTCAAAGGACCTATCAAATCTCAATTTGAAATATCAAAAACTGAAGCCCTAGCTTCTTCAATTTATACCCAAATTCAGAGAATTAATGGATGATTATTTGATTAAATAATGTTTCTAGACCACGAGACTTACCTCCAATCACTTCCCGTCAAAACCCTCTTCAAAATCTACCAACAAGCTCTCAAGGTGGTGCAAAAATGGTGGAAAATAAACCCAAGTCTCGGATGAAATGGCTTAAAAATAATCTGCCCAGGTTCAAAATCCTTCATCGCATTCGCGACCTCTCCCTCGAAGACAAAATACTTTTAACAGTCCAAATACCCTATGCGAATGCATGTCTGGCCACGTGAACGCGATGCACAACATCCCTTCTCTACGCGAACGCGACCTCTTCTCCTGCGAACGCGTTGGCCAAACTTCCAGGTCTACGCGAACGCGATATCCTTCACGCGAACGTGATGAAAAAAATTCCAGGCCCTCAAATTACTCTACGCGCTCGCGTCCATCACCACGCGAACGCGATGAACAAAAGTTTGCATTCCTTATAGCAGAAAAACTGATATCAATACAAACCAAAATGGGCCCGTTTGACCACCCGAATTCACCCCGAGGCCCCCGGAACCTCTACCAAAGACACCAACATACCCAAAAATATCATACGAACTTGTTCCAATCATAAAAACACGCACAACAATACAAAAATCATCAAATTACCATAGATTTTAGCCTAACGTTTCATAAAACTTCCTAAACTCATATTCGATAAAAAACCCAAACAACCGACGTCCGAATGACTTGAAAATTTGCAGACATATCCAATATTTCCTAACGAAGCTACTGAAACTCTCGGAATTCTATTCCGACCTCGGATAAAAGTCTCATCTATCAATCCGAAACTGCCAAAAATTCAAACTTCGCTAATTCTAGCCTAATTCTACACCGGACCTTTAAATTCAATTCTGATCGCTCTCCTAAGTCACAAATAATCTCTCGAAGCTAACAGAATCATCGGAAATCCGTTTCAAGCCCTCTAACTCACAAGTCAATGTTCGATTGACTTTTCCAACTCAAACTTTCCTTAAAGAGACTATTTGTCTCCTTTCTAACCAAATTCAATCCGAAACACTTCAAACTCACCAAACACATATAATAACACATGAACAAGCATAAAATGGGGAAAACATGACAGAGATATAGGAGACGATAGGTCGGGTCATCACATCCTCCCCAACTTAAACAAACGCTTGTCCTCGAGCATACCTAGAGTTGTATTAGAAGCTTCCCAATAGCTGAACGACCTTGCCAAGCATATACCCAGGGTGATCTCACGTCAGCCCATCTCACATAGGTCCGATAACATAACATACCCGGAACTTCACATTCCATCCAAACCATAAACCACATTGCACTTCCTGAAATCATACACCAAATCAGAACCTCATGTCTATATTCGGAATAAACCCGGACCAACTGTAATAATCTATACCTGCAAGCTCGGAAGCAATCATATGATATCCCACATAACTCAAACACATGCAACGATAACTCCCATTCACAACAATTTCCCGCAATAACTAAATACTGATAAAAACCCTTTTATTAGCTAAAGTTTTACCCCAACACCTTTTTATACTGCCAGCGGCAACTGAAACCCACCATAAACCGAGCCCATCTCTCAGATCAACCATTCATGAATCTATTTCCCTCTTGACTGATACTACAACAGATTTCAGAGCCAAACCTCGATATTACCTTTCTAAAAGGCTTAAATCAAATATGCTCATACTCTGTAATGACCCCAATGATCATCTCAACTACAACACGGCACTCTGGTGATATGACACCTCAACACCGGCCTAAGCCACTTCATGCTCAACCCAGGCACCAATAAGGAACGATCTGAACACACTCTAATCATGACAACTGACTCAAACGAAAGAGCTGTAATTCAAATTCCTCTGTACGATCACAACACAAAACTGAGATCGCATCTCACATCACAGAAATAGAGTACTTGAATCCTCCTCAAAAGGTTACAACATCACGTGGCATTGCCACATCGCGCGATTCTATCCAAGCACTATTACCCTTGAAGCACTTCAAGTCATCATGCTCAACACAGACAGCCACGCACAGATTAAGGTTCAAAACCAAGCAATCCATCTCACCCATGGTGAAGCAAGTATTATACACTATTCAATCTTGAAGGGATACAACCGATGCGCTATTCGCCGAGCAACACCAAATACAGATTTTCCTCATAAACCAGGAAATAAGGCATACAAAGTAACATATAGAAAACTATTCTCCATATCACACTGTTGCGGCGCGTAACCCGGTCCAGATTACAAACCCGTGACGGCGTGCCACTCGATCCAGATAACATACCCGCGGCGGCGTGCCACCCAATCCGAACATATATCTCATAAAAGGAGATGCACATCGAGTCAAATTTGCTCATTACAATAAACACATATAGCCTCGTGCTCGGCCGCAAGAAACTCATCCAAAAATTCCCTCAATACCGGAACTGAATCAATGGTAGAAACCTCTGCACAGACATCCACCACGAAGGCCCAATTAACAAAGCAATACTTGCCAGCCATCCGTTGGACTCCGGAATACAAGCTACCCTGCTAGAGCATAATCCGATACACCTTGCCACGCAGCCTGTGGCATTTTCCAACATAGCCCATAACACATTAGTCTAGAAAACCTGACAATGGTACAGCCAGTCTGCAATCTAATACCTTAACCCAAATTTAACATACCAAGCAAAGAAAGACCCACTCGGACCTCCAGTTTCCGACAACTGCTAGACGATGTTGATACACATGACTTACAACCACTGCATGGTCGGGTCATGAGAACTTCTAGTCTCCAACACATATAACGCTGAATCACTGTGCCTAATCCCACGCTCCGCCGTACGAATACATAACACACATCAAGAACTCTTTCTCCCAATTCCCTTGCACAAGCTAAACTGCTAGGACTGAATCCTTTTACCCAAACAAAGTTAAGCAAACTGCCAGCACTTGAAGCTTTGCTGCACAATACCCGTAAGGCTCATTACCTCAAACACATACAAGGATTAATCATACCCTTACCATACCGATTAGGTTTATTATCAATCTATCCCAATTATCTAATTTCCTTCTTGATTCATCATCAATTTGATTTTCTCCCTTGCTGTAGCACCACAATACCTCAATTCAGGGTACCATACGAGACTCCTATATAAGACCACACTGTCTAAGACCCATAGTCCACTGAATACCCTCTCGAATGCTTCTTGGAAATACAATATTCCAGAATGCTTCATCTTGAAGAACTTCATGCGAATATGAATTTGTTACTTTTATCTTCCAAATACAGATACATAGAATCCCATGATTAACATAAAACACCGCAAGTCTTGATCTTTTCTAATGAAAACTCAATCTCTAGCCACATACACAGACTTAAGACAGCTGATTGTTACATGCAAAATCTAGAAAACAATATAACCAATCTTTAAAGTCATTCACTCTTAAACAACTAAAGTTCACCCGCCTTAACGGACAGAACACTCGTGCCTTATTAGCACTCTGACACCGCAGAACATGATTTCATACAGATACAAACAACCATTTTTTCTTCTTTATGCACCGAGAATTCTTTATCAACAGCAGCTCAAAACATCCTAGTATTTTCTCACATTTACCAAAGCACCATATAACCTTTGTAGAAATTTTTCCTTCATACGTTCCATCCTCAGCTCAATTTCTGTAACCAGAACTGATCCACCACCATACCTCAGAACGGAACCAACATAGCACATAACCATGAAATCAGCTGACCAACAGCAGCCTCCCAAACTTGGCTCGAAGCCATATATTAAGGCACTTTTAACAACTCATAACTCTTTTACTCTAATGATGCCACAATGAGATCAAAATCAAATCATTTACAAGTTTTGTGAGTACACATATCATCTAGCACTGACATTCTCTGCAAACCTCGCATTCCTTTCCAGATCTGCCGATTCCACTTTCTTATGCGTCCCAATACTTCAAAATACAACACATGCCTTCTACCATCACATACGCAATACACAACCATTTTGTCTTTCTGAGTTTGAGCTCATGCCGCCACACGTATTGCACCTCACCTTCCAGCTAGGAGATACGAAAATATTCTTCATGCGCCCATGCCTTAGGCTACACAACAGACCGCAATAGGAAACAAACACTTGACAGCTCATATATTATCTATTAGACTCCTTCGCCACTACCAAATTATATAGATACATCTCGCGGTACTAACATACTCATCACATGGATATCCAGCCGCCATTCCGGCTACTAAGAACAACCCTGAACATATAAGTTCAAAATACGTGCTTAGACAATCAGCTCCTCCGTGCTCAAGCCATAGTAAAATATCCGACCTCAAGTCCTCCAGGCTGGCCCAACATGACCTCACAGAGATTACCTCTCGCCCCTCGATCAAGGAATCACAAGCCACCAAGGCATATATACTACTGAGCGCTCACGTGCGCATACAGACGTGTGGAGGGAATTTCAAAATTTATCTCAAAATAAATCAAGTATGCACGATAAGAATTCCAAGAATGGAAAGTTTTCTTAAAGGTTTTGCAGCCTCTCGAGGATAAATGTAGACGTCTCCGTACCGATCCACGAGACTCTACTAACCCTGCTTATGACTCGTGAGACCTAGTAACCTAGGCTCTGATACCAACTTGTCACGACCAAAATCCCGGTCATGATGGAGCTTCTCGTGAAGACGAGGCCAGCCAACAACCCCAAATCCTCTTTAAGCAGCTGTTAAACATAAATGAATAGGATACTACTTATTGGCATTTAAATAGGAAATTTCATTCCAATACAACCCGACCGGGGTGTCACTAGTCATGAGCATCTAATGAATAGGAACACTACTACTGGACCACCACTGTATATATACACAAGATAAAACCGGAATAGAAAGATGGAGTGCGGTGCCACAAACGCTGGCGGTCACTTTGCTCAACTACCACAATAAGGCCTTCGGTGCTGCTAATAAGCCGCTACCGGGTGAAAAATACCTGCAACTGCATGCAAACCGCATGGAGTAAAGTGAGTACTTCCAACTCAGTGGTAATAAAAGAGAATAATATCTGAGCGATAAGAAAACACGTATGAGCGCACCAAGCTGCTATAAAAGACAGAACGACCATTTTTGAGAAAATCCGAAATACTGTGAAAAATCCTTTTTGAAAAATCCCAAGTTCATTTCAAAATCACTTTTGAAAATATGTTTTTTCAACAATTGAAAAAGTAATTTCAACAAGTAGAAAACAATCAGAAACCTGCCCCTCGGGCTCAATATCAACCTCTCAGTGCAGTAACAGCCCCGCAGGCTCACTCCAAACTCACAATATCCAACATCATCCTCTCGGGCTCATCGCTCCTTACCATATAACACCAGCGTAACTGGTCAACACGGCAAGTAACAGTATGTATGCCAATGCGATATGAGTGCTAAATGTCATGCCACGTAGTACAAGCAAGAGTAAATGCATGAATGCAATGCAGTGCAATGCATATGACTGCTATGGCACGTAGCCCGATCCATGGGTACCCTGCGCTCACTGGGGTTATGTACAGACTTCGGAGGGGCTACTTCAGCCCAAGCACAAAAATTTTGCGGCGTGCAGCCCCATCCAATATGTATAATGCTGCGGCGTGCATCCCGATCCAATAAAATACATATATAATGTTGTGGCATGCAGCCTGATCCATGCAATATGCTATTGAGGTGTGAAGTCCGATCCATGCAATACGCTACTGCGGCGTGTAGCCCGATCCATGTATGTATATGCACATGCACACATAACACTCGAGGCTTGCAAGCCTCCTTACATCATCTCATTGCCCTCATATATGGCCCTTAGCCTCAATCAGTCCAAAATAGTCAAAAGCCCCTCGGGCATCTGTAAACAATTATATTTAGCTCAAACGATAGTTCAAATATTGTTTAAAACTCCAAGTTTGAGTAAAAATATAGCTGAGTTCATAAAACAGTGTAAATCACACGGACTAAGTTCACATAATGTTTCAAATAGTGAGGAAAAAACAGTGATGATATCTCACAAATAGTTCAAACAATCACCAATAAGCCCCAAGTATGGTTATGAGCCCAAGTCATGATGATAACAACAATACAATTGCAAATACGCGGTAAAAACCAACAACTGGGACGGACTAAGTCACAATCCCCAACGGTGCTCTACCCCGCGCTCAGGTCCAGCGTGCAAGTCACCATAATACAACACTAAGATGTGCAAATCGGGGGTTTCAAACCCTCAGGATATCATTCCCAAGTATTACTCACCTCGAACCGGCGATCTCAAGCTCGCGACGCCTTTGCCCCTTAAATCTTCCTCCACGCGTGTCGGATCTACCCAAAAGAATAGAGCGAATACATCACAATATGCAAATGGGACAATACCTAATTGAAAACAATCGAATTATAGCAAGAACCTCGAAACTAGCAAAACCCGAGCCCCGGGCCTGCTTCTGAAAAATTATGAAACTTACATTTCCAGAATCCTCGTCTCGCCACGAGTTCATACATACCAAGAACTCCCAAATCTGAGCTAAAAGGACCTATTAAATCCCAATTTCAAATGTAAAAAACTCAAGCCCTAGCTTCTTCAATTTATACCCAAATTCAGAGAATTAATGGATGATTCTTTTATTAAATGATGTTTCTAGACCACGAGACTTACCTTCAATCACTTCCCATCAAAACCCTCTTCAAAATATACCAACAAACTCTCAAGGTGGTGCAAAATGGTGGAAAATAAACCCAAGTCGCGGATGAAATGGTTTAAAAATGGTCTGCCCAGGTCCAAAATCCTTCATCGTGTTCGCGACCTGTCCCTCACGAGCGTGAAGAAAAAAATACTTTTAACAGTCCAAATACCCTATGCGAACATGTGTCTGGCCACGAGAACGCGATGCACAACATCCATTCTCTACGCGAACGCGACCTCTTCTCCTGCGAACGCGTTGGCCAGACTTGCAGGTGTACGCGAACGAGATATCCTTCATGCGAACGCGACGAAAAAAATTCCGGCCCCTCAAATTACTCTACGAGTTCGCATCCATCACTACACGAACGCGATGAACAATAGTCTGCAATCCTTATAGCAGAAAAACTTATCTCAATACAAACAAAAATGGGCCCGTTTGACCACTAGAATTCACCCCGAGGCCCCCGGAACCTCAATCAAAGACACCAACATACCCCAAAACATCATACAAACTTTGTTCCAATCATAAAAAATCCACAACAACACAAAAATCATTAAATTACCACGGATTCAAGCCTAAATTTTCTTAAAACTTCTGAAACTCATATTCGATCAAAAACCTTACCAAACGATGTCCTAATGTCCTGAAAATTTACTGACATATCCAAAATTACCTAAAGAAGCTACTGCAACTCTCAAAATTCCATTCCCACCCTCAGATCAAAATCTCATGTATCAACCGAAATCCGCCAAAAATTCAAACTTCGCCAATTCAAGTCTAATTCTACACCGGAGCTCCAAATTCAATTCCGATCGCTCTCCTAAGTAACAAATCATCTCTCGAAGCTAACTAAATCATCGGAAATCCGTTCCGAGCCCTCTAACTCACAATTCAATGTCCGGATAACTTTTCCAATTTAAACTTTTCTTAAAGAGACTATTTGTCTCCTTTCTAACCAAATTCAATTCGAAACACTTCAAACTCACCAAACACATAGAATAACACATGAAGAAGCATAAAATGGGGAAAATAGAGATATAGGAGACGACGGGTCGGGTCGTCACAAATTGGGTTGTTAGTTGATTTTTAACGGGTTCAGTTGACCTTTCGGATTGTTTTTTTTGGGCAGAATGTTGTTGCGTGTTGTTTTTTGTTTTCTTTGTCTGTTGTACTCTCATTTTGGATATCGGGATGCCAACTAATTGTCATGTTGATTTTAAAGCTTGCAGAACATCAACGTAGTTCTTGCGGATACTTGGCTCAATACTTGACTTACACTTGGTGATTTTTATGTTGTTTTTGATATGATTCTTTGCTGGTTTGCAGCAATTGGGCTGTTAGTTGCATTTTTAATGGGTTCAGCTGAACTTTCGGACTATTTTTTTCGGGCAGATTGTCACTGCGTGTTTTTTTGGTTTTGCACTGTCTTTTGTACTTTCATTTTGGATATTAGGGCGCCAACTGATTGTGATGTTGATTTTATCTTGCAGAACATCAACGTAGTTATTGCGGATACTTGGCTCAAGAGGTTTAATCCTTATTCATAGGTTATCACAAATCAAAAAATTGATTTCACCAGAAGCCGAGTCTTGACTTCCATTGTCAATGGCTGGTAAACTCAACCACACAAGCATGGCTGCATAGCTAGCCGCAACAAAAATATTCATGAAGAAATTATGATGGAAACGCTGATGCTCTTTGCCGCATCTCTTTTCAACAAAGCAGACAAAAGCTCTCAGACCAAAACTCTTGTAAAACCTCTATTATTTGTTCCTTGGGTCCTGGAACAAAAATTATAGAATGGCCATCATAGAAATTAAGTAAATCCCTGAGAATTAACTTTGAACAGTGCCGATGAATTCAGGTAGAATTTTGGAAATAGCAACACCAATCTTACTGGCTGAAAGAGGCAATAATATTTCCGGAAAAGGAGTAATTGGCTCTAATCTCTAACTTGATCAAACGAATGTCGTCTTCCATCTGATAAGTTGATGGATAAAAATTTGGACATGTCAAATTAAGAGAGAAGAGAGCAAGTCGAGTATCGTAAAGTAGAGCTTGTGCTTTTTGTGTGACATCCAAAGTGTGACATTCATCAGAAGCTCTGCAGATTGAGGAAAACTTCCAAAAATTTCTCCCTTTGAAGGAAGTTAGGAACTTATTTAAACTGAAATACTACTGTTGAAGGATAAATGGGTATCCATTAATATCGTCTATCAAAATATTTATGTCGAATCACTAATGTATACAAAATAGCATATTTGGTCCCCGTCAAGCCCAAAACAATTGCAGGAAAGCATGCAATTGTCTAATTTCCTAAACCATTCCTTTGACCATTAAATTAGTTTTGATTTTCAGGTTTTATGATGAGTTACATCCAGATCAATAGAGTCCAAGTTCTTATGAAATGCAAAACTGCTTCTTTATTCCAGTTTACTGATTCTTTCCTTCTTATTTTTCACCATGAGATATGGAGAGGGATGGAGTTGTTGCACTGGTAATCTATGTTGACTTCATCTGTGCCACGCGGGTTACTTATTTAATGTACTTAATATATATGACATGGGTAGCTTTCTTGGTGTGCATGATCACACAATGTACATGTTCATATGGCAAATAAAGTATTCTGATGCTCAATTCAAAAATACTATGATGTCCTTCGCTTCAAATACCAACAACACATCGAAAGGCATTTTATTGGCAGAGCCTGTGACATACACAGCTACACCCTCAGGTAATAGATTTCATATCCTAACGCTTTGTTATCTGGAAAAGGCAGCATAAAAGCTTCAACCTTTTTCTTCAGAAAGGACTCCATAATTTGTGAATGAAACAACCAAATGATGAATGGCTGAATCCCTTACAATTGCAGCTCTGAAGCCACAATAGTTGATGTAAAGCATTCAAAAATTACCTCTAAATCTCCATTTAAACGACCCTCAAACTCCATCGAACCGCTACATCAACAAATAAAGAAAAGCTATGTAAATAATCGCTTGAAAAAGCATCGAAGCAGTTCACAAAAAACTCATATGTTAAATCCAAAAAAGCAAACTATAAATTTGCTTGTTAGGAACTTGAAGACTGCGCTTTTTAAAAGAATATGCAGCAACTTTGTTAATGTTACACGGACAGAGCAAATAGGGTCACCTCTAAAGCTCTGTTAAAACCACCCATAAACTCCAACGACCCACAACGTCAACAAATAAAGAATATCTATAAAAATCACCGCTTGGAAAATTATAGAAGCAGCTCACAAGGCACAAAAAATACATTTGTTAAATCCAAAAAATCAACCTATAAATTTTCTCCATAGGAATTGCCACACTGAGCTTTTTGACAGAAATACAAACAACTTTGTTGATGTTTCAGGGACACAACAAACAGGGGAAGCAATCATTTTTGGATTCTACGATTACACGATGTAAGTTAAGCTAAAAGTGCAATTGTTATAGAACATTATTAATGATATACACCTACCTGAAAAGCATTTCCCAAATATGAGATAACGATGTTCGATCATGTTGTTGGAAACACGTTCTCAATGCAATATACTAAAACGTGTGTTCTTTTGTGTAGGTTTTGATGAATGACAAATGAAGCGAAAATTGATATATGACGAAGTTCAAGAAACACGCGCACAATTGATATACAACGAGATTCAAGCTCAAGACAAAGTTTTATAAGTTTAATTGAGTCATTCTTATTTGTGATCTTGATCCTACAACTTGACTCGTAACATGGCTTCTCTCATAAAACTATTTTCCAAAATCATGCATATTTAATTTAATGTCAAATGATTTTAAATCATGCATATTTACAGTAGTCAAAATAATTTTTAGACATGCCTTAAAAATCTGGACTAAGATAATCGATTATGTACTTATGATAATCGATTGTTTTAAGCCAAGACTGCATGACAATCGATTGTGAACTAATGACAATCGATTGTGAGTAAGACAGTGAGCATAAGGTTTTTCAAACCTGCATGACAATCGATGATGAACTAATGACAATCGATTGTGACTGAGGCGGTGTCCATCAAAGTTTTTCAAAACTCAGAATAATCGATTATGAACTAATGGTAATCGATTATGTTGAGACAGTGTCTTCCAGTGATTTTCAAATTTATTAAATAATCGATTGTTACATTGGACAATCGATTGTCAAAGAGACAGTGTCTAAAATGTTTTTCAAAAACTGATAAGTAATCGATTGTTGACTTTGTGCAATCGATTGTGAAGCTGACCGTTGTCGTAAAGTTTTCAAATACCCTCAGGTAATCGATTATTGATTCTGTATAATCGATTATTTTGATTAAAATCCGGAAAAGATTTTTTGAACGTTATTGGGTAATCGATTATTGATTTGGTATAATCGATTGTTTTGATTAAAATCCGGAAAAGATTTTTTGAACGTTGCTGAGTAATGGATTGTTGATTCTGGACAATCGATTGTTTGTGGTAAAATATGAAAAGGATTTTTTGAACGTTGCCAGTAATCGTTTATGGATTGTAAGTAATCGATTATCAAGCGTAAAATCTGGGATTGAATTTTTATCTGACTGGCAGACAATCGATTGTTGGGGTTTGACAATCGATTGTCAGTGAGTAAAATCAGCAACTCTTAATTGGCAATTAGGCAACGGTAATGCCAAGTTTTTCAACTATAAATACAACTTCATTTCAGTGTTTTAAACACAACAACATACTACAACTGATCATTACTTGCTATAAGCTTGCATACTTTTGTTTATCATTTTATATTCAATTTGATAAAGCTTTTGAGAGCCATATTCTTGTCCAAAGTTGTTGTGATCTAGAGCTTAATTCTTTTACTCATACCTACTCATAAAGGAGTATTTTGTTTGAATGTTTAGTGTTTTATACACTTGTAAGAGAATTGTAATTCTCTTGTTGTAAGGAACTTGTGTTTCCTTGGTTAAAGTCTTGGAGTGTTGTATCTCCGAGCAAAGATGTTAAGGCTTATGTCCTTAAGTTGTAAAGGTTTGTTGAGCACCCGTAAGCTTAACAAGTTAGTGGAAAATCTCGAGAGAGTCTCTCGAGGACTGGACTAGCCACGTGTTGTGGTGAACCAGAATATATCGGTGCGTTCTTTCCTTTTTGTTTATTTAACGCACTTATTTATTTCCTGCAAATTTTAATTTCCGCAAGTTTACGCTAAATTTTATTATAATGCTATTCACCCCCCTCTAGCGTTAAGCGTATTTTCTAACAATTGGTATCAGAGCCCAACCCTCTGAAAACTTATCAGTTTGAGAGAACCATCCATGGCTTCTACTCGTGATTCTTTTGCAGGAATTGATGAAGGACAGTGCTCCACACAACCACCTCTATTCAACGGTACAAATTACACGTACTGGAAGGAGAGGATGAAGATCTTCGTTCAGTCCAACAGCTTTCACCTTTGGAAGGTGATAATAAAGGGAAACCAAATTCCAACAAAGAAGGTGGAAAACGAATGGGTTCCCAAGTCCGAGGATGAGTATGACGCGGATGACATCCGAAAGGTTCAAAATAATGCTAAAGCAATTAATTTATTATATTGTGCTATTAATGCTGACAATTACAGGAAAATATCGTGTTGCACAACGGCAAAGGAGATGTGGGACAAGCTAGAAGTTACGTAAGAAGGTACGGACCAGGTAAGGGAAGCAAAAATTGATTTCCTAACCCATTCTTATGAATTATTTCACATGAAGAAAGGTGAAAAGGTGGACGAAATGTTTGAGCAATTTTCAATAATCGTAAATGACCTACATGCTCTCAAGAAAACATTCACGGATAGAGAGCTCGTGCGAAAAATTCTTAGAAGTCTCACACCGGCATGGAGATCAAAGGCCGATGCAATTCAAGAATCCATTGGCGTTTCAAACGTCACCATCGACGCACTAAGAGGTAACCTTAAGACCTATGAATCTATTATTCTTAACCCTTTTGTTGATGATCAAAGGAGGCAAAGAATAGCTCTAAAGGCGAGCACAAGCCAACCGCAAATTGATGAGGAAGGAGACAACGAGTTTGGACTCGTTATCAAAAGATTTCAAAAGTTCATGCGCAAGGAGTATGAACGCAAGGGCAAAAAGCAAGGCGAACAAATCAAGTGCTATGAATGTGGTGAAACCGGGCACATCAAATCAAATTGCCCAAACATCAAAAAGGAGAAGAAACCTTTTAAAAAGCAACGTGCATACATTTCTTGGGGAGGCGACTCCGGAGATGAGTCAAGCGAAGGAGAAGAAGACGAAACAACAAATCTTTGCCTTATGGCACAAGAAGACAACAAAGATGAGGTATGTCAAATCTCGTCTAAAAACTTCTTCACTCTTGAAGAAATGCGAACTGCTTTTGATGAATTATATGCTGAGTTTATTAAGGCTTCAAAAACTGTTAAGGGCATAAAAGAAAATGCTTCATTAAAAGAAAATTTTCAAAAACAGCTTTCTTTGAAAGAAAAGGATGTAGAAAAACTGGTTTCAGAAAATGAAAAGCTGAAAGAGGAAAACAAGTTTTTTGGAAAAAGAAGCGCCGATAAGCCCGAAAGTTCTACTAAAAGTTGTTCTTCTTGCTTGCATCTCAAAAATGAGGTAGATAGATTCAAAGGTACCTTAGATAAGTTTAATTCTTCCCAGAAGAATTTGAATGAGGTCCTTGTTAATTTGAAATCAACCAAGCATGGCATAGGATTTAAGAATGAGGTTAAAGAAAAGGTTGAAGCCAAACCCTAACCACCTAAGGCTCAACCTAGGACTAATAAAACAAATGCTTATCCTAGAAATAGCAATCCTAGAACCAATATGCATGCTAGACAAAATGTTGAACATTTTAGGAGACCTAGAAATGACTTACCACCTAGAAATAGTTACCCTAGAAATGATGCATATTTTAGGCCAAATATTGAACCTTTGAGAAGACCTAGAAATGGCCTTCAACCGAGAAACAATCACTCTAGAAATGCTGCCCATCCTAGAGCTCATAGTAGGAGAAATAATTCTCATGAAATGCGAAATAGTCATGGTGTTCAAAATAGAGTAAGAAATTTTCATCCGTCTAGTTACTATGAACCTAGAAGGATGCATAACCCAAATGTGACTTGTCATTATTGTAGACGCATTGGTCATATTGCTCCTGCATGCTTTACACGTCATAGACATATTACTCAATCGCATCATTATAATATGCCTAACCCCCAAGGACCCAAGATGGCATGGGTACCTAAAGAACATTAATTTGTTTTGTAGGTGTGCTTGAAGGGATCAAGTGTACTATGGTACCTTGATAGTGGATGCTCCAAGCATATGACGGGAGATGAATCCAAATTCCTTCAATTAGAGCACAAAGAAGGAGGAAGTGTTATCTTCGGTGATAACAATAAAGGAAAGATCATCGGCATCGGCTCGGTCGGTAAGGATGAAAATTCCTCTATTAAGCATATATTACTTGTTAAAGGATTAAAGCATAATCTCTTGAGCATAAGCCAATTGTGTGACAAGGGAAATCTTGCTTTATTTGATTCGGATGAATGCTTAGTGTTCAGACGTAGTGATTTCAAAATTATCATCCGTGGTTTTAGAGTGGATAATATTTATATGGTTGATCTTGCTAATTCCTCACCCGATTACGTTGATTGTCTAATGAGTAAAGAGGATGATACTTGGCTATGGCATCGTAGAGTAGCACATATCAATATGCATCTTTTGAACAAATTGATTTCTCAAAACTTAGTTGTTGGTCTTCCCATTTTAAAATTTGAAAATGACTCTATTTGTGACTCGTGTCAAAAGGGGAAGCAAACAAAAGCATCTTTCAAATCTAAAAACATTGTTTCAACTTCTAGACCATTGCAATTGCTTCATATGGATTTATTTGGTCCCTCTCGCATTGAAAGTCTAGGAAGAAATAATTATGCTTTTGTGATTGTTGATGATTACTCAAGATTTACTTGGACTTTATTTCTTGCCAATAAAAGTGATGCTTTTCAAAATTTTAAATATTTTCTTAAGCGTGTTCAAAATGAGAAAGAAAAAACCGTCACTTCAATTAGAAGTGATCATGGGGGAGAGTTTGATCACAATCTCTTTGCGGACCTTTGTGACGAACTCGGAATCGAGCATACCTTTTCCGCTCCACGTACACCACAACAAAATGGGGTGGTGGAAAGGAAAATAGGTGTCTCGAAGAGATGGCTAGAACCATGCTCGACGAAGCTAAGATACCCAAACATTTTTGGGCGGACGCCGTGAGTACCGCTTGCTATGTTCTAAATAGAGTAGTAATTCGGCCGATATTCATGAAAACCCCCTATGAACTTTATAAGGGTAGAAAACCAAATATTTCCCATTTTAGAGTTTTTGGTTGCAAATGTTTTGTTCATAACAATGGCAAAGACCAATTGGGTAAATTTGATGCTAAGTCGGATGAAGGTATTTTCATTGGATATTCCTCACGTAGTAAAGCATATAGGGTCTTTAATAAAAGAACCCAAATTGTGGAGGAATCTCCTCATGTTGTATTTTCCGAAAATAATGCTCGCTTGGCGAGAAAGGATTCCGGTTTTGATCTTGCAGGTATCTTAGATAGCTTGAAAGACAAAATACAAGAGGAACCACCCAAGGAAAATAAAGATGAAACTGAGGAACAACCAACGGAAGAAGCGCCACAATTGGAAAAAGAAACAAAAGTGCCAAATGAGTGGAGGACGATCAAAGATCACCCTCTTGAACAGGTAATTGGAGACGTCGGAGGAAAGGTAAGTACTCGAAACTCTCTTAAGAACACTTTAGGACACACTTCTTAAGAGCTCACGTTCTCACTTGGCAACACTAGTTTAAGTTATTACTTCTTTACAAATTACCTAGTTTAAGTTATTACTTCTTTACAAATTACTGACTTGAGCGTCGGAGACGTTTAATTCTATTTTGCAGGTATCGCCCTAAAAGATAGGGGGAATTATAAAGTTTTGGCACAGAACAATCGATTGTTCCAAGCAAATAATCGATTATTTTACTGTGCTGAAAATCGATTAGCAGTATCACTAATCGATTGTTTATGATTTATGTTCATTATCCAGCCTTGTTTAAAAATTGATTCCTTAAATTGCATAATCGATTTCTGCCTCAGCCATTCAGCAATGCTTGTCCAAAACAATCAATTATTTCACATATATAATCGATTATTTCATGTCAGTAATTCAAAAGCTTGTTACCGTTTGGCCCCGTAATCGATTACCACATTTGACAATCGATTATTTCATGTCAGAAATTTAAACTCTTGTTACCGTTTGGCTCCTCAATCGATTTGTGTCAGTTCCAAATCAGGTCATAACTCTTCAACAATCGATTATTGCATCTCAACAATCGATTGTCTAACGGTCAGTGAATTTATTTTACCGTTTCTGACTGATTTGGTTTTAAATTCTCAGCAGATTTCTTCCATAAATGATAAGCCACTCTCCCCTCTATAAATAGGCTTCATATATGTTCATATGCATTCACTCAAGCATCAATTATAGCTTTCAAAATATCAAATTCTCTCTAATCCTTTGCAAAATCCAGCAGCTTTCATTAAAAATGTCGGGCCGTCACTCAAAACGTTCCCGTTCTGCTAGGCACGGCGCATCCTCCTCTGTTGCCCCTCCTCGTCCGAACTATCCCTATCAAGATGGTTCAGTTTTATATTTTAATTCCGACATCAAGCTTACTCGATTCTTAACCAAATTTGAAAAGCGCGACATTCTTCCACCCCGCTTTTCAACCCACAAGTATCTTGAATCATTTGGGCCTGCTGCAAATATGCTCAAAAATTCTCAACTTCTTGACTTTTTACTCCTTACTCATGCTTACATCAATACTACATTGGTTCAAGCATTTTATTCCAACCTCCATGAGGATGATGATGGTGAGCTTGTTACCAACATTAATGGTGTTCAAATTCTTCTTTCCGATGAAAATCTTCATACCATTGCCCGTCTTCCTCATAATGGTGAAGACATTTTTCGGTACACCGGAGAGGCCGGAGCCCTTTTTGATGAAATAGCCCTCTTACACCAAATCGGTCTTACTTCTTATGATTCAAATCTTTCTTCCCGTCGTCCTACAATTACGTGAATGGATCCCAATTATCGGTTGATTTTCTATTTCATCACCCGAGTCCTCAAGCCTCGTAAGCATAACCATACTACCATTTCTCAAGAGGACACTAAGCTCATGCATGCCATAATAACCGGAGCTAACATCAATTGGTGTCGGCTTATCAAAATTCACATGCGTGACGCAATCGGAGAGGATAGGCCTCTTCCTTACGCTCTCCTCATCATGAACTTTCTTGAAGCCACCAGATTCGTCACTGGAAATGGTCCTCTCAAAAAGAGTACCAAAAAGTGGGAAATTTCGGAATTCTCCTTTCATCATGACGATGATCATGTAGCGCCTGCTCCTCATCCATCCCGTCGAACTCGTCCGCCTCAAGAACCCACTCTCCAATCCATTTCCGACCAAATTGCTTCCCTGACCACCTCCGTCGGTCAATTAACTCACGAGATCCATGGATATTTTGACCACATTCATTATCCATATGCGGGTCTTGTTCCATATGAAGCAGCGCCGGATGATGAGTCGGAAAATGATGAATGAATAATTGTAGTTTTTATGTTTGTTTTTATATGTTGTATTGTCTTCCCTGTTGCTGTAATTTCTTTCCAATAAATAAACAAGTTTTATTTACATCTTTGGCATCTTATTATTATTTTTGCTAATGGCAAAAGGGGGAAGATAACGGGTATGCACTCTCAATATTCATAAGATTAAATTGAGGGGGAATTCAAAAATTGAGGGGGAACAAATTGCATACTTGTTACATGTATATACTTATCTTGAATCGTCAATATAAATTGCTTGTCTTGCATATCCCGCTTAATGTTTGCCATTATCAAAAAGGGGGAAATTTTTGGAAACACGTCCTCAATGCAATATACTAAAACGTGTGTTCTTTTGTGTAGGTTTTGATGAATAACAAACGAAGCGAAAATTGATATATGACGAAGTTCAAGAAATAAGCGCACAATTGATATACAACGAGATTCAAGCTCAAGACAAAGTTTTATAAGTTTAATTGAGTCATTCTTATTTGTGATCTTGATCCTACAACTTGACTAGTAACATGTCTTCTCTCATAAAACTATTTTCCAAAATCATGCATATTTAATTTAATGTCAAATGATTTTAAATCATGCATATTTACAGTAGTCAAAATAATTTTTAGACATGCCTTAAAAATCTGGACTAAGATAATCGATTATGTACTTATGATAATCGATTGTTTTAAGCCAAGACTGCATGACAATCGATTGTGAACTAATGACAATCGATTGTGAGTAAGACAGTGAGCATCAGGTTTTTCAAACCTACATGACAATCGATTGTGAACTAATGACAATCGATTGTGACTGAGGCAATGTCCATCAAAGTTTTTCAAAACTCAGAATAATCGATTATGAACTAATGGTAATCGATTATGTTGAGACAGTGTCTTCCAGTGATTTTCAAATTTATTAAATAATCGATTGTTACATTGGACAATCGATTGTCAAAGAGATAGTGTCTAAAATGTTTTTCAAAAACTGATAAGTAATCGATTGTTGACTTTGTGCAATCGATTGTGAAGCTGACCGTTGTCGTAAAGTTTTCAAATACCGTCAGGTAATCGATTATTGATTCTGTATAATCGATTGTTTTGATTAAAATCCGGAAAAGATTTTTTGAACGTTATTGGGTAATCGATTATTGATTTGGTATAATCGATTGTTTTGATTAAAATCCGGAAAAGATTTTTTGAACGTTGCTGAGTAATCGATTGTTGATTCTGGACAATCGATTGGTTGTGGTAAAATCTGGAAAGGATTTTTTGAACGTTGCTAGTAATCGATTATGGATTGTAAGTAATTGATTATCAAGCGTAAAATCTGGGATTGAATTTTGATCTGACTGGCAGACAATCGATTGTTGGGGTTTGACAATCGATTGTCAGTGAGTAAAATCAGCAACTCTTAATTGGCAATTAGGCAACGGTAATGCCAAGTTTTTCAACTATAAATACAGCTTCATTTTAGTGTTTTAAACACAACAACATACTACAACTGATCATTACATTGCTATAAGCTTGCATACATTTGTTTATCATTTTATATTCAATTTCATAAAGCTTTTGAGAGCCATATTCTTGTCCAAAGTTGTTGTGATCTAGAGCTTAATTCTTTTACTCATACCTACTCATAAAGGAGTATTTTGTTTGAGTGTTTAGTGTTTTATACACTTGTAAGAGAATTGTAATTCTCTTGTTGTAAGGAACTTGTGTTTCCTTGGTTGAAGTCTTGGAGTGTTGTATCTCCGAGCAAAGGTGTTAAGGCTTGTGTCCTTAAGTTGTAAAGGTTTGTTGAGCACCCGTAAGCTTAACAAGTTAGTGGAAAATCTCGAGAGAGTCTCTCGAGGACTGGACTAGCCACGTGTTGTGGTGAACCAGAATATATCGGTGCGTTCTTTCCTTTTTGTTTATTTAACGCACTTATTTATTTCCTGCAAATTTTAATTTCCGCAAGTTTACGCTAAATTTTATTATAACGCTATTCACCCCCCTCTAGCGTTAAGCGTATTTTCTAACACATGTATCATATAGTTTTTTAATGGATGAATTGAATCTTGAGTTCACCAACAAATATATTCAATATTCGAGTTGATCAAATAACTAACATATGCATACAATAAATAACTGAAAGAGAAAACTTAACAATGATTATGGAATACCAGTATTTCCTCTGAAAACCTACTTAGAGAAGCAAAAACAAAATTTTGCAGGTAAAGCCATTCCAGTACAACCAATGATAGATTCTTTTCTTTTGTTATCACTTTTTGAACCTTGTTGGTAGAAAGTTGACAATTCAGGTCGTCTTCTGCTACTACTCCTGATGCCTTATTGGAGGATCTAGTTCTCTTGTCATTCGTCTTTAAAGGAGATATTTTTTGCTTTCCAATCATCATCATCTTCTACCACAGTTGATCCACATTCTGATATGCTTTTGTTATGGGAGTTTGTGAAGTAGACGTTGTAGGACTTTCGAGCTGAACTTTGTCCATTAGGAATCTCTGAATCCTGTAACAAAGAAAATTTTAAAATGAACATTAATTTGTGAAGGTAACATACTGATAGACAACTTAATATCATTGTCGTTGAATGTATGTGGAGTTTAATATATTTTACACTGAATATGTCTTCGAGTGATGAATGACAGTATTCCTTCAGGAGATATAATCATCAGTTATCTTCACAACAACGTACAGTTGGTCCTTTTTCTTAATATTGGATGGCTTAACAACAACCTTAAACATGAATTTTTTATAAAGAATATCATCCAGCTCACTTGGATAAGAACAATCGTCATTTTTAACAGAATCCTGCAACAAATATAATAGGTTAGAAATGTTATAATTGAATCTTAAATTGGTGTTATTAGTATATCTCAACTAATTCTTGCTTCATTCTTTAGCGGACTTTCCTATAATCTGCATCGCTTCGTGATACCGAAGATATAATGAGATAAAAGTGGTTCCATCAATAACACAAACTTGAAGTCGATACCTGCAAGTGAAATTTTTATAATTATCATGTGCAATTAATTTTTATATGTTTTAAAACCATATGGTATGAAAATTACCTGAGACCAACTAAAAGTTGTTCTTCATTGCATTTATCACAAAAAAATTGTTCCCAATTTTGTCAACCTTATGTGCACTTGTTTCATGCCAAGTATGACCATCCTCGTTCAAGTTCCAGATTAACCACTTTAGCAGTAAGCAGTAAGTACATTCCTGTTGAAGAAAAAAAATATTTTTCTAAAATAAACTGAGAAAACATAAAGTAAATATGCAAATTCATACTAAATTTATATTACTTCTCCATACTGAACTAAATCCGTGATAGTTTTGAATGATATAATTCCTTTGGCTAATTCATCTCTGACAGAATAAGTTTGCTGATAGCTGAGTAATCATCTCACATTTAGTTAGACATGTAGCAACTATTCTGTATATGTCGTAACGTGGTTAAATGTAATAAACGGATTAGTAGCATTATGTAAGTACAATTAAAAAATAATACACCATTTATAAACCTAGATTTAAACTCAACATATTACGGCAGAGTAGAATTGATCCAAAGTTTTGTAGAGTACCAACAACTACGAAATGAGTAGTTACCTGTAAGAAGATAATTAAGAAAATATAGTACATATAAGTTTTTTAAAACTAATTTTAAATATAGATATAAATTTGGTAAACCTCAAAATTTTTGAGGTTTCATAAATTGTAAAACAACAATCAAAGGTGCGTCGATAGCTTCATTCAAGTAAGGTTGAATTTGTTCCACAAGTTCACTCCATAAGGTTGCTGTAATTCTGTTCCTTCTATAATTGTTTAGGTAATCCTTCATCAAAATAATAATATAAATTATTAAACTATAAATGTATAGTTTGTATTATAACTGACTGATCATCTTCGAGTGGAAGATTCAGTAAGACACTATCGTTATCTTCTTGCTTGTGGGTCTTAACATCTTCATACATCACAACCTGACCATTGACATCTACAAATTAAATAAAAAAGTTAGTTAGACGATATTGTAAACATGGTAATAATGGAATAAAAGAATTACCAAATAATTCTGCCTCAACGACATCATTCTGACTTGTTAGCTGATCCAAACGACGAAATTTGAAGATATTCATATGAAATGAAGAATCAACTATTTCCTCAACTGTTGTCCTTTGTGTAAATATCAGCCTCGGATTATGCGGCATATTCTTTACACTCAGGTTATTTGGTACGACGACAAAGTAGTTCATGCGATATAGACCAAGTTCCTATATCTTGGTCCAAAACAACTTTATTACATACTTTCCAATAGAGGCCTAGATACGATCATCCTAAAAAGATAGATTAGTTATTCGAATATATCATATTGCAAATTGCAAAAAAATAGAACATATGCGTGTATTAGTTTTCAAAATAAGTTATGGTTAATTATAACAGAAACTGGTGCATCTTTGTTTGTGTACAAATGACGATTTATGTGAATTTGCACTTCTATACAAATGAACACATTAATTTAAGCATAACCAAAAAACAAAACTTCAAAAAGTAGAAACGTCTATAATTTTTTACAAATGCATAAGCACTATTCTTGTTTGAATACAAATTTTTGTGGCATCTGCTGCTTTTGCAGGTATGTGAACCTTTACACAGAACAAAATGTTGTCATTAGTGGGATTCACACTCATGCTGGCCCTGATAGTTTCCACGACAAACTCAAAAAGAAAAATATAAATAATAGAATTTTAGAATGATAGTAATTAAGAATGTCATAACAACAGGAAGGTCCTTTGCTATAAGAACATCTGTCACAGAAAGTAAAGCCAATGCTATTCTTTATCTGCCTATCCAGCCAAAATCAATGTTGTCTTCACCAGAAGCAACATCACGGATGTACAAAGAAAATAAAGTTGAAAGACATTCCTGAAAGATTTTTTTATCCAAAAACCTTCCACAATTGTCAGTGAGAACTTTCAATACATTTCCAGTACACAAAATATAGAAGTTTAACATGTTACTTTTGCACCTTGTAAAATCAACTCAATTGAATATGATTTTCCAGGATTGAAATGATCCGGCAATTCCCACATTTTAATGACTCTAACTTTTAGACTCCATTTCTTGAATTTCTAGAAATGTGACTGATTTCATGAACTGTTGTAACCATATTTGCAAATTTCTTTAATTTGAGCAGAGAAAATAGAGTAGAGAGCAGATATTTTAAATGTTATCAGCGTAGGAGACAGTTTATAAATTATGAAATTAGTTTTGAGGCCCACAGTTGGTTATGCGTAGAGGATCGTGGAGAATTTTTTTCCATTGTTCCTATATTTTTGTAAGGATTATCTATTAATGAAGAGTCCAATTATTGGTATTTTACGGTCGTGGGAAGAAACATGGGAGGATCAAAAAATGTGGGAGTCATGGTTTTAGTAGATATGCTAAATCATTGGTCTCTTTAAATAACCGAAAAAATACTATTTTTAAATCTCCAAGGTTATTGGAGTATTGTCTGAAAATATAAAACGTGTCATTTTTTCGTTGTAACACTTGACATCATGTCATCATTTTGCCTCTCCTTTTCTATATTAATAGATTTTTTAATTTTGTTTTTTCGTATTTATTTTCTATATTCCCTCTTTAATAATATTTTATTGTACTACATTAAAAAAAGTTATTTATATAAGGATATGATCTCTCTCTATATATTAATCGTTTTTTTCAGGATGCGTTGACATTGCCTTTTTTTCATTCTAGTTATTATGGAATGAAGAAGATTAGAGATACAATCAAGTATTGGTGATGAATCCATCTTCCTCTCTTTTCCCTTTCCCCCTTTTTAGAATAAGAGAAGAAAGAGAAAGAATAAAAAAAAGTGAATTCAACATTTGGGCTCAAGTTCGAATTAACTGAATATTAATAATAGAGGAATGGGGTAGAAAATATATATATATATATATATATAGAGAGAGAGAGAGAGAGAGAGATCATCTCCTCCCATTAACAAAAGAGGGCAATAAAAAAAGTGAGGTGACACCTCTCTTGAGCCAAGAAACATAGTTATCTTGAGTCAGAGACCGAGTGGTTTGCTTCAGCAGATGGTCATTCCTGAGTAGAAGTGGGAAAGGATCACTATGGACTTTGTTGTTGGACTTTCACGGACTTTGAAGAAGTTATGCTATTTGGGTGATTGTGGATCGGCTGATCAAGATATGAACTACCTATTCTTCAGAGTGGTTAGCACATATTTATATTTGGGAGATTGTTCGTTTGCCTGGTGTCCTGGTTTCTATCATTTCTGATAGAGGTACTCGATTTACTTTGCAGTTTTGGAGAGCCCTGCAGAGAAAGTTGGGTACTCAGTTGAGCTGAGCACAACTTTTCATCCTCAGACGTACGGGCAGTTCGAGCGTACTATTCAAATATTGGAGGACATGTTGTGTGCTTGTGTTATTGATTTCGGAAGGTCATGGGATGAGTTTCTACCGCTTGCATCGTTTGCTTATAACAACAACTACAAGTCGAGTATTCAGATTGCTCCATATGAGGCTTTGTATGGGAGGGGGTGTAGATTTCTAGTTGGTTCGTTTGATCCTGGCGAGGCTAGGCTTTTGGGGACTGATTTGGTACAGGATGCTTTGGAGAAAGTGAAGGTGATTCCGGAGAGGTTTCGTACAACGTAGTCGAGGCAAAAACGTTATGCTGATAGGAAACCTCGGGATGTGTCCTATATGGTTGACGAGAAGGTTCTGTTGAATGTTTCACCCATGAAGGGTGTTATGAGATTTGGGAAGAAAGGAAAATTGAGTCCTCAGTTTATTGGGCCTTTTGAGGTTCTTCGGAGGATTGGGGAGGTGGCTTATGAGCTTGCTTTGCAACCACCTTGTCGAATGTGCATCCAATATTTCATTTTTCCTATGCTTTGGAAGTACATTGGGGATTCGTCTCATGTTTTGGATTTCAGTACGCTTCAATTGGATGCTGATCTGACCTATGATGTGGAGCCAGTAGCTATTTTGGGTCGTTAGGTTCGGAAGTTGAGGTCAAAGGATATAACTTCAGCGAAAGTGCAGTGAAGAGGTCGGTCCATTGAGAAGGCTACCTGGGAGACCGAGCGGGAGATGCAGAGAAGATATCCTCACCTATTTGAGGTTTCATGAATGCTTCTTGACTCGTTCAAGGACGAGCGTTTGTTTAAGTTGGGGAGGATATGACGACCCGCCTGGTCGTCTGTGTTACTGCTCTGTTTTCCCTATTTCTACTTCTTTAAGTTTCGTTATCCGTGTTTTATGGTATCAGATTGGTCATATCAAGTCCGAAATAATTTTGATAAGGTTTGAGACACTTAGTCTCTTTTAAGAAGGTTTAAGTTGAAAAAGTCAATTGAATGTTGACAGAGGGCTCGGCTGTGAGTTCCTATGGTTCAGATAGCTTTGGGAGGTGTTTTATGACTTATGAGTGTGATCAGAATGGGGTTTTGGAGGTCCGTAGTAGAACTAGGCTTGAATTGGCGAAGATGATGTTTTGGCGAATTATGATTGATAGGTAAAATTTTGATATAAGGGTTGGAATGGAATTCCAAGAATTGAAGTAGCTTGGTTGAGTCATCTGCGATGTGTGTGCAAGATTTCAGATCATTCAGACGTGGTTTGGTCACAGTATGAGTCGAGGTCTTTTGAGTTGGCTCGTCATGCCATCTGGTTGGTTCCGACGGATCAAGGGGGATCAGGAGATTTGTTGATGGCCTTACTTATCATCTCCGTATTCTTATAACCAGAGATAGGGTGATGGGTGCTACGTTCGAGCTAGTGCTCATTCGAGGGGCCAGTTTTAGCATGGTAGAGAACGTTTATTTAGGCCTACTCACTCATCTCGCCCAGGTTATCGTGGGTCATATTCAAGTCATGGTTATCATGGATCTCAGTAGAGCCAGCAATCACTCAGTGCCCTTCCAGCAGAGCTTATCTCGTACCCCATAAACTCAGGGGTCTTCTATGCCGAGTGCATCTGCTAGTCACTCCGATCTGAGTGGTTCCCTTCAGTCCCCTTCTCCAGCACCTAGGAGTTATTATGAGTATGGAGATGGGCCATATATGGAGGCAGTATCTAGTTCGTCCCAACAGAGGGGCCATTTATTGGCTTCAGCGCCGGTCTCTTCATCACCACCCGCTCAGCCAGCTAGGGGTGGAGGTCGGTCAACCAGGGGTTGCCGTAGAGTGGGGGGTCGATCAGGCGGTGGTCAAGCTCATTTTTATGCTATCCCAGGCAGACCAGATGCCATTGCTTTAGATATTATCATTACAGGTGTTATTTAGTCTGCCATAGAGATGCCTCTATATTATTTGATCCTAGTTCCACTTTTTCTTATGTGTCCTCGTATTTTGCTCATTATTTGGGTACACCTTGGGAGTTTCTTGCTTTACCTGGTCATGTATCTGTCTCAGTGGGCAATACTGTTATTGTAGATGGTGTGTACCATGACTGTGTGGTGACTATTAGGGGTATGAAGACCCGAGTGGATATGTTATTACTCAGTATAATCAATTTCAATGTCATTTTGGGCATGTATTGGTTATCTCTGTGTCGTGATATTCTGGACTGTCATGCTAAGACCGTCACTTTGGCTATGCCGGGTATGCTACGGATCAAGTGGTGTGGTGTGACTGATTATGTTCCTAGAATAGTGATCTCTTTCTTAAGGTCCAACATATGGTTGGGAAGAGTTTCCTTTCATATCTAGCGTTTGTGAGGGATGTCGGAGCTGAGACTCCTAGTATTGATTCTGTCCCAGTAGTGAGGGATTTTCCCGATATATTTCCCGCAAACCTTCCGGGCATGCCACCGGATAGGATATTGATTTTGGTATTTACCTAGTGCCGTGCACTTAGCCTATTTCTATTTTGTTGTATTGTATGGAACTAGCGGAGTTGAAGGCATTGAATGAGTGACTTCAGGAACTCCTAGATAAGGGATTCATTTGGCCTATCGTGTCACCTTGGGGTGCAGGTTCTGTTTGTGAAGAAGAAGGATGGAATAATGAGAATGTGCATTGATTATAGGGAATATAAACAACAACAACTACCCAGTATACTCCCACCAGGTGGGGTCTGGGGAATTATAGGGAATATAACAAGGTAAAAGTTAAGAACAAGTATCATTTGCCTCGCATTGATAATTTATTTGATCAACTTCAAGGATCGAGAGTGTTCTCCAAGATTGATCTCCGTTTAAGTTATCACCAGTTTAAGATCAGGGATTTAGATATTCTTAAGACGGCTTTCAGGACCCGATTTGGTCATTACAAGTTCTTGGTGACGTCTTTTGGGCTGACTAATGCCCCAACAGCATTCATGCATTTGATGACTAGCGTGTTCCGACCTTATGTCGATTTATTCGTCATAGTCTTCATTGATTATATTCTGGTGTATTCGCATAGTTAGGAGGAGTACGAGGAGCATTTGAGAGTTGTGTTGGAGAGATTGAGGGAGGAGAAACTTTATGCTAAACTCTCAAAGTGTGAGTTTTGGATCAGTTAATGGCTTCCTTAGGATACGTAGTGTCTAGCAAGGGTATTCATGTTGATCCAAATAAGATAGAGTCGGTTCAGAGTCGGCCCAGATCGTCCTCAGCCACAGAGATTCGCAGCTTTATTGGTTTGGAAGGCTATTATCGCTGGTTTGTTCAGGGATTCTCATATATTGCATCGCCCTTGATCAACTTGTCTCAAAAGGGTGCTTCATTTGTATGGTCGGGCGAGTGTGAGGAGAGCTTTCAGAAGCTCAAGATAGCTTTAACCACAGCTCCGATGTTGGGTTTTCCATCAGCTTCAGGTTCATATATCCTGTATTGTGATGCTTCGAGAGTTGGGATTGGTTGTGTGTTGATGCAAGAGGGTAGAGTTATTGCTTATGCTTCTCGTCAGTTGAGGCCCTATGAGAAGAACTACCTTATTTATGATTTCGAGTTAGCTGCCATCGTTCACACATTGAAGATTTGGAGGCATTACTTGTATGGCGTATCTTGTGAGGTATACACTAATCATCCCAGTCTTCAGCATTTGTTCAAGCAAAAGGATCTTAATTTGAGGCAGAAGAGATGGTTGGAGTTGCATAAGGATCATGATATCACTATATTGTATCCTCTGAGAAAGGCCAATGTGGTGGCTGATGCTTTCAGTAGAAAGGCAGTGAGTATGGGGAGTTTGGCATCTATTCCAGTTGGGGAGAGAGCTCTTGCAGTTGATGTTCATGCCTTGGCTAATCAGCTTGTGAAGTTGGATATTTCGGAGCCCAGTCGGGTGTTGGCTTGTGTGGTTTCTCGGTCTTCATTATATGAGCACATCAGAGTGCGCCAATATGATGATCCGCATTTGCTCGCCCTTAGGGATAGAGTTCAGCATGATGATGCCGGAGATGTGACCATCGGTGATGATAGGGGTGTTGAGGATGTAGAGCTGGATTTATGTGCCCAATGTGGATGGGCTTCGAGAATTGATTCTGGAGGAGGCCCATAGCTCATAGTGTTCCATTTCATCCAGGTGCCACAAAGATGTATCAGGATTTGAGGCAACACTATTTGTGGAGAAGAATGAAGAAAGATATTGTGGGATTTGTAGCTCGATGTCTCAACTGTCAGCAGGTGAAAATATGAGCCTCAGAGACCGGGTGGTTTGCTTCAGCAGATGGTCATTCCTGAGTGTAAACAAGAGAGTATTACTATGGACTTTGTTGGACTTCCACGGACTTTGAAGAAGTTCGATGTTATTTGGGTTATTGTGGATTGGCTGACCAAGTCCGCGCATTTAATTCTTGTGCGTACTACCTATTCTTCAGAGCGGTTGGCAGGGATTTATATCCAAAAGATTATTCGTATGCATGGTCTCCCGGTTTCCATCATTTCAGATAGAGGTACTCAGTTTACTTCGTAGTTTTGGAGATCTGTGCATAGAAAGTTAGGTGTCCCTGTTGAGTTGAGCACAATCATTCATCCTCAGACGGACGGGCAATTCAAGACTACTATTTAGATATTGGAGGACATGTTACGTGCTTATGTTATTAATTTCGCAGGGTCATGGGATACGACCGATTGTAGAGTTTGCTTATAACAACAACCACTAGTCGAGTGTTCAGATGGCTCCATATGAGGCTTTGTGTGGGAGGCAGTGTAGATCTCGAGTTGGTTGGTTCAAGCCCGGCGAGGCTAGGCTTTTGGGGTCTGTTGGTACATGACGCTTTGGAGAAGGTGAAGGTGATTCAGGAGAGGCTTCGTACAGCGTAGACGAGGCAAAAGAGATATGCTAATCGGAAAGTTCGGGATGTGTCCTACATGGTTGGCGAGAAGGTTCTATTGAAGGTTTCACCCATGAAGGGTGTTATGAGATTTGGGAAGAAAGGGAAATTTAGTCCTTGGTTCATTGGGCCATTTGAGGTGCTTCAAAGGATTGGGGAGGTGGCATATAAGCTTGCTTTGCCACCTAGCTTGTCAAGTGTGCATCCAGTATTTTATGTTTTTATGCTCCGGAAGCATAATGGGGACCTGTCTCATGTTTTGGATTTCAGCACGGTTTAGTTGGATGATGATCTCACCTATGATGTAGAGCCATTTGCTATTTTGGGTCTTTAGGTTTGGATGTTGAGGTCAAAAGATATTGCTTCAGTGAAATACAGTGGAGAGGACGATCCGCATAGGAGGCTACCTGGGAGATCGAGCGGGAGTTGCGGAGCAGATATCCTCACTTTGTTGAGGCTTCAGGCATGTTTCTTGACTCGTTCGAGGATGAACGTTTGTTTAAGCTTGGGAGGATGTGATGACCCGGCCAGTCATCTCGCGAGTTACCGCTCTGTTTCCCCCATTTCTGCTTCTCTATGCTTCGTTATCCGTGTTTTATGGTATCAGGTTGGTCGGATCGAGCCCAAAATGATTTTGATAAGGTTTGAGACACTTAGTCTCTTTCAAGAAGGTTTAAGTTAAAAAAGTTAATCGGATGTTGACTTATGTGTTAGAGGGCTCGGATGTGAGTTCTGATTGTTCGGTTAGGTTCGGGAGGTGATTTATGTCTTAGGAGTGTGATAGGAATGGGTTTTAGAGGTCTGGAGTAGAATTAGGTTTGAATTGGCGAAGTTGATATTTTGGCGATTTCTAGTTGATAGGTGAGATTTTGATATAAGAGTCCGAATGGAATTCCGAGAGTTGCAGTAGCTTTGTTGAGTCATTTGGGATGTTTGTGCAATATTTCAGGTCATTTGGACGTGGTTTTGTTGGGTTTTTGATCGAAAGCGTATTTCGGAAGATTTTAGAAACTTAGGCTTGAATCCGATGTGTTTTGGGTAATTCGATGTTGTTTGAGTTGTTTTGATTATTGAAACAAGTTGGAATGAGGTTTAGGATGTGTTGGTGCCTTTGGTTGAAGTCTCGGGCCTCGGGTGAGTTTCGGGTGGTTATTCGGATCATTTTTTTGAGTTTGGAAGTTGCAGAAATCTGCCTAGCTGTTGAAGAGATTTATCTCTTCGTGTTCAGGAGTGGAGCCTCGCGTTCGTGTAGAAGGATTTGAGGAAGGCCAGAATTTTTCCTTCGCGTTCGCGAGAGGGGCTTCGCATTTGTGAAGGATTGGAAAGTAAGTCAACGCGTTCGCGAGATGGTCTTCGCAATCGCGTAGAGTAATTTGGGTCTGAGGGGTTCGAAGTCATTTGTTCATCACGTTCGCAGAGGGGTGAGCACATTCGCGAAGGTGTAGGAGGAAGAAGCATCACGTTCGTGATTGGTGTTATGCGTTCTCATAGAGGAAAAAGTGGTCAACGTAAGTTTGTGCTTCACGAACGCGAGGGGTTGACCGCGTTCGCGAAGAAGGAAAGTCAAGCCTAGGTAAAATGTTTTAATTCGGTTCATCCGTGATTTTGGGGCTCATTTCCTCCATAGATGGTCTTTTTGGGAGCTTTTTGAAGGAAATTGAAGAGGGATTTAAGGAGAAACGATTGGAGGTAAGAATTTCGGACCAAAAACTCGATCCTACTGTAAAATCTACCTAGAAAATCATGGAACTTAAGCTAAAAATGGAAGAACTAGGGCTTAAAAATTAGACTTTTGAGTTGGGATTTGAAGGACCATTTGGGGTCGGATTTAAGGACTTTTGATATGTATGAACTCGTGAGGAGATGAGGAATCTAATAATGTGAAAATTTCTGAGTTTTGAGAAGTGGGCTGGGGGCTCGGGGTTTTGCTAATTTCGGGATTTATGACCTTTATAGATTATTTTCGCTTAGGCTTCGTTCCATTAGCATATTTGATGTATTAGTTCTGATTTTGGATATATTCGATGCGCGTGGAGGCCAATTAGCGGGGAAACGGCATTACGAGCTAGAGATTTAACCGGTTCAAGGTGAGTAATGATTGTAAATGATGCTCTGAGGGTTTGAAACCTCGGATTGCACATTGTAGTGCTATATTGAGGTGAGACACACGCTGGATGACGAAAGTAGGGTCGTGCACCATTGGGGATTGTGACTTGGTCCGTACCGATTGATAATTTTATCGCGTATTTGACTGAAACTTATTTGCTATCATCATGCTTTGGGCTGATTGCCATATTTGGGCTTCGTGCCAACTATTTGAACCATTCGGGGATTTTTATTGCCATTTTCTCACTGTTTTGACTTATTACTTGAACTCAGTCCCGTTATTTTCCACTATTTTACTTCTTAGTCATTTTTACTCAATTTTGTGACTTAAATAATATTTTAAATGATATTTTGGACTGAGAAATACTGTTTTACTATTGCCAGAGGGGATTGGGATGATTTTTGAAATGAGAAAGGCCGAGGGCCTAGTTGTGAGGATACATTGATACTGATATGAGGCCGAGGGCTCGAGATACATATATACATCACGAGGGCTTGATTGACATGAGGTCGATGGCCTAAATTTTATGCCACGAGATGACTTGATATTGCACTTGGGCCGTAAGGGGCCCTTTTCGGAGTCTGTACACCTCCAGTGAGGGCGGGTACCCATTATGATGTGAGACTGAGCCTGAAGGGTTGGCGTTGTTCTAAGATTGAATCCGAGGGGCTGATACTGTTCTGAGATGTTGCCCGATGGACAGATTTGTTGATATTGTACCCGAGGGGTGAACTTCTGTTTGTCTACTTACCTATCAATTACTTGTTTTACTTTTTGAAAAGGGATTTTTACTTGACTCTTCACTGTTTTATTGTTTTAAGTTATTTTTACTGCTTCAATATAGAATGCCTTATGTTTTACGTGTTTTCTTACTTTCAGTCATTATTTATATTTGTTACTCACTGAGTTAGAATGGTCACTTTACTCTCTGCACCCTGTGTGCAGATTCACACGTCGCCGGTCCCGTTCTCGAGTGCTGATTCCTCCAGTTCCATGCGGCTTTCCGGGATTACGAGGTAGTTGTTGACGGCCGCAACCCTATGTCTCTATCTCTCTATCATTTCTGTTCCCTTTCAACCATTTGTATTAGTATTAGATTTAGCAGACTTGTGTATGATCTGTAGATGCTCGTGAATTGTGATACCCAGGATTGTGTCGGGTCGGATTTTCTGCATTGTTATCGTTATTTTCACTATTCAGTATTTAATCATGTTTAGGCTATTTTTGTGTTGCTTAACTGTTTTAAAAGGCGAATTGGGTTAAGCTGGCTGGCCTTGCCTTCACGAGAGGCGCCATCCTGGCCGGGTTCGGAATTAGGGCTGTGACATAGGCTACGTACTTGCTCTTATTTTGTCATATACTATTTGAGATGTCTCTGCTAGAAGTGAGTATTTTATCATCATGCCATTGTTTGGTGATTCGATTACGTTGCTTGAATTGGTGAGATCTCGTTTCATTATTATTGTTTGAACTTAATGTGCCTATGTATTTATAATATTTTAATTGTTATAGTAAGTTATTCTCATGTTAAAAGGTCTCATTATAGATGTTTGGATTTTAACTGTGATATTCTAATGTTAAGGGATTTATGGCTAGGTGGGATTCTGACCATTTCATTTTGTATGGAGAGTCGATCTTTGACCAAAAAATTTAAAGAGTTTTGAGTTTAAAATATTTTTCCATGCTTTGTTTTTCTACATAGTCACGTTAGTAAACATTAGGAATAAAACTATGGGATGTAACATTAACTCCAGTTTTTAGCATCTTTTTTTCAATAAATTCTTGTCAACTAAATCACACCACCTCCACAATATGGATTGTGTTATATGTTCGTGTGACACGAATATAATTTAAAAATAAATATTCTTAGAAATACTTTTAGGCGTGGTTTAAATTATTGTTGTGATTGTGTACACGTTCGTGTGACTTGTTTACTACATGTACACTTTGAAGAACGAATACATGAAACGTGGTATCCGATCTTTAGGACTCGTGTGAAGAAGGGATCCTTCAATTTTTATCCTAGTTGATTTGTACAGATGTTAACACTAAGTCTAACATTTAGTTTCTCCTTTTGTAGCTCAAATTGTCACCAAGTCGAATTGTAAGAGTAAAACTTATTTCACTCTGGCTATTTTATGATGGTATTTTTCACTATATGTCCTTCTTGATCTTTTAATATATGCCCTTGAGCAAACCCTTGAACCAAATATATATATATATATATATATATATATATATATATATATATATATATATATATATATATATATATATATATATATATATATATATATATATATATATATATATATATATATATATATATATATATCAATTACTCGAAAGATTAAAAGTTGTAAGTTACAAATTTTTATGTTGGGAATCAAATGATCCTATCAATTTAATATTTCTATGAGAAGACTAAGCACAAATAGTAAAACAATCTTGGCCAATATAGATTTCAGTGCACTTATTTCAAAATTATATATTACAAAATAATTATAAAAAGTAAATCAATTTTTGGTGAAGAAGGATCAAACTTGATGAGATGGAAGGACTTTGACAGATCGTTTCATGAGTTTTCGCTTCGTTTCCCCCATTTCTGCTTCTTATTGTCTTGTTCAGCTGTATTATATGATATCAGGTTGGTTGGTTTGGGTTTGGAGAGGTTTTGAAAAGGAATAATACACTTAGTCTCTTTTAAGTAAGCTTAGGTTGGAAAAGTCAACCTGATATTGAATTATGTGAATGAGGGCTCGGATGTGAATTCTGATGGTTTGGATTTCTTTGGGAGGTGATTTGGGAGTTATGAGCGTGATCGAAATATATTTTGGAGCTCCAGAGTAGATTTAGGCTTGAATTGGAAAAATTAAAATTTTGTGGATTTTTGGTTGATAGGTGAGATTTTGATATAGGGGTTGAAATTGAATTCTGAAAGTTGAAGTAGGTCCATTGTGTCATTTGTGATGTTTGTGCAAAATTTCAGGTCATTCAGATAAGGTTTGATAGACTTTTTGATCGAAAGCGGAATTTAGAAGTTTTTGGAGTTCTTAGGCTTGAATCTAATGTTAATTTGGTGTTTTGATGTTGTTTTGAGCGTTCCCAAAGTTGGAACAAGTTTCAATGATGTTATGGGGTATGTTGGCATGTTTGGTTAAGGTCCCGAGGTCCTCGGGTGAGTTTCGGATGGTTGAACGAATCAAATTCATGTAAGAAAAGTTGCAGAAAATCTCCTGTTGTTGTTGCAAACATTTGGCCTTCGCATTCGCGAGTGGGCTTTGACGTTTGTGAAGTGTTAAGGTGTGAGGCGGGAAGTTTGGACTTTGCGTTCGCGAGCTAGGTGCCACGTTTGCGATGGGTTGAGAAGCTTCTCATTCGCATTCGCATACATAGTATCGCGTCCGCGATGAAAGATTAAGTGGTCAGCAAAATTTTGTGCTTCGCGAACGTGAGGTGTTGGCCGAGTTCGCGAAGAAGGGATTTCAAGTGCTGGGCAAAATGTTTAAAATACCCCTTTCGCGATTTTGGGTCTAGATTTCACCATTGTTCAGCGATTTTGGATCTTTTTGAAAAGGATTGAAGCGGGAATCAAAAGGAAACACTTGGAGATATGAAATATGAACTTAATACTCGATCCTAATTAAACATGAAATTCAGGAATTTGAAGCCTAAAATTGGGGAGTTAGGGCTTGGTAATTGGAGACCTTAATCTAGTGATTTTAGGGGCCATTTGTGGTCGGATTTTTGTATTGTTGGTATAAATAAACTCGTAGGAGGATAATTATTCCATTAATGTGACTTTTATCGAATTTTGAGATGTAGGCCCAGGGGTCGAAGTGGACTAATTTTGGGATGTTTTTATTTAATTTAATTATTTTTGCATGGGCTTCGATCCTTTAGTATATATTGTTGTTGTGATTCTGATTTTGGATAGATTCGACACGAATTGAGGCCGAGTCGAGAGGCAAGGGCGTCGCAGAGTAGTATTTCATCCGGTTTGAGGTTAGTAACCATCGTAAATCTGGACCTGAGGGTATGAAATCCTGGTATTTCGTATTGTTTTGATAAATGAGGTAACACACATGCTAGGTGACGAGTGTGTGGACGTGCACTGGTAGGGATTATGACTTGGTCCGTCCTATAGCGACTATTAAGACATGTATGTGATTTGGAATCTTATAACTTGTGTTGACCTATTTCTACCCTATGGGTAATTTTTACTACTTTCCTCACTCTATCTGTTTTGAAAGCATATCCTTAGTTATGTTTTACATGTTTATCATTTGAATCCGATTTTATCACTCTACTTCTTAATATATGAAACATGTTTGGGCTGAATTCCATGATTTTCCACTGATATGCCCGAGTGGCTATGAGGTAAATTACTAAGAGAGGTTGAGGACCTAATGGTGAGGATTATATATATTATGGATCGGGCTGCACGTCGCAGCAATATTACATATATTATGGATTGGGCAGTACGCTGCATCAATAGTTATATGGATAAGGCTGTATGCCGCAGCGATATATATATTGGATCAACCTACGCACCACAGCGATATGACGCTTGGGCTGTAGGAGCCCCTAAGGAGTCTGTACACGCTAGTGAGCGTAGTAAAATATAAACTACGAATTGGGCTACACGCCGCAATGGTTATTATGATTATTATATTATGAGATATTATTGAGCCGGTGTGCTGAGATTGAATACTGTTGACGAGAGTGGGGACACAAGTGACTGAGAGGCTTGCCCGAGAGGCTATAATTTGAGTGATACCTTGCCCGAGGGGTCCATTTATGACATATTAATATTTTCACTTTTCTTTTACGCTGAGCCTCTATTAAAAGATGTTGAATAAATGATTTGAAAGAATTTTAATTGAAACTGAAGTTTTTACGAAGTAACTGGTTATTAAACTGTTGAGTTTGACTTGAGATTCTGTAGAACACTCTTAAATGATTTTTAACTACTCGTCACTGCACTCAAATCTTATTTACTTTAGTTACTTACTGAGTTGGTGTACCCACGTTACTCCATGCACCTTGTGTGAAGATCTAGATACATGGACATCAGAATGACAGCTTCCAGCACTCTCAGAGCTTTACCGGAGATTGCAAGGTATCTGTGTTGATGTCCCCTTTTACTCGCGAAAATATCATTTGAAATCAGGTATATGACATTTGGGAGGACAACTCTGTTCCCTTTCGAGAATTGGGTTTTTGGAGTTGATGAGTAGCCGCCTAATGATTATAGTGCATGAGGAAACTTTTTAAGAAGAATTTGAGATGAAGAAACCAGAGTTTGGGTAAGATCTAGAAATTATCTCGAGGTGAAGGTGTTAGGCACCCCTCAAGATCCACTAGTGTGGTTCTCGGTCATACTGCATTTATAACTTTAAACAACAAGGAAACAAATAAAAGTCTCAAGTAGAGGGGTTTTCACATAACATTGCAAATAAGTTTAAGAGTTTGAAAATAAAAAAGGAGTAGAAAGTTTAGAAAGTTAGTAAAGAATAACAAGTAAAAGGGAAGGGCTCCTAGGTTTGCAAATAATATGGATCACATCAATGCAATACCCGGTGTACACTTCTTAAGAGAGGGGTCACACGTGATATTAGCGCACCGATCATCATATCCATATTCTACCCTTCCCACCCCATTAAGATATTAAAGCGCGGAACGTCTCATTACTTATTGCATGCTAGTACCAGTTCCAATCCTATCAGCTCCGGAGGCATTTAGATATACTAATCTAAAGGGAAAGGGAGTTTGGTAACTTTGAGAGTCTTCAAAGGACAAAATACTAAGGCGACATTCAAAACATATAATTCAGATATAGGTAAACAAGCAAACAAATAGGGCTCAAGTAAGCCTACTTAAATCGAATAAAAGCATATAGTTTAGCATGTCTTTCATGTACTGGTTTGGTCTAGATTAAATTAAAGTGATATGCTGAGTGATTCTACATATATTTTTAGACAAGAAGTCTGCATTAGGTCCGCTCGAATGTAGTTGTCAAAGACTGACCCAATTGATTAATTAGCCATCCTTTTGTCTACGTGCTGAATAGAACTACTGATTTTGAAGAGCAAACCGATATAAAAGAGTTACTAGTTTTCGTCAGAGTAAAATATGTTTTAGAATAGGTGCATATTTATTATAGAAAATGGTTTACCAATTTTATCAGAAGGAATGAGTCTCAGAAAAAGAATGCACTTATTTGAAAAGGTTTACTAGAAAAACGAATTTAAGAAGAAATGCAGACTGATTAGAAAAGGGTTTGCCAGTTTTATCAGAATAAATGCATTTCAGGAAAAAAAGATGCAGAAGATTACCAGCTTTAGAAAAATAGACACGAGTTTAATCAGTCGATACTATTTTAAATGCATGAGACAATTCATATTCGAGATTTTCTATATGCATGCTTTCTACACGTTCGCTGATTCTAACACCTTTCGGACATTGACAGAAGTCTTATGAATATGATATATATATAACAGTTTACTTAATGAAATTTATATATGCATGAATGCAAGATCCTATAGACATGATATCTATATGTGTAGTTGCAAAAATCAGAAGTTAAACCCCTATAGGCATGCTTTCTACCTTTTGTGAATAAAATAAAGACCTCTTCCTTTTTATACTAAATCTCCATGAGTTTATTACAAATTATTACAAACCAATAAGCCGAACTGAAAATTAAAAAGTGCACCATAAACTACAGCTACATACGAGAAACCTAATTCAGACTTAGTGTTTAACAATATGTGATAAACCACTTTCGGGATCAAGATTTCCAAAGCATTCTCTTTTCTAGGGTGTTTCAAAGTTTCAAGGAGTTTCAGGAACTCCAGGCAGTACTTACACCCCAGCTATCAATTAGAATTAAATTCAAAGTGCAGTGTGGAAGAGCCAGCCTTCAAGTGTCCAAGTTTAGAGGGAGCTCATGGGTCCCAAGACAAGGCTCACAAGAAGTGGGGGGGGGGGCATAACTTAGATTCTAGGAAGAAGTGCAAGTGCCATCGAAAGGGTTTGGGGTGCCAAGGCAGGCTGGTGGTCATGTCCAGTCGTAGGGTAGGCTGGTACACCCCAGACCAACCTGTCAGCCAGTCAATTAGAGTAAGGACCTATTGAAGGTCAGACCAGGGCCTGGACAGTTATTAGGAAACTGCCAGACCAAAGTCTCAAACTCAACATACATATAAAGGGGAATGGGGATGGGAATTGAAAGAGTTTAGGATTCAAGAGGGGAGTTCATGTACATGGACAATAGTATTAAGTATTGGCATGTTTTTGAACCATAACTCAGCCACGTAAATGGGATTAGGGTTTTGAATTCATATATGTACAGAAACCATGAAAAGCAAAACTTGTATAAAATTACAACATGTAGACAGTAAACCAAACATGGAATATACTATAGAATAAACACGTTGGGGGGGGGGGGGGAAGAGGCAGAAATTAAACAAAAAACATACCAGTTTCAGAAAAAATAAGCAAAGAAAGCATGATTCTTGCAAGCAAAGCCACAATCAGAGAGAACACTTTGTGCTTGTGAGTTTAGAGAGCTCAAGTGTTTGTGAAATTCTAACTGTATTTGAGAGTATTCAGTGAAAGTAATCAGAATTGTTCGTGTCAAATTGATTGTCTAAAGTGCAGAAGGGCAGCCCCTTTTATAGTGTAGAAAAACAAGCAAGAAAGGTAAGAAAACCTTTAAAAATCAGTCTTAAAATATTCTCCCTTAAGTTAGGGGATTCAATTAAAAACGGGAGAATGTAAATAAGGAAAGAAAATTTGAGTAAAATCTTTCATAGTAGTATAAGAAGGGAAAATACATAAGGTTCATTTAAGGAAAGAATTCAAAGGTACTTGATTTGCAAAGAAAAGGAAAGGGAATAAATCAAACAACTAATACAAATCAAGATGATAGGTTTAAATCGAAAGAACCAAGCCGGGAATAGGTAAAGAGGGCTCAATCAATGAAAATCAGTGGGAATCAGTTAAAACCCCATCAAAAGAATCCAAAATCAATCAAGTAGTTGTCAAAACCTTTTTGAAAGAGGAGTTCTCACATATAAAGCAGACAAATCAAACAAAGAGTCTAACATTAAAGTGTTTAGAATCATAAACTATAGAATACGAGTTCAGTTATAGACTCATAGTGAGCCTGAAGGTTCAAGGTTCTAAAGTGGAACCCTAATCCAGCTTGTCAAAGAAACCCCAAATTCTAGGGTTTCGAATTGAACCAAACATAGAGGTGAGAAACCAGGTCACTTGTTTTTCAGAGTCTCAACAAAATAGACATGGCAACATGCTCGAACAAGAAAGGAAAAAAAATCATAAGAACATATTCGAGAGACTCAGAACATAAATGAGTTCAGAAGAAAGAGACAGTGCAAACTTGAACACAAGCAGATGAAGCATGTAAGAACATGAATAGAGTCAAAAGAAATCAATTAGCTTTAACGGTAGGCACATACAGCGGAAGAGGTGAAAACATAGCACAAACTAAAAGGAGAAAAGAAAAAAGGTAAAAGATAACATATGCATAAAATAAAAGAAATCGTACGAGCAAGGTATAAACAAACACACATAAAGCAAAGGAGAAAAGGATTAGAAAGATTTTGCAAAATATCCTTGCAGAAACCCTAAAGAATGATTTTGGCAAAACTATTGTGAAAAACATTCAAATTGTCAAGAAAAGCATAGCATAGCATAGATCTAGGCAAATAAAGGTGAAAGAACCTAGAATGGCTTATGGTTTCATAGAAACCCTAGAAACTAGAAAGGCTTGGAAGATCAGGATCAGATCCTGAGTCAAAACGGTTAGGAATCAAGCTTCAAGTGCTTGAATATGCTGGAGCGTGGCCGGAGAATCATAGATCTACAGGTCTGAGACGGATCTGAGAGAGGACCATCAAGGTCAAACCTCCAAATTTTGAGTAGCTCAGGCTTAGTGGTGAGAGAAGGTGAGTACATACCATCTATGGCAGGGGATGCCATGGATTCCGGTGGAAATGAGGTGAGATAAGGTGGAAGGTTATTAGGGGTTCAGAGAGGTTCGAGAGGATTTGAGGGAGACAAAGAGAGTTAGAGGCGGCATCTCTATGCAAATAAAGTAGAGTTAGGAGTGTTAGGTGATTAAAAAAGGAAAGCCTAAACTACAAGCGTTGATCAAAACATTCAACGACTATGGTTTAAAAAAAATTGGACTGGTTAAAAAATTGGGCTAAGGGGTCGGGTCAAAATGGGAATTAGGTAGAACTGGGATCAAATAAGACAGAGGCATCACTATGGAAGACTGAATAATACATGTGATAAGGACATCGGATGCAAGGGCATCTGTCCTAGTTGGGATAGCATAAAATTTAGCCTGGCCACCACGGCCTGATCGACTTCTGCCTCTAGGGAGACCTCTGGCTGCCCCGCCTCCACCTCTCTCTGACTGGGCTGGTGCTGAAGAAACAGGAGCAGAAGACGATGACTGATCCCTCTGCTGAGACTAACTACCAAGACATCGAGGACACTGCGTCCTCATATGTCCAAACTTGCCACACTCGAAGCAAATACCAGATGCTGGATAAGGGGACTGAAGAGAACCCCTTGCATCAGAATAGACTGAAGAGAACGCCTTGCATCAGAATGACTAGCAGATGCGCTCTGTGTAGAAGAACCCTAAGCTGAAGGGGCATGTGATGAGCCTTGAGCTGTGAGGGCACTAAGTGAAGTGTGTCCCTGCTGGAACCCCTGATGACCATGGCCTGAAGACGCCCCACGATACTCGAGACGAGCCGACTGATGAGGTCTGAATGAAAAACCTCTGCTCAACTGAACCTGGCCCCTAGATGGAGCACAAATGAAGCTACCCGATCCTCGAGGCCTCTTGGCCTCCCTCTTCTCTATCTCCTGACGGCGAGCCATCTGAATATCACGAGCAATATCCACTGCATATTCAAATGTATGACTCAGAATTCTCTTTCGGGTCATCAAAATATGGATGTGATAGATAAGTTCGTCCACAAACCTCCTAATCCTCTCCCGATCAACCGGGACTATCCAGGCGCTGCTCTCGAGAACTGAAAGTTAGTAAACTATATCTCGCTCGACTCCAAAATCCCTGTGGTCCGAAACGTATGTCGACACTTGTCGAGAAAACCATGGGCATCCTCGCCCGGAACACCACTGAAAGTAAGAGGTGAGATCCTACTGAACCTCTCATGACGATGTTGCTCATCGTCTGGCATAGCTGGAACCACATCCTCCTGAACCGGGGCAACCGGCTGAATTGGGGCAACCTACTGAACTGGTGGTGCATCAGGTGTCTACAAACCTCTCACTACCTGCTCAGGCGATCGAGCAACGGGTGTCTGATTGCCTCCCCCGGCCTGCGAAGTAGCTGCTACAGTAGTGGCTGAGATTACCTAAGCCAGGCCAGTGCAAACTGATATAATTTGACCTAGGGCCTCATGAACACTCGGAATCACAATAGGCACAGCTGGTGCATATACAAGTGCTACTGGAGTCTCTACAACTGGAGTCTGATCCTGAGTCGGGGCAACTTGTGGGTCAACAGGTTCTGCCCCCTCGGCTCTGCCTCGACTACAACCGCCTTTACAACCTCTGGTAGCCTCAATAGGTGGTACAGGTTGTCGTCCACCACGTCCGATAGCACTGGTTCTTGCCATATGCAAGAGGATAGAATAAAAATATTTAGTTCTCGGATCAACAAAGTCGAAAAGAATTCTAAGAAGATGAAGTTTCCTAAAGGTTCTGCAGCCTCCCGAGGATAAGTACAGACGTCTCTGTACCATTCGGCTAGACTCTACTAAACCGGCTTATGATTCGCGACACCAAGTAACTTAGGCTCTAATAACAACTTGTCATGACCTCAACCCAGTCATGATGGCGCCCAGCACACTACTAGGAAATCCCAGCCATTTATAATAATAACTCCAATAATTAAAAAGATGAAGATAAATTCCATTTAAGTCAAGGACAAAAATACTGATAATAATGCGAAAAAATCTAACAGAATACCAATACAGCCCAACATGGACCCGGTGTCACGAACATGAGCCTCTAAAATACAGAGTAACATCCTACCAAAGTCTGTCTAAAAGTTGATAATGCGAAAATAAAATGATAGGGATAAAAGGGAGAATCAACAGCTGTGAACTCCCTGCAGCTACCTCAAATACTCCCGGGATAAGAACTCTGGAAAGCTGGTCAAATCTCACTCAGCTTGTGAATGACCTGGATTTGCGTACAAGGCGCAGGGAGTAAAGTGAGTACTCCGACTAAACGAGTAATAAACATAACTACAGTTTGAAAGTAAGAAAATACAGAAAATGCATAAAGTAATCTATATCTATCAGTTTAGATCAATATAAGTGAAACGATAACCAACAAGTAATACAGTCAAGGAATAATGCATGAAAAGATACAACACATATAACGGTACACTCTAGTACCCAGTGCGGCGTATAGCCCTCTCCAGTTATTTAGCATCGATGGCGCTCACTGGGAATGCATACAGATTCCGAAGGGGCTCCAACAGCCCAAGCACAATATCAGCCATGTCGTGGCATCAAACAGGCTCTCGACCTTAATATCGATATATCATCGCTGCGTCGTGCATCCCGATCCATATCAAAGGAAACATCCTTACTATCGAGTCCTCGACCTATCTCAGTTAAATAAGTTCACAGCCAATCGGGCATGAAACACTATAGGGATCTTAACCCTATTATCCTTTTCCATTTAATATTCATGTATAAAACACAGTTACTATATTAATTTTAACAGTTTAAAACATGACTGAGAATATATGTTATGCATATAAGTGAGGAAAAACACATATGGATCCCCTACGGATTCTACAGGTCGGCACAAGGCCCCAAATACGACAATAAGCCCAATTCACAGTGATAAACTATGTGTCTCAATCGCCAATATAGTAGAAATTAACACTGAGATGGACCAAGTCTCGATCCTTAATAGTAAACGACCCCGCACTCATCGTGGGATGCATGTCACGCCTCAATATAGCGTTACAATATGAAATTATGGGGTTTTAAACCCTCAAAGAAGCATTTACATCTATTACTCACCTCTAACCGGCCAAAGACTAGCTCGCAATACCTTTTCCTCTCAAATCCACCTCCTCGTGCGTCGAATCTGGCCAAAACCACAACAAATACATTACAATAGGCTAAGGGAATATAACCCAATAGAAAAGACTCGAAAAATATCAAAAATCACAAAATTAGCAACGCCCAAGCTCCGGGCCCACTTCTCAAAAGTAAGAAAGTTTTACACCAAAATGTTCTTTATCTTGCCACAATTCTAGAGTCCAACTGCTCCCTCAAATCCTAATTTCTCATTCAAAAACTCAAGCCCTAGTTCTTTCCTTTTTACTCAAATTCCATTAATTTAGGTGTTGAAATCACAATTAGATGATTTTATTTAGGCCATAGGACTTACCTCCAATCGATTCCCAGTCAAAACCCTCTTAAAATCTTGTCAAAAGCTCTAAAGGTCGCTTAGCAATGGTGGAAAATAAAGTTGGCTAGCAGATGAAATATTATTAAAACCCTTCTACCCAGCTGACGAATCCTTCTGCGTGAATGCGATGGTCCTATCTCGTTCGCAATGGACAAAAATCCACTGGACCACTTTTACTCTACGCGAACGCGGAGCCCATCCCGCGAACACGATATTCTACCTGGCCTAACTACGTGAATGCATACCCCTGGTCGCGAACGTGAAGAGCAATGACCAGGTGACCCCAAACTCCCTCTATGCGAACGCAGGGTCCCAACCGTGAATGCGAAGACCAATGGCCTTAGCCCTATGCAAATGCGGCCTATACCTCGCGAATGAGAAGGCAAAAATTGGCTTGCAAGTGCTGTGAAAAATCTGCAACTCCTCAACTCCTCGAAACTCTCCTTTAGCTATCCAAAATCACCCCGAGTCCCCTGGGACCTCAACCAAAAGCACATATATGTTCTATTACCTTGTTCAAACTTGCTCGAATAATCAAAACATTATCGTTAACATTAAAATCACAAAATTTCACCAAATCAAAGCCTAAGTTTATCAATTCTTTCGAACTCACATTCGATCAGAAATCCAACCTAAACACCTCCGATTCAACTAAAATTTTGCACACACATCAAAAATCACCTAACAAAGCTAGTACACCTATCAAATATCCATTCCGACCCTCGGATCAAAATCTCACATATCAGTTGGATATTGCCAAAATGCTAAGTTCGCCAATTCAAGCCTAATTCTACACCGAACCACCAAAATTACTTCTGATTGTACTCCTAAGCCTCAAATCATCCCCCCAAAGCTAATCGAATCTTCGAAAATCAAATCCAAGCCCTCTAACTCACAAGTCAACCTACCAAATCCGGATCCGGAGAGGTCAAGTAGAGCAAACGTTTTCTTGTTCTTTTCAGCAACATCGCTTCCTCTTTCAGATGCGTTTGTGAAAGATCTTGCTCATTTTTAGGATGAAGACCCAAAAATAGGGGTTTATGCGGACGATACTTGGGGTGATTGTTTTCATAAAGAGCTTGCTTTGCTCCTAATAACTGGGCTGAAACTTCCAAAGGTTAACATCGAGGATGCTTTCTAAATCAGCGTAGAACCTGGAGTTAGCAGCCTTAGTGGAAGTTGAACCAGAGTTGATTTTCTTTAAAGCCGTTTCAATGTTCTTGGACTTTGGTAATCGAAAAGGTTATATGAGAGGTAGAGATTACACCACTAGGCGTGCTAGAATTTGTAGACAATAAATTACGTCAAGAAAATAAACTCAAGATCGAAAACTATCGCAACAATCCTAGTATTTTATTTCAAATATTTGAGTGCACAATCTCTATGAATCCTCTGATTCTTTTTTTCAATAATATATAAATTCAAGGTTCTTTGAGTTAGGTCTTGAATGTCTAGTTGTCGCCACAAATGATGATCTTCTTCTTGAGATTTAGCTTGATTGCTTGAACTTCACCTTTATTTTTTTTGTTATTGAGCTTGAACTTGATTTGTTCTTCGTTCTTGAGCGTTAACTTGATTTCTTGAAGCTTGAAACTTATGGAGGACTTTGTAGTGTTTGATCCACGAGCTATTTTTTCTTCTTGTTATAACTTCTTATGTCTTTTCTAGGTTATGAAGACCCCTATTTATAGTTGTGGAAGGGAGGAGTTGTGATAAGAACAAACTCTTTTTGACCAATCAAATTGATGTGTGACATGGCCGCATTTGATTGGCCAGAACATGTCACTTGCACACGTGGCGCGATTTCATTGTCCTTTTAGTGTGACTTGGCATGTCTTGTCATTTTGACATGTGGCATGATCCTATTGGCTCTTTCATTTGACTTGGCGCGCCACGTTATTTGACACGTGACAACAAACTGGGCCTCTAGCAATATGGCATATATGGCTACAAATGATGAGCCCACTTTATTAAGCTCATATATGCCATATTGCTTAACCTTTGCTAATACCATAACCCAATGGCAGCAGTTGAACCTTTGCGAATATTCACAAGAAAGAATAGAAAGACTTTCTTGTGAATCTAGGAGCTAGTATTAACTTTCATTTCAGCAATTGTAGCAGTACTTGTGCCGCCCTTTCTAATACTTATGAATCTTGGAGCTACTAGGTATGTATAATCATAACAATTTTTAAAAATTATTATTAACAACATTTCGCAGATATATAATGCCTATTGTAGTACATTTTTACAATTTTCAGGAATGCAACGTCATTCATCTTTCAAAATTTTAATTTTGAGGTAACTATCAAATTATCTTTTCCATTGTTACAAACTTTTTCTTCTTTTACTACTATTAAAAATATATCAGATTAATATTTTAAACTTTGTTTTTATCAATTATATCGTAATCACATAAAGTGTGACGACCCGACCAGTCGTCTCCGATATCTCCATCCCGTTTATCCCATTTTATGCTTCCTCATGTGTTAATATATATGTTTGGTGAGTTTGAAGTGTTTCGGATCGCATTTGGATAGAAATGAGACAAATAGTCTCTTTAAGGAAAGCTTAAGTTGAAAAAGTCAACCAGACGTTGACTTGTGAGTTAGAGGGCTCGGAACAGATTTCTGATGATTCAGTTAGCTTCAGAATATGATTTGTCACTGAGGAGAGCGATCGGAATTGAATTTGGAGGTCTGGTGTAGAATTAGGCTTGAATTGGCGAAGTTTGAGTTTTGGCGGATTTCGGTTGATTGGTGAGATTTTGATCCGAGGGTCGGAATGGAATTCTGACAAGTGCAGTAGCTCCGCTAGGTGATTTTTGATAAGTGTGCAAATTTTCACATCATTCAGTGGTGTTTAGGTCGGGTTTTGGATTAAATGCAAGTTTCGGAAGTTTTAGTTTAATTTAGCCTTGGATTTGAGGAATTTGGTGATTTTTTATGTTAATGATAGTGTTCTTATGGCTCGAGAAAGTTTGAATGAGGTATTTGGTCATAGTTGTATTTTCGGTTTTTACCCCAGGGGCCTCGGGGTGATTTCGGATGGTTGAACGAAGGTAGTAGGAGTTTGTGCAGGTTTTTGTATTGCTGCTTCTGCTATTTTCGCGTCTGCAGAAAAGGAGCCGCCTAAGAGGTTCTGCAGACGCGGCTGAAGGATCGCATATGCGGCCAAGGGTGAATGACTGGGACAGCAAGAGCGGTTTGGAAACCGCGGAAGAGGTCAAGGACCGCATAAGTGGTCGAGGAGATTTTAAATTGGACCGCAGAAGCGGTCAAATGGTCGCATTAGCGGTGTCCGCAGGAGCGGTCAGTGTACCGCGTATGCGGAAATCGAGCTGGGCAGAAGGGTTTTAACTCATCATTTTTCATCCACGAGTTTAAGTCATCTTTCCACAACTATTGAGGGTTTCGAGAGCTTTTGGGAGTAAATGAAGAGGGTTTTGAGGGGAATCAAAGGGAGGTAAGTTCCTTGGCCTAATTATTCTAGTTTATGGAAGAATTAACATGGAAACTTGGTTGAATTCATTAAAAAGGGCTAAAGTTAGAGCTTGAGTTTTGATATTTCAAATTGGAATTTGATAGGTCATTTGAGCTCGGATTTGGGAGTTCTTGGTATGTATGAACTCTTGGCGAGACGAGGACTTCGGAAATGTAAGTTTCATAATTTTTGAGAAGCGAGCCCGGGGCTCAGGTTTTACTAGTTTCGAGGTTGTTGCTATAATTCGATTGTTTTCGATTGGGTATTGTTCCATTTACATATTGTGATGTATTTGCTCTCTTTTTGGCTAGATTCGACGCGCGTGGAGGCCGATTTGAGAGGCAAAGGCGTCGCGAGCTTGAGATTTTGCCGGTTCGAGGTGAGTAATACTTGAGATTGATATCCTGAGGGTTTGAAACCACGGATTTGCACATATTAGTGATGTATTGTGGTGACTTGCACGCTGGACCTGAGCTTGGGGTAGAGCACCGTTGGGGATAGCGACTTGATCCGTCCCGGTTGTTGGTTTTCACCGTGTATTTGCAAATGATTTGTTGTTATCATTATGATTTGGGCTCATTGTCATACTTGGAGCTTATTGCCGATTGTTTGAACTCTTTGTGAGCTATCATCACTGTTTCATGAACTCAACTATATATTTACTAAAACTTGGAGTTTTAACTGATATTTGAGCTATCATTTGAGCTGAGTATAATTTTTTCATTGACGCCCGAGGGGCTTTTTTACCATATTGGACTGATTGAGGTTGAGGGCCGTATGTGAGGACATGAAGATTATGTAAGGAGGCATTAGGCCTCGAGTGTTATGTTTAAATGTGCATATACATTGCATGGATCAGGCTGCGCATCGCAGCGGTGTGATATTGATATTGCGGTTGGGCTATAGGAGACCCTCCGGAGTCTGAACCCTCACAGTGAGCGCGGGTACCCAAATGGAATCGGGCTACTCGCGGTAGCGGTCATATGCATTGCATTGCATTCATGCATTTACTCCTACTTGTACTACGTGGCTTGGCATTTAGCACTAATATATCATTGGCATACATACTGTTACTTGCCTTGCTAACCAGATACCCTGTAGTTATATGGTGAGGAGTGCTAAGCCTGAGAGGCTGATATTGGATATTGTGAGTTGATATTGAGCCCGAGGGGCAGGTTTCTGACTATTTCCTACTTGTTGAAATTACCTTTGGAATTGTTGAAAAAGAATATTTTCAAAAGAGATTTTTGAACTGAACTTGGGATTTTCTAAAGGGATTTTCATTGTATTTCGATTTTCTCAAAAAGGGTTGTTCTGTCTTTTATAGCAGTTTGGTGTGCCCATTCGTGTTTTCTTATCGCTCAGAGATTATTCTCTCTTATTAGCACTGAGTTAGAAGTACTCACTTTACTCAATGCAACTCGTGTGCAGTTGAAGGTACTGATCACCCGGTAGCGGGTTAGTAGCAGATTGAAGGTTTTTGCTATCGTAGCTAAGTTAGGTGACCGGCGGCGTTTGCGGCACCGAGATTCTCCTTCTCCTTGATTCACAGATTTTACTCTGTGGATTATAGACTTTTAAATTTTAATAAAGGCACTCCTAGATGTCGTGACTTGTGACACACCGGTCATGCTGTATTTGTATTCATATTGATTAGTATCATTAAATTTATATTCGATCTATTATGAAAACTGGCTAACTCCTTTCAGTAGTGTTCTGAAATGGTCTAGCTGGCCGTGTCTTCACGAGAGGCGCCATCACTACCAGGTTAGGGAATTGGGTCGTGACAAGTTGGTATCAGAGCTTAGGTTTCTAGGTCTCACGAGTCATGAGCAGGATTAGTAGAGTCTCGCGGATCGGTACGGAGACGTCTGTATTTATCCTTGGGAGGCTGCAGAACCTTTAGGAAAACTTCCCATTCTTGGCATTATTATCGTGCGTACTTGATTCAGTTTGAGACAACTCTTGAAAATTCATTCTACACGTCTGTATGCGCACGTGACCGCTCAGTAGTATATGTTCCTTGATGGGTTGTGATTCGCTGAGCAAGGGGCGAGAGGTAATCTCTGGGAGTTCATGTTGGGCTAGTCTGACGGACTTGAGGCTGGATATTTTCCTATGGCTTGAGCACCGAGGTGCTGATGGTGTGAAAAAGTGTTTTGAACTTTTATGTTCAGTGTTATTCTTTTGAGCCGGAATGACGGCTGGATATTCATGTGAAGAGTTTGTTAGTACTGCGAGGTGTATCTATATAATTTTGGTAGTGACGAAGAAGTCTGATGGATAATAGATAAGCTGTTAAGTGTTTGTCCTATTGCGGTCTATTGTGTAACCCGAGGCATGGGCACGTGAAGAATATTTTTGTATCCCCTAGTTGGCAATTAAAGTACCTTCCATGTGGCGGTATGAGTTCAGACTCAGAAAGACTAAATGACTGTGTATTTCGTATATGTTAGTGTATGGTATGTGGGAACAATGGTGTGAGGCGAAGCAGGTAGATTATCTCCTGCGGAGGGTTTGAGTATGTGAAATATCTCATGTGTAATTGAAAGGTATGTGTTGTATTTTGAATAATTGGGATGCTTAAGAAAGTGGAATCAGCTGATGTGGAAATAATGCGAGGTTTGCAAAGAGTGTTAGTGCTTGATGATATGTGTATTCACAAAACTTGTAAGATTTCGGTTTGATCTCATTGTGGTATCATTAGAGTAAGAGTGTTATGAGTTGTTAAGAATGCCTTAATATATGGCTTCGAGCCAAGTTGGGGAGGTTGCTGTTGGTCAGCTAATTGCATGGTTATGTGCTATGTTTGTTCTGTTTTGAGGTATGATGGTGGATCATTTCGGATTACAGAAAGTGAGCCGAGGATGGCTCGCGTGAAGGAAAATTTCTACAAAGGTTATATGGTGTTTCGTAGGTGTGAGAAATATTGAGACATTTTGAGCTGTTGATGATAAAAAATGCTCAATGTATAGAGAAGAAAGATGGTTGTTGTATCTGTATGAAATCATGTTCTGCGGTGTCATAGTGCTAATAAGGCACAAGTAGTTGTGTCCGTTAAGGCAGATGAATTTTAGTTATTTAAGAGTGAATGACTTTCGAGATTGGTTTATTGTGTTCTAGATTTTTGCATGTAAAAATTAGGTGTCTTAAGGTTGTGTATGTGGCTAGAGATAATGAATTCAGATTTGCAGGAAGTTCTTCAGAGTAAAGCATTCTGGAATGTAGTCCTTCTGGGAAGCGTTCGAGAGGGTATTCAATGGCCTGTGGGTCTTAGATAGTGGGGTCTTATGTGCGAGTCTCGTGTGGCAACCTGCGGTGAGGTGTTGCAGTGCTATAACAAAGGAGAATATCCAATTAATGATGAATTAGGAAGGAAATTAGATAAATGGAATAACTTAATAATAAACCAAATCGGTATGGTAAGAGTATGATTAATTATTGTATGTGTTTGAGGCAATGAGCCTTACATGAATTGTGCAGCGAGCTCTTGCGTGCGGGCAGTTGCTTAGCTTGGTTTGGGTAGAAGGATTCAGTCCTGACAGTTTAGCTTGTGCAATGGAATTGGGAGGAAGAGTTCTCCATGTGTTTCACCGTTGTTTGAAAATGAGTATGTTTCCTATGGGTATGCGAAACATGGAGTGTGTAATAATATTCTCCTATAAGGGATCCTAAAAGTTCTTGACTAGTTGAGTGCGCCAATGTCTGCGGCACATGAGAAAGACTGAAGTCCTCGTATTATCCTGGTGTGGTATGGTCTATGTGACATGATATGGAGAATTGAGATCTGCGTGTGCAATGTTTTGTTTCAGTTCATAATGGGAAATCATTAAATTATTGAGTAGCACGGACAGCTACAGGTGAGTGATGAATCGATCTTCAGATGATTAAGGTGATGTAAGTTGATGATACATCAGTAATATTGCGACATTTTCTTGTTGGATCGACCGCGGATACCAGAGTTTGTTGATGGAGCAGGGAACTTTGAATATCTTTCGTAGTATGAAAGGATACTTGATGTGTGTTATGTATTCGCACGGCGGAGTATAGGATCAGGCACATCAATTCATGCGTTATTTGTTGGAGACTAGAAGTTCTCCTGATCCGACCATGCGCTTGTTGTGGGTCGTGTATATCGACATCGTCTAGCAGTTGTTGAAAACTGGAGGTCCGAGTGGATTTTTCTTTGCGGGGCATGTTAAAAATGGGTTATGATATTCGATGGCAGACATGTTGTTCCAGGGTCAGATGGTCTAGACTAATATGTTATGGGTTATGCCAGAAAATGCCACAGGCTGCGTGGCAAGGTACATCAGATTATGTTCTAGCAGGGTAACTTGTATTATAGAGACCAGCGGACAGCTGGCGAACATTGCTTATAGAATGGGCTTTCGTGGCGGATGTCACTGCTGAGGTTTCTACCATTGATTCAGTTCCGGTATTGAGGGACTTTTCAGATGCATTTCTTGCAGCCAGGCATGAGGCTATATGTGTTTATTATAATGAGAAAATTTGACTCGATGTGCATCCCTGTTTGTGAGACTTATGTGCAGATCGGGTGGCACGGTTCCACGGGTATACTACCTAGATCATGTGGCACGCCGCCACGTGTATGTTATCTAGAGAGGGTTGCACGCCGTAACACTGTGATGTGGACAATATTTTTCCTATGTGCTACTTTGTATGCCTTACTTCCTGGTTTTCTGAGGAAAGTCCGTATTGTGTGTTGGTCGGCGAATAGCGCACCGGTTGCGTCCTTTCAGGATTGAATAGTGTATATGACTTGCTTCACCGTGGGTGTGATGGATTGCTTGGTTTCAAACCTCAATCTGTGCGTGGCTCTCTGTGTTGTGCATGGTGACTTGAGGTGCTTCATGGGTAATAGTGTTTGGATAGAATCACGCGTTGTGGCAAGGCCGCATGATGTTATGATCTTTCGAGGAGGATTCAGGTACTCTATTTCTATGATGTGAGATGGGATCTCAGTTCTGGGTTGTGATCGTACGGAGGGATTTGAATTACAACTCTTTCGTTTGAGTCGTTGTCATAATTTGAGTATGATCCGACTACTTCTCATTGGTTCGTGTATTATGCAAGTTGTGGATTAGGGCTGCATCGAGTGTCACATCACCAGAGAGGTGGTTAGAGTCAAAGTGATCATTGGAGTCATTAATGAGCACAACCCAATTTGATTTCAGTATGTTAGAAAGGTAATATCTGGGTTTGGCTCAGAAATTTGTTGTAGTATTAGTCAATAGGGAAATGGATTTATGAATGGCTGATCTGAGAGATAGGCTTAGTATATCGCGTGTTCTAGTTGCCGTTGATAGTATATGAAGTCATTGAAATAAGACTTTAGCTAACAAAAAGGTTTTCTATCGGTATACGGTTATTGTGGGAAATTGATGTGAATGGAGGTTATCACTACATGTGTTTCAGTTATGTGGGATGTCATATGATTGCAGCCGAGGTTGCAGGTATGGATTTATTACAGTTGGTTCGGGTTTATTCTGAGTTTTAATTTGAGGTCCTGATCTTGTGTAAGATTTTAGAGGATGAAATGTAGTCCTATTGTTTATGGGTTAGATGGACTGTGAAGTTCCAGCTATATTGTGTTATCGCACCCATGTGAGATAGGGTGACGAGGGATCAGCCCGAGTAGTATGCTTGGTAAGGTCACTCAGCTATTGGGTTGCTTCTAGTACAAATCTAGGTATACTCGAGGACGAGCGTTTGTTTAAGTTGGGGAGGATGTGACGACCCCACCCCTCGTCTCCAGTATCTCCGTCCCGTTTATCCTATTTTATGCTTCTTCATGTGTTACTATATGTGTTTGGTGAGTTTGAAGTGTTTCAGATCGAATTTGGATAGAAATGAGACAAATAGTCTCTTTAAGGAAAGCTTAAGTTGAAAAATTCAACCGGAAGTCTTACTTGTTGAGTTAGAGGGCTCGAACGGATTTCTGATGATTTGGTTAGCTTCGGGAGATGATTTGTCACTGAGGAGAGTGATCGAAATTGAATTTGGAGGTCTGGTGTAGAATTATCCTTGAATTGGCGAAGTTTGAGTTTTGGCGGACTCCGGTTGATAGGTGAGATTTTGATCCGAGGGTCGGAATGGAATTCCAAAAGTTGCACTATCTCCGTTAAGTGATTTTTGATATGTGTGCAAATTTTCAGATCATTCGGAGGTGCTTAGGTTGGGTTTTGGATCAAATGCAAGTTTCAGAAGTTTTTGAAGAACATAGGAATTCACCAAAATACTAACTTCGCCAATTCAAGCCTAATTCCACACGGGACCTCCAAAATCAATTCTGATCGCACTTCTAAGTCCAAAATAACTTCTCGATGCTAACCACCAAATCGCCGGAAATTCCATCTGAGCCCTCTAAATCATAAGTCAACATCCGGTTGACTTTTCCAAATCAAGCCTTCCTTAAAGAGATTAAGTGTCTCACTTCCTACCAAAACCAATCCAGTTCAACTCTAACACACTAAATACTGAGCATAAAATGGGGAAAAACAGGGCAGTAACACATGAGACGATGGGTCGGGCCGTCACATCCTCCCCTACTTTAACAAACGCCTGTCCTCGAGCATACCCAATGTTGTCTTAGCTGAATGACCTTACCAAGCATATACCCGGGTGATCCCACATCACCCTATCGCCTACAGGTCTGGAAATACAACATAGCTAAAATTACACCCACGGTGAAACTATGACATACGACACTCAACCCGATAGGTCATAACCAATACTCCATTTACCGAGCAACACTCGATTACTCTTCCCGCTCGACCCTTTCGATAAATCCTCAATAGAACCATACCACATATGTCTATATCCAACAAATCATAACGTCTTAGAGCACAGAAAGCAACTCATAGATCCTCCCCAAATCACCAATAAGTTCAATAACGTTCGAATCAACCTATCCCTCAACAATACAACTCGGGGACAACCAAGCTAAGTGAAGCTAAATGCGTAGCCACATCGGTCGGCGAACGAACTCAATATCAAGAAGCCTAAAGCTTCTCCTTCCACTACTATACCTCTAGCAGGAGCCGTATGCTACGGTTTTCGGTACTAAGTAAACACGAAAATCCACAAACTTGCCCGACAACATGCCCGACCACAAGAACGCATCCGAAAAAGTCCCTCAATACCGGAATTGAATCGATGGTAGAAACCGCAGCACTGACATCCATCAGAACGACTAATTAAGAAAAGAATCCCCCCTAGCCGTCCCATGGTCTTCGAAATACAAACGACTCTGCTAGAACATAATCCGATGCACCTCGCCATGCAACCCGTGGCATTTCCGACATAGCCCATTGCACAATAGTCTAGAATAACCTAACACTGAGACAACCAGTCTACATCACAATATCATATCCAAATTCTAATATACCAAGAAAAGAAAGATCCACTCGGGCCTCTAAGTCCCAATAGCCACTAGCGGTACTAACACACGAGATCCCCAACCATTATGCAGTCTGTACCTAAGAACTCCCAGTCTCCAACTCCATATAGCACACGAATCACTGTACCTAATCCCCAAATTCCACAGTAGGAATACTTGTCACTCCTGAAGTACCCAATCATTCCATGAAAAACATTCTAAAATTCCCTTGTGCCATCAAACAAATTCACATACCAGCAATCGATCTAGCAAGAAAGTAGCGCAATACTAATATAGTATCATCAGTCTAATCACATTACCCTTTTTCCGAGACATTTACTCTCACCAATCACTTTCGATTAGCAGCACCATTTCCTTGATTACCTGAAACTACCTGTTGCCTAAGAATTTTATGAACTTCTTTTCACAACTGAACAGTAACTCATTTAGTCAAGAACTTTCGTTGATCCCATTTGGAAGAAAATAATCACTCACCCCACGCTTCGCATGCCCGTAGAAAGATATATATACATCTCCAAACCACGCTAAAACCTAACAAGGACTCTCTTCCAATTCCATTTGCACAAGCTCAACTGCCAGGACTGAATCTTTCTATCCAAACCAAGCCAAGCAAGCTGTCAGGACTTAAAGCCTTGATGCACAATATCTAAGGGCTCATTACCTCGAACACATACAAGGAATTAATCATATCCTTACCATACCGATTCGGTCTACTATCAAGGTATTCCATCTATTTAATTTCCCTTCTAGTTTATCATCAACTTGATATTCCCTCTTGCTGTAGCACCACAATGCCTCAACCCGGGTTTACCACATGAGAGTCGAACATAAGAACACACTATCTAAGACCATAGGCTACTGAATACCCTCTCCAATGTTTCCAGAAATAACACATTCCAGAACACTGTACCTTGAAGAACTTCCCGCGAATCTGAATTCGTTACCATTACTTTCCAGATATCGATACATATATCCCATAATCAACATAAAAATACCACAAGTCTTGACTTTTTCCAATGAGAACACAATCTTTACCCACATACACAACCCTTAAGACACGTGATTGTTAAATGTAGAATCTTGAACACAATAAAACCATTCTTGATAGTCATTTACTTCATATTTGATATGAAATTTACCTAACTTAACGAACAGATCCACTCGTGCCTTATTAGCACTCTGACACCGCAGGATATGATCTCATTCAAATACAAACAAACATTTTCCTCCTCCATAAACTGAGCATTCTTTATCAACAACAGCTTAAAACATCCTAGTATTTTGTCACATCTATGAAGCACCATATAACATTTGTCAAAATTTTACTTCACTCGTTCAACCCTTGGCTCAATTTTTGCAATCAGAACTGATCCGCCAGCATACCTCGAAACAGAACAAAATAGCCCATAACCGTAAAAATTAGCAAATCAACAACAACCTCCTCTACTTGGCTTGAAGCCATATATCAGGACACACTTAATAACCCATAATACTTTTACTCTAATGATGCCACTGTGTCATAGTGAGGTTAATCTCAAATCATCTACCAGTTTGTGAAAACACAGATCATCTAGTATTGTAATTCTCTATATTTCTCACATCCATCAGTTGAGTCCACTCTCTTAAGCGACCCTAGATTCTCAAATTTCAACACGTACCCTTCAATTACACATGAGACCTTCTAACTTACGCATAAGGATCATATCATTAAGAACACCTGAAGGAGATAACCCACCTGTTCTACCTCAATTTAGTACTTTGGCATACCTTCCACCATCATACACGTTTCATAGTCATTAGCCTTCCTGAGTCTGAACTCATACCGCCACATGTAATGCACTACCCTCTCCAACTAGGAGACATGAAAATATTCTTCACGCGCCCATAACTCGGGCAACACCTCAAATCACAATAGGAATCAAACACTTAACAGTTCCTCAATTAACCAGCAGACTTATTCATCACTACCAAGTCATATAAATAAACTTCACAGTACTAACATATTAATCATATGGATATCCAACAGCCATTCTGGCTAATAGGGACAATACTGAACATATAAGTTCAAAACAATTGCTCACACGATCAGAACCTCGGTGCTCAAGCCATAGGAAGGGTTCGACCTCAAGTCCTCCAGTCTTGCCCAACATCAAACTCACGGAGATCACATCTCTCCCCTTGATCGGGGAATCACTAGCCATCAAGAAATGTATAATACTGAGCGCTCATATGCGCTTACAGACGTGTGGAGGGAATTTCAAGAGCTATATCTCAAGAAGAATCAAGTACGCACGATAGAATTCCAAGAAGCTGCAGTTTTTCCTAAAGGTTCTGCATCCTCTCGAGGATAAATACAGACATCTCCGTACCGATCTGCGAGACTCTACTAAACATGCTCATGACTCGTGAGACCTTGTAACCTAGGTTCTGATACCTACTTGTCACAACCCGATTATCAACCCGGTCATGATGGTGCCTCTCGTGAGGACAAGGCCAGCCAACTGAACAACAACGCCTCTTTACTTAATTTTGAAATATAAATGAATGGATTAATACGACTTAATGACATTAATAAGTGATATTTACTATCCAACACAGCCTGACTGGGGTGTCACAAGTCACGAGAATATAAAGAAGTCTAAACACAACTACAGGGCCAATACTATACAAAATAAGATTTAGAATCAAAAGACGAAGTTTGGTGCCGTGAACGCTGGCGGTCACCTTGCTTAGCTACGACAACAAAATACTCAATCAGCCCAACCCTCTATCGGGTAACAATTTCCTACAACTACACGCGAGGTGAAGGGAGTAAGGTGAGTACTCCAACTCAGCAGCAATAAGAGTAAATAATAACTGAGCGGTAAGAAAACACATAAAGCACTCCATCATTCTATATAGGGCAGTAGAAATCTTTGAGAAAAACAGTAAAACTGTGAAAATCCTTTAGAAAATATGTGGGCTTAGTTAAAAATTCCTTTGAAAATATTTTTTCCAATGGTTAAGCAAAGAATGCGAAGACAGATAGTGAAAACCAGCACATAAGTCAACCCCTACGACACAACACTCCACTAACAATTAACACCGGGGTATCTGATAAATAATGCAAGAAGTAGCATGGATGCCAATGAAATGAGAGTGTTGAATGCCATGGCAACTAGTTAAAATAGGAACAAATGCCTGAGTGCAATGCAATGCGTATGAAGATATGCTCTGGCACCCGTTGCGGCGTGCAGCTCGATCACTTCAACATCGACGACTGCTCACTGGGGTGTGTACACACTCCGGAGGGGCTCCTATAGCCCAAGCGCAATATCCATCAATCTCGTGGCATCAATTAGGCCCTCAGCCGAAAAATAAATATAACAACGCTGTAGCGTGCAACCTGATCCGTGCTCAGTCCAAAAATGCACATGTAACACTACTGCGGCGCGCAACCCAAATCCATGCTCAGTCCATAAATGCAGATAAGCCACTTGGGCAATATTAGCATGCTAGTCCTCAGCTCAAAACATCAATAAAATATTGTTTAAGTTTTCAAATCTTAGAAAAATGGCTGAGTTTTCTTAACAGTATTAAAATCTTTGAATGAGATCAATTAATATGCAAAGTAATGCGAAAACAGTAATATCAATCCCCGTAGGATTCACATAGTCGGAACGAAGCCCAAACATGGCAATCAACTCAATTTATGATGATAACAGTCAAATACGCGATAAAAATCAACACTCGGGACGGACCAAGTCACAATCCCCAATGGTGCTATACCCCACGCTCATATCCAGCATGCAAGTCACCTCAATACATCGCTATGATGTGCAAATCTAGGGTTTCAATCCCTTAAGATATCATTTACATGTATTACTCACATCGAACAAGTGAAATCTCTAGCTCGCGACGCCTTTGCTCCTCAAACCATCCTCCACGCACGTCGTATCTAACAAAAATCAGAGCGAATATATCACAATATGCTAAGGGAACAATACCTAATCTAAAACAATCTAGAAATAGCAAAAATCTCGAAATTAGCAAAGCCCGAGCCCCGACCCACTTATCAAAAAATTACAGAACTCACATTATCGGATTCTTTGTCTCTCAACAAGTCCATACATACCAAGAACTCTCAAATCCGAGCTCAAATGACCTATCAAATCCCAATTTGAAATATCAAAAATTCAAGCCCTAGTTCATCAATTTTAGGCTTAACTACCATGAATTTCTAGACCAATTTCACAATATACTCTTGTTTTAAGTTCGAAAATCTTACCTCCAATCGAGTCCCCTTGAATCCCTCTTTAATCTCCACCAAGAAGCTCTCAAAATGTTCAACCATGGGGGGAAAATGACCCAAAATCGCGGATGAAATAATATAAAAACCCATTCTGCCTAGGTGTTATTTACTCTACGCGAATGCTGTCAACACCCTAGCATTCGCGATGACCAAAAAATGTTGGCCATGAATTATCCCTACGCGAACGCGGTGCCTAGCCCATGAAAGCGAAGCTTCAGAGGTTTTAACTATGCGAACGCGTACCAATAACAACAAATGCAATAAAAAAATACTTAGGGCCCTACTTCCTTCTACTCGTTCGTGGAAGCTCCATTGCGATCACGCTCCTTCTATACCTAGAACTACGTGAACGCACCCATGATGATGCCAACGCGAAGAGTAACTTTCTCGTGCAACAGAAATAGCTGAACCTACAATCTTTAAGGCCAAAAATGGTCCGATTGACCCTCCAAAATCACTCCGAGGCCCTCGGGACTTTTACCAAAAGCACCAACATGTCTTAAAACATTATCAAAACTTGTTCCAATCATCACAACCCATCAAACAACTCTAAAATTATAAATTATAATATGATTCAAGCCTAAGTTCTTTAAAAACTTCCGAAACACGTATTCGATAAAACAACCCGACCAAAACACCTTCGAATGACCTAAAATTTTGCACACACATCCAAAATCACCTAACGGAACTACTACAACTCTCGGAATTCCATTTCAACTTCCGTATCAAAATCTTACCTACCAAATTCGCCAAAATACTAACTTTGCCAATTCAAGCCTAATTCCACATTGGACCTCCAAAATCAATTCCGATAGCACTTCTAAGTCACAAATCACTTCTCAAGCTAACCAAATCACCGGAAATTCCATCCGAGCCCTGTAACTCATAAGTCAACATCCGATTGAGTTTTCTAAAGCAAGCCTCCCTTAAAGAGACTAAGTGTCTTTCTTCCTACCAAAACCAATCGAGTTCAACTCTAACACCCTAAATATTGATAATAAAACATGAAGGAGCATAATATTAGAAAAACGGGGCAGTAACTCATGAGACAACAGGTCGGGGCGTCACACATTTCTAGAATCATAAATGATATTATATTGTACAAATCAGCTCCGATTTTTTTATTGAAGCATTAGATCCATATCATAATTATGGATCCGTAAGAAAAAGAATTATCGAATTTGGACATCATATGAGGATTTTATGATTATTTTACTGAGAATTAGTTGCCAGATTTTTCAGATGAATTTCAAAATTGCCACTGAGGGCATGTTTAAAATTTGCACTATTTGCAAAAATATTGAAACCAACATATCTCATTCATTAAAAGGTCAAATTGAGTGATTCAAAAGCCTAACTTGACTAATTATTTGAGGAATCCATTGGAGGCATAAAAGCCTAGTTTCGGGATTATTTGCATTAGAAACGTGGCAGAATAGCTGACAGAAAAATATAAAAAATAAGGGTTTATTTATTTGGTAATATTTTGGGTTAGGGAGCTAGAACTTGGGCGATTTTGGAGGAATTTATACCACAAGAATGTTGGTAAGTGTTCTCTACTCGATTTTAGTTATATTTCATGAATCCATCTTTGTTTTTAGGATTTGATATGATGATTCCAAAGTGAAATTAAGGGAGATAGGGCTTGAGTTTTAGGTCGGGATTTGAGGGACTAAACGGAGTCCAATTTAATGAAGTTTATATGGCTAGACTTGGGAGAGGACGGGGGCTTTGATTCAGCCATTGTTAACTGGTTTTGAGATATGGGCCCAGGGGCGGGTTTTGGCTAATTTCAGATTTCTATCGTATTTATATACTCCATCCGTTTCAATTTATGTGAACCCATTTTACTGGGCACATAGTTTAGGAAAAGAGAGAAACATTTTGAACCTGTGGTGTAAAATGAAGCAAATATATTTTGTATGGCTATAAATCATTGCATAAAGGTAAATTGTTTCCAAATAGGGAAACATGTCATTCTTTTTGGCACGGACTAAATAGGAAATAGGTGCACATAAATTGAAATGGAGGGAGTACTTTTTATCGTGGAATTCGATTCTTTAGACTATGTTGATAGTAGTATTTTAATAAGGATAGATATAGGAGATCGAGTCCAGAGATGAGGGCATCCCTAAGTGGGATTTTATGATGTTACGGTAAGTAATAATTTTATCTATGGCCTTGAAGGTATAAACCTGGAGAATTTGATATCATGTGATTGTTTGAAGGTGATACCCATGCTAGGTGACATGCGTGTGAGTGTATAACTCAAGAGATTGAGACTTGGTCCGTCCAGTAAGGTTGTGAGGCCTAATAACCATTACATGTGTTTATGCATTTGGTTGTTGGTGAACTTGTCTTCCTTCACTTTTGAGTCATGTTTAGGCTTCATTCATGCTCATGTTATTTCTACTTAGTCATAGAAGTTATTGTACATGTTTATCTCACTCTATTATTTTACTGATATGTTATGATACTTGATGTAGGATGTGTCCCCTTATTAGTGGTGCATTGTGAGGTTGGAGAGGTACATGAATGAGTGAGGCTGAGGGCTTGGTTGTGAGAATATTAATACCATAGCGCGTGAGTTGTCTGCGTAGCACGTGAGTTGACCATGTTGGTTCAGGTATTGATATTATAGGATGTGAGTTTTTCGGGTAGCACATAAGTTGATCGTGTGGATCCAGGTATTGATATGATGGCACGCGAGTTGGATGTGCTTAGTGCTTGGGCTTTGGGAGTCCTTTTGGAGTCTATGCACATCCCTAGTGAGCTGTATAGTATTGAGTATATTGAGTGTGGAGTGTGGAGTGTGGAGTGTTGAGTGCGAGTGCTGAGTGACGGAGTGACATTGTTGTGAGGTTGCATTTACTTTGGATGTTGCTGCATTTTCCTATTAACTTCTTTGTGGCATTTGTTGGTTTTATGGAATTTACCTGTTTATATATGTTTATTGTAAATAGTGAAAATAAATAATTGGACTGTTTTTTCATGCTTGTCACTACTACTCAGTTACTTAGTTATTTATGTTACTATTGAGTCGATTATAATCATACTACACCCTACACTTTATGTGTAGATCCAGGTGAGTTAGAGCGCGATGATCATTGAGTTCAGGTTGGCTATCTATGTAGATTGCAAGGTAGTTGCTTGTCATGACCCAAAATCCACTAAGGGCCGTGGTGGCGCTGGACACCGCTATCAGGCCAGCCAACTTTATGCTAAATTAAATCTCGTTTTATCACTATTGAAATACATGATTTTTCCTTCATTATTTAGAAATTTTAAGGAATGTAGTTTCAAATAAAATTTAAAAGTTAAGCAATTAACACAATACTTTAATCCATCCCAGCACCCGGTGTCACAAGTGCATGAGCATCTACCGATAAGAGAAATAAAATACAATATCCTCCCAGAATACAATGGATGGAAAGTAAATAAAATACAAAGGAAGGGACTACTCTAGCTGCGGTCGTCTCGAATGATGCAACTCTCCTAGTCTTAGAATGATCCACGGTGCTATGCCTAGTAGACCGCTGGAGTCATATACACCTGTGCAACAAAATGCACAGCAAGTGTAGTATGAGTACAAAAACAACGTGTACCCAATGAGTGTCCCGCCTAATTCGGAAGGGGTAGAGACGATATGGTCAACTTTGACACTTTCTAATAGTCCAGTGATTATTTATCCTTAACATATGTATCAATGAGTGTATTTATATTATAAACATGATTTTTAATCCAGATAAAGGAAACAGGTAATCACATTATTATTATATAGGAAAGTTTCGAAATACCTTTTCATTATTAACAATATGATATCGAGCCAGGGTGAGGCATGTAACAACTTAAACAGGTTCTCAGGCAACAATACCAGCATGCACAAATCACACCTAGGCGACGGCCCAATCCAATAGAAATAGATGTGCACTTGCCGAGGGTAGACGATGGGCCTATAGATGCATCTATTAATATGCTGAGGCATTCGGCCCGTTCCATAATAAACACACACAAACAAACAATCAGTCAAGAAGTCAACATGGAGCTAATATCAAAGAAAGCTCAATTCTCTTGAATAATTTTAGAAAACAAAGCTTAAGCCTTTTTAGAAATCCATTTATTAATTTAATGTAATTCAAGAAATTCAAGCCATCAATGGGTTCACAAATTATCAAAGTATAACATGTTTTTTGGGTCCTAGACTACCCGGACAATAGCATAATAGTCGTTACGCACGGAATCTCGTCGCCTCGTACGTACGTAGCCCCCACAATTAGGAGCATATAATCAATTTAACTCCCCTATGGGGTAGATTCCAACTCACAAGATTAGAAAAGAGACTCATCTCGCTCCGAAGACTTATGACAGGCATTTGCCATTCTTCCGAAGACTTGCACCAATGCACAATATTCCAAAACTGGCCAACGATCATACAAATCCATTAATATATGCTCAATTATACTTTACAACCCAAGTTATAACAATTTCTAATCCCGAACAAAAAGTTGACAAAAATGCCCTTAGAACCACGCGCCCGGAATCCAAAATTTCTCCAAGATAAAGTTTACCCATGAACTCACGAACTCAAATATATGATTTTCTCTTAATTCCATACTCATAATCGTGGCCAAAATCCAAGATTAAGATTTTCTAGGTTTTCAACCAAAACCTCCATATTTGCTCTAATTTCCATGCATAAATCCATTTATAAGTGATATATTCTAGTCAAAAGTGATAGGGATAACTTACCTCAACATTGACGACAAAATCCTATCTTGGAGCTCCTCAAATATCGCCCAAGCCGTGAAGAAATTGGAGAGATGAACACAATCCTACGATTTAAAACAAGGTTCTACTTCCATTCATTTCCACTTCTGCGGAAGCCATGTCGCATCAGCGGTTCCGCTCATGCGGTCCAAAGGCCTTTTCTACGGCTCCTTCCCATGCCGCCCTTTCTCGCTTCTGAGATGCCCTTTTCGCAGATGCGGTTCCGCTTCTATGGAATTTTGACTGCATATGCGGTCATCATGATTTGGACCAAAAACCACTTCTGTGGCTCCCCTGCCGCTTTTGCGGTCACTCCACCGCAGAAGCAAAAATAGCATTAACCAACAACTCAGCCATTTCCAAAATTCAATTTTTGATCTGTTAACCACCCAGAATACACCTGAGGCCCACGAGACCTCAACAAATCATACCGACCAATCCTAAAACACATTCTGTACTTTCTCGAGGCGTCAAATTACATCAAACAACGTTAAAACCATGAATTACACCCCGATTCAAGCTTTATGAACTTGAACTTTACAACTACTACTTCATGTGTTTAAACCTAACAAATCACGTCCGATTGACCTCAAATTTTGCACCCAAGGCATATTTGACATTACATACCTAGTCAAACTTCCGGAATCGGATTCCGACCCCGATATCAAAAATTCCACTTTCGGTCAAACTTCTCAAAAACCTTCCAATTTCTATCTTTAGCCAAATGACTTGAAAATGATACGGACCTCCTAATGCACTTCCAATTGTGCTACCATCTCCAAAATCACCATACGGAGCTACTCCAGTCTCGGAATCCCAAAAAGACATCGATAATGCTGAAATTCACTTCAAACCAAACTTAATAAATTTCGTCCAAAATGCTAACTTCCACAATAGGCACCAAAATGCTCCCGAGTATCCAAAACCCAAACCGGGCATACTTCCAAGCCTGAAATCATCATAAAAACGTTTTGAAATCTTCAGATCCCAATTCGGATGTCGTTTCCTCAAAAATCCCTCCCTTGTTCATTCTTTCAACTTTAAGCTTCTAAATTGATAATTCTCTTCCCAAATCAACTCCAACTTCTTGAAATTCAATTCCGACCACGCATACAAGTCATAACACCTAAAATGAAGCTACTCATGGCCTCAGACTACTGAACGATGCACTAGGGCTCAAAACGATCGGTTGGGTCGTCACACTGCTAGCGTCCGCAGGACCTTATTACTCCTTTTGTCATTTCTTATTTTGGATAGTTAGACAATTTATATATCGTAGTTCATTCTTTTAGACGCTCATGACTAAGTCACACCCCAATGTTTGGGGCTCATTTTCCATATTTTTTATATTGTATTTAGAGTTAATTTAGTGTATGAAAATTTAAATGTTGAAATATTTTATTAAATTCTTATAATCGGTTTAGTAGTAATATTTTGGGAAGTAGTCTTGCCTTGTAACACAATGGGCGCCATCACGACCATGGTTAGATTTTTGGATCGTGAGAAGTTGGTATTAGAGCCTAGGTTACATAGGTCTCATGAGTCATGAGGGGATTTAGTAGAGTCTTGCGGATAGGTACAAAGACCGTCTGTACTTATCTTTGAGAGGCTGCAGAACCTTTAGGAAAACTTCACCTTTTTTAATTCTTATCATGCGGTATTGATTCAACTTGAAGTATAACTCTTTGAATTACTTCCACGTATTCGTATGTGTACATGAGAGCTCGGTATAAGTTGTGCATCAACGGATTGTGATGTGCTGGATAGGTGCGAGATGTGATTTCTGTGTGTTGATATTAGGCCAGTGTGGGGGACTTGAGACTGGTTTTGTTTGTAGCTGGAGTACGAATATTTCAATTGTGCAAGCGTGTTCTAACATGTCAGTTTGGGTTTCTTTTAGTGGGATTTGTGATTTTAACGGCTATGTGGCGAGTATGATTTGACTGCGAGATTGTGTTGGGATTGATCGAATATGACGAGAATTTTTGACTTGAAATGTACCAAGGACTAATATGTGTTTGATTTATGACTTGCTATAGCTTGTTCGGGCTCTGTTTTATAAGAGGTTTATTACCGGCGTTTGGTTATTATGGGCAACTGCTATGACTAGAAATCATCATTGTGAGTGTTTGAATTATGTGGTATCTCATGTATTTTCAGGCTTGTTTTATTTTCAGACTCGTTCGAGGACGAACGTTTATTTGAGAGGGAGAGGATGTAACGACCCGTACGTTCGTTCTAAGAGTTATAGCCTTGTTTCCTCTATTTCTATTTTTATGTGTTGTTCAGCCGTGTTGAGTTGTATCGAGTTTGTAGGTGTGGGTTCGGAGTAGTTTTGGAGTGAAATGACCACTTAGTCTCTTAGTTAGAAATCTAAGTTAAAAAAGTCAACCGGAAGTTAATTTACGAGTAAATGAACTCAGATATAGATTTTTATGATTTGATTAGCTTCATTGGGTGATTTTAGACTTAGGAGTGTGCCCGAGATGTAATTTGGAGGTCCATGGTAGAGTTAGGCTTGAATTGGAGAAAGTTGAAAGTTTAGAAGTTCTTAGGCTTGAATTCAAGGTTGATTTGGTGTTGTGGGTATTCCAACGGTTCGACTAAGCTCGGGTAATGGTATATGACTTGTTGGAAATATTGGTTGAGGTCCCGAGGCCTCAGGTGAGTTTCAGATAGTTTTGGGTTGTGTTGCACTAGTTTTTCTTATCTTTCGACTCCGTTTCTTCAAGCATGAATTATATCGTATTTAACAAATGAGCTCCGATTTTTTTATTAAAGGAGTAGATCCGTATTTTAATTACAGTCCCGTTTGCAATATTTTTTTAGATTAATTAAAAAATGATGGTGTGTTTAATAATTGTTTCTATTTGCAAATGTTGAAACTAACATATATCATTCACTATATGGTCAAATTGATTGATTCAAAAGCTTAACTTGAATAGAATTACATGAGGAATCCATTAGAGACAAAAAAAGTAATTTTCAGGATCGTTTGCATGAGAAATGAGGCAGAATAGCTGGCAAAAAAATATAAAAATAAGGATTTGTTCATTTGGTCATATTTTTAGTTGGGTGCTCGGCTTTGGGAGATTTTGGAGGCAATTTTTACCATAGGGATTGGAATAAGTGTTCTCTACTCGGTTTAGGTTATATTTCATGAATCCATTTTAATTTTTGGAATTTAATCGATGATGTCAAAGTGAAATTGAGGGAGTTATGGCTGAGTTTTGGAGAGTTTAGGTAGGTATTTGAGGGACCAAACGAAGTTCGATTTTGATAAATTTTGATATGGTTAGAGTCGGGAGAGGATGCGGGTTTTGGTTTTTCCACCGTTGACAGGTTTCGAGATGTGGTCCCAAGGATCGTGTTTTGGCTAATTTTGAATGTTTGGCATATTTATGTACTCCCTCCATTTTATAATAAATGAGGTACTTTCTTTTTTAGTCTGTTCCAAAATATATGACGCATTTCTAAATTTAGAAATAATTTAACTTTAACCTCTTTTATTGTACCCATTTACCCTTAATGAGAAGCTTTTATAGCCACACAAATGTCATAGACTCGCAAACTTTTTACCCCTTAAGATTTTAAAACCACAAGTTCATTAAGTCTTCCTATTTTTTCTTAAACTCTATGCCGAGTCAAATGACCTCATTTTATATGAAACGGAGGGAGTAGTTTTTATTTTGAAATTTGATTCTTTAGAGTATATTGATAGTAGTATTCTGATTTTGGATAGATTTGGAGCTTTTGGAGATCGAGTCCAAAGATGAGGGTATTCAGGAGTAGATACATTGATAAGGTAAAAAGTTTTAACTCGGGCCTTGAGGGTATAAACCTAGAGAATATGCTATGATGGGTTTATTTGGAGGTGATACCCAAGCTAGGTGACGGGCATGTGGCTGTATACCTCGAAGGATTAATAGTTGGTCCGTCCCGTGAGGCTGTGAGGCCTAATAACCATTATTTGTGTTTATGCATGTACTTGTTGGTGAACTTGTCTGCTTTCATGTTAGAGATCATGTTTAGGCTTCATTAATACTCACATTATTTATACTTAGTCATAGAAATTATTGCACATGTTTACCTCAGTCTATATTATTTTGCTGATATGTTGTGATACTTTATATAAGTTGTGTCCCCTTAGTGACGACCCGACCCATCGTTTTCCGTATTTCAGCCCTGTTATCCCCGTATTATGCTTACCTGTGTGTTCATATATGTGTTTGGTGAGTTGGAAGTGTGTTAGATTGAATTTGGTTAGAAATGAGACCAATAGTCTCTTTAAGGAAAGCTTATGTTGGCAAAGCCAATCAGATGTTGACTTATGAGTTAGAGGGCTAGGAATGGATTTACGGCTATTCAACTAGTTTCAGATGGTGATTTGTGACAAAGGAGAGAAGGCAGAATTGAATTTGGTAGCCCAGTGTAGAATTAGGCTTGAATTGGTTAAGTTGAATTTCGGCGAATTCCGGTTGATAGGTAAGATTTTGATACGGGGGTCGGAATGGAATTCCGAGAGTTGCAGTAGCTTTGTTAGGTGATTCTGGACATGTCTGCAAATTTTCATGTCATTCAAGCTTCATATAGTTTGTCTCGGCATCGAATGAGATTTTGAGAAGTTCATGTTTATCCTAGGTTTTGATTTGATGATTTTTGTGATATTTGGTGTTAAAGCTAGTGTTTTTATGGCTCGAGCAAGTTTGAATGAGGTATTTGGTCATTATTGTGTTTTTGGTTTGGACCCCAAGGGCCTCGGGGTGATATCAGATGGTTAAACGAGGAATTTTAGGAGTTAAGCTTGTAAATTGGTTACTGCATCTGGTATTTTTGCGGAAGCGGCTGGGAGACCGCTTAAGCGGTGTCTGCAGAAGCGCACAATAAGCCGTAGAAGCGGTCAAGGGGGAAGCCAGAGACCGCAGAAGCGGTCAAAGGGACCGCGTACGCGGGAGTCGCTGAAGCGGTAGATCTATCGCAGAAGCGGTCGCTGAAAAATGGGCACACTGCGGAAGCAGTCAACTGGACGCGGAAGCCAGGATTGCTGAAGCAGAAAGATACCGCGGAAGCGTAAATCATCCAGTTTTAATGAAATCACAAGGTTTAATATTTTGAAAAGAAGAAGAACAATAGAACTTTGGGCTAAGGCGATTGAGAGAGTTTTGGAGATATGTTCGAGGGGATTCTTCAGGTATGATCTCTTAGGCCTCGAATATGTGATTATGGTGCTAAATCATGGATTAAACACATAGAAATCAAGGTCTTTAATGTCAAAATGGTGGTTAGGGTTTGAAACCCAAAAGAACCTTAAAGTGTTGATCGAGGGGTCAAATGGAATCCGATTCTTGTAAATTATATATGTATGGACTCGTGGTGAGACGAGGATTCTGAAAATGTGAATTTCGTAATTTTTTGAGAAGTGGGCCAGAGGCTCAGGTTTTGCCAACTTCGTGTTTTTGGGTGTATTTCGAGATATTTCGATTGGGTTATGTTCCATTTGCCTATTTTGATGTATTCCTATTGGTTTTGAGCAGATTTGGTATCCGCAAAGGTTGATTTTGAGGGAAAGGCATTACAAGCTAGTTTGGCGGCCGGCTTGAGGTGAGTAATGGGTGTAGATAATGACCCAAGGGTTCGAAGCCCAGGTATATCACATTGTGATGCCGTATTGAGGAGAGACACATACTCTTCTACGAGCGCGGGGTCGATTATGATTGGGGACTATGGCTTAGTCCGACCGAGTGTCATTCTACACTGTTGTTGGCTATATATGGGCCAGTAAACCTCCTACTTGGATGGTAATGAATGTATTTGGGCTGCGTGCCGGTTATTTGGATCCTGTGAGGATTGTTATCATTGTTTCTTTGCATTATAGCATGTTTTCATGACATTAGTCCTGCACTAAAACATTGTTTAACATGATTTGGTAAATATTGAGGTTTGACACCTAATCCTAAAATTTCCAATAAAATGAACTAAAAATAGCAAGATATATGTGCCTGTGAGGCTTGCATGCATGTAGCTGGACAGATAGTGGATCGGGCTGTGCGCCGCAACGTATGTTACTATGACATTGCGCTTGGGCTGTAGAAGCCCCTCCAGAGTCTGAACCCGCACAGTGAGCGCGGGTACCCAAATGGATCGGACTGAGCGTTCCGCAGTGGTCATGCATTGCATTGCATCTCATGCATTTATTTACTATTCCTTTATTTGGATATATCCGAGACTTGTACGGTAGAACTGCTTAACTAGCTTTACTCTGTGCTTTATTGTGGATTTCCTGCTTTTGTGTTTTTATACATGCTTATTACTCGCTTAGTTGGTAGACTCACCCCATACTCCCTGCACCTTGTGTGCAGATTCAGGTGCTCCAGAGACTTAGTGCTGCTGATATTGATTTCTTGAGCTATTAAGAGTATTGAGGTAGCTGCCCAGCGTCTGCATGACCAATTACTCTGTCTCTATCAGTCATGTTCTTTTGCTATTTTATCAGACTCTGTATCATTTATGTTCATACTTTTATTCTATTTTGTTAGAGACTCTGGACTTGTTACTCCTCGGTTGTTGGGAGGATTATTATTCAGTTGTGTTTTTCTTGGGTATGAATTACCCCCTGGGTTGGGAGTTTGTTATTGAATTTCGCTGGTTATTCCTAAATTGTTTCTCTTTGGGTGGGATGCCGTTCTTAATTGTGGTTTGGTCGGGCTTGCCTAGCCTCGCGGCCGGGCGCCATCACGACCGGGTTTGGGTCGTGTCTAGTTGGTATCAGAGCCTAAGGTAGTTAGCCTCACGAGTCATGAGCTGTTTTAGTAGAGTCTTGATTATGGGTGTGTCGTGCACCACACTTATAAGCAGGAGGCTACAGAACCATTAGGAAACACTCCACTTTCTTGAAATCTTGTCGTACGTTCTTGATTTAGTTTTAAGGGGTAATCCGTGAAATTCCTTCCTCACGTTTGTGTGCATCCCTGAGCGTCCAGTATTCTATGTGCTTTGATGGCTGGTGATTCCCCTATCGAAGGGTGAATTATGATTCCTATGAGTTGATGTTGGGCCATTCTATAGGTCTTGAGGCCGAATCTCTGTCTATGGTTTGAGCACCAAGGTGTTAATTGAGCTAGCTAGTGTTTTGAGCTAATAAGTTCAGTATTGTCCCTAATTGTGTTGATGGCTGTTGGATAGCTACGTGTTGTGTATGTTGGTGCCATGTAATGTGTCCATATGACTTGGAAGTGTTGAAGAAGGTCTGCTAGTCGGTAGACAAACCATTAAATGTTTGATTCTCAATGTGAAATGTAGATGTGGTCCGAGTTATGGGGGCATGAAGAATCTTTTTGAGTCTCCTAGCTGGGAGTGTGTGTGTTGTGGTATGAGTCCAGAATCAGGAAGACCAATTGATTGCGTGAAAAGTATGATGGTGGATGATGTACCGAAATATTATATTGAAGCAAGCAGGTGGATATGCTCAATTACAAAGGAAACTCTGCCAAACATTTTTGGAAATTTATGACTTAGTAGAAATTTTGACGCCTTATGGATGGGCTTAACGATTGTGTGAATGAATGCAAGAATTGGGGGAAAGTTAGAATTTCTGATGATTCGTGTTTCCACAAGCTTGTGAAAGAGTGAGTTTAATATCACCATGATATTACGATAGCAATAGAGCATATGTGTTATGATGTAAATGGCTTCGAGCCAAGTTGGGGAGGTTGCTGTGGATGTGTTGGTCATATTGTTATGTACGGTGTTAATTCCGATTCGATGCATGTGAGTGAATCAGTTCTTGTTGCAGAAAGGGAGCCGAGGGTTGTGCGAGTGAAGCGCAATTTTGCCAAAGTTTATATGGTGCTTCGCAGATGTGGGAAAATAAGGGAATGTCTCTAGCTGTTGATAAAGAATGCTTGGCGTAAGGAAAAAAAATAAAAAGGTGTTTGGTTGTATCGGAATATGATCTCGTCCCGTAGTGTCAGAGTGCTGATAAGGCACAAGTGGTTCGACTCATTATGTCAAGTGAATTGCAGTGTGTATAAGAGTGGTCTACTTTTGAGAATAGTTTTTGATGTGATTGAAATTCGATAGGTATCACTCTGGTGTTTTGAGGTTGAGTATGTGACAAAGTCATTGTTTTCATTAGCATAGGTCAAGACTTGTGGTATTTCTAAGTTGATTTTGAGATTCTAGGTATGAGTATTTGGAAAGTAAGGGTAACCGATTCAGTCGCAGAAAGTTCTTCGGGTAAAGTCTTTTGTAATATGGTAATTCAGAACACGTTTGGGAGAGCATTCAGTGGCCTATGGGTCTTAGATGGTTTGGTCTTGTGTTGGGTCTCGTATAGGGAGACTGGGTTGAGACATTGTGGTGCTACAGCAAGAGAGTATATGTAGTTGAAAAACAAATCAGGTGGGAATTGAGACTAATTGAGTAACTTGTTAGGGGCCCGAATAGGTATGGCAAAGATATGATCAATTGTGGTATGTGTTGAGGTAATGGGTTCTTACTGGCATTGGGCAGCGAAGCTCCTGAGTATTGAAAGTCTGCTTAGCTTGGCTCAGGTAAAGAGATTCCGACCTTGGCAGTTTAACTTGTGCAAATGGAATTGGGAGAGAATTCTTGTTAAGTTTCATCGTGGTTTGGAGATGTACATTTGCTATGGACATGCGGAGCATTGAGTGTATAATAAATTTTTCTTCTAAGGGGAATCAATGAAAGTCCTAGACAAGTTGGGTGCATTGATGTCTGCGACGCAAAAGGGAGATGGAAGTTCTCGTGTTATCCCTGGAGAATATTGGGCATGCGGTATGCTGTAAAGGATCGAAATGGGCGTGTGCGAGTTTTTGACTCAGTTCTGAAAAGTATGGTGAATTTGGATATGTCTTAGGTAATGAGTATCTTCAGGTAATCAAGGAACTGGTACTGTTAAGTGGAAGTGATATGATGATAGCATATGTTTCGGAAAGAGGGTAATTCTACAAATGATACATCAGTAGTATTACGGCAATTCCTTATGGGATCGATTGCGGATATTTGAGTTGTTTTATCACGCATGGGAGTTTTAAAAATATCCCTCATAGAATAGTTGGGTACTTGAGGTGTAATCTGTATTTTGCATTGTGGAAATTTGGATCAGGCACGTTGATTTGTGTGCTATGAGTAGTCGGAGACTCGGAGTTCTCTGATGCAGTTCATGCGGTAATTGAGGATCGTGCGTGTTGTATTGATACTGTCAGTGGCTATTGGGAATTCGGAAGCCGAGTGGATCTTTCCTTTCTTAGTATATTAAATAATGGATATGTTATGGGGATGTAGAGTTATTGTCTCAGTGTCGAATTATTCTGAACGATTGTGCTATGTGTAATGTTGGGAAATGCCACAGGTTGCGTGGCCGGGTGTATCGGACTATGTTCTAGCTGGATGTTGGTGTTCCAAAGACTAACGCTCATCTGGGAAGAATTGTGTTCCTTAATTGGGCCTTCGAGAAGGGTTTCATTATAGAGGTTTCTACCATTGATTTCGGTTCCTGTATTGAGGGACTTTTCAGATGTGTCCTTATAGTCGGGCATGTTGCCGGGCGAGACTGTGGATTTCAGTAATTATCTGGTGTTGGGCACCATGTGGTGCGGCTCCATCATGATTCATAGTAGTGGGAGTGGAATTTTGTAGCTTACAACGCTAATAAGATATCTTTATGCACTCAGTTGCTTTGACCGATGTTGGTATTTTGTTATTATGAGCAAATTTGGCTAGATGTGCACCTCCCTATGTGAGATATTTTGTGGATCGGGTGGCGAGCCGCCACGACTATGTTATTCGGATCGGGTTGCGCGCCACAAGAGTGTGAGGTTGAGAATAGCTTTCCATGTGTTGCTTTGTGTTCCTTGCTTCCCGGCTTCTGAGGAAAATCCGTATTGAGAATTGCTTGCAGATACTGTATTGGTTGTGTCCTTTCAGGACTGAATGGGTTATATTACTTGTTTCACCGTGAGTGTAAGGGGTAATTTAGTTTCAGGCATAGATCTGTGCATGGCTGTCTACTATGAGCATGGTAACACGAGACACTACATGTGTAATGGTGTTGGGATATGATCGCGTTTTGTGGCGAGGCCACGTGGAGTTATGACCTCTCGAGGAGGATTCAGGTACTCTATTCCTATGATGTGAGACGAGGTCTCAGTTTGGTTTTGTGAAGGTATTGATGAGCGTGAGGTATAACTCTTCTGGTTGAGTCATTTGCCTGACTTGGGTATATATAGACTGTTCCTTATTGGCGCGTGTATTATGCAATTGTGGCTTAGGCCTGTATTGAGGCACCATATCCCCAGAAGTTGTGTGATTGATTCGAGGTAATCAGTGGGTTACCAATAAGTATGAGCAAGTTTGATTTCAGCTGGTTAGAGTGGTAACATCGAGGTTTGGCCCGAAAAATCATTTGTGGTAATAGTCGACTTGGAGTACTGTAATTGAGTACTGTGGGTAATTGCTGTGAATAAATACTATTAATCCAAGTGTTGGAATGTGGTGTATATTGTATGAATTCACCTGAGGTTGTAGGTGTGGGTTATTACAGCTGGTTCAGATTGATTCTGAGTATAGATACAAGGTTCTGATCTTGTGTGTGATTTATGGTAGTGCAGTGTGGTTCTATGGTTTATGGGCCAGATAGATTGTGAAATTTAAGTTGTGTTGTGTTATCGGTACCTATGTGAGTTAGGGTGACGTGGGATCACCCCAATCATATGAATAGTAATGTCGTGTGGTTATTGGGTTGCTTCTAGTACAACTCTGGGCACGCTCGAGGACGAGTGTGTACTTAAGTTGTGGAGGATGTGACAACCGACCCATCATTTTCCGTATTTCAGCCCCATTATCCGTGTATTATGCTTCCCCGTGTGTTGATATATGTGTTTGGTGAGTTGGAAGTATGTTGTTTTGAATTTGGTTACAAATGAGACAAATAGTCTCTTTAAGGAAAGCTAACGTTGGCAAAGCCAACCGGATGTTTACTTATGAGTTAGAGGGCTCATAATGAATTGTGACTTGGTAGAGAAGGCGGAATTGAATTTGGAGGCCCGGTGTTGAATAAGGCTTGAATTAGCTAAGTTGAATTTCGGCGAATTCCGGTTGATAGGTTAGATTTTGATATGGGGGTCGGAATGGAATTCCGAGAGTTGCAGTAGCTTCGTTAGGTGATTTTGGATATGTCTGAAAATATTCAGGTCATCCGGGCTTCATTTGGTTGGTTTCAGCATCGAATGAGATTTTGAGAAGTTCTTGTTTATCTTAGGCTTTGATTTGATGATTTTGGTGATTTTTGGTGTTTAAGCTAGTGTTTTTATGGCTCCAGAAAGTTTGAATGATGTATTTGGTCATAATTGTGTTTTTGGTTTAGACCCTGGGGGCCTCAGGGTAATATCGGATGGTTAAACAAGGAATTTTTGGAGTTAAGCCTGAAAAATGGTTGCTGCTTCTGGTATTTTCGTGGAAGCGGCAGGGAGACCGCATAAGCGGTGTTCGCAGAAGCGGACAATAAGCCGCAGAAGCGGCCAAGGGGGAAGCCAGAGACAGCAGAAGAGGCCAAGGGGGAAGCCAGAGACCGCTGAAGTGGTCAAAGGGACCTCGTACGCGGAGTTGCTGAAGCGGTAAATCGACCGCAGAAGCGGCCGCTACAGAAATGGGCATACCGCGGAAGCGAGGACCGCTGAAGAGGAAAAATACCGCGGAAGCGGAAGTCGTCCAGTTTTAATGAAATCAGAGGGTTTAATATGTTGAAAAGGAAAAGAACAATAGAACTTCGGATTGAGGCGATTGAGAGAGGTTTGAAGAGATTTTCGAGGGGATTCTTCAGGTATGATCTCAAATCTTAGACCTCGAATATGTGAGTATGGTGCTAAATCATGGATTAAACACTTAGAAATCAAGGTCTTTAATGTCAAAATGGTGGTTAGGGTTTGAAACCCAAAAGAACCTTAAAGTGTTGATCGAGGGGTCAAATGGAATCCGATTCTTGTAAATTATATATGTATGGACTCGTGGCGAGATGAGGATTCTGAAAATGTGAATTTTTTAATTTTTTGAGAAGTGGGCCCGGGGCTCGGGTTTTGCCAACTTCGTATTTTTGGGTGTATTTTGAGATATTTCGATTGGGTTATGTTCCATTAGCCTATTTTGACGTATTCCTATTGGTTTTGCGCTGATTTGGCATACACGGAGGTTGATTCTCTAGGGAAAGGCATTACGAGCTAGTTTGCGATCGGCTTGAGGTGAGTAATGGGTGCAGATGATGACCCGAGGGTTCGAAACCCCAGTATATCACATTGTGATGTTGTATTGAGGCGAGACACGTACTCTACTGCGAGTGTGGGGTCGATTATGATTGGGCACTATGCCTTAGTCCGACCGAGTGTCATTATATGGTGTTGTTGTCTATAGATGGGCCGGTAAACCTCCAACTTGGATGGTTATGAATATATTTGGGCTACGTGCCGGTTATTTGGATCCCGTGAGGATCATCATCACTATTTCTATGCATTATAGCATGTTTTCATGACATTAGTCCTGCAATAAAACATTGTTTAACATGATTTGGTAAATATTGATGTGTGACACCTAATTCTAAGATTTCTAATAAAGTGAACTAAAAATGGCGTGATATATGTGCCTGTGAGGCTTGCATGCATGTAGCTGGACTGATAGTGGATCGGGCTGTGCGCCGCAGCCTATGTTACTATGATATTGCGCTTGGGCTGTAGGAGCCCCTCCGGAGTCTGAACCCCCACAGTAAGAGCGGATACCCAAATTGATTGGACTGCACGTTCCGCAGTGGTCATGCATTGCATTGCATCTCATGCATTTATTTACTGCTGCTTTATTTGGATATATCTGAGACTTGTAATGTATAGAACTGTTTAACTAGCTTTACTCTGTGCTTTATTGTGGATTTCTTGCTTTCGGGTTTTTATACATTCTTATTACTCGCTCAGTTGGTAGACTTACCCCATACTCCCTGCACCTTGTGTGCAGATTTAGGTGCTCCATTGACTTAGTGCAGCTGCTTTTGATTTCTCGAGCTATTAAGAGTATTGAGGTAGCTTCCCAGCGTCCGCAGGAAACCTTACTCTGTTTCTATCATTCATGTTCTTTTGCTATTTTGTCAGACTCTATATCATTTCCGTTCAGACTTGTATTCTTTTTTGTTAGAGGCTCTGGACTCGTGACTCATCGGTTTTTTGGAGGATTATTATTCAGTTGTGTTTTTCTTGGGTATAAATTACCCCTTGGGTTGGGAGTTTGTTATTGAATTTTGCCGGGTTATTCCTAAATTTTTTCTCTTTGGGTTGGGATGCCGTTCTTAATTGTGGTTTGGTCGGGCTTGCCCAGCCTCGCGGCCGGGCGCCATCACGACCGGGTTTGGGTCGTGACACCATTATTGGTTTTGCAATGTGAGGATGGAGAGGTACATGAATGAGTGAGGCTGAGGGCTTGGTTGTGAGAATACTAATACCATAGCCCGTGAGTTGTCTACGTAGCACCTGAGTTGAGCGTGTGTGTCCAAGTATTGATGCCATAGCGCGCGAGTTTTTGGCATAGCACATGAGTTGATCGTGTGGATCCAGGTATTGATAGCATGTCACGTGAGTTGTCCGTTATTGGGCTTTGGGATACCTTACGAAGTTTGTGCACACTCCCAGTGAGCTGCAAAGTTGTGAGTATATTGAGTGTGGAGTGCTGAGTGCGAGTGTTGAGTGATGGAGTGACATTGCTATGAGATTGCATTTACTCTTGTTTTTGCTGCATTTACCTAATAACTTCTTTGTGGCATTTGTTGGTTTTATCGATTTTACCTATTTATTTAAGTATAATGTAGATTCTCAAAAATAAATAATTCGAATGTTTTACTTAGTTCGTCACTTCCACTCAGTTCCTAAGTTTTTTCTGTTACTACTGAGTCGGTTGTACTCATACTACACCCTGTACTTCATGTGTATATCCAGGTAAGTTAAAGCGCGATGATCGTTGATTTCCAGCCGTCTATCTTTTGTAATTGCAAGGTAGTTGCTAGTGTCCACAGGACGTTGTTACTCCTCTTGTCATTTCTTGTTTTCGATAGTTAGACAGTTTATATATCGTAGTTCATAGATTTAGGCGTTCATGACTTAGTGACACCACGATGTTTCGGGCTTGTTTTTTGTATTTTTATATTGTATTAAGAGTTGATTTAGTTTATGAAAAAATTAAATTTTATAATATTTATTAATTTTTTATAATCACTTTAGTAGTAATATATTAGGAAGTCGGTTTGCCTTGTAACACGATAGACACCATCACGATCTTGGTTAGATTTTGGCTCATAAAAAATAATTTTAAATAAAAGAGAATGATTCAAAGTGTGAAGAAGTAGTCGACCATTCAAACATGAAGGATCTTGAGGGGGATGTCACGCCCCAACCTCGGGAGGCGCGACCGGTGCTCAATTGAGTGAATCTAACTGAGCAAGCCTTACCATACACTGCTAACCCACCTCTATATGAATAAAAAAACCATATTTTTGTTTATTCAATTAGACGGGGAAAGATAGCACATTCTATATTGATAGTTTGTTTTAAACACCACATTAAACTGTAGATAAGTTAGTTTCAAAGATCCCCATAGAGTTACAATTTATAGGCAGCATAAGTTTAGAATTACAACATGTTTTATAGACCCATCCAACACCCGCACATAACCCACACAAATGTCTACGGAGCCTCTAGGATACAAAAGATGAGTTTCACAACGCCGACAACAAGGCCCCGGCTATACCTCAAAAGTGAAAGTCTACAGTACAAAGTTACACAATATATCCCCTTAAAGGAGAAAGGGGCCACCATGATCTTGAGAAGCGGGATGCCTCGCTACACCCGATCGACACTATCTACTATGGAGCCACCTACATTCATTAAAAAAATTATAGCGCTGCCGGCAAAAAGGACGTTAGTACCATGGAATAGTGCTAGTATGTATAACTAAACACCATCAAATTATAAAGAACATTCATACGCAAATAAGGAAATCCCAAGTATCGCTCAAAAGCTTCAAAAGATCACAGCATTATCAACATGAAAGAATCTCACAACTTTCACATCATGTTTCCATAGCCTTTAGTTGGGCATTCCATATTGTTCCACATCGTTCACATTACCATGACTATCTTGAGCGGAGTCCGATCACGACCTGATCGGCTAGGCCATCTCTCGGAGACGTTACCAATATTCTATTCTCACTATCAAGTTTCAATCATCAATGCATTACCACCATGTGTATATGTCATGGTGTCTGATCACGACCCAATCGGCTAGGCCGCCTTACCAAGGCATTACCATTTTCCATTATTCATCTCACTCAAATATTTGGTTATTGCTGACACTTGGGCCAAAATTTTCACATTCCATAATTCACGTTTCACATTGTTGCCATTTTCAGCATTTGGTTTGTAATTCAATAGAGTATGGTACACAAGAGCAAATAAAATCGTAGGCGTAGATGAGACTCCATGTAAATGGAACCACAACGCACTTCAATTTCAATCTATGGTCTAAGTGTTTCGATACATGATTCATAGTCCTTGCACCTTTTCAAATTACCAGGAATAGCACATTGATCGATTTGAGTTACATTTTCTACGCATATAAGGTCTCAACACCAAGTCAAGTGAAATAACAATCAATACAACAATTCAATTTTATCTTACCGTACTCACACAACCAACAATGAAGCTCAATTTTTTAAAAGATAGGGTTTTAGCCATACATACCTCAATAAAGATCTCCGTAATCCTTACAAAATTTTGACACATTTAACACCTCGATCTATTGGGTAAGAACTATAAATTAATTCGGGAATTAGAGACGGGATTGAGATTCTAGCTTATTTTGAGAATATTATCAATTACTAATAGTGCATTGTGATATTGGGTCCTTTTTGAGAGGAATTTCTACCATTTTATACCCCAATTACTTTCTTTATAGTTCACTACATCCGAGAAATCTATGGTTTGATATGCATGCAAGAAATTTATTTCCCATACCCATGAACCCTCAAGCTAAGTACTCTCTTTAGTGTGAATTTGAAACTTGAAATTAGGGGTCAAGTTTCTTACCTCTTGGAGTGAAAATTTAGGTGCCTCTCTTGAGTATCTTCAATGATTTTAGCAACAAATTATGGATTAATTAACAAAAGTACTTCCCCTCTCTAATACACCCCCTCTCTGTAAAAGCATCTGGAAATATGTTCTAAATGAGTTATTTCACGGTTATAATAGGGGGACAGGTTTAAAATTTAGAAAATTGGAGCCCTGAGTCAGGTAATGCGATCACAAAGTAGAAATGCGGCCCGTAGAATGGACGACAAAAGTGCTCCCAAAATTTGAACATTCTGGCTAAGTATGCGGAAGAAATGCGGCCCGCATGCCCATTCTGCGGTCACATAATACATCACATAAGTACCCCTTACAAAATCCCAAGAAAATTATGCGAACACTATCTGTTCCATATATCGGTTATGCGATTGCATAATGGACCGCATATTTAACCATAAATTTGAGTAACACACTGATTCACTTTGCGATGACTATGCCTATTATGCAGTCTGCATATCTAATATATGACCGCATTCTCGACCGCAAAATCGCACTTTTCTGAAATCTTGAATTTTTAACGCATTGTTCAATTCGAAAGGTCCGAACCGCGGTGATAATATTTATGAATTTCTAACATATTATCCTAACTTGGCACCAGGGGATTCAAGGGTTTTGAGTAGGATATTCACAGGGCTTTACATCCTTCCCACTTAAGATCATTCGTTCTCGAATGAGGATCAAGGTTTACTTATTAACAGTCTTAGTGCAATCTTCTGCTCTTTAATACATGAAACATGGTACTAGTCCCCAAATTTAGCTAACTCCCTATATTTACGAATAATTCGCCAGAGTTTTCTTTGTATTTAGGCCTATCCACCGGTCAGAGAGCCCAATACACATATCGTAACAACGGGTACACATTCCATATACATAAGACATAACATAACTTGTACAATAGTAACCATGGGCGCCTCAGTAACATATATATATGTATACCCAAAATAGGACAGTTGAACATAGATCAAACGAGAAGATAAGAGTTCATAGGAGCTAAGTGCATAGAAGCTAGTACATGAATATTGAAAAAAATGTGGATACTTCTTTTTCATCTCATCCTCGGCTTCCGAAGTGGCTTCTTCAACTAGCTGGTTCGGCCATAACACTGTCACGGATGCAATTTCATTATTCCTGAATTTCTGAACTTGCCATTCAAGAATGGCAACTGGAATTTCTTAATATGATAGCTATTCATTAACCTTAATAGTCTCAACTGGAAAATTAGTGGACGGATCTCCCACTACCTTTCTCAACATGGGTACATGAAAGACTGGGTGTACCAATGACATCTCGGGTGGAGCTTGAGCTTGTATGCCACCTGACAAATCCTTTGAGAGATTATGTACGGTCTAACATACCTTAGACTCAACTTTCCATTTTTTTCGAACCACATGATGCCCTTTATAGGGGAAACCTTAAGAAATACCCAAACATCTTCTTTGAAGTCTAAATCTCTGTGATGCACATTCGAATAGGAATTTTGGAGACTATGAGCAGTTTTCAACCTTTCCTTGATAATCTTTACTTTCTCCATGGCCTGATACACGAGGTTCGGCCCTATCAATTCCGCTTCTTCAACCTCGAACCACTCAATGGGAGACACATATCTCCTATCATACAATGCTTCGAAGGGTGCCATTTGGATACTAGCGTGGATGCTGTTGTGGTAAGAAAATTCTATGAGTGGCAAATGGTCATCCCAACTACCCTTGAAATCAAGAGTACGAGCACGCAACATTTTTTCAAGTGTTTGAATAGTCTACTCTGCTTGACAATTGGTTTGTGGATTAAAAAATGTGCTATGATTTACCTGTGTACCCAAACCTTGCTAAAACATCTTCCAAAAGTAGGTTTTTAACTGAGCCCCTTGATCTGAAATGATTGAGATTGGAATTCCCTGTAACATGACTATTTCTTTAATGTACAACTGAGTGCACTGTTTACTGTATCGGTAGATTTGACTGGCAGAAATGTGCTGACTTTGTGAGTCGATCGACAGTCAACCAAATTGAGTCGAACTTCCACGAAGTGCACAGTAACCCTACCACAAAATCCATGTTGATCAATTCTCATTCCACATTGGAATTTCTATGCTTTGATCCAATCCACTGGGCCTTTGATGGTCGGCCTTTACTTGCTGACAATTCAGAAATTTTGCCACAAAGTCTACCATATATTTCTTCATGTTGTTCCACCAATAAATTTCCATGAGATTATGATACATTTTCATGGAACCTGGGTGCATGGAATACCTAGAATTATGAGCTTCTGCTATGATCCTTTCCTGATGATCGTCAATATCAGGAACACATAGGCGGTCTTGGTACTGTATTGTACCATTATTCATGCAAAAGGAAAAAGCTGTGGTTTTGTGTTTGAGAATCCCGTCTTCTAGTTGTACTAACAGTGGATCATTGAATTGCTTATTTTTCACCTCTGCCACAAGCGATGATTAAGCCTTATTCTGCATAATTACCCCTCCTTCATTAGAGCGCAGAAGGCGAACTCCCAAACTACCCAACTAGTGAACCTCCCTAGACAACAACCACTGATAGTCCTCCAAATGAGCTAAATTTCACATGGACTTTCGACTAAGTGCATCTTCCATGACATTAGCCTTTACTGGGTGATAAACAATATCAATGTCATAGTCTTTGAGTAATTCTAGCCATCTTGTTTTCCTCAAATTCAAGTCTTTCTTCTTGATAATATATTGAAGGATCTTATGATCCGTAAATACATCCACATGGACCCCATATAAATAATGTCACCAATTCTTGAGTTGCCTAGAAGCATAGGCTATAACCTTGCCATGTTTCATTAACACACACACAAGCTCGACTCTCGAAGCATCACAATACACTACAAACCCCTCTCTACCCTCTGGCAGGGCTAACAATGGTGTTGTGGTCAATTTTGACTTCAATTCTTTGAAACTCTTTTACAAGCATCGGACCATTGGAATTTAACTGCTTTCTGGGTCAATTTAGTCAATGGAGAGGCATGAGTAAAAAACCCCTCTACAAACCTCATGTAGTACCCAACGAAGACTAAGAAACTGCGAATCTCAGTTAGAGTGGAAGGTCTAGGCCAATTCTTCACTGCTGCAATATTTTAAAGGTCAACCATAATTCCTTCCCTATAAACGACATGGCCCAAGAACACAATAGATTCAAGCAAAAATTCACATTTCAAAAATTTTGCATACAATTGATGTTGCTGAAGAGATTCTGAAATTGCCTTGAGATTGGCAGCAAGGTCCTCCACACATTGGTAATGCACAAGGATATCGTCAATAAACACTATCACAAAGGAGTCTATGAAGGGCTTGAAGACTCGATACATAAGATCCATGAAAGATGCTAGGGCATTTTTTAGCCGAAAAGGCATTACCATAAACTCAAAGTGCCATACCAAGTTCTGAAGGCTATTTTTGGAATATCCTGCTCCTTTATCTTCAATTGATGGTACACGGACCGCAAGTTAATATTTGAGAACATGTAGCACCTTGCAAATGCTCAAATAAGTCATCTATTCTTGGCAGAGGATGTTGTTTTTGATTGTGACCTTGTTGAGTTGCCGGTAGTCAATACGCATCTGCAGCGATCCATCTTTCTTTCTTACAAACAAGACTGGTGCGACCCATGGGGACAAACGCAGCCGGATGAAACCATTCCCTAACAAATCCTTCAATTACTTTTTTGCCTCTTTCAATTCTGTTGGTGCCATTCTATAAGGAGAAATCTATATAGGTTGCGTGCCTGGAATTACATCGATCCCAAAATCAACCTCCCTGTCTGGTGGATTCCAAAGGAGTTCATCTGGAAAGACGTCCGAAAATTCATTCACAACTGGTACAGACTCAAGGGTAAGCGCATCAGCATTGGTCTCAGTATCCCAAACTAGATGATAGATATACCCCTTCTTGATCTTCTTCGCGGCCTTAAGGTAGGAAATAAACCTACCTCTAGGCACTACATTATTTCCCTTCCATTCAATAATGAGCTCATTAGGAAATTCAAGCCTAATGGTTCTAGTTCGACAATAAAGTTTGGAAAAGCATGAATAAATCCAATCCGTTCCCATTATTACATCAAAGTCGACCATCCCTAACTCAATAAGATCGGTCGTGGTATACCAACCACGTACCATAACAACACATCCTCTATAAATATGAGCAGCTGTAATAGACTCACCAACTGGGGTAGATACCAAAAAAGGCTCATGGAGGTGATCCGGCTCTATCCCGAATCCCATAGAACCAAAAAGGGTAACAAAGGTCAAGGCGGAATCTACGTCAATAAGAGCATACACATCTTGAGATTGGACAATCAGAATACATATAATAACGTCTTGATAAGCCTCTATAGTCTGGAAACCGCTCACAGCATAAAACCGGATGGATCCTTCTAAACTCTGCGCACCACCCCTAGCTGCACCACACCCTTCGGGTGTTCGGGTACCTCGAGCTGGGAAGGGGGCTGAAGATGTAGCTGTTGTCGGGAAGGATGACTGAGCTGTGCCTGAACCCGCTCCCTGGCGCGATGCACGATAGTGTCTCTGAAAATAACCCTTCATCCGACATCCATAGCATATAGGTAACTCTAGATAGAAAGTCTCTGAGTGCATCTTCCCGCAACTGGGGTACGGGGGTAAAAGAAAATAAATTGTCTTCATAAACTACCCAATTTTTGGGCTAATTTTGCCCTAAACCCGTTCAAGCCCGCTTCAACTCGACCCAAAATCCATCGCCCACCCGTCCCAGTCTCTAGTGGAGATGAAACGACCACGTTTTGGGGTTAGGCAATCTGGGTCGTCGAGGATATTTGATCCTACGACTCAGAATTATGGGAGCATTTAAACTTCAATATAAAAATGTCGAACAAGCCCTCCTCCTCCCCCCGAAGCCATCTCTCTCACCCCACTCTCATCAGAGACGACCCAACCAGCTCCGCGCTAGAGCACTGCCGAATATCGCCCCACGGTGGCGGCGATCATCCAATAGCCACCAATTACACCATAACACCTCCTCATCCTCCTCATCACGAATCTGACCTTCGTTCTTTCAAATCCCATCCTAGCCCTTCGAATCTCTAATCCAAGATTCCGGCCAAAACCCTAACTCCTCCAAATCCAACCAAAATCATACCCTATGGCCTCCTTTACCCCCTCATCCCGAATCTCAAACCAAAATCCTTCAAATCCAAGTGGAATTCCATGAATTTAAGATATAGGGTTTGAAGAATTTCAACCTATTTGAGATTTTCAAGTGTTCAAGTGATTTTTAATTAATGTTATTTGTTTATTTTTGGAAAAATAGACATATAGCATTAGCTGAGAATCAATTTCGAGAGTCAGACAAGTAGAGGCTGATAATCAGTAAGTTTTTTGTCATTTTTTCTTTCTTTATTTGATTTTTCTGTCTCTTTACATGAGTAATTCTTTTTTGTTTGTTCTTTTACTTCCAGAATTTCTTTAAGTTAGGGTTCTTCAATTTAGGTCTCTAATTTTAATATATTGCAGTCATCACTTCCAATTAAACTGATAGGTCTATAGTCCTTGAGTTCTATTGCACCTTTCTTCTTGGGAATTAGTGCAATAAAAGAGGCGTTGCATGACCTGACCATCTGGCCATTCCGGTGAAAGTGTTGGAGTGCTCTCATTATATCTTCTTTAATTACCTCCCATGATTTCTGATAAAATGCCATGGTGTAACCATCTGGACCTGGAGCTTTGTCTAGAGCACACTCTTTAATGACTGCTATAACCTCCTCTTCTATAAATGTTCTCTCCAACCACACTTTTTCTTCCCCTGTGATTGCAACATCATCAAACCTTGTCGTAGGTTTCCAATTCTCATTTCTTGTGTAAAGTTGCTGATAGAAACTAAGAATTTTACCCTTGATGAGATCTTTATCTTTTGTAATTTCATCCCCTACATTAAATCTGTCAATTCCATTTGATCTTTTGTTGGAATTAGCCATTTTCTGAAAAAACTTTGTGTTCCTGTCACCTTCTTTGAGCCACAAACAACTTTATTTTTGCCTCCATGATACTTTTTCTACTTTGGCCATTTGTTCCACTTCCATTTTAGGCTTATGAACTTCTACTTTGGCCATCAGAGTAATCAACGACATGTACGATGGAGCTAAGACTAGGGTTAGGATGGTGGGTGGCGACTCAGACCATTTTCTAGTGGTTATGGGGCTCCATCAAGGATCGGCGCTTAGCCCTCTCTTGTTTGCCTTGGTGATGGTTGCTCTAACCCGACATATTCAAGGGGATGTGCCTTGGTGTATGCTATTTTCTGATGACATAGTCTTGATAAACGAGACGAGAGTCGGTGTTATTGAGAGGTTAGAGGTATGGAGACAGACTCTCGAGTCTAAGGGTTTCAAAATAAGCAGATCTAAGACAGAATACCTGTAGTGCAAGTTTAGCGCCGAGCCGAGCAAAGTAGGCAGGGACCTGATGTATGGATCTCAGGTCATCGCCAAGAGGGACAATGTCAGATATCATGGGTCGGTGATTCAAGGGGACGGAGAGATTGACGGGGACGTCACTCATCGAATAGGAGCGGGGTGGTCAAAGTGGAGACTTGCATCAGGAGTCCTGTGTGACAAGAAAGTTCCACAGAAACTCAAGGGGAAATTTTATAGAGATGTGGTTAGATCTGCCATGTTGCATGGGGCGGAGTGTTGGCCAGTTAAGAACTCTCATGTTCAGAGAATGAAGGTTGCAGATATGAGGATGCTCAGATGGATGTGCGGGCTCACCAAGTTAGATAAGATTAAGAATTAAGTTATTCGAGAGAAGATGGGGGTGGCCCCGAAGCGAGGCTGAGGTGGTTCAGGCATGTGCGGAGGAGAAGTCCTGATGCCCCGGTGAGGAGTTGTGAGCGGCTGGTGATGGTCGGCGTACGTCGAGGCAGAGGGAGGCCTAAGAGGTATTGGGGAGAGGTGATTAGGCATGACATGGCAAGAATGCGGGTTTCCGAGGACATGGCCCTTGATAGGAGAGTCTGGAGATCTAGTATCAGGGTTGTAGGATAAGGGCTCCTAGAGTTTTTCATACTCTTCACCCGGGGTCGGGTGAGGCTTGGTAGGGCTATCCATCGATGATTTGTGTATTGGATTGTGTCTCCCTTATGGTAGTTATTTATGGTAGTTACTGTATGATATTATTGCATGCTATTTTATTTATGGTTCTTAAGTTTAGATAATTATTTACGCTATTTCTGCTAGAGTTACTAATGCTCTTTTTTTTCCTTTCCTTCACTGAGCCGAGGGTTGATTGGAAACAACCTCTCTGCCCTTTCAGGTAGTGGTAAGGCCCGTCTACATATTACCCTTCCCAGACTCACTTTGTGGGACTATACTGGGTAGTTATTGTTGTTGTTGAACTTCTCTTTCTCTTCCTCAGTTTGTGTTCTACCTTCAGTGTTCTGTTGCAATGTGAGAATTTCGTCTAGTTCTTTTCTTTTCTTAAGCCCTATCAATCCCAATTCCTCATTATTCCAGATGGTAAGATCTTTTTTGAGTAGCTTGAGTTTTTGATTAAGAATAAAGTCGGGATTATCATTGACCGCATAGCTTTACCCCCATGACTTGACGTTATCCATGAAGCCCTCCATCCCCAACCACATGTTCTCAAATTTAAAGTAAGAAGGGTTAGTGTTCCAGTCACCATATTCTAGCATGAGTGCAATATGACCATAGATGAGATTAGGGAGAGTAGTCTGATTGATTTTACTGAAGGAATCATTCCATTCATTTGGGATAAAAATCTATCTATTCTAAATGCTTGAATGGTATCCTCCCCTCTAGTCCATGTGTAAAAAGCCCCCTGTAATGGAAGATTCACCAAGCAAAGATCCTGAATTACATTTGAAAATTTTCGCATGGCCCCGGATCTTCTCATACAATTTAGTGTCTCAATTTCGAATCTGCATACATTAAAATCACCCCCGATCACCCATTGATCAGGCCAAATCCTTCTTATAGCTCCAAGTTCATTCCACAATTCTATCTTTTCAAATGTTAGTGTGCGACCCGTGAACCCCTATAAAGCACCAACTGAAAACCTCATTTAGACTTTCCAACATACAAGAGATAGAGTAAGTTTCCTGCTGTATTTGAGAGCAATTCCACTGTCTTCTATCCCACATGATGATGATCTAGCCCCTAGTACCACTGGCTTTGAGTTCAGCCCAATGAACCATCTGTTGTCCCAAATCTGCCTGGCTAAGAATCTGTTCCACTCTTCTAATTTAGTTTTTTGAAAACACAGAACATCTCCACTTCATTGATTAAGGATTTAAGAGTGTCCCTCTTCCCATTGTCATTCAACCCCTTTATGTTCCAGGTCAAAATCTTAACTTTCATCTAGAAAATAATTGGTATTTTCTACCTCTTTTCTTCTTCTCACCCCATCATATTCACCGAGCAGATCAATCTCTTGGCTTCAGTTTCTTCCTTCGTCTTCTTTGTTTTCTTGCCCTTATCATTGAATTCTTTGTTCCATTCTCATAATCATGTCGAAGATTTCATGCTCAAAACCCTTTACGTTAATTCCAAACACCTTGCACGCTTTCCCATCACCAATTTGGTCCACTTGGATGTTTCAATTATAATAGGATTCTGAATTCTCTGATCTTCAGAGTCGTACCATGGGAGAGATGGACAGTTGCTGAAAGAGAGAGAAGAATGAGCAGAATCAGTGTCACTTACCAATGGTGAAGTGATCCCCATAGTTGGCCCATGTAGAACAAGAGGGTAACTCCTTTCCTCTGCTTTATTATCGCTTTCCAAGTGTTGTTCTGTATCTTTTGGTTGGTGAAAAATTGACGATGATTTGATATAAGCAGTGGGTAATATAATACGTTGGCTATGGGTTGGTGTAGTGGTAATTGGGCCTTTTTATTTCTAGATTTGTTTGGGCCTTTTACAAAAAAATTCCCAATTTCCCTTTCCCCTGTTTTTTTGGACTTTAAGAATAGTATGCCTGGTCAAAACTTTTCGCACCCGAAGGCCCAACATTATCCAGCTTAAATGAGAATTGAACCGGCATTAGTTCTTTGCAAAAGCTGTCCATCAATTTTTAATCCCTTCTAGGTCCGACCCCCACGTGATCCTCCACATGCTTGTCAATAGACTTGACAATAGGTTTGGTGGGGTTCGAGATGTCCTTTCCCTGACCCATCCCCTTCAGAGAAACGTCGACCTTTTTTCCAGCGATTCATACGTACTCATCTGGTAAGATTGCTATTTCATATCTCCATTCGCACACTTCTACCTCCACCTTGCTTGGAATCTTTGCCAGCAATTCTTTCACGCAGATTCGTTCCCATATCAAAAATTGTTCTTGATTTTGTATCCATGTCAATTCCAACAAAGCCTCCACACAATTCCTCGATAGAACGGAATGTGCTTTCTGACCAGACATGTAACGGGATACCAAAAGCTCTAACCTATTTCTTATTTGAACGTTGCTTTGCCATGTTAGACCCAATCACTGGCGACTACCATTTAAGTGATAACTTTTTTCCGTTCCAAAACCACTCGCCTGTTTTAACTCTCTCGGCTTCCTATTGTTATGGCAGACGAAAAAGGAATTGGTTGTGGGTTAGACTTGTAACACCGATTCCTGCTATGACATGCCATCCATTAACGAACCAGTTCCGTAGCACCTCTGGTGATGGTGAAGGACTGAATGGGTCGTTGAGAGTACCAATTAGGACGTAGACAAAGAATTTTGAGTGTTGTTGCTTGCTTCTGGTATGATTTTCACCATATTATCCTCCACCACAACTTTCCCTCTTAGAACCTTGTTCTGACCATTCTTCCTTGCTAGCAGCTTCGATGTACGATACTTTTGGTTTAGTGCGACGATGTATGGTGATGTAATGATTACCCAGAAATTGCAAAATTTTTCCTGCTATATCTCTCCACCCAGTATTATACCCATTTTCTTGAATTATCACAGATGATTTGCCATGCTTAAATCCTTACAAAGCGACCATAGTGGTTGAAGTTCTAATATACTATATAGGTGTAAGCTTGAATCTTTCGCCCCCAGCGTCTGCATAAATCACCTGTACCAGTTGAAGCTTTTTGAAGCTGCTCGCAGACCCATTTGAGATTATCCTCGTCGATCTTTAGGCTGCTTGTGAAGCGTCAACTGCTTTCTACTAATAAGAACCATCTGTTAACATTCAAGTTAGTGATTATTAGATAAAAAAATTTCCCTCCTGCTGGGAAGGAAATCTTATTATCCATAATAGAGAGAAGAAAAAATTAATTGGAAAAGGGGCCGGAGATGTCCATCGGGAAGAGAAAAGTAAAATTGCACATTTCCCAAGTCAGAGCTTCTCTCTATTACTTTTTCCTTAATGAAATGGCTATCTATCTCAATATGTTTTGTTCTCTCATGATACACTAGGTTTGCTGCTATCTGCAATGCAGCTTTACTATTACTGTGCAGCAAAACTGGCAATTCTACTTCTGCTTCCATCTCCTTGAACAGCCCTATTAACCATATCAACTCTGAAACCACTGAAGTCATGCTTCTGTACTCTGCTTCTGCTAAGCTCTTGGATATTATACTCTGCTTCTTTGATTTTCATGCGACTAATGAATCTCCATGTTTCACAATAAAACCTGTTTCAGATTTTCTTGTGTTTGGACAATATGCCCAATCAGCATCACAGAATGCAGTCAAGGTGTTCTCCTTGCTGCTGCTCATCATGATCCCTAATCCTGGTTCCCTCTTTACATATTTAACTACCCTTATGGCTGCTTTCCAATGTGATCTTTTTGGATTTTGCATAAATTGACTAAGTGTCTGAACAGCTAAGGCAATGTCTAGCCCCGTCAATGTTAAATACAACAACTTGTCAATCAACCTTTGATATTATCCTGTCTTCCAGTGGTTCATCACTACTTGATCCTGCAACTTCATCCAGTTCAGTAGTTGTGAGTTTTTGATTGCAATTCAAAGGTGTCTAGCTTGGATTAGCTGTACTTAGCCCCATTTCTGATATCAACTCCGGGCTATACTTTCTCTGGTTCATCATGATTCCTTTATGAGATCTACAAAACTCAATGCCCAAGAAATACTTCAACTCACCCAAATCCTTAAGCTTGAAGGACTGATGTAATTGCTTCTTGGTTTCTTCCACGAGCACCAGATCATTACCAGTAAATAACATGTCATTCTCATATACAAGGATGACCACTATTTTTCTATCTTGCTTCATTGTAATCAAGGAACAATCTAGGGAACTTTGCACAAAATCCTTGATGAATCAGTTAATCAGTTAATTTGACATTCCACTGCCTGCTTGCTTGTTTCATCCCATATAGGTATTTGACAAGCCTACATACCTTGCCTTCATTCTCCCCCTGGCTGACAAATCCCTCATGTAGCTTCATGTATACTTCATCATAGAGGTCCCCTTGAAGGAAGGCATTATATACATCCATTAGATGTATATGCCACCCTTTAGTAGCTGCAACAGAAATCACTGCTCGGACTGTAACCATTTTTACAACTGGAGAAAATGTTTCATGATAGTCCAAGCCTTCTTTCTGACTGTATTCCTTAGCTACCAAGCGTGCCTTGAACCTTTCAATATCCCCATTAGCTTTGTACTTTACCCTGTAAACCCATCTGCAACCTATGGAAGTATTCCCTCCTGGTAATGCCACCAATTCCCATGTCTTGTTGTCTTCTAATGCTTGAATTTTTGCCTTCATGGTTTCAATCCACTTCTTATTGTTGGATGCTTCATGGAATGTCTTAGGTTCAAGAACAGATGTGAAAGCTCCCAAGTAGTTATATAAGCTGCCTTCAATCCATCATAGCAAACATAGTTGCAAATGGAATTGTCACGGCCCAAACCCGGTCGTGATGGCACCCAACCCTAAAGCTAGGTAAGCCTGACCAACAATCACTTCCAACGTAACATTTAAGTCTCAAACCGAGAATTTAACAAAATAATAATCCAATAATATTAATAATGTAATATAGGTATATACGGATATCGAAGACACAACCATATGATCTGGGGTTCACGAGTCTAGAGCCTCTAAGAAAAAACTGAGTAATAATAATAGTATCTGAATACCAAAGCAAAAATCTGGGAAAGTATATAATAATAATAAAATGAAGAAATAATGAAGAGCAGTCAGGTCCTGCGAACGTCATGCAGCTACCTCAACGACTCTAAAAATATCTCTAGAGACTACGAGAATCAACTAAGCCTCCAGTGTACCTGAATCTGCACACAAAGTGCAGGGAGTAGGGGGTGAGTACTACCGACTCAGTGAATAATAAGTATAGAAAATGACTAAGAGTAAGAAATCCACAAAAGACCACAACACAAAGTTATAACTAACAACCCTATAACTTAGCTATAGGCTAACAACATAACAGTATCACAGCAACAACCAAGTATCAGATAAAGATGCAATGCAATGCACATGAATACGTTGCGGCGTGCAGCCCGAGCCAACCATGCATATGATTTAATGTCGACGCCGCTCACTGGGGGTGTGTACAGACTCTGGAGGGGCTCCTTCAGCCCAAGCGCAATATCAGCCATGTATCGGCTAAGAACAGGCACTTGGCCTAAATATCAATATAACCGCTATGGCGTGCAGCCCGAGCCAACCATGCAGTCCACAGTATACATGTCACATAACAGATTCAATCTGATTCTTTGCCAATTTCCAATTTATTAAGGTGCATACAATTTAATTAGTCAATTTCAGAAATACGGTGACTTAACATTTATTAACAGTGAACAATACAGGACTGAGATTAATGATTTTGCAAATCATACTATCACAATGATATTCATCCTAGACGGATGCTACACATCGACACAAGGCCACAAACATGGCACTTAACCCAATTATCCAAAACACAATATGTGTATCAACCGCCAATAATTTATATTCAGCTCTCGGGATGGACCTATTCACAATCCCAACCATATACCATACACACCTGCCATGGTGTGCGAGTCATGCCCTAACATAGCGTCACGATGTGATAAACCGGGGTTTCAAACCCTTAGGCCATCATCTATATAAACTACTTACCTCTAACCGGCCGTAGACTGATCCGCAATGCCTTTTTTTTTTTGTATCGACCTCCTCGAGCGCCGAATCTAGTCAAAATCACAACGAATACGTAAATAGGGGCTAAGGAAACATAACCCAGTCAAAAATACTCGAAAAGTACTAAAATTCACGAAGTTAGTAAAAACCGAGCCCCGGGCCCACTTCTCGAAAAATTACGAACTTCACATCAACGGATTCCTCGTCTCTCCATGAGTCCGTAGATATAAAGAATGCCGAAATCGGAGTTCAAATGACCCCTCAAATCCTCAATATAAAATCTCAAAACTGAAGCCCTAGTTCTTCCCTTTTTTGCTAAATTTCCATAAATTTCTAGATGGATTTCACGATAAAAACGAGTATTGAAACCAAGATTCTTACCTCAAGTCGTTTCCCTTTGAATCCCTCCTTTTTCCTCCAAAATTCTCCAAAAACGGGCAGCCATGGGTGAAAATAGACCCAAAATCGCGAACAAGATGATTTTAAAACATTTCTGCCCAGGTATTTACTCATCGCGATCGTGGAGAGCAATTTTTCCAGCCCAAATTACCCTTCGCGATCGCGAGAGAGGCTTCGCGATCGCGGAGAGCAAATGCCCAGCTCTTCAGGATAGTCTCTAGTATAATGGCCATAACGTTTTGCACACAACTTTAAATGACAAATGGTTGAATGTTCTGAAAACTAGACTCAAATATCTACAACTTTCATGTGTTGATCATTTCCCAATTCCTTATATATTTCTAGATATGATCCGTCAAAGTCATCCCATGTGCAATACAACTTGTTTCTTCATTTTCCCGGACACCCTTTAGTATAATAGCCATATCTTTTTGTACACAAACCAAATCATTAATAACTTATATTTCCAGAAACTAGACACAAAGGGCTACAGCTTTCATTTTACATCATCTCCAAATTCCTTATAGATTGTGAGATATAAGCTTCTGAAGTGAGATAAATGAAACAGAAAGTTTCTTCTCCGCGATCGCGGAAGGCCTTACGCGATCGCGGAAGGCCTTACGCGATCGCGATTCACTGGCAAGTTTCTCACATTTTACTCACCGCGATCGCGACCCATTGTACGCGATCGCATAGAACACTCTTAAGACAAAATCCAGCAGTTACAAATGGCGTAGAAATGGTCGCCGGAACCACCCCGAAACTCACTCGAGGCCCCCGAGACCTCAACCAAAGGCACATATAAGTTCTTTTACCTTATTCAAACTTGCTCGAGCCATCAAAACACTACATTAACATCTAAATCATCAAATTTCATCAAATCATAGGCTAAGTTTAATTAGAACTTCCAAAACTCGCATCCGATCAAAAACCCGACCTAAACACCTCCGAATCAACTGAAATTTTGCACGCATATCCAAAATCACCTAACGGAGCTACTGCAACTGTTGGAATTCCATTCCGACCACCGGATCGAAATCTCACCTATGAACCGGACTTCACCAAAATTCTAACTTAGCCAATTCAAGCCTAATTCTACACCGGACCTCCAAATTCAGTTCTCGCTCCTAAGTCACAAATCACCATCCGAAACTAGTCGAATCGTCGGAAATCCATTCCGAACCCTCTAACTCATATGTCAACATTCGTTTGACTTTTCAAACTAACCTTCTCATAAAGAGACTAATTGTCTCATTTTTACCCAAACTCCACCCGAATTTCTTCAAACACATATAATTAAACATATAGAAACACCAAAAGGGGAAAACGGGATGGAGATATCGGAGACGACGGGTCGGTTCGTTACATCCTCCCCAACTTAAACAAACACTCGTCCTCGAGCCTGCCTAGAGTTGTACTAGGGGCCAACCAATATCCGAATGGCCTTACTAATCATATACCCGGGGTGATCCCACGTCACCCTAAATCACATATGCCCGATAATACAACACAACTAAAATTTCACTGGCCGTCTAGACCATAACCGTAGTGTCACATTGCACCTCCGAAACCATACACAAGATGAGAACTTCACATTTATACTCAGAATAAGCCTGAACCGTCTGTAATACCCCCTATTAGCTGGAGTCTTATTCCAACACTGCTATACTCTACCAATGATAATGAACACACAGTAGACCATAGCCATTTCTCAGATCAACCATTCACGAAGACATTTCTTCCCCATTTGACTAATACCACAACAGATCTCCGAGCCGCAACTCATTATTAACCTTCCGACAAGCTAAAACCAAATCCGTTTGTATCCATTAATGACCCCAAAGGTCTCTTCTGCCCAAACACACCATCCTGGTGACATGACACATCAATACAGCCTAAGCCACAACTTACATAACACCCATACCAATAAGAGACGGTCTGAACATACTCAGGTCATGAAAATGACTCAAATGAAAGAGTTGCACCTTAAGCTCATTAATACCATTACAACACGAGGCTGGGACCCCGTCCCACATCATAGAAATAGAATACCTGAATCTTTCCCGAAGGGTCTAGTCTCCACGTAGCCTCGCTATAATGCACGATCTCATCCAAACACTATTTCACATGAAGCACCTCAAGTCGCTATACTCGAACTTGACAACCACGCATCGATTGATGTCTGATATCAAGCAATCCATCACATCCTCGGTGAAGCAAGTTATATACACCATTCAATCCTGAAAGGATACAACCAATGCGTTGTCCGCCGAGCAACTCCCAATACGGACTTCCTCAGAAACCAGGAAGCAATGTATACAATGTAACATACAGTAACTATCCTCAACATCACATTGTTGCGGCACGCAACCTGATCTAGATAACGTACCCTGTGGCGGCGTGCCACCCGATCCACTCAAATATCTCACCTAGGGAGATGCACATCGAGCCAAATTTGCTCATTATAACAGAATACCGAGTATCGGTCGTAAGCACACTAAGTGCATAATCATATCTACTTATGGCGGTGTAAGCTACAAAACTCAACTTCCACTATGAATCTCGATAGCACCGCACCATATGTGCCTATAGTCTGTAAATCATAACGTCTCGCAACATAGAAAACAACTCATAGATCTCTCCAGATCGCTGATAAGCTCAGCAATGGTCGAGTCAACTTATCCCTCGACAATGCAATTCAGAGCCAACTGAGTCGACTCAGACTGGAACACGCATCCGAAAAGTCCCTTAATGCCGGAACTGAATCACTGGTAGAAACCTCTACACTGCCTCCGGCCACAAAGGCTAAATTAAGGAAAGCAATTGCTACCAGCCGTCTGCTGGTCCTTGGAACACAGCCATTCCGCTCTTACTGAACGTATACTCCCGTCAAATTACTAGAATAGTAATGCCATTTTCCTTAATCATCTGAGGCTCGCTTCTTAAGTCACATGCAGCTGCCCGAGCTGCTTAAGAATTTAATGACTTTCCATTCGGAACTTAACCATACCTTACACACACAAATCCCAATCCTTCACAACAGACCGCACATACCATACCATACTAGGGTAACCTGAGAACTCCATCTCCCTTTTTCCTAACCACAAGCTATACTGCCAGGACCAAATCCTTCTATCCACACCAGCCTAAGCAAGCTATCCGAGCTCAAAAGCTCTGCCGCCCAATACCCATAAGGGCTCATTACCTCGAACATAAACAAGGAATTGATCATATCTTTGCCATACCGATTCAGTCCGCTAACAAGTTACTTCATTTGTCTAGATTTCCTTCTGATTAATTTTCAGCTTGATATTCTCTCTTGCTGTAGCTCCACAATGCCTCAACCCAGCTTACCACACGAGACTCGAACGTAAGACCACACTGTCTAAGACCAATAGGCCACGACACACTCTCCCAACGTTCCCAAAAATACCACTTCTAAAATACCCTACTTTGAAGAACTTCCTGCGAATCTAAGTCCGCTACCTTTACTTCCCAGATACTGATACATAGAATCCCGTAATTGACGTAAAATACCACAAGTCTTGACCTGTTCTAATGAAAACACTGACTTGGTCATCTACTCTACCTTAAAACATCTGAGTGCTACATATAGAATCTTCAACACTTCAAAATCATTCTCAAGAGTCATCCACCCTTATACCCGCTGCAAATTACTTGACTTAACGAATCGAACCACTCGTGCCTTATCAGCACTCTGACACCTCAGGACATGATCTCATTCCGATACAACCAAACAACTTCCTTCTCTTTACACTAAGCATTCCTTATCCACAACTCAAAACATCCTATTATCTTCTCACTTCTACGAAGCACCATATAACCTTTGTCAAATTTTTTTTGCTTCACCCGTGCCATCCTCGGCTCAATATCTGCAACAAGAACTGATTCACCCGTATGCATCAAATCGGAACTAACATAATACCTAATCGTACAATCGGCTAATCAACGGCAACCTCCCCAACTTAGCTTATATACCTCAACGTATATATATCTTTTGCAGTCATAATATCATGGTGAGATTAAACTCACTCTTTCATAAGCTTGTAGAAACACGAATCATCAGAAATTTTAACTCTTCTGCAATTCTTGCATTCATTCACATAGCAGTTGAGCCCACTCTATCGGCAACAAAATTCTTTACAAAGTCCCAGACTTTTCAAAAATTTCGGAAGAGTTCCTTTTGTAACTGAGGCTATCCACCTGCCAGAGAATAATCACCAAAACCATCCTAACAATACATCCCAAAACAACAGGAATCTCAATACTACATGTCTTATATCATCAAATATTAATACATGGGCATGCGTTGTACCTATTTGAATCCTAACACATGGAAAATACTTTCCAGTTACACATGAAGTCTTCACAAAATATACATAGGAACCGCATCACTTTAAAACACTCCGCATGAGATAACCCACCTCTTTTGCCGCAATATAACATCTCTGTATACCCTAAGTTTAATTAGAACTTCCAAAACTCGCATCCGATCAAAAACCCAACCTACACACCTCCGAATAAACTGAAATTTTGCACGCATATCCAAAATCACCTAACGGAGCTGCTGCAACTGTTGGAATTCCATTCCGACCACCGGATCGAAATCTCACCTATCAAAATTCTAACTTAGCCAAAATTCTAACTTAGCCAATTCAAGCCTAATTCTACACTGACCTCCAAATGCAGTTCCGATTTCGCTCCTAAGTCACAAATCACCATCCGAAGCTAAACGAATTGTCGTAAATCCATTCCGAGCCTTCTAACTCATAAGTCAGCATTCAGTTGACTTTTCCAAACTAACCTTCTCATAAAGAAACTAATTATCTCATTTCTACCAAAACTCCATCCGAATTTCTTCAAACTCTCCAGACACATATAATTAAACATATTGAAACACAAAATGGGAAAAATGGGTGGAGATTCTATCGGGTCGTTACAAAGGTTTAGGTGACAGATCTAGTGCAGCTGGGGTAACATAGTCTGTCATCCAAACTGGTACTCGTTTGTCTGGTGGACTTCCTAATGTTCTCTATATCATTGCCTTGTACTTTATTAGCCATTTGTTCTGTCTCCTCACCAATGAAATGTTGGTGATGAACATGATCTGTTAGGGTCATGCTTTCTTCCTCACCAGTTACACCTAGAATATCATCAAGAACAACCTGCTCTTCAATATTGAGAGCTGGTGAATGGACTGTTGTATCAAGTGGTGGGTTGGTTGCTGCATCATGTCTGCAAATTTCGTGTCTACAAACAGATGTTGCTTCTCTTGTCTCTTATACTTGAAAGGAAATAAGGACTCTTTAAAGACGACATCCCTATTTACAAAAGCATTTCTTAGATAATAATACAAGATATAACCGTTTGTGACTTCTGAATAGACCATTAAAAGTGTTGCTGTTGCTCTAGCTTTAAACTTGTCATGCACATTCATTCACTTTGCAAAACACAAACAACCAATAGTCAATGTTTGGCTTCCTCTGGCGAAACACTTCAAAAGGACTTTTCCCTGCTAATATACTTGATGGTAATCTATTAATGACATACACTGCTGCCAGCACACAATGTCCCCAAAACCTCAAAGGTACGTGTCCTTGAAATCTCATGGCTCTTGCTATCTCCAGCACATGTCTGTGCTTTCTTTCTGTAATTACATTCTGCTGAGATGTATCAACACATGTCCTCTGGTGAATGATTCCACTCGACTGAAACAACTTGCTACATGCCTCACTTACAAATTCTATCCCATTATCAGTTCTACCACTTTGACTTGTCTATTGAATTGAGTCTGAAATAACTTTAAAAGATTTCTCAGTAAAATCAACACGCCTTTTCAATTTCAACAAGTAAATCCAAGTCGCTCTTGAATGATCATCTACAATTGTCAAAAACAGTTTGTTACCATCAAAGGTTTGCACAGCATATGGTCCCCATACATCAATATGTAACAAGTGAAACACATCTTCAACTCTACTACTGCTTATGCTAAATGACAGCTTGCAATGTTTAGCTAAAGGATACATTACAATTGTCTATCTTTCCTTTACAGTCATCATAGACTAACGAAAAAAGTTGCTTTAGTGCTCCTGCTGAAGCATGTCCAACCCTTCTGTGCCAGAGTCTAATGTCTAAGTCTTCCTTCATATGTCTCATTGAGCCCCATAAGGAACTGCAATATCTTCTGCCTACGCATAAAAAGCTTATATTAACTTGACTTGGGCAATCACAATTAGGAGTTTGTGCCAAACAATCAAATTCAGCCCAAAGTTCATGCAACTTTGAGAAATAAGTTGCAATTGAGCTTGTTCCTTGACTCGCAATAGTGATCACACCCATCTATGCCTTATAAAAAAGACTCGCGGGCGTTGTAAATATAGTGTGAGTAATTAGCCCATTGTTGAACCTACAAAGAATTAACCTATCAATTACTCTCATTAGAAATCTGCGTAATCAACTTCCCAAACGTTCTGACTAACAATTGAGGATCTTTCTGCTAAGACTGAATGTAAATAAGCAACTGAAAACTAACTATGATTAAGTTGTAAACAATTAAGAGAATGTTCTAAGGTTATGATTTCCCCTGTTGATGGAATCACTCCCGGTTATGCTTCACATAGAATAGCCTAATCGTTCCTGTCAATCATGAGCACTCTTACTACCGTAAATCTCTCCTGAGTAATCACGACAATTTACTAGACACACTCTCCCGAGTTACGCTAGCTGGCTTTGTTTATTACAGCTCACTTCAGATTGCACCCAAGGCTTCGTTATCCCTAATCCTTCCTTTAAACCTTAGGTTATTGATCCCTCATATACTTTGGAAGTGGTGTTGTGCAACAATTACCTAAATATGCACTCTCTCCCGAGTTATGCATACTAAATAGGCACAACTAATTGAGGATCCTGTCAATTAACTACAACAAAAATATAGTTGAACAAATAAAGATTAAACTGGACAAACTATATTAACAATTACAAGAAGTTCATCCTTCAATAGGTTCCATCAAAACCTTAGACTAAATATTTAGGTACTCATACTAGTTTTCATCATAACAATATTCGAATTCATCACAAATAGTAAAAACAAAAGGAAGAAAGGAAGAACTCGATGTTGAATTATCCTCCTTGCCTCTTGCCTCCCCTTTCCTAAGCTATGAAAACTTTGATAATGTTCCTTGGGCAAGCTGGACCTTCTATCGGTTAAGTGGATTTACCCTTGAACTTCCAAGTTTACCCCTGAAGTTTATTTCTCCGGAACTGGGCTAGCGCGGTCGCGTTAATGATCGCGCATATGGCCTACCATTCTGACTCGACTTCCCGGGCTAGCGCGGTCGCGCTAGTCACCGCGATAGTCAGGGTTTTCATTTCAGCTCTTCTTTCTTACGTCTTCCCACGTACTCAACTCCGAGAGGTTCCTCTTGCTTCAATTTAGCTTCAATTACAATTTTAAGTCCTCATACATGCCACTCACTCATGCGAATCATGAAATTCACAGTTAGAGCCAATTTATCATTATTTAACTGTCCTATAATAGTGAAACATAGTCGAGCTGGGGCTTATACAGTCGCCAAATTACATAAATCTATCCTATTATCAAGTAGCTATAGCCCTGTGTAACTGGAGAATTCTAGAACGATTGATTTTATCACATCTCTCTTTCAAATCCTTCCAAACAATACATGCATTTGAGGAATACACAATTCCACTTAACAAATCACTTGATACCCATTTCACTATCTACGAGAGGACAATCACATTGCATCTCTCCCACAGATCTGTCAAATTCGTACCGTAATCTTTCTTCTTACAGGCGCCTTCAATGAATCCTATTTTTTTCCGGCCTAATATCGAAATACGCGCAGAGTAATTGTCTGATTCTGTAAGTTGCAGTAAAATCAAAACAACTCTTGAATTGTGTGTCGAGTGTAGGAATATTGTGACTTAAATTTTCTGGCAATGCATCATCAACAATCTCCATTTAGGATCTCTTCAATTTGTGCCCTAGATTCGTAGAAGAGAAGATGAATCTACAAAATTAAAAATGAATCCCGAAAACTAAGCTAAGATAGATGAGGTTAGGTCCATATTAATGACCTCTCTGCTCTGATACCATAAAGAAAGGTATGCTAAACAACCATGCAAGTTGAGTTTTGAGCTTCAGCTATATGGAAGAATGATAACAGAGGGAGAGAATCAGTTGTTCTCTTTTCACTAACTAATATATTGTACAATATACAATATATATACTTGAGCTAAAAATCCTCTAACCATCTAACTAACACGCATTACTTATCTTACAACTTTCTAACAATAATTAAAAACTTCCTATCTAACACACAACTGTCACGTGTTCATTTCCTGACTGCCTCAATAAATAGTTTGCATTTCCGTATCTTCTTTTATTTAACCCCCCACCCCCCACAAAAAAAAAAAAGAAAATAAATAAAGAGAAGAGATGGAAACAAGGGCAAGGGGTGGTAACATATTTCGTGACGGTTTTATCTTCGTCAGACTTGATTGTCATACTGTTGCTCCATTGCTTTCTGGTGTTTTTATTGTGTGTGTAGGGGTGGGGGGACTTCATGGAAATTGGATCAAGCAGAAAGTTTTCTTTAAGGGAAAGCTGAATCAGTTGGAGGATGTATATTGGTTTGGCTGCTAAAGTTTAAGCGACTCTCCGATAATGTTTGTCCCCAATATAACTGCATCCCTTGTGCCAAACCCATGTTTTAACCCAACCACCCCACCCTTTTGGTTTCTGTTTCCTCTATTAACCAACAGATTAATGGGGTGTTAGCGATTTGCATAATAAAAGTGCATGTCAGAACTATCGTAGAAGCATTTTGGTTCAAATGCTCCTCATCCTGATAGGAAATTCAGAAAGCATACCTCAAGTGTTCTGATAGAGGTGTAGTCCTCTTATTAGATAAAGTAATATAGGTAAACAATTGACAATTAGTTTGTTTACTCATATTCTCTGAATCACGTAAGCTACTTCCTCTTTTTTACCCAGTAACTCTTTACATGGGAGAACTTTTACCTAAAACTTTTTGTTGTTATTGAATAATCTGGCAGGATGATTCTTGAAACAGATGGTAGTGTCATTGCTGGCAAAGTTTCTAGTCATAATATGGATGATGGATCACCCATTTCCGAGCAGGTAACCAACAATTCTTTATATTTGCTGAATCATATTTTAGACAATATTCAGTCTTTTGGAGATTTAAGGTCTGAGAGGACCCGGGGTATATGATGGATGATCGTAGAAGTATGATTTTAGGCCTCTTGGACCAATAGAATGACAACCCCTGTTTTGAAGGTCTAGAAATCAGGTCCCTCTATGGACCCTTGTTTTCAAGATTGAAACATTGTTTTGCTGGTGGGGCGATGGTTTAAGACATCTGATTCCCTGAGCTCAGTTAAGGCCTCATTTGTTTTTTTTAAGATTAAAACGTCTGAATCTGAATACACATCTAAATATCAAGATGTGTATTAAGATTAACACATCTGAATCTGAATATATTATGATGTGTATTAAGATCTGAATAGAAATAATTAAGACTGTTTTATTTTTAACATCTGAATGTATAAAATTTATTTTTATTTGAAAATTATTAAACATAAAATTCAAATGAAATACTAACTTATCTAATATTCTATCAATAAAATATGTATTTTTTTAGAATATGATAGTTGTTGGTGGTGATGACTAATGGGTGAATGCCGACTAGAGGCGGTGGTTGGTGGTTGATAAGAATGGACATTGGGCCTAACTCAACCCCAAAAGCTAGCTTATGAGGTGAGGATTGCCCAGTCCATATAAGGAGACCAAGGACCTCAAATCCCTCCGATGTGGGACAACGCAACACCCCCCTCACGCCCAGATCTCTGGAGCGTGGACAACGTAAGTGGGGGCCCAACATCGGTAACAATAATTGGGATGGGCTTGGATCTGATACCATGATAAGAATGGACATTGGGCCTAACTCAACCCCAAAAGCTAGCTTATGAGGTGAGGATTGCCCAAGCCATATAAGGAGACCAAGGACCTCAAATCCCTCCGATGTGGGACAACTCAACAGTGGTAGTTTTGGTTGATGATGGTGGTTCATGCTAGTAGTGATTGATAGTGGTGGCGATTATGATTGAGGATGGTGGTGGTGGGTGGTGATAGTTAATTATATCGGGTGGTAGTAGTTAAAATGATGGACAATACCGGTTGTGTTTGTTGATGGTGATAGGGTGGTCAGTTATGGTAGTTAATGTTGATGAGTATTGATTGTGGGTGAGAATGATGGTGGTCGGAGTGGTGAGGATAGTAGGTGGTGATGGTCGATCATGAAGCCTATGATTGAGGATGATGGTGGGGTGGTGATGGTGGTGGTGGAGGTGGGGTGGTACTGGTGGCGGCGACGGCGGTGGTTGAGTATGGTGGTTAGTGGTAGTTGATAATGGTAGGCGGTGGCAACAATTAATAATGAATATGTGATAACATCTTAATGAAATTAAGTCTCTGTTATATATCTTAATCATACAGACCTATTCGGACCCATTAAGTGGTTGTGAAGTAAAAAAAACAAACACATTTAATGATTAAGATCTGAATAATTAAGATTTAGATTTTAAAAACAAACGCACTTAATGTTTGAGATCTAATGATTAAGATCCAGACCTCCATTAAGTGCAAACAAATGAGGCCTTAGAACCTTTTAGGAGGCAACCCTTTCTATAGGGTTACTTTAGAACGTCCGAATCATGTCAATTTCATGAGACGTCTCTCTAATTCTAATTGCCCGGAGAACAAACAAAAGTGAGACAATTCTTTAGGTTGTATTCATTCAATCAATTAACTATCCCTTTGTCCAAAACTTACGTTGTATTCGTTATATCCGATATTTTTCTTGGGAGACTAATCTAATTTTTCTGTAGCAAAATTCTCAGAGAAATTAAAATATAAAGCATTTTATCTTATGGTAAGCAACCCTCAGTTCCAATCGAGAGGTTGTGAGTTCGAGTCTCCCCAAGAGCAAGGTGGGAAGTTCTTGGAGGGAAGGATGCCGGGGGTCTATTTGAAAACAGCCTCTCTACCCAAGGGTAAGGGTAAGGTCTACGTACATACTACCCTCCTCAGATCCCACTAAGTGGGATTATACTGGGTTATTGTTGTTGTTGTTAAAGCATTTTATCTTACTTTGTTTGGAAAAGGTCTCTCTTGATAAACCCAAATATCATGCAAAGTGTTCTTTACTCTAAAATTGCTGAGTGGGTAATTTGTTTTGAAAATCTCATGCAAAACATCATTCTCTTGAGTTGTTTCTTTGGCAAGTGAACCCTCAGTTTCTGAAGTTCCTCACATATTCTAGTTGAAAACCTCATTACCTGTTTACTCTTTTGGTTTCTACTGTTTTTAGTACCTAAAAAGGAACCTACTTATTACATATTAAAAGAGCTACAGCTTTCATTATACTTCAAGCGATATTTATTCTCATGTTGCGTAGCTATTAACCTGGAAATGTTGTATAAAACTTTTCTTGTTTGAATTATGCAATATAATTTTTTTTTTGCAAAATATAAAAATAATCTAAAACTAAACTGCAAAGTCCACGAAGGATAAGTGAGAACTAACTGTATTAAAGTCGGTAATATTAGGCGACACTCCTTCAATATTTAAGGATAACTAGGTTCTCAGACTCTTAAGTCTTGTGCTTTGTAAATATATACAATATCTAAATTTCTTTTTTAGAAGATGTTCTAACACATATCAATTAGGGGTGTATATGGACCGGGTTGATTCGGTTTTTATCAATTTGAAGTTGTACAATGTATTTTACAAACCATATCATATTTGTACTTTATTACCAGGTGTATATGGGTAACCACGTAAAATGAAATTGTTATATATAGACGAAACAATTTACATTTTATGTCTCTTATTTACCTATTTCATTTATATTATATAAAGTACTTTTACTGTAAATGATTCTTACTCGGTAGATTAATTAGAGCTCCATCAAAATAAGTTGAAAAGATACTAACTTTTCCTAATTGACTTTTACACGGTAAATTTTTTATTATTTTAAACTACTAAATACTTGCTACCTAATTCAATAAGGTACAATTTAATAATCAAAGTTTTGATTGATTTAAATATCCTAGATAGTAGGAAAGTAACTTTTATTACATTTGTCTAATATAAAAATTCATTTTTGGGAGGTAAAAGAAAAGACGAAGGAAGAGGAGTTGGAATACCTTTATAGCATTTTTGGTTTAAAAAATGATAGCATGTATTTTGAGTGAGCAAAAGTTGGAAGATAACCCAATTAGCTAACATATATTTTACCCACATTTTACCCATGAATACTTATATTTTATGGGTTGAATATGGGCTGAAACCCAAATTTTACCCAACTTCAAACCACTCATCTAACCCATTAAAATATGGGCGAATTGGGCGGTGTAGAGTTTAATAATTTCACCACACACTTGTGGACTCTCATTCATTGAATATATATATAGGATACAAATACAAGTTATAATACAATAAGATTTACACAAATCCCTAACTTGTAGGAGAGCTAACTAATTTATATATATCTAGGATTCTATCATGATCTTCAATATTATCTCTAATACCCCCCCTCAAGCGAACTGGTGGTGGACCAACATGAAGCTTGGTACGAAAGGAGTCAAAGAGAGGACGAGGTAAGCTCTTGGTAAAAATATCAGCAAGTTGCTGCGTTGTGGGCACAAACTTGGTATGAAGACGTCCCGAGGCAATGAGCTCTCTGATAAAATGGTAGTCAATATCAATGTGCTTGGAGCGTTTGTTGGATACCGGATTTTGACTTAAGAAGAGAGCACTCTTATTATCGCATAGTATGGTTGGGCGGCCAGAGGTAAGCACGTGAAGTTCCTTCAGTAAGTGAGTAATCCAGAGTATTTCAGCAGCAGTATTAGCCAGAGCTCGGTATTCAGACTCACAGCTAGAACGTGCAACAGTTGGTTGCTTCTTAGCACTCCATGAAACCAAATTTCCGCCCAGAAAAACAGAGTACCCGTATGTGGAACGACGAGTTTCAATACATCGCGCCCAGTCAGCATCCGAATAACCAAGAAGTGATGTAGTAGGCGAATGATGAAAGGATAAGCCAAACGACAATGTACCTTTAACATATCGGAAGATACGTTTGACAGCTTGAAAGTGAATGGTGGTTGGTGCCTGAAGAAACTGACTGACCTGATTCACTGCAAAGGAAAGATCAGGTCGAGTAATTGTGAGATACTGAAGCGCACCAACCATAGAGCGATACAAAGTTGGATCGTGAAAAGCATCACCAACAGTAGTGAAATGGTCCGAAGTGGCAAGCGGAGTGGCCACTGGTTTTGCATCAAGCATAGCAGCACGGGACAAAATATCATGAGCATATTTTGTTTGGCTCAAAAATAAACCAGTAGGCGTATAAGTAACTTCAAGCCCCAAAAAGTAATTGAGACGACCAAGATCCTTAATCGCAAATTCTTTATGCAAACAAGAAATAAATTGGCGAATAGTAGAAGCATGATTACCAGTGAGAATGATATCATCAACGTAGACCAATAGATATAAAACACACGAGCCACGTATGAAAACAAAAAGTGAGGGGTCCGCACGACTACATGTAAAACCTTGTCGCAGCAAAAAATCACTTAGGCGTTGGAACCACGCTCTTGGAGCTTGCTTTAGACCGTAAAGAGCCTTTTTTAATTTGCAAACATGATTAGGAAACCGAGGATTTGAGAAGCCAGGAGGTTGCTCCATATAAACAGTGTCCGTGAGATTACCATTGAGAAATGCATTCTTGACATCTAATTGATGAAGAGGCCATTTATAGAGAGTGGCAAGAGATAAAACAATCCGCACGGTAGCTGCTTTGACAACAGGACTAAAAGTAACCGAGTAGTCCAAACCAGGAATTTGCGAGAAGCCTTGCGCAACAAGGCGCGCCTTAAGACGATCCACGGATCCATCAGAGTTGAACTTAGTACGGAATACCCATTTGGAACCAACGACATTTGACTTCATTGGGCGTGGGACCAAATCCCACGTGTGGTTTTTAGCTAAAGCTTGTAGTTCATCATGCATAGCAGCAGTCCAAGATGGATCTTTAAGGGCTTTTTTATATCCCTTCGGTTCAGTAGTGGTTAACAAGGCATGATGCAGCCGAGGCAAAGACAAGTGAGTTAAGTCCACAATATGACGAGGCTTGACAATACCAGCCTTTGATCGTGTAGTCATAGGATGAATTGATGAAGTAGCAGCTGGAGGAGGAGGACCCGTAGGTGCAGCAGGTGACGGTGGACACGGAGGTGTTGCAGGTGAAGGTGGACTTGGAATAGCAGCCGCTGGGGTAATAGACATCACAGCTGATGGCTCATTGCAAAGAGAGCAATCCACATTGCTTGGGTGAGCAGACAAATCGGGTAGTTTAGCTGTAGAAGGCAAAGTAGCAGGCGGCATGGGTAAAGCAGGCTCGTCATAGGTGGAGAAGACGAGAGTTGCTAAATCAGAGGACGACGAAGCTCCAGCAAAAGGAAAACTAACTTCATCGAATTGAGCATGGTGAGTAATATAGACTCGACCAGTAGAGGGATCAAGACATCTATACCCTTTGTATTGTGTACTGAAACCAATAAAGATGCATGGAATGCTTCGAGGTGCAAGCTTATGTGGCGCATAATCCCGAAGGTAAGGATAAACACGACATCCAAATATCCGAAAATTATCATAATTTGGTGAGGATAAGTAAAGCATCTCAAATGGCGACTTGGAACCAAGAATAGGAGAAGGAACTCGGTTGATGATGTACGCAGCAGAACTAAACGCATCAACCCAAAGAGATGCGGGAGCATGAGCATTAAATAACATGGCCAATCCTGTTTCAGTAAGATGCCGATGTTTCCTCTCAACACGCCCGTTTTGCTGAGGCGTATGTGGACATGACATACGGTGGTGTGTGCCATTCTCAGTAAGAAGAGATCTAACTTGGTGATTAGTAAACTCAGTGCCTCCATCACTCTGAAATACTTTCATCTTACAAGAAAATTGAGTTTGAACAAGTCGAAGAAATGCTATAAACACACCAACAAAATCAGATTTCGTTTTAAGTGGATAAAACCACGTAAATATAGAAAAATCATCTATGAAGATTGCATAATAACGAAATCCATGTGTAGAAGCAACAGGCGCGGGGCCCCACAAATCACAATGTATCAAGTCCAAGACATGCAAAGAACGTTTTTCATTAATAGTAAAGGGTAAACGTTTGCTTTTAGAAAGCTGACATGACGAACAAATGCTAGGTTTCGGTAACAATGAAGTAACAGACAACCGACCTAGTTTATTTAGAGCTGAAATAATAGAAAAAGGAACATGTCCCAAACGTGAGTGCCACAATTCATAAGAACCATGTGTTCGATGAGAATGAAACGCAGCAAGGAAAGCTTTATTTCCACGTTCCAAAACATAAAGGTCATCATGGCGCCTCCCTGTTGCTAGAACTTCCTTTGTTTGACGATTGTGGATAGTGAAGACCTTATCAGAGAGCAAAACATCAACAGGATTGTCAGAGGTAAGTTTGCTAATAGATAACAAATTTTTAGTAATATATGGAACGACAAGAACATCAAGAAGTTGAATGTCCTTGTTAATTGAAGAAGACCCGATATGAGTAATAGGTAGGATCGCACCATTACCAATGGTGACCTTTTCAGTACCTGAATAAGGAGCAGCGGAATCCAGGTTAGAAGATGAAGAGGAGATGTGGGCGGATGCACCAGAATCAACATACCAGTCGGGTGAGCCATTAGTAACATGACATTGAGCTTGGAAAGCGTGGGCTAAGTTCGCATCAATGGCCGGTCCTCGATGAGCAAAAGAAGACAAATCGGGGCATTGATTTGCATAGTGGCCATCGGTACGACATAATTGACAGTGTGGTGCACGACGACCACGGCCACGCCCATAGGAGAACCGTCCACCAGATCGACCACGACTTCGTGAATGATTAGACTGACCACGACCACCAGACTGTTGAGCAACAAATACTGCGGTGGAAGGGGCTGAATTTGTAACAGATTTGAGAAACATCTCATGGCCTTCTGCTTGAGAAAGAAGCTGCTGAAAAGTAGGTTTCGGACGAATAGCTCTTTGAGTGGTTGAGAAGTTTTCAAAGGAACCACCAAGGCCACATAAAAACCAGTGACTTTTATCAAGGTCATCAACAGGATGACCTATGGCTGCAAGATGATCACATATATTTTTAAACTTCTGACAAAATTCTGAGACGGAAGAAGTACCTTTTTGGAGTAGCCTCAAGGAGTCGCGAAGAGTGTGCATTCTCTCAGTGGAATCGTGACTGTAAAACTCCTCCAAAGCTTTCCAGATTTGATGTGAATTATCGAGACCAAGAATGACAGTCATGGCTTCTTCTGATAGAGAAGACTGAATAATAATTCGTGCTCGTTGTTCACCTTCCATCCATAGAGAATATGCTGGATTTGGAGAGGTTACTTCTCCAACAGTGAGCGTTTCAGATGGCGGAACAAGAGTGCCATCAATGTAGCCTGTTAACGTCTGGTAGGCAAGGAGAGGAAGTAATTGATGGCGCCAGAGAAGGTAATTAGAAGACGACAATTTAATTGTCAACATATGAAGAATGGTGTTCAAGGGGAGGGTACCTTCGGTTGCTTTTACAGCGGCAGCCATGGGAGAGAAGAAAGAAGAAGGCGATTAGGGTTAGGGAGGATCGGTTTAGGCTGATACCATGTAGAGTTTAATAATTTCACCACACACTTGTGGACTCTCATTCATTGAATATATATAGGATACAAATACAAGTTATAATACAATAAGATTTACACAAATCCCTAACTTGTTGGAGAGCTAACTAATTTATATATATCTAGGATTCTATCATGATCTTCAATATTATCTTTAATAGGCGGGTTGACAAAATATGGGCTCATTTTGCCAGCACTAGCCATAACTAATATTAGTGTGTGCATAAACTTCACAAGTATTTGCAGTCCTAAAGTCTCCATGACAGAAGCGAAATGGTGATACTCTGTGTATCATTTACCAAAGCAAATCAGGAAAGTTAGTAGCCAGAGGAAAAAAGAAGGATCAATTTATACATTTTTTTATACATTAACGTGTATATGTATGTATTCTTTTTGTAGGAATATGGTAGTAAAACTAAAAGCACATAATATAGAGCATTTGAACACATTAGCTATCATGAGAAATTAGAAGATAAGAATGCATCTGAACTTTGTCCTAACCATGAAAAATAAGACAATATACAAAAATTATGAAACAACATAGGAAAAGGATCACCTGGCATACTTTGAGGAATACTAATTAGAGGTTGGAACTGGATCTCTTTCGTAGCATTATCAGCAACACTCAAGAGTCTCGTCCTGAAGATCCTATAAAAAGAAAATGACAAATTTGTTGCAACTGGTATAATCTTACTTAATGGGGTTTGGGGAAGGTAGTGTGTACGAAGACCTTACCCCTACCTTTGGATAGAGTGTCTGTTTCCAAATAGAAACCAGCATCCTTCCTTCCAAGAATTTCCCACCTTGCTCTTGAGGAGACTCGAACTCACAACCTCTTGGTTGAAAGTGAGGGTTGCTACCTTACAAATATATTCACTTGACTCTTAAGCATTCGTGAGGTGAATTCCCTGCACACGAGTAACCCAAAAATCATTATCAGCGTGACATTCAACTTAGTTAAATTATAAATGTACGTGGAAGCAAATGAAAATTATTTCAGAAGCAATTGTCTAACATGACAACATATAAATATATGGTTTTGAACATTATTATCTATGTTACAAAACTTAGCTCAAAGTAATAAACAAAAAGATAGACAACAAAGTAGAGAGAAAGAGAGAAGAGAATATATTTCTTCCATGTATCCAAGTGTATTACAAAATGAGTTTTCATCCTCTATTTATAGTACAACATATAGGTATACCAAAAGAATTTCATAAGTATGTCATTAAGTATTTGAGATCATGGAGGAAGATCATGGGTAAATTATGAAGGTATGGGAGTTACAACAATAATGGTGAGAAGTAGTGGGGATTATCTACATAATGGAGAAGAGTAGTGGGAGTAACTTCTTTAGGAGTTATCGACATCCACTACAAAGTATAATATTTCATAACACTCCTCCTTGGATGTCTATAGATAATGTGCTTCGTTAAAACCTTAAATAAAATAAAACCCAATGGGAAAAAATTCTAGAAAAGGAAAAAGAGTACACATATCTAACAAAATGCATTTTTGTTGCCTCGTTAAAAACCTTGCAAGGAAAACCCAGTGGGACAAAACCTTGTAAGGGAAAAAGAGTGCAACGCGCATTAACTCCCCTTGAAAGAGCATCAATTCACATTCTTGAGCCTTCGCATTCCAATCTTGTGCACCATCTTCAAGAGATCGTTAGTAGAGATTTGATAAATAAATCAGCCATATTAACTATAATGAATATTTGCACCTTGAAATCATAACTCGTGGTAGATATATAATGTCTTCACAAATATCGTGGAATGGCTTTTCAATATCTCCATAAATGTATCATCGCTATTATATTATCATGCTTATAGTTATAGCAAGATACATTTGTGCATAAATTGCACTGAGGAAGTGGTACCTCAAGATCAAGAATTATAGATGTTTCAAGCAACTTAAATCCTTTATGGATTGTCATATAAGTTGAGTCATATAAGCCATATTATAGACTTTAGATGCATATCAAGTTTTCATGTCATGCTAGACGTATAAGATATCGAAAAACTGATTACACATACCATTGACTTTATACTTTCAAGTATTCGAACTACATGTCCAAAACTACATGTCTTTCATATGGAACCAATTCTACTTGAATTGTATCTCTTCCATTTGGCCAATATTTTATTTGTATTCGGCAAACTTAAGATCCTCATCGATATTTAGCGCTATCATAGATGTCGTCGACGAACATTTTATATCGGTTCCAGTAAATTTTCATAAAGACATAACATGGAGATCTCTTCATTCATATATTCAGGTACCTGAATCTCTCATGAGATTTTATGAAGTGTTATGTCATGTGATCTTCTAGATCACTTGCCTCCTTATTATGATCACTTTGATCATTTGCTCATCTTCTTTATTGAGAAGTTCTTTTTGAAACCGATTTGTCTATACGCTTTAAGCGTATCAAAGACTTTGTCCTTCTAGGACTTAATATGAGCATTTGCAGTGAGAATATAGTTACTTTCTTTGGGTCAGCAAATGCGTATGGCATGCTTTGCAATATGTTGCAATTGAATTATCTTTTTATGAACTTCAAGTTCTTATTATGATATTCGAGGATCTATATATACAAATGATAATTCGTTCCATGTAACTTTTTCTCAAGTGTTTATCACGTCTCCCCCTCATGTTAGAAAAACTAACTTGTTTCCTCAACTCTGGGAAATCATCTTTGTGCATTATCATGTTAATATACACTGCACATCAATAATAATAAGATGAAGTTATTTGGTTCCTGACCCTGAACCACTTGTGAGGGGAGAATATAATATACTCTCGTGTATAACGTATATCAAATTGATATAGATAACTTTGTTCTCATAAACAGTAATTTAGCTATTAAGTGGAGGCACTCAATAAATTATTTTGCTAAACCAACTATGATGTAAACCAACTTATCAAGATGAACTATCTTGAATAGAAAATCTAGAAATTATGCTCGAAAATAGATTACTGAGCAAGTTACCTCGCAAGCACCGGCCAGGTTGCAGGTTAATAATAATCGCACATGTAACCATATCATAGATGCATCATATGTGGTATACATGGCAGGCGAATGGGCCCATATTCGCCTTTGATATTTCTAGAATTTATGGGATTCAACCCCAACTTTACTTGGTCAATTAATTAATGAGAACAAGTAATATAAGAGAATTCGTAAAGTACTTTCTAGTTCTTTAATATTTACCCATGTGAATTCTCTATTATTGTTGTACATCATACTTAAATTGATATGGCTAACCCGAATGCCAATTGAATAAATTATCAATATTGATAAAATTCAGGTTTACATCATGACATGTGCAATTATCGATAAACTCTAAGTTTATTATGATATGGGTTTTTATATCAATAAACATCCATTTTATTGTGGCATTCTTTTGTTTGTATAGTACAAATTGGAGAATAAAGCTGGTAGCTTTTCACATGCATATTATCATGCTATAAGTTGTAATAATAGAAGATATCAAATCTTTCTTTTATTTATAGTCTCAATATAATCAATCGCTTCGCATATACTTTGGAAACTGAATAAGTTTCTTTGAGACTTACTACAATATAATACCTTATTGGTAATCAATTATGTTTCTCCAAAATAATATAATTGGCTCTTAAAGTTGTACCATTATGGTCATATCAAAATTATATGCAATATATGTTTCTTGCATTATTATTGTCCTTTAATAATCATATTACCAAAATATTTTGGCGTACAATAGGTACGTGACCAATGATCATTCATGTCATAATAATGACATTATTTTCTTATATCATCTCAACCCTCCTTCTAGAGGTGAGTGTGATATATTCAATACCAATAGCATGTTAATATTCTTCCAATAATGAATATGTATTCATAAATAATATATTGTCACATTCACACCATGAATGGATCATACTCATCTATATGTGCTGTATAAAATCTCATGTCAAATCGATGACATATATTACTTTCACGGAGTGAAGGAATATTTTGAGAATCCTTATTATTCTCATTATCACAATGATGACGATTATATTTTCGTTTATTGCCACGTCCATATCCATTGATACCTTCACGGTAATAATTTTGTCTTCTTTCAGACTTATTACATAGTGCTATCATATTTTTCTGCGGGGATATGTAATTTTGTTATCCTTTTCAAATCCGTAAATGCGTCTGGCGTTTGATTTGCTATTCTTTGCAAATGAATAATCTTTTGCACCTCTCACAAAATTTCCCGTTTGGTTTCACCACCAACTTCTCCCCCTAATTTTGGGAAAAGTGTCTCATCGAATTGACAGTCTGCAGATCGTGCAGTGAACAAATCCCCTGTCAATGTTTCGAGGTAGCGAATAATGCACGGCGATTCAAACCCAACATATATTCCTAACCTTCTTTGCAGACCCATTTTGGTGCGATATGGTGGTGCTACAGGCACATATACTGCGCATCCAAAAATTCTTAAATGGGATATATTAGGTTCATGACCCAAAACTAATTGCAACGGGGAATATTTGTGATAATTCGTCGGTCTGAGACGAACTAGCATTGCTGCATGCAAAATGGCGTGACCCCAAACCGAAGTGGGCAGCCTCGTTATCATGAGTAATGGTCTTGCAATCAACTGCAGACGTTTAATTAAAGATTCTGCAACACCATTTTGAGTGTGAACATGAGCTACATGATGTTCCACTTTTATCCCAATTGATAAGCAATATTCATTAAATGCTTGGGATGAAAACTCAGCAGCATTATCTAGTCTAATAGACTTAACTGGATTATCAGGAAATTGTGCTTGTAATCGAATTATTTGTGCCATTAATTTTGCAAACGCAAGGTCGCGTGATGACAATATGCATATCAAACAGCTCAATCTTCTTTAACCATGGATTCATCACCGATCAAGTAATCTATTTTCCCCTCAGGGTGCTCAAAGAAGTCTGCCACATCCAAGTGGGTGATGTCAAAATTATTGTCAGAGACAAAATTGGTTTCAGGGCCTTTACTCTTTAGAGATGCTTGATAAAGCTCAACCAAATGTCTTGGTACACGGCAAATTTTTGCCCAGTGCCCTTTTCCACCGCAACGATAACATATAGTTTCTGAACAGTTTGCTTTTGGATTCTCATAGTTACCAACTTTAAGTTGTCATATCTCTCCTTTAAGCCATTCCACAAGATAAGTGGATCTTTGACTATGAGATATTCAATTTTCAAACCTCCATCAAGGTGATGACGCAAGAAAATCAAGGCCTTAACACAGTCTCGGGTGATGCATTATTTCTGTCTTTAATGGCGTCTCCAAGACCCATTGCATCCAAATGGATTTCAGCATCCAACACCCATGTCATGTAGTTCTTGCCCGAAATTTCAAGGGCAACAAACTTTGTTTTCATAATATCAGACATAATTAAAATAAAATTAGGAGGGAATACAAAAATGCAGCATATGCAATATTGTAACTGAATTGCATAAATACAAGCATCAGCAAGTATCACAAAAGCAAACTCACGTGGCATATAACAATAAAAAGTCGCAATTTAATTCACTAGCAATATAAATATGCATATGCTGATAGTATGCATATCATTAGTCATAGCAGTTATACTATTATTCGTGTATACTGTTACAATTAGTTTTGCGTTAAACGAATAGTTAGGCATGCATGAAATATATTTCTTACATAAGTGCAGCATATGTATGTTATAATGTACGATCGAATAAATAGAAGAAGATATACAAGTAAACCATCATAATGAATATAACAATTCACAATAAGGTGATATATGTGGAATGAGTGGCATGAGTGGCAGACACATTTACAGCACAACACGACTTCAGAACGATTTGTTTGTGAATGTACAGACGATGTGACTGCAAGAAAAAAAATACCTTAATTTTCTCAAAGATATTCTTGAGATAGTAGAGCTTCGTGCTGATAACGTGTTACAAATCTTAGCTCAAAGTAATAAACAAAAAGATAGACAACAAAGTAGAGAGAAAGAGAGAAGAGAATATATTTCTTCCATGTATCCAAGTGTATTACAAAATGAGTTTTCATCCTCTATTTATAGTACAACATATAGGTATACCAAAAGAATTTCATAAGTATGTCATTAAGTATTTGAGATCATGGAGGAAGATCATGGGTAAATTATGAAGGTATGGGAGTTATAACAATAATGGTGAGAAGTAGTGGAGATTATCTACATAATAGAGAAGAGTAGTGGGAGTAACTTCTTTAGGAGTTATAGACATCCACTACAAAGTATAATATTTCATAACAATCTAGTAGTAATAAATAACATACCTTTAGGGTTGCTGAATGATGTGTAAGTTGTAGATCTCCTGCGCAAAAAAAGGGCAGAAAACAAAAGAACTTTTAAGTTGCTTTATGCATATAATCAAACACCTTAGCCACATCAATATATGCAATACCATAGTAGAGCGCTCACCTATGTATAGAGAATTTTCAGAAGAGGAGTTTGAACAGGTAGTCAAATTCATGTACAGAACTCACCAAGAAACATAAAGAAATGACAAAGAGGAAAAATAAAGATTTATCTATCATGTGCAATACCATAGTGAAATAAATTAATTTTTTTTAACAAAAGAAATGATGACCTAAAAAATAAGATAAAAGAAAATAAAATTTGAAAAAACTATTAGAAAGACCTAAAAACCAGAAATAGAAGATGTCAAATTTCTTCTTATGTTTCATCTTTATTGAATATAAAAATTTAAAAGTTAATCTTATCGATTTCAAATATATTTTTTTCAACTCAAATACATAGATTATAAGATAAGGATATCTTAGAATATTTTTTTTTTTCATTTGTGTCATTTTAATAAAATCACTATTATTAACAAACTGATATGATATTCGAATTTGAATTGGAATGCAATTAGAGTAAATTGCATTGAAGACAAGCCAAGTATGATGTCGAAAAATAAACTACTCGACAATTTTAAGACAATATATGCAATATTTTACAATAATAATCGACTAATTTGACATTTAATGATTCAGAGAACAAAATTTATGTATACATAGGGTACTAAAAATTCAAATTCTAGGGCTAGAGATATCGATAAACTTAAAATAGCGCCATACTGAAATAAATCCGGCTAAAGAATCATTTAAATTTTTGGATAGTCAATTAAAGTGAATTTTAAGTTAAGGATAATATCTTCACTTGCACCATTATAAAGATAATGATTATATATATAAAGTTATTTTTTGAAAGATAAAATCATACCAAATAAGAATTCAAGTCGTAGTATAAGAGTCATGTCGTAATCAAAGAATCGTTTATATCGTATCAACCTTTATGCTTTGCCATAAATATGAGTTATTATTTATCTTTGTGGTTATTTTTAGGTTCCAATAACACCTATGAAAATAGTGCAAAAATAAATTCACACTACGAGAATTGAGAAAATGTAAGTCTTTTTTCATGTAGTGTTTCTTAATGATAATTTATAATTATTTAGAGGGTTTAAATATTAAGGTTATTTACGTATAATTCAAATAGGTTAGATATTTAACATAATTAATGTCAAATATCAAAATAGAGTAAAAAAAATTCACTAGCTTCCATAGAGTTCCATCGTATTGGAATAGTCTTTATTTTCTCAAATTCATTTACAACACTATACTTATTATTTTTCCCGTATCTTATATTTACTCGCATTTGGACACTGATAAATTCAAATTCGCGTCATATAAGACCTAAGTAAGCGCTCCCTATTAATTTTTTTTCATTTGTAAAATTCGAATCAAGATCTCTAACTAAATGTGAAAGGATTCTATTTGTCTCACCACAATCCTTGATGATTACATCATTCTGCTTAAAGGTGACAAACGGGTCAACCGGGCCGGTCTGGGTCGTAATTTTTTCGAACCGTCCGGATTTCGGGCCGGGCCGGGCCGGTTTTAACAGTAGCGGGTTCGTAGTGGGCCGGGCTAGTTCGGGAAAAAATTGAACCATATGGGTTACGGGTTGAAGGGGGCCGAGCCGGGCCGGGCCGTGTTTAGTATATTTTCAATTTTTTTTGGAATTAAGTATAACTATTAAGTTATAATTATATTAATATTTTGTAATAATTGAATGAATACAAGTAAGATAGGAAAAAATTGCACTTATTGCAAGTGTTACTTTATTTCTCAATTTCAAATTAAAAAAGTAGAAAATGAAAGGTTTACATTTTTTCTAACAAGTAAACTAGTAAAGTAGTAATTTCAAATGTTTTGCATCGCTCTCGCAAGTTCATCATAATCAATATGAACCAATTGACCTTCTTCTGGGGAGTTAAATTCAGATGGGTTTCCATGGGTTAATATATCTCCAAGTTCCTCGTCTTCTGGGCTATCAACATCTTCCTTTCCTTGATTTCTTCGTTCTAATCTAATCCAATCTCTGAAACATTCTAAAACTTCTAAAGCATTGCTTCCCAATGAGTGGAGGGTGTCTCCAAGTTGTCTTGCTTGGCTAAATGCACTCTCCGATGCAACAGTAGAAATTGGCACACTCAGCACGTCCCGAGCCATAGCGAAAAGAACAAGAAATTGCTTTTCATTTTCATGCCACAATCCCAACGGTGAAAAGTCCTTTGTGCGAGGCTCCTTTTGCTTCTGCAAGTAGAATTGAAGCTCATCAATATTCCTGCTACTGGTTTGAGTGATAGAAAATGTAGAAAAAATATTAAAACTATCAAGGCCTTCATCATCCACATTAGCAGAACTGCTACATTGCATAGCGGGATTAACATTGCCAGAAGCACGAGCAGTATTATCACATTCATTTGCATAATAATTATATAGTACTCATTTAGCTTGTTCATAGAATCATATAAATTTGGGGTTTCAGTTTCTCCAATCTCCATATAAGTATATAAAGCATTCATTAATTGGTGACAATCAGACATTTTAATAGAAAGATTTAAAACTGCACAAATTAAGTAAATCGGAGGAATTGGAAAGAAATATTTATTGAATTTCGCTTGCATATTTTCAACAACATCCATATATTTTTCTTTCTTCTTAAATTCATATAGTAGCAAAGATATTTCAGCTATATGTACTAAAGCCATAGTAACAGTGGGGTAATATGCGCCAGAAAACACAATAGTAGCAGTATAAAATTTATGTAAAAATTTAACAACATCATTAATGACCTCCAAGTATCACTTGTTAACATACGCCTAGGATCAGTACAATGTGCATTAGCAACTTCAGCTATAGAAAATCTATATTTGTAGCAACATTTTAAAAATATATATGTATAATTCCATGTAGTAACAATTTCGTCTGGCATGAATCTAGGTTTAAGGTTATACTGGATACACTTAGTCTTAAATTCTTTTATTCTAGATTGTCTAATATTTCCTTGAATAACACCAAGTGCTCTTCTAGCATGAGTAATCTTAACTGAAAATAAATCAAGGCCACTTTTAACAATTAAATTATAAACATGACATGCACACCTAACATGAAAAATATCAGCAAGAGGTGGTTGCAAATGCAATTTTAAAATTGAAACTGCAGCATTATTGTTTGAAGCATTATCAAAAGACATACACAAAAATTTTTGGTTTAGATTATAAAATTCAACAATTTCAACAATTGTACTACTTATAAACGTAGCAGTATGACTCTGATCTTCATCATATTTAAAAGCAATAATACGTTTTTGCATACAAGTATTATCATCTATCCAATGGCATGTAATTGTCAAATAATCATTTCCATTAACAGCATGACCAATATCAGAAGTTAGACATAATCTAGAAGGAAGGTGACTAAACAAATAACGTATGTATGTTTGATATTGTCCATGAAGTCTAAAGATATCTGCTCTACAAGTACTTCTAGGGATACCTTTAAATAAAGGATTGTAAATCCTTTGAATATACATAATAAGAAACGATGAAGAAGCTAAAGAAAAAGGTAAACAACCCATAGTAATCATTTTTGCTAATTCCTCACGATCCCTCATTTTATCATATTTTAGTAGACCTCCAGTAGTAGGTTAATAGTTGTTTGACCTCCATCCCCATTATTGCCCCATTCTATGGGATGGATAGTCGTTATATGTCTAGTAAGTTTCCCAGTCCCCCCTAAATTTCCTCCAGTCAAATGTTTAAAAGTTTCGTTACAAAGTTTGCACTTAACTCTATTAGTACCTTCTATTATTTCAAAAAATTTCCATACCGGACTTCTTCTTTTACGATTAGAAGTTGGAGCCACTGGTGGTCTACTACCCCTTGTAGCACTAGCAACTCCAACTCCAATACTACCAATATTTCCACTACTAGGTGCAGGTGGTATCTCATCTTCTATTCCAATTTTATTATCTTTTATTCCAGAATCTTCTTGTTATTGTTCATAATCAATCTCTACATCTTGCAAATTAGGCGATGATTCAGAAACATGTGTTATTGGGTCATTACTATTACTACCGGAAGCTACAGGACTACCTCTTTTTTTGTTTTCACATCCACCCCTACCAGTAACTTTTCTACACGCTCTTTTAGCAGCATTAAACATATTGTAAAAATGAAAATATAAGCTAAAATTAAATATGTAATTAAAATATTAAATAAGAGAAAGAGTTGGAGGGAGTGCACCGAATTCGACAATAGATTAAGCACTTGATTACGCAAATCCGGTGTTACCACGAACAAACGTCAAGCAAGTATTTCAATTTTGAACTTCAAGCTTCAAATTCCGAATGACAAATTGCGATAAATTAAATTCGGGAAAAGAGAGACAAATAAAATTATATATTTAGAATATGAAATCTTGCAAATTGAAGGGAAGAGAGAGATTGATAATTTGAGAATTGAGATTGATATAAGAATTTTGAGTGAAGAAATGAAGAAAAAATGAGGGTATTTATAGATTTTAAGAAGGATTATATTGCAAATTAATAAATACAAAAAAATAATGAAAAACTGGCCATTTTTGCAAAATTATCAGTTGGCCAACGGGTCTATACTGTTGTCAACGGTAATGTAGGCCCCACAAATTTAAAAAAAAAAATTTTACCGTTGAACCTGGCCGGTCCTACCGGTTCACGGTACTGTTTACATATACCGGGCCGGTCCGAATCGGTTCCAACCCCAAAAAATTCAAACGGACCAACCCCCTACCCCTCGAACCCAGCCCGACCCGGCCCTTACTAACCGGTCCGGTCCGGTCCCGGATTATACCAATCCGGTCCGGGGCGATTCCGGTTCAATCCGGCCCGGTTGACACCCTTGATTCTGCTTGAAGTAACCGAATCAAATTGTTTTGTTCCTCTATACTATTATTATTGTTCCTTAAAATAATAGTGTTGTCACAATATACTATTATTATGAATAATATTTGACTTCAGAGTATGAGTCTCATGACACATCCCTTAGGTGATGTGATATCTGTATATGTCAACAATTCATAAGATAGTGTAATAATTGGCATAATAGAAACTCATTCAAATGATCTTTTAAAGAAAAATAAAAAAAGGAGTTTCTTCTTTTCTTTCCTTCCTTCGTTCTTTCATCCTTTCTGTATGTGTAAATAAATAAAAGGTTGATTAAATCAATAGCTGAGAAAAAGTTGCTAGTCCCTTCATGACTGCCTTGTGGCCAAACCTCTACAGCAGATTCACTTGGATACAAATTGCTTGTGTATCGTATCACACGTAGAGCCAACAACTCTCATTAGTTAATTAAGTACTTCATTGATGTGAGTACTTATTTCAAAAAGATATATGCACGAGGCCTTCCTTCTTCTGACCTTAAATTTTAAGAAAGAAATATATTTTAAAAGATATCAACACATCAAATAAGAGTTCAAATAGTAGTAAGAAAGTTAAATCTTATTCAAGAAGTTATTTATTGTCTCAATATTTGATTGATTTGCTATAAATATAAGTTATTATTGTTATGAAATAATATAAAAGACAAGAACAATAACTCAAGAACAAGAGCAAATAGAGAGAATAGAGAGAGAGAAGTATTCTTATTGATACTTACAGATTGTTAGGGGTGATTTACAATGGTAGAGGGCACCTCTATTTATAGGGAGGAGGATAATTTATCTACCAAGAATAGAACTCTAGAATCTCTCTAATTAAAGACATTCACCTTAAATAGAAGTGTATTTATAACACTCCCCCTTGAATGTCTATTCACTGATGTGCCTCGTTAAAACCTTAAAACAAAACCCAATGGGAAAAATTAAAGTAAGAAAAACGAGTACACATGTTTGAATATGCGCCTATTGGTTGCCTCGTTAAAAACCTCGCAAGGAAAACCCGGTGGGACAAAACCTTGTAAGGGAAAAAGAGTGCAACGCGCCTTAAACTCCCCCTGATAAGAACATCAATTTATGTCCTTAAGTCTTCGCATCCCGATCTTGTGAACTAGCTTCTTGAAGGTTGACTTTGGTAGAGATTTTGTGAACAAATCAGCCATATTTTCGCTTGAACGAATCTGTTGAACATTGATATCACCATTCTTTTGAAGATCATGTGTGAAGAATAACTTTGGTGAAATATGCTTCGTTCTATCTCCTTTTATGAATCCTCCCTTCAATTGAGCTATACATGCTGCATTGTCTTCATACAAAGTTGTGGGTAATTTATCACACTTCAAACCACATTTGTCTTGGATATGATGTATTATCGACCTTAACCACACACACTCCCGACTTGCTTCATGAATAGCAATTATCTCGGCATGATTAGATGAAGTAGCCACAATTGATTGCTTAGTCGATCGCCAAGATATGGCGGTTTCTCCACAGGTAAACACATAACCCATTTGAGATCGAGCCTTGTGTGGGTCGGACAAATATCCAGCATCAGCATAACCAACAAGATCCGGGCTGCAATTCTTGCCATAAAATAAGCCCATATCGGTAGTTCCCTTTAGGTACCGCAATATGTGTTTGATCCCATTCCAATGTCTCCTCGTAGGAGCCGAGCTAAATCTTGCTAAGACATTAACTGAAAAGGATATGTCAGGTCTTGTAGTATTTGCAAGATACATTAGTGCGCCAATTGCGCTAAGATATGGTACTTCAGGACCAAGTAGCTCTTCATTCCTTTCTTGTGGTCGGAATGGATCTTTGTTCACATCAAGTGATCGAACAACCATCGGTGTACTTAAAGGATGTGCTTCATCCATGTAAAACCGTTTCAGTACCTTTTCTGTATAGGTAGATTGATGAACAAAAATTCCGTTTGCCAAATATTCAATTTGCAAACCAAGACATAGTTTAGTCTTTCCGAGATCTTTCATCTCGAATTCATCCTTTAGATAATCAATTGCCTTTTGGAGTTCTATAGGGGTTCCAATAAGGTTTATGTCATCAACATATACGGCAAGTACAACAAATTCCGATGTTGTTTTCTTTATAAAAACACACGGGCAAATGGCGTCATTTATATAGCCTTCTTTTAACAAGTACTCACTAAGACGATTATACCACATTCGTCCAGATTGCTTTAGACCATACAAGGATCTTTGCAATTTAATTGAGAACATTTCCCAAGATTTTGAGTTGTGCGCGTTTGGCACCTTGAGTCCATCGGGAATTTTCATGTATATCTCATTATCAAGTGAGCCATAAAGATAGGCAGTAACCACATCCATTAAGTGCATGTCAAGCTTTTCATGGACAGCAAAACTTATGAGATAACGAAAGGTTATCGCATCCATTACAGGCGAATATGTCTCTTCATAATCGACACCAGGCCTTTGAGAAAAACCTTGTGCAACAAGGCGTGCTTTATATCTTTGTACCTCGTTTTTCTCATTTCTCTTGCGTACAAAGACCCATTTATAGCCGACAGGCTTAACACCATTAGGTGTTTCAACTATAGGGCCAAAAACTTCACGTTTTGCCAGCGAATTCAATTCTGATTGAATTGCTTCTTGCCACTTTGGCCAATCCTGTCTTTTTCGACATTCTTCAACAGATTGAGGTTCGAGATCCTCACATTCTTGCATAATGCTAGATGCTACATTATAAGCAAAGGCATTATCCACCACAATATCCACTCGATTAATATTTGCCTCAATATTAATTGGATTTAGGGATACTTCCGTATTTTTCAGAGTCTCGGGCTCAATGGATTCTTCATGAACCTCAGAATTTGTTAAATCATGAGATTCTTTTGTGGTGTCATTTTGATCGTTCTTTTCCTCTTTCTAGGATTTCGATCTTTGGAACCTAATGGTCTGCCACGCTTCAGGCGTGCATTTGACTCATTGGATATGACACTAGATGATTGTCCAACAGGGACATCAATACGGATTGGAACATTTTCCGCGGGAATGTGGGATTTCGTTATCCTTTTCAAGTCCGTAAATGCGTCAGGCATTTGATTTGCTATTCTTTGCAAATGGATAATCTTTTGTACCTCTCTTTCACAAATAGAGTTATGTGGATCAAGATGAGATAATGATGCATTTTTCCACAAAATTTCCCGTTTGGTTTCACCAACTTCTCCCCATAATTTTGGGAAAAGTGTCTCATCAAATCGACAGTCTACAAATCGTGCAGTAAACAAGTCGCCTGTCAATGTTTCGAGGTAGCGAATGATGGAGGGCGATTCAAACCCAACATATATTCCTAACCTTCTTTGCGGACCCATTTTGGTGCGGGATGGCGGTGCAATAGGCACATATACTACGCATCCAAAAATCCTTAAATGGGATATATTGGGTTCATGACCCAAAACCAATTGCAACGGGGAATACTTGTGGTAATTCGTCGGTCTGAGACGAATTAGCATTGCTGCATGTAAGATGGCGTGACCCCATACCGAAGTGGGCAGCCTCGTTCTCATAAGTAATGGCCTTGCAATCAACTGCAGGCGTTTAATTAACGATTCTGCAAGACCGTTTTGAGTGTGAACATGAGCTACAGAATGTTCAACTTTTATCCCGATTGATAAGCAATAATCATTAAATGCTTGGGATGTAAACTCAGCAGCATTATCCAGTCTAATGGACTTGATTGGATTATCTGGAAATTGTGCTCGTAGTCGAATTATTTGTGCCATTAATTTCGCAAACGCAAGGTTGCGTGATGACAATAGGCACACATGAGACCATCTACAGGATGCGTCTATCAAGACCATGAAATACCTAAACGACCCACTAGGTGGGTGAATAGGTCCACAAATGTCCCCTTGTATACGTTCCAGAAACGTGGGTGACTCAGTCCCAACCTTTGTTGGTGATGGCCTGATAATCAACTTGCCTTGATAACACGAAGTGCAAGGATATTCATTATTTGAAAGAATTTTGAAATTCTTTAACGGATGCCCATATGAGCTTTCTATAATCCGTCTCATCATGACCGATCCTGGGTGTCCCAATCGATCATGCCAAAGTACAAAGGTATTGGGATCAGTAACCCTTTGGTTTACTGTTGAATGTGCCTCAATTGCACTAATTCTTGTCCAATACAGGCCACAAGTAAAAGACGGGAATTTCTCAATAACCCTCTTTTGGCCGGAGACATTCTTTGTGATGACGAGATATTCAAGATTATCTTCATCCATTGTCTCAATATGATAGCCATTCCGGCGTACATCTTTAAAACTCAACAAGTTTCTCTTAGACTTGGAGGAGAACATTGCATTCTCTATGATTAACGTCGTGCCCTTGGGCAGAGTTACAATTGCTCTTCCGGAGCCTTCAATCAATTTACTACTTCCAGAGATTGTAGTAACGTTTGCCTTACACATATTTAGTTGGGAGAAATACTTCCTTTCTTTGAGTATTGTATGTGTAGTACATGAATCAATTAGGCAAATACTTTTACAGTTGGATGTTGATCCAAGTTCGCTTTGTGAGATATCCATATTTGCTATCCCATAGTTTGACATACAAAAGAGATACAAGAACATAAGAATAAACAAGTTCAATTCTTTTGTGTCACATAATATTTTCAAAATCTGCTGCTAACAGTTGACTAACAAAATCAGATATGTTATCCATTACTTTGCAGTTTGAAAATTTCAGTTTAAACGTTTTCTTCAGACAATCGATTGTTACTTACAAACAATCGATTGTTGAACATTGACAATCGATTGTTATGCATAGACAATCGATTGTTAGCTATTTTGAAAAAACTTCAGATCACACTGTCTTAAGACAATCGATTGTTATGCATAGACAATCGATTTGTTGGCTATTTTGAAAAATTTCAGAGCACACTGTTTTAAGACAATCGATTGTTAAGTATAGACAATCGATTGTTGGCTATTTTGAAAAATTCCAGACCTCACTGTTTCAAGACAATCGATTGTTAGACAAAGACAATCGATTGTGGATGATTTTTGAAAAATTCCAGATTACACTGTCTTAACGACAATCGATTGTTTGACAAAGACAATCGATTGTGGATGATTTTTGAAAAATTCCAGATTACACTGTCTTAACGACAATTGATTGTTAGACAAAGACAATCGATTGTGGATGATTTTTGAAAAATTCCAGATTACACTGTCTCAACGACAATCGATTGTTAGACAAAGACAATCTATTGTTGATCAATTATTTTTCAGTTTTAATGCGAAAATAGTAGATAATCGACTAGTTTTTCAGGCTAGTCGATTACCCTACTGGAAAATAAAAAATTTTATTGATATTTGAGCATATTGAAGATATTCTAAAGAACTACTGCTAACATTGGATCATGAACTAACTAATACGAGCTAATACTAATGACTATTAGTTTATTCACTAACTAATACAAATAAGTAGAACAAAATCAAATAACTCCATTTTCTTTCATCACGGACCCATCGCCGATTAGGTGGTCTATTTTCCCCTCGGGTTGCTCAAAGAAGTCTGCCACATCCAGGTGGGTGATGTCCTCATTGTCGTCATAGACAAAATTTTTTTCAGGGCCTTTTCTCTTTCGAGATGCTTGATAAAGGTCAACCAAGTGTCTTGGTATACGGCAAGTCTTTGACCAGTACCCTTTCCCACCGCAACGATAACATATAGTTTCTGAACCATTTTCCTTAGGATCTTCATGAACCCGTTTCTGCTTTCGGCGGTTATCTCTCTTTGGGGGGTGACGGACTTCATTGGAATTTCTTCCTTGTCTACGTCCCTGGCTATGACCCCGTTTACGACCATGACCATGGTCCTTTTCATGTTTGGCATAATGAGAGTGCACCTTATCTGCTTCAGGCAGTGGTGTAGACCCAGTGGGTCGATTTTCATGATTTCTCATGAGCAGGTCATTATTTCGCTCAGCCACTAGTAGAAGAGAAATCAGTTCAGAGTACTTTGTAAAGCCTTTCTCTCTGTACTGTTGTTGCAGTACTATATTGGAGGCATGAAACGTTGTAAACGTTTTCTCAAGCATATCATAATCGGAGATATTATCCCCGCATAGCTTCAATTTAGAAGTAATTCTGAACATAGCAGAATTATATTCAGAAACGGACTTAAAGTCCTGGAGCCTCAGATGAGCCCAATCATATCGTGCTTGTGGCAGAGTGACCAACTTCAGGTTGTCATATCTCTCCTTTAAGCCGTTCCACAAGACGAGTGGATCCTTGACGGTGAGATATTCAATCTTCAAACCTTCATCAAGGTGGTGGTGCAAGAAAATCAAGGCCTTCGCACATTCTTGGGTGGATGCTTTTTCTCTATCTTTGATGGTGTCTCCGAGACCCATAGCATCTAAGTGGATTTCAGCATCCAACACCCATGTCATGTAGTTCTTGCCCGAAATTTCAAGGGCAACGAACTTTCTTTTCGTAATGTCAGACATAATCGAAAATTAAATTAGGAAGAGGGAAATACCTTAGATTTCTCGAGAATGGTTCTTGAGATGGTAGAGTCTCGTGCTGATAACGTGTTATGAAATAATATAAAAGACAAGAACAATAACTCAAGAACAAGAGCAAATAGAGAGAATAGAGAGAGAGAAGTATTCTTATTGATACTTAGAGATTGTTAGGGGTGATTTACAATGGTAGAGGGCACCTCTATTTATAGGGAGGAGGATGATTTATCTACCAAGAATAGAACTCTAGAATCTCTCTAATTAAAGACATTCACCTTAAATAGAAGTGTATTTATAACAATTATTTTGCTTTTTAACTATTTTTAAGATCCAATCATACCGACAAGAAAGATATCAAAAAAGAAAAATAGAGAAATGATTAATTTTTTTCATGCGATTAATATTCAATAATTATTGATTTTTACTTAGAAAGTATGAATTTTAAAATTATTTATATATAATTTAATAACTTAAATATCTGATATAATTAGTGTTTGCGCATTCGCGCAGCCACTTATACTGGTTATATATTAGAAGTGACAATAGAAGTGGGATGGTTATATATTAGAAGTGACAGTAGAAGTGGGACGAATATGGCACTATGTAATTGTAGAAACAGCTATTTTAATTGTACTGTAAAGTTGAGACGATATATCATCAAATTGGGAGTCAATTTATCCCTCTCCATAGGAAGACATGTACAACACTATTGCCAAACATGTGTACAATTTTCTTTTTCATGAAACACGTGTACTGTATCTTTAAAATTAGGAATAATTCTTGGTAGTTAGATGGAAATTCGTTCTTTCCCTTCTTGCTTTTGTTCTTTCGAGTTCCTGTCATGTTGCTCTCTTTGACAGGAACTCCAACGACTGTGTGTTGGGTTTTGCAAGCTATTACTTTATTTCTACTGGTGTAACCACAATCAGCTGGCTGTGTCTTAGTTTCTATTCTTTTCGATGTAATTTCTTGCTAGAATTTTGCATGGATGTCAAATGTCAATAATTGTCAACCATAGTTCTTCGTTGTCTTTGATATGTGTTTCGCCCTTGCTATTGCGACACAACTAGGTGAGTATATAGATTTTGATTCATCTTCATCCTCTATTTTCTCTAACAGATTACTGGCTTAGACATCTTCATTCTACTTCTGAAATTCTCTATGGGTTTGGGCCTCTTGAAGTGTACCATTTTGTATCTTTTGATAGATAAATCCTTATTTTTCCTCTTTGTCATTTCTTTATGTTTCTTGGTGAGTTTTGTACATGAATTTGACTACCTGTTCAAACTCCTCTTATGAAAATTCTCTATACATAGGTGAGCGCTCTACTATGCAGACAATTGGTACCAAGAATTATTCCTAATTTCTAAAGATACAATATACGCGTTTCATGGAGAAGAAAATGGTACACATGTTGGCAATAGTGTTGTACATGTCTTCCTATGGAGAGGGATAAATCGACTCACAATTTGAAGATATATCGTCCCAACTTTACAGTACAATTAAAATAGCTTTTTGTACAATTACATAGTGCCATGTTCGTCCCACTTCTACTGTCACTTCTAATACATTTATAGTAGCACGTGATTTTTCCCCGAAGCCCATTATTCTCAAAAACTCAAACAAGATAATTTCTCTATTATTTTAGGATTAATTAGTAATTTTGTTTATTTTTAAACAGAATATAAAGAATAGGGGTGTTCAAAACCGATCCGAAACCGAAAATCGAAGTTTAACGGCTTAACGGCTTAACGGACGGGGAACGGATTGAATTTCTTTTATTAACGGCTTATCGGTTTGTGGATGGATTATTCAATTTTCTTAACAGCTAATCCGTTAACCCGTTAAGAATATAAATATTATTTATGTATGTATGTATGTATGTATATATATATATATATATATATATTAAATATAAAAAAACTAAAACCCTTGAAAATGATTAACAAAAGTTTATTTCTACTTCTAAGCATTTTATTTTCGGGATCTAGAAATTTTTTGGTTCTATTTTTAATTTATTTTTGGTTGTAATCCTCCTGTTTGGCAACATGCCGGAGATGGTAAAGCTAATTTCCTAATCACGAAAACCAAATTGAGTGGCTCTGGCAAAGAAAATTGAATGCATCATATTGCTTCTAAAATATTATTTTTTATGGCAATTCATTATTTCTAAGACGAGGAGAATAAGAGATATTTAGTGAACATGTATATTAGGCCGATAAACCGCTTATTAACCGCCCTATAAGAGCTAACCCGATACCAATCTGCTCGATATCTTATCGGGTGGCTAACGGATTAATACATTTAAAAGACGATAATTGTTAAGCCAAGCCGTTAAGAGTAAAAAAGCCGCCCAATTCCCCCGATAAACACCCTTAATAAAGAAAATGACAAAAATGATTCTTTGCATTAGTTCCCGAGCTGGACTGGATCGGGGTGGCTTGGGCTGTGGGTTGGATGGATTAGAACAGGTATTGGGCTGGAAATGGGTGGGATTTTGATTGGTCTAGGCCACATTAACAACCTAAATTGGGTCTCTAATAAAGACCACTCTTTTTAATTTGTTTTTCTCTTTTTATTTCTTTTATTTGTATTTATATTATTATTATTATTATTATTATTTTTTGGAGCTGTCACACCTCCTTTTCACTACACCCGCAAGGATATAAAAGAGTTTTTTCAATTAAAGGACAATCAAAATAGAATTTATTGTTATTTATTCTGAGTCGCCACTTGGGAAATTAATAGTGTCCTAAGTCATCGGTTAAATCCCGAACCGAGAAAAAATATGACTTTGTTAGCAGCCCGCAGACCAGAAATTCGAGTAAGAAATTCTATTAACCTGAGAGAAGGTGTTAGGCATTCTCGGGTTTCGTGATTCTAACACGATCGCTCAACTGTCATATTTGATTTTATTTGATTCCAAAACATGTTCTTGCTTATGTGCTTTTTAATTTTAAATCGTTATTATTATTATTTTAACAAGAATTACAACATCATGAAAATGCGTCTCCAACCACGTCACGTCAATGCACCCGTAGTTGTCGACACATTTCGACTTCATTGAGATTTGGATTTGGGTCACATACACGTGCACCCAAATTTAGAAAGGTAATATTATTAAAGTGCACGCCTAAAGAGACTAATACGTTATTATCTTTGGGGAAGGCCACGAAATTCGCTAAACCGCCTATCCCGAAGTCCAAGCATTTTAACGTAATCATTTATTAAAGGCCCCATAATTTATGTATTTTTGTTTGGCGTGGCTCGTCTAATTATTAGTATTTAAAAGTCCATCCTAAAGCAATTATGGTTTATTTGTCTCTAATAATAAAAGAAAGAGTCCTAATTAATTAATACTGTTCACACGCTACAACATTTCGGTCCATGATTTTCATTAGAGTCTCATCAATTCCCTTTTGGGCCTCAAGTCTAGCCCAGGAAGAAAATATATCCATCAGATTCATGAAGACTTGTGCGAGTTGCCTTCAGCCTCACAATTGACAATTAGGTTTAGCAATGACAAATTTGAAAACACCACAGATTTTAGGTCAAATCGAATTTAATATTACAGCTCAATTTCCTTGTTTACTAATCTATTGGTGACCTCCTAAATATCGTTGAGGGTGGAAACGAACCGGAAACAGAAACATAATTTAACAGAAAAATATTTCGTATACAGGAATTTCAAGTGACTACACTAAGCGGCTAGATTATATGAATCTATTAACATTGACACGAGCAGGTTCATGACCCAAATTAATTTGCTAATATTACCTACTGCAATTCAAAAGGGCTTGGGACATACATTAAGCTTGAAATTAAACTTGATGTGACCATCTTATGCTGGTTTTAAAGTCAATTACAAATCCAAACTGTTTTCTGATTTTTATTGTTTTTTGTTGTTTTTGGTTTTTTGAGGGTTTTAAGATATGAAATTCAAATTGGGAAGATCAGATCTGAAGAATAATTTTGGGAGGAGTTTTTGGAGCTAAAAACTTGTGTATTAAGGCATGGGGCATGCCTTTATATAAGTAGGAAAGGGGTAGGAAAGTTCTAGAACTCACTCCCCCCAGATAAAACCTGAAATTTCCTCCTCCCTCACATGTAACCTCCCCCAGCCTTATCTTCTACATTCCCTCTATTATTATTTCCCAAATTACCCTTTTAGATCTTAAAAATTACTAAACTTATTCAGCCCCCTTCCACCCTGGTCTATTAACTCTAACCTTCTAAACTAACCATGGTTAAATCAATATTTCTAAAAGTCGAACAGCTAAAATCAAACAAATCCTAAGAGTTGAACTAACAAGGATATTAATTCTAAAACAGTGCATGACCAAGTAAAATAACACTGAAAATTGAAGTAAACTAACAACAGTAATCATTTAATTGAAATCAAACAAAAAGAAAATTTGAGCATAACAGAATTAACGAAACATCAAAACAGAACGGAATAAAATAAAAAAATAAGACTAAATTGATCATAACCCTAGACGAATACTAAATCGATACTAATTATTATATTAATCGACACGTCCTTAATGATACTTAAGATAAGAGAACAAAGCAACAACAACAACAAAAAAAAACAAGAGAGGGAAGGGCAGTACAGTGATGGAATGCAACTGAGAAAAACGACGAGATGAAGTAAACAAAAACGGAAACAGGGCAAAGAAAAGAAACGAGATGAAATACCTAACAAAGAAAGCAAATGGCTGACTTGGATGAACTCTGATGTCTTCAATTTGAGTCGAAACAAATATTAACCGGGTGTTCTCAACGAAAACACACGACCAATATCGTTTCGAGCCCTATCGCTCAAAGGAAGCTGATAAGTTTTGCAGATTTCTTCTTCTTCACTCTCAGATTCGAACAGACCGATTTGGAGAGATTTTGGGCAAAAAGGACGATGGATTAGGGTTGATGGAAGGATGATGGCCGCGTGGATGAGATTTGGGGTAATTGAAGCTTTTCTCTGATGGAAATGGCGGAACATGAATCGCTAGGGTTTGGTATAGTGAGGCATATGAGAGAGATCGGGGGGGGGGGGGGGTTCTATTTGGTCTTAGGTTAAAAGGTAATTCTGACAATTTTAATCAAAATGAGGATGTGTTCTAGGCCGTCCGATTATATGGGATTAATGGCTCGGATCACATGGAGGATAAATAGTATCGTTTTAGAAGGGGGAAGGGCTGGACTGGGTTAGGAGATATTTGTTCCTGAGCGGGTGGAAATGATTTGGTCCATACGAAATAAATTAAAATTAGGCCAAGGTAGCCCTTTTTTTATGTGTTTTCCTTTTTCTTTGTTCATTTGTTTTCTTTTTCTCTTTTTCTTATTTTGTTTTTATATATTTTTAAATTTTTGTTAAAATGACAAATAAGAAGTCAAAGACCAAATTGACTCTAAAATTATATTATTTAATTTTCAAAATTAACTAATTTCTAATTTTTAAACTAAAATTTAAGACAAATTCTAAAAATTGAAAATAAAAATGCAAAGAACCATTTTTTGCCATTTTCTTTATATGTAAACAATTTTAACTACTAATTAATCTTAAAAATATGAAATTAAATCCCAAACAAATGCCAAGTATATTTTTGTATATTTTCCATATGGATTAAAATGCACGAAAAAAAAAATACACACAATTAACAAAAGATAAAAAAAATTCACAAAATTGTAAAATAATAAAGAAATTATTGTATTTGAATTTTTTTGGAAATAATTCATAAATAAGGAAAAAATCACGTGCTCACAGCTGCCCCTCTTTGTTCGAAAATACGAAGAGTTATTGTGGAAATATAAGTGAGCGGAAACGAGCGATTTTTGCCCGTTTGAACATTCCGTGTGGAGCATTTTTGAAAAGTTTGACCGCGCCCTGCTTTTGAGGTTGCCTACATATCCTGGGCTAAACAGGAATCAGGTCAGTGAAGTTCGGGAGTGTCTGGTAGCTGGGACTACTAGGAGCCGTGATTTCACTACGATTGTTGCTGCTACTGCTTGCTGACCTCCCTTATTACACCATGTGAAAAATAAAAAGAAGCTAAACTAGCTATGCTCTATGAATTACAAAAGTCCTATATAAATTCTTCCAACTTGATCTTGTATTTTTTTTTTGCCTTGTTGTCTTGTGTTCTCATGGTGAAATCCATTGTTGCCACTTCGAATTGTAAACTGAGATGTTGTCCATTCTCTTCAAACTGTTGAACTTGAATGTATTCCTCTGCTATACGGGCAGTCTCCCGACTTCAAAACTTGAACTTGAATGTATTCCTTCGTTCTGTAGGCGGGCTCCTAACTTCAAAACTTGAAGTTGAATTGTAATACCTCTATTCTCCAGGCGGGCTCCTAACTTCACAAAACAAATACAACAAAGAAAACTTTCTGCCCTAGTTTGAAAACTGGGTACATGTTACTAGATGAGAATTTAAAACTAAATCTTGAATTGTAATACCTCTATTATACAGGCGGGCTCCTGACTTCTGCGCTTGAATGTATTCCCATACTTTCCAGGCGGGCTCCTGATTGCAAGATAGAAAAAAAAAAGAATTTGAAAATTAAAACTTAAATTGTACTCCCTTATTCTCTAGGCGGACTCCTGACTGCTATGCTTGAATGTATTCTCATGCTCTCCATGCGGGCTCCTGACTTTGTTCTCCAGGCGGGCTCCTGACTTCAAAACTTGAAATTTATTCCCATGCTCTCAAGGCGGGCTCCTAACTTCTAAACATAAAAGTATTCCTATGCTATCCAGGCGGGCTTCTGACTTAAGAAAAAGACAAAGCAAAGAATTTGAAAACTAAAGCTTAAATTGTACTCCCTTATTCTGTAGGCGGGCTCCTGACTGCTGCGCTTAAATGTATTTTCATGCTCTACAGGCGGGATCCCGACTTCTGAACTTGAAAGTATTCCCATGCTATCCAGGCGGGCTCCTAACTGCTGACTTGGAATGTATTCCCTGCTCTCCAGGCGGGCTCCTTACATCACAAAATAGACAAAACAAAGAATTTGAAAGCTAAAACTTAAATTGTACTCCCTTATTCTCCAGGCCGGCTCCTGACTGCTACGCTTGAATGTACTCCCATGCTATCCAGGCGGGCTCCTGACTTCAAACTTGAAATGTATTCCCATGCTCTCCAGGAGGGCTCCTAACTTCAAAACATACGAAAACAAGGAAATTTTGTTGCCCCAGTTTGGTAGCCGGGCACGTGGGTGAGTGTTACTGAGTCATAAACCAATTATTACTAAGAATTTGAAAGCTAAGTCCTATTATCAATGAAGGCCCTGACAATGTCTACTTGAATTTTATTCTAAACATGCCAAGTTTGAGACCAACTTACATTCCTCTATGTTATTCCTCACTAGCTTGTATTTTAATCAAACATCGCTTTGCGGTCAAACCTGATTACTTCTGGTTTTTCCCTAATGGAGAGTTCCTCCGGAGCAACCAATTTTATTTCCCATGTTTCAATCAAAGAAAATTCCGTCAATTTAAAATGGTGGTTAGTTGATGGCATTCTTTGCTGAAAATCCTTCCACCGCATTTCTTTGTCTTGACCGGCTTCCCTGCACTGGTCTTGAACAACTTGACTTTCTGACTGACTCTCAAACCCCTGTCTTTTGACAACCTGAGTGTGTTGTACCCCTACTGTTGTTTCACACCTTGGACCCCTATATATGAACCTTTACATTTCCCTCGACATTTCCCAATCATTCCACCGATGAAACTTCTGATGATTCCCTATATTTCACCATATTACGTAGTCTTTGATGCATTCTAACCACGTTGTGCTTTACAATTTCTGGAAAGTGGTAGTGAGCTTTGAAATCCTTTCCCACTTGCTTTGAACACGACTGATATTGAAACATCTTAGACAAATAATACCCCCAAAAGAAAAAATGAAATGCAATGATTTTTGAGTTAAGGATGAGAATAATCCAAAACCGGATGACTACTAAAAAAGAAAAGGGAAAGAAACTTATATGACCAGAACCACTGGTATCAATGGCTATGACATGCATTTCAAACTAATCGACCCAATCTGTCCAACTAACCAGCTCTTGGTCGCTACACTTTGTTGCTCCTAAATTTCCATCACTTGATTACTTTACCCAAACCTTAACCTTGTTCATCATGCGGTGCCTCGAAACAGTTTTCCACGAGAAGACCTCTCTCATTTGTTCATTTCTTAACTAACTTTCACCTAAAGGTTTATGTGAGGGTTTTCACCAATAAGACTCTCTCATTCTTCAATTTCTTTTAGCTCCCGTCACCTTATGGTGCCTGTGAGGGTTTTCACCAATAAGCCTATCACATTTTTATTTTTCTTTTCTTGATTGAACCAGAGTGTTGCCCCATCATGAATTACCTTTACCTGGTTGACTTGGCATTTCTTAAAGATTTATCAGAAGGTCTTCCTTTGGACCGTAATGTGGCTTTTGGACAGGGTTAGAAAAGAACAGTATAAAGTGTCACGCCCCAATTCCGAAGGCATGACCGGAACTCAACCGGGTATCCCCGGTCGAGTAGACCTGGGTGCCTTTCCTATCCCCCACGCGTTAACCCACATTATTCAATTTTAATTATCCAAAAGATAATAAATTTTTGCAAACGAAAGAACATATGATTTTTCTCTTATTTCCACACATTATGATTAATAGGGAACATATTTTACATGTTTTACAGTGCCCAAGACATACACCCTTATATATAAGTTCTAACCCACACACCACTGTCTACGGAGCATCTAAAGAAAGATAGTACAACACTTGCCGGAGACAAGGCCCCGCCTATGCCTTTACAAAAGGACACAAGACTCCAAAATACAGCAACATAAGTGGCATGACCACACAAGGCCCCGGAAGGAAAGGGGCTCACCAACACGAATACTGCCTATAGAGAGGAGGATGAGATACGAACGGTGAAATGGAGTGCCTGCCACGGATCCACCTACAATAATAACACGAATGCAGCACCCTCGGCAAAAGGGACGTCAGTACATTTGAATTGTACTAGCATATATGAACAAATTCTGTCCCAAGTAAACTCAAGCCAAATTGCATATACAAGTATAGAACTGAACAACAATAGTACAAGTACAACCATGGAGCAAAAACCAAACATATCACAACAATTTATTCAAGTAGTCACATAAAAGGGCAATCAGTGCCCCACAGATTACAAACTCTCGTGCTGTCTCCTTTCACATTTCCACATTTATCATTTCATGATTCATATTCATATCAATAGTGATAATGGATCACATTTTCCACCCTTATTGCCTCGTACACCCTTATTACCTCGGCCACCCTTATCACCATAACCCACACCTTATTTCACCGTGTTGCGTCGCGCAACCCGACCCTGCCTGACAGTTTTCAATTCACAACAACAGACAACACAATAACAAATACAAGGAATCAACTATGGCACATTGTTAACATACAACCACAACAAGGATAATGAGATCCCATAACTAGCAACAACAATTTCTCATGTTCATAAAATTGGTACACAGTTTAGATCATCACAACAGTTATTCACAACTAATCACACACGTTGTTAAAAGAATACCCCTAGGAGATAAACCTAGAGAAATGGCTCTCGACGCAAATTAGCAGCCAATAGAACAGTGCTCAATTCCGGCGCACAATAGCAAGGCGAAATTGTCGCCGGAAATGGCCAGAAAGAGACGGAATGGTGCTCCGACGACTGCTGCTGTTCCTCCCAAGCTTGTTATACCTGCGCATGGAGTTACTACATCACTTGAACCATTGACATTCGGAAATTTCCTTCCTCAAAAGTACCAATCGAAGGAAAATTTGCATGCAGATAAAGAGAAGGCTAGATCGAAGGGTAATGAAGTGGCGATTGAAGCAACTGCAAGGAGATTACAATTTTCAGCAGTATTGGATCCACCAGTACCAGTACCTGTTGAAGTAATTGAACCAGTAAAACCTAAACCAACTATTGTAGAGGTAGTCAAAGGCAACAGTGACATGCAGAAGGGTAAGACTCTCTCCTTTGTTCCTCCTACTTTGCGCGATGGGAAAAAAGTTGTGAAGATATGTGAAGAAGATTTGGAATTGCAATTAGAGTATTGGAAAAATGCTTTGATTGGATTTGTAATTGGAGATCGACCTAATGAACAAAACATGGAGAATTTTGTCATGCATGTTTGGAATTTTGTTTCCAAACCAGAAATTCTTGTTCATTCTGAAGGATATTGTATATTCAGATTCAATAGTATTGAAGATAGAGATGCAGTCATGCAATATGGTCCCTACGCATTTAGAGGTAGGCCTATGGTGTTAAGACCATGGGAGGTGGATTTCAGTTTTCAGGCAAGCATTCTAAGCACAGTTCCTATATGGATCCGATTCCCAGGATTACCTGTGGGATATTGGTCTGCAGAAGTATTAAGTAAGCTGGCAAGTGCGATTGGGAAACCATTGTATACTGACAAGTATACTGCTTACTATGATAAAATCTCCTTTGCTAGAGTACTTGTTGAAGTTGATGCTGCTTATGATCTTCCAGATGAATTGGAACTTGAAACTCCTTATGGCCCTAAAATTCAAACTGTGGAGTATGATTGGAAACCTACCTTTTGTAATCATTGTCTTAAGTTTCGTCATAAGGAAATTGAGTGTTGGTACTCTTCTGATAACTCAACAAAACACAAGGAGGAACCTGAGAACACCAGAAAAGTAAATGATGGAGATGAGAAGCAAGGAAAACAGAAAAAGAAGGAATGGATTGTTAAGAAGCATGTGCCAACTGAAGCAGTTCAAAAGCCAGCAGATCAGGAGATTGAACAGGAGGCAAGTGTGCCAATTGAAGTACAAAGTGCTATGCAAAAGGAGCAAGGTAGTATGTTGCAGGGGATAGAAAGTATGCAGCATCATGAACAGCAGACAAATGGAAAGCAATTGACAGATATCACTACTAAAAGTGGTGAGCAGGTGGATGTTGCAGGGGATAGAGGCAAGGCAACTATGGAAGTAAAGAATGGAGGGCAACAATTTGATCCAGGACCCTCTTACATTCTAGCTGATGAGAATCCATGATAGTGGTTACTTGGAATATTAGGGGACTTAATCAGTCTCCTAAACAGAAGGAATTGAAGCAATTCCTTACTGATAAAAAAGTAGATGTAATTGGTATACTTGAAACTAGAGTTAAGGAGCATAAATCTAAAAAGATCTTTGATAGAATTGCAAAAGGTTGGAAATGGCAATGCAATTATGCTAGGGCTATCAATAGAAGAATATGGCTATTATGGAGGGCTCACATACAGGTTCACATAACAACAATATCAGACCAATTTATTCACTGTTTTATTGAGGATACAAGGAGTGTAATCAAAATTCAGTTTACTGTTGTCTATGCATTTAATACTGCAGTCCTTAGGGAACAATTGTGGAGAGACCTGAGAACAATTCCTATAAATCAGCAAGATGCATGGCTTATTAGTGGAGATTTCAACTGTATTCTAAGCTCTGAAGATAGGCTAGGATCTCCAGTTACTGAAGCTGAAATAAGAGATTTTAAAGGCATGGTTGATGACTTGCAATTGACTGCTGTAAGAGCAACAGGGTGGCATTATACGTGGACTAACAAACAAGACTCTGATTCAAGAGTTTATAGCAAAATAGACTGGGCTTTTGGTAACTATCAATGGTTACAGCAGTTTGGGCATTTGGAAGCAGATTATATGAATCCTCTAATATCTGATCATTCTCCTATTTTGATCAAGTTTGGTGTGTATAAGCCATTACACCCCAAACCTTTCAGGCTTTACAACAATGTTATGGAGCATGAGCAGTTTCAAGATATTGTTGAGAAAGTGTGGAACAAGGAGTATCAGGGTTCACATATGCAGCAAATCTGGAGTAAGTTGAAGGCACTAAAGCAGAATCTAAAAGGCTTAAATGAATACTTAGCCAAATACAAGCAGCAGATTACTCTGACAAGGGAGAGACTTGACATTCTTCAAATGCAAATGAAGAATAATTGTCTTTCACAGGAGCTGATTGATGAAGAAAGATGTTTACTTGAAGAGCTTGAAAAGTGGAATACTGTGGAGGAGCAAGTAATGAGGCAGAAGTCTAAAGCTACATGGATTGATTGTGGAGATGCAAACACCAGATATTTTCATGCACAACGGAGGATAAGAACAGGTCAGAATAATATTACATCCATCTATACAGACACATGTATCAAGTTAGCTGAGCCTATTGTAGTGGAGCAGGAATTTTTAAAGGTATTCCAATCATTAATGGGAGAATATACTACTGAGATTTCTTGTGTGGATACTAACATAATGAAAGGAGGAAGATATCTCACAATTGACCAACAACATGAGCTTATCAAACCAGTTACTTTGGAGGAAATTACTGCAGCTGTTGCAGAGATGCCTAGGGATAAGACACCTGGAGTTGATGGATTTCCTATTGAATTCTTTACTAAGAGCTGGAGTATAGTAAAGCATGATGTGTTTGCTGCTACTAAGGAGTTCTTTGAGACAAGCAAGATGCCAGACATGATTAATACTACTGCAATAGCATTGGTGCCTAAGGTTAAAACTCCTATCACTGTAAAGGATTATAGGCCAATTGCTTGTTGTACTACAATGTATAAGATCATTTCCAAAGTTATTACAAGAAGGATAAAGGGAATTATTGGAGAATTGATTGGTCCTGCCCAATCTGCTTTCATTGAGGGAAGAAGCATTATGGATAATATCTTGCTGAGTCATGAAATATTCAAAGGATACACTAGGAAAGGGGTTTCACCTAGATGTGTTCTTAAAGTGGATCTAAGGAAGGCATATGATACTTTAGAATGGAGATTCTTGAAGCAAATTCTTATTACATTGGGCTTTCCTGCCAAGTTCACTGGATGGATAATGGCTTGTGTATCTTCTGTTTCTTATTCTCTAGTAATGAATGGTGGCCTTACTAAGCCATTCAATGCTAAGAGAGGTATAAGGCAAGGGGATCCTATGTCTCCTTATCTGTTTGTCTTGGCCATGGAGTATTTAAACAGATTGCTTCAGCAACTTCACAAGGATGGAAACTTTAACTTCCATCCTAGATGCAGGAAACTTAATATTTCACATGTATGCTTTGCTGATGATCTCTTAATGTTCTGTAGGGCTGACATGGTATCTATTCAGATTCTACACAACACTCTCCTTATATTTTCAACAGCTTCTGGTCTGCAGGCAAATGTGAGCAAGAGTGCTATCTATCTTGCTGGTGTTACAAGGGAAAATAGGGAGGAAATTATTCAGGCTTTAGGCTTTATTGAAGGGCAGCTTCCATTCAAATATCTTGGAGTTCCTCTGGACTCTAAGAAATTAGCTATTCATCATTACTTGCCACTCATTGAAAAGATTACAGCTAGAATTACTTGTTGGTCAGCAAAGTTACTTTCCTATGCTGGAAGAGTTCAACTGATCAAGGCAGTGGTATTTGGAATGCAAACTTATTGGGCACAGGTGTTTATCATTCCTAAGAAGGTTTTAAAAGCTATAGAGGTTGTGTGTAGATCATACTTATGGATAGGGAAAGCAACAGTTTCAAGAAGGGCTCTTGTGGCTTGGGAAAAGGTTTGTCAACCTATCTCAGCTGGTGGCTTAAATATAATGAGACTGGATATATGGAATAAAGCTGCTGTAGTAAAACTACTTTGGGACTTGGCTAGAAAAAAGATTGTCTATGGGTTAGGTGGGTACATGCTTACTATATCAAGAATAGAACACTTGAAGCAGTTACTGTTCCATCCAATTCCTCTTGGGTGGTGAAGAAGATACTGAGTTGTAGCTTAATGGTGATGGGGACTGCTCAACTTCAAGGCAATCTGATGATCAGACTGCAAAGTGTATGTAAGCTTGGGAAGTTTCATATTCATAAAATGTACACTGCACTATTGCCTCAGCTCCCTAAGGTAACATGGAAGAATATAATGCTTGTCCCTACTGCTCTTCCTAAACATAAATTCATAACTTGGTTGGCAGCTCATCAGAAGCTTCCCACTATAGAGAGGCTTCAGTATATGGGAATTCAAGTTCCAACTGCCTGTATATTTTGCCAATACTTTGCTGAAGATTTCAGTCATCTATACTTTGAATGTGCCATTACTAGTAGAGTATGGAGAAGAATTTGTATATGGTTGGGCCATACTAGAAACATTGGATGCTGGGAGGATGAATTGAAGTGGATTTGTAGCAAAGTCAAAAGCAAAAATTGGAAACAAGCCATTACTGCCACATCATTTGTAACCACTGTTGCATTGCTGTGGAGAAGTCGAAATTTAAGCAGATTTGAAGACAAGAGATTTGATGAAGATCAGTGTTGTAAGGAGATAGCAATCTTAATACATGCAAAGAATAGGAAATGTAAGAGGTGGAAGGATGAGTTACAAATGCTCAATTTTTATCCTTAGATTTGGTTGTGAAGATGAACTACTTAGCATTGTTAATTGAATAGGAATAGTTAGAGTTGAGAAAGTAGAAATTGTATATAAATGAGTAGTAGGAGTCCATACTACTACCATAGGACTACATTGTATACTTTTCGAATATCAATATAAGTTGACAGTTAAGTTTAAAAAAAAAAAAATCACACACGTTGTTCCAAAATATTTCCATTTCCACTTTTCCACAATATTCCTATTTCCATTGTTCCATATTGTTTCCATTTCCATTATTCCACATTATTTCCATTTTCGTTGTTCCATTTACAAGTTCCATAAAATTCACCACAAGGTATTACCACACAATCATACAACACAAAAGCTTCACATGATTCTCACATGAATATCTACCATCAACAATAGCATAGGGCGATTTCACAAGGATCACAGTTAGCCATATATACCTGAAGTTGAGTTTTCCCCTTTAAACCTTTAGTCCAATTTGCCAAGCAATCAAGAAGTCAATCTAGTTCATGAACAACACTTAGGTTTTAGAAATTTAAACTCATAGTTACTACCCAATTCCCTTTTTAAATGATTTTTGAGTTTTGAAGGCATGCATGAATATTTTATGAAGAAAATTCAAAGCAAGTGTAGTGGGTTCCTTTTCCAAGCTTGATTTCGAAATTAGGGGGAAATGGGTTAGAGATTTTACCTGAGAAATACGCTCCAATGATCTTGAAAGACTAGATGATGAAGGATTTACTTTCTCCCTCAAGAACCCTCTCTCCCTCTCTCTTATTTTTGTTCAGAAGTGTGTCAAAATGAGAGAGAAGGTGTTTTAATAAAAGGTAGGTCTGGTCTTAAATGTTAGAAAAATACCAGGCGAACACAATCTGCGACACGATCTGCGATCGCAGAATAGACATGCGGTACGAAAAATTGACTGCAGAAATGGCTCAAATCTCAAACCTCTCGAGTGAATGCGATAGATATGCGGTCTGCATTTGCGTTCTGCAGTCGCAGAATGCACCACAGAACTGACCTTCGAATTTCCTCAGGGACAATATGCGATCACTCTACGGTCCGCATATTGATTGTGTGATCACAGATTTGACCGCATTTTCAACATCAAAATTTGTTAGCTCTCTGATTTAATCTGTGATAGGAATGCATTCCGCATAGCTGATCTGCGACCGCATCCTTGACCGCATTTTGACCGTTTCTGGAAAAACATCGATTTCGCATTTTTTAGTTCAAAACAGTAAAAATTATCCGATCCGCATAGGTGGACTCGACTCTATTAGTTGCTAACATCTGAGCACTCATTTCACGGGGCCTTACATCCTCCCCCGCATAAGATCATTCGTCCTCGAATGACGACTTGGGAACCCAATGAGTTTGGAAACATGATATGCAAGTTTCTACACCTTTTATTAACTTTCAAGTTTGTTTTAGAAAAATTTTGCTAGAGTTTCCTTTGTTATATGGACATCACCACCTGTCAAAGAATCCCCAAAACACATTCCCAGGCATTGCTACACAACCTTACTACCTTTATAACAGTTGTAAAATTCATAATCCTTACACTTGCACATATTCAACCTCTTGATACACTTTTAACCATTTGGCACATAACATATAATCAAATTAAGCAGTTATCTGCACTATTAAAGCCATCCACCTATCACAAGGGTACGACACAGTTATTCACTTCAGTAAAATTCCTCCATGCAAAAACTAATCATTACACAATTAGAACACTTTCATACACAGTCTCCACATAAAATTAATTATTACTTCCATACATCCTCTTACCATGAGAGCACAAAACTTCCATTACCAAAAAGGACTGCTTATTGTTCAAATGATCACAACACATGAATTTTTTTAGCACAAATTGGAGAAACTACAATAATAAGGCACTTGGAAAGAGCAGGGATGACTCTTACACCTAATAGAACACAACACTAGCTCTCCTAGGGACAAGATTTGCATGATTCCAAATAGATGGGGATATTTCATCTTCATCTCATCTTCCCCCTCCCATGTGGCTTCCTCGACTTGCTGGTTTCGCTACAACACTTTAACTGAAGCAATCTCCTTGTTCCGCAACTTTTGGACTTGCCTATCAAGATGAGAACAAAAACGTTACTCATTCCAAAAGAAAGCAAGAACGCTTCCTTTCATTAGTTTGAATAGTTAGACATTAGTTTGAAGGGTTGGAGATCAGAAACTATTTTTTACGGAAAAGGGTCAGAACTGCCCCTAACGTATTGACGCCAGTTTAAAAATGACCTCCGTTAAACTATTTTGAAAAAAATGCCCCTACCGTTAAAATTCTAGCATATTTGTGCCCTAACATATTGACTCCAGTTTAAAAATTCCCCTAACGTTAACCAACGAAATCTCTTCATATGACAACTCTTCCGTAACCTTGATGTCTTCAAGTGGCACAATTTTAGACGGATCACCCACATTTTTCCTCAACATGGATACATGAAACACGGGGTGCACTAAGGGCATTTCAGGGGGAAATTCCAACCTTTACGCAACTTGACCGATCCTTTGAGTGACTTGATAAGTCCCAACATACGTAGGACTTAGTCTTACCTTATTCCCAAAGAGCATGACTCCTTTCATAGGGGACACCCTCAAGAATACCCAATCTCCTTCTTGAAACTTCAATTCTCTTCGACGCACGTCCGCATAGAATTTCTGGTGACTTTGAGCAGTCTTGGTTCTCTCCTGAATGACTCTTACCTTCTCCATGGCTTGGTGCACGAGATCTGGCCATATTAATTCCGCTTCACCAACCTCGAACCATCCGATCGAGGACCTACACCTTCTTCCGTACAAGGCACTGAATGGAGCAATTTGGATGCTAGCATGGAAGCTGTTATTATAAGAAAACTCTATAAGGGCAGGTGATCATCCCAATTACCTTTGAAATCCAAGACACATGCCCGCAACATATCCTCGAGCGTCTGAATAGTCCGCTCCGCTTGGCCATCAGTATGCGGATGAAAAGCTGTGCTGAGATTCACTTGAGTACCCAAACCTTGCTGAAATTTCCTCCAGAAGTTAGCTGTAAACTGAGCTCCTCGATCCGAAATGATAGAAAGTGGCGTACCATGAAGTCTCACTATCTCCTTGTTATACAACCGTGCATACTGTGGAGGTATCACAATAAAACACACCCTAATCCAACCCTGGAGGTATCACAATAAAACAAAAACCCCTCTGTGCCTTCTGGCAAGGCCAATACTGGTGCCAAAGTCAGCCTTGACTTCAATTCCTAAAAACTTTTCTCACAAGCATCTGACCACTGGAACTTAGCTAATTTCTACGTCAATTTGGTCAAAGAAGAGGCGAGGATAGAGAATCCATCTACAAACCTCCGATAATACCCTGCTAACCCCAAAAAGCTACGGATCTCCATCGGGGTCGTGAGCCTAGGCAAATCCTTCACCGTTGCAATCATTTGGGGGTCCACTTGAATCCCCTCATTGGAAACAACATGACCCAGAAAAGCGACAGACTCCAACAAAAATTCACATTTGGAAAACTTGGCATACAATTGGTGCTGATGTAGAGTCTGCAAAATCGCTCTGAGGTGGCTGGCATGATCCTCCCTGCTCCGCGAATACACGAGGATGTCGTCAATGAAAACAATCACGAATGAGTGTAAAAATGGCTTGAAGACCCGATTCATAAGATCCATAAAAGCTGTCGGGGCATTGGTTAGCCCAAATGACATGACAAAGAACTCAAAGTGGCCATAACGCGTCCTGAAAGCAGCCTTAGGAATATCTTGCTCCATGATCTTCAATTGGTGGTACCCGGACCGCAAGTCAATCTTGGAGAAGAACCTTGCACCTTGCAATTGATCGAACAAATCATCTATCCGTGGCAAAGGGTACTTATTCTTGATGGTGACTTTATTAAGCTTCCGATAATCGATACATATCCAAAGTGACCCATCTTTTTTTCTGACAAAGAGAACTGGAGTGCCTCATGGCGACACACTTGGCCGGATAAACCCCTTCATCGGTAAATCTCTCAACTGCTCTTTTAACTCTCGCAACTCAGCTGGCGCCATTCTGTATGTGGAATAGATATTGGCTGGGTATATGGCAATACATAAATCCCAAAATCAATATCCCTATCTAACAGAATTCCTGGAAGCTTATCCGGAAATACCTCAAGAAACTCATTCACAACTGGCACGTACTCGGGGGCAGGAACCTCTGGAGTAGTGTCCGCCACCCAGACTAAATGATAAATACACCCCTTTCTGATCATCTTCAAAGCCTTGAGGTAGGAAATAAACCTACCCTTCGGCACAAGATCATTTCCCTTCCACTCAACAACCGGCTCATTAAGGAACTCAAGTCTCATGACTCTCGTCCGGCAATCTAGTTTAGCAAAGTACGAATAGAGCCAATCCATCCCCATGATTACATCAAAATACACCATCCCAAGTTCGTTAAGGTCAGACGTGGTAACACGACTACCAACCATAACCATACAATTCCTATAGACCCGCGCGACTGTAATAGAATCACTAACCGGAGTCGATACAGAGAAAGACCCAAGAAGCTGCTCGGGTTCAATCCTAAAACTCGAAGCAACAAATGGAGTGACATAGTACAAAGAAGACCCCGGGTCAATAAGAGCATAGCAATCAAAGGTCTGAACAGATAGGATACTTGTGACAACGTCTGGGGAAGCCTCAGCACTCAAACGGCCACTCAATGCATATAAATTGCTGGGACCGCCCCTACCACGAGCTCCCCCTCTGGCTTCACCATGCCCTGCTAGGGGAGGAGGGCGCACTGATGACGTAGCAGCTGATGAACTGGATGGCTGAGCGGGTCCCCTGCCTGAGCCTGTCTGGGCGCACGATAGTCCCGCTGTATGTGACCTCTCACCCCACAATTGTAACATACTGGAGCATCCAAGTAACAAGCCTCTGTATGAAATCTCCCACACTTTGGGCATATACCTCCCTGTTGTCGAGGTCTCATTCCTGAATGACTGAACTGGCGGGACCTCCTGCTGTGTGAACCTGGCCTCGAAGGGCTACCCTACTGGAAATGGTGCACAGATGGCGGTGCACTAGCTGAGGACTGAGCATAAGATTGAGATGATCCTGCGGACCCTCTCTCTAGAGCTGACCTCCCTAAGTGACCCATACACTGGGCCCTACTACTACTCTCACTGTCTGCTCGAATCTTCAACTTCTTGGCCTCTATGGCTTGAGCAAAACCCACGATCTTCTCATAGTTCATGTCTGAATGCAATGCCGTTGTAGCAGCCTCATTTACTACCCAACGAACTGAGACCTTGAACGAATCGCCGAACTCTAGCCTGCATAGTCGATGCTAACTGAGGACCATACTTGGAAAACCTCACGAACTCCATATGATACTCTCAAACACTCATGCTACCCTTCTTAAGAACATCAAACTCGGTGGCACGGGCTGCCATGGTCTCGGAAGGCAAGAAGTGGTCCATGAAGGCATCCACAAACTCATACCATCTAGCTGGAGGTCTCCCCTCCTCACGGGAATCCTCCCACATCTCGAACCACGAATGCGCAGCCCCCTTCAATCTGTATGAAGCCAACTCTACCCCTTCTATCTCTGTAGCCTTCATCACTCGAAGGGTCTTGTTCATCTCATCAAGGAATTCTTGCGCATCGGCCTCTGGATCTGTGCGTAAGAACTCTGTAGGTGACATTCGCAAACACTGGTGAATTTTGGAGCTGGAGGAATCTCCCTGTCCGCTGAAGGACACAAGTGCAATATATGATCTCTAGGCCTGGGCGGCCACTAACTAAGTCAATATACGGATAGCTCCCCTAAGGTCTCCATCAGAAATCCCGGGATCGGAAGTTGGAGCAACATCAGGGTTAAGAGCATTGGCAAGAGGGATAGTAGAACCGTCGGCCGCTGCTGTAGCATGATTGCTTGGATAAGGAACGGATGGAGCGGGAAAATTCAGAACGGGGAATCAATCTCACCCACGGCAGTCGACACATGATCCACAGCCGCACTGGAAGAGGCATTGGCCCCTAGGTCAAGTCTAGCTTTCTTCTTAGGTGCTATCACTAAAAATTCAAAATAAAGCACGAATTAGACACAACATCACTTCACCGCATGAATTTTGAATAACAAAGAAGATGATAGTTTTTCCTAAATACCCGTGTAGCCCCCAACTTATAGATGTGGTCGAAAAAACACCGATAAGAAGGGCTCTACTAGGCACGGCTCCGAGACATCATAGGACTCTTTAATACCTTAAGCTCTAATACCAAGTTTGTCACAGCCCAATTCTGAGGGAATGACCGGCACTTAACCGGGTATCCCCAGTCGAGTGGACATGGGTGAATTTCTTTTCCCCCACGCGTTACCCCACATTATTCAATGATAATTAGCCAAAAGATAATAAATTTTTGCAAACGAAAGAACATATGGTTTTTCTCTTATAACTACACATTATGATTAACAGGGAACATTTTTTACAAGTTTTACAGCGCCCAAGACATACACCCTTATACATATGTTCTAACCACACACCACTGTCTACGGAGCCTCTAAAGAAAAACAGTACAACACTTGCCGGTGAGAAGGCCCCAGCTATACCTTTACAAAAGGACACAAGACTCCCGAAACACAACAACATAGGTGTCATGAACCACACAGGGCCCCGGAAGGAAAGGGGCTCACCAACACGAATATCGCCAATAGAGAGGAGGAGGAGATACGAACGGTGGACTGGAGTGCCTGCCACGGATCCACTTACAATCATAACATGAATGTAGCACCCCCGACAAAAGGACATCAGTACATTTGAATTGTACTGGCATGTATGAACAAACTCTGTCCCAAGTAAACTTAAGCCAAATTACATATACATGTATAGAACTGAACAAAAATAGTACAAGTACAACCATGGAGCAACAACAAAACATCTCACAACAATTGATTCAAGTAGTCATACAAAGGGGCAATCAGTGTCCCACAGGTTACAAACTCTCCTGCTGTCTCCTTTCACATTTCTAAATTTATCATTTCATGATTCATATTCATATCAATAGTGATAATGGATCACATTTTCCACCCATATTGCCTCGTCCATCCTTATTACCTCGGCCACCTTATCACCCCAACCCATACCTTATTTTACCGTGTTGCATCACGCAACCCAACCTCGCCCGACAGGTTTCAATTCACAACAACAGACAGCACAATAACAAATACAAGGAATCATTCTATGGCACATTGTTAACATATAACCCAACAAGGATAATGAGATCCCACAACTAGGAACAACAATTACCTCATGTTCATCAAATTGGTACACAATTTCGATCATCACAACATTTATTCACAACTAATCACACACGTTGCTCCACAATATTTCCATTTCCAATGTTCCACATTATTCCCATTTCCATTGTTCCATATTGTTTCCATTTCCACTATTCCATATTATTTCCATTTCCCTTGCTCCAATTACAAGTTCCACAACATTCATCACAAGGTATTACCACACAATCATACAACACAAAAGCTTCACAATGATTCTCACATGAATATCTACCATCAACAATAGCATAGGGCGATTTCACAAGGATCACAGTTAGCCATACATACCTGGAGTTGAGTTTTCCCCTTTAAAACTTTAGTCCAATTTGCCAAGCAATCAAGAAGTCAATCTAGTTCATGAACAACACTTAGGTTATAGAAATCTAAACTCATAGTTACTACCCAATTCCCTTTTTACATGATTTTTTAGTTTTGACGGCATGCATGAAGATTTTATGAAGAAATTAAAACAAAGTGTATGGGGTTCCCTTCCCAAGCTTGATTTCTAAATTTGGGGGAAATGGGTTAAGGATTTTACCTGAGAAATCAATAGAGAAGACAATGCACGAAGAATTTTCCAAGCTCCTATGATCTTGAAGGACTTGATGATGAACGATTCACTTTCTCTCTCAAGAACCCTCTCTCCCTCTCTCCCTCTCTCTTATTTTTGTTCAGAAGTGTGTTAAAATGAGGGAGAAGGTATTTTAATAAAAGGTGGGTCGGGTCTAAAATTTTAGAAAAATACCTGGCGATCATAATCTGCGACATGATCTGCGATAGCAGAACTGACATGCGGTTAGCAGAACTGACCGCAAAAATGGCTCCAATCTCAAACCTCTCGGGTTGGGAATGCAGTAGATATGCAGTCTGCATTTGCATTCTGCGGTCGCAGAATGCACCGCAGAACTGACCTTCGAATTTCCTCAGGGACAATATGCGATCACTCTGCGGTCTGCATATTGATTATGGGATCGCAGGTTTGACCGCATTTTCAACATCAAAATTTGGTTGCTCTCTGATTCACTCTGCGGTAGGAATGCGGTCCGCATAGCTGATCTGCAACCGCATCCTTGGCCGCATTTTGACCATTTTCTGGAAAAACTTCGATTCACATTTTTAAGTTCAATGTAGTAAAAAGGATCTGATCCGCATAGGTAGACTCGACTCTATGAGTTTCTAACATCTGAGCACTCACTTCACTGGGCCTTACATAAAGGCCCAAAATAATTTAAAAACGGGTTAAAATTACAAGTTTTAGAATCCAATTTCTCACAACAATCACAACTTCTACCTCAGATTCTTACTTGAGGACTTTTGGATTTTTCTTTTGGTGTGACTGAACCTCAGAGAGGCTGCCTACGTACCCTTTCGGGATCAAGTCAAACGTAGTTCACATCATAGAAACTACGTTGTTGTGATTTTGTTTCACTTCTTTTTTTCCTGTTTTTCTGTTTATTCTTTTCCTTTCTTTTACATTTTTCTCTTTTTCTTTTCTTTTATTTCTTCTTTTCACTTTCATTTTTCTTCTCCTTTTCTTTCTTTTATTTCTTTTCTTTTAACTTTTCATTTTTTTTCTTCTTCTTCTTCTTTTCTTTTTCTTCCTTCCCTTTCTTTTCACTTGCTTATCTTCCACACTTGCATTTCTGAATTATGCCATTGATACCAAAAGAGGGGTATGAAAGAAGGTAAATAAGACTTAAAGGGGATGACAAAGGATAAAGTGTTTAGATAGCACAACAAAATGCCTTTGTAATTTCACTCTTCAAAATATTCCACATACAAACAAGTACAATCAAATACAAAGATCATACATAGTACCTCTTGACCGCATCAGAATTGATAGCAATTTCTACACATTTTACTTCCACATCTGTTAGATATAGCGTCATTAGACAATACTCTGGTTACAACGAATGGCCACTTCCAGTTTGGGGCAAATTTTCCTTTTGTCTCAGCCTGATGAGGCAAGATACGTCTCAACACTAACTGTCTGACTTCAAACTTCCTCGGATGCTCTTTCTTGTTGTACGCTCTTGCCATTTTTGTTGGTGCAATTGGCCTTGACGCACTAATAATAATCTCTTTTCATTAATCAAACTCAAATGTTCAAGGCGGGTGAAACCAGCATCATATTCCAACTCATTATCACACTTAATTTCTTGTATTATTACCTCAGAATAAGATCGTCTTTGAAGAGTTGGCCGAGGATTCCTCATGTATGTCATGTTATTGATATCAATATAAAAAGAACTTTACAGAGAAGAAAAACAACCTGAAACAGAATTAAAAATGAAGAAAGAAAGACAATTGCATTTCATTGAAGGAAAAGATAACAAGGTTTTAACTCATCCAAATGGACGGAACATAGTATACGGACTATAGATCCTGGAATAATCCAGACAGCTTAAAGGAAAACAAGACCCACTACCAAGACTCCCAGTTCTTGACTTTTGCCTGTGGTCAGAGGAACTGCGCAATTGCCTTGTTTGACCCTTCACCTACTTCAACCATGTTTATCTTAGTGAATAATCTTTTGAGCCCCTTTCCCACGTCTCCCTCCGCACCACTCAATGACCCAAGAACCTTTGACGATAGCGGCTTGTTATCTACCCCTTTCAATTGAACCACTTTCTCACTCGTTGGCTTTTCATTTAAATTGGTTTTGCTAGAATGGATCATCATTACTGTTTGCGAAGGTTTCTTAGACTTTCCTCCCTTATGCATCAATTCGATCACATGATCCTCAAGGTGAGCCAACAACGGATTCTGATTGATATTTGGTGCCTCAGGGGCCTAAACCTCAATCCGGAGAGTGTCAATGAGCTCTTGCATAATCGTTTTCAGTTTCCAGCATTTTTCAGTATCATGGTCGAGGGCTCCCGAACAATATTCACAACTCACTGATTGGTCCAAATTTCTAGGAATGGGACTTGGAACTTTATGATCAATTGGGTTCAACAGGCCCAACTGCCTCAATTTGTGGAATATACTAGTATATGACTCCCCCAACGGAGTGAATGTTTTCTGCTTTTGCAACCTTTCATTTTTGAAAGCTTGATTCCCACAAAAATCGGACCCTGGAGGATGTCTGTAGGCCCTCGGTGGTGGATATGTTATGGAGGTGGGAATATGTTTTGGGGAGCCGGTGCACACCATTGCGCATGAGCCGAAGGCTGGGTATAAGCTTGAGCATGGTGAACGGAGAAATTGTGCTCCGGTAATGGGTAGTAGGATTGTAGAGGGCTGTATGGGGTGTATGTGTAATTTGAGTGGTGGTGTCTGGGTTTGTAGTAGGGTGAAGGGCCTCTAGATCTGACCATGTTTTGGACTCAACAGTTGCAACCTTTTTCCCAACACACCCCTAGTGTCGCTTTGGATGGCCTGGGTGGTTGCTTTAATCAATGAATAGCTCATGATTTTATCGGATTTCAATCATTCCTCGACCATAACTCCCATCTTCACCACTTCGTTAAAAGATTAACCGATTGCCGTCACCAGGTGAGAAAAGTAGGTTGGCTCCAAAGCCTGCAAAAAGTAATCCACCATTTCACTCCCTCATTGGGGGGTCAACCCTTGCAGCCTACTCCCTCCAACGAAAACCGTACTCCCTGAAACTTTCACCCGGCTTCTTCTCAAGTAAAAAATTTCCAAATTGTACTGAAAATGACAGTCGAATGCATGTGCCAAATCATCCCAAGTATACCTCCTACCATGGTCCTATTGTGTATACCACTCCAAAGTAGACCCACTCAGACTTTGAGTGAATTATGCCATCAGTAGCTCATCCTTTCCCCCGGCCCCTCTTATTTTGCTACAGAATCCCCTCAGGTGGGCTACTGGGTCACCATGCCCATCATACAGATAAATTTTTGGAATTTTGAACCTTGTGGGTAACTGAACATCTGCGAATAGACACAAATCTTTATAGGCCACACTGACTTGGCAACCCAACCCTTTCATGCTCTTGAAGGACTGCTCCAGGCTTTTTACTTTTTGAATTATCTCTTCTTCTCCAGGTTCTTAGGCAGCTTTTTAGTTTTCACCGGAAGCTCAAAGTGAGGGGTGTAAGAATATGGTTCAGGAACCTTAAAGGTAGGCTCAAGAGGGTAGTACTGACTGTCGTGAGCCTGAAACAATGGCTTGCTGGAAGATCTTTGTAGTATGGTAGGTGGAGGCGCCACAAAAATAGGGGCGATTGGTGGAGGAGGATTTTGTTTGGGTGGTGGATCTTGGGAAGATATGAGGTAGTGACATAACTCTATTGGTAGAATGGGAGAGCTGGAGATGAATTCACAGTAGGAGGCTCGTAAGACTGAGCCAAATGTGGGATGTAGGCTGGATTGGCGGGATAAACTGGCGCCGGCTGACCCCTAGACCAAGCCTGATGCATTTCAGCCATTTGCTGACTCAATTTATGCATTTCGTCCCTCATCACATTAACATCCATCACCTCTACCTCTTTTTCCGAGTCCGCAATACTGGTATCAGATTGATGGCCTGTCATTGTATGTTTTTTTATCGGGTGTTATAGGAATGGTTTGCTAGAATGCCAAACAACTAACCACCTGCCTGGACTCAACATCAACAACAACTTGGTTAATGGTTAGGGCATGAGCATATTTGATAACCGTACGTTGGGGAATGAATGTACCTAAGCAGTTAACGGATTCTATTATGCATTTGCTCGACTTGTTGCATCATCCCAGCTTTTATTTCCAACGACAACTTTCTTTCTTTTTGTTTCTCTTTTTTTCTTCTCTTGCTTTTTCTTTCTTTTCTTTGTTTCCTTTCCAATTCTTGACTTTGTTTTCTGTTTGTTTCGGTTCTTGTTCCCTCAATTTCTTATTTTCTCTTTTCCCCTCTTATTTTTCTGCTATTTTCTTTCTCTCTTTTTCATCCTCTCTTATTTTTCTTCTTATTTTCTTTTCCTTTTTCATTTGATTATGGTCGAATCCTGTGGAGATTGCCTGCATATCATGACCCCGCATGAATCAGATGGGGCATAGTTAATGACGATAAATGTACAATAGAAGAAAAAATGTTTTGGAATTTTCGATTTTTCATTACAAACACACTTTGATTACAATGGTTTTAAAAACTGACAAACTTAAACAAGACTAACAGACTCTAACGAAAAGATGAAATACAGACTCGAAGATCAAACAACCCACCTACTCTAATCAAAAGAAATACAATCTCAAAAATAAACTGACAGATTCCTTCCTCTATATGCAAATTTTACCCAAATGGCTATTTTCTGCAAACGTGGCCCCTTCCCAAATTCACATAAAATTTGAGGCCGGGGAAGATTATTTTATGACACTTGACCAACATTTCCGTTTGTTACAAAAGTAGCCTTTTGACAACTGAAAGAAACTCTAAGGCTATCTCGGCAAGAACGATTTAAGACACTACCGAAGCTGGATCGACTTATTTTAACCAAAATCCAAACGGTACTCACTTGAACACTGACTCTTTTCCTTATTTTTTAAATTAAAATAAAAGATCTGGTTTAATGATCATGGCCTTTCAGCACCTCGAGGACAAAGATTTTAAGGCTGCATTAGCTAACCGGTCAAAGTATTAATAAAAAGAGCAAAGGTAGTTATTCTTGCAATAGCAGCCTTGCGGCATCCCTTTCGGGAACATTCGGCAATTTCTGACAAGAATGGCTTCACCCTACTTATTCATGCCAAAATTTTAAACTTAGACCTTTTTTGGCTATTTTTGCAAATGGGAGGTTGGACCAGATAAGGGTTACCTACGTATTTCACATCCGGTGAGAATTAAACCTACATAGTTCGGGCAATGAATACGAACTATTTTGTGAAGACAAGACTCTTTTCTTTTCCTTTTCCAAAAACAACATGTTTTTCCGAAATAAAACAAAGACTTTTTTTTTCTTTTCTTTTTCAAAAAATAAAAAAACAATTTATTTTTTTAGACATAAACAAAGACTCTTTTTTTTTCTTTTCTTTTTGAACAAATAATAAAACAATCTAATTTTCCAAACTAATACAAAGACCCATTTTTTTGCTTTTTGAGTAACACAAACTATTTAAAAATAAAATATTTTTTTTTCATTTTCTAAAAATTTCTGTAGAGTTTCTGCAGTATTTGAGCATTGGTTTTTCTAAAATAGGCAATTAACTCTCTACACTGTTATTTCTCTCTTTTTCTCGTTTTCTCAATTTTTCAATATACAGATATTCAGAGGCCGGTCAGCATGCATGTACGAAAAAATAAATGCACAGAACAAGTATGATGCATCAGGATGGTCTTTTCATTTTGGGTTGCTAGTCCTAGACGGACCCAACCCCTGTGTTGAGTCCCCTAAGTCAAATGTAACATGATGCGAACAAGCGTTCCTACTAGGGATCCGACATAAAGTCAAGTTATTCTAGGTTCAAAACCTGGGTATGTGTTCTAAACAGTGTACCTGAGAGGACAACTCGAGTCGAGGAGGGGGCTACGTACCGGAGACCCGCGAAATCATCCGGCTTTGTAACTTATCCGAGCCTCTTTCTTACTTCAGGGTATTACACTTACAGAATATGGAGTCTCAACCAATAAGCACATCCCCGAAGGTGAGAAGATAAGGGTTTCGACATTTTTTATATGCAGTTTAGATAATATAACAACGGTAAAGCATTTAGCAGGAAACATGTAGGAAAATCAGATAAAGCCATACATATCAATTATTCTAAGCTCGAATTCTTAAACCATGAACTGAAGTTTTGGTTTTTTACCCCCATTAGAGTCGCCAGAGCTGTCACACCTCCTTTTCACTATCCGCAAGGGCATAAAGGAGTTTTTCCAATTAAAGGACAATCAGAATGGGATTTATTGTTATTTATTCAGAGTCTCCACTTAGGAAATTAATGGTGTCCCATGTCACCTGTCAAATCCCGAACCGAGGAAAATTATGACTCTGTTAACAGTCCATAAATCAGAAATCCGAGTAAGGAATTTTGTTAACCCGAGAGAAGGTGTTAGGCATTCCTGGGTTCCGTGTTCTAGTACGGTCGCTCAACTGTCATATTTGGTTTTATCCGATTTCAAAATAGGTTCTTGCTTATGTGCTTTTTAATTTAAACCACTTTTATTATTATTTCTACAAGAATTACAACGTCGTGAAAACGCATATCGTACCATGTCATATCAGTGCACCCGTGGTTGTCGGCACATTTCGACTTCGTCAAGATTTGGATTTGAGTCACATAAACGTGCACCCGAAATTGAGAAGTTTATGTTATTAAAGTGCGCGCCTAAAGAGACTAACGCGTTATTATCTTTGGGGAAGGGCATGAAATTTACTTAACGACCCATCCCGAAGTCTAAGAATTTTAACGTAACCATTTATTGAGGGCACCGCCATTTATGTATTTTTGTTTGGCGAGGCTCGCCTCATTCTTGTTATTTATAAGCCAATCCTAAAGAAACTATAGTTTATTTGTCTCTAGCAATAAAATAAAAAGTCCTAATTAATTAATATTGTTCACATGCTACTATATTTCGGTCCATGGTTTTCGTAAGAGTCTCATCAATACCCTTTTGGACCTCAAATTTAGCCTAGGAAGAAAATATATCCATCAGATTCATGAAGGCTTGTGTGAATTGCGTTCAGCCTCACAATTGACAATTAGGCTTAGCAATGAAAAACTTGAAAACAACCTAGATTTTAGGTCAAATCAGATTTAATATTACAACTCAATTTCCTTGTTTACTTATCTATTGGTGACCTCCTAAATATCCTTGAGGGAGGAAACTAACTAGAAACACAAATACAATTTAACAGAAAAACATTTCGTGAACATGAATTTCAAGTGACTATCCTAAGCGGCTAAATTTTATGATTTTATTAACATTGACATGAACAGGTTGATTGGCCCAAATGAATCTTCTAATATTACCTACTACATTTCAAAGTGGCTTGGGGCATACATTCAGCTTGAAATTAAACTTGATGTGGCCATCTTATGCTAGTTTCAAAGTCAATTATAAATCCAAACTGTTTTCTGATTTTTATTGTTTTTTGTAGTTATTGGTTTTTTGAAGGTATTAAGATTTGAAATTCAAATTAGGAAGATCAAATCTACAGAATAATTTTTTTTGGGGGGGGGGGGGGAGGGGTTGGTGCTATAAACTTGTGTATTAAGGTAGGAGGCATGCCTTTATATAAGCACGAAAGAGGTGGGAATGTTCTAGAACTCACTCCCCCCAGATAAAACCTGAAATTTCCTCCTCCTCCCTCACATGTGACCTCCCCCAGCCTTATCTTCTATTTTCCATCACTTTTTCTTCTCCAAACTACCCTTTTAGATCTTAAAAATTACTAAACTGAATCAACCTCCCTTCCATCCTGGTCTGTTAACCCTGACCTTCTAAGCTATCCATGGTTAAATCAGTATTTCTAAAAGTCAAACAGCTAAGCCAAACAAATCCTAAGAGTTGAACTAACAAGGATATTAATTCTCAAATCAGTACATGACCAAGTAAAATAACACTGAAAATTGAAGTAAACTAACAACACTAATCATTTAATTGAAATCAAACCAAAAGAAAATCCGAGCATAACAGAATTAATGAAACATCAAAACAGCATAAAATAAAAATATAAAACAAGACTGAATTGATCACAGCCTTAGACGAATCCTAAATCAATACTAATTGTTATATTAATCGACTCGACCTTAATGATACTTAAGATAAGAGAACAAAGCAACAACATAAACAAAAAAACAAGAGAGGGAAGGCCAACGCAGTGATGAGCGCAACTGAGAAGAACGATGAGATGAAGTAAACAAAAACAAAAATAGGGCAAAGAAAAGAAACGAGGTGAAATACCTAACAAAGAAAGCAAATGGCTGACTTGAATGAACTCCGGTGTCTTCGATTTGACTTGAATCAAATATTAACCGGGTATTCTGAACGAAAACACATGGCCAATACTCGTTTCGAGCCCTATCGCTCAAAGGAAGCTGATAAGTTTGGCGAATTTGTTCTTCCTCACTCTTAGACTCAAACAGACCGATTAGGAGAGGGTTTGGGAAAAAATGATGAAGGATTAGGGTTGAGGGAAGGATGATGGTCGCATGGATGAGATTTGGGGGTGATTGAAGCTTTTATCTGATGAAAATAGCGGAACAGGGATGGCTAGGGTTTGGCATAATGAGGCAGATGAGAGAGATGGGGAGGGGGGAGGGGTCTGTTTGGTTTTAGGTTAACAGGTAATTCAGACAGTTTTAATCAAAATGAGGATGTGTTCTAGTCCGTCCCATTATATGGGATTAATGGGTCAGATCACATGGAGGATAAATTGTGTCGTTTTAGAAGGGGGAAGGGCTGGACCGGGTTAGGAGATATTTGGTCCTGGGCGGGTGGAAATGATTTGGGCCATACGAAATAAATTGAAATTGGCCCAATTAGGTTAGCCCTTTTTATGTGTTTTCCTTTTTCTTTGTTCATTTGTTTTCTTTTTCTCATTTTCTTATTTTATAATTTTATATATTTTTGATTTTTGTTAAAATAACAAATAAAAAGTCAAAGACCAAATTGACTCTAAATTATATTATTTAATTTTCAAAATTATTTAATTTTCAAAATTATTTAATTTCTAATGTTTAATCTAAAACTTAAGACAAATTCTAAAAATTAAAAATAAAAATGCAAAAAACCATTTTTGCCATTTTCTTTAATGTAAATAGTTTTAACTACTAAATAATCCTAAAATTATTAAATTAAATCCCAAAAAAATCCCAAGTATATTTTTTATATTTTTCATATTGTCACACCTCCTTTTTGTGCGCCTTACCCCGAGGGATAGTGCACAAGGGAATTTTTCCAATTTAAGTGACAATATTAGAAATGAGATTTTTTATTTATTTTAGAGTCGCCACTTGGGAAAAGTTTAGCTTTTGGTGTCCCAAGTCACCGGTTTATCTTGAATCCAAATTCGAGGAGAATATTTGACTTTCCAAATGAAGTATGCGAACCAGAAATTCTAAGTATAGAATTTTGTTCACCCAAGGGGAGGTGTTAGGCACACCCGGATCCCGTGGTTCTAGCACGATCGCTTAAATTGTTGTAATGGCCAAAATCTGATTTTAATACATGTTCGATACTATAGTGCAATTTTAAACCATTTACCGCTTTAGTTAATTTTTAAGAAAGTAAGCATTGTTATTGAAGGCCCCGCGATTTGATTTTTATTTGGCGAGTCTTGTCGCATTTTTTATTTAAAAATGTAAACCTAAGAGAGACTATATTTTTTTTACTTTTTTTTTATTTTTGTCTCTGAAAGAAAAGAAAAGATCCTAATTGATTATTAGAGTTCGGGTTTTAAAGTTCAAGTCCGGGCCCAAACAAAAGGAAGATCCTTCTAATTTGGGCCCGCTCCCTAACATAAAACCCAAACTTATATTAAAATTAATGGAGCAATCGCTATTTATTAACAATGGTCTCAAAAGACTATTCATTTGAGCTTAGGCAGAAATGTCTTAAACTGGGCCTAAATTTGGCCCAATTTCTCACCAGCCACAAACATGACAATGGGGCCTAAATGACCAATGCATACTACTACTTTAAACAAGAATATCCAAATTCAATCAAATTATCACACCGATCAATTATCGTGAGCCAACAATTTAACGAGTTGATTTAGTGTAAGTGGTCCTTCTCTATTAATTCCACACAATTGTTAAGATGCAACATAAATACCAATTGGAAGTCCAAATCAAGTTGCGTAATTCAAATTAGAAATTCTACAAAATTCTCATCAACTTACTTAAATAAAATTAATCGAATATTAGCTTGATTCAATCATATACCTACTCTATGTATCACGACATCAGAAGTGTCACTACACATGACATACAAATCAGCTACAATTATCTAAAACCTCAAACGAACAATTACTCTAAATCAACTACAAATGTTGCACAAATTCAGTTATACTTTGTGTAACTAACAAGATTTATAGCTTAACATCTAACTAATTCCCATTCAATGTTCAGTTTAGTATAAATCAGTCAATCCAATTAACAGCTTAGGAAATATGCATCAAAAGAAAATGAATTGAATCTAATACAAAAGCATTCATTACAGTTGAACAAATATGTATCAAGAGACCGATGAAAATTTTATTTCATTTTTCAATTTCAAATCTACATTGAGCTAAATTCGAATGTGTACCTGGAGTGTGAAATAGAGACAGGAATGGAAGTCAGCTGAAGCAGTGAAACAAGAAACAACAATTTGAATTCAAATGGCCCAAAATTTTACCAAAACTTCAATATGTATTGATCCATAAATATTTTGAAATCAAGCAACAACACTCAAATAAATCCAGAATCACTTGTAAACCAACCAGTGAATCCCAAACAAACCATAGACAAAATGCTGAACCAGAAAATACCACTCAGTAATTAGAAATCAATGGAAAAATATTTGCTTTCGATTTTCTGAAGGTTTCTATTGTTTTTAGAAAATGAAACCGATTCAAAGCTCTCTAACATTGATGATAAAAACTGTCCTAAAGAAGTTCAGAAAAATAGTGATTCCCTTTTGTTTTTGAACCTCTCAAGACTCATTTTCTAAAGCTGATAACTGAAAAGAAAAACTCTCAAGCACAATCACTGAAAAACTCTCAATTTCTCTTAACAGATTCTTGTTCCTCTTTTAGTCCCAAAATGACCCCTATTTTATACAAGAGGCAGACCCTTATTTCAGCCCTTTTTCTTTACTTTTTACATTATTATTACTATTATTACTTTTTAATCCTTTTTCTTTTCATCCAAAATATTATTCCAACTATGTGTAACTTTTACCTTTTATTATTATCTACTACTGCTAATTTGTAATTAAGCAAAAGTAGTCAACATTTATCATTTTCAGTGGTCCCCCCCTTTACCAATCAATTCAAATTAAAGCAATATGAGTATCCTATCGGATAGAATACTCAGTCAAACCATTTTTTTAATTTTTGAACTTCCCAAATCACCCATAAGACTAATGTAACAACTATCCCGCCCCCATCTAACCCCTAAGCTACTATACTGCCCTAACCTATTTATCCGTATTAAACCCTTTAATCGTAACCAATTCAAATCTAATAATTGACTGATTGATTCCTAATTAAACACAAGTTACAACAGCTATAACCAATTCCTAAATGATCCCTGATTCAACTTAAACTAAATGAATCTAAAATTAAATCAAACAAGCTATATATGAATCAGAACTCATCACATTTCTAAATTAAACTTAAATACAAACTAAGCATACTGCAAATACACTGGAACAACCACAGTTCACATAGGTTCTATTGCTACTGTCATGGTTTGAACTATTCAAATCTAAAAGACTAATTAATGACACTTAATTAATCAATTACACAAGCTATAATATACAATAATTAGCGACAAACAATTAGACTAAATAGGCTACTAAATGAATTCAATATTTTGGATACTTAGTAGGGAACTTATATCAAATATTTGACGAGTTTTAATACAGTTGAACACATTTTTCATCATACAGATATAATCAAACAGAGAAATCGACCAAATAAAAGGTCTATTGGAGATGAACATAAATGACAAAAAAATTGAAAATAAGATAAATTAAACTGAACATGTAAGCAATCACAAACAAAACACAAATAAGACGGAAAGAAAGGAGAATTTACCTCGGAAACTTAAGAAAAAAATTACCTAGGCTTGAATTAGACTTGACCATTTGGAGGTCGAATAGAGTTTAATTGGAGTGTTCTCAACTGAGAGCACCACAATTAAATTCTATTAGTCCATAAACCCTAATCAATTGGACAGAAATCTTCATCTTGTTTTCTAGGGTTCTTGAGGGCTCGGATTGGGGTTCAAGGAGTTAAGGCTTGATTCGAACCAAACCAACTATGGTTATGGTATGAGGGAGGTCACGGGAGTAGCTGGTAGGAATTTGGGGTGATTTGGCATAGATTAGGGTTTTGCTTCAAATCTTCAAATGAAGATTCGAGTCGACTTAGGTTGATTCGAGCCAAGCCGATGATGGATTCGTGTAGAGGGTAGTTAGGTGGTTCAGGGATGTTATTTTTGTGGTCGTCGGCGTCGTGGCCGCCGGGTTTTGAGCTTGGGGTTTCATGGTGGCTGCTAGGGTTTGGGGAGTGTATGGTTCGTCTCTAAGAGAGACGATGAGAGGGGGGTTAGCTGAGGGGGGTGTGGGGTGAGAGAACAAGTTCATATATGGATGAGGTGAGTTGATCCTGGCTGTTGGATCGAGCGGGATGGATAGCCAGGATCTCTCGGTAAGGTGGGAATGATGTTGTCTCATTTAAATGACATTGGGTCGGTCCAGTGGTCAAATGGGTCGGGTTGGATGGGGAGCATGGGATCGTTGGATGAGATTGGATGAACGGCCCAGATCACGTGTCTTCATACAACGTCGTTTGGATTAAAGGGAGGCCTTATCTGGGCCATCTGATTAGTTGGACCAATGGTCCAGATGGAACGCGTTAAAAGACACCGTTTGGGACGTCTGAGACCAATGGCCTTGGACCGGGTCAAATGAGATGTTTTGGACCTGATTCACACGTTTTAAATTGGGCCCAATCCGAGTTCTTTTCAATTTTGATCTCTTTTCTTTCTTTCTTTTAAATTAAATAAAGTAAACAAAAATTTCTAAACAATTTATAAAATACAGTTACACAAATATTATTCAACACTTACCACAATTAACATGCAAATTAGACATTAAAAAAAATAAAATCACACAATGACCAGAAACAGAATGCATATTTTTATGATTCTCTTTTAACCAAGTTATGGTTCATTAATTCCTAAAAATGCACAACTAATTCTTAAATGCACATGCACCTAAATATTTTATATAAATAAAATTTAAACAAGCACAGACAAATGCAGATAATTAACGGAAAGCCACAAAATTTCCCAAAATTATACTCAAAGACAATTTGTTTCATTTTTTGATTTCTTTTCAGAGTAATTGTCGTGGAGCAATAATCATGTACTCAAAGCTGCCCCTCTTTGCCCGAAAACACGAAGGGTTTCGTGCAAAGATAAAGTGAGCGGATACGAGCGATTTCACCTATTTGAATTCTCCGTGTGAACAATTTTTGAAAGATTTGACCGAGCCTTTGGTTCGAAGGTTTCCTACATATCCCGGGCTACATAGGAATCATGTCAATGTAGTTCGGGAAGTTTTGGTAGCTGGGACTACCCTGAGACTGCAATTTTGTTGTTACTGCTGCTGCGTGCTGTTACCACTGCTTTACTGACCTCCTTATTACACCAAAGGAAAATGAAAACTAAGCTAGCTATGACTATCAACCATGAGTTTCAAGATTCCTATCTATAGTTCTTTCTAAACTTGATCATGAGTCTCAGATGATCTTGGTTGTAGACTTTGATCTAAATCTTGATGCTCGCAAGTGGTGGGCGTTTGTTCATTTTTGCAGCATTGAGCGAAAATGGGATTGGCATAGCCAGTGACTTCAATTATATTTTGGGTTATCCTTATCTTTGTTTCTGCTTTGGTATTTGAAGCCCATCTTTTTTTTTCTTTTCTTCTTTCTTTATCCTGGTTCGATACTCATTTCATCGGTAATCTCGCACCTTATGTCTTGATGTCAGTCTGCTTAAGATATCAAAACAAACAAACGGACAAAATTTTCTGCCCCAGTTTTCACCAGGAAAGTTTCATGAGTCAGTTATATCCAAGCGATTAGATAAGGAATGTGTATCCTTATGAATGAATCCAGGATATGCTTAGGAAATGAATAGGCAATGCCGAAAAGTAAACATGGTCATCGGGTTATGCCGGGAAGAAAAGAAAAAGCTCCCTAGGGTATGCAGGGAGATCCTCGGTTTTTGGCTGGGATTTTGATAGAAATGTTCCACAGTTTTTTGGCCGGGATTTGGATAGAAAAGGCTCCACAAGTTTTGGCCGGGATATCCTCGGTTTTTTGGCGGGGATTTTGATAGAAATGTTCCACAGTTTTTTGGCCGAGAGATCCTCGATTTTTGGCTGGGATTTCGATAGAAACGTTCCACGGTTTTTTTGGTCGGGAGATCCTTTTTTGCTGGGATTTGGCTAGAAAAGTTCCACGATTTTTTTGGCCGGGAGATCCTCGATTTATTTTGGCCGGGATTTCTGTTCTACCAAGAAATTTTCTTTTTGGATTTTTATTTTTACTTTTTTTAGGCTATTAGTTATTATTTTTGGATCTTCACTTTCTTTTGTTTCCTTATTTCTTCATTTTTCTCTATTTTCAATCTCATTTTCTTTCTTTATTTAGCAAAACGCATGAAAGAATCAAAGAAGAAACTTCTTTTTTGGTTGATTCCCTGCACCAAAAGTTGTTTTGGAGTTTTCACGTTCCTTTTCTTTATTGGGTTACACGTGTTTCTTCTGTTGGTTGCGTGAATTATACCTGTTTTAACTTCCAACAAAGAACAATTTGATAGTTCAAAACGGTGGTTGGTTTTGTGGCCTTGAGCATCTCAATCGCTTGATCCCAGCCCCATTTCTATCGAGAACTTTGTTGCTTAACAATCTTTAGAGGGGAATTCTTTTCAAACTTGACAAAACTCAACTTTTAGGTCTCCATATTGACTTGCCCGTGTGGGCTCTGGCCTTTTCACTTTGTTTTGCTCTCAAGACCTTCGTCTTTGACTTTCTTTCTTTGAAAATATCTTTCCTTTAAAGGCATCAGACACCATGGTAAGTCAAGATTGGACTGACGCACTCGCTGAGGCTAGGCATTTTCTTTTGCTCTTGCCAGGCGGAGCCCTGTGAAACCAATTCTTCCACTTTTTCTTTATAATAGTCATGGAATCAGAATTAAACCGAAAGAGATTGAAGGAAGAAGTATATAAAAGAATGACTTATATTGTGGTGCATGCTGACTTCAAATAGACATGACATGCTTCTTGGACTGGATGCCCGATCCTCACAAACTTGAGTTTTTCACGAACCAAACGGACCTATAATTCCAAACAAGGGAACCATGTCAGGACCTTTAGCGGTGAAATCCTCTTTTCGGTTGATAGTGCCTTTTGCGGGTTTCCTCTAGTTGACCTCTTTCATTTCTCTTCTCACCATCGCCCGATAGTGCTCTTTGCGAGTTTTCACTAACGGACTCTCTCATTTTTATTTTCTCTACTCCCTTTGCCTTATGGTGCCAGAAGGTTTTCACCGGTAAGACTCTCTTATTTTATTTCTCTCAATTTGAATTGTATCAGATTCCAACAATTGCATTTTCCACTTCCCATGCCTTTGATAATTGATCGAAAGGACTTGGATAAGGTCTTTGGGGTAAGAAGGATTTTGGGCGGAACTACAACTTTGGAACCATTTTGGTGGTGTCATGGTAGGACCATTATATTATCTGCCCCAGTTTTAATTTTTGGAGGAATTTTGATTTTTGTTTTGGTGTGACTGAACCCCAGAGAGAGGCTGCCTACGTATCCTTTCGGATTCAAGTCAGAACGTGGTTCAGGCTGAATAATAAATTTTTTTTGTTTTGGTTTTGGTTTCCAAAGAGGGTGTCCAAGTAAATGTAACCAGCTCAATAGGTTTGTAGGAGGGTTGATAGTGTTTGGGTAACGGGGATAAAAGTCTTCATCATTTCAAACGTGCAAAGACATCACCAAAGCAACCTTAGACATAGTACCTTTTGTCAGCGTCTGCATTCACAGCCGTTTCAGGATCGTTTCCTTCAATATCACCTAGATATAATGCTCCTCTAGGAAATATCTTCCTAATGATGTATGGACCCTTCCAATTAGGAGAAAATTTTCCTTTCGCTTCTTGGTGATGTGGAAGAATGCGTCTTAACACCAATTGACCTACTTCATAATTCCTGGGCCACACTTTTTTGTAGTAAGCATGGGCCATTCTTTGTTGGTACAACATCCCGTGGCAGACCACAACCATTCATTTTTCATCAATTAAGGTCAACTGCTCCAATCGAGTCTTAACCCATTCGTGGTCTTCGATCTCTGCTTCACAAATTGTCCAGAGCAAACGAATTTCTACCTCTGTCAGTATCACAGCCTCGGTCCCATAAACCAACAAGAATGGGGTTGCCCCTACTGATGTGCGCACTGTAGTGCGATATCCGGGCAAGGCAAAGGGTAACTATTCATGCCACTGTCTGGAACTCTGTTCCTCAAAATCTTCTTGATATTTTTGTTTGCTGCTTCAATAGCGCTATTGGCCTAGGGCCGATAAGGAGTGGAGTTCCTATGCGTTATCTTGAACTGTTCGCACATGTCCTCCATCAAGTGACTATTCAGGTTTGACGCATTGTCTGTGATGATAGTTGCAAGAATACCAAAATGACAGATAAGATTTGAATGCAAAAAATCCACCACGACTTTCTTTGTGACTGATATGAGAGTGATAGCTTCGACCCATTTGTGAAGTAATCAATAGTGACCAATATGAATCTGTGCCCATTTGACGCTTTTGGCTCAATCGGACCGATGACATCCATACCTCAAGCGAAAAAAGGCCACAGTGCTGACATAGGATGTAGCGCCGTTGGAGGTGCATGAATCAGATCTCTATGCACCTGACACTGATGATATTTCCGGACAAAACTGAAGCAGTCTTTCTCCATAGTTATCCAATAATACCCGGCTCAAAGGATTTTCTTTGCCAAGACATACTCATTCATATGAGGTCCACACACTCATGCATGTACTTCATGCATGATTCCTCCTGCTTCTTCGATGTCAACACATCTTAACAAGTTGAGATCTGGGGTTCTCTTATACAGGCCCTCACCGCTCAAAAAGAAACCACTATCATCTCGCCGAATGGTTCTCTTTTTATCCCCAGTAGCATGTTCGGGGTAATCTTGTGTCTTCAAGAATCTCTTAACTTCATGGTACCAAGGATGGATACTTGGTCTTGCCTCGATTACGTTACAGTAACAGTGTGTTTCCCTGATTTGGATTTTCACGGGATCGATGTGGGCGTTGCCTGGATAAGGTAACATCGAGGCTAAAGTGGCCAGTGCATCAGCTAGTTCATTATGACACCGCGGGATGTACCTCAACTCTATTGATTTGAATCTCATGCAAAGAACTTCCACGTGCTGCCGGTAAGGAATAAGTTTGACGTCTCCAGTTTCCCATTCACCCGGGGCTTGTCGGATAATCAGATCATAGTCTCCTTTGACCAACAAATCTTCAATATCTTGATCGATCACCATATTCAAAGCCATGATGTAGGCTTCATATTGAGCTGTATTGTTCGTGCAAAAGAAATGAAGCCTAGCTATAGCCGGATAGTGTTGACCAGTGGGTGAGATCAGGATTGCCCCAATTCCTACAAATTTGGCATTTACGGCCCCATCAAAGAACATCTTCCAAGCATGAGTGTCTTCCGAGACTACTTATATGGAGTTAACCTCTTCATTTGGAAAATAAGTACTCAACGGTTGGTATTCCTCATCAACTGGGTTTTCCGCCAAGTGATCCACCAATGCTTTGGCCTTTATTGCCATGCGAGTGACATTAGACTATGTCCAATCCAATAAGCATAATTTGCCACTTTGCTAATCTCCCATTAGGCATCGGTTTCTGGAATATGTACTTCAAGGGATCCAACCTGGTTATGAGGTAAGTAGTATGATCTTGAAGATAATGTCTCAATTTTTGAGCGAACCACGTCAAAGAACAATACGTTCTTTCCAAAACAGTGTACTTGACCTCATAACCGGTGAACTTCTTGCTTAAGTAATAGATTGCCTGCTCCTTCTTTCCAGTTATGTCATGCTGTCCGAGGACACAACCGAAAGAATTTTCCAAGACCGTCAGGTACAAAAACAGGGGTCTCTCTGGCTCGGGCGGGACCAAAATTGGAGGGTTTGAAAGATACTCTTTGATCTTATCGAAAGCCTCCTGACACTCAGCTGTCCATTTGATTGTTGCATCCTTCTTCAATAGCTTGAATATGGGTTCAAATGTGCTAGTAAGTTGAGCAATGAATCGACTAATGCAGTTTAACCTGCCCAATAGACTCATTACATCTTTCTTCGTTCTTGGAGGAGGTAAATCTCAGATAGCCTTTATCTTTGTTGGATCCAACTCGATACCTCTCCTGCTTACTATGGAACCTAAAAGCTTGCCTGATGGGACTCCGAAAGTGCATTTAGCCGGGTTCAGCTTCAAGTCATACTTTCTCAACCTCTCAAAAAATCTCCTCAAGTCTCGAACATGATCGTCCTGAGTCCTTGAATTGACTATCACGTCATCTACATAAACCTCTATCTCTTGATGCATCTTATCATGAAAAATGGTAGTCATGGATCTCATGTAAGTTGACCCGGCATTATTCAAACCAAATGGGATAGCCCGATAACAGTAAGTACCCAAAAGTGTTGTGAAGGCGGTTTTCTCGGCATCTTCTTCATCCATCACTACCTGATGATATCCGGCATAACAATCCACGAAGACTATATCTCATGCTTGGCACAGTTGTCAATAAGGATGTGGATGTTGGGCAAAGGGAAATTGTCCTTGGGAATTGCCCTGTTCAAATATCGGTAATCCACTCACACCCGAGTTTTCCCATTTTTTTTCAATACTGGAACTATATTAGCCAACCATGTGGTATATTGGACTACCCGGATTACTCCTGTCTTCAACTGCTTTGAGATTTCTTCTTTGATTTTATCACTGATATCAGTTTTTAACTTCCTCTGCTTTTGTTGAACTGAAGGACAATTAGGGTAGATTGGCAATTTATGCACCACTAGATCAATACCTAGTTCTGGCATGTCATCGTATGACTAAGCAAACACATCTTTAAATTCAAACAGGAGTTGAATTATTGAATCTCACGTTTTCTAGTTTGTGTGAATGCTTATTTTGGTTTCTGTGATATCTTCAGGAGTCCCCAAATCAACCGATTCGGTGTTATTCAAATTAGGCTTAGGTTTATTCTCAAAATGTTCCAATTATCGATTTATTTCACTAAAAGCCTCTTCTTCGTCATATTCCGGTTCTTAGTTCATTGATTTATAATTAGACAACGCGTTTGGATCTGCGCGTGAAGTCCGTAAGCATGTCATGTTATTTAAAGCTGCATTCTTAGGACCAAAAGAAGAAAAATAAAAGACAAAATAATGGGATCAGAAGAAAATAAAGAAAGATAAACGATGCAATATTATATTTCTCAATACTTGAAGATAATATGGTTTTACATTGGAAATTTTAAAAAGACAAGAAACTAAATAAAAACATCCGAGTTACACCCTGAAATAACTCGTGATGTAGGACAAGTGGCAGGATAGGGCTACAAAGACTCCCGCATGATTGGTAATGGCGTAGCCTTCCAATTCTGCAATTTGGCGTTAGGGCCCGCACACAGCACCTCAACAGTGCTTGAGCCTTCCCCTGACTGGACCATGTGGGTTTTATACAGCATTTGCCTCATTACCCCACAAATCTCTTCGATCTCTTTGGCCGTGAAAGATTCATCTTCTTCTTCCTCGCAGTACTTTGGTTTAACAAATGTTCTATACAGATGCGGCACTGGCTGTGGCAAAACCCATCCATCGTTCTTTCTATCATTTGCCCACTTTCTATCGGCCTGTGTGGGTCTGAATCCTACTCCAAAGAACTTTCAGCGCCTGGAAGGGTGATAGGTTTAGCTATTCCTTTTAATGCTTTCCCAAGTCCCCTTCTGTATTTTAAAACCATAACGAATCATCTCTTTGGCTACCATGATTGATGGATTGGAAAGGAAAGGTTGGGGACAAGGTTTTCCTTCTTCGTACTAATCTGCCACCACCACCTCGAAGGCCTGATACATTATATGCTCGCTGCCCTCTCTTGCTCCAAGGCACGTGACTAAAGGGTCCCGGTAGATAGACTGTTCATCCTCTCTATGAACCACAATTTCCTGGTCTTTATGTTCAAACTTCACCATCTGATGGAGAGGAGAGGGTACTTCCCCTGCAGCATGAATCCATGGTCTTCTGAGAAGAAAATATTAGGACGTCTCAATATCCAATACTTGGAAAGTTACTTCGAACTCCACAGGGCCTATAACAAATACCAGATCTATTTCTCCAATTGTATCCCTCTTGATGCCATCGAAAGCTCTAACACAGACAGTATCGGGACGAATCCTTCCCGTCCCGATTTTCATTCTTTGGAGCATGGAAAGTGGGCAAATGTCAACCCCCGAGCCTCCGTCCACCATGACCCTTTTCACATAGCACCCTTCGCTTTTGACGGTTAGGTGCAGGGCCTTGTTATGTGCGGCCCTTTGGAGGTAAGTCATTCTGGCTGAAAGATATTTGGTTAAGCGAGAAGAATCTTTCCGCCATTCTTTCCAGCTGTTCTATCGAAGTCTTAGCAGGCACATATGCTTCATTGAGGGTTTTGATCAATACCTTCTGATGTTCAGTGGAGTTCAACAACAGAGATAATAAGGAGACTTATTCAGGAGACTTTCGAAGCTGATCGACCACCTTATAATCTGTCATTTTCATCTTTTGAAAGAAGATTTCTTCCTCTTCGGCGCTCATAGGACTTTTGGGTGGGAAGCGCTTTCAGGTAACATTGTTCACTTCTTCCAAATTGGAGTACTTTTCAGCGGGATGATCTTCTTGAACTACTCCTGAGATTTCCTTGCCCTTGTAGGTCACTATTGATTTTGTAATTCCAAGGCACAATAGTAGGATCTGTCATGGGCCTTTGTGGTGCACGTCAAAATAACACGAGCTCACATATCCTTGGTGGATTAATCGGCCCTTGCATTACATAAGCCCCTTTTAGCGCATACATTTGGGTTGCCTTGTTCATTTAGAATATCCTAGGAAGACTCAAAGTCATTTGCTTTTCCTTGCGACCCCGAGGGACATAGAGAACAACGTCATTGGGAGGAATTGCCCCAGTTTCCACTTCAACTTCCTTCTCCGGCTTTGGATGGGTGGTTCTGCTCTTTTTCTCCCCCTTTTTTTTCTTCGAGGAAGTTTTTGGTTTCTTTTCTTTGTCAATGATTGCAATGATGGGTCAAATTCTTTATCCTCACAAATCATTCCAATTATCGGCCTGTTGTTGTGTGCTGGCAGTGGGTTATTGGTCACATTGAGACTTCTTCATCTCTCAACACTACCTTTCCCTGTTCTATTAGATCTTCCACGACTTTCTTCAATGTCCAACAGTTGTTTGTACTATGTCCCTCAGCGCCTGAGTGATGATCACATCAGATGCCCCGCTAATAGGATAATGATTCTGGGTTTTGCCTGTTTTAGGGTTTGGGTTGCAACAAATTCATCTGGACCGGCTTAGGGAATAGGCTGGAGTAAGGTTCACCAATTGGTGTAAAGTTTGGTCTCCTGGGTGGTTCTCGAGGACAGAAGTTTATGGGTTTTAGTGGCTTCGATAAGGGGGCTGATTTCTGGGAAGTAGAGCTTGGTTTCGGTTAGCGTGTGGTTGTGGTCGGCAAAAAGGTTGCACGTTCATGACCATATACGGCTGAGGAGTGTAGGCCATGTCCTGCTGGGGGTAGTAATGTTGTGGGGTTCTTTCTGAAGAACGGGGCCTGGGATTCTGATGTTCTCTCGCTTCCAATGCTGCCATGGCCATCTCTTCCTTTTTTTCCCCTCGCTATTCCTCCGGACCCGCTTTGGATGGCTTGAGAGGTTGCTCGAATGGCTGCCTGGCTCAAAATTCTTCCCGTTTTCAAGCCATTCTCTACCATTTCCCCTATCTTAATATCTTCCGCGAAAGGCTTCCCCATGGCTGACATCATGTTTTGGAAGTAATCTGATTCTTGAGCCTGGAGGAAAGTAGTAACCATTTATATTTCGTCCATGGGGGGTTTCACCCTGGATGCTTGCTCGCGCCATTTGATAGCGTATTCTTTGAATATCTCTAAGGGCTTCTTCTTCAGTTTGACAAAGAATTCCTGTCTTGGCGTGATGTCAATGTTATACTGAAAATGCTTTACAAAATCTCTTGCCAGATCGTCCCAAATGTGCCATCGAGATATGTCCTGATCCATGTATCACTTTGAGGCTATGCCCCCTAAGCTTTCTACGAAGTATGCCATCAACAGTTCTTCTTTGCTGCCAGCCCCACGTAATTTGTTGCAATACTTCTTGAGGTGAGCAATGGGATTGCCGTTCCCATCATATTTCTCAAACTTCGGTGGTTTGAACCATGCAAGTAGGTGCACGTGAGGGAACATGCACAGATCAGTATAGGAAACACTCTTCTTACCGTTTAAACCTTGCATATTTTTCAAGCTTTTCTCGAGGCTTCTCATTATTTTTCCATTTCATCTTGTTTGGGAGCTTTGGAATTCTTGTCTTGCCCAGGCATTATCTCACAAATTGGTTGCTGAGGGTGAGTGCTGGTGGCAAACCGAGTTGGTTCCAGCGAGAGGGATGGTGCTTAGAATGTGAATGAGGATGAATCAAAATTAGGCATGTGTATAGTAGGTTGTGCTGCAATTGGACATGGTGGTGCGGTGGAGATGTTTATAGCCACATTTGCTGTTGACATACAGGGATAAGAAGTGGAGGGTGATCCAGCGGAGAGAGCTGAAATGGAAGGATACCCGAACGGGGTAGGTTGATAACTTATGGGAATGTTGGAAGTCCCACTTGCCCTAACGAATAGCTCAGGGAATCCATGGATTACACTCGGAGGCTCTTTTTCATTGTTCTAGTCGTCCAACATTTCCAACATGCGGCGACGCAAGATTCTATTTTCTTTAGCACTTGCTGATTTGGAAGTTGGGATGGCCGAGATTGAACTCTCTTCTGAAATGGAAACCGCTTGCAAAGGAATTTCTGAAAACATCTCTACACTTCCATTTGATCTCGTGAACTAAGTATGGACACTTGCTCTTGACTTAGTAACAGACGGTTGAACACTTCCTTTTGACCTCGTAAAGTATGAATGTGAGGCAAGATTACTACAAACCAACCACCTTTCTAAAAACCATGTATTCAGCATCAAGAAAACGGTTAGTTTGAAACAAATAACACATAGGTAATCTCATGTTGGGGCGTGATGCACATATATAGTTAAGTGGGTTTCTACATGTTTTCATTGGTTGCATGTGTCATTCCGGCTTCTTTTTAAACTCCCCTTTTCATTTCCTTCTTCCTTCTGCCTTCTTTTATTTTATTTTACAAGCCCCCCCTTTTTTTTTGCTAAGGTTACGGTTGAATCTGATGAAGATTGCCTGCGTATCACGGCTCCGCGTGAATCATACCAAGTGTACTTCATGAAAACAAATGTAAAATGAAGAAACATTTTATTTATTTTTATTATTGAACATTCCATTACAAACCTACTCCAAAGAAACAAACATAAATGGGATAAAACAAGCTTTTGACAAAGTCTTAAACACGACAAACAAGACTAAAACTCTGGACTAACAGACTGCACTACAAGTTTAATCGTCAATGGCTTTCTTGTTTAGACTAGTATCATCACTGGTTTGCATCTCTTGGTCTCCACTCTCCTCCCAAAGTCTCGTACAAGCTTCGAAAAGTTATGGGTAATTATGGAACTAGGGCACGTGCTTGCTGACCAACTTCCTAATTGTCTAAACGACGATGAAGATTATGGACATGTGCTGCTTTTTTCCGCCAACCAAAGTACTTGGTTTCTAGCTTGCCCCATACTTCCATGACAATTCTAAAGCCATATTTGGGTGGTGTTGAGGGCATCCCCCATCCGGGCTTCACGTCCCTCATATTCTTCAAGGCAACAATTTAACACACTCCTCTCAATCATCCACAGACGTCGTTCTTCCTCAAAATCTGCATGCTGGTGGCCCCTTTTCATTTATTCCAATTTTGTGTAGAGCTGGCCCTTTGAGCGTATACAGTGGGCCCTTTCGGATTTCAGCTGCTCCCTCTGCTGATCAAAACTTTGTTGTTGCTGGTGCGCATCTTCTTCAATGATACTCAGGTATTCTTGTAACTTGTGTTTCTCAACATTTTTGTCCGCCTCAACTTTTCTAGCCGAACCAATCATGTTTTCCTGTTCTTCTTGCAAGCGAGCTGCCTCATTTTTAGCCTGCTTTAGATCTTTATCCATGACTCTTAAAGCGGTCTGATAGTCTTTCTCAATATCCAAACGAATCTGAGCAATTCCGCCTGACTGCTGGACTCGTTGTTTAGCTATGGTCATATGAGCATGCTCCAATTCCTCTTTCAGCCTCTTTATAATTCTTTGGTCATTTCTCTTCATGTTTGAACCCTCAGGATGATCTCTGAGCGACAAAGGATCATGAAACCAAGTTCTACATTCAGGGAACACTTCTCCATGATCTCGGTCTTCCACCATTTCATTCAATTCCGAAACTTTACTTGCATACCAGATTTTCATGATTTCATCTTCGTTATAAGGTTGATTTTCATCAAAATCATAGCATAACCTACTCATGTCTCGCATTGGTGGTACTTCCTGTCATCTTGCGAGCCGGCGCATTACCCGAAGTGGAGCGTATGGTTGGACACCATCCAATCCTATGAGAACCAAATAGGAATGGTATGTAGACTCACAAATGATCTCCTTAGAGGAAAACCAATCGTAATTCCATGTGATTTGTTTAGTAGACAAAGTAAGGAGTAGTTCTTTCCAGCCATTAATCCATTCAGGTAAGTCACATTGATCAATCCTTTTTTGGTGATCATAAGTATGACTGGGCTAAAGCTCACTGAAATTAGAGGTCATAGGCTGGCGATAGAAGTTCTCTAGAAACCATATTTGCAGCAAAATGTTGTAGCCATCGAAGTTTCGTGCGCCCATTTGACATCTAGATAAAGACCGAAAGTTAGAAGAAAGAAACATAGGGACCAAGTTATAATTATGCTCTTTTGAGGTCAGGGCCTCAACTATACCTGCTAAACGGATGTCAATGCGCCGTTCCCTTTCTGGAAGACTATACGCCCCAAAAAAGCAACCATGAACGCAAACCTTCTATGTACCTTCCATGTCTCTTTGTCTTCCTTCGGCTTCAACTTTTCCGCATTCCTTTCAAAATTGCTTTCCAGGCCGTACAAGTGAATCAGAAAACCCAGCTTGACCCACTTGCTCCCTAAACCCTTACTGTCCGTAGTGTATGTTTAGAAGCTTCAAGAATTTACCCTCATTCACATTTTTTGGCACTATGGGTTTTTGACGGTTAAGGTTGCGGCCCCATCCCTAGAAATGGGCGACTTTCTCCAAGGTTGGAGTCAATTCAAAGTCAGAGAAACATAACACATTATTTTTAGGATCCCAGTGCGGAATCAAGGCTTCGAGCACATCTCTCCTGGGTTGGATTGTCATCATGTGCACCAAATGTCCCAAGTATTTTTTGATCTGGTTTCGTTCGTATTCCTTAAAATCTTTCCACCAATCCCACAGTAATGGTGCTGTCTGATCAATAATGAGAAAATACGGCATTCCTTCTGACTTGAGCCTCTTTTCAGACTTGCCTCTTACTCCACTCATAGTGCACCTATTTATCCAGACACGAGGTTAGGTTTTAACTAGGAAAAATCCGGTTTCTCGGTTTCACTCTATAAAAAAAAAATCAAAACATGTGAAGAGCATCTATATTTTTTTCTTACAATTTTTTTTATTTTCTCAAAATTGGGGTTGGGACTAATGTGGTTTGCCTACGTATCTCACATCCGGTGAGAATCATACCTGCGTAGTTCGGTAAGTTAATTTTGAAAAACAAGACTCTTCTTTTTTTCAAGAAATCCCCCTATTTTGGTTTTTGAGTAAAACAAACTAAAAAATATTTTTTCTTTTTATCAAAATTTCGGCAGAGTTTCGACAGCATTTGGGCATTGGTTTTTCCAAATAAAATGTCATTAATTCTCTACACTATTATTCTCTCCTTTTTTTCACAATATGTATACGTTTCAAAAGGCGGTCGACATGCAGGTCCGAAACAAATAAATGTACAGAAAAACGAGTAAGATTCATTAGGATGGTCTTTTTCATTGCTAGTCCTAGACGGACCCAACCCCTGTGTCGTGTCCCCTACATCAAATGCAACATGATGCAAACAAGAGTTCCTACTACGGATCTGGCGTGAAGTTTTGTTATACAAGGTTAAACCTTGAGTTTATTGTTCTAGACCTGGCTTACCCGAGCGGACAACTCGAGCCGAGGAGCGTCAAGCATCACCAGTAGTAGAACAGCACTGGCTAGCCAACGGCTCTCCCACCTAAACATGTGTGACTAAATCCTTCACCACAAGCTGGTAGGCTAACTGTCTTTATCTCAAGACATAAGTTTTATGATGCTGATAGGCAAACACAACATAACTACCTATCAGAAGACTCGGAGAGGAGATTGGTTTTGGCACAATTTATATGTACAATCTAGATAATATCAAAGTGGTAACATTTAGCAAATTAAGCATGAAACATGTAAAAAAAAATAAGATATAACCAAATACAACAATTTATCTAAGCTCGAATACTTAAACCCTTAACCGAAGTTCTGGGTTTGTAATTCCCCATCAGAGTCACCAGAGCTGTCACACCTCCTTTTTGCGCGCCTTACCCCGAGGGATAGTGCTCAAGTGTGTTTTTCCAATTTAAGTGACAATATTCTAAATGGGATTATTTATTTATTTCAGAGTCGCCACTTGGGAAAGGTTTGGCTTTCGGTGTCCAAAGTCACCGGTTTATCTTGAATCTCAATTCGAGGAAAATATTCGACTTTCCAAATGAAGTCTGCGAACTAGAAATTCTAAGTAAGGAATTCTGTTGACCCGAGGGAAGGCGTTAGGCACCCCCGGATCCCGTGGTTCTAGCACGATCGCTTAAATTGTTGTAATGGCCAAAATCTGATTTTAATACATGTTCGACACTATAGTGCAATTTTAAATCATTTACCGCTTTAGTTAATTTTTAAGAAAGTGAGCATTGTTATTGAAGGCCCCGCAATTTGCATTTTTATTTGGCGAGGCTTGTCGCATTTAAATAAAAAGGTAAACCTAAGAGCGACTATATTTTCTTTACTTTTTTTTTTGTCTCTAAAAGAAAAGAAAAGATCCTAATTGATTATCAGAGTTCGGGTTTTATAGTTCAAGTCCTGGACCAAACAAAATGAAGATCCTTCTTATTTAGGCCCGCTCCCTAACTCAAAACCCAAACATATATTAAAAATAATGGAGCAATTGCTATTTATTAACAATGGTCTCAAAAGGCCATTCATTTGAGCTTAGGCAGAAACGCCTCAAACTAGGCCTGAATTTGGCCCAATTTCTCACCAGCCACAGAGATGACAATGGGGCCCAAATGAGGAATGCTTACTACTACTTTAAACAGGACATCCAAATTCAATCAAATTATCATACCGATCAATTATCGTGAGCCAAAAATTTTAACGAGTTGATTTAGTGTAAGTGGACCTCATCTATTAATTCCACACAATTGTTATGATGCAATAGAAATACCAATTGGAAGTCCAAATCAAGTTGCGTAATTCAAATTAGCAATTCTAGGAAATTCTCATCAACTTACTTAAATGAAAATTAATCGAATATTAGCTTGATTCAATCATATACCTAATGTATGCATCACAACATCAGAAGTGTCACTACATATGACATACAAATCAGCTACAATTATCTAAAACCTCAAATGAAAAATTACTTTAAATCAACTACAATTGTTGCACAAATTCAGTTATACTCGTGTAACTAACGAGATTTATAGCTTAACAACTAAGCAATTCCCATTCAATGTTCAGTTTAGTACAAACCACTCAATCAAACTAACAGCATAGGAAATATGCATAAAAAGAAAATGAACTGAATCTAATACAAAAGCTTTCATTACAGTTGAACAAACATGTATCAGGAGACCAATGAAAATTTTATTTCATTTTTCAATTTCAAAGCTACATTGAGCTGAATTCGAATGTGAACCTGGAGTGTGAAATAGAGACATGAATGGAAGTCAGCTGAAGTAGGGAAACAAGCAACAACAATTTGAATTCAAATGGCCAAAATTATACCAAAACTTCAACCCAGAAATAAGTATAGATCCAGAAATATTTTGAAATCAAGCAACAACACTCAAATAAACCCAAAATCAGTTGTAAAACAACCAGTGAATCCCAAACAAACCAGTAGACAAAATGCTGAACCAGAAAATACCACTCAGTATCCAGAAATCAATGGAACAGTCTGTGCTTTCGATTTTCTGAAGGTTTCTATTGTTTTTAGAAAAAGAAACCGATTCGAATCTCTCTAACACTGATGATAAAAATTGTCCTAAAGAAGTTCCAAAAAACAATGATTTCCTTTTGTTTTTTAACCTCTCAAGACTGATTTTCTAAAACTGATAACTGAAAAGAAAAACTCTCAAGCACTATCACTGAAAAGCTCTCAATTATCAAGATTAACATTCAGGGAAATGAGGGACGCTCTCGGCGCACGTTAGCGTATCAATAGAACAGTGTCCGGCGCACAATAGCACGGCGGAATTGTCGCAGGAAATGGCTAGAAAAAGAAGGAATGTTGCTCCGATTGTTAATGCTGTCCCTCCTAAGCTCGTTACTCCTGAGCATGGCATCACAACTACTCTAGAACCCCTAACATTTGGCAATTTTCTTCCTCTGAAGTACCAGTCGAAGGATCAATTGCATGCAGAAGCAGATAATGATCGATTGCAAGGAAATGAAGGGATGAGTGATACAACAGCGAGGAGATTACAATTTTCAGCAGTTATGGAACCAAAAAATCCAGTACCAATTGAGGTTGAAGCTGTTGAGATAGAGAAATCAAAATCAACACTTGCGGAAGTAGTCAGAGGTAACAGAGATGTGCAAATGGGTAAGACTTTATCATTTGTTCCTCCTACTATGCGAGATGGTAAAAAGGTAGTGAAGATCTGTGAAGAGGATTTACAACCACAACTGGAGTATTGGAAGAATGCATTGATTGGATTTGTAATTGGAGATAGACCTAGTGAACAAAATATGGAAAACTTTGTTATTCATATTTGGAATTTTGTCACTAAGCCTCAAGTTCTAATGCATGCTGAAGGGTATTGTATCTTTAGATTCAACAGTGCTGAAGATAGAGATACAGTCATGCAATCTAGCCCATATACTTTTAGAAGTAAGCCTATGGTACTAAGGCCGTGGGAAGTTGATTTTAATTTTCAGGCTAGTGTGCTAAGCACTATACCTATTTGGATTCGATTTCCAGGTCTTCCTGTAGGGTATTGGTCTACAGAGGTACTGAGTAAGTTGGCAAGTGCGATTGGGAAACCATTGTATACTGATAAATTTACTGCTCATTATGATAAAATCTTATTTGCCAGAATACTTGTAGAAGTTGATGCTGCTTATCAACTTCCGGATGAATTGGAAATTGATACACCTTATGGATCTAAGGTTCAGTCTGTTGAATATGACTGGAAACCTACCTTCTGTAACCACTGTCTCAAGTTTGGTCATGACACAATTGAGTGTTGGTACTCTTCTGGGAATTCAGACAAACATGAGGAGGAGAAAGAGGACATATGGAAAGGTGAAGTTAGACACAAACAGCAGGGGAAACAAAAGAAGAAGGAATGGATTGTAAAGAAGAATGTAGCAAATGATGAAGTCCAAAAGCAGTCTGAGGAAGCTATTGAACCACCATTATCAGTAGTGCAGACAGATCAGGATTCAAGCAAGTTAGATGAGAATCAAGTTAATCTGCAGCTGAATGAGCAATCTGAAGATCAACTTAGTGAAGTAAACACTGCTATCACTACTAATGGTGAACATGTGGCTAGTATGGGTATTAGAGGGAAAGGAATCATGGAAGTTATGGGAAGAAGAGGGCAACAGTTTGATCCTGGGCCTTCTTACAGTCTACCAGATATTGATCCATGATTGTAGTTACATGGAACATTAGGGGACTTAACCAGTCCCCAAAGCAGAAGAAATTGAAACAATTCCTTACTGATAATAAAGTTGATGTTATTGGTATACTTGAAACAAGAGTTAAAGAGCATAAAGCCAAGAAAATATTTGACAGGGTTGCAAAAGGCTGGCTGTGGCAGTGCAATTATGCAAAGGCTGTTAATGGGAGGATATGGCTCTTATGGAAACCCCATATACAGATTCAAGGGGTAACTCTTTCTGATCAGTTTATTCATTGCCTAGTAGAGGATACAAGAAGTATAGTCATATTTCAATTCAGTGCTATATATGCTCAAAACACTGCAGTTCTTAGAGCACAGTTATGGAGAGATCTCATAACAATTTCTATTCCTCGTCAAGATGCATGGCTTATAAGTGGTGATTTCAATTGTGTATTAAGCTCAGATGATAGGATTGGTTCTCCTGTAACTGAGGCTGAAACAAGGGACTTCAAAGGCACAGTAGATGAATTACAACTTACTGCTTTAAGAGCAACTGGGTGGCACTTTACTTGGACAAACAAATAAGATGCTGATTCTAGAGTATATACCAAGATAGACTGGGCATTTGGCAACTTTCAATGGCTACAACAGTTTGGACACTTGGAGGCTGATTATATGAATCCCTTGATTTCAAATCACTCCCCTATTCTAGTTAAATATGGTGCATATAGGCCATTACATCCTAAACCTTTCAGACTATATAGAATTGTAATGGAACATGAGCAGTTTCATGAAATTGTGAAGCAAGTCTGGGAAAAGGTTTATCATGGCACTCATATGCAACAGATTTGGAGCAAATTGAAGACAGTTAAGCAGCATCTAAAGGGGTTAAATGACCACTTAGCCAAATACAAACAGCAGATCATCCAGATTAGAGAAAGACTTGATATTCTACAGTTACAGATGCAGACAAACTGTCTTTCACAGGAGTTGATTATTGAAGAAAGAGGCTTGCTAGAAGAACTTGATAAATGGAGTAATGTTGAAGAGCAGGTAATGAGACAAAAATCCAAAGCTACATGGATTGAATGTGGAGATGCAAATACCAAGTACTTTCATGCACAATGGAGGATCAGAACAGGTCAAAATAACATCACTTCTATTCATACTGACACAGGTCTCAAATTAACTGAGCCTACTGTTGTATTAACAGGAATTCTTAAAGGTTTTCCAATCTCTAATGGGAGAATCTATTGCTGAAATGCCCTTTGTGGGTACTTAATATAATGAGAGGTGGAAGATGTCTTACACTTGAGCAGCAAAGAGTTCTTATTTGTCCAGTCACAATGGAGGAAATCAATGCAGCTGTTAATGAGATGCTCAAGGATAAAGCTCCTGGAGTAGATGGTTTTCCCATTGAGTTCTTTACAAAGAATTGGAAGCTAGTACAAGAGGATATTTTTTCTGCTACTAAGGAAATTTTTGAAACCTGTAAAATTCCTCATATGATCAATACTACTGCAATAGCCCTTGTTCCTAAAGTCAAATCTCCTACCACAGTGAAGGATTACAGGCCAATTGCTTGTTGCACTACACTATATAAGATCATATCCAAAGTTATAACCAGAAGAATGAAAAGAGTAATTGGAGACTTGATTGGACCTGCTCAATCTGCTTTTATAGAAGGAAGGAGTATCATGGATAACATTCTTCTTAGCCATGAAATCTTTAAAAGATACTCTACGAAAGGGGTTTCACCTAGATGTGTTCTAAAAGTGGATCTCAGGAAGGCTTATGATACCTTAGAGTGGGGATTTCTGAAGCAGATCCTTATTACTCTGGGGTTTCCTGCTAAATTTACTGACTGGATTATGGCTTGCATCTCATCTGCCTCATACTCCCTAGTAATGAATGGAGGTCTTACTAAACCATTCAATGCTAAGAGAGGTATAAGGCAAGGGGATCCTATGTCTCCTTATCTATTTGTTCTAGCCATGGAATATTTGAACAGATTGCTGCAACAGCTACATAAGGATGGAAATTTCAACTTCCATCCTAGATGCAGGAAGCTTAACATTTCTCATGTATGTTTTGCTGATGATTTGCTAATGTTTTGTAGAGCTGACATAGTCTCCATTCAAATCCTACACAGCACATTTCTCAAATTCTCAGATGCTTCTGGACTTCAGGCAAATGTAGGCAAGAGTGCAATCTATTTAGCAGGAATTCCACAGGATACTAGAGAGATGATTATTGCTGCTTTAGGTTTCATTGAAGGACATCTTCCTTTCAGATACCTTGGAGTTCCTCTGGACTCTAAGAAACTATCTATTCAGCATTATTTGCCTCTCATTGAAAAGATCACAGCAAGAATTACTTGTTGGTCTTCGGAATGCAGACTTATTGGGCACATGTGTTTATAATTCCTAAGAAGGTATTGAAGGCTATAGAGGTAGTATGCAGATCTTATCTATGGACAGGCAAAGCAACCTTATCCAGAAGAGCACTTGTGGCTTGGGACAAAGTGTGTCGACCTATTTCCTCTGGAGGACTCAATGTTGTGAGAATGGAAGTATGGAACAAAGCAGCTATTGCTAAATTGCTATGGGATCTGGCAAAGAAGAAGGATTGCCTTTGGGTTAAATGGGTGCATACCTACTATATCAAGAATAGAACCATTGAGTCTGTGGCTGTGCCATCAAACTCATCATGGGTGGTAAAGAAGATATTGGATAGTAGGACATTGGTGTTGGAGAATACTCAGTTGCAAGGTAATATGTTCAACAGACTTCAAAGTTTTTGCAAGCTAGAAAAATTTCAAATTCATAAACTCTATATTGCACTGTTGCCTATATTTCCTAAGATTGTATGGAGGAATGTAATGCTTGTGTCATCTGCTCTACCTAGACATCGATTCACTGTCTGGTTAGCTGCTCATCTGAAACTTCCTACCATAGAGAGGCTGCAGCTTATGGGCATCCAAATACCATCTTTGTGTGCATTCTGCAAAAGTTATGATGAAGAGTTTAAACATTTGTTTTTTGAATGTGACATTACCAGTAGAGTTTGGAGGAGAATCTGTGTATGGTTGGGACTTACAAGAACTACTGAATGCTGGGAGAATGAATTGAAATGAATTTGTAGCAATGCCAAAAGTAAAAACTGGAAGAAAGAGATCACTGCAACAACATTTGTGACTACTGTTGCATTGCTGTGGAAGAATAGAAATCTTATCAGGTTTGAGAATAAGACTTTTGATGAAGGACAATGTTGGAGAGAAGTAGCAATGTTATTACATGCAAGAAATAGGAATCGTAAAAGATGGAAGGATGGGTTACAAAAGCTCAATTTCTACCCTTAGTTTTGGTTGAACATTATCTGCTAGGTAGAGATGCGTATATGAATTGAGTAGTTAGGATTCAAGTGTAACTAGAATGAAAGTGTAAATGAGTAGTAGAAGTCCATACTACCACCTTAGGATTACATTGTATATTTTTTTGATATCAATACAAATCGACAGTTAAGCTTAAAAAAAAAAGGCTCTCAATTTCTCTTAACACATTCTTCTTCCTCTTTTAGTCCAAAAATGACCCCTATTTTATACAAGAGGCAGGCCCTTATTTTAGCCCTTTTTCTTTACTTTTTACGTTATTATTATTACTTTTTTCTCCTTTTTCTTTCCAGCCAAAAAATTCTTCCAACTATGTGTAACTTTTGCCTTTTATTATTATCTACTATTGCTAATTTCTAATTAAGCAAAAGTAGTCAACATTTATCAATCAATTAAAATTAAGGTAATATGAGGACCCTACTGGACATAATACTCAGTCAAACCATTTTTCAATTTTTGATCTTCCCAAATCACCCCTGAGACTAATGCAACAACTGTCCTGCCCCCATCTGATCCCTAAGCTACTATACTGCCCTAACCTCTTTAATCTGTATTAAACCCTTTAATCGTAACCAATTCAAATCTAATAATTGACTGATTTATTCCTAATTAAACACAAGTTACAATAGCTATACCCAATTCCTAAATGATCCCTGATTCAACTTAAACTAACTGAGTCTAATATTAACTCAAACAAGCTATATATGAATCAGAATTCATCACATTTCTAAATTAAACCTAAATACAAACAAAGAATACTGTAAGTACACTGGAACAGCCACAACTCACACATGTTTTATTGCTACTGTCATCGTTTGAACTATTCAAATCTAAAAGACTAATTTACGACACTTAATTAATCGATCACACAAGATATAAAATACAATAATTAGCACAAACAATTAGACTAAACAGGCCACCAAATGAATTCAATCTTTTGGATACTTAGCATGGAACTTATATAAAACATTTGACGAGTTTTAATACAGTTGAACACATTTTTTCATCATACAGATATATTTAACAATCAAACAGAGAAATCGACCAAATAAAGGTCTATTGGAGATGAACAGAAATGAAAAAAAAATTCAAAATTAGATAAACTAAACTAAACATGTAAACAATCACAAACAAAACACAATAAGAAGGAAAGAAAGGAGAATTTACCTCGGAAACTTAAGAACAAAATGACCTAGGATTGAATTGGACTTGACCATTTTGAGGTCGAATAGAGTTAAATTGGAGTGTTCTCAACTGAGAGCACCTCAATTAAATTCTATTAGACCCTAAACCCTAATCGATTGGACATAAATCTTCATATGATTTTCTAGGGTTCTTGAGGGCTCGAATTGGGGTTCTAGGAGTTAGGGCTTGATTCGAACCAAACCAACTATGGTTAAGGTATGAATGAGGTTAGGGGACTAGCTGGTAATAATTTGGGGTGATTCGGCATAGATTAGGGTTTTGCTTCGAGACGACTTAGGTTGATTCGAGCCAAGCAGATCATGGATTTGTGTAGAGGTGAGTTAGGTGGTTCAGAGGTATTATTTTTGTGGTCATTGGCATCGTGGCCGCCAGGTTTCAAGCTTGGGGGTTCATGGCAGCTGCTAAGGTTTAAAGAGTGTATGGTTCGTCTCTGAGAGAGACGATGAGAAAGGGGTTAGATGAGGGGGGGGGGTAGGGTGAGAGAACAAGTTTATATATGGATGATGTGAGTTGATCCTTGCCGTTGGATCAAGCGGGACGGATGGCCAGCATCTCTTGGTAAGGAGGGAACAACGTCGTCTCGTTTAAATGAGACTGGGTCGGTCTGGTGGTCTAATAGGTCGGGTTGGATGGGGAGCCTGGGGGCGTTGGATGAGATTGGATGAACGTCCTTGATGTGTCTTCATACGACGTCCTTTGGATTAGAGGGAGGCCTTATCTGGGGCATCTTATCAGTTGGACCAACGGTCCAGATAGAACACGTTAAACGATGCCGTTTAGGACGTCTGAGACGAATGGTCTTGGACCAGGTCAAATGAGATGTTTTGGACTTGATTGACACGTATTAAATTGGGCCAAATCCGAGTTCTTTACAATTTTGAGTTTTTTTTTCTTCGACCAAAAAATAGAATGCATATTTTATTATTCTCTTTTAACCAAGATATGGTTAAATAATTCCTAAAAATGCAAGACTAATTCATAAATGCACATGCACCTACATTTGTTTATAAAAATAAAATAAACACACGCAGACAAATGCAGATAATTAACGAAACGCTACAAAATTTTCCAAAATTGTACACAAAGCTAATTTGTTTTATTTTTTGATATCTTTTTGAAGTAATCGTCGTGGAACAAAGATCACGTGCTCACACATATGGATTAAAATGCACAAATAAGAATGCACACAATTAACAGAAAATAACACAAAATTCACAAAATTATAAAATAGTAAAAAAATTATTTTGTTTGAATTTTTTGGGAATAATTCATATATAGAAAAAATATTACGTGCTAATTGGATCTTAAAAATAGTCAGTAAGCAAAATAATAACTCATATTTATGGTAAATCAATCAAATATTGAGACAATGAATGACTTTTGGGATAAGACTTAACTTTCTTACTACTACTTGATCTCTTATTTAGTGTGTTGATATCTCTTAAAAAATATTTCTTTGTTAAAATTTAAGTTTCTAAAATGGTAATTTTCAATAATAATATAATAAAAAATATTATTCTTAATTCAAAACTCATTTTAGTTGGCTATCTAAAAATATAAAAAAATTCTTTAGCTAGTGAGTTGTTTTTACTCCATTTTGATATTTGATATTAACCATGTTAAATATCTAACTTATTTGAATTATACGTAAATAACCTTAACATTTAAATCTTTTAAATAATTATAAATAATCACCAGATATTAATTAAGACATACTACATGAAAAAAAATTAACATTTTCTCAATTCTCGTAATAATATTTTATTTTTATATTATTCCCATCGGTGTTATTGGACCCTAGAAATAGCCACAAAGATACATAATAACTCATATTTATGGCAAAGCCACAAAGTTGACACGATATAAATGATTCTTTAATTATGACGTGACTCTTATACTACGACGTGAACTCTTATTTGGTATGATTTTATCTTTTAAAAAATATTTCTATTTTAAATTTCAATTTCTAAAATTGTATATATATTATAATAATGATTATCTTTATAATGATGCAAGTGAAGATATTATCCTTAATTCACTTTAATTGACTATCCAAAAATTTAAATTTATCGATATCTCTAGCTCCAGAATTTAAATTTTTAATACCCTACATATGTATAAATTTTATTCTCTGAATCATTAAATGTTAAATTGGTTTATTATTATTGTAAAATATTGCATATATTGTCTTAAAATTGTCAAGTAGTTTATTTTTCGATACCATACTTGGCTTGTCTTTAATGCATATTACTCTAATTACATTCCAATTCAAATTCGAATATCATATCAGTTTGTTAGTAATAGCGATTTCTTAAAAATGACACATAATGTAAATTTTCAAAAAATATTCTAAGATATCCTTATCATATAATCTATGTATATGAGTTAAAAAAAATATATTTGAAATTGATAAGATTAACTTTCAAATTTTTGTATTCAACAAAGAAGAAACATAAGAAGATATTTGTCATCTTTTATTTTTGGTTTTTAGATCTTTCTAAAAAAAATTCAATATTTATTTTCTTTATCTTATTTTTTATGTCATTATTTCTTTTGTTACAAAAAAATAATTTATTTCACTATAAAAGGATGATTTTTAATAAAAATTTTCCACATATGAACTTTGATTATATTTTTAGTCGTTGGTTGAAATTATTTCATATTTTTCTTTTGGCTTTATCTAATCAGCCTAAATAGGTGCCCACTCGACCATTTAAATTGAAAAAATGAATGATGTGTAATTTATATATAATACATATTAAATATGTGTATAATCATGTATTATCGGTATATAATATATTTATAATAGCTATAAAAAGTAAACAATAAATATGGCCGGATATTATATAAATACTCCATGAGATTTTGGTTTTATGAGTTTATCCATGATATAACTTCTATTATAATAATTTTATAACTCTCTACTAATGTTCAAAAGTATCTTATCTTTTTATTATCTTTGAATTAAAAAAAAAGAGTTTTTTCGAAATAATTTGTTTACATTTAAAAAAAATAGTTTATGTCATACTAATTATGTAACAACCTGATCGGTCGTTTTGAGCTACGGTGTATCGTTCAGCGGTCTGAGGCTATGAACAGCTTCATCTCAGGTATATTGACTTGTGTGTATGATCAGAATTCAAATTCAGGAAGTTTGGAGTCAAATTTAAATGAAAATTCTAATTTAGAAGCTTTAAGTTGGAGAAAATGGAAAAGATTGGAATTTTGAGTTAACGACCTCAGAATCCAGATCCGAAGGTTCCAGCAGGTTCGTATGATGATTTCTTACTTGGGCGCATGTCCGGGTCGGGTTTTGGATAACCCGGAAGCATTTTGGTGCCTATTGTGGAGGTTAGCATTTAGAAGAAATTGCATCAGTTGGGTTTAAAGTGCATTTCAGTGTTATTGGTGTCCGTTTGGGATTTTGAGACTGGGAGTAGCTCCGTATGGTGATTCTAGAGTTGGGAGCGCGATCGGAAGTGAATTCGGGGGTATGTAGGTCATTTTGGAGTCGTTTTGCTAAAGATAGAAATTTGAAGGTTTTTAAGAAGTTTGACCGGAAGTGAAAATTTTGATATCGGGGTAGGAATCCGATTCCAAAAGTTGGAGTGGGTCCATAATGTCAAATATGACTTGTGTGCAAAATTTAAAGTCAATCGAACGTGATTTGATAGGTTTCGGCATCAGAAATAGAAGTTGAAATTTCTAGCGTTGTTCGATGTGATTTGAGTCCTTGAGCAAGTCCGTAATGTGTTTTGGGACTGGTTGGTATAATTGGTCGAGGTCCCGGGGACCTCGGGTATATTTCGGGTTGTGATCACGCTCTTATTTGATGTTTCAACATTTTTTCTTTGTACATAATGGGGTACTATATTAAGAAAATGAGCTTCAAATTCAGTTTTGTTTGAACCATTAGATCTGCATCGAAATTACGGAGCCATAGAAAAAAGAATCATCGATTTTGGACATCGTATGAGGAAGTTATGCTCATTTTCATGTCGGAAAAACTGATGCTTCTGGTATGCTCGCAATTGCGAGGAAAATGCTGGGAATTCCAAACACTGTAGCTTCGCAAATGTGAAGAAAATGCTGGGAATTGCGAAAACATTATAGCTGGGCTGGGAATTACGAAAACACTGTAGCTTCGCAAATGCGAAGAAAATGATGGGAATTGCGAAAACACTATAGTTGGGCAGAATGTTTTAAAATCCGATTTTGAGTCATTTCTCATCACATTTTTTGGCTTGGGGGCGATTTTTGGAGAGATTCAAGAAGAGATTTTTTTCATCAATGATAAGGTATATTATCCCCAGTTATTATGAGTTAAATACATCAATTTTATATGGATTCAAGCATGAATTGTGTAGAACAATTTGGGGTTTTGGTAGAAAGACCTAGAAATTTCACTAATGGATTTTTTCACGTATTTGAGAATGGAATTAGGAGCAAATTATATACTTGAGTTCCTAAGGCCATCGGTAACCTTCATCTTCGAAAGTTTTTGAATTCCAGGCACGTGGGCCCGATGGCATTTTGGTCAACTTTCTGAGCGGGGTTAGGAATTGTTATAAAACGGGATTGTAATGAGTACCCTAGCATATATTAATAAATGTGTATCATCATTGTCTAGTTTTGAAGCATTTGTGCGTTGGTTCGAGTCTTCGGAAGGATGTAGAATGCCGGTTGCAGATCTTCAGAGTGAGGTGAGTCTCCTTTATAATCCTGCGAGGGGGAAATTACCTCATAGGTGAGTTAAATTGATTATGTGCTCCAAATTGTGGGGGCTACATACGCACGAGGTGACGAGAGTCTGTGCGTAGCTACTATTATGCTAATGTCCGGGTAGTCTAGGACCCAAAAGTATGTTGTACTTGGATTAATTATGAACCCATTGATGGCTTAAATTGCTTAAATCACATAAAATTTGTAAACAAAATCCTAAAGGATTACACTTCTACATTTTAAATTGAATAAAAAGGGAACTGCTTGTAATTAGATAATTGTTCGCGAACAAGTTCCTAATTGGCTATTTGCGCATGATTTTTTATGTGTACCTGCGTCGCATGTATGATTCGCAAGAAGGATATGTGTTTAAATTTTGGAACGGGCTGATCGCCTTGGTGGAATAGATGCATCTATGTTACGGGCCGCTCGACCCTCGATAGTGCACACATTACATTTCTGTTAGAGCGGGCCGTCAACCTCGGCATGATTTGCGCATGTTTGTGTTGTCGTTTTAAACTCTTTTGAGTTGTCTTTTGCCTCACTAGGATGATATCATATTGGTAATAATAGCAAGAAATCTAAAGAAATTTTCCATGAATGAATTATATGACCACTTGCTTTTTCCACTCTAGATTAGAATCATGTTTATAAAATAAATTAATTGTTTAATATATTTATTAAGGATAATTGGACTACTAGTGAGTGTAAAAGTTGACCATCTCGTCTCCACCCCTTCGGGATTAGGCGTGATATTCACTGGGTACACATTTTTTTTGTACTCATACTACACTTGTTGTGTATTTTGTTGCACAGATATATGTGGCTCCAGTGATCTACTGGCATAACATCACATATGATTTTGGGATTAGATGAGCTGCAATATTTGAGATGTCCATAGCTAGGGTAGTCCCTTTCAGTGTACTATATTTATTTTTGTCCACTGTATTCCGGACAAAATGTTGTATTTTATTTCTCTTATCAGTAGATGCTCGTGCACTTGTGACTCCGGGTTCTGGGAGGGTTTGAAGTATTGTATTAATTATTTAAATTTTAAATTTGATTTGACACTTTATCCTTTAAAATTTTCTAAATATGGAGGAAAAATCCTAGATTTTAAAAGTGTTAAAAATGAGATTTTGTTGAAGTAATTTGGTTGGCTTGCCTGATAGCAGTGTCCGGTGCCAACACATCCCTTAGTGGATTTCGGGTCGTGACAACATGGTATCAAAGCTCTAGGTTCCCGTCGCTCTCACGAGTCATGAGCAAGTCTAGTAGAGTCTCGCAGATCAGTACAGAGATTTCTATACTTATCCTCGGGAGGCTACAGGGCTGTTAGGAGTACTTCCCTTCTTAATTTCCTTGTCGTGCTATTTGATTCCTTGGGGCTTATGCCTTTATTTACTTATTACTCATTCTTATGCGATGCAGAGCGCTTGTTGTAAATCGAGAATTTAAGAATTTCGATAGCACTAAAGATGTAGTGTGGGATGTTTTTCCCGGTATAGTTTATTGGACTATTACAGTCGCTCTGTGGAAGGATATCTTATTGTTTTGTCTCGGTAGCACTGCTTCTGGGAGCCTGGAGGTTAGGCACAGGTAGCCATGATGCGTATGAATGATTTTACACGGTATTGATATGATGGCAGGATGTTTGCCTACGTATGGAGGCAGTGAAAGACTTGAAGGGAAGTTTACTCGGTTCGTGATCTAGAGATTCGGCATTTTATTCCCGATGGGGAAAAGGTAATCGGGCTGAGGATGTTCAGGTTGGGATGATGAGATGATGAGACTTGGTGTTTTCAAGTGTGACGGAGTCTCCATTGGCGGTGTGGTATCGTCGTCCTCGGTTGAATGTGTTAAGTGGTCGATGTGCTCGTTTTCTTCAAATTCGCCTTTGGGGCAGGATATTGCGTGTCATTAATAAAGAAATGAAGGTTAGAGGTCGAGTGGTTCAGGATGGAACCGGCGTTCCTAATGTGATGGCTCGAGGAAGATGATCTTCAGACAAGTTTAAAATTAGTAGCGACTTGTGGGTTCAAGTGCTATGAAGATAGATTTTATTTGAGGCAATAATTGAGGAGCAAAGACGAGTGGTCGATTAAAGGGATGAGTTCCGCCAAAGTGGGGAAATGGCAGGTGTAGCATATGGGCTCGGAAGTAGGATGACAAGCGCCTTAAGGAGAGCTTAGAATGATTTAAGAATTTCAGAGATTAAGTGATTGGGGCCTGTAGATCTAACTTGAAGCATGGGCCATTATGCAGCAAGCCATTTGACATAGCAAAAAAGAGCTGCTTGGAATGAAGAAGAATGCAACATATATTTGAATTGGAAGGATATTGCCACGTATTTAATTGATGTCCACTAGAGTTGAATGGACCGGTGCAGCCAGGGAGTGAGCTTGGACTCACGATAGGTTATTGGAGTCATGATGACTATACCCCGTACAACAGTGTTAAAGGATGTCGGAAGTGGCTTCTACAAATGGGTTATTTCCTATGAGCGGGTTAGCGGTCGTGTGGCTGGTGAAGTTTCTGCAAGAAATTTTTATAGGTTGTTCAACAAAGAGATCAGTCACGCGAATGTGGTTGATGATTCCGAGAATTTTTGCAGTTGATTGCGCAAGGTTATGTCAATGAAAGATAAAGAGTTCTGGTAAATTGAAGAATTGTGTAATTGTGGCTTTGATCCAAGTGGGATAGTCCCACCGCTTATGATTGGGTTGCACGATTAATTACCTGGGTGAATTCTGGTTATTAGCATATTGCGGGTTATTGCAGCTACGGAAAAGGACCATGAGTGGTAATTTGAGTATGAATTGTTGAATGCATGTTATGGTTAGCCTTATTGGCTCATGTTTAGACTTGGGGGAAGATTCATGATTTATGACTCGTATAGGTGCAGGCTTTGAGGGAAGTGATCCCACTGGGTGTTTCATCGAGAGGGTATTCATATGTTATAAAATTCAATGGAGTTGGTTGCATCTGGGGCCAAGTCAGAGCGGGTGGCTCTCAATACTGGTCCTAGTGAATTCAAGAGGTAAAATGTGGTGCCTAATGATTTTGAGTCTATTAGTACGGTTAAGAGTCAAGCTTTTGGAGCAGATTATGAAGAAAGGCACAGAATGTTCTATGGTGTTTTGACTTGCAGAGTAGCATTTGAGAGACATGAAATGGTCATGGGTTTTGATACAGCATGGTCTCACAATTTAAGGTCACTCGGGGTGAGTGCGGTTGGAATAAGTTAGGTATTGAAGGGAGATATTATTATTTCTAAGGCAATCAAGGATAAATTGGAAGGAAATATATTGATTAGCCATAGTTGAGTTGGTATATTGGTGTTAGTGATCAGTTCGTTTAGCGTGATCGAGTTATGCATGTGATTTGTGGCGGTATGTGTGAGGGTTGTCAGACGTAGTTATTGATGTATTCGGAAGAATTCTTATGTTATGGCATGTTATGAGTAGGCGGATCTCGGAAAGGTATATGGTGGATTGGACCACTACTTAGAGATTGGCATATTCGACGGTTATGAGAATTCGCCCGTATGTTGCTATAGTTCTCCTGAAGTGAGTTAAATTGAAAGTTTTATATGATGAAGTGTTAGTCTATCGGCGGTTCCAGAGTTGTGATGGAAATTGTGTCTATTTTATATCGACACGTGAGGTGCAGTGAGTGGTATAGAATTTGAAGTAAGGACCAAGGTTGCAGTTTGGTCAATGACTGTAATGTCACGAGCTCGGATGAGCAGAAAAGGAGTTTTAGTGTCTTGAGTAAGTTGGTTTTGTCTTCACTATCACTTGAGATCGATGTTTTGTGAGAAAAGGAGTTTTAGTGTCTTGAGTAAGTTGGTATTGTCGTCACTATCACCTGAGATCGATGTTTTGTGAGGAAGGCTCTGCATCCTGGTTAAGGATTCTTGATCGCTTTTTAGCGTTAGTGCGGACGATTGTTTGAATGTGCAGACCCGTTAATTATTTCTGAAGATGGTGTGAGCTTGTCATACAGGAATATTGTATAAGTGTGACATGTAGTCACTTGCTTAATTAGAAATTTAAACCAAGTATGAGGATTCTGGTAGTATCATCCATTTCAGAATTTATGCTTAGATGGCACTTTGTTTATTGGGGTTATGGACATGTGAAAGATTATTGGCCTAGCTTGGCACCATCAGGATCGACTTGAGGTCGGTGGATAGATTTAAATGTGGAAGTGAACCTTACGTCAGGCTAGTTGTGTTTATTTCAGCAATGCGCTCTTTATGGAAGGATGGTCGCGGTCTTATTTTGTGGTCAGCTAATTCATGTAAAGATATATTGCGACGTATGAGTTGTGATACATCTTGGTAAATTCCTTATGTGTTGAGGTTTCGCTCAACGGTGATGTTATATGCACAAGATGACTTTTGAGACTTAGATCATGTATCGCACCTCAGTTGTGCTTGAGTTTGTAGCCTATAGCGCTATATGTTTTCTTCTGGATGGTATTATGCACATTAGTGTGTTAATGAACGATATTCGGTATTTTTTATGTGATGATCTATTCCGCTCGGCATATATCTCTATATGTGAGGTCTATATGTGGATTGGGTGGCACGCCACCATTGGTATGTTGTTTGGATCGGGTTGCGCGCCGCAACAGTGTGATGTTGAGTTCAGTGCCCATATTTGCTTTTATGCATTCTGTTTCCTTATTTTTTGAGGAAGTCCATGTTAGTGTGCGAGTTGAGTAGTTCCTTCTAGAGTTCGCCTTCTTTTTGTATCGCGTTCGAATTGGTAGCCTACTGGCATATTGTGGTGTCTTGTGGGACTTTTCATTATGTCCGAGGTGGCTTATTGCCTGAGCAGTTCGTACTGGGTGAGACGCGGTTATTCGATTTGGTATCAGTTCAATCTGATTATATGAAGTATAGTAAAGAGCAAAGATCATTGTTTTGTTCAGAATGAGGTAATGGTTCTTCTCAAAAGTATAGACTGATTGATTTGTTGACTCGGCAGCTTGTTATGAATTTCTACATATCTCTTTTGTCGTGTAGGTGTTGTAAAATTCAGAGCAAGACCTATGTAGGTCATGAGGTGCAATGGGAGCATTAGATTCGTAAAATTTTGATTTATTCGATCAAAGAATGCTATTGTGGTCCTATGAGTAAAGTGATGCAAAGTGCGAACTCAACAAGTTATGCGGTCATGCTTGGATACAGCGTGTAGTGATCAAAATGGTGATAGTATGTGGGAAACAAGTTTTGTAGGAAATTGCGAATGTTGGAATTAGGCTTTAAGGCTTATTTGCTTGAATAAAGGAGTGTATCTGCACACTTATCGAGCTAATGTGCTCAACTGAGTTGTGGTAGCACGGGAAGGTGCATGAGGTGTTAAATAAGTGATTTCACACTACTTTAGCGTAGTTCTCAGCACGTTCGAGGACGTACGTATGTTTAAGTGGGGGAGATTATAACGATCCGATCGATCGCTTTGAGCTCCGGCGCGTCATTCAGCAGTCTGAGGCCATGAGCGTCTTAATCTCTGGTATATTGACTTGTGTGTACAGTCAGAATTAAAATTCTGGAAGTTTGGAGTCAAATTTAAATGAAAATTCTCATTTCAAAAGCCTTAAGTTGGAGAAATGGTTAAGATTGGAATTTTGAGTAAACGACCTCAAAATCCAGATCTGAAGGTTCCAGCAGGTTTGTATGATGATTTCAAACTTGGGCGTATGACCGGATCGGGTTTTGAATAACCCGGGAGCGTTCTGGCACCTATGTGGAAGTTAGCATTGTAGAAGAAATTGCATCAGCTAGCCTCAAAGTGAATTTCAGTGTTATTGGAGTCCGTTTGGGATTCCGAGACTGGGAGTAGCTCCGTATGTTGGTTCTGAAGTTGGGAGCGCGATCGGAAATGAAATCTGAGGTCATTATGTCATTTTGGAGCCGTTTGGCTAAGGATAGAAATTTGAAGGTTTTTGAGAAGTTTGATCGGAAGTGGACTTTTTGATATCGGGGTCGGAATCCGATTCAGGAAGTTGGAGTAGGTTCGTAATGTCAAATATGACTTGTCTGCCAAGTTTGAAGACCATCGGACGTGACTTGATAGGTTTCGACATCAGAAATAGAAGATGAAGGTTCTAAAGTTCATAAAGCTTGGATTGGAGGTTTATTCATGATTTTTGCGTTTTTTGATGTGATTTGAGGCCTCGAGCAAGTCCGTAATGTGTTTTGGGACTGGTCGGTGTGATTGGTCGGGGTCCCGGTGGCCTCGGGTGTGTTTCGGGTTGTGATCACGCTCTTATTTTATGTTTCAACGTCATTACTTTGGACATAAATGGGTACTATATTAAGCAACTGAGCTCCAAATTCAGTTTTTATTGAACCATTAGATCCGTATCAAAATTATGGAGCCATAGGAAATAGAATCATCGAATTTGGATATCGTATGAGGAAGTTATGCTCATTTTTGTGTCGGAAAAGTGCTGCTTCTAGTATGCTCGCAATTGCAAGGAAAATGCTGGGAATTGCGAACACTGTAGCTTCGCAAATGCGAAGAAAATGATGGGAATTGGAAAAACTCTTTAGCTGGGCTGGGAATTACGAAAATGTTGTAGCTTCGCTGCGAAGAAAATGCTGGGAATTGGGAAAACACTGTAGCTGGGTAGAATGTTTTAAAATCTGATTTTGAGTCATTTCTCATCACATTTTCTTGGCTTGGGGGCGATTTTGGAGAGCTTCAAGAAGAGAGTTTTGTTATCAATGAAAATGTATGTTATCCCCTTCTATTATGAGTTAAATACATCGATTTTATATGGATTCAAGCATGAATTGTGTAGAAAAATTTGGGTTTTTGATAGAAAGACCTAGAAATTTTATTATTGTATTTTTTCACGAATTTGAGCATGGACTTATGAGTAATGTCACGACCCAAAATCCCAAATCCGGTCGTGATGGCGCCTCTCGTGAAGACAAGACCAGCCAACTAACCCAATTTGTCACTTCAACAATTTTTCAACATAAATGAATAAATAAATACAACTTAACACAATAGTAACCAGTGTTTACAGCCCAACATATCCCGACCGAGGTGTAACAAGTCATGAGCATCTAAGAAATCTGAACACTACTATAAAACCAGTAACATACATATTGGAAATTTAGAATCAAAGGAAGAGATACGGTGCCGCGAACGCTGGCCGTCACGTTGCTCAGCTACAGTAGAAATACATTCAATCAACTAATACCTCGCTACTGGATGATTAATACCAGCATCTGCACACGAGGTGCAGGGAATAAAGTGAGTACTCCAACTCAGTGAGTAATAAAAATAAATAATGACTGAAAACATGAAATCTCATAAAGGCACAATATAGCGCCATCTCAAGCAGTAAAATCAATTATACAATAAGACCACAAAGTATCACGTATTTCTCTTTTTAAAACAGTGAAAACAACAACTTCAACAAGTAAGGAGTACTCAAAAGCTTGCCCATCAGGCTCAATATCAAACTCTCAGTACAGTATTAGCCCCACGAGCTCACTCCCAACTCACCAGCACACAAGATAAGCCTTTCGGGCTCACTCCCAACTCACCAAACAAAAACATCAGCCTCTTGGGCCCACTCCTAACTCACATGGGTACCTTGCACTCACTGGGGGTGTGTACAGACTCCGGAGGTGCTCCTACAGCCCAAGCGCAATATCAACAGGCCTGAAAGCCTTCACACATCACACACGAGGCTTTAAAGCCTCCTCACATAACACTCGAGGCCTGGAAGCCTCCTGACATAACAGACGAGGCCTGAAAGCCTCCTCATATCACTCAACATATCCTCACAGAGGGCCCTTAACCTTAATCAGTCTAGAAAATAATCATAAGTTTCTTGTGCATCATTAAAACAATGGTGCTCAGCTCATCAATATTATAAATATCACCAAAACTCGAGTTAAGTATAAATGTAGCTGAGTTCACAAATTAATATAATTCCATTGGACTGAGTTCAAATAATATTTTAATTGGTGAGGAAAATGGTGATGTAATTCACAAAATATTTCAAATATTTGGCCCGAAGCCCAAATATGGCAATAAGCCCAAATCATGGCATAAATAAATAAATCTTTATTAAATACACGGTAAAATATCAACCGGGATGGACCATACCATAATCCCCAATAGTAAATGACCCCGCATTCGTCATACAACGTGTGTCTCATCTCAACATAGCAGTATGTTGTGCAATCTGGGGTTTCAAACCCTCAGTGCATCATTTAAAATCATTACTCACCTCAAGACAGCGAAATCTCTAGCCCGCGATGCCTTTCCTCCTCAAATCGGCCTCCACGCGCGTCGAATCTATCCAAAACCACATCGAATATATTACAATATGATAAGGGAACATTACCCAATCTAAAACAATCAGATTCGGGCACAATTCGCGAAATTACTAAAACCCGAGCCCTGAGCCCAGGTCTCAAAATTCAAAATTTTTTATATCAATATGACCTTTATCTTGCCACGAGTCTATACATACGAAATTCAAAAAATCGGAGTTCATTTGACCCCTCAAATCACCATTTCTATCCAAGAGGGTTTTCTACCTTTTTAACAAAAATTCTCAAATTAAACACCAAAACTTCCAATAGATTCGAGTTGTACAACCAAAATTGAGTTAAGAACACTTACCCCGTTGTTCTCTCAAAATCGTCAAAAATCTGCCGAGCTCCAAATCATCAAAAATGGAAAATGGGACAAAGTCCCAATTGCAGAACTTAACATTCTGCCGACACTGTTCACATCATTGTTCACGGGCACTGTTCATGGGTACTGTTTACGGACACTGCTCAGGGGTAGTATTCACAGGTACCGTTCACGAGTATTGTTCACAGCAGAATGTTTCTGCAATTTCTGCATATTTTTCTATGCCCGGAATTACTCCAAAACACCTCTAAAACACTCCCGAGCCCTCGGGGCTCCAAACCAAATATGCGCACTGACTCTAAAACATCACACGAACTTGCTCGATAGATCAAATTGCCAAAATAACATCAAAATCAATGATTTGAGCCTTAAATCCAAGAATTCTTTCAAATTTCACATCCGATGCCGAAACACGTCAAAACTAGTCCGAATGACCTCAAATTTTTCAAACAAGTCCAAAATTATATAACGAAGCTACATCAACTCTCGGAATTCCATTCCGACCCTCGGATCAAAATCTCACCTATCAACCGGAATTCGCCAAAATAACAACTTTGCCAATTCAAGCTAAATTCTACACCGGTCATCACAAAAATATTCCGGACACACTCCTAAGTGCCAAATCACCTAACAAAGCTATCTGAACCATAAAATTCGCATTTCGAGCCCTCTAACACTTAAGTCAATATCCAGTTGACTTTTCCAAGTTAAGCTTCCTTAAAAGAGACTAAGTGTCTCAAACCTTACAAAATCATTCCGGAATGACTTCAAATTTTGTACACAAGTCACATTCGACACTATGGACTTGCCCCAACTTTTGGAATCGCATTCCAACCCCGATATCAAAATTTCCACTTCCGGTCGAATATTCTCAAAAACCTTCAAATTTCTATATTTAGCTAAATGACTTCAAAATGACCTACGAACCTCCGAATTCACTTCCGATCGCGCTCCCAAATCCAGAATCACCATACGGAGCTACTCCAGTATCAGAATCCCACGCGGACATTAATAACACTGAAATGCATTTTAAGCCAAACTGGTGCAATTTCTTTTAAAATGCTATCTTCCACAATAGTCGCCAACACGCTCCCGGGCTATCCAAAACCCGATCCGAGCATACGCCCAAGTCCGAAGTCATCATACAAACCTGCTGGAACCTTTCAATCCCGATTCCGAGGTCATTTATCAAAGTTCCAATCCTAGATCATTTCTTTAACTTTAAGCTTTCAAAATGAGAATTTCTATTTAGATTTGACTCCAAACTTCCTGAATTTTAATTATGACCATACATACAAGTTAATATACCTGAGATGAAGCTGCTCATGGCCTCAAACTGATGAATGACGCGTTGGAGCTCAAAACAACCGGTCGGGTCGTTACAATCTCTCCCACTTAAACATAAGTTCGTCCTCAAACATGCTGAGAACTACAATGATGTAGTCTGAAATAACATGTGTAAAAGATTATGCACTTTCCCGTGCTACCACTACTTAGTTGATCACATTAGCTCGATAATTCTGTAGATATAATTCTTTATTCAAGCAAATAAGCCATTATGCCAAATTCCAACATCCTGATTTTCTTGCGAAGTCTGTTTCCATCATACGACCACTATATCAATCTCCACACGCTGTACCCAAACATTAATGCGTAACTTTGTTGAATTCACACTTTGCATCACTTTACTCATAGGACCACAATAACATTCTTTAAACATAATAGTCGAAATTCCACAAATCTGATGCTCCCATTGCATCTCATGACCTACACAGGTCTTGCTCTAGGTTTTACAACACCGATATGACTGAAGAGATGTGCCAAAATTGATAACAAACTGCTCAATCAACAATTCATTACATCCATACTCTTGACGAGCTCCATTACCTTGTCCCAAACCAAAGAATGATCTTTGCTCTATAATATACTTCATATAATCAGTACGAACTGCTCAGGCAATAAGCCACCTTAGACATAGTCAAAAATCCCACAAGACGCCAAAATGTGACAGTATGCTATCAATTCGAATGCGATACAAAAGGAAGGCAAACTCTGGGAGGAAATACTCAACTCGCACACTAACATAGACTTCCTCAGAAAACAGGGAAACAGAATACACAAAACCAAATATGGGAGACTGTACTGAACATCGTACTGTTGCGGTGCGCAACCCGATCCAAACATGTTACCCAGGACGGCGTGCCACCTGATCCACATATAGAACTCACATAAGGAGATATACGTCGAGCTGAAAAGCTCATAACATCAAAACACCGGATATCGGTCATAAACACACTAATGTGCATAATACCATTCCCAAGGAAACATATAGCTCTATAGGCTAGAAACTCAAGCACAACTGAGGGTGATACATGATCTAAGTCTCAAGAGCCATCTTGCGCATATAATATCATCGCTGAGCGGAACCTTATCACTTAAGGAATTTACCAAGCAGTCTCACAACTCATACGACATAATATATCTTACATAAATTAGCTGACCACAAAATAAGACCGTGACTATCCTTTCATAAAGAGCGCAGACTGAAATAAACATAACTGGCTTGACGTAAGGCTCACTTCCACATTTAAATCTATCCACCGACCTCAAGTAGATCCTGATCGTGCCAAGCTAGGCCAATAATATTTCACAGGTCCATAACCCAATAAGCAGAGTGTCCTCCAAGCATAAATTCTCAAATGGATGATATTACCAAAATCCTCATACTTGGTTTAAATTTCTAATTAATCAAGTGACTACATGTCACACTTATACAATATTCCTGTGGGACAAGCTCCCACCATCTTGCGAAATAATTAATGGGTCTGCACATTCAAAACACCGGCTGCACTAATGCTGAAAAGCGATCAAAAATCCCTAACCAGGATGCATAACCTATCTCACAAAACACCGATCTCAAGTGATACTGACGTAAATACCCATCTTACTCAAAATACTGAAACTCATATCGTGCTCATATAATATCGTGACGTCACAATCATTGACCAAACTGCAACCTTGGTCCTTACTTCAAATTCCATACCACTCACTGCACCTCACGTGGTAATATACGATAGGCGCAATTTCCATCACAAATTCGGAACCACCGATAAGCTAATACTTAATCACATAAGACTTTCCATTTAACTCACTTCAGGAGAACAATAGCAACATACAGGCGAATTCTCATAATCGTCGAATATGCCAATCTCTAAGTAGTTGTCCAAGCCACCATAACACTTTCTGGGATCCGCCTACTCATAATAGGCCCTAACAAAGAATGCTTCAGAATAATATCAATCACTACAGCCGACAAGCCTCACATGCACCGCCACAATCACATGCATATCTCGATCACGCCGAACGAACCGATCACGGCCACCAATATGCCAACTCAACTATGGCTAATCAATCTACTTCCTTCCAATTTATCCTTGATTGCCTTAGAAATAATAATATCTCCCTTTAACAGCTAACTTATTTCAACCCCACTCACCACGAGTGACCTTAAATCACGAGACTATGCTGTCTCAAATACCATGAGCATTTCATGTCTCTCAAATGCTACACCGCAAGTCAAAACATCATAGAACATTTTGTGCCTTTCTTCATAAGATGCTTCAAAAGCTTGACTCTTTACCATACTTACAGACTCAAAATCATTAGGCACCACACTTTACCTCTTGAATTAGCTAGGACCGGTATTGAGAGCCACCCAGCTCTACTTGGCCTCAAATGCAACCAACTCTACTGAATTTTATAACATATGAATAACATCTCGATAAAGCACCCAACGAAATCACTTCCCTCGAAGCCTGTACCTATACGAGGCATAAATCATGAATCTTCCCTGAAGTCTGAACATGAGCCAATAAGGCTAACAATAACATGCATCCAACAATTTATTTACTCAAATTACCACTTATGGTCCATTTACGTAGCTGCAATAAGCCATCATACGCCAATAACCAGAATTCACACATGTAATTAACCATGCAACCCAATTGTAAGTGGTGGGACTCCCCCGCTTAGCTCAAATCCACTATTACACGACTCTTGAACACATTAGAACCATTCTCTCGAGTCATTTACTCTTATTCAAACTGCAATTCACATGATCCAAGGAACATAACCACCCTTCCTCATTAGCACTCTGACACCGCAGGATATGACCTCATTCCAATACAACCAAACATCTTCCTCCTCCATTCACCGAGCATTTTCTACCAACGACAACTTAAGAAATACTGTGATTCTCACACTTCTATGAAGCACCATCTAGCTGTTAGAATATACGTTTAACGCTAGAGGGGGGGGTGAATAGCGTTATAATAAAAAACAATGTAAATTTGAGGAATTAAAAATTGCGGAAATAACGTAAGTGCAGTAATTAAAAAGATAAGGAGAGAACACACCGAATTTTATCCTGGTTCACCACAACACGTGGTTAGTCCAGTCCCCGAGAGACTCTCTCGAGTTTTACACTAACTTCGTTAACCTTACGGGTGCCTAACAAACCGTTACACTTGCTCGTAGATATACACTCTACAAGACTTCAACCTGCTCGAGGATACCGCACCTCAAGCCTTCAAACCAAGGAACTACTTTTCCTTCTTACAACAAGGGATTAGACTATCCCTTCAAGTGTGTACAAACACTTAGCACTCACTTAAACAGAACTCTATTGAAGAGTAGATATGAGTAAATAAATACGCTCAAGAACACAACAACTTAGTCAAGAGTTTGGCTCCCAAAAACTTATGAAATGAATATAAAATGATTGCAAAGAGAGTATGTAAGCTTTAGCAAGAATGTAATCAGTTGTTGTGCTTAGAAGAGTGAATTTTGAGTTGTATTTATAGTGCTCAAAACACCCAAGACCGTTGCTTAATTGCCAATCACAAATTGCTGATTTTGTGCTAGGATAATCGATTATCTGATTCTGCATAATCGATTATCTGCCAACGTTCAAAAATCAATCCTAGATTTTAAGCAGAATAATCGATTATCCAAATCGTATAATCGATTACCTGACAACGTTCAAAAATCAATTCCCGATTTTATGCTTAACATAATCGATTGTCTGATTATACATAATCGATTATTTTTCAGTGTTTGAAAATACTTTGGCAACGGTCTTTAATATAATCGATTACCAGAAAAGCCATAATCGATTATTTTGCTACTTTGAAAATCTGATGCTTACTGTCTCAACATAATCGATTTGTCTAAGGCACATAATCGATTATTTTGCTACTTTTAATAATCTGATGCTCACTGTCTCAACATAATCGATTATCATAAGGTACATAATCGATTATCTTGTAACTTTGAAAAATCTGGTGAACACTGCCTTAACATAATCGATTATCATAAGGTACATAATCGATTATCTTGTAGCGTTGAAAAATCTGGTGAACACTGCCTTAACATAATCGATTATCATAAGGTACATAATCGATTATCTTGCAGCTTTGTAAAATCTGGTGTACACTGCCTTAACATAATCGATTATCATAAAGTGCATAATCGATTATCTTTGTCCAGATTTGAAAGACATGTTTAGAATTCATTTTGGTTAAAATGAAATGTTAGAAAATCATTTTGCTTTAAACTAAAGATGCATGGTTTGATAAAAATGATTTTACGAGAGAAGCCAAGTCTTGAATCAATTGTTGGATCAAGATCACAATTATAGAATAACTCATGTATAACTTTGTTGCTTTACTTAATCTTGATCTTTGTTTCTCTTGTGCTTGGACTTCGGCATATGTCAATGTTCCGTTCACGTCGGTTTGTCATTTATCAAAACCTACAAATATGAACACACGTTTAGTTTAGCAACTTGAGAACGTGTTTCAACACTAGCTTTTGTCAAAGTTCTCCCTCACCCGTTCCATCTTCGGACCAATTTCCGCAACCAGAGCTGATTCACCAGCATGCCTCAAACCGGAACCAACATAGCACATAACCGTACAATTATCTAATCAATAGCAAACTCCCTAATTTAGTTCGAAGCCATAGATCACAACATATATACTTTATTGCTGCCATAATGCCATGGTGAGATTAAACTCACTCCTTCATAAGCTTTTAGAAACACGAATCATCGGAAAGTTTAACTCTCCTGTGCACTCTTTAGGCGATAAAATTTTTACTAAGTCCCATATTTTTCAAACATTTCGGTAGAGCTTCCTTTGTTATTGGGCCTATCTACCTGCCAAAAAATCACCAAAACAATCCTAACAACACGTCCACAACTTGACAAAGCATCACAATGTATATCAACAACATTAATCTCAACAATATATGTATTATATTATCAAAATTAATACATGGACATGTGTTGCACCTACTCAAATCATAAGACATGGAAAAATACATTTCAATCCTCCATTATTGGGTTGTTCAATTGAGTAAGAACATATTCTTTGTTTAATATATTCGACCTTCAAGGTGGTATCCCCGACTCAACGATTTCGTTATAATACATTTACAGAAGCGATCTCAGCCCCCAGACTTATCTAACTAGTATGACAAATAGCATCCCTTCATAAGCTAATAACCCATTAGCTTTACCTTAGTTAATATTTTTGTATGTCTTCCACTATCATACACATTATTCATCACGTGGATATTCATCCGCCATTCCGGCTAATAAGAACTAATGAACATATGAGTTCAAAGCACTTGCTCACAAAATCAGCACTTCGGTGCTCAAGCCATTGGCAAAGATTCGGCCTCAAGTCCTCCAGACTAGCCTAATTCAACTCACAGAGATTACACTTCGCCCCTCGATCAGGGAATCAAAATCCCTAATTTGAGTTGTTTTGTGCCTCACTAGGGCGATATCATATTGTTAATAGTTACAAGAAATCTAAGGAATTCTTCCATGAAAGAATTATATGACCACCTGTTTTTCCCATATTTGGATTGAAATCATGCTTATAAAACAAATCCACTGTTTAATATATTTATTAAGGATAAACAGTCATTGGACTACTATTTAGTGTCAAAGTTGACCATATCGTATCTACCCCTTCGGGATTAGGCGGGATACTCACTGGGTACACGTTTTTTATACTCATATTACACTTGCTGCGTATTTTCTTGAACATGCATATGTGGCTCCAGTGGTCTACTGGCATAACAACACAAATGATTTTGGGACGAGATGAGCTGCATCATTCGAGATGGCCGCAGCTAGGGTAGTGCCTTTTAGTGTACTGTATTTACTTTCGTCCACTATATTCCGGACGGAATATTATATTTTATTTCTCTTATTTGTAGATGCTCATGCACTTGTGATTCCGGGTTCTGGGAGGTTTTGAAGTATTGTATTAATTGTTTAAATTTTAAATTTGATTTGAAACTTTATCCTTTAAAATTTTCTAAATATAGAGGAAAAATCCTAGATTTTTAAAGTGTTAAAAATGAGATTTTATTTAAGTAATTTGGTTGGCTTGACTGGCAGCGGTGTCCGACGCCACCACGGCCCTTAGTGGATTTTGGGTCGTGGCAAATTCTTTCTTTCTATATACTGTTAGTTACACTTAAAAGTCGCTAATGAAACTATCAATTATAAACTAATTTCTCCCTCGTTGAATTTGAAAAAAAAAAACCTTTCACATAATCTAATGATTCAAAACTAATATGCTTTAATGAAAAAAATATTATACCCTTGTAATATTGGCCTAACTACAACTAAATGAAGGATTTCAGCTTATACCCTTCAATCTCTTGAATGTGCTAAATTAAAATTAATGATAGCAATTGTATATTTGTTTGATGTCCATTTATGCAAATTGACTATTCAAACAAATATTCTTCAAGAAGAAAAAAGAAATAACTTCTTTTTAATATTGACTCATTTTGTGATTTTTTTTCTCCAGCATGTATGTTTACTTTATTATATATATAAGTAAACTTTTATTTGGTTTTGTAAACTCATTTTTGTTATTTAGATAAACATAGACTTGTACCCTATATATATTATATTTATATTAAAATAAATTTATTTTATTCAAATCTAGCTACAATGTTCAAAGAACTATACTTATAGAATTGTAAATGTGAAAGACTTTTTAGTTATATGGAGTAGCTTTTTTTTTTTTTTGCTAGAGGCGAAATAGTATTTAAATATTTATAAAAATAACAAAAGTTCCTAACATGATTGCTTACGATCATTAACCGAATTAAGTATGATAACATGATAAAAAAAGAAAAATTTTATTTTTAACTTAAATTCAAATTTAGAACTTTATCTATAAATTCAAATTTAGAAGTTTATCTATAAAATCATCCGAAACAAAGTTTTCAGGTTGCACCATATAAATTGTTTCCTCAATGTCACCATTGAGAAACGCTGTCTTAACATCCATTTGATGAAGCTCAAGATCAAAATGTGCTACTAATGCCATAATAGTCCTGAAAGAGTCTTTCGATGAAACTGGAGAGAAAGTCTCTTTATAATCAATGCCTTCCTTCTGAGTGTAGCCTTTTGCGACAAGACGAGCTTTATACTTAATAACATTGCCCCATGAATCCCTTTTGGTTTTAAAAATCCATTTACAACCAATAGGTTTAATACCTTCGGGCAATGTAACAATCTCCCAAACGTCATTATCGCTCATAGACTTCATCTCATCATTCATGGCATCAATCCACTTTTGAGAGTTAGAACACTTAATGACTTGATGGAAGTTGATTGGATCATCTTCCTCAAGTCCAATATCACTTTCTTGTTCTTGGAGAAATACTACATAATCATCCGAAATTGTATTTCTCCTCTCTCTAGTGGATCTCCTTAATGGCATTTCAGTTTCTTGAGGTTGTTGAGTTTGATTTTCATTAGTTATATCAGGGTCCTGATGGGGAAGATTTTCGAGATTGTCTTGAACCGGAGTTGTGTGATCCGTGTCAGGAATGTGACCAAGATCAACAACTTGAGGGAAAGACACACGTTCTTCCTCAAAGACAAAATCTCTAACAACTTTATCTCCCCACCCCCCAAACTCAAAACCTAGCATTACCCGTCTCAAAAATAGTTCTAGAAGTGGGATCATAAAACTTAAAACCCCTGGATTTTTCAGAGTATCCAACAAAATAGCTACTAACCGTCTTAGCATCCAATTTCTTTTCATTTGTCCTATAAGGCCTTGCCTCAGCTGGACAACCCCAAATGTGTAAGTGCTTAATACTAGGTTTATGCCCAGTCCAAAGTTCATATGGGGTTTTGATTGTAGCTTTAGTTGGAACTCTATTAAGAATATAAGCTGCGGTTTTTAATGCTTCTCCTCAGAGTGAGTCTGGCAAAGTAGTACGACAAATCATACTTCTTACCATATCCTTAAGGGTCCGATTTCGTCTCTCAGCTACACCATTCATCGTAGGACTTCCTGGCATAGAATACTGAGGGACGATCCCACACTCATCTAGGAATTTTGCAAATGGCCCTGGACGTTGTTCACCTGAACCATCATATCTCCCATAGTATTACCACCACGGTCAGATCTAACGGATTTAATCCTTTTGCTTAGTTGATTTTCAACTTCAACCTTAAATGATTTGAACACGTCTATGGATTGGGACTTTTCATGAATAACATATAGGTACCCATAACGAGAGTAATCGTCTATGAATGTGATAAAGTATTGTTGACCATTCCTACAAGGAGTAGGGAATGGCCCACAAATATCCGTATGTATCAATTCTAAGACGTCCGAAGCTCTCTTAGCACCTAATCTCGTCTTGTTTGTTTGTTTACCCTTGATACACTCAACACAAGTATCCGAATTTGAGGAATCAAGAATTCCATCTGACACGAGTTTCTGAATTCTTTGAATGGATATGTGACCCAAACGTTTATTCCAGAGAGATATAGAATTCTCATTAGTTAATTTTCTTTTGGTACCACTTAAACTTGTATGCAAGGTTTCATTATTTGAGGTTATTGTATCAACCAAATATAGGCTATCAAATGTTGATAAAAGACCAGTACCGATAAGATTTGAATTCTTAAAGAGACTAACTTTATTGTCACCAAAAGAACATGAACAACCGGATATGTCCAATTTGGGAACGGAAATTAAATTCCGTCTAAAAGACGATACAACAAAAGTCTCATCCAAATCTAAATGAAAACCGGTCTTAAACAACAGCCTAAACTTTCCAATAGCCTCAACTGGCACCTTCTTGCCGTCACCCACATAGATGTATCTTTCACCATCATTTGGTTTTCGGCAGTTCAGGCAACCGTACATAGATATACTTATGTGAGTAATAGCAGCCGAATCTACCCACCAAGTATCCTTAGGTACCGAAATTAAATTAACTTCAAAACAAACAAACGAAAGAAATGTACCTTTTTTCGCACGCCAAGCGTGGTACTTGGTACAGTCTTTCTTCACATGATTAGTCCCCTTACAGAAAAAACAACCTAATTCAGTAATTTCAACCTTAGGTTCCTTATGTTGCTTAATCTTGGGCCTTGCAACCGCAACTTCCTTACCTTTCCTCTTCTTAGGATCCTTAGAAGAGGATGCCAAATGAGCACTTTCAGTCTTATCTTGCTTTATCCTTTCCTCCTCTTGCACACAATGTGAAATGAGCTCATTAAGAGTCCATTTCTCCTTCAGGCAGTTATAACTGACCTTAAACTGATTAAAGTGTGCAGGAAGAGATATCAAAACTATGTACACAAGCAGTTCCTCAGGTAATACTAGCTTGAGTGACTTAAGTTTCGAAGCAAGATGAGACATTTCCAAAATGTACTCCCTAATGTTTCCCTTGCCCTTATACCTCATGGAAAAAAGTTTATTCAATAGTGTACTTGTTTCCGCCTTTTCGTTTTGTATAAAACGTTTTTTCAAGGTTTTCAAGGAAAACTTTGGCATTAGCTTCATCATTCATAGTGCCCCTGAATGATTCTGGAATTGCACGTTTCATAATCATTAGACTCAGCGATTCTAGCGTTCCCACTTCTCCATCACCCTCCTTTCATCAGGAGAGGATGTATCCTCAAGAGGAGTAGGTTGCTCGGTCCGAAGTGCAAGGTCAAGATCCATGCAACCGAGAACGATCATGACATTCTCTTTCCACTCCTTAAAGTTAGTGCCGTTAAGCACAGGGATGCTATTGATGTTGGCAGATATCGTAGAAGCAGAAGAATTAACTGAAAATAGAACAAAAGGATTACTGAATACATGCTTACAATTACTTGAACTTTAACCTTACTTTATATATTCAAAATAGGCATATCAACAAGATACCTAGCACAACATTGATTTTAGTCTTTGGACAGAAAAACAACTTGTATGTGGTACTTTTGGTGTAGTGATCAAACATAGACAATAAACTCCTGTCAAATATCAAACCTTCCTTTGGGACAATTTAATATTCACATGGAAAACCAAATAATTGTCTCATATTTATCACCACAAGCATGTTCGAATTCCTGCCAAATAACAACCTTCCTTTGGGCCGGTGTTAAACGCATGGAAGACTAACATCCACAGTCATCTTATATTTTAAGATTAATCAATCTACACAATAGAGGTTACTTTGGCAACAAAATGCTTCAATTGACTAATTAAAATATTAGATGCTATAAACTTTAGTTCCTTAAGCCATATTATGAATCTTTAACTTAATAAGTTACATATTTTTACATGTAACACTTGAATATTAATTGTTTTATACTTGAGAGGACAATTCCAAAAATATTAAAATTGATGGACTTTAAACAATTAATATTCATAACTTAAATATTATAATTGAACAATAAATAATATGTCAATTAAAATCTGAAACTTAAAAGATTTGAAACGTTTTTAACCTCACTGGACAAAAATAATCGATTATCTTTGGCATAAAAAAAATGTTCATCTACTGGACCAAAATAATCGGTTATCTAAACCAGATAATCGATTATTCTGGTTTTAAGAAAAAAATTTAAGTTACTGGACCAGGATAATCGATTATCTGAAATAGATAATCGATTATCTGGTATACGAAAAACGTTTCAATCTCACTGGACCAGAATAATCGATTATCTGAAACAAATAATCGATTATTCTGGTGTTCCAATAACTGCCAGAATTCTAAAACTTGAGAGATAATCGATTATCTATGAAAAATAATCGATTATCTTTAGGCAGTGTCTAAAAAATAATCGATTAACTTCCAAGATAATCGATTATTTTTGGACACTGTCTTGCGAAAAATTTTCTGAATAAAACATGATTTTCAACAAGAATCTTTAAACAAGAAAACATGTTGTTTACCAACTAAAATCATGCTTTATACAATGTTTTAATAGAAGTAAAGATAACATGGCATTAAAACATCAAATTGCATCAAAACATAACATTCATAATATCATGCTATTTCATGGTACTAGAATTTCATAAATAAAATTCTAACATTTCTTGAACATGAATCCTAACATAACATGAATCTTATGAATATCCAAATTATCCAAAATGAAGGTGGCTCTGATACCAATTGTAAGAATTATGATTCCTACTAAAGAGAATAACCTTCATATTGAACAATTCGGAATTAAACTACATGAGCGGAAGCTAACCTGAATCCATGTGTGGAAATTGTTGAACCTCCTTTTGATGATTGTCCTTGAGTCCTTATGAAGATTGCTCCTTTGAAATTTCTTCAAGAATGTCTCGAAGTTGTATGTCACCACAAGAATTCTTCACAAGACTTGAGCAATATGTGAATAGTATCACCACAATAATAATATGACAATGATCAAAATTGGTATATGGTTTTCCACAATTATTTGCGAGACAACAATGGTGTATTTTGCTCTTGATTCAATGGGAGGAAGAAGAGTCTTGTCTTGCAATAATGTGGGAACCATAACCCCCACTTTATAACTTCATGTTACATAACCCAAGAGTCACAAGAGTTACATAACTCAAGAGAGTCACAAGCATGTAACCATGGTTACATATATGTAACCTTAGTTAGCCCATCATTAACTAAGGTTACCCTTTTGGGTATCTACACATTAGTCCTACACTTTATATGACAACACATTGGCCCCCTTAACATAATGTCCATAAGATCACAAAATTAGGCCAAACCAAAAGATAGCACATAGCATATAATTTATCCGTATATTGTTCATATGTATGTAAATATAAGTCCATATATCTAGATATAAATCCATATATCTTACATTTCCTCCTTCTTTCCACTAATTACTAAAGGGAAGAAAGGTAAACCAAAATTTGAATTAATTTTTTTCCATTTTGATTTCAGTAATTAATCATCTCTTTGTTCTAAGTTTGTCAAGTGTCTTCTTAATAGCTAGCCACTTGACTTAATCACAATGCAAACTTTATTCCTTATATATGTGTATATAGAGAGATTTGTATTTAACTAAAATTTAGAATAAAGTTACCATATACTATTGACATTTATTAGATTGCCACTTGGCTTAATCATAATGTCAATTATATATGATAACTTTTTTACTTTATTATATATATATATATATATATATATATATATATATATAAGTAAATTAAAGTAAAGTAATATCCTGGCTTTCTACACACTAGCCATCATACCTTGAGGAGGTGGATTTATCATTTTTTGTTAGGAAATTCAATCACATGAAGAAATGAACTAGTTTAAGCCTGCATAGGCTACAAGATCATAAAGAAACAGAGAAAATGAAGCTAAGATGTGATAAATTCAAGCCCCACTTTCTCCAAAAATCTATCGGTCCCCGATCATCTAAAATTTGTACATATTTCTGAAGTCTGAACAAGTTTGTTGAACGGGTACGAATTTTTATGAGATTCCTAAATATCTCTCAGTCCATGAACAATAAGTGACTAGCATTTCTGTTTTCCATGTAAAGTTCTTTCTTGTACAACAAATTTTAGTAGCAGTAAAATCTCTTACAGCATCTATTGGTTCAAAGTTCTTCAAATTTGTATAACTGCTTTTAAAATAATAGCCAGAAAATATGCGTATATTTTTTTTCCTGCATATTATGTACAATAAATATACAAATTTTATATTTTTCTATGACTATGAAATATCAATAATTTCGACCGCGGGCTAAAAGTGGCAACAAAATTGGCTGCTATTCTAGGCTAGCTTTGTTTTCAAGCTCCACTCTCATTTCAAGCTCAAACGCCAACAACCAAGAAAATAAATGCATTAAGACGCAAAACTGTTGTTTGTGAGAGTGTTTTTATCTAATTTTTCCTTCTTTCTTTTTTGGGCTCAAGAAAGGTGAGTGCATGAACAAAGAGGGAATAAGAAAGGGAGGCCAGGAAATCACTAACACAGCAGTTCAAGTTAACTAGAGACGTACTATAATCCTCCTAGTTATTGTAATTTCTTCTTTGTCAATGATTGTAGAGGAACTATGTAATCCCAGGAAATCTAAGCATGTACTAAGCTCTGTTTAATATCATATAATATATATATAGTTACTCACTAAAACAAAGAAACAAACTAATATATATTTATGTGCTTAATAAAAAACAAGAAGCTGGAATAGCTCAGTTGGTTAGAGCGTGTGGCTGTTAACCACAAGGTCGGAGGTTCAACCCCTCCTTCTAGCGATTATATATTTTTCTTATTTTATTTTTGCCCTGCTTTTTGTTACACGAATAGCCGGTTAGATTTACTGTTTACTTTTTCTAGCCAGTACACATAAATTATACGTTAATTAGGTTAAGCGACTAGGTGGACGGTTATTTGGGATAATTCTTCTTTATTCAAGTCTTAACTAAACTAGTGCTTCAAAATATGTGTGCGTTACCAAATAAGTCTGGGAATCTTACAGAAATATACCAAAAATGAATAGTACTATTTACCAACAACTAGCCATGTTAGTTATTTTAAAAAGCATAGGTTAAAAAGTTCTTTTTCTCAATGGGTATTGTTGTAATTCGTCGAAAATATATAGATGAATCAATATAAAAAATTTGAGAAAATTTGAAGGTGAATTAGACTAGTTTTAAGTGAGAACTCATTATCAATGATGTCATATTAAAAAATATTAGGTAAAAAAAGATTTGTTTCAATGAGTATAATTGGATTCGTTCAAAATATATAAATGGGATAATATACAAGATTTAAGCAAAATTGGAGGTGATTTGGACTGGTTTGGTATCAATTTTTATTGTTAAAATCGAGTTTAAAACTTTTTTCTGCGATACATGTATCACGCATGTATTTTACACACAAGTATATATGGATATATATATTATATGTGTTTGATACATATAAGGTACACAAGGTGATTCACATATCACTTTATTCATATTTATCTTCTACTTCTAAAAACTCTACCAAATCATCCCAAAACGAAGATTCAAACTTCTTAAGATGTATGTACCTAATCTATTCCAACAACACCCACTCAAAAGAAAGCAAAAAAAATGACCTTTTTTGGTACAAATGGCTAATTGAATATTGGTAATATTTTACGAATTGACTAATTTTTGTAATAATTTACTTATAGACGAACATATCTTGTAATTTCCCAATAAGTTTTGTCGTTTTGCGCCTACTTCAGTATTATTGTCTAATCTCTTCCAGATACAATTCTTAGCTCTTTCATGAAGTCCAAAATAATGTATACGAGAACCTTCATTTTCTTTGCGGACAACCCTATAATGTATATGAGAACCTTTGTTTTCTTTGCGGACAACCCTATAACACACTTTTAGTTTCGTATTAAGAACACCAACATCCATATTCTACTATGCAGTAATTTTTGTATTATTGTACTAAAACTAATATGTAGCAACAACAACAACCTACTGAAATTTTATATGGGAGATCGGAAGAAGGTAGTGTCTACGCATATCTTATCCTGAAGGAGTAGGGATACTGTTTCCGGTAGATCCTCGGCTAACGAAGATGAAAAATACTAAAACTAATACAAAATAACAAAATACGTTTGAGCAATATCATTAGAAAAGCATGTAAATCATAAGAATGTTCGTTGCACTATCACTTGTTAGTTGTATTTGACCCAAAATTTAGGCACGGGTTCAACCAATTAGATTTAAATAAAGTAGCTAATATTAATATCCAAAAGACAAGATAACTAATTTTGTAATAAAATAATACGTATGTGTTATTTCGGGTGGCAATAAATGTGAACAATGTCAACAATAATTAATGGCTCAAAGGGAGTGAGATAGCATTAACTAAAATAAATAGAAATGGATGATATTTGTTGAAATATGAACGTATGAGTCACCCGAAAATGGGTGAGATCCGTTGATATTCCTTCTGACAATGATGAATGATTGATAAGCCTTCGAACACTCAGGTTGATCTAGGATCAAGTGGAATAGTTACACAAGAATCTTAGTAAAAAGGTATATTTCGTATGTTTGCAATAGGGTCAGATTCTCTCAATTAAGTCAATATTTTCGCTTTCAAATGAATATCTCTTGTCTTTTTTCATTGTGTCTCTTTCTATTTATAGAGAATATATTCCTAGAAACTCTACTAGTACAGGTGCAGAAGATATCCACTAGAATATTCTCTTTTGTATCCTATCTTAAAATTAGCCGTTATAACTCTAAGATACTCTGCCTCGACCTTGGTTTACTTCCCGACCTTGATCTTCACTGACTCCTCGATAGTACCCTTCGTTGCATCAAGGCCACTTCGACCTGGTGAAGATATTTATTGAAGTCTTACTGATAATACGTAGCGGCGATGAAGGCAATCATGATGCTAAAGTGGCTTGCCTATATCAAAGGTATTTTTTGATCCCCACAGTTAGTCCCTCCACTTGTTGAGGTCGTCCTCGGGCAATTTCTTTGAGTGCATAATCTTATTTGTGGTCGCGATTATTGAGCAGTTCATGGTCGTTGTAACGACCAAACAACGTGGCTCTTTTCGGGCCGCTTAGTTCAAATAACTTGAATTTCTTGGGAAATTTTTTTGGAGCCATCTAGTCTAAGAGAAATAGAGATTTCATGATATCATGCGTCATCATCACGCCGTTTCCCGATGCATTGCATTGATTCTCATTTGACCCTTGATAGGTTCTGCCATTTCGATCTCTGTGCTAATCATGGCATATTGTTTTGATTCTGGTGCCTCCACTCCTTATAAATAAGGGGTGGTTTGTTGATTTTGAAACTTTTCTCACATTCATTCTACTTCCTAAGAAAAACTTTTCCTTCTCATTCGTAGGACTTTTTCACTTCTCTGTTGCTTTCTCTGCTTCTTATCTCCTTCCACGACAATGTCGAACCTCTCATCTGATATTCACATTTAAGATTATTCTATCCCTCTAGATGTCGTTTTGCCTGATCAGGGGGAACACAATAGAGTTGCCACCGAGGAGGAAACCCTCCATACTATAGAGAAGATTGTATTTCGGTAACCCGATGCTAAACCTGATTTCCACAAGGCACTGAAAGAGGTGACTGAGATGTTCCAATCCACAATGACAATTGAGTATTCAGCAAAATTTAAGTCTAGGCTCAGCCTCCTTGGTCACGTAGAGTCGGTTCCTACAGGTGACGACGAGTTCATCGTCTCGAATTTTGCGCCCTTTATGAATATTCATTCATAATTCGCTATTCGTTCCTTTTGTCACCATTGGTAGAAGAGTTGTTCCCTATTATAACATATGCCTGGAGCAACTTTCTCCTTACATCTTCAAGGTGGTTACAATTTGACGAAGTTACCGAATTGGGCGATGTCGAGATAACAGTACACCACCTGATCCATTTCTTCGCCCCTCATTTCCATCGAGGGACGTTGCTGAATCTTCGCTATCTTGGGGAAATGTTTGGAGGTGAGGATGGACGACAAGGTTAGTCGGCACTTCTAAATTGACTATTTCTTCGTCAAGACAGAATCCATAGTGTTCGCCACCACCAGTTTCCCTGAGGCTCGGAATCCTACTCTTAAGTGCTCGCATTTGTTTATGTTTTTTATTTAGAATATTTCTTGTTGTGGGTTGGTTAATCGGCTCTTCCTTTTTTTAAGCTACTATTCGACCTGCCAGGATGGTTACCCATATTGCTGATTGGCTCAGACAGATACTTCCCCATACAGCAGGGATACGTGAGTAGTCGAGTTTCTCTCATAAATTCAAGCCGTCTCTCCCCTCGGCATGAAATCTCTTCATTACCGTCGACAACATGGTTCTTTCATTTGTTTCTGTTCTTTTTGTTCGTTCCTTCCTTTCCAATTTTTCTTTAGGCTCAGTGAGAGGGACTGAGAGGAGGTCGAGGTCATTGTACCCTTATTCTGAAAGAGGAGGGTCACTCCGCCTTCATTCTTCCCCCCCTCCCCCCCGCCTTAACCATTTCCACTCCTGCTTTTGTCCTAAGTCTAATTATCGCCCGTTTTTGCCCCATCCCTCTTTCGACCGCTACGACCTTCGCTCCTCCTCTATTTTTCCTAATTGACGAGGACGATAAACATTTCCCAATTACACAGATCTTCAACCTCGAAATAAGAGGTCCTTAGACGTGGGTGAAAGAGTCCTATTAGCCATTGACGTTGTGGAAGGGGATTTCACATTGTATGAGACTGCGATAATTTTTGTAAATGATGATTCCGAATCGAGTCTTGAGGCCCTGAGATCGGTGAAAGTTGATGTAGACGTGTCTTGGAACTTCGAGGGGAGAGAGACGAATGAGGTGGATGCTGGTGGCCGTGAACTTTCGTGGCAATAGGATGCTTTAACCTCTCGAACAATCGTGGATGTTTTTATGCCTACTAATGATAGGGGGAAGAGTGTTGATGAAGAGGGTGATGATTCAAGTTTCGATGTTGATTTGGATGACCTGATATTGAATGACGAGGGGCTCACATAGCTCGAGGTGAGGTTGGAGGGGGGCTCGAGGTCTATCACGATCTGATAGTTTGTGACTTGTTGGTGAACACTAGGTTGTCCTTGCCCTTAACCTCTCTGTTCCGAGGTCGAGGTTAAATCCTCGAGGAGATAAACAGTAAAGCCCCGTGGAATATTATTGCCGACCTCGCTCTCAGGGTAGGTATTGTTGTATGAAACTTTCCTAACCCTTTAGATTATTTTTAGTTCTAACTTTTTTCCCTTTGGTTTGCAGATGGTGATTCTGGAAACTGAGAGCGTTAGAGGGAGAAAAGGCACAAAGATATCTTTGTGAAGTTTAAAAGGAAATACTCTAAGTACCTTGGTAAGCATTGGGATCTCTGAAGTTAGCTCTTTGAGGGCGGCTATGTGCGGGCCCTGAGGGAAGATTTGAACAAGAGGGACAAGGAGCTGGTGCATGCCATATAAAAGTGTAGCATCCTTGAAGGGACATTGAGAAGTAAAGATGAGGAGGTTGAGGTTAGCAGGGGCGTAGAGGACCACTGCAGTGATCTTCAGGCCTAAGTGGCTGAGTTACGACGACAACTTAAAGAGTGCTGATTTCAAGAGGATGCTCTTAGCGGCGAGATTGTTGAGAAATAAGAGGAAATTAAGAAGGTGCTTGTTTGGATGCTCAAGTTAAGGGCGGCGATCCTCGAGTTAGAGAATAAGACTCTTCAGGATGAGCGGGAAGATGATTAATCATGTCCGAGTGACCGCTTAAGAGGCCGAGGGGGCTCAACTTCTTACACGACCATCATCTTCCAATGCTTTTGGTTTTCCTAGTATACCTCTGGAGTTGTATAATGAGTGGATCGACGTCGAGGCGAAGTTAGATGTGTTTCAGGACTTGCACATAGCAGGTTCTATCTTTTGTTAAGTCATGGTTGAGGGCTGATAGCTATAAGCTTCCTTTAGATTGTAGGCTGAGGACTGATAGGTGTTGTTCAAGCTCCATTGAACTTAATATTTCATTAAATTGTGGGTCGAGGTCGCTAGGTGTTGTTCGAACTTGGTCGAAATTAACCTTATATTGAGGTGTGGCCACGGGCCGGTAGGTATTATTCGAGTTGGGTCAAACTTAACCTTTTTAAGGTGCGTCCGATGGCCATTAGGTGTTATTTGAACTCGATCGAACGTAACCTTTTATTAAGGTGTGACCGAGGGCTGATAGGAATTGTTCGAGCTGGGTCGAACTTAACATTTTGTTAAGGTGCAGCCGAGGACCAGTAGGTATTATTTGAGCAGAGTTGAACTTAACCTTTTGTCAAGGTGCGCTCGAAGGCTAGTAGGTGCTGTTTGAGTTGGGTCAAACCTAACCTTTTGTTTAGGTGTAGCCGAGGGCAAGTAGGTGTTGTCTGAGCGGGGTCAAACTTAACCTTTTGTTAAGGTGCGACCGAGGGCCGGTAGGTGGTGTTCGATGTGGTTCGAACTTAACATTTGTCTAGGTATGTTTAATAAACATAAGTTTCTATTACTTTGATGTTGTTGCTCTAGATACATGATAGGAGAAAGTTACAAACTTTGGGCATTAGCACACATTCCAGTCTCAGTCTCGCTCTATCTAGTCCCTTCATTGTTTGACTTGGAGAGTATTGAGGAGTCGGGCAATCAAAGAGAAGCAGTCCCTCCTTTGCATACTTCGATTCGAAATGTCCCTTCTGTCTTCTCGTTAAAAATATCCTTGATAAAACCTTAATGGGACAAAACTCAAGTGAGGAAAAAAGAGTACGACTTGGGGGGCTCTTCTTCCTTTTAAAATTTGATGTATTTGAGGTGGCTAATGTTCCAATTATTTGGTAATTATTTTTCTCCCATTGTCTCTAGTAGGAACAGACCCTTTTTTCCTTTGGCTGTAACTTTTTTCGGGCCATCCTAGTTTGTTCCTAGCTTTCGTTCCCGTGGATCTCTGCTTGCTTGGGTTTTGGCTTTAAGTATGTAATCCCCGACTTTGAGTAGCCACATTCCCTTGGCGTCTTTGAGATATTTATTTATGATATTTAATATGGACTTGTTAGAGGATTATGTCGGTCCATTACCCGCTAGGTGATACGGGGTTGAAAGTATCCTCTTAATATGTCACTCGAAGAATTCAGCTATTTTCTTTCCTGTGAATTGAGATCCGTTGTCGTAGTTGATATCTTTGCGTAGGCTGAATCAGAAGATGATGTTTTCCATATGAAGGCTATTACCTCTTGTTCGTGTATCTGGGTGAACGCTCCTGCTTCTACCCATCTAGAGAAATAGCCAGTTAAAATCAAAAGAAATCATACATTACCTCGCCCTACTAGGAGGGACCCATGATGTCTTTTCCCAACTTGAAGAAAGGCCATAGAGAGGCGATAGAGTGGAGAGGTTTGCCTACTTGGTGAATTATTAAGGCGTATTTCTGATATTGCTCGCATTTCTCACAAATTCTGAGGCTTCTTTTTCATAGTGTTCTAGTAGTATCTACCCATTTGAGACACCTAACGAGTGCTCGATCACCGGAATGAGTGCTGCAATAGCCTAAATGGACTTCTTCGAGGACGCACTGGATTTGGTTTGGACCCAAAAAATTTTCCAAAGGGCCACCCTTTTGTATAGGTTGTTGTGGAGGAGGTTGTATCTGGCTGTATGCACTCTTAGTTTTTTGGCTTCTTTTTTGTCATTTGGGAGTGTGTCGTCCTGCAAGTAAGCGATAATACAATTGCGCCAATACCAAGTTAAACCTACAGATCTTACCTCGATTTGTTCTACCAACAAATTGAGGAGGTAGAATACACTTTTATCCTCGGTTGTTATGCATTTTGCGGCTGTGTCCGATTTGGCGAAGCCGTCTGTTTCGACATTCTAAGCACTAGGGATCTAGTTGAGCTAGCATGCGTCGAACTTGGACAAAAGCTTACCAATCTCGGTCTAATATCTTTTCAACCTTCTTTTCTTTTATTTAGAAAGTACATGTGACTTGGTTGACTACAAGCTACGGATCACAACGGAGCTTTAACCGCTATGCCATATACTTGAGGGATAGTCTTCTGCATTTATAGCTTCATATTCGGCCTCATTGTTAGTCATATCTGGGCATCTTATGGATTGGCGAATTACTTCGTCGGTAGGGACCTCAAGTACGAGCCCCAGTGTAGATTGGAAAGCATTGGATGCGCCATCGGTGTATAGGACCCAGAGGCTTATGTTTGGAGAGAAGATTGGACGACTTCCTTCCCAACTTCAACATTATCTGTGCACTAAATTCTGCGATGAAATCAGTGTGCACTTGCGACTTTATCGTTGTTTATGGCTGATATGTGATAACGTGATTGCTTAGCTCAATGGTCCACTTGGCCATCCTTTCAAAAAATCCGGGTTTGTGTAAAATGCCTATTAGAGGAAAAGTGGTGATGATAGAGATATGGTGGCACTAGAAATAGGGTATAAGCTTTCGTGAAGCTTTGACTAGTGCCAGGGCCAGTTTCTCGAGGTGTGGGAACCTCATTTCTGCGTCGACGAGTTTATTGCTGATGTAATAAATGGGAGATTGTGTACCTTTACTTTCACAAATCAAGATTGCACTTACTGCCACTTTGGAGACGGCAAGGTAGACGAGGAGATATTCCCGAGGTTCGGGCTTTGAGAGCAGTAGTGGTAATGACATATATGCCTTTAGCTCTCGCAGATCTTATACACTTTCGAGCATCTACTTAAGGATATTATCCTTTTTAGTATGCCGATAAATCTGTAATGTCATGACCCAGACTAGAGGGCCATGACTAGCACTTGGGCCATACATGCCGATCACCAGCGTACATTTTATCTAACCTTTCTTATTATTCATAAGGGCCGATAAGATCAAAATAAATGGAAGACATGAATCCTCAAGAACTAACAATGCCAGATAATGGCATGAACATGTATAACATGGGCAACAAGGCTGTTATGAAGCTATATATAAGGCACGAGTTGACAAGCTGTCATGCGAAACTATGTAAAAAAAATCAGCCGACAAGGCAATCCAAACTATATATGACTCGACACATGTCTATGAGCCTCTAGAGGAGCATTAGTGTTGCAAAATTATCGTAACATCGATCCGATATACCCATAATGTTTGATCTTAAATACTCTTGCCTTATGTTTTGATGATCTGACAAACTAACTGATAAGAACCAGATAGGGACCCTAACCTACTTGGATTGCTGCAAACTTGAACGAATCCCGGCTAAGGATGAACGACTAAACATTCAGGAGCTAGGAACCAAAAACGGATCTGATGCTCATGTGGTTCCTATGTAGCAATACAGAGTCTTTTGGACACAACTGGAACTGAAGTGACTGATGGCATTATTTCTGCCGCAGTACAATATAGTGTCAGTCCACTCATTCTCTAACCAAACAAACCACTCACATCACTTCAAGTGATGTAAACAAGATATACCCAATGAAGCCTTATACAAAGACATCTCTCAAAGGTTTCTGATTCTCGTTCAAGACTTTTGCAAAAATAGAAAAATCATCTCTCAAGCTTGAAGAACAAGGTTCAACGCCACTGTGGACCAGTTCCTAAAAGATTTGTTGTTGTTGTTGTCCTAGTTGAGTTGTAACCTTGTTATTGTACTTACTGCATATCCTAATTTGCTTACTTAGAGGAATTCTAATTAGGAATCCTCTTGTAAATCCTTAGACTCGTTGAGTTTAGGTTGTGACTAGATTTAGTCATAAAGAAAAGTTTTTATAATTGTAGAATTATAAAGTGACTTGTGGTGATAGCATCACAACATAGAAAAAGCCTTTTTAACTAGGATAGTCACAAAGTGGCTTGTGGTAAAGGTACCACAAGTTAGTTGAGTAAATCCTTTTCAATAGGAAGTATTGTAATGTGGCTTGTAATAAGTAAGATTAAAAGTTAGTAAATTTAAAAGCCTACAGGTGTAGGTCGTAGTTTTTTTATCCCCTTGTGTGAAAAGTTTTCCACGCAAAAATCATCTTCCTCCTTTACTTACTGCTTTATTAAGTGCTCTCAATAGAAACTTGTGGAGGACCAGGTACTCGACGATTTGCTGGACCCATACAAACTAATAATTGGTATTAGAGCAGGTTCCTCCTATCAGGTTAACACCTAGGAAGGATCCTCATGAAGGGTCCACTAAATTTTGAAGAAGGTCAATTTATATACCACCCACCCAAGTTTGATGGAAAATTCTAAGCTAGAATGCATGATTTCATCATGGTCGAGGATTGTCAGCTTTGACTTGTTATCTGTGATGGTCTGTTTGTTCCAATCAAGGTACTAAATGAATTTCCATTGTCTATAAAAAAGACCAATGAAGGATACACTAAAGAAGACGCGAAAGCTATGGAGAAGTATTTTTGTTCCGAGAAAATTCTGGTATATGGTTTGGAATCTAAATAGTGTAACAGAATCTCTACATGCAACACTACCAATAAAATACGGGAGGCTTTGCAAAAGGCTTATGAGGGAACTATACAAATAAAACAAGATAAATCAAATACTAATGATAGTTTTACGATGGCACTTAAAGTCAGGGAGATTGGATATGACTCAATGCTTGCTTTGATGGCTCAATCAGACAATGATGAAGAAAATGGAAACGAAGAGGTAAACTTCATGAATATTCAGAAAATCTGAAATCCTATTCTCCAAGAACACTCATGTGTTTAGCTAATGTTTTAATTACTGCATTTTGTAGTCTTGCGGAGGATACGGATTCCTTGTTCCTAGAACTAGAAGAATCTGAACATATTAGAAAATACATAGTGGTTGCAATTACTAATCAAAAGAAAGCCATCAAAATTATTAGAAAAGAAAAGAGTGATCTATTGGCAGAAACTTCTGACCAAAGGGAACTAATAGCAAAGCCTTTAGTTGAGTCAAAACCCGAGAGCTCTGAAAGAGGAAATGTGATAGTAAGTAAGGAATATTCTAGGATTGGAGATGAGGTGAAGGCCTTAAGATGTAGGATGAGTGCTGAAATTGAGAAAAAGGGCGGGGAGCAGGGTTCCCAAGGAAGAAAGATCCTTAGAACCCTCATAGTAAGAGCGTCACTACATCTGATAACCGGCCTCGTACCTAATGTGGGAATACTGTGCACTTTATGGAAGGTGTCTAGGCCAAGAATCAGTCAGTACCAAGAGATAAAGAGGCTGCTAAAACTGTGACCACAAAAGAGGAACCAGGTACAACTCACAGAAAACGCACATTACCTGCATGGACTAAGAGAGCTCTTATCCATCCTCTTGGTTACTACAAGGGACCCAAACTTGTTTGGGTTCCTAAAACTAACTCCTAATTTCTTTTGCAGGAAACACTGAAAGGAAGTGGTCAATAATGGTTCATGGACAGTGGATGTTCGAAACACATGACTAGGAACACCACAGACTTTCTTTCTCTAAAAGCCCTGCAAGGAGGGAGTGTATCTTTTGGCAATGGCAAAAAGGGGTACATTCTTGGAGTTGGAAAAGTTGGAAAGTCACTCACTCACTCTATTGAAAATATGTACTATGTCAATGGACTTAAGTACTGTCTCCTGAGTGTCTCTGAAATTTGCGATAAAGAAAACAAGGTGTCAAAAATATGTACAGTCACTCACCTTGTGACTCGTGAAATAGTTCTGGTGGTCAAAAGATGCAAGAACATCTATGTTGCTGATTTTGAATCCCAACAGAGTGGTGATCTGAGTTGTCTGAAGGTGGTTGACGATGATGCTGAACTATGGCACAGAAGATTGGGCCATGCAAGTTTTTCCCTTCAGAACAAACTAATTCAAAAGGAATTGGTCCATGGTCTATTTGTGTCACAATTCAAAACTCAAAAGTTCAGTGATGCCTATGCAGAGGAAAACATCGAAAGTCCTTCTTCAAGTCAAAAAGAGATGTGAGCACCTCAAAACCGATTGATCTCATGCACATGGATCTTTGTGTACATATGAGGGTGCAAAGCAGAAGAGGAAAGAGATACATTTTTGTTATCGTGGATGACTATTCCATATTCACATGGACTCTATTTCTTAGAACAAAAGTGGTTGAAGTATTTGTGGCTTTTGTGAAGAAAATCCAGGTGAAGATAGAGTCTAGAGTTGTATGCATTAGATATTTAGATCAGATCATGCAAAAGAATTTGACAATGTCAAATTTGATGATTTCTGCAATGAAAATGGTATCTCTAACAATTTCTCAGCTCCTAGAACTCCACAACAAAATGGAGTAGTAGATATAAGGAATACAACTCTAGAAGAAATGGCAAGAATAATGCTAATTGATAGTGGACTGGCAAAGAACTTTTGGGCTGAAGCTGTCAACTCTGCTTGCTACTTAGTGAACAGGTGCATGATTAGATCAATTCTGAACAAGACCCCTTATGAACTGCTAAATGGAAGAAAACCCAAACTTACCTACCTAATAATGTTTTGATGCAAATGTTATGTTCTCAAAAATGGAAAAGATCAGCTTCGTAAGTCTGATGCCAAATGTGACGAAGGGATATTTCTTGGCTACTCTTCTAAAAGAAAGGATTAGAAGATATATAACAAGTGAACTTGGTGTGTTGAAAAAACCGTCCAGGTTATTTTTGATGAATCTCACTCATCATTTGAGAAGAACGCTGATGAAGATCAAGATAGAGAACACTTAATAGTTCTTGGCAAAGTTATTAACATGACAAATGGAAAGGCAGATATGATGTGTCAAATGAAAGAGTCAAATAAATACAATTCTACCTTAGCATCTACTGAACGAAGCACTTCAATTACAACCGCTAAAGCTGCAGAAAGAATGGTTGATGTAGTTCAGGGAACTCCACTGTCATATGAAAGAAGGATAGAGGAGAATCAGCCAAACATACCTTCTTCTTCTCAGAATGAACCCCAATCATCTAGCTGGAGACATCAAAGTTCTCGCCCCATAGATAACATAATCACTCCTCTGGATTCTGGAGTCCAAACCAGGTCAAGAGCTAGAAACTCAGTTGCTTTCTCAACCTTTCTCTCCCAGATAGAACCCAAGAACATCAAAGAAGTCTTAAAAGATGCATATTGGATTACAACCATGCAAGACGAGTTGCATTAGCTTGAGAGAAATAGTATGTGGCATCTGGCACCCATACCGCCAGATAGAACCATTATAGGAACCAGGTGGGTATTCAAAAATAAGCTCGATGAGCATGGAATTACCATAAGAAACAAGGCTAGGATAGTGGTTCAAGGTTACAATCACGAGGAAGGGATTGACTATGATGAGACTTTTGCTCCAGTGGCTCGCATGGAAGCCATTCGAATTCTGATTGCCTTTGACTCTCATACTGAATTCACTTTGTTCCAAATGGATGTCAAAAGTGTATTCTTGAATGGATTACATAAGGAAGAAGTCTATGTGAAGCAACCCACTAGGTTTGAATGTCATGAGCACCCTGAATCCTTGTATGGGCTAAAGCAGGCTCCTCGAGCATGGTATGAAAGATTGTCAAAATTTCTCTTCGAAAATGGCTTTAAGAGAGGGAAAATTGACAACACTCACTTCTTGAAGAAACAAGGAAGAAGCCTGCTTATTGTTCAGGTCTATATTGATGACATCATTTTTGGAGCAACAGTTGACTTTGTGTGTGAAGAATTTACAAAACTTATGGGAAGTGAATTTGAAATGAGCATGATGGGGAAATTAAACTTCTTCTTGAGTCTTCAAGTAAAGCAGCCCCTAAAAGGTACTTCCACCTGTCAACAAAAGTACATCAGGGAACTCTTGAAGAGCTTCGACATGGAAGCATCAAAGGTGATAGACACTCCCATCGCAGCGGCCACTCAACTTGACATGGATGAAACTGGATCTCCTGTGAATCAAACAATGCATAGAGGCATTATTGGGTCTCTTCTCTATCTCACTTCCAGTTGACTTGATATTGTTTTCAGGGTGGGGTTGTATGTGAGGTTTCAATCAAATCCCAAGGAATCTCACATGAAGGCTTCCAAAAGAATACTGAGATATCTCAATGGCGCGTAGGCCCTGGTGCTATACTATCCATCAGGTGACATTTTTAATCTAATCCGATATGCTGATGCAGACTATGCAGGTTATCTTGTGGACAGAAAAAGCACAGTGAGATGGCTCACTTCTTAGGATCATGTCTTATTGCTTGTGGTACAAGGAAGCAAAACTCAATGGCTCTTTCAACAGCTGAAGCTGGATATGTAGCTACAACATCCTGCTGTGCTCAACTTTTGTGGGTCAAGCATCAACTGGAGGATTTTGGAGTTCTCACTGAGAGTGTGCCCTCCTATGTGACAATACCAGTGCACTCAACATGGGAAAGAATCCAATTCAACATAAAAGGACCAAACATATTGATGTGAGGCATCATTTTCTAAGAGATAATGTGTAGAAATGATTGATATATATGAAGTTCTGCAGCACAGTTGATCAAATTGCAGACATTTTTACCAAGGCATTAAATAGGTAACAGTTTGAAAGAAATAGAGTAAAGCTGGGATTATTGAAGCCAAATTAAGAACTTGATTCCTTTTGAGTTGGCTTGTGTTATTAAAAATAATGGGTTCAAAGTGTTTTTCTGGCCCTTTTTAACGCACTTCATTACCGTTGCAGGTAAACACGCATGATAAGCATAGAAGCAGTAGATGCAGTATGTGACTAATAAAGAGAATTAACTTTTTTCAAAAAAGGAAGGGTGGGAGGGGTTTGAAGAAAATATTTTTCAAGAACTAGGTTCTTGTACTAAAGGTTTTTAGTTATGTACATCCTTTAATACATGTCTTAAAAGGCACAAAATACAAGTCCCATGCCATCAACTTTTCAGATGCGGCTATCACGTACCTTCAATTTAAAATGTTCCATCTCCTTCTGAAATGTTCACAATTCTCCTCACCCAACCGCTATTTCAGAACTGGTGCCTAGTCTTATCTCTTCATAACTATCCACCCCGTTTAAAAACCCCTCTATTTTGACCTTCCTAACTATAAGCCCTATTCTAAATTCATCCAAAAGGAAGGATCATCACACCACCTCTTCCAGTGGCTGAGCCAATTTTCGACCTAGCCATGGAACCTCTCTCTTTCATTGAGTCTGTGTCACCCTCTATCACTCCTACTGCAACAATCATTCCTTCCCTAGTTTTCCAACCTCTTCCCAACTCAAAAACCCTGGAAACTACTGTTCCATCCTCTCTGTCGTCTGGTGCCCACACTAGTAAAACCCTAAGTGGAAAACAAAGTGAAAATAGTGACTTCACAAAAGTCTCTGCCATCGTTGTCGTCGATTCCATGGTTATGGAAGCACTTGTTGAAGAAGAAAAGACTGTGTTTGTTATATCCACTAACGGAGTATTGCATAAAGTTATTTCTCATAGATAAGAGTCATAAATTGTGTGGGTAGAAGGGGCCCTTCTGCCTGTTGAAGAAGATGAAGCAGTATACACTACTGGGGTATCGCATGAGGAACCTGATCCTTCTCCGGAGGACCCAGGTAAAGACTCTCATCCCCAAGATAGTGTTGTACATGCTTTCGATGTTGTGCCCCTGGAAATTCAAGCACCAGAAATGTGATCTAGTGATGAAGAAGACATGGACAACATGGCCCTAGATGCATTCATAAGTAAGCGCAACGTTGTTACCACTCCTCATTCAAAAAGTAAGCAGCATACTACCAGGCTTCAAGTGTAAGTAGCCTACGATTCTGCAATCTACAAGAAAAGTAGAGTAGAAGAAAAGGAGAAAGATTGTAAAGAATGGTGTCCTTGTAAGTGACGAATCTATCCTTTTAGTTGTGGTGGGGGAAGGAACTCTTGAGGAACCCGGTTCTCTTGTATGGAGGTCCTCGGAAAGGCTGAGTTTGTCTCCATGGAAAAATGATCTGTTTCCAAGTCCAAGACAATGGAGGCCATGAGTGATGAAGATATTCTTGAAAAGTCCAAAGGGAAAGGTAAAGTTAGTGGTGAAAAACATAGGAAATACAAGATTAAAACAGTTAAAGAACCTAGTTCTGGGAAGAAAGCCAGAAATGACGTTTGCCTTGGCTCTAAGCGACCAAGACATCAAAAGGTGTTGATGGGTTGTATGTTTGACCCAACAATCTCTGAGATGGCGAGAATGTGTCAGCTTCTAGAAATGGTGGAGTTTAGCAATGGACGCATCTATTCTACATTGACGATCCTAAAGTGTATGAGGATGAGGTCAAGAGTTTCTTCGCCAGTGTCTTTCCAGTTGATGTTGACCATGTGTGTGCTTTAGTCAATGGGGTGGATATTGTCTTTGACGTAAAATTTCTTGGAAAAATTCTGTAGGTTCCTACATTTGGGGTGTCTAGTGTACGAGATGTTTGTCAATACAACTTCCGAAATGCAGTCGTGAAAGATAATTCTAATCAGAAGGGGGACCAGGTCCATAAGAAAGCATTGCTTCCTGTCTACTAGTTGTTGTTTGAATTGGTCAACAAAGTCCTATTGCCTCGAGTGGAAAGGCGATCTATCACTTCCAAATCTAATTTATTCTTAATGGAGCAATTGGACGGTTTCAACCTTGTGAGTCTGCCTACCATAAAAATTGAGCATATGCAGAAAGTGGTTGATTTAAAGGATGGAAATCACAAGATTCCCTATGGATTCTTGCTCATGCAAGTGTTCAAATACTTTGAGGTTCCACTGGGAACAGGTAAAGTAGGGAATCGTAAGCAAACATTCTCACATACAACCTTGGATGAGTGCGAGTGTATTGAGAAGTATGGGTGTAGGAAGTACTTCAACTATGTCTCAGCTCATCAATGCCCAATACAGTGCAGCTAAAGAAATATGTTGACTGAAGGCCAGGAATGCCATCCTGGAAGGCCAGCAAGCTCAAGAGCTTCCCATGTAAAATAATAAGGTGATCCGGTTGATCCAAGATAATGTTGACCTCAGGGTGCAAGTTAAGAAGCTGAAAGCTGAACTGCCCAAAGAGCAAAAGTCAGGAAACGCCCGAATAGACCTTGTTCTACAGACACTTGCAGCTGCCTCCAAGCCTTTTCCTCCTAGTGCCCCATACATTTACCCTCAGTGACCAGTTATCTGGATATGTTCATGTTCCTTTTTTTTCTTTGTTGATGATTGGTCAATGTATTTGTTATTATTTTGTGGTTGGGATGTACTACTACAATTGTTCCCATGATCAAGTCCAAATGATGCCTCTTCTTTTTTCCAAAGGAAGAGGCATATTAAAAATTTATTAATATAAATACTCTTTTAATTTGTCTAGTACTTCCTCTTTGTGTTCTATTCTTTCTCATGCTAGTGTGCACATATGTGGCATGAGTTAGCTTGGTTGGACTTCTTTCTGCTTTTATTCTTTTTAATGATGCCAAAAGGGGGGGAAAGCCTAATAAGGGACTCTGGGGGAACTGGATCTTATACAAATCGAAATTGAAAGATTAAGGCATCGTCTCAGGGGGAACTCTTTGACACTGCTTTCTGCTGCATTAATTCTGTACTTATCCGTTTAAGTTTTTCATCATCAAAAAGGGGGAAATTGATTGATCTTAAATACTCTTGCCTTATATTTTGATGATCTAACAAACCTACTAGTAAAAACTAGATAGGGAATCTGACCTACTTGGATTGCTGCAAACATGAACAGGTCCTACCTAAGGATGAATGACTATAGATTCAGGAGCTAGGAACCAAATACAGACCTGATGCTCATGTGGTTTGTATGTAGCAGTACAGAGTTATTTGGACACAACTAATCATTGTTTCTATCGTATTACAATTGTGACGACCCAAAGGGTCATCAGCAAACTTCACCCTTTCTTTGCACTTTTGAGGCCTTGAATACCTCTTATTTGGTTGCCTTGATTTGCGTGCATAGATTTTTGATGAAGCCGGAAGATTTTTATGTGATAATATCATAATGTTGTGTTAAAAACAATGAATTTTAATACTAATATTGCTATAGTTGACTTTGGTCAATGTTTTGGGTAAACAGAACCAGACCCGTGATGTGACGCTCCCAGAGGGTCCGTAAAATTTGGGACTCGAGCGTATTCCCGAAATCGAAACCCGAGGTCCCAGACCCGAGTATGAAGCTTTTCTGTGAAATTGTTTTTGAAAATGCTTAAGGAAGAATGGAAATGAAAATTTGATAAAAAATGATGGTATGGGGCTCGTATTTTTGTTCCGACGCCGGGTACAAGTCATAAATGGGCGTTAAGCACTATCTGCAAAGTTTGGTTGAATACGGATGTCGTTTGACGAGTTTCTAACTAAAAGTGGAAAAGTTTGAATGGTTTGAACTTGGAATGAAAAATCAGGAGTTTTGGAGGTAGATTTTTTGATTTAGATGTTATTTTGTCGATTTGATCACACGAGTAAGTCCATAGGATGTTTTTGAGGTTGGGTGCATGTTTGGGTTGGAGCCCTGAGGGCTCGCATGAGTTTCGGATAGGTGTTAGGCTCATTTTTCTGCATTTTTATCATCTGGTGTCTGCAGGTTTCGCAATTGCGAAGCCTACCTCAAAATTGTGAGCTCTTCCCTTGGTCTGCTTCCTCGCAAATGCGAGAACAAATATCGCAAATCCTATCCCCCCCCCCCCCCCGTCCTTAGCCAGTCTTCGCGAATGCGATGTTCAATCTCGCAAATGCGAGTTTTCCTTAGTCTAACCCAGTTCGCATTTGCGAACGTTTTCTCGCAAATGCGAGTTCCCCTTCAATTCACCCCAGTTCCCAATTCTGAACTATTTCTCACAATTGCGAGGTCCCCTTTTATTTTTCCCCGTTCGCAAATGCGAAATCAATGTCGCATTTGCGATATCTGCACCCCTGCAACTGTTACTTAAACGAATTCAAACCTTTTTTCATATCTTTCAAAACCCAAAACAACCATAGACGATTCCTCTTGAACCCTTTCGTCCCCAAACCAAATGTAAGTCCATTTCTACTAGTTTTGTTTAATCTTTATCATATTCTAACATGATTTCATCCTTAAATCAAAGCTTTCATGATTAAAAATGGGGGATTTGGGGTAGAACCTAGGTTTTCATAATATAGGGGATTTGGACCTCAATTTGGGGTCCGATTTCAAAACAAATTGCATATATGAACTTGTGTGGGAATGGGTAACCCGATTTTGGTTCGAACTTTGGTTTGAGGGAATATGATTAGAGTATTTGATTGATGTTTGCTAAATGATCGAGTACGGTGTTTAGGCATGGTGACCAGTATCTATACACCGGTGTCAAGCATGACCGTGAGTCGTAGTTGCCTTAGAATTCAAAAGTTGTGAAATAATTGAGACATTTGACCACTAAATAAACTATGAAATGATTGTTGATAGGTAAATAAGCCAAACAAGAAAGTGTAGTACTATTCCCTTGCCGGGACTTGTTGTTGGATTGTTCTTCCCTTTCCGGGACTTATTGTTGAAGTGTTTCCCTTGACGGGACGAGTAAGCTATTATTATTAAATCCTCCCCTGCGGGGATATTTTGGGCTGTAGTTGTACCCTTGCCGGGTTTAACTTTTGTGTGGATGAACTTCCCTAATGGGGCCTCATTTGAGGAGATTGTTGGAATTATCTTATTATACTATGGGATCGTGTGGCACACCATCCACTTATACATATATCATGGGATCTTGTGGAACGCCTTCCACTTATAAATACATTATGGGATCGTGTGGCACGCTGTCCACTTATAAATATATTATGGAATTGCGTGGCATGTCATCCACTTATAAATACATTATGTGATCATGTGGCACACCGTCCACTTGTATATTGCATAATGGGATCGTGTGGCACGCCGTCCACTATAGATGAGTAGATCATGAAAAGCTGAGTTTGAGCTATGTTATTAATAATGTTTCATCTTTATCTTGTTTCCCCCCCCCCCCCAAGTGTTTAATCGTATTATGTTGTTATTGTTTCTTTCTCGAACTTGTACATCCTTATTGCACAGGTTAATTGTGGTAGGTCCTGTCTAGCCTCATTACTACTTTGCCGGGATTAGGCCATGCACTTACTAGTACATGGGGTCGGTTGTGCTGATACTACACTTCTGTGCCTTTTTGTGCACAGGTCATGACGCAGCCTACGAACCACAGCCATAGTTTGGGAGCGATCCTTCAATCCGGAGGCTCTGAGGTAGTGCGCTAGCGTTCGCGAGCCCCAAGCCTTTTCTATCCAGTTCCTTCTAGTATTTTTTATTAGTATAAAACAGACATTTGATGTATTTCTTTCAGAGTATTGTTTTTAGTACTCATTAGTTGTCCGTGAGCAGTTACACCAGATACTGGGTAGAGACTTCTTGTTAGTTGTACCGCACCATGATTTCATTACTATTATTAAAAGGCTTCTGCCTTTTTTAATTAATTATTCTAGTATTGAACTTGCTTTAGATTAAGTTGTGAAAAATGATATAAGGGTTGGCTTGCCTAGCGTCGACAGTAGGCGCCGTCACGACTCCTGATGGTGGGTATATCCGGGTCGTGACAAAGTTGATATCAGAGCACTAGGTTACTTGGGTCTCACAACTCACGGACAAGCTCGGTAGTCTGAGGGATTGGTACGGAGACGTCTGTATTTATCCCCTAGAGGCTACAGAATTAGGAAGAGTTTCACTTTTTTCATTCTTGTCATGCGATTCTGTATCTCAAATATTGATTGTCGTTCTACTCTGTTCTTTCGCAGATGGAGAGAACACGTGCGTCTTCTTCTTCCGCGCAGTAGCCCGAGTCCCCGGCCTTAGCTCCCGCGAGGGGCGGGGGCCGAGGCTGTGTCAGAGGGTGTGGCAGGGGCAGAACTCAGCCCTAGGCAGCAGTTCCAGAGGTGGAGCCTCATATTGACTTTGATGAGGAGGTTCTAGCTCCACCAGCTCCAGTGGGCCCAGCTCAGGTCCTAGGAGGAGTGATGTTTTCTTCGGATCTTCTGGATGCTCTTGTCCGCATAGCAGGCTTTGTGGATAGTGTAGCCAGAGCAAGATTGCTGCCAGTAGCACCAGCCACTTCTCAGGCTGGAGGAGGGCTTCAGACTCTTTCTACACGTACTCTGGAGCAGGTAGCTCCCCAGACTCAGGTTCCGTTGGTTCAGCCCACTGTGGCAGCTTAGACAGGCATTACAGCTTAGGCCGGAGATGGAACGACCATATCTTCAGATGCTTTGTGGAGACTTAATCGGTTCTCCAATATTCACCACTACTTTCAGTGGTGCTTCATCGGAGGATCGCAAGGATTTTCTATACTGTTGTCATGAGATCCTCATGATTATGGGGATAGTAGAGACCAATGGGGCCGTCTTTTCCACTTTCACGCTTGTGGGATCCGCCAAGGCTTGCTGGAGGGATTATTGTCTATCTAGACCAGCAGGGTCCCCAGCTCCGACATGGGACCAGTTTGCAGCATTATTTTTGGAGAAGTTTCTCCCCATCATTCAGAGGGAGGCGCTTCGCAGACACTTTGAGCATTTACAGCTGGGCTCTATGACAATTACAGACTATGCGGCCAAATTTATTGACTTGGCACGCCATGCAGTAGTGATACTCCCTACAGATCGGGAGAGGGTCCGGAGGTTAATTAATGGATTGAATCAGACCCTTCGCCTACAGATGGTTGTGGGGGTTGGCAGTATTATTACTTTTCAAGAGACGGCCAATGGGGCTCGCCGAGTAGAGATGGCATTGGCTCGAGGAGGTAGTCAGGGTTCAGACAAGAAGTCTCGATATTCTGACAGATTTAGTGGTGCCTCATCTGGAGGTAGGGATTTATATGACAGAGGCCATCCCACGAGACCTTTCGGGTCAGCACTCCAGGCTTCACATAGTGCTCCAGGTGGTCGTAGCTCTCACCCACAGCATTCTGACCGGCATCTCTCCAGCTCACCATCAGCTCCTATCTGTGCACCACCACTTCGGTATTCTCAGCGGCCGAGAGCTTGCTTTATTTTCAGCGACCCGAGGCACATTGCCAGGTATTTCCCTCGAGCTTCCAGTAGTTCACAGCACCAGGGTCCTCGTCCCATGATTCAGGCAGCAGATGATCCACAGGCCACACAGTCAGCCAGAGGCGGGGGTGGAGGACATAGAGGTGGAGGTAGGGAGCGTAGAGGTGGAGCTCAGACAGTTAGATGTAGGGGTCAACCCGCACCAGATCATCCCAGATACGCAGTTTAGGGAGGTAGGGGCCAGCCCCGTTGTTATGCATTGCCAGCCAGGACGGAGGCTTAGTCATCTGATGTTGTGATTACAGGTACTATACTGGTCTGTGATAGGGGTGCTTCAGTATTATTTGATCCGGGATCTACTTATTCTTTTGTGTCATCCTATTTTGCACCCTATTTGGTTATGCCTTGTGAGGCTCTAGGTATTCCTGTATATGTGTCCACCCCGATTGGTAATTCTATAGTGGTCGACCGAGTGCAATGTTCTTGTGTTGTGGTATTTGAGGGTCTTCAGGCCTGTGTTGACTTATTGCTTTTAGACATGGTAGACTTTGATGTTATATTGGAGATGGACTGGTTGTCCCCGTATCATGCTATCTTGGATTGTCATACCAAGACCGTGACTTTGGCATCGCCAGATATTCCCCGACTTGAGTGGAGAGGGACCCCAGGTCATGCTACCTGTAGAGTTATTTCATATGTCAAGGCTCGATGTATGGTCGAGAAGGGGTGTTTAGCATATTTGGCGTATGTTCGTGACTCCAGCACAGAGGTTCCATCTATCGATTTTGTTCCTATTATTCGGGAGTTTCCCGAGGTTTTCCCTTCAGACCTATCGGTATGCCGCCAGATAGGGATATTGATTTCTGTATTGATCTGACTCCTGACACTCAGCCTATTTCTATTCCTCCATATCGCATGGCCCCGCTAGAGTTAAAAGAGTTGAAGGGGTAGCTTCAGAACTTTCTTGATAAGGGTTTCATTAGACCCAGTGTATCACCTTGGGGTGCGCCAGTGTTGTTTGTGAAGAAAAAGGACGTGTCGATGAGGATGTGCATTGATTACCGACAGTTGAACAAGGTGATGATAAAGAACAAGTATCCACTGCCGACGATTGACGATTTGTTTGACCGGCTTCAAGGTGCTAAGGTGTTCACGGAGATAGATTTGAGGTCTGGTTATCATAAGTTGAGGATTAGGGCATCTGATGTCCCTAAGACAACTTTTCGTACTCAGTATGGGCATTTTGAGTTTTTGGTTATGACGTTTGGATTGACCAATGCCCCGGCTGCATTAATGGAGTTGATGAACCGAGTGTTCAGGCCTTACTTGGATCTATTTGTGATTGTATTCATTGATGATATCTTGTTATACTCTTCAGGAAGAGCATGAGCAGTACCTCTGAGTGGTTCTTCAGACTCTGAAGGATAGTCAGTTGTACGCCAAGTTCTCAAAGTGCTAGTTTTAGTTGGGTTCAGTAGCATTCCTGGGTCATGTCATATCGGCAGAGGGTATTCGGGTTGACCCGAAGAAGATAGAGGCAGTCAAGAACTGGCCTCGACCAGCTTCAACAAATAGATATTCGGAGTTTCTTCAAGTTAGCTAGTTACTACAGGCATTTTGTGGAGGGGTTCTCATCCATCGCAACCCCGATGACGAGATTGACTTAGAAGGGTGCCCAGTTCAGGTGGTCAGATGAGTGCAAGGCGAGCTTCCAGAAGCTCAAGACAGCTCTGACTACGGCACCAATATTGGTTTTGCCCACGGGATCTGGGCCTTATACTGTTTATTGTGATGCCTCCCGCATCGGGCTTGGCGCAGTATTGATGCAGAACGGCTAGGTCATAGCATATTCTTCGAGGCAGTTGAAGATCCACGAGAAGAATTATCCAGTTCATGACCTAGAGTTAGCAGCCATTGTGCCTTGAAGATTTGGAGGCATTATTTGTAAGGTGTGACGTGTGACGTGTGAGGTGTATACGGATCACAAGAGCCTTCAGTACTTTTTCAAGCAGAAAGAGTTGAATTTAGGACAGCGGAGATGGTTGGAGTTGCTAAAAGATTATGATGTTTCTATTACATACCACCCAGGGAAGGCTAATGTGGTGGCTGATGCATTGAGTAGAAAGTCCGCCAGCATGGGTAGTCTTGCATATATTCTGGTCATCCAGAGATCGCTTGCCTTGGATGTTCAGGCTTTGGCTAATAGATTTGTAAGATTGGATATTTCTGAGCCCACCAGGGTGATAGCTTGCACGGTTGCTCGCTCGTCATTGATGGAGCATATCCGGGAGCGGCAGTTTGATGATCCCCATTTGTGTGTCCTGAGAGACACGATGCAGAGGGGAGGTGCCAAGGAGATGACTTTGGGAGGTTATGGCCTATTGAGGTTGCAGGGGCGAGTTTGTGTGCCCAATGTTGATGGTATACGAGAGTCGATCTCAGCGGAGGCCCACAGTTCTCGGTATTTATTCACCCGGGCGCTGCGAAGATGTATCGAGATTTGAGACAGCACTATTGGTGGCGAAGAATGAAGAAAGATATTGTTGCATATGTGGCTCGTGTCTAAATTGTCAACAGGTTAAGTGCGAGCATCAGAGGCCCGGTGGATTATTTCAGAGGACTGAGCTTCCTGAGTGGAAGTGGGAGATAATCACCATGGATTTTGTTACTGGCCTTCCGATGACTCGGAAGAAGTTTGATGCTATACAGGTTATTGTTGATAGGCTGACTAAGTCAGTGCATTTCATCCCAGTTGACACCACCTATTCATCCGAGAGGTATGTAGAGATTTATATCAGAGAGATCGTTCGCCTTCATGGAGTGCCCATATCTATTGTTTTGGATCAGGGTCCATAGTTTACCTCGCATTTTTTGGAGAGCAGTGCAGCATGATTTGGGTACCTAGGTCCATTTGAGTATAGCATTTCACCCCCAGATGGACGGTCAGTCCGAGAGGACCATTCAGATTCTTGAGGATATGCTCCGAGCCTGCGTTATTGATTTAGGAGGCTCGTGGGACCAGTTCTTGCCTTTAGCGGAGTTCGCCTACAAAAACAGCTACCAGTCTAGTATTCAGATGGCCCCGTATGAGGCGTTGTATGGTAGGAGGTGTCGGTCCCCAGTCGGATGGTTTGATCTGGGAGAGGCTCGGTTATTGGGTACAGATTTTGTACATGAGGCCTTGGATAAGGTCAAGATCATTCGGGACAGGCTTCGGTCAACTCAGTCCAGCAGAAGAGTGTTGTAGATCGTAAGGTCAGGGATATTGATGTCATAGTTGGTGAGCGTGTATTGCTCCGTGTATCGCCTATGAAGGGCGTGATGAGGTTTGGGAACAAGGGAAAGCTTAGCCCAAGGTAATTTGGCCCATTTGAGATTCTGGACCATGTGGGGAATGTGGATTATAGACTTGGGTTGCCGTCTAGCTTGTCACCCATGCATCCAATTTTTCATGTATCCATGCTCCGAAAGTTTCACGGTGATCCCACCCACTTGTTAGATTTCAGTACTGTCCAGATGGACAAGGATCTATCATATGAGGAGGAGCCGGTGGCTATTTTAAACCGGCAGGTTTGACAGTTGAGGCCGCGAAGTTTCCCTTTAGTGCGTGTTGAGTAGAGAGGTCACCTTCCTGAGGCATCGACCTGGGAGTCCGAGTCTGATACGCGGAGCCATTATCCCCATCTATTCCAAAACTCATGTACTCCTTTCTTCTGTCCATTCAAGGACGAACGGTTGTTTTAGAGGTGGAGGATGTGACGACCCAAAAGGTCATCACCAAAATTTTCCCTTTCTTTTAACTTCTGAGGCCTTGAAAACCTCAGTTTGGTTGCCTCGATTTGCGTGCACCGACCGAGCACGAAGTCGGAAGATTTTTATGTGAAAATATTTGAATTCTGTGTTAAAAACTATGATTTTTGATACTAATATTGGTATAGTTAACTTTGGTCAACTTTTTGGGTAAATGGACCCGGACCCATGATGTGATGCTCCTGGAGGGTCCGTATTGAAATTTAGGACCAGGGCGTATTCCCGGAATCGAAATCCGAGGTCCCAGGCCCGAGTACAGAGCTTTTCTATGAATTTATTTTTGAAAATGCTAAAGGAATAATGAAAATGAAAATTTGATGAAAAATGATGGTATCGGGCTCATATTTTGGTTCCAACACCCGGTACAAGTCTTAAATAGTCAATAAGCGCTATCTGTAAAGCTTGGTTGAAAAAGGACGTTGTTTGACGTGTTTTGGACTAAAAGTGGAAAAGTTTGAAATTTTTGAACTTGAAATGAAAAATCATGGGTTTTGGAGATTGATTCTTTGATTTAGATGTTATTTTGGCAATTTGATCGCACGAGTAAGTCCATATGATGTTTTTGAGGTTAGGTGCATGTTTGGGTTGGAGCCCCGAGGGCTCGGGTGAGTTTCGGATAGGTGTTAGGCTCATTTTGCTGCATTTTTATCATCTGGTGTCTGCAGGTTTTGCAATTGTGAAGCCTGCCTCGCAATTGCGAGCTCTTCCCTTGGCCTGCTTCCTCGCAAATGCGAGAACAAATATCGCAAATCTGATCCCCCCCCCCCCCCGTCCTTAGCCAGTCGTCGCAAATGCGATGTTCAATCTCGCTAATGCGAGTTTTCCCCAGTCTAACCCAATTCGCATTTGCGAACGTTTTCTCGCAAATGCGATTTCCCCTTCAATTCTCCCCAGTTTGCAATTGCAAACTATTTCTCGCAATTGTGAGGTCCCTTTTTATTTTTCCCAGTTCGCAAATGCGAAATCTATGTCGAATTTGTGACATCTGCACCCCATGCAACTGTTACTTAAACGAATTCAAACCTTATTTTTCATATCTTTCAAAACCCAAAACCACCATAGACGATTCCTCTCGAACCCTTTCATCCCCAAACAAAATGTAAGTCCATTTTTACTAGTTCTGTTTAATCTTCAGCATATTCTGACATGATTTCATCCTGAAATCAAAGCTTTCATGGTTATAAAATGGGGGATTTGGGGTAGAACCTAGGTTTTCATAATATTGGGGATTTGAACCTCAATTTGGGGTTCGATTTCAAAAAAAATTGCATATATGATCTCGTGGGGGAATGGGTATCACGGTTTTGGTTTGAACTTTGGGTTTTGACCACGTGGGCCCCGGGGCCTTTCTGGGAATTTTTGGGTAAAACCTTGGAAATTTCATTCTTATTCATTCAAATTGATTTAAACTATCATTTATTGATACATTTGAGTAAATTGTGGTTAGATTCGACCGTTTTTAAGCGAATTTGAGGGGTAAAGCTATCCTAGAAGCGTGAGTATAGTTGGAAGCCTTCAAGGTAAGTGTTTGATCTAACTTTGGTTTGAGGGAATAGGATTAGAGTATTTGATTGCTATTTTCTAAATGATCGATTACGGTGTATAGGCATGGTGAAGAGTATCTATACAACGTGTCAAGCATGACCGTGAGTCCTAGTTGCCTTAGAATTTGAAAGTTGTGAAATAATTGAGACATTTGACCACTAATAAACTATGAAATGATTGTTTAAAGGTAAATAAGCCAAAGAAGGAAGTGTAGTACTTTTCCCTTGACGGGACTTGTTGTTGGATTGTTCTTCCCTTGCCGGGACTTGTTGTTGAAGTGTTCTTCCCTTGCTGGGATGAGTGAGTTATTATTATTAAATCCTCCCTTGCCGGGATATTTTAGGCTGTAGTTGTACCCTTGCCGGGTATAACTATTGTGTGGATGAACTTCCCTAATAGGGCCTCCTTTGAGGAGATTGTTGGATTATCTTATTATAATATGGGATCGTGTGGCATACCGTCCACTGATACATATATCATGGGATCGTGTGGCACGCCGTCCACTTACAAATACATTATGCGATCTTGTGGCACACTGTCCACTTATAAATACATTATGGGATCATGTGGCACACCGTCCACTTATTGTTATAGGCCTGAGATGTCGCGGGGTCATGTGGCACGCCGTCACTTATATATTGCATAATGGGATCGTGTGGCGTGCCGTCCACTATAGATGAGTAGATCATGAAAAGCTGAGTTTGAGCTATTGTTATTGATGCATCATCTTTATCTTGTATCCCCCCCCCCCCAGTTTTTAATCGTATTATGTTGTTATTGTTTCTTTCTCGAACGTGTACATCCTTACTGCACAAGTTAATTGTGGTTGGTCCTGTCTAGCCTCGTCACTACTTCGTCGGTGTTAGACATGCACTTACCAGCACATGGGGTCGGTTGTGCTGATACTACGCTTTTGTGCCTTTTGTGCACAGGTCAGGACGCAACCTATGGACCGCATCCATAGTTCGGGAGCGATCCTTCAGTCCAGAGGCTCTGAGGTAGTTCGCTGGCGTTCGCGGGCCCCAAGCCTCTTCTATCCATTTTCTTCTAGTTTGTTTTATTTGTTTCAAACATACATATGATGTATTCTTTCAGACTATTGTTTTTAGTACACATTAGTTGTCCGTGAGCAGTGACACCAGATACTGTGTAGAGACTTGTTGTTAGTTGTTCTGCACCTTGATTTCATTGCTGTTATTAAAAGACTTCCGCCTGTTTTAATTAATTATTCTAGTATTGAACTTGCTTTAGATTAAGTTTTGAAAAATTATTATAAGGGTTAGCTTGCCTAGCTCCGACAGTAGGCGCCATCACGACTCCCGATGGTGGGTAAATCCGGGTCGTGATGGCAATATACTGTCAGTCCACTTATTCTCTAACCAAACAAAGCACTCACATCACTTCAAGTGATGTGATCAAGATGTAACCAATGGAATCATTATACAAAGACATCACTGAAAGGTTTGAGTTGTAACCTTGTTATTGTACTTACTGTTTCTCCTAAATCTCTAACTTAGAAGCATACTAATTAGGAGTCATCTTGTAAATCCGTAGACTCTTTGACTATAGGTTGGAACTCGATTTAGTCATAAACAAAAGTCTTTGTAATTGTAGAATTACAAAGTGGCTTGTGGTGATAGCATCACAAGTTAGAAAAAGCCTTTGTAACTAGGATAGTCACAAAGTCGCTTGTGGTAAAGGTACCATAAGTTAGTCTATTAAATCCTTTGCAACAGGAAGTATTGTAAAGTGGCTTGTAATAGATAATTTTACAAGTTAGTAAAGTTAAAAGCCTACAGGTGTAGGTCATGATTTTATGATCCCCTTGTGCGGGATTTTTCCACGTAAAAATCCTCTGTCTCATTTACTTATTTCTTTATTAAGTGCTCTCAACATAATCTTGTAGAGGAATGAGTACTCGACGATTTGGTGGACCCATACAAACTAACACATAATGTCTATAACAAAAAAGCATACCAAGACCACAACAAGTTCAGAGAAGGGATCTTGCCAATAACCACTAAACTGGGTTGCCTACTATTGTGGGGGAGTTTCATCTACCTATCTATGATGACCCGCAGCACGGCATGCAACATCCACAAAATAATATGGACTTCAGTACAAATAAAGTACTAAGTATGTAAGTCAGAAAAGTACAAGTAAGAACAATAATGTAAACATGGATAGACAATATACAACTTGTAACATCTCAATGCCTCTGAGGGAGACTGGCGTAAAATGCATGATATATATACACTTTAAAAAATATACACCTCTGTGGGCATCATTATCATATTGTACCTGGCCATAATAGGCTCGGTAAAAACATACCCAACCATCATAAGACTCTAGAATCGGACTCGACCACATGGAGCTCTGTAAAACCCAATGATCTGTCGTTGAACAATAGATGTCGTACGAGGTCGACTATAGCACGACTCGGTAGATTAATATAGGTACATATATAAAATGCATTGGATTTTTGGAATCACATTTTGAACCTTTTGGAGTGATGTAGGGTCGATATCCTCCGTATCTGTTATAAGGACTAGCTCTTCATCATGAATCTTATAAGAATCAGGAAGTACCAACAACATTGATAATATCAAGTGTTCCATAAAAAAGGAAACAATTTAAGTACTACAAGCTTCTAAGAGTGGAGTATCTTTAGAAGATTGTTCGTTATACTATGTACTATCAGAATCGTGAAAAAGAAGGAAAGGGATCCTCACATATCTTTTATATACTTCTCAACCTTATGCTATGCAAATTCTATGACTCCTTAGTCTAGAGTAAGAGAAATGATACTACTGTTTTCGTTTAAGCATCGTAACTATCATATATCAACCGCAATTTATTTTACGACAAAATGAAAACACCTCCCCTATTTATATGACTTCTCACAAGATAAAACAATCACCAAAAAGCCCAAACAACATCAATGATAATCATCTTAAGCCTCCCCAAAACAGTCCACCAACCAACAACATTACTAACAAGCCTTTCGATAAATATCTCACAAGTTCTAGCTTTAACGACTTAGCTGCAACATGGATATCTTAAATGCATGTAGAATAAGAGGATACTTAAAATATAGAAAAACTACAATTTGACCTTACTTCACCAAGAAATATCCTCTAGTTTCTGCCACAAGAATAAGGAAATGAAACTAGCAATCAATTGGAGTTGTTTTGGCGCTAGACTCACTTTGGAAGACTTGAAATCACCTAGGGTTAGTACTAAAAACTTTAGAGAATATTAAACAGAACTTAGATCACTTAAAACAACCTCCCACATGAGCTGGAACCACATAAAATCCAGCAACAACAAGAAGAACAAGAAACTTACTAGCGCCACGGGTTTCCGACACTTGATTTGTGTTGTTTGCCCTTTGTTTGTGTGTTGGATCATGAGATAACCTTGAGAGAGTTTTTAGATGTCTAGGGTCTTAAGAGAGTGAAAAATAATGAGTTAAAATGGGCTTAAGGTGTCATCTATATCAATACGTCTCAACCGCCTAAGTGGGTCCCATAGAGCTGCTTGTGCAGTCTTGCAAAAATGCGAATATCTCTATGCTCCAACGTCGTACCGACAAGCGGTTTTAATGCGTTAGAAACTAGATCATATATCTTAAATTTTGCGGGTAGATCACTCCATAATTTTGAGTTTATTGGGATAAAAGATTAGTAGCATTTGACCTAATGTTTAAGTAAAATTATGAACAAAGTTGCGACAACTGTTGTCGACTTTTATTTCATAACTCGTTTGATATCAAAACTTATGATATGAATATTATATGATTAAAATAACTTAAAACACGACCTCCTGAGAATATTAAGCACCTCTAGTTTTACGCAAAAATATGGGTTACAACGTCCTTGATTCGTTTAACTTCTAATATTTGTTAACCGCTCTTATACACCCTTGTATAATTTAAGACCAATAGGATTAACTTCTTATCATCTCAAATATAACCTCTTATTGGATTTACGTCGACTAACTTACGATATGAACTAACGTACGTGAATATAGGTTGTAGCACCCTCTGATCCTTAGGAACAATTCGTCCTCGAATGTAAGGGTTTATGGGAAGTCTAACTCATCGTGGACTCCGAAAGAAATATTCGGCCGAGTTTACCCTATATAATGGACACTAGCCAAACTTTCAAACAATTAAACCAAACCTACAGCCTAACAAGCATATACAAAGAATTATGAATATGTACACTAACTTCATCATTATTTCAAATTAAAGAATAGTATTATCTAGATATTGTTTGACTCACATAGTCGTTCCAGCTTCTATTGCGTCCTACATTCCCCCAGAATCCGCGTTATCTTCAATCTGGAATAGGTAAGGTTATTTAGACTTCTTCTCCGCTTCTGCTTCCCATGTCATTTCATATGTATTTTTGTTTCTCCATAATACTGTGACGGAAGCGGCATCCACTACTAGAACTCCTGTAAAAAAGCAACCAAAAATTAGCGACCAAATTTGGTCTATGGGAAAAAGCGACCAAAGTTGGTCGCTAAACTAGCGAAAATAATAAAATAAATTGTTGTAATAAAATAGAGACCAATGTTGGTCGCTAAAGTAGTCAATATATTGACTGGATTGGTCAGACTTGCTTGGTCAAACGTTTACTGAGATTAGCGACCAATCTTGGTCGCTAAAGTGGGACCCGCTTATAAAATTTTAATAATTATATTATTATTTTGAAAAAACTATAAAATATAAATATATATAATATAAAATTAGCGACCAACGTTGGTCGCTACATAAAGGCAAGAAAGGTTGTGACCAATTTTGGTCGCTTAACTGGGTCCCAATTATTCAATTTTAAAAATTATATTATTAATTTAATTATTATATGAAATAAAATTAAATCTGATTTAAATTTAGCGACCAACTTTAGTCGCTAAACTAAAATCATAAATAAATAGCGACCGCAATTGGTCACTATTCTGGTCAACAATGGTCAAAATTAAAAATCACTTTTGTATTTAGTATGTAAATAATATAAATGTAAGTTGTTAATACTTTTGTATACAAGGGATGAATAGTTCTACGAAGTGGGTGTGTGTGTCTATATATACAATATATGTACTTACGCTATACTATGCACTAAGTATAAGTGTATGAGGTAATACCACATCGAATACAGCTTATATATACATATGCATATACATATATATATATATATATATATATATATATATAAGCTGTATTCGATACGGTATTACCTAATACACTTATACGTAGTGCATAGTATAGCGTATATATATATATATATATATATATATATATATATATATATATATATATATATATATATATATATATATATGTACTTACACTATATTATGCACTACGTATTAGGGTATTAGGTATTAACGTACCAAATATAGCTTATATATGTACTTACGCTATACTATGCACTAAGTATAAGTGCATTAGGTAATACCATATCGAATACAGCTTTTATATATATATATATATATATATATATATATATATATGTACTTACACTATATTATGCACTACGTATTAGGGTATTAGGTATTAACGTACCAAATATAGCTTATATATAAAATATATGTACTTACGCTATACTATGCACTAAGTATAAGTGTATTAGGTAATACCGTATCGAATATAGCTTTTATATATGTCAAGACCCAAACCCCGGTCGTGATGGCGCCCAACACCTTGTTAGGAAAGCCCGACCATTTAAAACCATTTTCAGCCAACTCATTTACTTAAATACTAAATTTAGAATAAATTCTCAGTTTAATATTGATAAAACACAACGGAATCCATAATGTGAAAATACAAACATCGCAAAAGGAACCAGCATCACAAGTCTGAGCCTCTAAATACTGCTGAACAGTACACTAAACAAAGAAAGACTAGATACAAAATCAAATATGGATGATAGGAGAGATCAGATCCTGGGGACGCCAGCAGCTACTTTGATAACTCAGATACTGAGCTGAGGGACAAGAGATAGTCACAGCTAAGCCTCCGGGATCCCTGTATCTTCACACAAGGTGCAGGGAGTAGAATAAGTACTTCCAACTCAGTGAGTAATAGCAAAAAATAACAACTAAATGTAAGAAATTCGGTAAAAACACTATAAAATTCTATTTTTAGCAGTAAAGACGGTAGGTAAGTACCAAACAGGGAAAAGAATCTGATTACTACTTTCCTTTCCGTCCGACCAGTTACTAACAATGCATAAGCGCGCAGTCCGATCCAACACTATATATATACTGCTGCGGTGCGCAGTCCAATGCAATATAATATATAAAATACTGTGGCGTGCAGCCCGATCCAATAAATATAGTCGATTGTGCTCACTTGGGCTGTGTGCAGACTCCGGAGGGGCTCCTTCAGCCCAAGCGCTATAATACTGCGGCGTGTAGTCCGATCCATATATCACTGCAGCGTGCAGTACGATCCATATAATATATCACTGCGGCGTGCAGTCTGATCTATATAATATATCACCGTGGCGTGCAGTCCGATCCATATAATATACTACTGCGGCGTGCAGTCCGATCCAATACATGTATATGTATATACAGTTGCGGCATGCAGCCTGACCCGATGTGTGTGTGTTTGTGTATATATATATATATATATATATATATATATATATCAAATAGCCTCACTACGGGGTCCTTGATTATATATATATATATATATATATCAAATAGCCTCACTACGGGGTCCTTGACCCCTCTCAGTCAATATAGACTTGGCCTCTTGGGCCCACTCCACTAAGACAGGGTATTCAACCCTAGGTATTGCTCATTTAGGGTGCAAGTTACAAATTCCGATTTATTTCATGATTTACAGTCAAAACTCAGGACAGATGGTATGTGTCCAATAGGTAAAGTGAGGTCAATTAGCTCAACATGCTCCCTAGAAGTTCTACAGATCGGCACAAGGCCCCAAACATGGCAACTAGCCCAAATTATTCGAGTACAAGCTGAGTCTCTGTCAAGAAGTACAGTAAGTCATCAATCGTGATGGACCAGGTCCGAGTCCCCAGCAAATACATCACCACGCTCATCACAAGACGTGTGTCTCATCTCAACATAGTGTCGAATAGTGCAAATACGGGGTTTCAAACCCTCAATATATCATTCATAACCATTACTCACCTCAAACCGGCCAAAATCCTAGCTCGCATTGCGCTTTCTTCTCAAATCGACCTCCTCGAGTGTGGAATCTGATCAAAACCACAAGGAATATATAATAATAGGCTAATGGAACATAACACAATAGAAAGAACTCGAACAACACCCAAAAATACGAAGTTGCAAAACCCGAGCCCCGAGCCCACTTCTCGAAAAATTACAAAATTTGCATCACCGGAATCCTCATCTCGCCACGAGTCCATACATATAAAGTTCATCAAAAATCAGAGTCCATTTGGGCCATCTAATCCCCAATTTTCATTTCAAAAATCACGCACTAGATTCTTCAATCTTTACCCGAATTTCAGAGAATTAATGGATGATTCTTCGATTAAATGACATATTTAGGCCATGAGACTTACCTCCAATCACTTCCCGTCAAAATCACCTTCAAAATATACCAAAAATCTCTCAAGGTGGTGCAAAAATGGAGGAAATAATGATAGGGTCGCGGATGAAATGTTTAAACAAAAGCTTCTTCTCCCAGGAATTCTCTTCTATGCGATCACAGCCCCTAGCTTGCGATTGCAGAGCACAAATTTGAACCTCCAATTTTTCATCTTATGCGATCGCAATAGACTCCATGCGATCGCAATGAATCCAGACCTCAAACTACGCGATCGCGTCCTTACCTATGTGAACGCACTGAACCACTTCCCAATACTATGTGATCGCATAGCCCCTTAGGCGACCGCATAACACAAAAATAGGACCCAGACTAAACCTCTTACGCGATCGCAGTGCCTCCTCTACGATCGCATAGAACTGCAACAGTTGAAGCCCAAATCTGCAACTTTCAACCATTCAAACACTCTCCGATAACCACTCGAAACCATCCCAAGGTCCTCGGGACCTCAGCCAAAAGCACTAACATACCCCAAAACATTATACGAACTTGTTCCAATAATAAAAACACGACCAACAACACAAAAATCATTAATTCATCGTATGCAAGCCTAAGTTAAACTAAAACTTCCGAAACTCACATTCGATCAAAAACCCGACCAAACAACGTCTGATTAACCTAAAATTTGCCGACATCCAAAATCACCTAACGACGTTATAGAAACTCTCGGAATTCCATTCCGACCTCGGATCAAAGTCTAACCTATCAACCGGAATTCGTCGAAATTCAAACTTATCCAATTCCTAATTCTACAACAGACCTCCAAATTCAGTTCTGTTTTCACTCCCAAGTCATAAATCACCCCCTGAAACTAGCTGAATCATCAGAAATCCATTCCGAGCCCTATAACTCGTAAGTCAACACCGGTTGACTTTTCCAAACTAGCCTTCTCTTAAAGAGACTAATTGTCTTAATTCCAACCAAACTCTGTCTGAATCACTTCAAACTCTACAAACACATATAATGAAACACATAGAAGCATAAAACGGAGAAAATGGGGCGGTAACTCACGTGACGGCGGGCCGGGTCATCACATCCTCCCCAACTAAAAGAAATGCGCATCCTCGAGCGGGTCAAGAAACATACCTGGAGCCTCAAAAAAATGAGAATATCTGCTCTCCATCTCCTGCTCGGTCTCCCAAGTGGCCTCCTCCATAGGCCGACCTCTCCACTGCACCTTTACCAAAGCTATGTCCTTTGATCTTAACTTTCGAACCTGACGACCCAAAATAGCCACTGGCTCCACATCATAGGTCAATTACTCATCTAACTGGATCGTGTTGAAGTCTAGTACATGAGACGGGTCCCCAACATACTTCCTGAGCATGGAAACATGGAAAACTGAATTAATCCCCGACAAGTTGGGTAGCAAAGCAAGCATATAGGCTACCTCCCCAATCCTCCTAAGTATCTCAAAAGGTTCAATGAACTGCGAACTCAGCTTCCCTTTCTTTCCAAACCTCATCACTCCCTTCATAGGCAAAACCTTCAACAAAACCTTCTCGCCCACCATATAAGATTCATCCCGAACCTTCCGATCCGCATAACTCTTCTGACGCGACTGAGCAGTATGAAATCTCTCCTTGATAACTTTCACTTTCTCTAAGGCATCCTGAACTAACTCTGTCCCCAATAGTCTAGCCTCGCCGGGCTCAAACCAGCCAACTGGAGATCTACATCGTCTCCCATATAAAGCCTCATAAAGCGCCATCTGAATGCTGGACTGATAATTGTTGCTATAAGAAAACTCTGCAAGCGGAAAGAACTCAGCCCAAGAACCTCCAAAATCAATAACACAAGCACGTATCATATCCTCAAATATCTCAATAGTACGCTCGGACTGTCCGTCCGTCTGAGGATGAAAAGCAGTGCTCATCTGAATCTGAGTGCCCAACTCCCGATGAAAGGTCCTCCAGAACTGGGAAGAAAAATGAGTACCCCTGTTTGAGACAATAGAAACTGGAACCCCATGCAACTGCACAATCTCACAGATGAAAATCTCTGCTAACCGCTCCGAAGAATAGGTGGTACACAACGGAATAAAGTGCGCACACTTGGTCAGCCTATCCATAATCACCCAAATAGAATCAAATTTCCTCGAGGTACGAGGGACACCACTCACAAAGTCCACAGTAATCCTCTCCCATTTCCACTCCGGAATATCCATCTGCTTAAGTGCACCACCGGGTCTCTGATGTTTATACTTGACCTGCTGACAGTTAAGACACCTAGCTACATAACTCACAATGTCTTTTTTCATTCTCCTCCACCAATAATGCTTCCTCAAGTCCTGGTACATCTTCTTGGCACCCGGATGAATAGAATACCGCGAGCTGTGGGCCTCCTCTAATATAAACTATCGTAGCACATCCACATTGGGCACGCAAATCCGTCCCTGCATCAGTAACACAGCATCACTGCCAATAGTCACATCTTTGGCATCATCATGCTGGACCCTGTCCTTCAGGACAAGTAAATACGAGTCATCATACTGGCGCTCCCTGATGCGATCATACAAAGAAGACCGGGAAACCAAACAAGCCAACACCCGATTTGGCTCATAAATTTCAACCTCACCATCCGATTAGCCATGGCATGCACATCAACTTCAAGGGGCCTCTCCGTAGCTGGAATGTACGCCAAGCTACCCATACTCACCGCCTTCCGGCTCAAAGCATCGGCCACTATATTGGCCTTCCCCAGATGATACAATATGGTAATATCATAATCCTTGAATAACTCAAGCCACCTCCACTGTCTCAAATTGAGGTCCTTCTGCTTAAACAAGTGCTGAAGACTGCGATGATCCGTGAACACCTCATAGGACACGCCATATTAATAGTGCCTCCAAATCTTCAAGGCATAAACTATAGCAGCCAACTCCAAATCATGAAAATGGTAGTTCTTCTCATGAGGCTTAAGCTGACGCAAAGCATACGCAATAACTCTACCCTCCTGCATCAATACACATCTGATCTCAGCTCTCAAAGCATCACAATATACCGAGTAAGAGCCTGAAGCTGATGGCAATACTAGCACCAAAGTTGTAGTCAACGCTGACTTGATCTTTTGGAAGCTCTCCTCACACCCATCCGACCACACAAACGGAGCATTATTCTACGTCAACTTTGTCAAAGGCGAAGCAATAGATGAAAATCCCTGAACGAACCTGCGGTAATAACCCGCCAAATCGAGGAAACTCCGAATTTGAGTAGCTAAAGACGGTCTGGGCCAACTTTGCACCGCCTCAATTTTCTTTGGGTCAACCTGAACACCATCACTGGACTCCACGGGTCCCATAAAAGCCACGAAACTGGGCTAAAACTCACACTTGGAGAACTTTGCATAAAGCTTCTCCTCTCTCAACCTCTGCAATACCACACTCAAGTGTTGCGCGTTCTCCTCATGGTTGTGCGAGTACACCAGTATATCATCAATAAACACGATCACAAAAGAATCCAGATACGACCGAAATACATTGTTCATCAAGTGCATGAATGCGACTAGGGCATTAGTTAGCCCAAATAACATAACCACAAACTCATATTGCCCATATATCATCCTGAAAGTTGTCTTCATGACATATTAATCTCTAATCTTCAACTGGTGTTAGCCTGAATGAAGATCAATCTTAGAGAATAACTTTTCCCCTGAAGTTATTCAAACAAATCCTCAATACGGAGTAGTGGATACTTGTTCTTCAATGTCACTTTGTTCAGCTGTCTGTAATCAATGCACATTCCCATTGTGACATCCTTATTCTTTACAAATAACACCAGCGCGCCCCACGACAACACACTTGGGTAAATGAACCCCTTATTTAGGAGTTCCTGCAGCTGCTCCTTCAATTCTTTTAACTCTGCTGGTGCCATACAATATGGAGGAATAGAAATGAGCTTAGTGTGTGATAACCCAAAGGGTCATCACCGTAATTCCCCTTTCTTTGCACTTCTAAGGCCTTGAAAAACTCTTATTTGATTGCCTCGATTTGTGTGCACAGTCCAGGTGCGAAGTCGAAAGATTTTAATGTGAAAATATTTGAATTCTGTGTTAAAAACTATGGATTTTGATAGTGATATTGCTATAGTTGAATTTGGTCAACATTTTGGGTAAACAGATCCGGACCTGTAATGTGAAAGTCTCAGAGGGTTCGTAATGAAATTTGGGACCCGAACGTATTCCTGGAATCGACATCCGAGGTCCCAGGCCCGAGTACGGAGCTTTTCTATGAAATTGTTATTGAAAATGCTTAAGGAAAAATGAAAATAAAAATTTGATCAAAAGTGATGGTATCGGGCCCGTATTTTAATTCTGACGCACGGTACAAGTCTTTAATGAGCGCTAAGCGCTATCTGTAAAGTTTGGTTGAAAACGGACGTCGTTTGGCGTGTTTCGATCTAAAAGTTGAAAAGTTTGAAAGTTTAGAACTTTGAAATGAAAATCATTAGATATGGAGGTTGGTTCTTTGATTTTGATATTATTTTGGCGATTTGATCGCACGAGTAAGTCTGTAGGATGTTTTTGAGGTTGGGTCCATGTTTAGGTTGGATCCCCAGGGCTCGGGTGAGCTTTTGGTAGGTGTTAGGCTTATTTTGTTGCATTTGAATCTGCTAGTGTCTGCAGTCTTCGCAATTGCGAAGACTTGTTCGCAAATGTGAACCTCCCTTGTGGCCTTTCTTCGCAAATGCGACGTTTATCTCACAAATGCGATACCACCCCTTGGCAGCCATACTTCTCAAATGGGAAGTCAATCTCGCAATTTCGAGCTTCCCCAGCCTAGGCCTGTTTCCGCATTTGCGAACATTCTCTTGCAAATGCAAGATCCCATTCATTTTTGCCGAGTTCGCAATTGTGAACAGTTTCTCGCAAATGCGAAGCCCCCCTTATTTCTGCCCAGTTCGCAAATGGGAAGTTAATATCGCATTTGTGACATCTGCACCTGTGAATTTTATACATAACCGATTTTAAACCTCACTTGTCATATTTTCAAAACCCAAAACCTCCATAGGCGATTTCTCTCGAACCCCTTCGTCCCCAAACCAAATGTAAGTCAATTTTTACTAGTTTTCTTCAATCCTTATCATCTTCTAACATGATTCCATCCTTAAATCAAAGCTTTCATGGTAAAAATGGAGATTTGGGTAGGATTTAGGTTTTTAAATAATTGGGGATTTGGACCTCAATTTGGGGTCCGATTTCAAAAAATATTGCATATATGAACTCGTGGGGGAATGGGTAACCCGGTTTTGGTTCGAACCTCGGGTTTGATCACGTGGGCCCGGGGCATTTTGGGAGTTTTTGAGTAAACTTTGGGAATTTCATTCTTATGCATTCAATTTTACTTACTAGCATTTGTTGATACATTTTGGTAAATTATGGTTAGATTCGACCGGTTTTGAAGAGAATTTGAGGGGTAAAGCTATTCTAGAAGCGTGAGTTGAGTTGCAAGCTTTCGAGGTAAGTGTTTGATCTAACTTTGGCTTGAGGGAATAGGATTAGAGTTTGATTGCTATTTGCTAAATGATCGAGTACGGTGTATATGCATGGTGATGAGTATCGATACACCGATGTCAAGCATGACCGTAAGTCGTAATTGTTTTAGAATTCGAAATATGTGAAATAATTGAGTTATTTGGCCGCTAAATAAATTATGAAATGATTGTTAAAAGGTAAATGAGCCAAAGAAGGAAGTGTAGTACTTTTCCCTTGCCAGGACTAGGTTTTGAATTGTTTTTCCCTTGCCGGGACGAGTAAGTTATTATTAATAAATCCTCCCTTGCCGGGATATTTTGGGTTGTAGTTGTACCCTTGCCGGGTTTAACTGTTGTGTGGATGAACTTCCCTAATGGGGCCTCCTTTGAGGAGATACTTGGAGTTATCCAGTTGTAATATGGGATCGTATGGCACGCCATCCACTTATGCATATATTATGGGATCGTGTGGCACGCCGTCAACTTATATATACATTATGGGATCGTGTGGCATGCCGTCCACTTATTTTTATCGTGAGATGCCGCGGGATCATGTCGCACGCCGTCCACTTTATATTGCATAATGGGATCGTGTGACGCGACGTCCACTGTAGATGAGTAGATCACAAAAAGCTGAGACAGATTTATTGTTATTATTGATGTTCCATCTTTATCTTGTATCACCCCTAGTTTTAATAGTATTATGTTATTATTGTTTCTTTCTCGAACTTGTATATCAATATTGCACAGGTTAATTGTGGTAGGTCCGGTCTAGCCTCGTTACTACTTTACCGGGGTTAGGCCAGGCACTTACCAGCACATGGGGTTGGTTGTGCATATACTACGCTTCTATGCTTTTTTATTCACAGGTCAAAACGCAGCCTACGGACCGCAGCAGTAGTCGGGGGGCGATCCTTCAGTCCAGAGACTCTGAGGTAGTTTGCTGGCGTTCGCGAACCCTGAGTCTCTTCTATCTTTTCAAGTTTGTTTGATATGTATCAAATGATGTATTTCTTTCAGACTATTGTTTTTAGTACTCTTTAGTTGTCCGTGAGAAGTGACACCAGATAATGGGTAGAGACATGTTGTTAGTTGTTCCACATCTTGTTTTCATTACTGTTGTTAAAAGACTTTTGCATGTTTTAATTAATTATTCTAGTATTTAACTTGTTTTAGATTAAGTTTGTGAAAATGATTATAAGGTTGGCTTGCCTAGCTTCGACAGTAGGCGCCATCACGACTCCTTATGGTGGGTAAATTCGAGTCGTGACAAAGTTGGCATCAGAGCACTAGGTTACTTGGGTCTCAAAACTCACGAACGAGCTCGGTAGAGTCTGAGGCATCGGTAAGGAGACGTCTGTATATATCCCTCAGAGGCTACAGAGATAGGAAAAAATTCACTTTGTTCATTCTTGTCGTGTGATTCTGTTTCTCAAATATTGATTGTTGTTCTACTATGTTCTTTCGCAGATGATGAGAACATGTGCGTCTTCTTCTTCCGTGCAACAGCCCAAGCCCCCAGCAGCAGCTCCCGCGAGGGGCAGGGGCCGAGGCCGTTCCAAAGGCTGCGGTAGGGGCAGAGCTCATCCCCAGGCAGCAATTCCAGAGGTGGAGCCTCATATTGACTTTGATGAGAAGGTTCCATCTCCACCAGCTCTAGTGGGCCCAGCTCAGGTCCCAAGAGGAATGTTGTTTTCTTCGGATCTTCAGGATGCTCTTGTGCGCATAGAAGGCTTTATGGACAACGTTGCTAGAGCGGGATTGCTGCCAGTAGCACCAGCCACTTCTCAGGCTTGAAGAGGGCTTCAGACTCCTACTACATGTACTCCGGAGTATGTAGCTCTCCAGACTCAGGTTCCGATGGTTCAGCCCGCAGTGGCAGCTCAGACAGGTATTATAGCTAAGGCCGTAGATGGGATGGCCATGTATTTGGATGCTTTGTGGAGGCTTGATTGGTTATCCAAGATTTTCACCACTACTTCAGTGGTGCTTCATCGGGGTATCCCCAGAACTTTCTATAAAGTTGCCATGAGATCCTCAGGACAATGGGGATAGTGGAGACCAATGGGGTCGATTTTTGCACTTTTAGGCTTGTGGGGTCCACCAAGACTTGGTGGAGAGATTTTTGTCTATGTAGACCAACAGGGTCTCCAGCGTTGACATGGGATCATTTTGCAGAGTTATTTTTGGAGAAGTTTCTCCCCCTCACTCAGCGGGAGGCACTTTGTAGACAGTTTGAGCGCCTTCAGCAGGGCTCTATGACAATTACACAGTATGAGACCAGATTTGTTGACTTCGCACGCCATGTAGTAGTGATAGTCCCCACAGATCGGGAGAGGGTCCGGAGGTTAATTAATGGATCGATTCAGTCCATTCGCCTCCAGATGGCTATGGAAGTTGGCAGTGACATTACTTTTTAGGAGGCGGCCAATGCGGCCAGCCGAGTAGAGATGGCATTGATTAGAGGAGGTAGTCAGGGTTCAAACAAGAGGCCTCGACATTCTGGAAGATTTAGTGGTGCCTCATCTGGACATAGGGACTTTCATGATAGAGGCCATCCCCCGAGACCTTTCCAGTCAGTACTTCAGGCTTCACGTAGTGCTTCAGGTGGTCGTAGCTCTCAGCCACAGTATTCTGACCAGCAGCTCTTCAGCTCACCATCTGCTCCAATCAGTGCACCACAACTTAGGTATTCTCAGCATCCAAGAGCTTCATTCACTTGCGGCGACCCGAGGCATATTGCCAAGTATTGCCCTCGAGCTTCCATCAGTTCACAGCAGCAAGGTCCTTGTCCCATGATTCAGGCAGAAAATAATCCACAGGCTGCCAAGCCAGTTAGAGGCGGGGGTAGAGGCCATAGAGGTGGAGGTGGGGAGCGTAGAGATGGATCTCAGATAGCCAGGGGAAGGGGTCAGTTCACAGCAGAGCATCCTAGAGATGCAGTTCAGGGAAATGCGGGCCAGCCTCGTTGGTATGCATTGCCAGCCAGGCCAGAGGTCGAGTGGTCTGATGTTGTGTTGATAGGTACTATACTGGTCTGTGATAGGGTTTCTTCAGTATTATTTGATCAGGGATCTACTTATTCTTATGTGTCATCCTATTTTGCACCCTATTTGATCATGCCTAATAAGGCCCTAGGTATTCCTGTATATGCGTCCACACCGCCTGGTGATTCTATAGTGGTTTACCGAGTGCATCATTTGTGTGTTTTGGTATTTGAGGGTCTTGAGACCCGTGTCGACTTATCGCTTTTAGACATGGCGGACTTTGACGTTATATTATGGATGGACTGGTTGTCCCTGTATCATGCTATTTTTGTATTGTCATGCCAAGACTGTGACTTTAGCCTTGCAAGATTTGCCCCGACTTGAGTGGAGAGGGACCCCAGGTCATGCCACACATAGTGTTATTTCGTATGTCAAGGCTCGACGTATGGTCGAGAAGGGGTTTTTAGCATGTTTGGCGTATGTTCGCGACTCCAGCAGAGAGGTTCCATCTATCGACTGTGTTCCTATTGTTCGGAAGTTCCCCGAGGTGTTCCCTTCAGACCTTCCGGGTATCTCACCCGACATGGATATTGATTTCTGTATTGATCTGGCTCCTGGAACTTAGCCTATTTCTATTCCGCCATATCGCATGGCCCCGCCAGAGTTGAAAGAGTTGAAGGAGAAACTTCAGGACTTGCTTGATAAAGGTTTCATAGGCCCAGTGTATCACCTTGGGGTGCGCCAGCGTTGTTTGTGAAGAAAAAGGACTGGTCGATGAGGATGTGCATTGATTACCGGCAGTTGAACAAGGTGACGATAAAGAACAAGTATCCATTGCCGAGGATTGACTATTTGTTTGACCAGCTCCAGGGTGCCAGGGTGTTTTCGAAGATAGATTTGAGGTCTGGTTATCATCAGCTGAGGATTAGGGAGTCTGATGTCCCTAAGACAGCATTTTGTACTCGGTATTGGCATTATGAGTTTTTGGTCAAGTCGTTTGGGTTGACCAATGCCCTGGAAGCATTCATGGAGTTGATGAACCGAGCGTTCAGGCCTTACTTGGATTTATTTTTTATTGTATTCATTGATGATATCTTGGTATACTCTCGCAGTCAGGAGGAGCATGAGCAGCACCTCAGAGTGGTTATTCAGACTCTGAAGGATAGCCAGTTGTACACCAAATTCTCAAAGTGCAAATTTTGGTTGAGTTCAGTAGCATTCCTGGGTCATGACGTATCAGCAGAGGGTATTCAGGTGGACCCGGAGAAGATAGAGGCAGTCAAGAACTAGCCTCGACCAGCTTCAGCTACAGATATTTGGATCTTCTTAGGGTTTGCTGGTCACTACAGATGTTTTGTGGAGGGGCTTTTGTCCATCGCAGCCCCGATGACTAGATTGACTCAGAAGGGTGCCCAGTTCAGGTGGTCAGATGAGTGCAAGGCGAGCTTCCAGAAGCTCAAGATAGCTCTGACTACCGCACCGATATTGGTGTTGCCCACGAGACCCGGGCCTTATACTGTATATTGTGAGACTTCCCGCATCGGGCTTGGCATAGTGTTGATGCAGAACGGCAAGGTCATAGCATATGCTTCGAGGCAGTTGAAGATCCACGAGAAGAATTATCCAGTTCATGACTTAGAGTTGGCAGCCATTGTTCATGCCTTGAAGATCTAGAGGCATTATTTGTATGGTGTGACGTGTGAAGTGTACTTGGATCACAAGAGCCTTTTGTACTTGTTCAAGAACAAGGAGTTGAATTTGAGACAGCGGAGGTGGTTGGAGTTGCTTAAAGACTATGATGTTTCTATTTTATACCACCCGGGAAAGGCCAATGTGGTGGCCGATGCATTGAGTAGGAAGTCCGCCAGCATGGGTAGCCTTGCCTATATTCCAGTCAGCCAGAAACCGCTTGCCTTGGATGTTCAGGCCTTGACCAATAGATTTGTGAGACTGGATATTTCTGAGCCTAGCAGGGTGTTAGCTTGCACGGTTGATCGCCATCAATGATGGAGCGCATCCGGGAGCGGCAGTTTGATGATCCCCATTTGTGTGTCCTGAGAGACACGGCGCAGAGGGGAGGTTCCAAGGAGATGACTTTGGGAGATGAAGGAATCTTGAGGTTTCAGGGGCGAGTTTGTGTTCCCAATGTTGATGGTATTCCAATCTTAGCAGAGGCCCACATTTCTCGGTATTCTATTCACCTGGGCACCGCGAAGATGTATCAGGATTTGAGACAGCATTATTGGTGGTGTAGAATGAAGAAAGACATTGTTGCCTATGTGGCTCGTTTTCTAAATTTTCAGCAGGTTAAGTACAAGCATTAGAGGGCCTGGTGGGTTATTTCAGAGGATTGAGCTTCCCGAGTGGAAGTGGGAGAGAATCACTATGGATTTTGTTACTGGCCTTCCGATGACTCAGAAGAAGTTTGATGTTATATAGGTTATTGTGGATAGGCTGACTAAGTCAGTGCATTTCATCCTAGTTGCCACCACCTATTCATCCGAGAGGTATGCTGAGATTTATATCAGGGAGATCGTTCACCTTCATGGGGTGCCCATATCTATTATTTCGGATCGTGGTCCTTAGTTTACCTCGCATTTCTGGAGAGGGGTGCAGCATGAGTTGGGTACCCAGGTCCAGTTGAGTACAGCATTTCACTTCCAGACGGACGGTCAGTCCGAGAGGACCATTCAGATTCTTGAGGATATGCTCCGAGCCTGCGTCGTTGATTTTGGAGGCTCGTGGGACCGGTTCTTTCCATTAGCGGAGTTTGCCTACTACAACAGCTAACAGTCCAGTAATCATATGGCTCCATATGAGGCATTGTATGGTAGGCGGTGTCGGTCCCCAATTGGATGGTTTGAGGTGGAAAAGGCTCGTTATTAGGCATAGACTTGGTACATGAGGGCTTGGATAAGGTCAAGATCATTCAGGACAGACTTCGGTCAGCACAGTCCAGACAGCAGAGTGTTATAGATCGTAAGGTCAGGGATGGGGCATTCATAGTTGGTGAACGAGTATTGCTCCATGTATCGCCTATGAAGGGTGTGATGAGGTTTGGGAAGTAGGGCAAGCTTAGCCCTAGGTATATTGTCCCATTTGAGATTCTGGACCGTGTGGGGAATGTGGCTTATAGACTTGCGTTGCCGCTTAGCTTGTCAGTCGTGCATCAAGTTTTTCATGTATCCATGCTTCGGAAGTATCATGGTGATCCCACCCACGTGTTAGATTTCAGTACTGTCAAATTGGACAAGGATCTGTCATATGAGGAGGAGCCGGTGGCTATTTTAGACTAGCAGGTTTGACAGTTTAGGTCGCGGAGTTTTTCTTCAGTGCGTGTTTAATGGAGATTTCAGCCTCCTGAGGCATCGACCTGGGAGTCCGAGCCCGATATGCGGAGCCATTATCCCTGTCTATTCCCCGACTCATGTACTTCCTTCTTTTGTCCGTTCGAGGATGAACGGTTGTTTTAGAGGTGGAGGATGTGACGACCCAAAGAGTTATCACCATAATTCTCCTTTCTTTGCACTTCTAAGGCCTTGAAAACCTCTTATTTAATTGCCTCGATTTGCGTGCGTAATTCGGGCACGCAGCCGGAAGATTTTTATGTGAAAAATTTGAATTTTGCGCTAAAAACTATAGATTTTGATAGTGATATTGCTATAATTGACTCTGGTCAACGTTTTGGGTAAACGGACTCGGACCCGTGATGTGACGACCCCGGAGGATTTGTAATTAAATTTGGGACCCAAACGAATTCCCGAAATCGAAATTTGAGGTTCCAGGCCCGAGTACGAAGCTTTTTTGTGAAATTGTTTTTGAAAATGCTTAAGGAAAAACGAAAATGAAAATTTTATCAAAAGTGATGGTATCGGGCTCGTATTTTGGTTCCGATGCCCGGTACAATCTTAAATGAACGTTAAAGGCTATGTGTTAAGTTTGGTTGAAAATGGACGTCGTTTGGCGTGTTTCAGACTAAAAGTGGAAAAGTTTGAAAGTTATGAACTTTGAAATGAAAATCATGAGTTTTGGAGGTTGATTCTCTGATTTTGATGTTATTTTGGCGATTTGAACACACGAGTAAGTCTGTAGGATGCTTTTGAGTTTGGGTGCATGTTTGGGCTGGATCCCCGAGAGCTATGGTGAGTTTTGACTAGTTGTTAGGCTAATTTTGTTGCATTTGAATCTACTGGTGTCTGTGCAAACCTCCCTTGTTTGGCCTTTCTTTGCAAATGCGACGTTTATCTCGCAAATGCGATATCCCCCCTTGGCAGCCAGACTTCGCAAATGCGAAGTCAATCTCGCAATTTCGAGTTTCCCCGGCCTAGGCCTATTTTCGCATTTGCGAAATACCCTTCATTTTTGCCTAGTTTGCAATTGCCAACAGTTTCTCGCAAATGCTAAGCCACACCTTATTTCTGCTCAGTTCTCAAATGCGAAGTTAATATCGCATCTGCGACATCTGCACCTGTGAATTTTATACTTAACCAATTTTAAACCTCACTTTTCATATTTTCAAAACCCAAAACCTCCATAGGCGATTTCTCTCGAACTCCTTCATCCCCAAACCAAATATAAGTCAATTTTTACTAGTTTTCTTCAATCCTAATCATCTTCTAACATTATTTCATCCTTAAATCAAAGCTCTCATGGTTAAAAATGGAGATTTGGGTAGGATTTAGGTTTTTCAATAATTGGGGATTTGGACCTCAATTTGGGGTCCGATTTCAAAACAAATTGCATATATGAACTCTAGGAGGAATGGGTAACCCGGTTTTGGCTCGAGCCTAGGGTTTTGACCACATGGGCCTCGGGGGCATTTTGGGAAGTTTTGAGCAAAACTTTGGGAATTTCATTCTTATGCATTCAAATTGACTTACCTAGCATTTGTTGATACATTTGGGTAAATTGTGGTTAAATTCGACCGGCTTTGAAGCGAATTCGAGGGATAAAGCTATTCTAGAAGCGTGAGTTGAGTTGGAAGCTTTCTAGGTAAGTGTTTGATCTAACTTTGTCTTGAGGGAATAGGGTTAGAGTATTTTATTTCTATTTGCTAAATGATCGAGTACGGTGTATAGGCATGGTGACGAGTATCTATACACTGGTGTCAAGCATGACCGTGAGTTGTAATTGCCTTATAATTCGAAAGATGTGAAATAACTGAGTTATTTGGCCGCTAAATAAATTATGAAATGATTGTTGAAAGGTAAATGAACCAAAGAAGGAAATGTAGTACTTTTCCCTTGTCGGGACTTGTTGTTGAATTGTTTTTCCCTTGCGGGGACGAGTAAGTTATTATTATTAAATCCTCCCTTGCCAGGATACTTTGGGTTGTAGCTGTACCCTTGCCGGGTTTAACCGTTGTGTGGATGAACTTCCCTAATGGTGACTCCTTTGAGGAGATTGTTGGAGTTATCCAGTTATAATATGGGATCATGTGGCACACCGTCCACTTATATATATATTATGGGATTGTGTGGCACGCCGTCCACTTATACATACATTATGGGATCATGTGGCACACCGTCCACAATATTGTTATCGGCCTGAGATGTCGCGGCATCGTCCGGCACACCGTCCACTTGTATATTGCATAATGGGATCGTGTGGCGCGCCGTCCACTGTAGATGAGTAGATCATGAAAAGCTGAGATAGAGTTATTGTTATTACTAATGTTCCATCTTTATCTTGTATCCCTCCAGTGTTAATCGTATTATGTTATTATTGTTTCTTTCTCAAACTTGTATATCAATATTTGCACAGGTTAATTGTGGTAGGTCCAGTCTAGCCTCGTTACTACTTCTGCGGCATTAGTCCAGGCACTTACCAGTAGATGGGGTCGGTTGTGCTGATACTACGCTTCTGTGCCTTTTTGTGCACAGGTCAGGACGCGGCCTACGGACCGCAGCAGTAGTCAGGGGACAATCCTTCAATCTAGAGAATCTGACGTAGTTCGCTGGCGTTCGCGAGCCCTGAGTTCCCTCTATCTTTTCTAGTTTGTTTTATTCGTATCAAACAGACATATGATGTATTTCTTTCAGACTATTGTTTTTAGTACTCTTTAGTTGTCCGTGAGTAGTGACACCAGATACTGGGTAGAGACATTTTGTTAGTTGTTCCACATCTTGTTTTCATTTCTGTTATTAAAAGACATTCGCATGTTTTAATTAATTATTCTAGTATTTAACTTGTTTTAGACTAAGTTTGTGAAAGTGAGTATAAGGGTTGGCTTGCCTAGCTTCGACAGTAGGCGACATCACCACTCCTGATGGTGGGTAAATCCGGGTCGTGACAAAGTGCCTGGCAATAAATCAATGCCAAAGTCAATATCCCTGTCCGGCGTCATGCCCGACAGGTCTGCTGGAAATACATCAGGAAATTCCCCCACCACTAGGACCGAATAAAGACTAGGAGCCTCGGCTCCAACATCCCTAACAAATGCTAGATATGATTGTTGGAAACACGTTCTCAAGGCATTATGCTAAACGTGCGTTCATATTTGTAGGTTTTGATGAATGACAAACTATGCGCAAATTGACATATGACAAGATCCAAGCACGAGCGCAAAATTGATATATAATGAGATTCAAGCACAAGACAAAGATCGAGATTAAGTTTTATATGAGTCGGTATTTAATTGTGATCTTGATCCGACAACTTAAACTCAAGACTTGGCTTCTCTCGTAAAAATAATTTTAAATCATGCATATTTAATTTAGAGCAAAATGATTTTAAATAATGCATATTTACCTTAGTCAAAATGATTTTTAAACATGCCTCAAAAATCTGGACTAAGATAATCGATTATGTTTTAGTCAGCTGCTTGACAATCGATTGTGAACTTAGGACAATCGATTGTGTTAAGGCAGTGAGCATCAGATTTTTCAAATCTGCATGACAATCGATTGTGAACCTTATGACAATCGATTGTGCTGAGGCAGTGTACATCAAAGTTTTTCAACGCTCAAAATAATCGATTGTGAAGTTAATGACAATCGATTGTGAAGAGACAGTGTCCATCAGATTTTTCAAAGTCACAAAATAATCGATTGTGCACATATGACAATTGATTGTGTTGAGGCAGTATCTTCCAGACTTTTTCAAAGCTATTAAGTAATCGATTGTGAATATATAACAATCGATTGTCACGAGGCAGTGTCTAAATTGATTTTTCAAGTCTGATATATAATCGATTGTTAACTTAGTATAATCGATTGTATAACTAACTGTTGCCAAAATATTTTCAAATACCGTCAGGTAATCGATTGTTGCTATTCTATAATCGATTGTTGAAATTAAAATCTGGAAAGGATTTTTTGAACGTTGCTGAATAATCGATTATTGATTTTGTATAATCGATTGTTTTACGTAAAATCTGGAAATGATTTTTTGAACGTTGCCAATAATCAATTGTTGATCTTAGATAATCGATTGTTAAGCGTAAAATCTGGGATTGATTATTGGAACGATTGGCAAACAATCGATTGTGGCTTCTTGACAATCGATTGTCACAGAGTAAAATCAGCAGTTCTTAATTGGCAATTAGGCAATGGTAATACAAGGTTTTTCAACTATAAATACAGCTTCAATTCAGTCTTTTGAGAAAAACAACACACAACAACTGATCATACAATTGCTAAAGCTCGCATACTTTATTGCTTATCATTTTATATTCATTTCATTAGCTTTTGAGAGCCAAATTCTTGTCTAAAGTTGTTGCGATCTTGATCGTATTCTTTTACTCATATCTACTCATTAAGGAGTGTCTTGTTTGAGTGCTTAGTGTATTGTACACTTGAAGAGAATTATTATTCTCTTGTTGTAAGAAGGAACTTGCGTTTCCTTGGTTGAAGTCTTGGAGTGTTGTATCTCCGAGCAAAGGTGTTGAGGCTTGTGTCCTCAAGTTGTAAAGGTTTGTTAAGCACCCGTAAGCTTGACAAGTTAGTGGAAATCTCGAGGAGTCTCTCGGGGACTGGACTAGCCACGGGTTGTGGTGAACCAGAATACATCGGTGCGTTCTTTCTTATTTATCGCACTTATTTATTTCCTGCAATTTTTAAATTCCGCAAGTTTATGCTAATTTTTATTATAACGCTATTCACCTCCCCCCCCCTCTAGCGTTAAGCGTATTATCTAACAATTGGTATCAGAGCCCAATTCTCTGAAGACTTAACCGTTTGAGAGAAACATCCATGGCTTCTACTCGTGACTCTTTTGCAGGAAGAGGTGAAGGACAATGCTCCACCCGACCACCGCTATTCGATGGTACAAATTATACATACTGGAAGGAGAGGATGAAAATATTTGTGCAATCAAATAGTTTTCATCTTTGGAAGGTCATAACAAATGGAGAACAAATCCCAACCAAGAAGGTTGAAAATAAATGGGTACAAAAGTCCGAAGATGATACGATGCGGATGATATCCGAAAGGTGCAAAATAATGCTAAAGCTATTAATTTGTTATATTGGGCTGTAAATGCTGATGATTACAGGAAGATATCTTGTTGCACAACGGCGAAGCAAATGTGGGACAAGCTGGAAATTACGTACGAAGGTACGGACCAGGTAAGGGAAGCTAAAATTGACTTCCTAACCCATGCTTATGAATTATTTCACATGAAGGAAGGTGAAAAGGTGGATGAGATGTTCGAATGATTTTCAATAATCGTAAATGACTTACATGCTCTCAAGAAGACATTCACGGATAAGGAACTTGTCCGAAAAATTCTTAGAAGTCTCACTCCGGCATGGCGGTCAAAGGCCGACGCGATTCAAGAGTCCATTGGCGTTTCAAATGTCACCATCGACGCATTAAGAAGTAATCTTAAGACTTATGAATCTACTATACTTAACCCTCTTGTTGATGATCAAAGGAGGCAAAGAATCGCTCTAAAGGCAAGCACAAGCCAACTGCAAGTTGATGAGGATAGAGACAACGAGTTTGGACTCGTTATCAAAAGATTTCAAAATTTCATGCGAAAAGAGTATGAATGAAAGGGCAAAAAGCAAGGAGAACAAATAAAGTGCTATGAATGCGGAGAAACCGGGCACATCAAATCAAATTGCCCAAACATCAAAAAGGAAAAGAAACCTTTCAAAAAGCAACGTGCATATATATCTTGGGGAGGAGACTCCGGAGATGAGTCAAGCGAAGGAGAAGAAGAGGAAAGCGCAAACCTTTGTCATATGGCACAAGAAGACAAGCAAGATGAGGTATGTCAAATCTCTTCTAAAAATTTCTTTTCCCTTGAAGAAATGCAAAATGCTTTTGATGAGTTATATAGTGAATTTATTAAAGCTTCAAAAACTGTTAAAAGCATAAAAGAAAATGCTTCTTCAAAAGAAAAAGATTTTCAAAAACAACTCTCATTGAAAGAAAAGGATTTGGAAAAACTGGTTTTAGAAAATGAGAAGTTGAAAGAGGAAAACAAGTTTTTCGGAATAAGAAGCGCCGACAAGCCCGAAAGCTCTATTAGAAATTATACTTCTTGCATGCATCTCAAAAATGAAGTAGAAAGGCTTAAGGGCACCTTAGATAAGTTTAATTCTTCTCACAAAAATTTGAATGAGGTCCTTGTTAATTTGAAGTCAACCAAGCATGGCATAGGTTTTAAGAATGAGCCTAAAGAAAAGGTTGAAGCCAAACCTCAACCACCTAAGGCTCTACCTAGGATTAATAAAACAAATGCTCATCCTAGAAATAACATCCCTAGAACCAATATGCATGCTAGACCAAATGTTGAACACTTTAGAAGACCTAGAAATGACTTACCACCTAGAAATAACTACTCTAGAAATGATGCATATTCTAGGCCAAACAATAGAAGGAATTTTGAACCTTCTAGAACACCTAGAAATGACTTCCAAACTAGAAATAATTATTCTAGAAATGCTGTACATCCTAGAACAAATAGTAGGAGAAATAATGTTCATGAAATGCGAAATAGTCATAGTGTCGAAAATAGAGTAAACAATTTTCGTCCATTCAATTACTACGAACCTAGAAGGATGTATAATCCTAACGTGACTTGTCATTATTGTAGACGAATTGATCATATTGCTCCTGCTTGATTTACACGTCATATACATAACACTCAAACGCATCATTATGATATGCCTAACCCCCAAGGACCCAAAATGGCATGGGTACCTAAAACGCATTAATTTGTTTTGTAGGTGTGTTTGAAGGGATCAAGTGTACTATAGTACCTTGATAGTGGATGCTCCAAACACATGACGGGAGACGAATCCAAATTCCTTCAACTAGAACACAAGGAAGGGGGAAGTGTTATTTTTTGTGATAACAACAAAGGAAAGATTATTGGCATCGGATCGGTCGGTAAGGATGAAATCTCTTCCATTAAGCATATATTACTTGTGAAAGGTTTAAAACATAATCTCTTGAGCATAAGTCAATTATGTGACAAGGGAAATCTTGTTTTATTTGATTCAAATGAATGCCTAGTTTTTAGACGTAGCAATTTTAACATCATCCTTTGTGGTTTTAGAATGGATAACATTTATATGGTTGATCTTGCAAACTCTTCACCCGATTATGTGAATTGTTTAATGAGCAAAGAGGATGATTCTTGGTTATGGCATCGTAGAGTAGCTCACATCAACATGCATCTTTTGAACAAATTGGTTTCACAAAATTTAGTTGTTGGTCTTCCAAATTTGAAATTTGAAAATGACTCTATTTGTGATTCTTGTCAAAAAGGGAAGCAAACAAAAGCATCTTTTATATCGAAAAATATTGTTTTAACTACTAGACCATTGCAATTGCTTCACATGGATTTGTTTGGACCATCTCGCATTGAAAGTCTTGGTAGAAATCGTTATGCTTTTGTTATTGTTGATGATTATTCCAGATTTACTTGGACTTTATTTCTTGCCCATAAAAGTGATGCTTTTCAGAATTTTAAATATTTCCTTAAACGTGTTCAAAACGAAAAGGAAACAACCGTCACTTCAATTAGAAGTGATCATGGGGAAGAGTTTGATCACAATCTCTTTGCGGACTTTTGTGACGAACTCGGTATCGAGCATACCTTTTCCGCTCCACGAACACCACAACAAAATGGGGTGGTGGAAAGGAAAAATAGGTGCCTCGAAGAGATGGCTCAAACCATGCTCGAAGAGGCTAAGATTCCCAAACATTTTTGGGCGGATGCCGTGAGTACCGCATGCTACATCTTAAATAGAGTAGTCATAAGGCCAATACTCATGAAGACCCCTTATGAACTCAACAAGGGAAGGAAACCAAATATCTCCCATTTTAGAGTATTCGATTGTAAAGTTTTTATTCATAACAGTGGAAAAGATCAATTGGAAAAATTTGATGCTAAGTCCGATGAGGGAATTTTTATTGGTTATTCTTCACGTAGCAAAGCATATAGGGTTTTTAATAAAAGAACCGAAACTGTGGAGGAATCCCCTCATATTGTGTTTTCCGAGAACAATGCTCGCTTGGCGAGAAAGGATTCCGGTTTTGATCTTACAGGTATTTTAGATAGCTTGAAAGACAAAATACAAGAGGAAACGCCTAAGGAAAATCAAGACGAAATTTTGGAACAACCAACGGAGGAAGCGCCACAATTGGAGAAAGAAACTAAAATGCCTAACAAGTGGAGAACAATCAAAGATCACCCTCTCGAACAGGTAATCGGCAACGTCGGAGAAAAGGTAAGTACCCAAAACACTCTTAAGAACACCCTAAGACACACTTCTTAAGAGATCACGCTCTCACTTGGCCACACTGGTTTAAGTTACTATTTCTTTACAAATTACTGACTTGAGCGTCGGAGACGTCTAATTCTATTTTGCAGGTATCGCCCTAAAGGTAGGGGAATTATAAAGATATGGCACAGAACAATCGATTGTTACAGCAAATAATCGATTATTTTACTGTGCAGAAAATCGATTAGCAAGTATCACTAATCGATTATTTATGGTTTATGCTTATTATGCAGTTTTGTTTAATAATCGATTTTTAACTGTTTAATCGATTACCGTCTCAGCCATTCAGTACTGCTTTTCTAAAACAATCAATTGTTTCATATATATAATCGATTATTTTCCGAGTCAGAAAATCACCGTGCACACTGTATCACAACAATCGATTACCATAATTTGACAATCGATTATTTCATGTCAGTAATTCAAAAATTTGTAACCGTTTGGTCTTGAAATCGATTTGTGTCAGTTCCGAGATTCAGTCAAATCTTCATAACAATCGATTATTTCATTCCAATAATCGATTGTCTAACGGTCAGTGCAATTTATTTTCACCGTTTCTGACCGTTTTGGCTTTCAATTTTCTGCAGATTTTCACCATCAATGAAAAGCAACTATCCCCATTATAAATAGGCACCTCATATCTTCATTTTATTCACTCAAGCATCAATTTTAGCTCTCAAACTATCAAAACTCTTTTAAGTTTCTTGCAAAGCTCATTACTTCCTATTAAAAATGTCGGGCCGTCACTCTAAACGTTCCCGTTCAGCTAGGCATGGTGCATCCTCCTCTGCTGCCCCACCTCCTCCAAATTACCCTTATCAAGATGGGTCCATTTTACAATTTAATTCTGACACCGAGCTTACTCGGTTTTTGACAAAATTTGAAAAGCGCGACATTCTTCCTCCCCGCTTTTCAACAAGCAAGTATCTTGAATCATACGCCCCTGCTGTCAACATGCTTAAAGAATGTCAACTTCTTGACTTTTTATATCTTACCTACCCTTATATTAATCCTCCATTGATTCAAGCATTTTACTCAAACCTTCATGAGGATGACGATGGTGAGCTTGTGACAAATATTAATGGTGTTCAAATTCTTTTGTCCAATGAAAACTTGCATTCCATTGCCCATCTTCCTCGAAGTGGCGAAAACATTACTCGCTACATTAGAGAAGCCGGCGCCTTATTTGATGAGAAAGCTCTCCTAAACCAAATAGGTATTATGTCTTATGATCCTAATCTATCCACTCGGCGTCCTACTATCACGGGAATGCTCCCCAAGTATCGTTTGATTTTCTATTTCATCACCCGAGTCCTCAAGCCTCGGAAGCATAATCACACCACTCTTTCCCAAGAAGACGCTAAGCTCATGCATGCCATCATAACCGGAGCTCACATCAATTGGTGTAAGTTCGTCAAGATTCACATGCGTGACGCCATCAGAGATGATAGACCTCTTCCCTATGCCCTCCTTATTATGAATTTTCTTGAATCTTCCGGATTCAACACTTCCATCGGTCCTCTCAAAAAGAGCACCAAGAAGTGGGAAATTTCAGAATCCTCCTTTCCCAATGACAGCGATCATGTAGCTCCTACTCCTCTTCCAACTCGTCGGTCGCGTCAGCCTCAAGAACCTACTCTTCAATCCATTTCCGACCAAATTGCTTCATTGACCACCTCTGTCGGTCAATTGACACATGAGATCCATGGATATTTTGACCATGTTCATTATCCATATGCCGGTCTTGTTCCCTTTGAAGCAGTGCCGGACGATGAGGCGGGAAATGATGATGAATAATTTCTTTATTTTATTGTTCCATGTTTGTATTGTTCCCATTATGTACCCGTTTTTTAATAAATAAACAAGTTTTTTTAATTATTCCATATTTTTTTTGCTAATGGCAAAAGGGGGAAGATAACGGCTATGCACTCTCAATACTTATTGGCATAAATTGAGGGGGAATTCATATATTGAGGGGGAACAACTTGCATATCCATATACTTGTTGCATATCTTTTCTTGTCTTGAATCGTCATTATGAATTGCTTAATATGCATATCCCGATTAAAGTTTGCCATTATCAAAAAGGGGGAAATTGTTGGAAACACGTTCTCAAGGCATTATACTAAACGTGCGTTCATATTTGTAGGTTTTGATGAATGACAAACTATGCGCAAATTGAAATATGACGAGATCCAAGCACGAGCGCAAAATTGATATATAACGAGATTCAAGCACAAGACGAAGATCGAGATTAAGTTTTATATGAGTCGGTATTTAATTTTGATCTTGATCCGACAACTTAAACTCAAGACTTGGCTTCTCTCGTAAAAATAATTTTTAATCATGCATATTTAATAGAGCAAAATGATTTTAAATAATGCATATTTACCTTAGTCAAAATGATTTTTAAACATGCCTCAAAAATCTGGACTAAGATAATCGATTATGTACTTATGATAATCGATTATGTTTAAGTCAGCTGCTTGACAATCGATTGTGAACTTACGACAATCGATTGTGTTAAGGCAGTGAGCATCAGATTTTTCAAATCTGCATGACAATCGATTGTGAACCTTATGACAATCGATTGTGCTGAGGCAGTGTACATCAAAGTTTTTCAACGCTCAAAATAATCGATTGTGATGTTAATGACAATCGATTGTGAAGAGACAGTGTCCATCAGATTTTTCAAAGCCACAAAATAATCGATTGTGCACATATGACAATCGATTGTGTTGAGGCAGTGTCTTCCAGACTTTTTCAAAGCTATTAAATAATCGATTGTGAATATATAACAATCTATTGTCACGAGGCAGTGTCTAAATTGATTTTTCAAGTCTGATATATAATCGATTGTTAACTTAGTATAATCGATTGTATAACTATCCGTTGCCAAAATATTTTCAAATACCGTCAGGTAATCGATTGTTGATATTCTATAATCGATTGTTGAAATTATCCTTTCCCAACCATCCTCTAGGCCTTTAAGAAAGAGATTACCCTGCTGGGTACTTAATTAGTCGTACCTCGCCACATGATCCTCGAAATACCCGGCATGGCCAATGTGATTGTCTTGGCGTGACGGTCCAGAATAGCATGGCACGGTGATAGTCAATCCATCCCTAGAATAACATCAAAATCTACCATGCTCAATATCAGCAAGTCAACTCGGGTTTCTAGACCACCAACAGAAACAAGACAGGACCGATACACGTGGTCCACAATAACTCACCGGGGTAAATACATCCACAGGTAACGCAAGACACCCAAGGGTAGTCCCCAAAATGATGATCAAAGTAAGAAGATACATAAGAATATGTGGATCCAGGATCAAATAAAACTGAGGCATCCTTGTGCCAGACTGAAATAATACTTGTAATACCAACATCCGAAGCAACAGCATCTGACCTGCCCTGAAGAGCGTAGCAACAAGCCTGACCACCACCGGATCAACCTATGCCTCTGAGGCGACCCCTAACTGCCTGAACCTCACCCCTAGATGACTGGGCGGGTGCTAAAGTCACTGGGCTAGAAGATGGAGGATGCCCTCTGCTAAGATGAACTGGAAGAACGACGGGGACACTCCCTCCGTATATGACCAAACTCGCCACACTCATAACAACTCCCTGGCGCTGGGGGCTGGGACTGAAGGGAACCCTTCGTACCAGTGTGGCTAGCTGAAGAACTTGGCCCAAATGAACCCTGAATAGATGGGGCATGCGACGAACTCTACGCTGGAAGTGCGCTCAGAGATGGCTGACCCTGCTGGGAGCCCTGATAACCCCGACCAGAAGATGAACCACGGTACTCTGACCGAGCTGGCTGTGGAGCCCTGAAAGAACGACCCATGCTCTGCTGAGACTGCCTCCTAGACGGAGCACCACTGGAGCCACCTGATCCTCGTGGCCTCTTAGCCTCCCTCTCCTCTCTCTCTCCTGACGGCGAGCCGTCTCAATATCGCAGGCTATATCCACCGCCTCCTCAAAGGTATGACTCAGGAACCTCTCTCGAGTCATCAGAATATGAATGGGATAAATGAGCCTGTTCACAAATCGTCTGATCCTCTCGTGATCCGTCTAAACCATCTAATGAGCATAACGTGCTAACTCTGCAAATCTCATCTCATACTGCATCACAGACATATCCCCATGACGAAGCCACTCAAATTGCCTGCGTAACTCCTCTCTCTGCGACCGAGGTACCCACTTCTCCAAAAAGATAGTGGAAAACTCCTCCCAATACAATGGCGATGCATATGCCGGCCTACGCTGCTCATATGCCTCCCACCAGATAAAGGCTGCTCCTGAGAATTGAGAAGTGGTATAAGATACCCCACTAGTCTCCAAGATACCTGCTGTCCTAAGCATGCGTCGACACTTGTTGAGAAACCCCTGGGTATCCTCACCCGGAACACTGCTTAAAGTAGGTGGTGAAAGCATGCTGAACCTCTCCAGACGACGTTGCTCGCCATCTGGCATCATTGGGCACCCAATCACCCTGAACTGGAACAACTGGCTAAACAGAGGCAACTGGCTGAACTGGTAGTGCCTTTGGGGTCTGCAAACCCTGAACACCCTGCTCCAGGATGCGAGCTGCGGGGGTCTGATGACCACCCCCGGTCTGAGATGTAGCCACGGTAGTCGAGATTGCCTGAGCCAGGCCAGTGCAAATCGATAAGATCTGAGCCAGGGCCTCCTGAAGACCCGGAATAACAATAGGCACTGCTGGTGCTTGAGCAGGTGCTACTGGAACCTCTACAGCTAGAGGCTGATCCTAAATGGGGCAACTGGTAGATCAACTGGTGCTACCCCTGCAGCTCTGCCTCTACCACGACCACGGCTGCATCCTCGGCCTCTAGTGGGTGGCAATGGTGGTCGTCCACCACGTCCGTTCGCACGTGTTCTCACCATCTATGAGAGAATATAATGCAGAAGTTTAGTTCTCTGATCAACAAAGTCGCACGACAAGAAATTCAAGAATATGAAGTTTTTCTTAAAGGTTCTGCAGCCTCCCGAGGATAAGTACAGACGTCTCCGTACTGATCCGCGAGACTCTACTAAACTGGCTCATGATCGTGCGAGGCCTAGTAACTTAGGCTCTGATATCAACTTGTCACGACCCAAACCGCGGTCATGATGGTTCCCAACACCTTGTAGGCAAGCCCGACCATTTAAAACCTTTTTCAGCCAAATCATTTACTTAAATACTAAATTTAGAATAACTTCTCAGTTTAATATTGATAAAACACTGCAAAATCTGTAATGTGAAAATAACAACAGCCCAAAAGGAACCGGCATCACAATTCTGAGCCACTAAATACAGCTGAACAATACTCTAAACAAAGAAATTCAAGATAAAGAAACAAAGATGGATGAGAGGAGAGATCAGGTCCTGCAGACGCCAGCAGCTACCTTGATTACTCTGATACTGAGCTGAGGGACAGCAGATAGTCACAGCTAAGCCTCCGGGATCCCTGTATCTGCACACAAGATGCAGGGAGTACAGTGAGTACTTTCAACTCAGTGAGTAGTAGCAATAAATAACAACTAAATGTAAGAAATCCGGTAAGAACACTATACAATTCTATTTTTAGCAATAAAGACAGTAGGTAAGTACCAAACAGGGAAAAGAATCTCATAAACACTTTCCTTTCCGTTCGACCAGTTACTAACACTGCTACAGGGCACAGACCGATCCAACACCATATATATATACTGCTGCGGCACGTAGCCCGGTCAATATAATACAAAAAATGCTGCGGCGCGCAGCGCGATCCAATAAATATAGTCGATTGAGCTCACTAGGGGTGTGTACAAACTCCGAAGAGGCTCCTTCAGCCCAAGCGCTATAATACTGCGGCGTGCAGTCCGATCCATATATCACTACGGTGTGCATTCCGATCCATATAATATATCATTGTGGCGTGCAGTCCGATCCATATAATATATCACTGCGGCGTGCAATCCGATTTATATAATATACTATTGCGGCGTGCAGTCTGATCCAATACATGTATATATATATATATATATATATGTATATATGTATATATATGTATATACATATATATATATATACATATATATACATATATATATGTATATATGTATATACATATATATACATATATACATATATATATATATATATATATATATATATCAAATAGCCTCACTACGGGGTCCTTTACCCCTCTCAGTCAATATAGACTTGGCCTCTCAGGCACACTCCGCTAAGACAGGGTATTCAACCCTAAGTATTGCTCATTTAGGGTGCAAGTTACAAAGTCCAGTTTATTTCATGATTTACAGTCAAAAGTCAGGACAGATGGTATGTGTCCAATAGGTAAAGTGAGGTCAATCAGCTCAACATGCTCCCTAGGAGTTCTACAGATCGGCACAAGGCCCCAAAAATGGCAACTAGCCCAAATTATACGAGTACAAGCTCAGTCTCAGTCAAGAAGTACAGTAAGTCATATGTATATATACATATATACATATATATATATATATATATATATATATATATATATATATATATATATATATATATATATATATATATATATATACATATATATATATATATATATATATATATACATATATATATATATATATATATCAAATAGCCTCACTACGGGGTCCTTTACCCCTCTCAGTCAATATAGACTTGGCCTCTCAGACACACTCCGCTAAGACAGGGTATTCAACCCTAAGTATTGCTCATTTAGGGTGCAAGTTACAAAGTCCAGTTTATTTCATGATTTACAGTCAAAAGTCAGGACAGATGGTATGTGTCCAATAGGTAAAGTGAGGTCAATCAGCTCAACATGCTCCCTAGGAGTTCTACAGATCGGCACGAGGCCCCAAAAATGGCAACTAGCCCAAATTATACGAGTACAAGCTCAGTCTCAGTCAAGAAGTACAGTAAGTCATCAAATTGGGATGGACCGGGTCCGAATACCCAGCAGATACATCACCAAGCTCATCACAAGACGTGTGTCTCATCTCAACATAGTACTGCATAGTCCAAATATGGGGTTTCAAACCCTCAGTATATCATTTATAACCATTACTCACCACAAACCGGCCAAAATCCTAGCTCGCCTTGCGCTTTCCTCGCAAATCAACCTCCTTGAGTGTAGAATCTGATCAAAACTACAAGGAATATATGATAATAGGCTAATGGAACATAACTCAATAGAAAGAACTCGAATAATATGCAAAAACATGAAGTTGGCAAAACCCGAGCCCCGGGCCCACTTCTCAAAAAATTACAAAATTCACATCACCGGAATCCTCGTCTCGCCACGAGTCCGTACATATAAATTTCATCAAAATCGGAGTCCAATTGGGCCATCAAATCCACAATTCTCATTTCAAAAACCAAGCCCTAGCTTCTTCAATTTTTACCCAAATTTCAGAGAATTAATGGATGAATCTTCGATTAAATGACGTATTTAGGCCACGAGACTTACCTCCAATCGCTTACCGTCGAAATCCCCTTAATCTACCAACAAGCTCTCAAGGTGGTGAAAAAATGGAGGAAATAATGATAGGGTCGCGGATGAAATCTTTAAACAAAAGCTTCGCTGCCCAGTGATTCTCTTCTATGCGATCATATCCCCTGGCTTGCGATCGCAGAGCACAAACTTGAACCTCCAATTTTTCCTCTTATGGGATCACAATAGACCCCATGCGATCGCAATGAATCCAGACCTCAAACTACTCGATCGCGTCCTTACCTATGCGAAAGCACTGAACCACTTCCCAATACTATGCAATCGCATAGCCCCTTAGGCGATCGCATAACACAAAACTAGGACCCAGACTAAACCTCCTATGCAATCGCAATGTCTCTTCTGCGATCGCATAGAACTGCAACAGCTGAAGCCCAAATCTGCAACTTTCAACCATTCAAACACTCTTCGATAACCACTTGAAACCATCTCGAGGAAATTGTTCCAATTATAAAAACACGACCAACAACACAAAAGTCACCAATTCACGACGGATTCAAGCCAAAGTTAAACTAAAACTTCCAAAACTCACATTCGATCAAAAACCCGACCAAACGACGTCCGATTGACCTGAAAATTTGCAGACATATCCAAAATCACCAAACAAGGCTACAGAAACTCTCGGAATTCCATTCCGACTCCCGGATCAAAATCTCACCAATCAACCGGAATTCGCCGAAATTCAAACTTAGCCAATTCAAGCCTAATTCTACATCGGGCCTCCAAATTAAGTTTCGTTATGACTCCCAAGTCATAAATCACCATCCAAAACTAGCCGAATTATCAGAAATCCATTCCGAGCCCTATAACTTGTAAGTCAACATTCGGTTGACTTTTCCAAACTAGCCTTCTCTTAAAGAGACTAATGTCTCAATTTCAACCAAATTCTGTCTGAATCACCTCAAACTCTACAAACACATATAATGAAACATATAGAAGCATAAAAAGGCTAAGCGGGGTGGTAAATCACGTGACGACGGATGTGTGTGTGTGTGTGTGTGTGTTTGTGTGTGTGTGTCTACTTACGCTATACTATGCACGAAGTATAAGTGTATTAGGTAATATCGTATCGAATACAGCTTATATATATAATATATGTACTTACGCTATATTATGCACTAAGTATTAGTGTATTAGGTATTATCGTACCGAATACAGCTTATATATATATATATATGTACTTACGCTATACGATGCACTAAGTATAAGTGTATTAGGTAATACCGTATCGAATACAACTTTTATATATATATATATATATATATATATATATATATATATATATATATATATATATATATATATATAAAATATATGTGCTTACGCTATATTATGCACTAAGTACAAGTGTATTAGTTAATATTAAATTCAATTTAAGCTTTGCATATATATATATATATATATATATATATCAAAACACAAAAAAATACTTTATTTATTTATTTTGGAAAATAGCGACTAATGTTGGTCGCTTTTTTGGTCAAACGGTCAAAAATAACGACCAACCTTGGTCGCTAATTTTGTTGAACAGTCAATACTTATATAGCTACGAAAATAGCGACCAAAGTCTCTCTCATTTTTTAAATCCAGATCTCAAAATCGGGGTTTCCCTCCCAAAATCTTATTGTCTCTCCCAAATTTCCCCAACATTTCTATACTCCCCTTCTCTATTTCCCTCACACAAATCAATCCCCCTACCCCGCGCCACCATTGTGACCTCGTGCCACTACCGCCGGAACCGCCACTGTTGAAGACGTCGTGCCACCACCGCCACTGCCACTGTCCGCCGGAGCACCACCTTATTAGCTTTTTAATTCTATTTTTCATCTACCAAGGTGAGTATTCTACCTTATTAGCTTTTTAATTTATAATGTTTTATATATAATTTTATGTAATTGGTTAGTATTTTTGTCTATTTAGTATTAGGGTTTTGTATAATTATGAACATAAGGTAGAAATTAGGAACTACCTTAAATTATGAATTTATGGTTCTTAATAGAACTCAAATTAATGTATTAAAAAATTTTATATAAATTGAACTTTTAGTTAATGAATTGAACTTTTAGGATATGAATTAACTAATATAATTTGTTCTTGCTTTATTTAAATAGATGGAACATCGTTCTTGGATGTACAATAGGAATTATCCTAATCGGTGGGGATTGCGGGAGGATTTTATAGAAGGGGTTGAGGACTTTATAGCCATTCAACGTTACTTCCGCCATACATAAAAGAAGGAGTAATTAGGTGCCCTTATATTAAGTGCGACTATGATGTTTGGAAATCCGGAGGAGGTTAAGGTTCATCTTTATAGGAAGGGTTCATAGCGAATTACTTTGTGTGGACTAATCATGGAGAGATGGATGGTAGCCGCGGGATATTTCATAACATGGTTGTTGGTGAAAGTAGTAGGTCGAAGGAGAATAGAAATAGTGATTCCATAATTCATGATGTGGTTGCGAATGATTTTGGAATGCACTTTGGGAGTGAGCCCAATGAAAATGTTGATCAAACTCCTAATGATGAAGTAAGACATTTTTATGAACAGTTAGAGAAAGCTAGTCGTCCACTACGTAAAGGACGTCCTCGCTCTAAGTTGTCTATTACAGTTAGATTACTAAGCATCAAATCTGATTGGAATATTTCTCAAGCAGACATGGATTCTTTCATTGACCTTATGCGTGAACTAGTTGACTAGGAAATCAAATTACCTGGTGATTTCTATAAGGCAAAGAGATTAGTTTCTAAGTTAGGACTTTCGTCAATGAGAATTGATTTTTGTGAAGATGGTTGCATGTTATATTATAAAGATGATGCAAATTTAAGCAGTTGTAAATTTTGCGGAAAGTCTCGTTTCAAGAGGATTTCCAGCGGGAAGATGATCGCTATCAAGGCGATGCATTATTTACCTCTTATACCTAGGCTAAAGAGGTTGTATGCGTCGATGAGTTCTGCTCCTCATATGATATGGCACTTTGAAAATAGAAGACACCTGGTGTTATGTGACATCCTTCAGATGGAGAAGCTTGGAAGCACTTTGATAGGACATATCCAGATTTTGCTAGTGAACCAAGGAACATTCGGTTAGGTCTGTATGCGGATGGCTTCACACCTTTTTCTGTATCTGCAACACCGTATTCATGTTGGCCTGTCTTTCTTACACCTTATAATATACTACCCGAGTTGTGAATGACTAGTCCATATGTATTCTTAAATTGTATTATTCCCCGTCCATGTAATCCAAAAATTTTGATAGATGTATATTTTCAACGTTTGATTGATGAGCTAAAACAATTGTGGCACGATGGTATTGAAACATATGACATATCAACCAAGAAAAATTTCAATTTGCATACTAATTTAATGTGGACAATTAATGATTTTCCTACGTATGGAATGTTGACTGGGTATGACTACTGGAAAGCTAGTTTGTCCTTGCTGCATGGAAAATAGTAAAGCGTTCACTTTGAAACATGACCGAAAGCAATCATGGTTTGATTGTCATCGTCAATTCTTGCCTGAGGGTCATGAGTTTAGAAGGATGAAAAATGCTTTCAAAAAGAATAAACTGTAATATGATTATCCACCTCCGATACGTTCATGTGATGAAAGTTGGGATAGGGTCCAAAACTTCAGTAAAATTACTGAAGTTCCACCGAATAGATTCCCCGGATACGGTGTTATTCGTAATTGGACCAAATAGAGTATATTTTGGGAGTTTCCTTATTGAAAGGATAATCTTCTCCATCACAACATTGATGTCATGCATATTGAGAAGAACTATTTTGACAGTTTGTTCAACACAGTGATGGATGTTAAAGGTAAGACAAAGGATAACCCGAAGGCTAGACCGGACTTACAAGAATGTTGCAGGCGGCCTGAATTACTTGCAGACCGCAAACAATGGTAAGTTATTCAAGCCCAAAGCAAGTTATGCATTCACTTTGGAGGAAAGGTGGAATATTCGTGATTGGGTAACGAAATTGAAGATGCCTGAGGGTTATGCATCGAATTTTGAGAAAAACGTTGATATGGAGGTAAGGAAGTTGAGCCATTTGAAAAGTCATGACTGTCATGTTTTCATGGAGACCTTAGTGCCTATTGCGTTTTTTGGTTTGCCTGAAAGAATCTGGAAACCCATCACTTAGATTAGTTCGTTTTTCAAAGACTTGTGTTCTTCCACATTAAGGGAAGAAAACCTACGCCGGATGGATCAGAACATTCGTGTAACTTCGGGTAAGATGGAAAAGATATTTCCATGTGGGTTTTTTTGATGTGATGGAACACCTTCCAATCCACCTTGTACACGAGGCACGACTTGGAGGACATGTTCAATGCAGATGGATGTATCGCTTTGAGAGGTAATGTTATAGTCCATATATAGTTTTCGGTTTTATTTGAATATTCCTGGCTAGCCCAAAATTATGTAGGACAATTGGAAAATGCAAACAGTTTGTTAAGCAGAGGAATAGAATTGAAGGATCTATATGCAAAGCTTATCTTGCAAAGGAAACTGCTCATTTTTGTTCTTATTATTTTGAGAGCAACGTGCCATGTGCTAGGAATACACCCAACAGGCACACGATCGACCTTACAAATGATCCATTATATCTTCCTATGTCCATATTCAATCAACCAGGCCGATGTTCTAAGGATGGTAGAAAGAGAAGTTTGAGTGATATTGAGTTCAAGTCAGCTACACTTCATGTGTTGCTAAATTGTCTCGAAGTAGTACCATTTCTCAAGTAAGTATTGATTTAATAGTTATCAAAATATAAAATTTACTGTGATTACATCTCAATGCAACTACTAAAAATATTTGATGTGTCACAATCACTTCGTGGGTAAATTTGGCCAAGATGCTGTATATACATCACTTCCTAGGTGGTTCAAACAATTTGTAAGTATATCCTTAAAATATTCTAACACTATGTAGGTAAAAAATGTTTGAAAGTTATGCTAACTTATGAATTTTGTTAACAATATGTAGGTAAATGATCCAAATAATGGTGTAAATCAATTTCTGAAAGATATATCTTGGGACCTGGGGTTGAGGTCACAACATATTCCAAGTACATTGTGAATGGTTATAAGTTTCAAACAGATGGTTGCTCTAAAAATAAAAAAAGCAACAACAGTGGGGTGTGGGTTCAAGGTGGTGATGGCAACCAAGTTGGAGGTATTGATTATTATGGTATGCTCAAAGAAATAATAGAACTAGAATATTCAGGTAGGCCATTAAAGAAAATTATTCTCTTTAGATGCAAGTGGTTTGACCCAAATCCAACAAGAGGTACGAGAGTACACAATCAATAAACCATAATTGAGGTTAATCATACACGGGAGTATAATCGATATGATCCTATCATAATTGCACATAATATTTGGCAAGTGTATTATGCTCATTATCTATTTCGGCGGAATAAGTCTGATTGGTGGGTTGTAATCAAAACTAAGGTAGTAGGTAGGGTCGAAGTCGAGAATGTGTTGGATGTTGCATATCAAAACGATATCTCTAGTGTTCACCTAATAGTGGACGAACTTCAGAAAATAATTTGGAACATTCTGAGCACATATTGAAAGAAGCTGATATAAATGAAGTAAGAATTATAGAAAACGAGGAAGAACAACCAACTGATAAAGCTCAAACTAGTGAAGAAGAAGAATTCTCCGACGAGGAAGAATACGTCGATGAGCTTTAAAAAGTTGGTTTCTTCGATAACTCTCATTTATAGATAGTTTCATTATATGTTTCAATCTAAATATGTATTATATTATGCAAATGACAGTCAAGGGTCTAGGTAACAATGAAGGTAGTGATTCTCGGGGGAAAGAAAAGGCTAAGAAGCAAAAGATAAGGGTAGATGATAGTACTTATCAGTCTTTTCCACTCTCTTCTGATTTGCCTGTCACTATGCCACAGCCTCTAACCCATGGCTATACTGAGCCGCCACAGCATCACCAGCCCTACACCTTCGTGTAGACCCCGGTGTTTCTTCACAAGCCCATCGAACTGTGCGTCCGACATACAGTCCACCTGCCTCACAACCACATGGATTCCACCCAGCAACATCACATGGATCGCATCGATCCATGTAACAGCCACAGGGATCACATCCATCAGTGTCACAGCTAGTCGGGTCACAGCCACTCGGGTCACAGCAGTTAGTATCACAGCCACTTGTGATCCGTGAAGATATGCCGCAGTCACAGGGATCACATCTATCGTCATCAGTGACTCTACCTATTGGAGGCCTTCGCTTGCGGGATAGTAGCTCTGACCCCCTACTTCTTCCACACATGCCTCTGATACACATGTTTTAAACGATGATGCTGATGCTGCTACTGCTGGTGATGAGGAGGTGCATTATGATTAGTATGGCAGGATCATCGTAGTCCCTGAGGGTGATGGGTAAGAGTTATTTGTTATTTTTATGCTTATTATTTTGTATAGTTTTTAATAAGATATTAATTTTTTCATTTATTAAATTGCAGTTTCCTCCTGAGTAATATTACTATGAGGATAATCACCAAAGCAACTAGAAAGCTTTATGATGCCCCTTATGCGTCTTGGCGTGAATTCCCATTCTCACTAAATGAGGCAACTTTCAATGAATTTAAGGTATAAATGTTCTTTTAATTAGTATAATTATTTATATTTATGATATTTCCATATAATATTTAACTTTTGAAAATACAGAGCAAGTGTGTATGGGAACGCCAGTATAGCACGGACGTGGCTGCAAATTTTAATCTCAAAGCTCGCAAGTGGTTGTCGCATTCTTTCTCCATAGTTAGACTACTGAACCAGAAGCCTGGCTGGTTGCTTCAGGAGTTTTGGGATAATTTGCAAAGGCAATGGCTTACTTTAGAGTTCTTACAGAAGAGAAAAAAGGGAAAGAAATCTCGGGCAACTGAGAAGAGAGGATCCTTGCACACTGGGGTGCGGTCAGCCAGGGGACAGTAAAAAGAAGAATAGTACGTAATTGCTTAATTTATTTTAATTTTTAAAGTATATCTATTCTATTTATTAATTAAGATTTATGAGTTTTCAAGAAAAGAAGTTGGGTCGTCCGATGAACCAAGATGAGCTATTCAAGGAGACACATATTGTGAAGAAGAAGAAACAGACGGATGAAGAAAGGTGGGTCGAGGGACGTGCCTCTGCAGTACATGTAAGTTTTCACTTTTCATTTACTTTTATATAAATTTTGAAATACTAATTCAATTTACTTTTTCTTATAGGATCGCTTCAGAGTTGAAGCTGAGGTATTCATGCACAACCAGCCACCTAGTGAGTCGGGATTCCAACATTCGGCTGAGGATATTGAAAGACTATGGATGCGGGCTGCAGGTGGTCCAAAATATGGGAAGGTACGGCCTTCCTACTAAGACATTCCATTGGTATAAGTGTGGAATTCAAGGAATAGGGACTTCCTCGCAAGCCGAGCAACTTGATGGGGACAGCCTCTCCGCTATGCAGGAGACTGTATCAAATCTCACATCCAAGCTAGAAGCGTCCAAGAATAGAGAAAAGCTTAGAGATGCTCAGTATATTGGCGTGGTCGCTCAGTGCCAGGACATGCAAGAGCAGATCAAAAATCTCCTAGCTGGATCTTTTTCAATTCCCGGTCTCAGCCATTATCGCCAGAGGCTGCCCGTCCCCGTGCTCATTCGTCTCGTCCTCCAAGTGGTCGTTCCTCCTGTCCTCCCCGTGATCATTCTTCCCGTCATTGACAAGTAGACCCTTCTCAATACCGTGATGATGATGAAACTTCATCAGACAGTGATGATATTGATGTACCAAACAATGAATGAATTTGAGATAATATGAACTAGACAAATACAATTTGTTTTCCATTGGGTTGTAATAAGAGTTAACTTAGTTTGGTAGTTCTATTGAAATTTACACTTTCTTGATTTAAATGTAGCTTCTAATGTTGTTTTGTGTTGTTGTTGTTGTTTGGTATTGTTATTGGAATTGTTGTTTAAATTGTTGTTGTCGTTGCTTGTTAGGATTTTTGTATGACTGGCAGGTGGTGTAGCTGCAGAAACAGGCAGTTTCTGCCAAAATAATACACTGAAAAGCGACCAAAGTTGGTCTCTATTTGGTAGCTTTTCAAGTTAAAAAAAATTCTGGAGAATAGCGACCAACTTTGATCGTTATCTTCCCATACTTCTTCAAAAACTGACCAAACTTGGTCACTATTTCATTAAAAAAAATCCTTGTGATCTGGGAACCACAGTTGGTCGCTATTAATTAAAACTTAAATTAAATTCATGTATTTAGGGACCAAAGTTGGTCACTAAATTAATAAAACAAATATATAATTGAATATAATATCGACCAACATTGGTCTCTAGTTTTAAAATATAGTATTTGAATTAAAGACCAAAGTTGGTCGCTTTTTAATGCTTAATAATAAACAAATCAATAATATTTTCGTATTTAGAGACCAACTTTGGTCGCAAAAATTATATTATTAAATTTAGTAAAGCGGCCAAAGTTGGTCTCTATAGTCAATATCCGAAAAAATGGGTCCATTTAGCTTAGAGACCAAAGTTGGTCGCTAATTAGCGACCAACTTTGGTCCCTAAATGAAATGGACCATCAATATAGCTACCAAGCACTTTCGGTCGCTTTTTGGTCGCTTTTTGGCTAAAAAGCAACCAAAGTTGGTCGCTTTTTGTAGTTAATTTTTGGCCGAATTTTAGTAGTGATCTTTTGTTTGCAGCTTGCGGTTTTGTCGATCTAATATAGCCATTGCACTTCTTCATATGATATATCCTCCGTAATTTGTACATCATTGATAGGAATGACCCAAGAAGGGTATCCAATACATTTTCTCAACAAAGATACATGGAATATCGAGTGGACAAATTCCACTTCGGATGGCAGCTCTAACTCATAAGCGTCATGTCCAATACATCAAAGAATCTTGTACGGCCTGATATACCTAGGACTCGGCTTACCATTTTTCCAAAATGCATAACATCCTTCGTCAGTGAGATCCTTGAAAATTCAATCACCAACCTCAAACTCCAGATCACAACATCGAACATGTTGTCTTAACTGGCGGAAAAATGGACAGATAGTAAGTCGATCAGCTATCACCAAGATGGAGTCAAATTTATGATAAGAAAGAGGTAATACAATAATGAAGTCTATATTGCTAAACTCCCATTTCAGGTCGGAATCTCTATATTCTAAATCAAGCCATCGGGTTTCTGATGCTCGATCTTTACTTGTTGACAATTAGGACAATGGGTTAGAAATTCTGCAATAGCCTTCTTCATGTTGTCCCACCAATACAGCTCCTTAACGTCATGATACATCTTTGCCGAGTCGGGATGGATGGAATATCAGGACCGTTGAATCTCAATCATAATCTTCTTTTGTAGCCCTGCCATATTTGGCACACATACTTAGCTCTAATATTAATGCCCATTCTTCTCCAATCTCGAAAGCTATAATCTTATGCTATAATACCCTCTCTCGATCATACTAAGGTAGGTTCTTCATATTTGCATGATTTTACCTTGGCTACCCAAGATGATTTTGCCGTATTATGTACAGTAACACCTCCCTCATTAGAGTTTAAAAATCTGATTCTCATATTAGCTAGCTAATGAACCTCTTTACTCAACCCTTGTCTACCTGCCTTAAAATGTAAGAAGCTTCCCATTGACTTACCGCTAAGAGTGTCTTCCACAGCATTGGTATTACCGAGATGGTACAATATCTCGATATCATAGTCTTTTAGTAGTTCAAGCCACCTACATTGCCTCAAATTCAACTCTTTTTCTTGAAGATGTATTGCAAACTCTTGTGATTTATGTCGATGTCAACAAGGACACCATAAGTAATTCTGACATATCTTTAAAGAATATATTACTGCATCCAATTCTAATCATGAGTTGGGTAATTCTTTTCTTGTTTCTTCAGTCGTCTCGATGCATATGAAATCATCTTCCCATGTAGCATCAATATGCACCCCAAACCTATACCTAAGGTATCACAACATTACCATATAACCTTCTGTTCCTTTTGGGAGACTGAGCATTGGTGCAGATGTCAAGTGATTCTTCAGCTCCTGAAAACTACGTTAACGAGCATCGGAACTGAGTTCAGCTAGAGTACACATTTGGGGACCTTAGCATATAACTTACTATCCTGAAGGGTCTGTAATACTATCTGCAAGGGGACCGCATATTCTATCTCCAAACGAGAAAACACCAGAATGTCATCAATGAATATGATCATGAACACTTCAAGATAGGTCTTGACTACACTATTCATGATATCCGTAAAAGCTATTGGGAATTTTTTAGCCTCAACAACATCACCAAGAACTCAAAGTGCCTATATCTTGTTCGGAATGTTGTCTTTGAAATATCCTTATCCTTAACCCTCACCTGATGATACCCTGAACGTAAGTCAATCTTAGAGAAATACTTGGCATCCTGGATTTCGTCAATCCTCGGAAGTAGATAGTTGTTCTTTATAGTAGCCAACTATTGATAATCGGTACACTTCCTTAATGATTCGTCTTTCTTTCATACGAACAAGACTGGCGCACCCAAGGTGAAGTGCTAGGCCTAATGAAGCCCTTATCCAGCAAAGTCGTTCAACTGTGCCTTTAACTCTCGCAACTCTACTGGGACCATCATGTATGGAGGGATAGGGATCGATTGAGTGTCAGGCAACATATTAATGCTAAACTCAATTTCCCTTTCAGGAGGAAGGCCTGGAAGTTCAGCTAGTAAAACATTTGGTAATTCATTGACCACGGGAATTAATTTCAGAGTAAATGGCTTAGCCTTTGCGTCCTTAACACGAATGAGATGATAAATGTAAATTTTTGAGATTATTTTCCTTTCCTTAAGATAGGAAATAAACCTGCATTTAGGCATAGCAATGTTCCACTTCCATTCAATGGTGGGTTCACCGGGAAATTGAAATCTAACCATCTTCGTACGACAATCAACCTTTGGCTAGAGATGAGGCCAACCAGTCCATTCCTATTATCATAATGAATCAACCATTTCTTACTGAAATAGATTCACCACGGTTTGACAGCTACAAATCATCATTGTGCAACCTCTATATACCTTTCTAGCCATCATAGAATCTCCTATCGGAGTGGATACTGTAAGTGGCTTACTTATCAATATAGGTTCAATCCCAAACTTATCAGCCACAAAAGGTGTAAGATATGATAATGCATATCCTGAATCAATCACCACATATACATCATAGGAAAACACTGATAATATACTTCTAACAACATCCAGAGACGACTTCGGATCATGTCGACCTACTAGAGCATATGTTCAATTTTGAGTACTGTTCTAATTTGGCACTGAACCTCTACCTATACCACGACCTATTGACTATTCAAACCCCTGTGTTTGAGGTTGAACTAATGAGGAAGATTTCGATGCCTCCTTTTTTCCAAAAAAAGTTCGAAATGTGGTATAGGACATTTGGGAGGACAACTTTATTCCCTTTCGAGAATTGATTGTCATGATGGTCGCACAGGGAGCCAAATCACCACTAAAATACCACACTTACCTATCACCTCCACTTGCATATCAGCCCATCCCGAATTACCAAGCACCCGCACCCTCCTATTTCATTATGATAATAGGTCAATTGGCTCAGTGATGGTTGTGTATTGTGACTTTAACAAGACAAGCAGAAAAATAAAGCAAAGGGGGTTTGCAAACGAGTTTAATAATTGAAGAGGTAGGGAATTTAGAAAATCCATTTATTAAAGGAAAACTTGAAAAAATTAACAAGTAAAGGGAGAGGGGTCCTAGGTTTATTAATAATATGGATCACATCAATTCAATATCCAGTAATCACTCCTCAGAAGACGGGTCGCACGTGATATTAGCGCATCGGTCATCATATCCATATTCCACCCTTCCCACCCCGTTAAGGTATTAAAGCACAGATAGTCTCCTTTACTAATTGCATGATAATACCCGTCCCAACCCTATCAGTCCCAGAGGCGTTTAGGACTACTAATTCTAAAGGAAAAGGGATTTGGGGCCTTTTGAGAGTTTCAAAGGATAAAATACTAAGGCTTCAACCAAAACACATAATGCAACAAAATGGGAAAACAGATAAGCAAGCAAGGCTCACATAAACCTCCTTAAACCAGACAAATCATGTAGTTTAGCATGTCTTGCAAGTACTGGGTTGGTCTTAAATTAAATTAAAGCGGCGAGCGGACTGGTTCAACACATACTTTTACATAGGAAGACCGTATTAATTAATACAGATAGGACTACTAAATTTTGAAAACGGACTGGTGTGGAGAGGATTTATAAAGAAAAGATTGTAGATTCAACAGATAAAGAAAATGGCTTAAGACGAATTTCAGAAAGTCAGACTATTGAATTGTAGACTGATATAGAAAGAGTGATGTTGAAGCAGGTTTCGGAAGGGCAGAATGTTTAAGAAAACGAATTGAATTGTAAAACTGATTTTAACGATTATAAGCACAAAGAGATGAACTGAATCTGATTTAGAAAATGTTTGTCGGATTATCAGAGAAGCAATAAGTTTTTGGAAAGCATGCATTGATTTGAGAATGTTTATCAAAACGGGATAGGTTTTTAGAAAGAGATGCATTGATCTGGGAATGTTTATCAACACGGGATATGTTTTTTGAAAGAGATACATTGATCTGGGTGTAAATAAAGTTTTAATAGTATAGAAAGTCATTTGTTTTAGCCACTTGTTATGGTAAAATCATTACTGGTTTTAGACGAGAGATACAAATCTAATTTAAGGGCTCATATAGGCATGATTCTACGCGTTATCGATATTAAACCCTTTTAAATGTTTACAGCCCTATGAGCATGATATCTATGTGCTGATTTTTTCATTGAACCTAACGTTTGCCTAATGTTATTGGAAATGCAAATCCCTATAGGCATGGTTTCTCTATGCATAGTTGCAGAGTTCTGAAAATTATATCCAATAGGCATAATTCTACCCTTTACGCAAGAAAGTAAGACCCCACCCTTTTCACTAGATCCCTGAGTTTATATAAATTATTATTGACCAGTGAGAACAAAAAAAGAATAAAAATACATCAAAAAACTTCACCTACGTCGGAGCAGCCTAATTCAGAGTTAGTGTCTAACAATATGAGATTGAAACACTTCCAGGATCAAGATATTCGAAGCCTTCTCTTTATCCATGGTGTTGCAAAGTTCCAAGGAATTTCAGGAATTCCAGGCATTACTTCCACCCAAGATACTAAACAAAATCAGTATAGTGCGGTGTGGAAAGGCTAGCTCTCATGCGTCCAAGTTCAGAGGGACCTCAAGGGTCTCAAGGCAAGACTCACAAGAGACGGGCAGAACTTAGGTTCTAAGAATGAGTGTAAGTGCAAAAGGGGTTGGGGAATGCCATAACAGTTTGGTGGTCATGCCCAGCTTTAAGGAAGGCTAGCACAACCCTGGCCAAACCTGCTCAGCTAAACAAGTAAGAGCATGGACCTATTGATGGTCAGACTATGGTCTGGACAGTGATTAGGACAACTTCCAAACAAAAGTCATAGGCTCAGAGTGTACATAAAGGGAAAGGGAGTGGGAATTAATAGAGTTTAGGATTCAAGGAATCCAGTCCATACACATGAACAACAATGTCGAATTTTGTCATGCTTTCTGCACCATGAGTTTAGGGATGGGGCACTCATATAAGAGTAGAATAACAAATTGCAGAAAGTAGCAGAAGAAACCACATAGGAGAGAGGCAGTATTAAACTAAAAGAGACATACCAGTTGCAAAAGTAGACAAGAAGAGAAGCAGAACACTTGTAGCCACAACACACACAAAAAACTAACTCAGGATTTTAAAGAAAACTCAAAAAATCTTTTGAGAAGACTAAGAGTACTTGAGAAAGAAAAGTAGTGAATTATATGTGTGTTTTCCTTAGAACTTGTCTTTGAAAGAGGAGAGGGGAAGTATTTATAGTTCTTTTTTAAAAATGAGTAGAGATTAAGGAAAGCAGAATAATTTTAACACAAATAAGGAAACAATCACAAGTTAGAATCAATTAACCCAAGTGATTCCCCTTCAAATAAGGAATCACTGCCTAACGGGTGTCAACAAGTTTAATTAAAGAAAGAAAATCAATTTAGTGACAGATTGACTACTGGCATAAAAAGGGTATTAAAAGCATGAAGTATACTATCGATTCTAGGTACAAAAAATAGGCTTATTTTGGGAAAGATTCAGTAAGGTAAAGATATAATAGTAAATGGAAAAAAATCAATTGATTTTAAACATCGAGCGAAATCAGGTCTTGTAAGAAAACCTTTTGAAATCAGTCACAAAATCAAGATCAATCAAGGAAGAAACATGATTCTGCACTTCAATATATAAATAGAGTGAACAGAAATATCAGTCATGTGAGGCCAAGAACATTGGAAAAACAAACACCATAGAATAGTAGCTGGAGTAAGCATAGGATTCAGTAGAGAGTCGGGACTAATACGCATAGTCAAAGTGAAAAAGAGAGTCAAAAAAGGTAAAGGTCTCACAGTAACAAGTGAGGAAACCCTTATGAGAGATTAGGGTTCTTAAAAAATCAGTTGAGTTAAAAGATAGTAATACTTAGAATCAGATGAGTTAAATAAAAAAAAAGAGAGTTGGAAGCAAGGAATAAAGTTAAATAACTTTAAATTGACAAGCTGCACAAACAAACCCCAACGGACTCGAATAGCCTCCCAAAGAGGCTAGGGTTTTTAAAATCAGTTGAGTTTAGAGACGACAAATAGGTGAAACAACAGGCGATTTCAGAGTCTCAAGTGAAACCCCTAAAAGTTAGGGTTTTCAGTAAACCAAAAAAATAGGCTCGGGAACTCCAATAACTCCCCAAAATTTGGGTTCAAATAAACGTAGAGATGATAAGCATATGAATCGAAATAAACCTTAACAACAGACTCAAACAAAAATCCCAAAAGATTAGGGATTTCACCATGCTTACTCAGATAAGGAAAATAAACAAGCAAAGTACAGAGACATGCCAATAATAAGAGAGGAGATTTGAAATAGCCTAACATAAAACCAGTTAAAAGAACATAGAGTTTTAAAAGCAAAAATTGGGGAAACATCGAGAAACATGCTCAGAAAGTTCAAACACACATAGAACTAGAGCAGATCTAAAATAAATCAAAGGAACCTTAGAGTTAGGGTTTCGTAAGAAACCCAGGAGATGAGAATGACTTTGAAAACTCCCGATCTAGGTGGGATAGTTGAAAATCGAACTCGAATAGCCATGGCTGGCCGGACAGAGGTTGAATATGACCGGAGAACAGTCATCGAGCAAAAGCTTGGTCCATACCCCTCCAAGATCTGGTCATAGGACCTCAAAGATGAGCACATAGAAGCCATGGGAGGCTGGTATATGCCTCCGAAGAGTCTGAGAAGCCAAGGATTAGTGTTTCAATGAGAGGTGGCAGCTAGGGTTTGAGGTGAGTTAAGAGAGAGTTGAGAGAAGATAGGAATCAAAGAGAGGCATTTGGTGAGAAATGGGGTAGGGCAAGAGGTCGTTTGGAATTAAAAAGGGAAAGGGGAGATATGGGCCGTTGATAAAAACGATCAACGGCTTAGATTAAAAAAGAATGGGCGGGTTCGTTTTGATGGGTACTGGGTCGGGTAGATTAGGTAATTGAACTAGGAGGCTCGAATTGGGACTAAATGGGCATTAAATTGGAATGCACAATTTGTTATAATTGAAAGCTATTGAGGCTAAATTGTAAATAGCCACTTTTTCCCTTTAATTTTTATAAAAATAGGAATACAATTTTATAAAGTAAATTAAGAGTACTGGGTAAATAAATATTACACAAGTATTAATTTAAAAATACAGGAACTAATTTTATAATTTTAAAAAGCTATAAATCACAAGATAGGCTATAATTGCAATTATATGCAATTTATCTTTAAAAATACCAGATGAATTTGTAAAAATATGAAAATATTACCTTAATTATATTTTGGTATAAATACGATGAAAATATAAGTTATTCACCAAATATAATAATTTTTGGGAATAATTATTTGATTTTTGTGGTATAAATAGGCAATAAATTGGTTTAAAAATTATTAAAAATACCAAAACTATTGGGTGTGCTTATATATGCTCCTATATGCTATTTTAGAATATTTTGGGTACAAAAATACATAGAAAAAAATTAGGTTTCAACAGATGCCCCTCTTTACCCGAGGAGGGTGAAAGAGTTGTCGGATAAAGACAAGATGGCCAATTTTGACTGGGAACGTCAATTGGAAAAGAACTTTGACCGAGCTCTAGTTTCTAAGCTGCCTACATATACCTGATTTTATAGGAATCAGGCCATATGTAGTTCAGGAACCGTTGACGAAATACTCCGATGGAGATTCGAAACGACGCACGCGCTGTTTAGATTGAGAGACGTTTCTGAAAATCGATAGGCTGCGGGAACCGGAGCGGGATTGCTCCTACTGAGATGGTTTCTTGCTAGCCGGTGTACCTCCAAGTAATCAATACGATTGTATATCGTGCATAAATTAAACATGATGCAAGTTTCCATGGGACCATGAATGCTGTCTTTGGACGGTTAGAATGACGTCCTTAGACTATGACATCCCGGGCCATGAGGAGCTTAAATAAAAATTCACAGGCCATGAAATGATGTTCTCGGGCCATGTATATGGTGCCTCCGAACTATGGTGCCTGTGAATAAGGTGGCAATTTTTCAGCCCATGAAATGCAAAAAGTGGTGATCTTTCAGCCCATGAAATGCAAAAGGTGGCGATCTTTCAGCCTATGCGAGAAATGGAGATATTTGAGTGGTTACAAAATTTAAATGAAGGTGGCAATATTTCAACAGTGCGAGAAAAGCAATAGGGGCGATATTTCTGCCATGCAGGATGGAGACAATGCTTAATCTCGGAAGGCAGATAGAGTAGCCTTATGCAGATGGAGATAGGGCTTAGTCTCGAAAGGCAGATCGGTAGCCATATGTAAAATGATGCAGGAGGTAGAGTGTCACCCCTATAATTCGAGGGACCAGACCGACACTCGGCCGGGCATCCCCAGTCAAGAGGACCAGGAGGCCTTTCCTATCCCACGTGTTACCCCTCATTCTCATTATCTAGTAACCAGGTAAAATAGCCATTTATAGGATATGGAATCCATAAACCAAATTTCATAAACATAATAATAACAATTTCTATTATAAACTTCATTCACCATAATAAAGGTATTCCAATTTTTAAAAAACATTGCCACACATCAATATTTATCTTTTAAATTACCATTCCCGACACTACCCACAACCTGTCTATGGAGAATCTAAATACAATTGAAGAATATTATGGAAATGCGGGCAGCAAGGCTCCGGCTATACCTTATACAACATCAAAAAAAGATAAGAAAACAGGAGCTAGCGTAAGACACATAGGGCCTCGAATGGAAAGGGGCTCACCAAATCAGCTGACAAAAAGTGATGAGGAGCTGCGGTCGGTGGACTAGAGTGTCTGCTATGGATCCACCTACAATCATAACACGAATGTAGCGCCCCCGGCAAAAGGGACGTCGGTACATTTGAATTGTACATGTATGTATGAACAAACTCTGTCCCAAGTAAACTCAAGCCAAATTTCATAAACAAGTATAGAACTGCACAACAATAGTACAAGTAAAACAAGGAAGCAACAACCCAACATTCCAAAACAAATGATTCAAGTAGTCAAACAAAGGGGCAATCAGTGCCCCAAATGTTACAAACTCTCCTGCTGTCTCCTTTCACAATTCCATATTTATCATTTCATGATTCATATTCATATCAATAGTGATATTGGATCACATTTTCCACCCCTATTGCCTCGTCCACCCATATTTCCTCGGCCACCCGTATCACCCCAACCCACACCTTATTTCACATGTTGTGGCGCGCAACCCAACCTCGCCTGACAGTTTTCAGTTCACAACAACAAACAGCACAACAACAAGTACAAGGAATCAATCATGGCACATTGTTAAAATAATTCCACAACAAGGGTATTGAAACCCCACAACTAGCAACAACAACTTCCTCATGTTCATCAAAATTGATACTTAATTTAGATCATCACAACAGTTATTCACAACTAATCACACACATTGTTCCACAATATTTCCATTTTCATTGTTCCACATTATTCCCATTTCCATTGTTCCACATTGTTTCCATTACCACTATTCAATATTATTTCCATTTCCGTTGTTCCAATTACGAGTTCCACAACATTCATCACAAAATGTTACCACACAATCATACAACACAGAAGCTTCATGATGATTCTTACATGAATATCAACTATCAACAGTTTCACAACTAGCATAGGGCGATTTCACAAGAATCACTGTTAGCCATACATACCTGGAATCGAATATCCTCTTTAACCTCTAACTCCAATTCATCAAGCAATCAAGAAGGATCAATCTAGTTCATGATTATTACATAGACCTTTAGAATAGGAATTCACAATTTACTACCCAGTTCCCTTTATACAAGATTTTTGGGTTTTGAAGACATGCATGTGGATTTCTAACAAGAATTTTCAAAATCAAAGTATGAAATTCCCTCCCCAAACCTGAGTTCGAAAATTAGGGGGAAAGGGTTAGGATTTTACCTTGAAATCAGAGGGGAAGGCAGATGGTCAAGATTTTCCATGCTTTGATTATTTTTGAAAGATCAATTGATGAAGAAATAGATTTCTCTCTCTAGAACTCTCTCTTCCTCTATCTTATTTTGTTCAAAAAATGGGTTGGAAATGAAAGACGGGGTGTTTTATTCAAAGAGGGGTCAGGCTTATAATTTTAGAAAATAAGAGTGCGAACACGATCTGCGATGCCTATCTGCGATCGCAGAACTGACATGCGGATCGCAGAATGCACCGCTAAAATGGCTCAAGTTTCAAACGTCTCGGGTTGGGAATGCGGTGACTATGCGGTCTGCATTTGCGTTCTGTGGTCGCAGAATGCACCGCATAACTGACCTTTGAATTTCTTCAGGGACAATACGCGATCACTCTGCAGTCCGCATATTGATAATGCGATTGCATATTTGACTGCATTTTCAACATAAAAGTTTTGTTGCTCTCTGATTCATTCTGCGGTAGGAATGCGGTCCGCATAGGTGATATGCGACCACATTCTGGACCGCATTTTGACACTTTTCTGGAAAAGTTAATTCTTTCATTTTTTTTAAAGGCTTAAATCACTACCAAGGGTCCGAACCGCGGCTTGCAAGCTTGCTGCGAAGAACTCTACACATTCATAACACATAATCAGAGTAGACACCAAGGTTTACTAAGTTTTGAGACAAAATTATTTACAGGACCTTACATTCTTCCCCGCTTAAGATCATTCGTCCTCGAATGAGAACATTGGGGATCAACGAGTTGGAAAACATGATATGCAAGTTTCTAAACCTTTTATTAACTTTCAAGTTTGGATTAGAAAAATTTTGCCAGAGTTTCCTTTGTAATATGGACATATCCACTTGCCAGAGAATCACCTAATTTGTCTCAACAACACACCCAACACTATACATAGCACCACAAAGAATATATCCACAATCCTAATCCTAGTATTACAAGCACTACATTATCATAAGGATACCAGAACATGGACTGCACAGTTTTATATCAAAATACCTATATGGTATATTCCACGTCAAAACTAACTGGTATTCAATCAAGCAAAAATATTTTCCTTCCTCGGCATATCCATCTTTCCATATGACATTATCGACTTACAAGCATTTTCATGACACCTTCTCAAAAATAATATCAACTCCTAAACATACATAACAAGGATGACAAATAAACATCTTGCATGAGATAACTATCCGTTGACTTTACCTTTTAATAACTTCCACAGTACAATTTACATTTCACCGGATATTGCAATTCATGGTAACAACATCAACCCACAATTGCCTCACATAGCATCATACCATCAAGAATGTCATTTCATAGTAAACAAATAATTATGTGTTCATAATAGTCCATACTAGCCAGTAGTGTAATCACAAAGGTGTTCATCAACAAGAATATAATTTCATTTCAATCAACAGTCCATATGAAGTCCAGCCATCATGATTCTTTCTATTAATGCATCATATAAGATATTACCATGATCATATAGTTCGTTCAAACCAATTCATTACTTTCTTAGACAAAACATATGGAAACACAAAGTACATGAGAAACAGTTACGGGGATATCACACTCCTATTGCAACCTAATGTGTAATACAGTCATGTTACCTTTATTATCAACTCACATAACATTTTCAGGGGGACACTCACACTAAACCCTTGATGACTTTTAATAGTTACTCTAAGATTTGATATCGTAAACTGACCATAAAATTACCTATCCAATATATATGTATATATAATCACAATATGAAGCTTTATCTTTGACTTGTCTGAACTTACCATACCCAATGGATCTAATACAATAAGAAACAACAACGTTCAAGATCAGGCTGGAGTTATTCATGAATCCATTAATGCACTGAGTAGAGTACTTTATGAGGTCATATACTAACAGACACAAGAGGTTACTACTAACAATACTGACATGGTATCATTGTGATTACCTCAATTATTACACAAATGAGGCACAAGAGTAAGTAGTACATGGGAAATAGGAGACATTAAGAAGGAATACTCAAGTACATGAACTACTCATTTTCTAGAGTGTAGGGAAAATCCGTCTATCCAGAATAAGAATACTCAGTCACCTTGAATGTAATATGGGTTTCAAAATACATGAAGTTGAATTACACTCTTAACATTACTTGACACACAGAATCTATGCCACAAGCCTATAAGGATGAAAAGAATTGAACGCTTATGAGATTACCATATTTTAGACAGCTTAACACTTCTTGGTAATTAATCATATATGAGGGAACTAAAAATACGACCATTTGTCATTCAAATCAACATGTTCATGATACGTGCAAAAATCTGAAGTCATCTAACCTCAAACTTTCACGAGTGAAACTCCATAGCTAGAAAATTTTGATATTGGGACAAAATCATGAATTGGTTAGATGGTTCTAATAGTTAACACGATGCTCCGGAGATAAGGAATACAATACTCCTATACAACCAAAAAGGCGAGATGACAAGGGTAGTATAACTCCCCGCACATGATAATGACATAGTCAAGGATTTCAGAAGCTGAGGGTGTAAAGAAAACCAAACTCAATGAGATAGTGCACAATAACCACTGAAGGTTTGCAGATGTTCATGATGGGATCTCCATAGATTTGACTTGAAGAAAGAAAAAGGAGGTGTCATAGTGACACATAGAGGGGCATGTTCTCTCATGGTTATCGTACAAGTGTTGGGTACTAGCACAACGAATTCACTAAATAAGGAATACAAGTAACACATTGTGGAGACATAAAGAGAAAATAATCACTCGTTATGAGTTGGAAATGCTTATGCTATACTAGCTTCCAAACTGCAATACAATTCCACATCACGGGCAACTATAATACTATAAACCAAGTGAGCTACTTACTACGGGTTATCTCAAATGGACATGAAAATTATGGCGACACAAGATCGTCCTATAATGGGATGTGAGGATCTCAATTTTCAGAAAAACTTTATGCACACAGTGACCATTTCAATTGATAGGTACTTGTAGGATTTGTGTTGACGCATGCTCTCATGTTACTTGATGGTAAGAAGGTTTTCATGATGTTACTTGCAAGAGAGTGGATTGTTTGTTTAAGCGATATATGCCATATACACAACTGAGTAAAAGATTGACTCGAGAAGGATCACAAATATTGAATACTTTGCATGTAACTCGACACCACATGTACAAACTATATGATGGTGCATGAAATGTTTTGTAATTTAGATTCTTTTTAAGAACAAATCTTTGCAAGTACAAGGAAGTTATAACGGTCTAGAAAAAAGTTTAAACAATCACCACATTACCAAATAGAATGGATCACATAGTTTTCACATAATTTCCATACCTCTAGGCTGCATTTCATAGCCCTGTTCACATATCACACCTATGCACTTCATACAATAATATGGAAATCACAAGTACGAATCAAACACTTTAAATGATCAACACATTATCAAGTAAAAGAATCATGCCATTTTTACGTATATTAGTCCATCGGCTCTTGGGGCCACAATTATCACAAGCACTAGGCCACATTTCATAACACAACCTCTTCTTTCCCGCATTTCACATCATTTCCGCATATTTCACATCAACATCATAATTAATTTCATATTTCCTCATGTCAAAAGTATATCACCAGGTATAATTTCATTTCGAGTTCTCGACGCATTGGCTATACTCTTTTCTCAAAACATTTGACTTATTTCAACATATCTATACACAGAGGACTTCACACAGTTTTATTTAATATATGCTGCTCTAATTTCAATTTAAGGCCTTCGCATTTCAATACATAATTCATATTCCTTGCACCCATTTTAAGTTATCAACTATAGCACATTTATCATATTGGAATGCATTTTTTACAATTATAGGGTCACAACACCATCATGTAAAGTACCAATCCCAACAAGAATCCAACATTCAGTTGCCACATTTACATTAGTAGGAACAAGGGTACTCCTCTTAACAACAAGTTCTACCAATCCCTCCACGGCTCATTTGAATTGTACTGGTATGAATGAACAAACTCTGTCCCAAGTAAACTCAAGCCAAATTTCATAAACAAATATAGAAATGAACAACAATAGTACAAGTACAACCAGGAAGCAACAACCCAACATTCCACAACAAATGATTCAAGTAGTCAAACAAAGGGGCAATCAGTGCCCCACATGTTAGAAACTCACCTGATGTCTCCTTTCACAATTCCACATTTATCATTTCATGATTCATATTCATATCAATAGTGATATTGGATCACATTTTCCACCCTTATTGCCTCGTCCACCCTTATTACCTCGGCCACCCTTATCACCCCAACCCACACCTTATTTCACCGTGTTGCGGCGCGAACCAGACCCTGCCTGAAAGTTTTCAATTCACAACAACAAATAGCATAACAACAAGTACAAGGAATCAACCATGACACATTGTTAAAATAATTCCACAACAAGGGTATTGAAACCCCACAACTAGCAACAACAATTTCCTCGTGTTAATCAAAATTGATACACAATTTAGATCATCACAACAGTTATTCACAACTAATCACACACATTGTTCCACAGTATTTCCATTTCCATCGTTCCACATAATTCCCATTTCCATTGTTCCACACTATTTCCATTACCACTATTCCACATTATTTCCATTTCCGTTGTTCCAATTACGAGTTCCACAACATTCATCACAAAATGTTACCACACAATCATACAACACAGAAGCTTCACAATGATTCTCACATGAATATCAACTATCAACAGTTTCACAACTAGCATAGGGCGATTTCACAAGGATCACTGTTAGCCATACATACCTGTAATTGAATATCATCTTTAACCTCTACTCCAATTCATCAAGCAATCAAAAAGGATCAATCTAGTTCATGATTAATACATAGACCTTTAGAATGGGAATTCACAATTTACTACCCAGTTCCCTTTTTACAAGATTTTTGGGTTTCGAAGACATTCATGTGGAATTCTAACAAGAATTTTCAAAATCAAAGTATGAAACTCCCTCCCCAAACCTGAGTTCGAAAATTAGGGGGAAAGGATTAGGGCGATTTCACAAGGATCACTATTAGCCATACATACCTGGAATTGAATATCATCTTTAACCTCTACTCCAATTCATCAAGCAATCAAAAAGGATCAATCTAGTTCATGATTAATACATAGACCTTTAGAATGGGAATTCACAATTTATTACCCAGTTCCCTTTTTACAAGATTTTTGGGTTTTGAAGACATTCATGTGGAATTCTAACAAGAATTTTCAAAATCAAAGTATGAAACTCCCTCCCCAAACCTGAGTTCTAAAATTAGGGGGAAAGAATTTTCAAATATGATATATGAAAGATCAACTAATGAAGAAATAGCTTTCTCTCTCTAGAACCCTCTCTTCCTCTCTCTCTTATTTTGTTTAGAAAATGGGTTAAAAATGATAAATGGGGTGTTTTATTAAAAGAGGGGTCGGGCTTAGAATTTTAGAAAATAACTGAGCGAACACGATCTGCTATGCCTATCTGCGATCGCAGAACTGACATGCGGTCCACAGAATGGACCGTAGAAATGGCTCAAGTTTCATACCTCTCGGGGTAGGAATGTGGTGACTATGTGGTCCACATTTGCGTTCTGCGGTCGCAGAATGCACCGCAGAACTGACCTTTGAATTTCTTCATGGACAATATGAGATAACTCTGTGGTCCACATATTGATTATGCGATCACATATTTGACCGCATTTTAAACATCAAAATTTTGTTGCTCTCTGATTCATTCTGCGGTAGGAATGTGGTCCGCATAGCTGATATGCGACCGCATTCTGGACCGCATTTTGATACTTTTCTGGAAAAGTTAATTCTTTCAATTTTTAAAGTCTTAAATCACTACCAAGGGTCCGAACCGCGGCGAGACTCTACACATTCATAACACATAATCAGAGTAGACACCACGGTTTACTAAGTTCTGAGACAAAATTATTTACGGGACATTACATAGAGCTTAACCTCGGAAGGTAGATAGTAGCCTTATGCGGAAAATGTAGATGGCGATAGAGCTTAGTCTTGAAAGGAAGAACAGTAGCCTAATGCAAAATTATGCAGGAGGTAGAGCTTAACCTCGGAAAGCGGAAGAGTAGTCTTATGCGCAAAATGCAGATGAAGACAGAGCTTAGTCTCGAAAGGCAGAAGAGTAGCCATATGCAAAATGATGCGGGAGGTAGAGCTTAACCTCGGAAGGCAGATAGGTAGCCTTATGCAGATAATGCAAATGGAAGTAGAGCTTAACCTCGGAAGGCAGATTGTAGCCTTATGCAATGCAGGAAATAAAAGGCGAATAGTAATGAAATCTCTTACCTGGTAGATGATAGTTGATAGCTGATTGTGACAATATGACTACTGGGGAGATTGTGCACAGATAGCAATAGAGAGAAAATGATGATTCTAAAAAGTTTCATTCTCGGGAAAGTATGCATATATAAATATACTTAACAATACTACCTGCCGAGTGCCTGCATCTAAAGAAAAATTGTGAGTTCTGAAAAGGGGAGAAAGGTTAGTTCATCTTCCCCAGACTTTTGACGTTGTGTATCACTGGGGTAGCGTCGCTAAACATCAGTAATTCGGATAATAGTTATGCATGCTTTAGTGAATATAACTTAAGTATATAATAGAAAAAATAGTTTTCTTTAGATGAACCAAAGGCTGCGGTGTGGTTCAAGACATTGCGACCTCTCTCATTTCGGAAATTTAAGGGTCCTCCTCAAAATTCTTCCCTAGTTTGCTGGGCGGATATTTCTGACGGCTGTGCTGAATGACTTAAAATCATCTTCGAAATTTTGAGGGTCCTCCTAAAAATTCTTTCCAGTTTACTGGGATGACGCTTCTGGTGATGCATGGACTAAAATAAACTTCAAAATTTTGAGGGTCCTCTTCAAAATTCTATTCCAGTTCCAATAGCGGGGGAAAATGGAATTTTTATTAAATTGCGACCGAACCCTAGCCGCCTACGTATCCCCTCCTAAACGAGAATCAGGTGAGGCATAGTTTAAATTACATCATAAAGGGAATCATAAGTGGTTACACATAATATTGTTTCACTACATCTGAGTTGATTGGCTTCGGCCAGACTTCTCCATCCATCTCTGTAAGAATAAGGGCTCCTCCAGTCATAACCCTGTGAACCATGTATGGACCCTGCCAATGGGAGAGAACTTCCCGTTAGCTTCATCTTGATGTGGGAATATTTTCTTCAACACCAGCTGTTCTGGTGTAAACTTTCTCTGCTTGACTCTTTTGTTGAAGGCTTTGGACATTCAGTTCTGGTACAACTGACCGTGGAAGACTGCATTTATCCTTTTCCCATCTATAAGAGCCAACTGCTCGTAACGACTATTTACCCATTCTGCATCATCCAACTCTGCTTCTTGTATGATCCTTAAGGAGGGAATTTTGACTTCGGCGGGGATAAATGGCTCTGTACCATAAACTAGCATGTAGGGAGTTGCTTGGGTTGATGTGCGGGCTGTGATACGGTATCCCAGTAAGGCGAATGATAACTTCTCATGCCATTGCTTGTGCTTATCGGTCATCTTCCTTAGTATCTTAATGATATTCTTGTTGGCTGCTTCTACAGCACCATTCATCTGATGCATGTAGGCTATAGAGTTCTTGTGCTTGATATTGAATGTCTCACATATTGCATTCATCAGGTCGCTATTGATATTGGAACCATCATCAGTTATGATTGATTCTAAAATTCTGAACCGACAAATAATACGGTCACAGAAGAAATCTGCCACAACTTTCTTGGTCACTGATTTGCATGACACATCTTTGACTCATTTTGTAAAGTAATCAATTGCCACTAAGATGAACCTGTGCCCGTTTGATGTGGTAGGATCGATAGGTCCAATGATATCCGTTCCCCAAGTAGCGAACAGCCATGGTGAGCTTGTTGCAGTAAGATCTTTCGGAGGAACCTTTATCATGCCTGCATGTATCTGACTGTGATGGCACTTTTGGACATACTGGATGCAGTCGTCTTCCATAGTCATTCAAAAATACCCTGCTCGGAGTATCTCTTTGCTAAAACAACTGCATTCACTTCGACCAATAGCTTGGAGGTTTCTTTTGCTTCGACACACCTTAGTAAACCCAAATCTGGAGTCCTCCTATACAGGATTCCTCCATTGTGAAAAGAAGTTGTTATATAACCTCCGCAGTGTACGCTTCTGAGTAGCGTTGGCAAGTTTTGGATATTCCTCTATTGTAAAAGTACTCCTTGATGTCATGGAACCATGGTTTTCCTTCTGCTTCCTCCTCGACATGAGAATAATAAGTTGGCTCAACATAAATCTTTACCGGGATGGGATAAATAAAATTTGTATCTGGATGCTGGATCATGGACGATAAAGTAGCTAAAGCATCAGCAAACTCATTCTAGACTCTGGGGACCTGCTCAAATTCTATGTTTGTGAACCTTTTCCTCAACTCTTATATGTGATGCAAGTAGGGAAGTATGGTAGAGTTCTTGGTTGCCCACTCCTCTCGAACTAGCAATTCCTGAATGTTCATGTCAATGGCCATTTTGAGCCCCAAGATGCAGGCTTTGTATTCGGCCATATTATGGGTGCAAGGGAACCTGAGCTTGGAGGATACTAGGCAATGCTGGCCAGTTTTAGATACAGGACTGCTCCTATGCCAACTCCTTTGAAATTTGCAGCTCCGTCGATAAACAACCTCCAACCATCATAGGATTCTGCGATATCTTCTCCTATGAAAGATGCCTCTTCATCGGGAAAATACATTTTTAAAGGCTCTTATTCTCCGTCTACGGGATTCTCGATGAGATGATCTACCAAGGCTTGCCCTTTGATTGCTTTGTGGGTCACATAAACAATGTCAAATTCTCTTAGCAGAATTTTCCACTTGGCGAGCTTGCCAGTGGGCATGGGTTTCTGGAAGATATACTTCAGAGGGTCCATTCTGGATATAGGATAAGTGGTGTAGATGCAGAAAAAATGCCTCAATTTCTAAGCTACCCAAGTCAGAGCACAAAAAGTGAAGAGAATACCGGGCCTCGTACGGTGTGAAGTTCTTACTGAGATAGTATGTGACTTGATCTTTCCTCCATGTGTCATCATGTTGTCCAAAAACATAACTGAATGCTCCATTAAATACCGTAAGGTAAAGCAATAGGGGTATTCCTGGCTCGGGTGGAACCAAGACTGGAGGTGTTGACATGTATTCCTTAATTGTGTCAAAAGCTTTCTGACAATCATCACTCCACTTGATGACAGCGTCCTATTTCAACATTTTGAAAATAGGTTCGCAAATGACCGTGGACTGAGCTATGAACCGGCTAATATAGTTGAGTCTCCCCAGGAAACTCATCACGTCCATCTTGTTCTTTGGTGACGACAATTCTTGGATAGCTTTGACATTTGATGGATCCAATTTTATTTCTCGACGACTCACGATGAAACCCAGTAATTTTCTGGTAAGAACCCTGAATGCACACTTGGCGGGATTCAGTCTCAGATTGTACCTCCTCAGTCTATTGAAGAACTTTTTCAGGTCTTCATATGATCCGTGGCTTTCTTGGATTTGAAAATGACGTCGTCCACATACACATCGATTTCCTTATGTATCATGTTATGAAATATGGTAGTCATGGCCCTCGTGTAGGTGGCACCAGCATTCTTCAAACTAAATGGCATCATCTTGTAACAGTACATCCCCCACGGTGTGATAAATGCTATTTTCTCTGCATCCTCTTCATCCATCCATATCTGATGATATCTAGTGAAACCATCAACAAATGACTGCAGCTCATACTTTGCGCAGTTGTCAATTAGAATGTGTATGTTTGGCAACGGGAAGTCATCTTTGGGACTAGCCTGGTTGAGGTCCCGGTAGTCTATACAGACTCTAACTTTCCCATCCTTCTTTGGTACTGGCATGATGTTGGCTAACCATGTCAGATACTCTACTACCATGAGAACCTTGGCTTTAACTTGCTTGGTAACCTCTTCGTTGATTTTCAAACTCATGTCGGGTTTGAATTTCCTGAGCTTCTGCTTTACCGACGGACATGCATGATCTGTTGGAAGCTTGTAAGCTACAATGGATGTACCGAGACTAGTCATATTATCATACAACCAAGTGAATATGTCTTCATATTCCTTTAGGAATTCAGTATACTATTTCTTTTCTGATAATGACGAGTGAACATTGATGCACCTTTCTTTGAAATTCTTTGTATCTCCCAAATTAATGACCTCGGTTTCCTCAAAGTTAGATTTAGGTCTATTCTCAAAATTCTCGACTTTTCTGACGGCCTCTTCTGGTATATCATCCTCTTATGAATCTATATATGTTTGTTGTGTTGTCTCGTTGCAAGTCAAAATCGTTGGTTCATCATCAGGGTAAGTAATAGTAATGTTGTGTAAGTAAAATAAATGGTAGAGAAAATAATAAGAGCGAGATATAGAGTAGACTAAAATTCTTTGATTAAATTCATAATTGTTGGGAACATCAGAGCTTTTTTCAAGATTAAAGAGAATGCGGAAATAAAATTAGCTAGTAAAAGTAAAAATATGATGCATTGTGCTTTTGTTTTAACCTTGCCACCCCGAAGCTTTCTGAGCCCTAATGGTTCTAATCAACCAATTACTGTGGTTCTCTCCTCGGTTCACAGCTTGTATAGAAGGGCCTTCCTCCCCTTCTTCCTCAAAAATAACACATCAGTGTTTATCATCGTCCTCTAGGAACTGATTTCATGGCTTCTAATGCTTCATCTTTATCTGATCCATATATGACGTCTACCGGCTGGAAAGTCTGCTCCAGGCGAGGTATCGGGTACTCTAGTATATAGTAGGGGCCGCGCCATGGTGGCAACCAGTCATCTAATTATTTCCAAGTGTATTTATACCCCAAACCAAATGTATTACCATGTTTCTTTATCTTGATGGGTTTGGTGATTCCCTGAAGGTTTTTGCCGAGTCTCTTTCCAGCTTCATACCCACACCAATTCAAAATACTCTTGATCTTGGTATCCCACCATTTATCTTTATCTACAGCGTTGACCTTTTCAATGTAGTGGTATATTTCACTGCCTATTCTCCTTCTGCCTCCAATCATGTCTGGAGACTATATATGGGATTGCTACCATCACCATGAATAATCACCTACTGGTGATTTCATTTGAACCTCACTGCCTAATGCAGGGTTGATGATACAGCTCCAGCGGCGTGGATCAATGGTCGTCCCAATAGCAAGTTTTAGGATGCTGGGACATCTATCACTTGAAAGTCAACGTCGAACCAAGTTGGCCCCATTTGCAAGCATAGGATAATCTCTCCAATAGTAGACCTTTGGGACATATCGAAGGCTTTGACATTGACGGCTCCATCTTTGATCTCATGCAGGCTCTTCACCAATGTTGTGAGATTGATCAGCGGATAGATGTTGAGATTGGATCCCCCGTCGATCAGGACTCTAGCGATGAGTAATCTTCGCATTGCACAGAGATGTGCAGTGCATTGTTGTGACTCAATCCTTCCGGTGGCAACTCATCTTCGTGGAAGGTGATCTTGTGGCTTTCCGGTATCTACCCTACCATATTTGCCATTTCGCCTCCACTTATGTTGCTAGGCACATAAGCTTTACTTAGGACCTTTATCAAGACATTTTTTTTACGTCAGAGCTATGCAGAAGGGCTAGGATGGAGATCTGCGCTGGTGTTTTGTTCAATTTCTCAATGATCGAGTACTCCTTAGCTTGTATTTTCCTCCAAAGATTATCGGGCCTAGTTTCAATAGAACATCCAGAGGTTTGCTTACTGGACTCAGCTAAGTGCTCTAGAGTGTAAAACCTGCCTGTTCTGGTCATACCGTGCACAGCAATTGCTTCTCATGCCTTGGTCTTCCCTTTCCTCCTCGCTTCAACTCTGTAATCCCATGGTATGGCGTTTGAGTGGAACTGTTTTATGTCTGACATTGATATAGGAATAGGTACTCTTGGAGGTAATACAGCAACTTCAAAGGGCATAGGTGCTTTCGGAACCCCAAACTCAACCTCAATTGGTCCGGGCGCCTTTTGTAGAAGAGGATGCTTAAAATTTGAGAGGCATAGACATATTAAATTCATCGCCCTTAGAGGGCTGAGTCTGCAAAACAATGGGGTTAAATGTGACCGTCGGTTTCTTTGGCTCATCACCCTCAGCAATCAATCCTATCGACCCCTTGGGATCCCAGTCATCTTCGATCTCAATCATGTGAATGTCTCCACCTTTGTGTTTAGGCAGAGGGTTATTGCGAACATTAGGAGTAGGCTACTTTGCTATGATGACCTTATTGTCGATGAGAGTCATAATCTTATCCTACAATGAGCGCCACTCGTCAAGGGTATGTCCCTTAATGCCGGAGTGGTAAGCACAAATCTTATTAGGGTTGACCCGCTAGGAAGGATTTTCTGGAGTTATGGCATGGATATGGGAGACATAATCAGTAGCTTTAAGTCTCTCATACAACGGGTCAATTGGCTCAGTGATGGTTGTGTATTGTCTGGGAGGTCTGCAGACAAAATTTTGTCTAGGTCTAGGGAAATTTTAACGAGTGGGAGGTGATGGTAGTGAGAGGGTTGGTATTATAAGCTTGGTAAAAAGGTGCAGGTTGAGAGTATTTGGGTAAAGTGGGTTGATATGTGAGAGGTAGAGATGATAGGTAAACGGGTGGTGGATTTTGATAAGAGGGTGCGAGTGCTTGGTAATTCGGGATGGGCTGATATGTAAGTGGAGGTGATAGGTAAGTGTGATATTTTAGTGGTGATTTGGCTCCCTGTGCGACCATCATGGCACTCATATCCTTCTTCTTAGACATGCCACTAGACTGTAAAGCCTTGTTGGTGGCCTGTGATGCTTTAAGATTAGTAACCATACCATTCTTAATACCTTCTTCAATTCTTTCCCCTAGTTTGATGATATCGGAGAATTTTTGGCCCTCGATCAACATCAACCTCTTATAATATTGTGTATACTGATCCCGGACGAAGAATTTGTTCCTCTTCTAAGGCCGGCCTGACCTTAGCAGCCTCAGATCTCCAACGAGTAGCATACTCGCGGAATGTCTCGGTGGGCTACTTCTTCAAATTCTGGATGCAGAATACATCCTGTGCATTCTTTGTATTGAATTGGAACCTATCTATGAAATCTGATGACATACCTACCCAGCTTGTCCATTTCTTGGGGTTCTGGCTAATGTACCAGGATAAAGCATCCCCCTTCAGACTTCTCATGAACAGTTTCATATCAATTTTCTCATTCCTTCTGAGTCCAACTAGCTTATCACATTTTGTTCTCAAATGGACACTGGGATCTCCCGTGCCATCAAATATTTTGAACTTGGGAGGTTTTGTGCCCCTCCAAAAGTTCGACATCTGGCTGAATGCATAGGTCCTCATAATTTAGCTCCTCTATACCTTTGTTTCTTTCCACGCCCTGGACTCGGCTGGCCAATTTCTTGAGTTCTGCTATCAAGTTTATCATAAGAGAGTCCTTTTAATCAGACTCAGGTGCACTCGAGATTGGTTGAGTGTAGTGGGGTACGGTATCTACGTAGATGGGAGTATTGTGGAGGTGGTCGTTTGTGGTGTTTAGTGGCTCAGGAATGAGTACTGTAGTGTTGTTTAGAGTGTGGCATGTGTTTTAGTGTTGAGCATGAGTGGGTTGCATATGTGGTTGTGGGGTGTTCTCTGGAGGTGCAGAATTTTGAGCATTTGGAAGGTTGACATCAGGAGCGGTGAGAGAGAATGATAAATTTTCCAAGTTCCAAACTTGATCCATCTCTTCTCGGAACTTCAGTAATTTCTTCTCGAGTTGGGCAGCAGTTTCCTTAGCAACCGGGGTACCTGAGGAATCTCAATTCTTTCAATTTCCTTTTTGGAGCTTGAATTTCCCATTCTACCTTTGTTCTTGTTCCAGATAGGACTCGGGGGAGGAGGAGGTGGAGGGTCCTTCGATCTCATAATATATGATGATGGTGCCAGAATGCACGAACTAACCTTTAGGAAGGGGAATAATAAAAGAAAAACAAAAAGGTAACAAGTTAGTGCGGGTCATGAGAAAAAATGTTGCAGCATTTAAACACATTGTGCAAGAATGTAAATCGTGTCCTAATTTGGGTGCCTCGTTGTGCCCGAGGTAGGACTAGTGCAAAATTAATTTGAAGAACTTATAATGCTAAATGCCTCATTTTATTGATAATATTAGAAGAGTCCAAAACGACACTAAATAACGGAAAGTAAAATGTCACTAGTGGCCATTGGACGTATTACATCATTAAAGCAAACTGAAAGACTCCTAACTACTTGGTCCCAGAAGGACCTTCCCCAGATTTGGCATCTTTGTCTCTCTCGAACAGCTTCACCAACTCGGGCAGTCCTAGTAGCAGATAAGCTCGGGCCAAATGTTTGCCTGCATTCCCTTCAAAATTTTGGTAGTCTTCACTCCTCTTGATGAACATTCCTTCTAGCTCCACTAGACCCTGCTCCAAATACCCTAGTTGCCTGTTGGCTCTAACATCCATATCCTTCCATTCCTTGATCAACTTCCGATGGGCTTCTTGTATTTCCCGATGCTAACTTTCACACTCTCAGATCCTCTTGCGCAGTTGATTGTACTTAACCCGCGCTTCAGCTTTCTCATCGATGACCCTGTGACCTCGGATGAACCCAGGCTGACCCAAACCATTGCGATCATCTTCCAACCAACCTGAATAGTGCGGCACAAAACCAATATGATACCTGTCTGGATCAATAGATTCTTTCCCAAAACGAGCTTGCAATGCCATATGTGCTGAGCTTGGCACTTGTAAGGGCTATCATCGTCCTTGAAGTCAGCTCTGAAGTGACTCATTTTGTTGACCCTTGGTATGATTTGCTTTCTTCCCGCCTGCCTCATGGCTCGAAGGAGAACATAGGGATAAGTTCCTCTCATACCAATGAGTATGCGAAATGGTGCGTCTCGGGATCGAACAATGAATTCTCTGTAGGGAACCACTCGACCATCCACTATACCTCGTCTTCTTTCAGATTCTCAAATAACTCTACCCATCCTCCAGCGTCCTCTGGTTGAGCAAACATATTAGGCATATAATTCATACGCCTTGGTTGGTGGAAGGCGATGTGGTCATCTCAGTCTCTGCGTAGGATCTCTTGCCAGTATTCTCCTTTCTGGAGGTACTCCAAGAGCCAGAGCTGAAGTAATAAGTTGCAGCCTTCAAATGTTGGGCCCCTTGTTGACACTTTTCTAGGGCTCAATATATCTCGGTGAAAATCATAGGCACTATGCTGAAAGATTTTCCGCCAATCCCTTCCATCAAGGTCTTGGTTACCATGGCCAGTCTGGTGTGGACCCTAGACTTCTTCATATGGAACACTATCATCCCCAGGAAACAAAACATGAATACGAAGACCCTTCTGTGAATGTGCCCTAGTGAGGTGATGGTGAATTTGTCTAAGTAGGTGCGGTATGATTTGCTATGGTCGTACCTTTCGTATAGATAGTCGAAGGGATGTAAGAGTCTTTAAAATAGGTCAAGTATGGATTCTTCTTCAGTCCCATCATCTTAAGGAAACCCCTACCCTTGAGATTCTCTAGCATAAGCAAACCCAGAGTCTCCCAAGGAATACCAGCTAAACCTCCTATTTCATTGAGCAGAGGAGTCATTTCAAAGTCCCCAAAAAGGAATACAGACCGGTCACTATCCCAGAACAGAGTTGTAGCCTGTATGATTTTGTTGTCAGGCTGGATTTCGAGAAAAGAAGGAAAATTACCTAAGTATTTGCGGATGAGTATCTGATCACTGGAGTGGAGGTATTTCCACCCATTTAGAATCCCTGGATGAATGTTGGTTACCTGCCAAATCTTGGGACTTCGTGCCTCATTTTTTGCAAAACAGAGTGCTAGGCCCTTACCCCACCACACTCGACTATTTAAAACAATAATTAGCATAGAAAGCATTAAGTTAATGCACATAACATGGTGGTGTCTGTTTGGGTTTCGAGGAAGCCCGATGGACTTTGAACAAGGCTATTTTAATGAGTTATTATATGGACAACATAACTGACTCGGCTAGGTTTGACCATGAAGCATGTGCAGTTAAACAGAGTAAGGTTTCCATTGGGGTATTAGACAGGTACCCTTGAGCGGACAACTCAATACGGAAAGGCACGAAATCATCGACTGCACCGCTGATCAACTGGTTTTACCGCAAATACGCCTTTGCCAAATTTCAAGGGTGATAATATTGGAAGAGCGCAACCACTCAATATAAGCGTTGCTATGGTATTTGTTTGGGCACGAGTGGAATATGATGTTGAAGATGCAGTTTACAAGAATGAAACAAATTGACATATATTTCCACATTCATAAAATAAATAATTACAATAATTGCTCATAATTACAACAGTATTGAAATAAGGCAGTAAAGGAAAGCAGTTAAAGGAAAGAAAAGGCATGAAGAGCCAAGTTAGTTTCGTAGTTAAGGAATAAAAGACAATAAATAAAGTAATTAATGAGATAGTAAAGTCACAAGCAGCATGAAATGGTAAAAGCCTAAAGAAATCCCCAGCAGAGTCGTCATGCTATCGACGCCCCCTTTTTTCCAAACGGAGTTCGAAAACGTGTATATGACATTTGGGAGAACAACTCTATTCCCTTTCGAGAATTGGGTTTAGGAGTTGAAGAGTCGCTACCTAATGATTATAGTGCATTAGGACACTTATTAGAAGAGTTTGAGATGAAGAGACTAGAGATTAGGGTAAGGGATAGAAATTATCCTAAGAGGAAAGTGTTAGGCACCCCTCAAGATCCACAAGTGTGGTTCCCGGTCATGCTACAATTGTGACTTTAAGAATACAAGCGGAAAAATAAAGGAAAAGGGGTTTCATATCGTTTTGCAAACAAGTTTAAGAATTGAAGAGGTAGGGAATTTAGAAAATCAGTCGTTTTAACGAAAACTTGAAAAAATTAACAAGTAATGGGAGAGGGGTCCTAAACTTATAAATAATATGAATCACATGAGTGAAATATCCAGTAATCACTCCTCGGAAGAGGGGTCGCACGTGATATTAGCAAATCGGTCATCATATCCATATTCTACCCTTCCCACCCCGTTAAGGTATTAAAGCACGGATAGTCTCATTTACTTCTTACATGCTAATACTCATCCCAATCCTATCAGTCCCGGAGGCGTTTAGGACTATTAATCCTAAAGGGAAAGGGATTTGGGGACTTTTGAGAGTTTCAAAGGGTAAAATACTAAGTCATCAATCGAAGCACATAACGCAACAAAAGGGGAAAACAGATAAGCGACCTAGGCTCACATAAACCTCCTTAAACCAGACAAAGCATGTAGTTTAGCATGTCTTGCAAGTACTGGTATGGTCTTAAATTAAATTAATGTGGCGAGCGGACTAGTTCAACACATACTTTTAGATAGGAAGTCCGTATTAGGCTCATTCGAATGCAGTTGTCAGAGATTAAGGCACTTAATTAATATGGATATGACTACTCACTTTTGAAAACGGACTGGTATGGAAAGGTTTTTTTTAAAGAAAAGGTTGCAGATTCAACAAGTAAGGAAAATGGTTTAAGACAAATTTAGAAAGGCAGACTATTGAATTGCAGACTGATACAGAAAGAGTGATGTTGAAGCAGGTTTCGAAAGGGCAGAATGCTTAAGAAAACGTTTTGAATTGTAAAATTGATTTAAAGATTATAAGCACAAAGACATGAACTAAATCTGATTTAGAAGACATTTTTCAGATTATCAGAGAATTAGTAAGTTTTCGTAAAGCATGCATTGATTTGAGAATGTTTATCAAAATGAGATAGGTTTTTGGAAAAAGATACATTGATCCGGGAATGTTTATCAAAACGGGATTGTTTTATGGAAAGAGATGCATTGATCTGGGTGTAAAGAGAGTTTTAATAGAACAGAAAGTCATTTTTCTAGCCACTTGTTCCGGTAAACTACTATTTTTAGATTAGTGATACAAATCTGATTTAAGAGCTCCCATAGGCATGATTTCTACGCGTTATTCATTTTAAACCCTTTTAAACGTTCAAAACCCTATGAGCATGATATCTATATGCTGAGTTTTTATTAAACATAACGGTTTGCCTAATATTATTGGAAATGCAGATCCCTATAGGCATTTTTTCTATATGCATAGTTGCAGAATTCGGAAAATTAGATCCTACAGGCATGATTTCTACCCTTTATGCAGGAGTAAGACCCCACCCTTTTCACTAGATCCCCAAGTTTATACAAATTATTATACACCAGTGAGAACAAAAATAGAATAAAAATACATCAAAAAACTACAGCTACATCGGAGCAGCCTAATTCAGACTTAGTGTCTAACAATATGAGATTGAACCACTTCCTGGATCAAGATGTTCAAAGCCTTCTCTTTATCCAGGGTGTTGTAAAGTTCCAAGGGATTTCAGGAATTCCAGGCAGTGCTTACACTCAAGATACCAAACAGAATCAGTATACTGCAGTGTGAAAAGGCCAGCTCTCAAACGTCCAAGTTCAGAGGGAGCCCAAGGGTCCCAAGGCAAGGCTCACAAGATAGGGCAGAACTTAGGTTCTAAGAATGAGTGTAAGTGCAAAATGGGTTGGGGAATACCATAACAGTTTGGTGGTCATGCCCAGCCACAAGGCTGGCTGGCATAACCCTGAACAAACCTGCTCAGCCAAACAAGTAAGAGTATGGACCTATTGAAGGTCAGACTATGGTCTGGACAGTGATTAGTACAGCTATGCAGACCAAAGTCATAGGTTCAGAGTACACATAAAGGGAAAGGGGTGTAAATTAACAGAGTTTAGAATTCAAGGAATCCAGTCCATACACATGAACAACAATATCAAATTTTGTCATGCTTTCTGAACCATAACTCATCATACAAAGGAGTTCAGGGATGGGCAGGAATAACAAATTGCAGAAAGTAGCAGAAGAAAACAAAGAGAGAATTGAATCATAAATACATAGGAGAGAGGCAGTATTAAACTAAAAGAGACATACCAGTTGCAAAGTCAACAGGAAGAGAAGCAGAACACTTGCAGCCACAACACAAGCTAACTCAGGATTTTAGAGAAAACTCGAAAAAAGCTTTTGAGAAAATTAAGAGTACTTGAGAAAGAGAAGTACTGAATTATATGTGTGTTTGTTAGAACTTGTCTTTGAAAGAGGAGAGGGGAGGTATTTATAGTTTTTTTTTTTGAAAAGTAGAGACTAAGGAAAGCAGTATAATTTTAACACAAATAAGGAAATAATCACAAGTTAGAATTAATTAACCCAAGTGTTTCCCCTTTAATTAAGAATCACTGTCTAACGGGTGTCAACAAGTATAATTAAAGAAAGAAAATCAATGCAAGGACAGATTTACTATTGCCATAAAATGGTAGTAAAATCATGAAGTAGAATATCGAGTCTAGATACAAAAATGGGCTTATTTTGGGAAAGATTTAGTACGGTAAAGATATAATAGTAGAGGGAAAAGAATCGATTGATTTTAAAAATCGAGTGAAATCAGGGCTTGTAAGAAAACCTTTTGAAATCAATCACAAAATCAAGATCAATCAAGGAAGAAACATGATTCTACACTTCAACATATAAATAGAGTGAACAGAAACATCAGTCATGCGAGGCCAAGCACATTGGCAAAACAAATACCATATAATAGTAGCAGGAATAAGCATAGGATTCAGTAGATAGTCAGGACTCACACGCACAGTCAAAGTGAAAAAGAGAGTCAAAACAAGTAAAGGTCTCACAGTAACTAGTGAGAAACCCTTATGAGAGATTACGGTTTTCAAAAAATCAGTTGTGTTCAAACATAGTAAAACTCAGAATCAGATGAGTTGTATAAAGAAAAGACAGTTGCAAGAAAGGAATCAAGTCGAACAACTTTAAATAGACAAGTTACAAAAACAAACCCCAAATGACTTGAATAGCCTCCTAAATAGGCTGGGGTTTTCAAAATCAGTTGAGTTTAGAGATGACAAATAGGTGTAATAACAGGAGATTTCAGAGTCCCAAGTGAAACCTCTAAAAATTAGGGTTTTCAGTAAACCAAATAGATAGGCTCACGAACTCGAATAACTGCCCAAAATTAGGGTTCAAATAAACCTAGAGATGATAAGAATATAAATCAAAATAAACCTTAACAACAGACTCAAAAAAATCCCAAAAAATTAGGGTTTTCACCATGCTTACTCAGATAAGGAAAACAAACAAGCAAAGTGCAGAGGCATGCCAATAATAAGATAAGAGATTTGAAATAGCCTAACATAAATCCAATTAAAAGAACATAGAGTTTTAAAAGCAAAAATTGGGGAAACTTCGAGAAACATGCTCCGAAAGTTCAAACACACATAGATCTAGAGCAGATCTAGAAAAATATTAGAGGAACCTTAGAGTTAGGTTTCGTAAGAAACCCAGGAGATGAGAAAGGCTCTGAAAACTCTTGATCTAGGCGGTATAGTTGAAAATCGAACTCGAATAGCCACGAATGGCCGGACAGAGGTTGAAGATGACCGGAGAACAACCATCGAGCAAAAGCTTGGTCGAGACCCCTTCCATATCTGGTCATAGGACCTCAGATATGAGCACATAGAAGCCATAATAAGCCGGTATGGGCCTTTGAAGAGTCTTGGAAGCCATGGATTAGGGTTTCAATGGGAGGTGGCGGCTAGGGTTTGAGGTTAGTTGAGAGAGAGTTGAGAGAAGAGAGGAATCAATGGGTGGTATTTGGTGAGAAATGGGGTAGGGCAAGAGGTCTTTTGGAATTAAAAAAAGGAAAGGGGAGATATGGTCCGTTGATCAAAAACAATCAACGGCTCAGATGAAAGAAAATGGGCGGGTTCGATTTAATGGGTACGGGGTTGGGTAGATTAGTTAATTGGGCTGGGGTAATTTGAGCTCGAATTAGGGCTGAATGGAGATTAAATTGAGGTACAAAATTGGTTATAATTGAAAGGTATTGAGGCTAAATTGTAAATAGCCACTTTTCCCCTTTAATTTTTATAAAAATAGTAATACAATATTAAAAAGTAAATTAAGAGTACTTGGTAAATAAAATATTACATAAGTATTAATTTAAAAAAGTTGAGATTAAGTTTGTAATTATAAAATGCTATAAATTACAAGATAGGCTATAATTACAATTATATGCAATTTAGCTTTAAAAATTCCAAATGAATTTGTAAAAATATGCAAAAAATTACCTTAATTATATTTTGGTGTAAGTACGAGGAAACAATATGTGACTCACCAAAAATGATAATTTTCGAGAATAACTATTGGATTTTATTGTATAAAATAGGCAATAGATTGGTTTAAAAATCATTAAGAATATCAAAAAAATTTGGTGTGCTTATATATGCACCTATACTTTTTGGAAGTATTTTGGGTACAAAAATAAATAGAAAAAAATTGAGTATCAACAGAAGAACCAGACATGGATCTAGTCGGCTGAGTCATATCACCACCTCCTATGTTAAGACAATCCCGCATCATGTGGCCAGGATGTCCGCAAGAAGAGAACGCATCAGATCCTCGATGATCCAGTCCAAGGCAAGCCTTGCCGCACTTATCACTATGGGATGCTAGGGGTCTCATTTTACTAGTATCCCAATTATATTGCGCGCCTGATGCCCGTGAACTCTGACTTGGACCAGAATAGATAGATCGATTATATTGAGGCCTCTAAAATTGTGGAGGAGCACTAGCTACAGGTGTCACCAAACTTCTCAAAGATTGGGGCCTGATACCACTTCTGAAGTTACCAGAATACCCTTTGAATCTCACCCTCTTATGATGGCCACTATCCTGCTCCCTATATATCCTTTGCTTGCACTTACGATATGCCGTATGGGAATAATATTGAATGCGGTAAATATCCATGCCCTCCACGAAGGAGGATGTCTTGCACTCATTTATCATTTGTGGTACCACCAGTTCACGAATAGGTGCACCTTATCACTCATCTCGACCAATAATATGGGAAGCATATCTTGCTAAAGAATCAAGCTACATGTTATACTCTCGCACAGTCATATTACCTTGTCGAAGGTTTAGGAACTTATTACCTCTGGCTCGTTGTATCTCAACTGGTAAGTAGTGATGAAGAAATACCTCGGAAAATTCCTTCCACATAGCTGGAGGAGCGTTTGGACCCCTAGATCTCTCCCAACTATCATATCAAGAAATCAATAAATCCCATAACCGATAAGAAGACAACTCTACTGCCTCAGTATCACCATCGTGAATAACCCACAATGTATGATAAACCTGATCAATAAAGGTTTGCGGGTCCTCCTTGGGGTCTGATCTAGTAAACACTTGAGGGTCTAGATTAATAAAATCACAAACTCTCTCACTAACCAATTTATCAACAATACTGGTATTATGCCTCTGAGCCTAAGCAACTACCAATCTCGTCAACAACAACACCGCACTGTGTATATTATGGTCTATAGTGCCAGTCGAAGTAACTAGAGGTGTTGGGTCCCTTCTAATATCCTCCAAAGGAGTCGGAGTAGAAGAGATATGAGATGGCATCTTGCTCTGGGCCTCACTTTGGCCTGCTCTAGCTGGAGGCACATGATGGGTACCCTCTCCCACAGCTGTATCAAGCCATCTAGTAATAACCTGCTTCCTAGTTGAAGGCATCGCTGAAAGAAAACAAGGTAAATATTAAAGATGAATACTTATGAATCAACTCTATGTACGATCTAAATTCAGGAAGAATGTAATAACCCTACATGTCATGTAGCTTCCTGATTATAAATGTGGCGTGCTACACATCCATAATTTAGACCCGACTAGACACGGCTCATAGACAACCCCTGGGACAGACTTGCTCTGATACCAAGTTTGTCACGACCCAAACTGGAGGGTCATGACAAGCAGCCGGAACATACCTGCCGAGCACTACGTACATTTTAAACTTACCTTTCTTATTATCCATAAGAGCCGACGCGATCAACATAAATGGTATACATGAATCCTAAACAATAAACATTGACAAATAATGCATTAAACATATATAATATGAATGACAAGGTTGTCATGAATCTATATATAAGGTGCGAGCTAACAAGCTGCCATGAGAGACTATACAACAAAAATCAGCTGACAAGGCAATCTAAACTATACATTTGTCCACACCTATCCATGAACCTCTAAGGGAACACAAGTGCTACAATATTGTCGGAATAGGGCCCCAATAACTGCTGAACTAGGCAGCCTACTGTGGTGGGGGAGCTTCGTCAACCTGTCTATCAGGACCTGCAGCATGACATGCAACATCCACAAAATAAAAATGACGTCAGTACGAATAAAGTACTGATTATGTAAGGCAGAAAAGCACAAGTAAGAACAGTAATGTAAACAGGGATAGAGAATATACAACTTGTAACATATGAGTGCCTCTCACGGCGACTAGCATGAAATGCATGATATATATATGTATATATATGTATATATGTATATATATATATATATATATATATATATATATATATATATGTATATATATATATATATATGTATATATATATATATATGTATATATATATATATGTATATATATATATGTGTATATATATGTATATATATATGCCTCTATGGTCATCATCATCATCATAACATAGTCGGCCGTAATAGGCTCGATAAACATATCCGGCCATCATAAGGATTGCTAGAATCGTACCCCGCTAAGTGGAGCTCGATAAAATCCAACTGATCAGTCGTTTCACAATAGGTGTCATACCCAGCCGACTATAGTGCGGCTTGGTAGAGTAAAATAGGTACATGTATAAAATATATGCTAGACTCATTGGAATCACATTCTGAACCTTTCAGAGTGATGTAGGGTCGGCATCCACCATACAAGTTAATAGGAATAACTCTTCATCATGAATCTTATAAGAATCATGAAGTACCAACAACATTAATAACATAATAATAAGAGAAGCAACAACAACATTGAGAGTTCCATAAGAAGGGAAACAATATAAACATTGCTAGCTTCTAAGAGTGGAATATCTTTGGAAGCTCGTTTGTTACACTATATACTATTGGAATCATGCAAAAGAAGGAAATGAATCCTAAAATACCTTGTATATACTGCCTAAACTAATGGTGTTTATCGAGCGGGCTGGGAAGGGCTGGACAAAAACAATTGATCCCGTTAGGGTTACGGGTGAGTCGTTATAGAGCTGGGGTTAACGGGCTAGTGGGGGCTGGGATTTTTTGGATTTTATAGGGCCCGTACATGTTCGGGCTTAGCGGTTTCAGGGGGGTCGGGCTACAGTTTATTTTTAAAAAATATTATCTCATATTTTTCTTTTTCAATGTTATTGATAGTTAGTACTTAACTGTTTGCAAACTTTTAAGGGTTAAATTTAAAGATTAGAATTGAACTTTTAAGGGTTATAATTAAAAGATCAAACGAAAAGTCTAAAACTTGCAAACTAAAAGTCTGAAACATAAAACATATTAACATAAATGCATAAGTCTATATAAAATATATTGAATAAGAGGATAAGACATTATGAATTATAAAAATTTCACAATATTTAATTAACTTTGATACATTTATTGAATAATATATAGTACTTCTAATTAATTTGTAAGTTCTTTTTTGATGTTTTAAAATATTTGAACTTGCAAATTAAAAGTTTACAACAATTGTTAAACAAAATAGTAAATCAAATGTTTTGCATCATCTTTGTAAGCTCTTCCATGTCAATGTGAGGTGTTTGTTTCCGACATTATAATCGGTACCATAAACCATTATATCTCTAATTTCTTGGTCTTCCTTTCATCTACCTTGTCACGCCATTGATTTTGCTGTTCTGATATAATCCAATCTCTAAAGCACACTAGAACTTCCAAAGCGCTGCTGCCCAATGAATGACGGGTATCTCCTAGTTGTTGTCTTGCTTGGCTAAATGCTCTCTCTGATGCGACTATTGAAATAGGCACATTTAGAACGTCTCGAGCCATGGCCAAAAGAACAGGAAACTGATCTGAGCTGCTCCTCCACCAACTCAGAGGTAAAAAAATCCTTTGTGAGGGGCTCTAGTGACTTTTAAAAGTGCAATTGGAGTTCATCAATATTCTGGCTACTGGTTTGTTGATGCTCTCCTAGTGTAGACCAAGTCAAATAATCTTGAACATCATCATCTTCAAAATTTGTTCCTGATGTTGAAGTATTACTTGAAGGAATATTTGCATCTACAATCGAAGAAGCATCAATAATATTAGCATAATAATTATACAAAACTTGTAAATGTTTGTGCAAATCAGAAATACAAGTCTCACTGTCAGGAGTTTCAGTTGGTCCAATATCCATATAAGTATATAAAGCACTGACTAATTAGCGACACTTTATCATTTTGATAGTAAAGTTTAAAATAACACCAATTAGGTAAATAGGGGGAATTGGGAAGAAATATTTTTAAACTTATCGAGCATGGTTTCAACAATATCAGAATATCCCTCTTTCGCCTTCAACGTATGTAGTAAAAGAGAAATTCCAGCAATGCGAACTAAACAATTTACAATAGTAGGATAATAAGCTCTAGAAAACTCAAGTGTAGCCCCATAAACGTTTTGTAAAAACTTTACAACATCTTCAATGACATCTCAAGTTTTGGATGTTAACAGACGGTTAGGATCGGTATAATGAGAATTAGCAACGTCAGTTATAGGCATTCTATATTTATAACAACATCTTAGGAATAAATAAGTATAATTCCACCTAGTAACTATTTCTTCAGGCATGAGTCTTGGTTTTAGTCCATAGTGTACACATTTATCATTAAATGCATTAAATCTAGCACTTCTATTATTTCCTTGAATTACACCAACATCTCTCCTAATTAAAGTGATGTCATTGTGAAATAATTCAAGGCCACTCTTCACAATCAAGTTATAAATATGACATGCACATCCAATATGAAATATTTCAGGAAGTGGTGGGTGTAGATGCAATTTTAGTAATATAATAGCAGAAGTGTCGTTAGAAGCATTATCAAATGACATACACAAAACTTTCTCAGAAAGATCATAAAATAAAGCAGCTTCATGGATGATATTACTTATAAATGCACCGGTATGACTTTGATCTTCATCATATTTAAAAGCAATAATACGTTTTTGCATACAATTATTATACTCTATCCAATGGCATGTAACAGTTAAGTAATCATTTCCATTTACAGCACGACCAATATCATAAGTAAGAGAAACTTTATAAGAAAGACTGGCGAACAAATAACGTATATATGTTTGATATTGACCATAAAGCCTAAAGATATCATATCTACAAATACTTCTAGGAATACCTTTAAACATAGGATTATAAATTCTTTGAATAAGTAACAAGATATGGTGAATAAGCAAAACTAAAAGGTAAATAACCTAAAACAATCATTTTAGCTAATTCTTCGCGGTCTTTTTTAATATCGTATTTACCCATTGACCCCCCAGTGATCGGGTTAAGTTTTTGATGCCCAGCTTCATTGCCTACTCCCCAATCAATAGGATGAATTTCTTCCATGTGCCTACGAAGTTGACCCGTTCCCCCATTCTTACCGGGCTCGTGCTTACAAACTTCATTACATGTTTTACGTTTTACATAATTTTTCTCATTTTCTACTTTATCAAAAAATTCTAACACTTACTTCTTAATCTTTGATTCTTCTTAATAGGCAAAGGAGGCTTACTTGCACTTCCACCCCTAATATTTTGACTAGCATTACCGGGTGTAGGGGATGGTATTTCAAGATTATCGGGTGATTGAATATCATCTAAAATATCATCTAAATCATCGTCAATACCATAATTTTCTTGAAGTATCTCATAATTTACATTTACGTTTTCAGGTGAACTTTCAGAAATATGTGTTGCACTACTAGAAGAACCACCTCTTACTCTTTTGGATTTTTTCTTACTACCACCTTTATTAGTGCAAGCTTTTTTGGCTGCTCTAAGTAAATCCATTATCTAATTTAAAACAAAAAATTCAAATAATAAAGAGAAAGGGATGGAACGAGTGTACTGGGATTCCGAATGACACACTAAATTTGATATAAAAATGAGAAAGTAGAAACTCAAACTTCAATTGATAACTTGATACTTGATAATTGATGTCACACTTCACTTGAATAATTGAATTAGAAATTTTTTATTATAATATTTTTGTAATGAAAGTATGAAACATGAAAGTTGAAACTTGAAAGCTTGAAATAATGAGTAATTCAGAATATTATCAAGAGAGAATTGAGAGATAATAAGAGAGAATTAAGAGATAATTGTGAGGAATAATGAAGAAGAAATGGGGTATTTATAGTTTTTTAAAAGGATACGATTGTAATTAATAAATTATAAAGGGTGGGGGCTAAAATATAAATAAAATTAAGAAAAGGGTTGTTTTGAGCAGAATTGGCCGTTGGCCAACGTCATTTTTGGAGTTTGACCATTGGGAACGGTCAGATTTTATTAAAACCCGGGCTGTTCCGGGCTGTGGCCCGTTAAAAATACGTTAAGAGTTTAACGGGTTGTGGCGGGTTCGGGTACCTGTTTAGAAAAATGTTAACGTTACTAGCCTCCCTCCCCCCCTCCCCCCCCTCCCCCCTCCCGTCCAACCCCTCCCAACCCGCACAAATAGGTATAGTAACGGGCTGGACCAGGCTGACCCGGGTTGTTAGCGGGTCAGCCCGGCCCAATAGACACCTTTAGCCCAAAATCAAGCTATGCAAATGTCACGACTCCTTAGTCTACAATAAGAGAAATGATACCATCATTATTGTTTAAGCGTCATAACTATTATATATTGACCGCAACATATTTTACGATGAAACGGACAGCACCTCCCCTATTTATATGACTTCCCACAAGTTATAAAAATTACCAAACAGCCCAATCACATCAATAATAATCATATTAAGCCTCCCAAAATAGTCCACCAGCCAACAATATTACTAACAAGACTTTGGATAGATATCTCACAAGTTCTAGCTTTAACGACTTAGCCGCAACTTGGATGATCTTAAATACAAATAGAGTAAGAGGTTCCTTACCTTTAAACAGAAACAAAAACTCCAATTTGACCTTACTTCACCACGAAATATCCTTGCAATGCAGCCACAAGAACAAAAAAGCGAAACTAGCAATCAATTCGAATTTTTCGGTGCTAGAATCACTTTGAAAGAATTGAAATCACCTAGGGTTGACATTAAATACCTAAGAGATTATTTTTTAGAACATAAATGTCACGCCCCAAATCCGAGGGACATGACCAGCACTCGACCGGGTATCCCCAGTCGAGTGGACCTGGGTGCCTTTCTTGACCCACGAGTTACCCCACATTTTTCATTACTTACTAACCGAGTGGAAACACCTGTTTATAATTAAAACACCTTTTTACAAAATATATATAACATAGATGACATTAATATGGTTTACAATTTACAATGCCCAAAATACAAAGTACATACTACATGGTTCATGACCCACATTTCATGTCTACGGAGCCTCAAAGGATAAAAGATCACAGTACACTACTTGCCGGTAACAAGGCTCCGGCTATACCTTTTTACACATACCAAAATAAGATCCCATAATACAAGGACAGAGGCGGCATGTGCCACGCAGGGCCCCGGAAAGAAAGGGGCTCACCAACACAGCTGACCGGGAATGAGGAAGAGCTACGGACGGTGGACTGGAGTACCTGCTATAGATCCTCCTACAATCATGACACGAATTTAGCGCCACCGACAAAAAGGGACGTCGGCACATTTGAATTGTACTGGCATGTATGAATAAAACTTGTCCCAAGTAAACTCAAGCCATACGCAAGTAGAAAACAGCAATGGAAGTAGCAGCCTGTCACGACCCAAACTCGGTCGTGACGGCACCTAATCCAAAAGCTAGGCAAGCCTGACCAACGTTCACTCTCCCTTTGTCAATAAATTCTCAAACCGATAGTTTAAGGAAAAATATAATAATTTCTAAATGATAACCCAAAGAATATTAATAAAATAATATGAAGATAATACAAATCTAAATAAACACTCTCAAAAGATCTAGGTCACGAGTCCAGAGCCTCTAAAGAAAATTGGATAATAATAGATGAACGAAAATATAAAAGTTTGGAAATGTATATAGTAGTAATAAACTGAAATATGATGAGCAGCCAGGTCCTGTGAACACCAAGAAGCTACCTCAACTACTCTGAAGAATATCTGGAGACTACGAGTGTCAGCTAAGCCTCCTGTGCACCTGAATCTGCACACAAGGTGCAGGGAGTAGGGGTGAGTCCTACCGACTCAGTGAGTAATAAGCATATATAATGTCTGAAAGTAAAAAATCCACGAAATGCCACAAAGCAATGCTAAAACTAACCATCCTATACCTTAGCTACAAACTAACAGTAAAGGAATATCAAATATAATAGTTAAGTATCAGATAAAGATGCAATGCAATGCACATGAAACCGTTGCGGCGTGCAACCCGATCCCTTTAACGTCGACGGCGCTCACTGGGGGTGTGTACAGACTCCGGAGGGGATCCTTCAGCCCAAATGCAATATTATCATATCACCGATGCGACGTGCAGCCCGACCCATGCTCAGTCCACAGTATGCATATGAGTCACATAACAGATTTAATCTAATTTCCCATTTTTCCAATTTTTAAGGTGAATGTAACTTAATTAATAAATTTTAGGAATAAGGTGACTTAGCATTTAATAACAGTGATTAAGCACAGGACTAAGATCAATAATTATGCAACTCATGTTATCACACAGATATTCACCCTAGACGGGTACTAGAGATCGGCACAAGGCCCCAAACATGGCAATAAGCCCATATATATTCACTACAGGGTGCGTATCAACCACCAATAAATTATTTTTAGCACTCAGGATGGACCAAGTCACAATCCCGAATCATTTACAATCCCGCACCTACCATGGGGTGCGATTCACGCCCTAACATAGCGTCACGATATGATAAATCAGTGTTTCAAACGCACAGGCTATCATCTATACAAACTACTCACCTCTAACCGATCGTAGACCGGTCCGCGATGCCTTTTCCCTTTGAATCTCTGTCTACGCGCATCGAATCTAGTCAAAATCACAACGAATAAGTTATTATAGGTCAAAGAAAAATGACCCAATTTAAATTACTCGGAAAACACTAAAATCATGAAGTTGGTAAAACCCAAGCCCCGAGCCCGCTTCTCGAAAAATTCCGAAAATCACATATTTGGATGCCTCGCCTCGCCACGAGTCCGTACATATAAAGTTCACCAAAAATGGAGTTCAAATGGCCTTTCAAACCCCCAAAATTTGTTTCTAAAAACTAAGCCCTAGTTCTTCAAAATTTCTACACAATTTCATGGAATTAAGCGCTGATTCTTCCTAAAACTGGTGTTTTTAAGTAAAGAAACTTACCTCCAAAATATACCCGTTGAAAACACGCTTCAAATCGCTCAAAAAGCTCCCTTGGTTGCTTAACAATGGAGGAAATATTGTTGAGTTCGCGACTGAAATTACCCTTAAAAACATTCTGTCCAGCTGAACGACCCTTCTTCGCGAACGCGAGGCTCTTCCGTGAACGTGATGCACACCTGCCCTCTTCTCCTTTGCAAACAGGTGCCAGGTACATGAACACGAAGCACCAAATAGTCCCCTCAGCATTTCCCCATTTCTAACGCGATCCTGCTACGTGAACGCGAAGGTCACAGGCCCCTAGAACTATGCGAACGCGGCCTTCCTTCGCGAACGCGAAGGACAAAGTCCTGGCCCTCCAAAATCCTTCTACGTGTTCGCGACACACCCATGTGAACGCAAAGCTCAAAGCTCTACAACACCAACAGCAGAACACCAGCAGTCCTCTAAGTCCATAAATAGCTCGATTGACCATCCGAAATCACCCCGAGGCCCTCGGGGCCTCAACCAAAAGCACGGATATGCTCCAATATCTCATTCAAAATTGCTCGAGCCATAAAATCACTATCATAAACATCAAAATCATCAAATTACCATGAATTAAAGCCTAAGTGAAACTAAAACTTCTGAAACTTGCATTTGATCCAAAACCCGACCTAAACACCTTCGAATGACATGAAAATTTGAACGCATATCCAAAATCACCTAATAGAGCTACTACAACTGTCGAAATTTTATTCCGACCCCTGGATCAAAATCTCACCTATCAACCGGAATTCGCCAAAATTCAAACTTAGGCAATTCAAGCCTAATTCTACACCGGACCTCCAAATTCCATTCTGATTGCGCTCCTAAGTCACAAATCATCACCTGAATCTAGTCGAATCATCGGAAATCCATTCCGAGCCCCCTAACTCATAAGTCAACATTCGGTTGATTTTTCCAAACTAACCTTCTCATAAAGAGACTAATTCTCTCATTTCTAACCAAAGTCTATCCGAATTACTTCAAACTCCCCAAGCAGATATAATGGAATATATAGAAACATAAACGGGGAAAATGGGGTGGTAACTCACATGATGACGGGTTAGGTCGTTACACAACCAAACACACATAGGAGGTACAATAAAGTCAAACAAAGGGGCAATCAGGGCCCCACAGGTTACAAACTCTCCTATTGTCTCCTTTCACAATTCCACATCAATGATTTCACAACTTTGTTCAAGTGTTTATTTCAATAGTGATTTCGATCACTATTCCACCCTTATTACCTCGGGCACTCTTATTACCTCGGTCACCCTTATCACCACAACCCACACCTTATAACACCCTGTTGCGGCGCGCAACCCGACCCCGCCGTACGTTTCAATTCATAATAATCACAACCAAACAGCAAATCACAAAGATAAACAACAATATTGCTCAAGACATCACCACAACAAGATTACAAGTATTTCTATAACTATTAGTACCAATTTCATTACTTACAACAGTTCGTACTCAATTCAAGTCACCACAAAATTCCCACAACATTTCAAGTACATTATTACCACAGTTATTCTTATTTCACCCTTTACAAATCCCTTCAATCACTTATTCTTCAACTTTTACCACGAGATGCAATCACAATCATACCAGTCACAAGAAGCTCAAAAATAACCCACATAGATATCAGCTACCAAACAGTTCACATACCAAGTAAGGCGATTTGACAAGGATCAAGGTTAGCCATATATACCTGGAATCTAATTCCCTTTTTAAGTTCCTATTCTCAGTCACTAAGCTATCTAGACACGTCGATCTAATTCACAAATTAACACATGCACCTTAGAATTGAAGTTCACAATTACTACCTGGCTTATTTTAGGCTATCAAGCACAGTTCTCTACTTCTACCCAATTTTCCTTCACTAGATTTTAGGGTTTTAGTGACATGCATGAGGGTTTTCAATTACTAGTTCAAAATCAAAGCACACGACTCCCTCCCTTAGCTTAAATCTGAAAGATTGGGGAAAAGAGTTAGGGATTTACCTGCAATAGTGGACATGAAGACAATAACTTAAAATTTCCCCCGCCCGGATAGTTTTGGAGGATCAATTTGATGAAGAATCCTTTCTCTCTCAAGAACTCTCCCTTCCCTCTCTATTGTTTTGTTTCGAAAATATGTAAAATGAGGGTTTGGGGTGTTTTATTAGAAAAGGAGTCGGGTTTAAAATTTTAGGAAACTGAAGCTCGTGCAGGATTTGCGGTCAACTCTACGATCGTAGAGTTGACATGCGGTCCGCATATTGGATCGCAGAATAGTCCCAAATTGCAGGCCTCTCCGCTTGGGTATGCGGTAAGAATGCGGTTCGCATACTTGTTCTACGGTCGCATTTTGCACTGCAGAACTGACCTCCTCAAATCCTCAAAACATTTGTGCGACGACTATGCGGTCCATATATTGGTTATGCAATCGCATAATGGACGCATTTTCAATATCCAATTTAGCGACTCTCTTATTAACTCTCCGATTGAGATGCAGTCCGCATACCTGATCTGCGACCGCATTCTTGACTGTATAAATGACATTTTTCTGGAAAAAATTGACTCTAGATTTTCAAGTATAAAATCAGTAGAAAATGGTCCCACCACATAGGCTAGGATTTGAACACTCATTTTCACGGGGTCTTACGATAAACCACTTAAAAGAACCTTTCATACTATCTATAACCACACAAAAAATCTGCAACAACAAGAAGAACATCAAACTTACTAGCACCATGGGATTCCCGACACTTGATTTGTGTCATTTTCCCTTTGTTTGGATCTTGGATCATGAGAGAACCTTGAGAGAGATTTTTTTTGTTGTCTAGGATCTGAATATAGTGAAAAAGAATGAGTTAAAATGGGATTAAGGCATCTCATATATATCAATATATCTCAACCGCCTATGTGGATCCCATAGAGAGCTTCTTGGGCAGTCTCGCGGAAATGCTAATATCACTCAACTCCGACGCCGTATAGACGAACGATTTAATATGTTGGAAACTAGAGTCATATATCATAATTTGGTAGGTAGATTACCCCGTAATTTTATGTAAATTAGGAGAAAAGCTTTGTAATATTTGACCTAAAGTTTAAATAAAATTACGAACGTAAGTTGCGGCAACTTTTGTCAAATTTTGTTTCATAACTCGTTTGACATCAAGACATATGATAAGAGTATTATATGATTCAAATTCCTTAAACATGAACCCCTGATAATATTAAGCACATGTAGTTTTACCCGAGAATATTGGTTACAACATCCTTGATTCGTTTAACTTCTATACTTGTTAACCATTATTATACACCTTTATATCATTTAAGACCAACAGGATTAACTTCCTATCATCTCAAAGATAATCGCTTCTCAGATTTACATCGACTAGCTTATAGCCTGAACTAACGTACACTAATATATGTTGTTATATGTGACATCTAGCGAAATATTTCAAAATAATCTCGATAGGGCGGTGATTCGACCAATCAACCTTTGGACTTGTTTCTTAATATCTGGTTCTCCGGTATCTAGCTTTGATTCAGTTTGGGTTGACTCCGATTCCCATATGTGACACAAAGAAACCCAAAACATCCACGTGGTTATGCCATTAGTGCACATCTAAGTTTAGTTTCATTTTGTACCGTCTCAGTACGTCAAAAGCTTCCTTCAAATGGTCGATATGGTCCTCCGCCCTTACGAACATGAACAGCATATTATCAATACGTCGAAAGCTTCCCTATTGATTGCTACGCCTATTTTCCTTATCTTTCTTCAATCGGGTTATCGTGTTTTCTAAGATGATGCAGTAGCATTCCCGAGACATGCCCCGTTCCCCCTATATGCTGAATATCCCCCAAGGTGTTGGGAATTTGATTACTTGGGGTAAGCTGGAGGGGACGACCCTCATGGGATATATCCATGGTCATCCTACTATAGCATTGTATGCAATGGCCTGGTCCATAATATGGAACATTGTCTCCAGAGTTATGCCGCCGGCCAAGACGGGAAGTGTAATTTCACTCGAAGTTCGTTCTGCTGCATTATTAAAATTTGTTAGTGTGATGCAGTGTAGCACTATCTTGTCCTTGAGTCTCATATGGGTGAGGACTTGGGGATGGATAATGCACGCTCCACTCCCATCGTCTGCCATGACACGTTTGACATCAGTATCTAGAATTTGTAAAGTAATAACAAGAGCATCATTGTGATGGAAAGTCAAACCACCGGTATCTGACTCTTCGAAGATGATATTTTCTTTGATTCCATCATACCGTTCGTGCATGATAGATCTTTTGAGCTTGTGAGTGGAAATGAATTTAACGTCATTGATGGAGGCGGCATCACTTCCACCGATGATCATGTTGATGGTGCGAGATGCTGACAGTGTCTTCGGCGGGCCTTGACATTCACGACCTCTGATGAAGTTGTTTCTCCCCTTGTCAGTCAGCAGCTCTTTGAGGTGTCCCTGTAGAAGCATTACAATCTCTTGCCTAAGGACGATACAATCTTCTATTTTTTGTCTGCGTTCCTGATGGAACTGGCATAGGGCGTCGCATTTTGTGGTGCTCAGATTGAAAAACCCTGAATTTTATAAATAAATTATGTGTATTATGTTTTATCATTTTTCTTTAATTTAATTTTTCTACTTTTTCTATTGAAAAAAAAAAAGGAGTTAAAAAAATTCAGTATATCCTACTGAATCCCTTAAATTTATTTTGACCCATTTGATAAAAATAATATCTAGCTTCTATCCATTTGGAAGATAAACCCTTTATATTAGCAAAATATCTTTCTCTCTCACAAGACATTTTCTTTTAGCCCTTTTATTGGAGAACTCTCAATCCATACAAGTTTTATTCTTCCACTACCATCAAGATCACATTTATTTACATAAAAGTTTTAGTCATTATCTTTTAAATATATGTTGGAATGTTATCTTCAAGATTTAAGATGGGTTAAGCTTATTTGAAACCCTAGTTTGGATTTGTGGAGAAACTCTGTCAAACTTGTGGCAAGCTTCTTGTTCAACATATTTAGTTAAAATTATTAAGTTTGCCGTTAGAGAATTTGAGATTTTAAAAGTAAGAGATTTAATCCCGCTTTTAAACTGAGCAACAGTTAGTATTTTGAGTGTAACTTTTTCTCTAAACTTGGATTGTAGTACTTAAAATTTTTATAGAAAGAGAAGACATAGATCTCAAATTGTTATGAAGACCAAAAATGGTTAGTTCTATTGTCTACTATGTCAAAAGAGCGCTGAAATACAGGGCAGAGTTGCTGCCAGATTTTTAGTAAAATAGTTGTGACCCACTTAGTCCCTTTTTTATATTCATCATGATACTATGTCAAAAGAGGGCTGAAATCCAGGGCATTCTTGTCGAGATTTTATCCATTTGTAATGGTGACTTTGTCACTTTTTTTGGCATGCCTTTTGTTTGAATATTGACCCATCTTGATTTTGGATTCACACTCCATATTAATCATGAAATTTTTTTATTATGTGTTTGGATAGAAAAGCCAGTTTCAATATGGGTCTTGATTCTCTTGATATTTGGGTAACGACCCTACTTGATCTAGCACTCTGGCCCTTCTGGTTACTTGATTTTATTTTGATGTAATTGCATGATACATGTGTTGGGTGAATCATCTAATCGGTGGACCTTCTTGGACTATAGTTGAGAATCTTCTTGATATTGGAGATTTTAAATAATGGTATTTTGAACTATTTTATGATTTGAAATTAGCCCTGTTGGGATGATTGTATCTTCATTATGTACTTGATGCTGATTTTAATAAGCTCATATCTAAAATTTATTTCGTGTATTCCTTTCATAGCTTTGAAATATTAGTTAAGTTTATGTATCAATAAGCTTTATGCTTAACGATAGTTTGTTACTATCGTAGGTGGTGTGCCGGGAGATGCTTGAGGATATCATTTGAAATAGAATCTTTAGAAGAATAGATGAAGATCACACTTGCATAGGCATAAGTAATTTTTTGTTTGTAGACTTTTGGGGACTTGTACATGATCCATATAATATACTTAGATATGCACTCTTGAATGATTACTTGGTCATGACATTATTATTTTGGTAACTTAATCCTGGCAAATGATTTGACTATTTTGGGGTGTTTATGCCAGTCTTATATTTTATTAAATTTGGTACTTGAATTGAACTTGAAAAATTGTTTTTGAAGACTTAACTAGCTTTTATTTGATTGAGAGTTGAACTTTTTGCTTAGTTTGAGTCTTGAATGGTGTATGGAAAAGATATTCTTCTACTAGGTATTTGGTAAATTTTAAGTATAAATTTAACTTAAATAGAAGTTGCCGTTTTCTTCTCTTTCTTTTAATAGTTATATCTTGAAATTTTGAAGAGATTTTTATGAGATTTTTCTAAGTTGAGATGTCATATGTTGAAGTTTATTCATAGGAATATTTCTATTCCTCTTTTTGATAGTTTATTTTATTAAAAGAATGTTTAAATTTATAAGTATTACATTAATGTTTATGAGTGGCATCCTCCTGGGGGTTGCTACACGAATCGAAACTCATCTTTTGCGGCCACTTTATCTTCGTTCTGAGTTTCTCCAAGGCATAGACTATTTTTATAGGTGACACACAAAACTTTTGAGCAGACAGTAAGGGATATGCCTTTTTTTATTCCGGTGAGTCCCCGTCCTTGGATAGACGGGCCATCATCATAGCAGAAGGAAGACTGGGGGAGGGGGGCTGACGTATGGTTGACGTCGCTCCCTGTTTGGTTGTGTGACCGGGTGATCCCTTTGTATGTTATCTCTTCATTCTTTCCTGGGCTCGTTTTGTATCTAGATGAGCTGTTGGGTTATTCTGTTGAGGTCATCTTATCTGCTCGGACTTCGACATAGTAAGCATTATGGATTTTATCCCAAGTGGTTAGAGGATACTTCATCAAACGGTTCAACAATTTTCTGGTTGCTCTTGAACCCTCTCTACTCAACCTGTTCTGGAATGTCGCGACTGCCATCCCTTCGGAGACGTTTGGTAGGATCATCCTTACCTTGTGTAATCGGGCGAGGAAGTCCCTCAGTCCTGCTCCCAAGGAATGTTTAATGAGGAAGATGTCATTTACTCTTGCTTCGACTTTGTTGGCCCCAACATGTGCGGTTACAAACTTATCTGCCATTCTTCGAAGGTTTATATAGAGCAGGATGGTAGTTGTGAATACCATGTTAATGCCCTTCCCGTGAGAGTTTTTCATATCTTTTTCAGATGAATAGATGACACTTGTTCTTCGGAGTCAGTCATTCCGCCATATATCCTGAGATACGGTGGAATTTTAAAGGTCTTTGATATGGCATATGGGGATGCTTCCTCGCTGTATGGCTGCTCTATGAATTTGTCGGTAGTAGCTTAGGGGCGCCCGGTATCTTGTCGACTCGTTCTTTGTGTTCTTTCATTTGGTCGCTAAACATTTTGTTTTCATTCTTCATTTCTTCCATCCTCTTTAGAATAGTGGCAAGGACGTTGTCATCTGCATTGGTAGTAATATTTTGAGTTATACCTAGTGTTAAAGGGTCTGGTTGGTCCCTCTGCTTGTCTGCTTGTTGCACGGTGTGGGATCTTGTGGTTTTTATGGTCATGCATGGAGTAGGTCTTTTGAGCATGCTAACTAGTGTATCGGTCAACCACGCTTCGAGGAGCTTTTTCATGGCCAATGGCGTCCTTTCTCTCGTGGACGTAAAGGCCTCTTTTCATTTGATTTTGTTATGCCATAATGGAGGGGAGCGACCTCTAGCACCTGGGTGAGGCAGTGGGTGTCACGTCATTGCCCGGCGTTTCACATCTCTCTTTGATAGCGTTCACGAGGTTGCCAGGGAAGTCACCTGCCACTTTAGTCTTATCTCTTTGGTTACTTGCCATGTAAGTATCTGTACGTGCTGAGAAAGAGAAAAACTTTGTGGTTCGTTAGGTTATCTACTTACATAAGTTGTAGATCTAAAGGAAACAAAAAAATAAGCTAAGAAATTCCTGCATACGGCGCCAAAATGTTTGACCCAAAAAACTAGACCCGAGTTCAACTAATTAGATTTAAATAAAATATAATCAATCTTAATTAATATTAATATCCAAAAGATAAGATAATTTATTTTGTAATAAAATAATATGTATGTGTTAGGTCGGGTGGAAATAAATGTGAACAATGTCTACAATATTTAATTGCTCAAAGGGAGTGAGATAGCATTAATTAACAATAAATAGCAATGGATGATATTTATTTAAATAAGAACGTATGAGTCACCCGAAAATGGGTAAGATCCATTGATATTCTTTCTGACAATGGTGAATGACTGATGAGCCTTCAAAAACTCAGGTAGCTCTTGGATCAACTTGAAAAGTTAGACAAGAGTCTTAGTAAAAGGGTATATTTCGTATGTTTGCAATAGGGTCAAATTCTCTCAATAAAGTCAATGTCTTCTCTTAGAAGTGAATATCTTTTGTCACCAATCATTGTGTCTCTTTTTATTTATAGGCAACATATTTCTAAAACCCCTAATAGTACACGTACAGAGATATCCACTAGAATATTCCCTTTTGTGTCTTATATTAAAATTAGTCGTTACAACTCCGTTTAAGATGCTCGACCTCGACCTTGACCTCCATCTACGACAACTTTACGAACTTGATCTTCACTGACTCCTCGACCGCACCCTTCATTGCTTCAAGGATACTTCGACCTAAGGCAAATTTTTGATGAAATCTTACTGATAACATGTGGCGGCCGATGAAGGCTATCATGATGCTGACGTGGCTTACCTATATCAAAAAGTATTTTTTGGCCCATACAAGTTGATCATCTCTTACTTGTTATGAATTTATATTTTCAATAATGTTTGAACTATTAATTTCAAAGTTATAAGAAAATGTTTGAATAAACTTTTCATGTTTAGTTCAATTATCTAATATTCTAATCTACCTCAATTAAGATTTTCTCTCAAAATTGTACTTTCTTTTGGATAATGAACTAATGATACTAAATTTGTTTTGGTTTTCATTTAAGGCCATTGTTTTGGTTTTCATTTGAGGCTAAATACATCAACAACCCCTTAAAAGTTTTTCACGCTTTTCACTTAAAGTAAGTATTCCTCACATTTTTCAAGCGCGTGAAAGTGATTTGAAAAACAAACCTTTCATACTTCTTGCCGAAAAATAAATATTTTTGATGGAAAAAAATTTCAGTTGTTATGAAATAATATAAAAGACAAGAACAATAATGTAAGAACAAGAGCAATAGAGAGAAGAGTAGAGAGAGTTCTTCTTATTGATACTTAGAGAATGTTAGGAGTGATTTACAATGGTAGAGGGCACCTCTATTTATAGGGAGTGGGATGATCTAGCTACCAATAATAGGACTCTAGAGTCTCTCTAATTAAAGACATTCACCTTAAATAGAAGTGTATTTATAACACTCCCCCTTGAATGTCTATTCAATGATGTGCCTCGTTAAAACCTTAAAACAAAACCCAATGGGAAAAATTAAAGTAAGGAAAAAGAGTACACATGTTTGAATATGCGCCTATTGGTTGCCTCGTTAAAAACCTCGCAAGGAAAACCCGGTGGGAAAAAACCTTGTAAGGGAAAAAGAGTGCAACGCGCATTAACTCCCCCTGATAAGAACATCAATTTATGTCCTTAAGTCTTCGCATCCCAATCTTGTGAACTAGCTTCTTGAAGGTTGACTTTGGTAGAGATTTTGTGAACAAATCAGCCATATTGTCGCTTGAACGAATCTGTTGAACATTGATATCACCATTCTTTTGAAGATCATGTGTGAAGAATAACTTTGGTGAAATATGCTTCGTTCTATCTCCTTTTATGAATCCTCCCTTCAATTGAGCTATACATGCTGCATTGTCTTCATACAAAGTTGTGTGTAGTTTATCACACTTCAAACCACATTTGTCTTGGATATGATGTATTATCGACCTTAACCACACACACTCCCGACTTGCTTCATGAATAGCAATTATCTCGGCATGATTAGATGAAGTAGCCACAATTGATTGCTTAGTCGATCGCCAAGATATGGCGGTTTCTCCACAGGTAAACACATAACCCGTTTGAGATCGAGCCTTGTGTGGGTCGGACAAATATCCAGCATCAGCATAACCAACAAGATCCGGGCTGCAATTCTTGCCATAAAATAAGCCCATATCGGTAGTTCCCTTTAGGTACCGCAATATGTGTTTGATCCCATTCCAATGTCTCCTCGTAGGAGCCGAGCTAAATCTTGCTAAGACATTAACTGAAAAGGATATGTCAGGTCTTGTAGTATTTGCAAGATACATTAGTGCGCCAATTGCGCTAAGATATGGTACTTCAGGACCAAGTAGCTCTTCATTCCTTTCTTGTGGTCGGAATGGATTTTTGTTCACTTCAAGTGATCGAACAACCATCGGTGTACTTAAAGGATGTGCTTCATCCATGTAAAACCGTTTCAGTACCTTTTCTGTATAGGTAGATTGATGAACAAAAATTCCGTTTGCCAAATATTTAATTTGCAAACCAATACATAGTTTAGTCTTTCCGAGATCTTTCATCTCGAATTCATCCTTTAGATAATCAATTGCCTTTTGGAGTTCTATATGGGTTCCAATAAGGTTTATGTCATCGACATATACGGCAAGTACAACAAATTCCGATGTTGTTTTCTTTATAAAAACACACGGGCAAATGGCGTCATTTATATAGCCTTCTTTTAACAAGTACTCACTAAGACGATTATACCACATTCGTCCTGATTGCTTTAGACCATACAAGGATCTTTGCAATTTAATTGAGAACATTTCCCGAGATTTTGAATTATGCGCGTTTGGCATCTTGAGTCCATCGGGAATTTTCATGTATATCTCATTATCAAGTGAGCCATAAAGATAGGCAGTAACCACATCCATTAAGTGCATGTCAAGCTTTTCATGGACAGCAAAACTTATGAGATAACGAAAGGTTATCGCATCCATTACAGGCGAATATGTCTCTTCATAATCGACACCAGGCCTTTGAGAAAAACCTTGTGCAACAAGGCGTGCCTTATATCTTTGTACCTCGTTTTTCTCATTTCTTTTGCGTACAAAGACCCATTTATAGCCGACAGGCTTAACACCATTAGGTGTTTCAACTATAGGGCCAAAAACTTCACGTTTTGCCAGCGAATTCAATTCTGATTGAATTGCTTCTTGCCACTTTGGCCAATCCTGTCTTTTTCGACATTCTTCAACAGATTGAGGTTCGAGATCCTCACATTCTTGCATAATGCTAGATGCTACATTATAAGCAAAGGCATTATCCACCACAATATCCACTCGATTAATATTTGCCTCAATATTAATTGGATTTAGGGATAGTTCCGTATTTTCCAGAGTCTCGGGCTCAATGGATTCTTTATGAATCTCAGAATTTGTTAAATCATGAGATTCTTTCGTGGTGTCATTTTGATCGTTCTTTTTCCTCTTTCTAGGATTTCGATCTTTGGAACCTAATGGTATGCCACGCTTCAGGCGTGCATTCGACTCATTGGTTATGACACTAGATGATTGTCCAACAGGGACATCAATACGGATTGGAACATTTTCCGCGGGAATGTGGGATTTCGTTATCCTTTTCAAGTCCGTAAATGCGTCAGGCATTTGATTTGCTATTCTTTGCAAATGGATAATCTTTTGTACCTCTCTTTCACAAATAGAGATATGTGGGTCAAGATGAGATAATGATGCATTTTTCCACAAAATTTCCCGTTTGGTTTCACCAACTTCTCCCCCTAATTTTGGGAAAAGTGTCTCATCAAATCGACAGTCTGCAAATCGTGCAGTAAACAAGTCGCCTGTCAATGTTTCGAGGTAGCGAATGATGGAGGGCGATTCAAACCCAACATATATTCCAAACCTTCTTTGCGGACCCATTTTGATGCGGGATGGCGGTGCTATAGGCACATATACTGCGCATCCAAAAATTCTTAAATGGGATATATTGGGTTCATGACCCAAAACCAATTGCAACGGGGAATACTTGTGGTAATTCGTCAGTCTGAGACGAATTAGCATTGCTGCATGTAAGATGGTGTGACCCCATACCGAAGTGGGCAGCCTCGTTCTCATAAGTAATGGCCTTGCAATCAACTGCAGGCGTTTAATTAACGATTCTGCAAGACCGTTTTGAGTGTGAACATGAGCTACAGAATGTTCAACTTTTATCCCGATTGATAAGCAATAATCATTAAATGCTTGGGATGTAAACTCAGCAGCATTATCCAGTCTAATAGACTTGATTGGATTATCTGGAAATTGTGCTCGTAGTCGAATTATTTGTGCCATTAATTTCGCAAACGCAAGGTTGCGTGATGACAATAGGCACACATGAGACCATCTACAGGATGCGTCTATCAAGACCATGAAATACCTAAACGACCCACTAGGTGGGTGAATAGGTCCACAAATGTCCCCTTGTATACGTTCCAGAAACGTGGGTGACTCAGTCCCAACCTTTGTTGGTGATGGCCTGATAATCAACTTGCCTTGATAACACGAAGTGCAAGGATTTTCATTATTCGAAAGAATTTTGAAATTCTTTAACGGATGCCCATATGAGCTTTCTATAAACCGTCTCATCATGACTGATCTTGGGTGTCCCAATCGATCATGCCAAAGTACAAAGGTATTGGAATCAGTAACCCTTTGGTTTACTGTTGAATGTGCCTCAATTGCACTAATTCTTGTCCAATACAGGCCACAAGATAAAGACGGGAATTTCTCAATAACCCTCTTTTGGCCGGAGACATTCTTTGTGATGACGAGATATTCAAGATTATCTTCATCCATTGTCTCAATATGATAGCCATTCCGGCGTACAACTTTAAAACTCAACAAGTTTCTCTTAGACTTGGAGGAGAACATTGCATTCTCTATGATTAACGTCGTGCCTTTGGGCAAAGTTACAATTGCTCTTCCGGAGCCTTCAATCAATTTACTACTTCCAGAGATTGTAGTAACGTTTGCCTTACACATATTTAGTTGAGAGAAATATTTCTTTTCTTTGAGTATTGTATGTGTAGTACATGAATCAACTAGGCAAATACTTTTACAGTTGGACGTTGATCCAAGTTCGCTTTGTGAGATATCCATATTTGCTATCCCATAGTTTGACATACAAAAGAGATACACGAATATAAGAATAAACAAGTTCAATTTGTTTGTGTCACATAATATTTTCAAAATCTGCTGCTAACAGTTGACTAACAAAATCAGATATGTTATCCATAATTGATCACTTTGCAGTTTGAAAATTTCAGTTTAAGCATTTTCTTCAAACAATCGATTGTTAAACACAAACAATCGATTGTTGGCTATTTTGAAAAATTCCAGAGCACACTGTTTTAAGACAATCGATTGTTAAGTATAGACAATCGATTGTTGGCTATTTTGAAAAATTCCAGAGCACACTGTTTTAAGACAATCGATTGTTAAGTATAGACAATCGATTGTTGGCTATTTTGAAAAATTCCAGAGCAGACTGTTTTAAGACAATCGATTGTTAAGTATAGACAATCGATTGTTGGCTATTTTGAAAAATTCCAGAGCACACTGTTTTAAGACAATCGATTGTTAAGTATAGACAATCGATTGTTGACTATTTTGAAAAATTCCAGATTACACTGTCTTAACGACAATCGTTTGTTAGACAATCGATTGTGGATGATTTTTGAAAAATTCCAGATTACACTGTCTTAACGACAATCGATTGTTAGACAAAGACAATCGATTGTTGATCAATTGTTTTTCAGCTTTAATGCGAAAATAGTAGATAATCGACTAGTTTTTCAGGCTAGTCGATTACCCCTACTGGAAAATAAAAATATTATTGATATTTGAGCATATTGAAGATATTCTAAAGAACTACTGCTAACATTGCATCATGAACTAACTAATACGAGCTAATACTAATGACTATTAGTTTATTCACTAACTAATACAAATAAGTAGAACAAAATCAAATAACTCCATCTTCTTTCGTCACGGACCCATCGCCGATTAGGTGGTCTATTTTCCCCTCGGGTTGCTCAAAGAAGTCTGCCACATCCAGGTGGGTGATGTCCAAGTTGTCGTCATAGACAAAATTTGTTTCAGGGTCTTTTCTCTTTCGAGATGCTTGATAAAGGTCAACCAAGTGTCTTGGTATACGGCAAGTCTTTGATCAGTGCCCTTTCCCACCGCAACGATAACATATAGTTTCTGAACCATTTGCCTTAGGATCTTCATAACCCCGTTTCTGCTTTCGGTGGTTATCTCTCCTTGGGGGTTGACGGACTTCATTGGAATTTCTTCCTTGTCTACGTCCCTGGCTATGACCCCGTTTACGACCATGACCTTGGCCCTTTTCATGTTTGGCATAATGAGAGTGCACCTTATCTGCTTCAGGCAGTGGTGTAGACCCAGTGGGTCGATTTTCATGATTTCTCATGAGCAGGTCATTATTTCGCTCAGCCACTAGTAGAAGAGAAATCAGTTCAGAGTACTTTGTAAAGCCTTTCTCTCTGTACTGTTGTTGCAGTACCATATTGGAGGCATGAAACGTTGTAAACGTTTTCTCAAGCATATCATAATCGGAGATATTATCCCCGCATAGCTTCAATTTAGAAGTAATTCTGAACATTGCAGAATTATATTCAGAAACGGACTTAAAGTCCTGGAGCCTCAGATGAGCCCAATCATATCGTGCTTGTGGCAGAGTGACCAACTTCAGGTTGTCATATCTCTCCTTTAAGCCGTTCCACAAGATGAGTGGATCCTTGACGGTGAGATATTCAATCTTCAAACCTTCATCAAGGTGATGGCGCAAGAAAATCAAGGCCTTCGCACAGTCTTGGGTGGATGCTTTTTCTCTATCTTTGATGGTGTCTCCGAGACCCATAGCATCTAAGTGGATTTCAGCATCCAACACCCATGTCATATAGTTCTTGCCCGAAATTTCAAGGGCAACGAACTTTCTTTTCGTAATGTCAGACATAATCGAAAATTAAATTAGGAAGAGGGAAATACCTTAGATTTTTCGAGAATGGTTCTTGAGACGGTAGAGTCTCGTGCTGATAACGTGTTATGAAATAATATAAAAGACAAGAACAATAATGTAAGAACAAGAGCAATAGAGAGAAGAGTAGAGAGAGTTCTTCTTATTGATACTTAGAGAATGTTAGGAGTGATTTACAATGGTAGAGGGCACCTCTATTTATAGGGAGTGGATGATCTAGCTACCAATAATAGGACTCTAGAATCTCTCTAATTAAAGACATTCACCTTAAATAGAAGTGTATTTATAACATCAGTGAAAATTTCTTTTAAATTTTTAGATCTTCCGAAAACTCTTCAGATCCGAAAGCTTTGCTGGTGAGACCTAATGGGTCGCAGGAGAATTTTGTCGGCACCAATTTATTCCGGCTAGGCAATGTCGAGTATATGCTTTACTGGTTGGTGCACTGGATAAACAAACTAACACCCAAAAATTTGTTCCTATTGCAGCACATTAACAAGAAAATTTGCTCAAAGGTTGTTTTTGATTGATTGGTCATTAAGAAGAAGGTATTTTTGGTTCCTCTTATGTTGTGATAGGCAAGGTTTTACGTGAAGATTCGACGCCGATAGGCGGTGATCGGCGGCATCGGCCATGGCGTTATCGTCTTCTCTTTGCCACATTTTACACAGATATGAGCCTCAAGGATTTTCGGTAAAGGATGCTTCCTAAAACATTAGCCGACAAAATTGTTAGTGAATGCAATTAGTTTCAGCCGACCGACGATTTTACATTTTGGTCAAAGGAAAAAAGAAAAAGAATCGCAAAAATGAAATACAAGTTACATAGTCTTCCTCTTCCATATAAATTACAAAACCAGAAAAACATAATACCATCTATTAAATATATTATATATCTTCCATCAATAAGTTATAGGTTCTTGAAAGACAAAATTGGTGGCAAACAAGAAAAAAAACATGGAGGCTACTCTTAGTTTATCCCACAACTATAAACCATATCTCGGTATATATGTCCCACACAAAAATCAACTCTTTCCATTTTTCTGATTGTTCACATGCTTTCTTTTGAAAGTGAAAGCCATCAAGCAGATGTGCACCACAAAACATCCTATAAACATAAAAACTTGTTGCCACAAATAAGAAGAATGGCTGTATAAACATGACTTACTTCCGGCGGTAGATCAAGAATTTAGATGTTGTGAGTTCTACATAATTCTATCGATATTTGCTTTTCGTGCATATATATAAAGTTCAACCCACTTACGTTCAGTCGAACCAACGAACCTTTTGTTGGATCCACCACTGCTTGCTTCATTTTGTCATGCATTAAGAGGCTTAGATTATTCCCCTCTATTTTCTGAAGTCACTTCAGATGAAGCAATTGTACCGTGGAAGCTCTTTGATGCAGGAGTAGGATTATGTTGAGGTTCATTATTCACCTTCCTTTGGCCTGCCTCAGCTAGTCGTCTAAGAAGATTCGTGACTGTAGGAAGGAACTTTGTGGATAAAGAGAGAAGTCCAGGAAGCTGTCAACACATGTGTCAAGATCAGGTAACAGATAGATTGTTATTTTGAAAGTTCTCATCATTGTAATGGAAGAAATGAAGTGCAGCAATCATACTTATATCCCATCCGTTTGTATTGATTCATGTATAGACCCCTTTTGTCCAAGTCTAAACAGTTAACTCTAAAAATGTTGCAGAAAAGAAAGGAAGGTACAAAATGTGTTTCATCTTAGCAGACTAGATTAGGAAATAACTCCTGAAAGCCCACATAAAACATTCCGAAGATTATGATGAATCGAAACGCCATTGAAAGGTTACAACGTATTTGTGTTGGCGATTTAATCTTTGCATGAACTTTTACAAGAACAACAACAACCCAATATAATCCCACAAGTAAGGTCTAGGGAGCATAGTGTGTGTAGACCTTATGGGGAGAGAGGTTATTTCCAATAGACCGTCGGCTCAACAGAATTCTAGAGAGTTGCAAAAGAAAATGGTAGGAAGTGTCATACTTTAGGACAATGGAGGAAGTTTAACAACAATATCATATGAACGAGCAAAGACCAAGAGTTCATACAGTTATTTGGTCAAATGCTTCTAATGCAACAAAACTGAAATTTTAACAAATCATATTCAACACTTACAGCGCCATCGCGGAATTCGCCCGAGATGTCCAGTTGCACCCACAGGGCTTTCACTAGTAGAAAGGCAACAAATATGACTCCCAAATACAAAGGATTTCTGAAAAGAGTAAAAAACCAATGTGACATATGTGATTACAGTGGATAAATCCTATCATCAAGTGGATATAAAAGCCTCTATTTTTCAAACTAAGGGGTATCATGACTAACAACAACAATAACAACGACCCAGTAAAATCCCACACGTGGGTTCTAAGGTTGGATTATGACCTGCTATTGAACATATATTTGACCCAACTCATGTTTACCCAAGCAAATTTAAAACGAGTTGGTTACAGCCATACTTTCTAAAACTGTTTTGACTCGCGCAATCCAAACCCACTCATGATCCATAAGTAGGAAATGGTACCTCAACAGTGTCATGAATTCATTGAACCCCAGAATAAGCAATGCGACAACTGCCCATGGAGGTGGCAGCCAATTGTTATTTCTCCTGCTAGCCTCCTAAAGTTAAAAAAAACGGATGGTCAGAAGCTAACAAAGGAGTCTACAAATATTACAAACCCTGAAAAGAAATTTTTTGTCCTGATGGATATATCAAATAGAGATGTCACGGCAGATGTTAAGAAAAAGTGCTATGTTAACATACAATTAGAAGGCTCAGAGAATCGTTGGAATCAAATTATAGGGCTACAGATTAACGTGAATCGTACCTTAAAATTTGTCTGATTCAAATGTACTGAAAAATGTTGTCAAAGGTGAAAATCATAAAAGAACAACCAAGTTTGATTGGGACTTTAAGTGCAAAGTGCAATTAATGTGTGAGCTTTAGTTAAGATGGTGCAAATTAATAATACATAAAATATTACTATATGTCTGTCCGTTCATAAAAATTACGGAAAAGGTCCAAATATGCCAGTGAACTATGCAAAATAGGACAAATATGCCCGTCGTTTATAGTTCGGCCCAAATATGCCCAAAGCCCCAAACCGTCCAATAGTTGGGCATATATGCCCTTATTTGACGGAAACCTGATTTTGTTTTCTTTTTTAATTTATTGATACCAAATTAACCAAACCCAACTTAAAAATAACCCACCCGGCCCATGTCCTATTTTGACGGGCATATTTGTACTATTTCGCATAGTTCACGGGCATATTTGTCCTATTTCGCATAGTTCACAGGCATATTTGGATATTTTCCGTATATTATATTTTGAATACTTTTAACTTAATCGAATGAGGCATTTGACGATCCAAGATGTTCAAAGTGAGGTGTTGTCCACGAGTATGATTCTTGTCCACCATATGCCGTTTATTCGACTCTTTTTCAATCTGAATTTTTTTAATAAAGAACTCTTAATTAAAACTTAATTTTGTGTATAAACAAATAACTAGTCTTAAAACTTTACAAACTAAAAATCTAGCTCTACAAGAATTTCTTCAACAAGAGCTTTTCTATATGCTACAAACCCTCTCGACCTTCTCTTCCCTTTGATTTTATGCTCACTGTTATTAGTAAATTTTCTATTATTGTCTTTTTTATAGTTGTTTTGATTTATAAAATTACAAGTAGTTCTATTACAAGTGTTTTTAATGTTTAGCTAAATGTTGAACTATATATACGTGGGAATGGAAATTAAAAATAAATGTGATTCAATTATATATTCCTTTTGTGTGGATCCACTCATCTTTACATTTGCTTTTGGAACTATTATTATACTTTGGGGATGACACATGAAGGTACTTTATCATGAAATACTCTTATTTATATTAGTCTATTTTTACTGCAAAATCTAGCTACAAATTAAAACCTTGTGCTAGTTAAGCCGCTTCTAATTTGAGATGTACACATGTATGTATGCTTCATAATAATTAAACGCATTAAGTAAGTGTCAAGCTCACACTCTAATTAAAGGTTATCTACGTCAACGTGAAAATCTAAAGAAAATAAATTTTGAGAAATTTACTGCTCCATTTTATTTTTGGATTGAACCTCAGTTTCTAACTAGGAGAGATAAAAATATATTAGATGATTTATTTGTATTTGTAAAAAAATATTAAATGATTATTTTTATCTGGCTAAACCTAATCGAATTTAATAATTAAGGTGTACACAACCATTATTAGAAGAATGACGATTCACACTGTGGGACTATATATAGACTAGAGTCTATGGCTACAAAACAATAGATTTAAGTTATTCTCAAGGTCAATTACTGGATTCATACAAATGAGTCTCCTTTATCAGCTTATGCCCGTGAACTATGCGAAATATGCCCGGGAAAGGTCCAAATATGCCCGTGAACTATGCGAAATAGGACAAATATGCCCGTCGAAATAGGACATGGGTCGGGTCGGGTGGGTTATTTTTAAGTTGGGTTTGGTTAATTTGGTATCAATAAATTAAAAAAAGAAAACAAAATCAGGTTTCCGTCAAATAAGGGCATATATGCCCAACTATTGGACGGTTTGGGCATATTTGGGCTGAACTATAAACGACGGGCATATTTGTCCTATTTCGCATAATTCACTGGCATATTTGGACCTTTTCCGTAAAAACTAAATATACAAGAAATGAAGTCCTAAAAAGCACAAAGTTATGAGCAAGATGTAAGATAACGTGCCTGAGCAGCAATGGCTTGTGTAACAATGTATTCAGTCTCAGTGTTAAATTGCTTCCACAACGACTTGCATTGGATAGGTGTGATCAAAGTTTTTGATGCAGGGACCTGCAATGAAAAGTTAATCAAAAAAGATGACAGATATGACAGGTCAAATATGGAAAGAAAAAAAAAGGTTACTCAATAAATGTGTAAGTTCAAGAGATGAACTTTTACATCCAACTTTCTAATCATGCAGGTCTAAATACCAAAATGAGAAAGGTAAATAAATGCAAATGTTGGACTAAGCAGCAAGATTAACATAGAAGGGTATATATAGTACTGCACTGATTAAAATTGATAAATTTAATTGAGATGGTTCAAAGAAAATATTCACATTTTATGAACTCTATGAAATCACTTTGGACAAAACCTGAACAAATCTTGCTTCTCCTTTTTCTTTGATCATGCTTATCTTGTTATTAACTTCTAAGACAAACCATCTCATCAACTAAGCAAGTTACCTCATTCCAAGTGCTAGAGGCCAGAGGATCAAGAGATGCAATGCCTTTTTTGGTTGAAGCACCTCCATCTGAAAGAGCAACAGAGAGTGTATTCTCTATGCTATCACGTTCATCTTCCAAACGAATTGCAGCCATAACTGACAAGAGCTTCAGAGACTGAGGAGTGCATTAAAAGGACAGAGATTTATGTGATATTCAAACCTTAAACAGACATCCGAGAAAGAAAAATTAATTCAGTCAGTCATACAGCTGATCTGGCATTTTTGGTAATGGCTCGAATATTTTCCTTTCCAGTCCAAACTCGTGGCATTGAATCATAATCATAGCTAAATAACATTGAAAACCTGTCAACGAATTTCAGGTCAGTAGAATATGGAGTATTATATATTTAAAATATTCCCATGTAAGAACTTCTGCACAAGATAACTAATATCACTACCTGTCCTTCATACGAATCAAAACCCTTCCAGCCTCTTCCTTCGCCTTTGCTTCAACCACTCCGCGTGCATAATCCTTCATTCTCAAAACCATATTTTCCCTTGTTTGTTCATCCATTTCGAAACCAGAAAGTGAAGCCGAAAACCCAGCGAGTGCTGTGTCAGTCTCACGCTGAAGCAGTTTTCTTATTGCTGGCCATGTATCATCAGCAGCTCCATCTAAAAGACCCTCCACAGGTCCAGCTAAAGCATCATTTAATTTGGTCTAGACAAAAACTCGAGAAACTTCAATGCCAGTATAACTACATTTAAAGATACGGTCAATCTCAAAAGATCCAATTATAACAAGGAAAAATCTATTGACATTATAAATGTCGTAAGAGACGTTCAGCTGTCAGGTGACAATGTTTTGTCATATTGAACTTTTATTCCAGCAAATGCCAGATTATTTGGATCTCAAAATCCTAGTATATGATAAACCAAGTTTGAATAATTTTTGATACGCACTACAAAAGGACTAAAATATATGGGTCACTAACATCGTACCTCGTAAAGAGTAGTAACTTCAGCCAGCTTGGCAGTACGAATTTCAGCAATATGAGCATCTATATCACGCTTGAGCTTATCCCTAACTCTGGATGAGTCCCATTTTGCTTGATCAATAACAGCATCTGCAAATAATGTATCAGCCTACAAATTTCAAAGAGCAATCTGCTGGGACTAAGCTCAAAATTTTACGCTCAGCACAATTTATCAGTCACCAATGCTTTGTCTTACTCCACTTTGTTGATGCAATTGTTGAGTGTATATAAATAAAGTCCCACAGAAAGTTAGAAAAGAAAAATAAGCTACTTATAAGGAGTTTGATACTCTTAATGTTGTGAGGACTTTTGGGGGAAAAACTGTGCAGGCTTGGCCTAAAACTGACAATATCAGACCATGTAGTGATGTTCAGAAAGATCTTTAGAAGAAAAATTGTAGTGAACACTATCTGCTAAAGATTTGTCAGTTTTGCAAGTTCATCATATAGCAACAGCGGCTGTAACTTTATATCGCACACCCCTGGTAAACATGATCAGTAATGGCAGTTAATATGATCTTATCTCGCGAATAGACAAAATCGAGTGGGAATACAGAAATGGCAGGTTATATCCTGTACCTGCGCATTCTTCATCAAACTGGGACATAAAAGACACAGTGCATTCATGAGCGGCCATTGCAAACCCTATACCTCCCTTCAGTTCCTTAACAAATGCTTCTTTGAATCTTTCCAAAGTATCAGATCGTATGCGTCCCAGCATAGATTGGTAGGCTGGTTGGACAAGCTACAACAGAATCATCACCGTAGCTGCATGAGAATCTTTATTGTATAGGTATAATAACACGTAGTTGATACATCGTTCTAAGGGATAAACTCCAGTATCAATATACAACCGCCACCACTACACAACTTAGATACCTCAGTAGAAAGTACATATACTATCAAAGTCTGTCATCAGGATTTCTTAGTTCACTCTCTAAATGCAGTACTTCAATAAATAAAAAAATTCTCTCCATTTCAGGCATTCATATCAACACATTGATATTCGAATGCAGAAAATGACGGAAAATTGTTAGGAATGCAGATGAAAGTTGAAACTCATGGAAGAGTTTTAAAACTTTGATGCGAAGTTTTCTCTATCAAACTTTCTACCATGGTTTTGCTATGTTTTCCACTTCTATAACACATAAGTCAAGATGATTATCTTAAATGTGCCTAGTCAAATACCTTCATATAAACTTAATGTAGGTGGTATAAATTTTTCTTCTGGGGAGGGAAAATGAAATGAGATCAGCAGTTCTGGGAGTAACTACTAAATTAGCACTGAATTCGTTGGGTCTAGGAAGTCCTAGTAGCTGGCATCAAACGAAAGGAATCCACCAAGTTCTATTGGTCAAATAACCAAAGGTAGAAAAGTGAATTCAGCATATACACAAAGGTGTATACAGGGATACAATTTTAAGGGAGAGCATTGTCTGGCTAACTAACCTGAAGCAATTTCTCTTCCAACTGCTTTCGTTTTGTAGATCTCACTCCTTCATCAAAGAATGTAGCCTCTGCATCATATCTGAAAAGAGAAAAATCTTATAACCCTGGTACATATGTGCTTATTACTGACAATATGCATACAAGTTCATAACATGTGTTTAGTCATGTATAGTGTCCCATGTCGGGAAGTAGATACCTATTATTATGTAATCACTCTATATAAATAGGCATTGCACAACACTTTAATTAATTAATAAGATATTTCTATCGTGCATTCTCACATGGTATCAGAGCAACCGTGAGAAATTTATCGTTGTGCATAAATTCTAGCGACTCCGGGAAGAGAAAACAGTCAACCGGAAGCCCTTTTTCCGGCAAAAACAAGTCTGTCGGCAAGAACCATACTATTTGTCACTGTTGTGCAAAAACTAGCACCGCCAAGAAGTAGATCAGAGCTCGGCAACCAACCCTCACACAGATCTCCGGCAGAAAATAATCCACGCGCCCTCACGTGCCGCTGGAAGAAGTTTTCCGGCGAAGCTTTGACGTCCACGCTTTCATCAGAACAATCTCTTCACCTCACGAATCCGAGCCTACCCATCCAATTAAAATCAAATTCCAACCATTTTTATATTTTTCCGGCATGAACAGTGATTTTTCCGGCGAGAACAGTAATCCCTAGAAAATTTCTGCTTTTTCTAGCATAATATTATAATGGCATTCATATTAGAAGCCTTTAACTCATAATCCGTTGGATCCAACGCGTTGAATCCAATCCAGATGGTTTCTTTACTGGATTATATGGAGTTCATTCGGTACAAAGCATATAAACAGACATCTTCAAGGATAGCTTCCATTGTTCAAACAGATAGTAGTGTGACTTGAATCTCCCAATCTTCAACCTTTGTGTCTTGGGTCATTGATTCATGTGTATATGATCATATTTCTGGTAATAAATCTCTTTTCACTACTATTTCATGTTTTTAATCTCTCCCAAGGGTCACAATGGCCAACGAGTCTCAAACCAGGCCAACAAGCAAGTCGTTTCCTTCCTCACTTTTAGATTCAGTTCTTTATGTTTCTGGTAGTCCCTTTAATCTCATAGCCATTGGCCGCTTAGCCAAATCACTTAAATGCTCTGTTTTATTTCTTGATGAGCTCTTTTATACAGGAACGCAGTACAGGGCGGATCATTGGTGTCGGGCGTGAATCAAATGGATTTTATTATCTTATCCTTGCAAAATCACATGGACTCACATCTTGTCTTCCTTCGACAACTTCTCCTATTAGCGATTCACCAGATTTATTGCATAAAAGGTTGGGACATCCCAGTTTGTCAAAACTTCAGATAATGGTACCTGGTTTATCCACTTATCCACTCTAGAGTGTGAGTCATGTCAGCTCGGTAAACATACATGCTCCAATTTCCCTCGGCATCTTGATAATCTAGCAGAGTCACCTTTTACTTTAGTCCATTCAGATGTTGGGGTTCTAGTCGGGTCAGTTTTACCTTGGAATTCCGCTACTTTGCCAGTTTCATTGATGATTATTCCAGGTGCACTTGGATATTTTTGATGAAAAATCGATTTGAGTTATTTTCTATTTTCTATACCTTCCACACTGAAATTCAAAATTAATCTTGGGTTTCTATCTGCACACTGTTAGAATATATAAATAGCAGTAAAATAACCCTAATCCAATATGTATTAGGAGTAGGATAGGTTATGTGTATATATATAGAGCTCATTGTATCATGATTAATATAAATATATATTTTTCTCTCGTGCTTTCTCACATGGTATCAGAGCTACAGTAAGAAATTTATCGCTGTGCACAAATTCCAGCGACTCCGGGAAGAGATAACAATCAACTGGAAGCCCTTTTTCCGGCAACAAAACAGGTCTGTCCGCAAGAGTAATACTATCCGTTAGTGTTGTGCAAAAACCAACACCACCACGAGATAGATCATCTTCCGGCGACCAAAACCCCAAAAGATCTCCGGCAGCTGACCACCCACGTGCTCTCACGCGCTGATCGGAGCTGTATTTTTCCGACGCGTCTAGCCCCACGCGCCGACGCGTGTGGCCCTTTCCCGGCCAGATTTCAAAATTTTTTCTTGGGGCAGTCTGTTCGCGTGGCTTTTCCGAGCCTACCCATATTTTTACTTTTCAATTCCGACCACTTTGAATTTTTTTCCGGCAACTACAGTAATTTTTCCGGCAAACACAGTTCTTTCAGCGAATTGTCAGCTGATTTTTTTATTATTTGGTAATAATCCAATCATGTCTTTGAAAGTCGATGCTTTCGGGCCTAAAAACTCGGCTTCTGGCAATTCCGGTGTTATGATTACCTCAGAACTTTTAGTGGGAGGTTCCAACTACTTAGCTTGGGCTTCGTCTGTCGAGTTGTGGTGTAAAGGTCAAGGTGTTCAAGATCATCTAATCAAGGCGTCTAGTGAAGGAGATGAAAAAGCCAAAGCACATGGGGAGAAGATCGATGCTCAATTATGCAGTATTTTGTGGCGATCTATTGATTCCAAGTTGATGCCCTTGCTTCGTCCATTCCAGACATGTTGTTTGGTTTGGGAAAAGGCTCGTACTTTATACACTAATGACATATCTCGTTTTTATGATGTGATATCGCGGATGACAAATTTAAAGAAACGGGAATTAGATATGTCTACTTACTTGGGACAAGTACAGGCAGTTATGGAGGAATTTGAGACGTTGATGCCAGTTTCTGCTAGCGTTGAAAAGCAGCAAGAGCAACGACAAAAGTTGTTTCTAGTTCTTACTCTTGCTGGGCTTCCTAATGATCTCGACTCAGTACGTGATCAAATTTTGGCTAGTCCGACTGTCCCCACAGTTCATGAATTATTCTCTCGATTACTTCGCCTTGCTGCAGTACCAAGTCACCCAGTGAGCTCATCACAGACACTTGATTCATCTATCCTCGTATCCCAATCAGTGGACAATCGGGCATCTCATACTATGGAGAATAGACGAGGAAGAGGTCGTTTTGGAAGATCTAGACCCAAGTGTTCTTATTGTCATAAACTTGGTCACACTCGTGACATGTGCTATTCTTTACATGGTCGATCACCCAAAAATGTTTATGTTGCTCAGACCGAGACTACAGGTACAGGGATTTTCTGTATCTGAAGGGGAGTATAATGAGTTCCTTAAATATCGAGCAAGTAAGCAGACATCTCCACAAATAGCCTCTGTTGCTCAGACTGATACTTCTGTTGCTGGTAATTCTTTTGCTTGTGTTTCCCAGTCTAGTCCTCTTGAACAATGGGTTGTGGACTCAGTTGCTTCTGATCATATCTCTGGTAATAAATCCTTTTTGTCAAATATTGCGTATTCACAGTTTCTTCCCAACGTTACTTTAGCTAATGGGTCTCAAACTAAAGCAAAAGGAGTTGGAGAAGCGAATCCTCTACCCTCTGTCACTCTAGATTCCGTTCATTATGTCCCTGGCTGTCCTTTTAATCTGCATCTGTTAGTCGTTTGACTCGTGCCCTCCATTGCGGTATATATTTATTGATGATTCTTTTATTATGCAGGACCGCAGTATGGGACAGACAATTGGAACATGACTTGAATCAGAAGGACTCTACTACCTTAACTCACTAACATCCTCCAAGGCCTGTCTAGTTGCAGATCCTCCAGACCTACTTCACAGTCGTTTAGGACATCCTAGCTTGTCCAAGCTTCAGAAGATGGTGCCTAGTTTGTCTAGTTTATCCACATTAGATTGTGAGTCATGTCAGATCGGGAAACATACCCGCGCCTCCTTTCCTCGTAGTATTGAGAGTCGTGCAGAGTCTGTCTTTTCTTTAGTTCATTCGGATATATGGGGTCCTAGTAGAGTCAGTTCAACCTTGGGATTTCGTTATTTTGTTAGTTTCATTGATGATCATTCAAGATGTACTTTGATTTTCTTAATGAAAGATCGTTCTGAGTTGTTTTCTATATTCCAGAATTTTTGTGCTGAAATTAAAAATCAATTTGGTGTTTCTATACGCACTTTTCGCAGTGATAATGCCTTAGAATATTTATCCTCTCAATTTCAGCAGTTTATGACTTCTCACGGAATTATTCATCAGACCTCTTGTCCTTATACCCCTCAGCAAAATGGGGTTGCAGAGAGAAAGAATAGGCACTTATTGAGACTGCTCGCACACTTCTCATTTAATCTCATATTCCGCTGAGTTTATGGGGCGATGCAGTTCTCACATCTTGTTATTTGGTTAATCGGATGCCTTCATCTCCAATCCAGAATCAGATTCCGTATGAGGTATTGTTTCCCCGGTCACCCTTATACTCTGTTCCCCCTCGTGTTTTTGGGAGCACTTGTTTCGTTCATAACTTAGCCCCTGGGAAAGATAAGTTAGCTCCTCGTGCTCTCAAGTGTGTCTTCCTTGATTATTCTCATGCCCAGAAGGGTTATCGTTGTTATTCACCAAATCTTCGTAGGTACCTTATGTCATGTCACATTTTTTGAGTCCAAACCTTTCTTTACCTCTTCTGACCATCTTGATATATCTGAGGTTTTACCTATACCGACCTTTAGGGAGTCTACTATATCTCCTCATTCACCTTCCGCTACAGAAGTCTTACCCATTCCAACCGTTGGAGAGTCTAGTGTGGCTCCTCCTAGACTCCCTGCAATAGACACTCCACTCTTGACATATCATCGTCGTCCTCGCCCAGCATCCGGCCCGGTTGATTCACGTCCTGCACCTGACCCTGCTCCTGCTGTGGACTTGTCTCTTCCGATTGCACTTCGGAAAGGTATACGGAACACCCTTAATCCTAATCCCCATTATATCGGTTTAAGTTATCATCGCTTGTCATCACCCTATTATGTTTTTCTATCTTCTTTGTCCTCTGTTTCCATCCCTAAGTCTACAGGTGAAGCATTGTCTCATCCAGGGTGACGACAGGCTATGATTGACGAGATGTCTACTTTACATACGAGTGATACTTGGGAGCTCGTCCCTCTTCCTTCAGGTAAATCTACTGTTGGTTGTCGTTGAGTGTATCAGTCAAGGTTGGTCCAGATGGTAAGGTTGATCGTCTTAAGGCTCGTCTTGTTGCCAAGGGATATACTCAGATATTTGGGCTTGATTAAAGTGACACCTTCTCTCCCGTGGCTAAGATAGCATCAGTCCGCCTTTTTCTATCTATGGCTGTTGTTCGCCATTGGCCCCTGTATCAGCTGGACATTAAAAATGCGTTTTTACACGGTGACCTTGAGGATGAAGTATATACGGAGCAACCACCTGGGTTTGTTGCTCAGGGGGAGTCTCGTGGCCTTGTATGTCGCTTGCGCCGGTCACTTTATGGTCTAAAGCAGTCTCCTCGAGCCTGGTTTGGTAAGTTTAGCACTGTTATCCAGGACTTTGGCATGACTCGGAGTGAAGCTGATCACTCTGTATTCTATTGGCATTCTGATTCGAGTCTCTGTATTTATCTGGTGGTCTATGTTGACGACATTGTTATTACCGGCAATGACCAGGATGGTATTACTAAATTGAAGCAACATCTCTTTCAACACTTTCAGACTAAGGATCTGGGCACACTAAAGTATTTTCTGGGTATTGAGGTCGCACAGTCTAGCTCAGGTATTGTGATCTCAAAACGGAAGTGTGCCTTAGATATTCTTGAGAAGACAGGAATGACACGTTGTAAACCTGTTGACACTCCGATGGATCCGAATTCTGAACTTCTTCCAGGACAGGGGGAGCATCTTAACGATCCTGCAAGATATAGGCAGTTAGTTGGTAAATTAAATTATCTTACAGTGACAAGACCTGACATTTCCTTTCCTGTGAGTGTTGTGAGCCAGTTTATAAGTTCTCCGTGTGATAGTTGTTAGATATGTAAATATAGTAGAACTCTAGTTATAGTAGAACTCTAGGTTATTAGTATTATATATAGGGCTCATTGTATTATGTTTAATCTCAGTTATATTCTTCTCCCGTGCTTTCTCACATGGTATCAGAGCTTTGGTGAGATAATTATCGTTGTGCGTCATTCCAACGACATCCGGGAAGAAATAACTCGGTCACCGTGCAATTTTCCGGTGACCTAAGTGACTAATTACGTCAAAGTCACTAATTATCAGTGTTGTGCAAAAAACCAACACCACCACAAGACTCGGAATAGAATTCCGACCAAACCCCATAAATTTCTCCGGCAGACTCCCCGTCACGCGCCGCCACGCGCCGCCACAGCTGTCGGCGCGTCAGACCACGCGCCGGCGCGTGGGGCTGTTTCCGGCCAGTTTTTGGCTTCGCTCCAGAAGGACAGTTTGGTCGGCCTTAATTTCCGACCCTACCCATCCTTGTTCCGTTCGATTCCGACAACTTTCAGTTTTTCCGGCGACTTTTCCGGCAGCTACAGAGGCTTTCCGGCCAGAATTTCAAAAAGTTTCTTCAGGACAGTATCATCGCCCTCAAATTCCGAGCCTACTCATGTTTTTACTTTTCAATTCCGACAACTTTGAAGTTTTTCCGGCATCTACAGTGATTTTCCGGCAAAAAAAAAAAAAAAAACAGTTTTCCTTCATCTGTTTCAGCAAATTTTCAACGATGTCTTTGGGAATCAATGCTTTCGGGTCTAGAAACCTGGGATCGATGTTAAACTACATATGTAACAAGCTCGGTACATATGATTTATATGCACCAGCTTGAGGGGGAGTGTTAGATATGTAAATATAGTAGAACTCTAGTTATAGTAGAACTCTAGGTTATTAGTATTATATATAGGGCTCATTGTATTATGTTTAATCTCAGTTATATTCTTCTCCCGTGCTTTCTCACAATAGTCATTGGGATGCAGTTGTTCGCATTCTTCGGTATATAAAATCAACTCCAGGTAAAGGTTTATTGTTTGAGGATGAAGGCCATGAGCAGATCGTTGGATATTCCAATGCTGATTGGGCAGGATTGCCTTCTGACAGACGTTCTACTTCTGGATATTGTGTCTTAGTAGGAGGAAATTTGGTATCTTGGAAAAGCAAAAAACAGAATGCGATTGCTCGATCTAGTGCAGAAGCAGAATATCGAGCAATGGCTATGGCGACATGTGAGCTAGCTGGATCAAACAGTTGCTCAAAGAGCTGAAATTTGGTGATGTTAGTCAGATAGGACTCTTGTGTGATAATCAAGATGCTCTTCATATTGCGTCAAATCCAGTGTTTCATGAGAGAACTAAGCACATTGAGATTGAATGTCACTTTGTCAGATAAAAGATACTCTCGGGAGATATTGCTACAAAGTTTGTAAAGTCAAATGATCAGCTTGCAGACATTTTCACCAAGTCCCTCACTGGCCCTCGTATTAACTACATATGTAACAAGCTCGGTACATATGATTTATATGCACTAACTTGGGGGAGTGTTAGAATATGTAAATAGTAGTAAAATAACCCTAATCCAATGTGTATTAGGAGTAGGATAGGTTATGTGTATATATATAGGGCTCATTGTATCATGATTAATATAAATATATATTTTTCTCCCGTGCTTTCTCACACACACCTCGTAGTGATAATGCCCTAGAGTATTTGTTTTCCCCATTTCAGCAGTTTATGAAGTCTCAAGGGATTATTCATCAAACATCTTGTCCTACACAACGCACAAAATAGGATAACTGAAAGAAAGAATAGACATCTTATTGAAACTGCTCGTACCCTATTCATACAATTTCATGTTCCGTTGCGTTTTGGGGGGGAGGGGGTGCAGTTCTTACATCTTGCTATCTTATTAATCGTATGCCATTTTCAGTTATCCAGAATCAAGTTCCATTTGTTGTCCTGTTTCCCCACTTACCTTTGTTCTCTCTTCCCCCTCGTGTCTTTGGAAGCACATGTTTTATTCATAACCTTACTCCAGGAAAACATACGTTAGCTCCTCGTGCTCTTAAGTGCGTATTTCTAGGTTACTCGAGAACGCAAAAGGGGTATCGATATTGTTCTCCTGACCTCTAGCAATACATTATGTCTGCTGATATTACGTTCTTTGAAACGTAATCATACTTCGCAGGTCCGGGTAATCACTTAGATATTTCTGAGATGTTACCAGTTTCATCTTTTGGAGATTTAGTCACTATCTCCCATTCATCATCCTCTACAACACTAGCTCCACCATTTACAGCTTCAGTTGCAGCTCCACCAACTATAGCTCCAGTTTCACCACTTATAGCTCCAGTTCCACCAGCTAGTCCAGTTTCACCACCTACAGCTCCAATTCCACCACCTAATCCAGTTCAACCTTGTGCAGCTCCACCACTCTTGACTTATCATCGTCATCCACGTCTGGCATCAAGCCTAGGTGATTCACGTCCTGCATTAGATTTTGCACCTACTGCGGACTTGTCTCCTCTTAGTCAACCAATTGCACTCCGCAAAGGTATACGATCCACACTTAATCATAATCTCCGTTATATTGGTTTAAGTTATCATTGTTTGTCATCACCTCATTATGCTTTTATATCATCTTTGTCTACTGTTTCTATCCTATTGTCTACAGGTGAGGCACTATCTCATCCAGGATGGCGACAAGCTATGATTTTGCGAGATGTCTGCTTTACATGCGAGTGGTACTTGGGAGCTTGTTCCTCTTCCTTCAGGTAAGTCTACTGTTAGTTGTCGTTGGGTTTATGCAATCAAAGTCGGCCTGGATGGCCAGGTTGATCGGCTTAAGGCTCGTCTTGTTGCAGAAGGATACGCTCAAATTTTGGACTTGATTATAGTGGCATTTCCTCTCCCGTAGCTAAAGTAGTATTTGTTCGTCTCTTTTTGTCCATGGATGTTGTACGTCATTGGCCTCTTTATCAGTTAGACATTAAGAATGTTTTTATCCACGGTGATCTTGAGGAAGAAGTTTATATGGAGCAACACCTGATTTTGTTGCTCAGGGGGAGTCTAGTGGTCTTGTATGCCGATTGCACAGGTCACTATATGGTTTGAAAGAGTCCCCTCGAGCTTGGTTTGGTAAGATCGGCACAGTTAATCAGGAGTTCGGCATGACTCGTAGTTAAGCTGATCACTTTGTGTTTTTATCGGCATCTGGCTCCTAATATGTTATTTTTTTGGTGGTTTATATTGATGATATTATTACTACTGGCAATGATCACTTTCAGCACTTCCGAACTAAGGATTTGGGTAGATTGAAGTATTTTCTAGGTATTGAGGTCGCTTAGTCTAGCTCAGTATTGTCATTTCACAGCGAAAATATGCCTTAGACATTCTTGAAGAGACTGGAATGATGGGCTGCAAACCTGTTGACACTTCTATGGATCTGATTGTTAAGCTCTTGCTTGGACAGGGGGAGCCTCTTCGAGATCCTACGAGATATAAGAGGTTGGTTGGCAAACTGAATTGCCTCACAGTGACTAGACCTGACATTTCTTTTCCGATGTGTGTTGTAAGTCAGTTTATGGATTCTCCCTGTGATAATCACTGGGATGCAGTTATTCACATTCTTCAGTATATACAGTCAGCTCCAGGCAAAGGGTTACTATTAGAGGATCGAGGCCACAAGCAGATTGTCAGGTACACATATGCTGATCGGGCAGGATCACCTTCTAATAAACGTTCTGTGTTTGAATATTGTGTTCTAGTAGGAGGTAATTTGATCTCTTGGAAGAGCAAGAAACAAAATGTAGTTGATCGATCTAGCGCGGGAGCCGAATATCAAGTCATGGCTATTGCAACATATGAGCTAGTTTAGGTCAAGCAGTTGCTCAAGGAGTTGAAGTTCGGAGAAATCATCAAGATGGAACTGGTGTGTGATAATTAAGTTCCTCTTCATATTTTGTCAAATTCGGTGTCCCATAAGAGGACTAAACACATTGAGATCGATTGTCACTTTGTCAGAGAAAAGATACTCTCAGGAGATATTGTTACAAAGTTTGTAAAATCGAATAATCAGCTAGCAAATGTTTTTACTAAGTCTTTTACTGGTTCTCGTATTAGTTACATCTGTAACAAGCTTGGTACATATGATTTATATGCACCGACTTGAGGGGGAGTGTTAAGTAGTTAGTCATGTATAGTGTCCAACATCAGGAAGTAGATACCTATTATTATGTAACTATTGTATATAAATACGCATTGTACAACACTTTAACTAATTAATAAGATATTCCTCCCGTGCATTCTCACAACATGTATATCAAGGTAAGAGCATAGAATTATGCCTATGTGAAGATGAATTATGCGCAATCCAACTTTGCTTAATAGACATAAAGAACATAACCATATAGATATGCTTCACTACAGACATAAAGATACTCCTCTCAAACGTCATTTGATATCTAATATGTAGTACAGCTACTTTGGAATGTATAAGAAAGAAGGAGAAAGTTGAGCAAAATCGTATAGATGTATGAAAGATTTATCCATACAGCTATAAAGCATGCATACTATAATGTATGAGATAGGTGTTCTTACTCTGATAAACAAGTGTTCAAAATGGAGCTAAGCTTCTTCCCAAAGCCACACACAGGATGAGATTGCACTGCCTCTTTTAAATGACACCATCCCTATAACAAAAGATTAATCATTACCTATAACTAAATGCCGGTGTTCAAAATTGGTCAATAAAAAAGAAAAACGAGAATTCACTAAAAAAATTAATAAAATGCAAATACCTCATTTGCAGTGAAAGAATCATATTTTTCATGGGCAATTTCTTCACAACGTACGGTAGCTACCATAACCTGCACTTAAGAGTACAACAAGCACATCAATGAGGATATAGATGATAAACTGAAACTTCACTAGAGCAGATTCCGGGGACGTAACCTTATGGGCAGGGAGGTCAAGGTCCCTGTTCTCCTTTATAACCTCCCACATATGCTGTGCACTAAACGAAAAACCAGAAGCAGGAACAACTCCCCGCCTATCTCCAGCAAGACCCCCAGGTGCAATAGAATGAAAGAATCGTTGTCTTAGACTAGCCACCTTTACAAGGATAACAAGCATAAACATAATCTAAACCCAAAGCTCACTAAACAAAAGAGTTGATTATTTGAGTATGTCGGAAAATACTATACGTCAAAGTAAACAGATTTAAAATAATAAGAGAGAGAGAGAGAGAATAAAAAGATCAACGAAGTTCCAGTAATTGATTTGTCTCTACCTGCTCTTTAAATTGCTCTTCCTTCTCTTCATAACTAGAAAGTGCAACAACCTCAACCTGGACGCATATCGATCAATATCATTACATGCATATGTTAGAGAAAACCAGCTAATAAGAAGGCTACATAGATCTTAACTTAAGAGATTTACATTAAAAAATTCACTTAAAGGTGTTTCCTCATGCGCTTGCGGCTTTGGGACGGAATCCCATATCTACAGTCAAAGAGGATCGAATAAGAACCAAATAATTGAGTCTACAATAATATGTATATTATGAAGAAACATGCACATGGTACCTTCTGAATATCTTCCCTTAGAACAGGCTCCAAATTTTCAAGCGGAGTCTATCAAATATTATGGGAAAATTCAAAAGGTTAGGCAATCTTCTCAACAAGATCTGCAGATATAATCAATGTCGTAATATCTTCAACTAGGGAAACCACACAAGAGAGAAGAAGGAACCTACCCTTGTTTTATCGCGTATAACAAATATCAATGTCGTTTTTCGTGGACTAAATAACCGCATCATAACCTGTTAAGATTAATCAGTTTAAAAATAATACCAAATATTCAGACAAGACACCACTTTGTATTGTACCTGAAAAACAGTCTTCAGAAGAGGCTTATTAGCAGCTTGCTCACGGCCAATATCATGACACCACCTGTATTTGAAACTTTTAAACAACTTGTCCATTTTGATTCTTTTTAAGGTATCAGTTTAGCTTAGGTACATGTAATTCACACACTAAAAGGGAACTTACATATTGATTAGCACTATATCAGAAACAGCAAGCGCAAATAGTGCACTTTGCTTCTCAAATGTAGTGTCATCCTAAACAAAACATCAAAAGTGAATGAGGCAGGGAGCATTCAATGAACATTGGTAGCAGGAAACTTGGTGGTACAAATCAATCAGTGAAATTTGACAATTACCAATATAATACAGCTAACAATGGATCCAAAGACAGGTTTGAACAAAGATATGAGTACATTGACAGAGAGATCAGGAAAGGTAGAAAGCGAAGTATCTCATAGACAAGCAAATCATGAAATTTGTTCCAAAGTTATCTAAGTGAAGCATAGCAGAAGGCGGAAAAAAGGAATTAAGAAAACTATGAAGACTGTCGATACTAAATTAGATTAGATCACTTTATACAAAAAGTTGTAGGATGTAAGTAAATTATAAAAGCAATAAAACAAGTTGTTTATGGGAGAAACATGTTACACCTAACACTTTGGGAGAAACACATAAGTTGCTTATGTATAAACAGTCACAGGAACTAACATTCAAACCAAGCAATGGGCAAAAATGAGTATGGGAAAGTAAATCATCATCTAGAAAGTCATTTCAACAAACCTCTCCGCGCTCTCTCCCATCGGTACCCTCCAAATCCATAACAAGGGTGCACGGCTCAATCCCGACGCATCGAGCCATCCATATACCTTTTGTAGTTTGTGACCTGAAAAGAATATCAATAACGCTCGCTTTTATTAGGATACGCAGAATTACTATGATAAGCTAAAACACTAATCCATACCTTCCTTTATAAGCATCCATCTCTCTAAAGTTAGTACCAAATAGATGATTTAACAGAGTACTTTTCCCTGGCATAATTTCAGTTGTAGTTTGTCAGGAAATGGCAAGCAGAATATAGCATCTAGTAAGAGTTAACTAAGACGATATACAGGGCTCAAGTGAAGCAGTAAGTGAATCCTCATTTAAGCATACAAAACAACAAAATAAATTTCCGTTAATAGATTACAAACTGGAAAATGGATGATAGCAAATTGAATTTATCTAGAAAGAATTATTACCGCTGCTTTGTGGGCCCATAATGGATACTATAGCATATGAAAGACCACAATCTGCCAGTTTAACTTCCTTTATGAAATTTTGAACTCCAGCAACATTGAAAACGCCATCCCCATCAATGAGGTGTGTGGAACAACATCCATCGCTTTTATCTGAAAGCATCGATGCGTTATAACGTCAGCAAGAGCCCAACATCTAAAGATGCCTTGGATTGAACCAGCATCCTTTGTTTGGAAACAAATCAAATCCACAGGGCATCATAATTCTTCATAGCAAGATAGAAAAGAGACCACATTTCATCCAAAAGCTGACGGACACGGAGTCAAGCTCTTAACTACGAAGGTACATCTATCCATAAATAGGAAAAACTATTATGTTGTTCTTTATCAGTCAAACAATGCACACACTGACCCCTCTCTGAGCTCCACCACATTCTTACCAGGAGAGAAGAAGTAAAGCAACCTAAGTAAAAACACGCAAGACTCACTAATACCTGCATAACTATAACCAGCAAGTAAAGGACCCCTTATTGGTTTACCACATGAAAATTATGTCCGGCATAGAACTCTACATTGTCACTACAACATTTAGTTCCCAACATACAAATCTACGTATCTAAGGCAACGTTTGGTTACCATTTCTTTTTTGTAGCGTAAGTACTACTCACATAAATTCTGGGAAAATCTATGTTGTGAGATAGAATGTGAAAGAATAAGAACAAATTTGTCCGTAATACCTAAAGAAGAGCAGCTAAAATAACAAAAAAAAATAACCTTAGAAGTATCTTATCAAAAAAAAATCCTTAAGAGAACGACATTTGTATTTGGATATAAAAATAAAAACTTTTTAAAAAAATAACAACATGACAATATTCTATATAGAAAAAGTTCTTAACAATTTTTATTTAAATTAGTTAAAGTAAAGCATGTACATGTTTACAAATTAATGCTAAAACTAATTCTTATGGTGTCGCAGCCCTGCATAACAATATTTGTATTATAATTAACAATTTAAGGCATAGCAATCCACATTTATCTTCCCTACGTAACTAGTTTGTGAACCAAACTACCCTCAAAGCATATGGTGATCATCTTTCCTTGTCCGAAAATAATAATAAAAAATAAAAAAAAGCACCAAGAACTAAACACTCCTTAAAGTAGTTTATCCAAAACATTCAAACAGCCGGATGAGAAAAGCATGCACAAGTGCACAACAAAGAATGCATTTACATTAACTAAATCATCAAAATTAAGGTATTTCAGAATTGCGGCCCCTGTCTTAGGCAAATTTCACAAAAGAAAATCGACAATTTCACATAATTAATCGACCAAAATACCAAGCAATAAATAAAAATTTAATCTTTATAGTTACAACACATAGGCCAGAAAAGAAAAAAAATAAGAAGAGCTAACCCATGGGGAGAAAATGACAATAGCAACAACAACAACAACAACAACAACAACAACTACCCAGTATATTCCCACCAGGTGGGGTCTGGGGAGGGTAATATGTAGACGAGCCTTACCCCTACCCGAAAGGGCAGGGAGGCTGTTTCCAATCGACCCTCGGCTCATAGGGAAAATGACAATAGCACAAGAACAATTAACTAGCATTGAATTGCATATACAGAGCAATGACAAGATCGAATTAATGGCATTGATATTAAAAGCAGAGAATTAAAATGGAGGGTTTCAGAAAACAAATTGTGAATATTTGCAAGAATTAACGGGCAATAGAAACGGATCAGAACATAAAGAATAAAATAAAAAAGTTGAAGGCATACCCATCAATGAAAACTCAAAGCTTGATCAACGCTTGTGGATTGGAATGTACAATTATATGATCGAAGCCAGTGTTGCTGTGCGGTTTCTATATTTATGCAATATTTACATTAAATTAGTTATTTTAAATTTTAGCATTCACAATTTCCATGTAACCAAACAGGTGAAAAACTGGGGGAATATCTTATGAATAGGACGTGCATGGATCGGATCCCATGTCGTTTTATGAAAATCTCCTCCTTTTCCATCGGATGTTCCTAAGGGACACGCCAAATGTTCAAAATTAGTTAAAGAAATGTACTTCATGTACGGAGAATTTTTGTCAACGTGCCTAATTATGTTAAACTATTGTAAGTTTGATTATTAATCGGATACGTACGGAGTAACTTTCACCAATTCAAATATCAGGTACTATCGTCAATGAAAGTTATGAAATACTTCTTTCCACCGTGAGATGGTATTGACTTCATGTCACAAATATATGTGTGAATTAAGTCAAAAAGATTTGAATTCCTTTCAACTGACTTATAAGGATGTTTAACATACTTCGATTCCACACATACTTGACATTTTGATTTGTCACATTCAAATTTAGGCAATACTTTCAAATCAATTATTTTCCGCAAGGTTTTATAATTAACATGACCCAAACGTATATGTCATAATTCATTTGACTCAAGTAAGTAAGACGAAGCTAAAACTTTATTATTATTTTCCACAACCATTACATTCAACTTGAAAAGGCTCTCGGCAAGGTAACCTTCTCCTGCAAACATTTTATTCTTACTTATTACAACCTAATCGGAAACAAAAACACACTTAAATCTATTCTTAACAAGAAGTCCAGTAGAGACTAAAATTTTTCTAATTTGGAGAAAATGAAGGACATTGTTCAAAGTCACCACTTTGCCGGAAGTCATTTTGAGAAAAATCTTCCCACATCCTTTAATCTTGGCCTTTGTAGCATTTTTCATGGAAATTTTCTTGTCGAATCCAACAGGAGCATAAGTAACAAAAGATTCCTTGACAGCACAAACATGGCGAGTGGCTCCAGAATCAATCCACCACTTTTTAGGACTGCCCACCAAGTTGCATTCGGAAAGCATGGTGCATAAGTCATCGACATCATCATGCTTTTCTATCATGTTTGCTTGACCCTTATTCTTGTCTTTCTTCGGAGCATGACACTCCGTAGATTTTCCGATTTTTTCACAGTTGTAGCAGTTTCCATTGAACCTCTTCTTACTTTGGTTGTATTTTGGACCAGAAGCCTTCTTCCTTTTCTTGTTATCTTCAACAGTATTTGCTCTCATTATTGTTGAACTTCCACGGTCTCTTTTTTCAGCAACTTTGTTGTCCTCTTTAATTCTCAATCTAACAATGAGATCTTCAAGGGACATCTCTTTGTGTTTGTGTTTCAAGTAGTTTTTGAAGTCCTTCCACAAAGGAGGCAACTTCTCAATCATTGCTGCTACTTGGAATGCTTCATTAATATCAATACCTTCAATGAAATTTCCGTTAGTAAGAATACTAAGATTACTACTTTCAACATCAATATTAGTTTGATTCACACCTTCAACAGGGATATCATGAATAATCACTTGCAGTTTTTGGATTTGGGTAATAACAGATTTGCTATCTGCCATTTTATAGTCCAAAAATTTTACAGCCACAAACTTTTTCAACCCGGCATCTTCAGTTTTGTATTTCTTTTCAAGAGCATTCCATAGTTCTTTTGACGTTTTTCACGCCACTATAGACATTATACAACGCATCCTCTAACCCGCTAAGAATGTAATTTTTGCACAAGAAATCCGAATGCTTCCACACCTCAGTCACGAGAAAACGTTCATTATCAGGAGTTTCATCGGCCAGCACAGGAACATCTTCCTTGTTGAACTTCTGAAGACTTAAGGTAGTCAAATAGAATAACGTCTTTTGCTGCCAACGCTTGAAATCAATCCCGGAAAATTTTCCGAGTTTCTCTGTCGGTGCTAATGCTGCCGGTTTCGGCTTGTTGAAGCATTGACAGTCACCATAGGAACAACTTAGTTCTCATTTTCATTAGTCATTTCTGTAAAAGAATGACACCAATATTAAAATCACGTAGATTTTAATAGAGTACAGAACCACAAAGGTTTTACTCTCCAGAAATAATAATACAAATACAAAAATATAAATTAAATTCCTTAAACTTGTTATCAAACTCTATTTGTAAAACAATTCTGGAAATATAAATTAATATAAACAGAAATTATGATAAACAAAAATGGCATAAACAGAAATAATCATAAACAATTCGAGCCCGCTGAATTCACAGTGTCTTCTTATGGAATTTAACCCCCTTCTAGCACCCAATGTTATGGATTATTTCCTCCCAGAATAGAATGAATTACACATTGTTGTAGTGGTACTCCAAACGCCAGAGTTTCAGCGAACACAAAGACCAGTGGCAAATCACACTTACTTTTTATTTTGTTTTATGCTAAAAGTATGCAGAAGAAGGAGAAGAAACTCAGAAATTTGTAGTGAAATTCTGAGCAGAATAGTATTGTATTTATAGCTAAAATTTAAACTGGAATCTGAAGAGGTGCAACTCTAGAAAATGGCTGTTTTTGCAAAACTGCCACAACATAAATGTCATTACATAAATGGCTATTTACTCAACAATAAAGAGGAAAAATTGATGGGTAGTTAATTTTCTATTACAATAACAGAAAAAAATAATTGGATTTAATATTAATATTTAATATATATAATAACATATGTCTGTTAATATTTTACTATTAACAAATAAATTTGGTCCAAAAAAGTTAACCAATCAATCGATAATTTGGGCTGGAATCTGAAGAGGTACAACTATTCAGAATGGTTGTTTCTGCAAAACTGCCACAACATAAATGTCATTACATAAATGGCTATTTACTCAATAATAAAGAGGGAAAATAAAGAGAGAAAATTGATGGGTAATTAATTTTTCCTTAAAAAATAGAAAAACATATTGGATTTAATATTACTATTTATGCCGAAGCCGAAGCCGAGCGACGACGACGCGAGGCTTGCTTTCTTCCCAATTCTTTAAGAGCTAGAAGAAGAGCAATTGCTTATAAACTCATAAAAAATCTTTTCTTCTTCCAATATGGGACAATGTCCATATGCCAAGAGGGAACTTGAAATTTCACTCAAAATTTTTATTTCCCTCTATTTTTCATTCACCATTTTTTAAGTATTTAATATATTAATTAAATACCTTAAAATACAATTTATAAGTGTAATTTTTTCTCATATTCATTGTATTTTATATTTTTTACTTTATTTTAATATAACTTATAATAGTTATACAAAATACCAAAAAAAATTACACTAACCTGGCCCAGCCCGACCCCTTGTATCCGTAACCCTTACGGTTCAATTTTTACTCGGATGAACCTGAACCCATTAAATCCGATAAGCCCCAACTATTAACCGGTCCGGACTATAACTCGTACAGTTACTAAATTTCCCTATCCAGCCCGGTTCGGCCCATCCATTAGACACTCATAGTCATATACCACCAACAACAAACAAAAAAAAATCCAGAGATTTAGGAAAGTTAATGTGTACACAAACATTACCCTTATCTTGTGAATATGGAGAGGTTATTTCTGCTAGACCTTCGGCTTAAGAAATTATGAAATAAGGCAACAAACAATTGCAACAACAAGATAACAAGGTGACAGAAGCGAATGCACAACAACTACTAATAGTGAATTAGGAATAAGAAAATACAACAATAGTATCGGTGCTACTGGCAAGCCTAGAAGAGACTCGCGACTATCTATCAACCTTCAACTCTAACACTCAACCTCCAAACCTTTTTATCAAGGATCATATTCTCGATAGGCTTAACAATGACATGTCCTGCCTAATCACCTCACTTCAATACTTCTTTAGCCTACGCCTGCCCTTCTTCATACCAGCTATGGTCAACCTCTCAGGCTTTCTAGCCGAGATAGTTATGTCTCACATTTTTACATATCAAAATAATTACATGCTCGAACCATCTCAGCCTCGATTCTTGTGTCCTCCGCGGGGCCCTCCCAGCATATCCCTGGTATAACCCTTATACACCACAGTTCCTTATATACGTTTAATTAACTGTGGGAAAAAATGTTCAATTAACCAAAATATAAAGGAAACAAAAGTGACATCAAGAGCATGTTTGGAAAGCCGCCAAGGAATAGGATTTGGGTGTAATTATACAGTTTGGCATGTTTGTTTGGCCAAGTAATTACTTGGTCAGCATGAAATTTGGTGTAATTGGAGGGGTGTAATTACACTCTCCAATTTTCAAGGGGGAGGCGGTGAGAATTGGTGGTAATTACACCGTGTAATTACAAGGTTATTTTTTATTTTCTTTCCTTTTTATTTTAATTTATTTTCTTTATAACTTTTTATTTCTATTATTTTAATTTTTTAAATTGTATTTTTACATTTACATTTCTTTTAAAATTTTAAAATATATTTTTTCTTTGTACATTATTTATCTTTATTTCTCTTCCTTTATTTCTTGTTATTTCATGTAATTGGTGGTTATTGATAAGAATGGACATTGGGCCTAACTCAACCCCAAAAGCTAGCTTATGAGATGAGGATTGCCCAAGCCATATAAGGAGACCAAGGACCTCAAATCCCTCCGATGTCGGACAACTCAATACCCCCCTCACGCCCAGATCTCTGGAGCGTGGACAACATAACATCGGACAACTCAATACCCCCCTCACGCCCAGATCTCTGGAGCGTGGACAACATAAATGGGGCTCAACATCGGTAACAATAATTGGGATGAGCCTGGCTCTGATACCATGATAAGAATGGACATTGGGTCTAACTCAACCCCTAAAGCTAGTTTATGAGGTGAGGATTGCCCAAACCATATAAGGAGACCAAGGACCTCAAATCCCTCCGATGTGGGACAACTCAACAGTTATAAACTTATTATGTTTTCTAATCTAAAATTATAGTGGAACTTACTATTATTATGTTGGAATTTGACATATGCTAAATAATATTTTTTTGAATTTTGAAATTGTGTTAATTCATGGTTCCAATTTACTTGTTTTAGTTGTATTGGCTCACGTCGCATGTTGTTCATTTTTTAGTTAGAATTGTTAGATCAATTTTATCAAACATTTGAATAATGTTATCACGTTATATTTACAAATATTAATTTATTTTATCAAATATGAATTCCATGATGTTCTTACAAAATAAAGTATATTTTTAATTTTTGTACGTATCTAAACTAATATTATTAATTTAAAATATATATAAAAATTATTTTTACAATATTAGTTATAATTATATAATTACTTATTAATGTATATTCACAAAAAATATATATCTTAAATACTAAATATAATATTATTTATACTTATAAATCACCACCGATAACGCCATGAACTCAAAACAAAAGAACGGGGAAGATAGAGAGTATGTTCGGGAGAAAGAACCAGGCTCTGATACCATGTAAACATGGTGAATCGGAGTTGAATCAAGTATGGAAAGAGGTAAAATAGAGAGAGAAAATAGAGAGAAATGAGAGAAACCCTTCTCTGTGTCTTGAAGAATGAACCGACTGAAAAATATCTAAAATACTCTGACCCTATATCAAACGTGGGTCAGGGTTACATTTCGGATTGGGCCAATTCTAACCCGAATAGGAACAGGCCCAAACTAAATACACAATATAGCCTAAAGTCTGTTATATATACAATATACAACAATATACAATAAAGATACACTGAATATACAACAGTTATGAATATTTGTGTTTGGGCTTGGAGGCCAGGTAATTCTTTAGCTCAACAATAATTATTAGACTGTATAATTACTATCCTAATAATAATTATACCAATTTCAATTACTGGATGACTTTATAAACACACTCAAAAGATGTGTAGTTATCAAAAAGGAGGAACCTTGGGAATTTGTATAAAAGCTTCGACCTGACTAATAAAAGTGAAGCATGGAATTTCAGATGGATCGACGAAGATCATGCCAGCTTACAACCACCTTCTTCTTCTTCTTCTTCCTCATATCGTCTACTCATTCGTTCTATCTTCCCGGGGTTGCTCCTCGTGATTTTCAATCGGTAACCATTTTCGCTTTTCTTTTTTCTATTAATGTGGTATGCATGCTAAAAAGAATAGTATTGGGACCAGATAATAATTCCCATAATCAATTTTTGAATAAATTTGATATATTTCGATTTTGTGTTTCCGCTAATATCTACCCATACATTCATAATCGTTTCTAGGTGGCCAGTAATTTTTATCCATAATCATTTCTTGAATAATTCGGAAGGGATCCTTGGAGCAGCGGTCAATTTGTATACCGTGTGACCTATTGGTTACGAGTAATCAGCCACACTACCTACATCACACCTCCTTGGGCTGCGTGAATACGCATGCTTTGTGCACCGGGCTGCCCTTTTATTTCTTGAATGTCTGATTCTGGGTGTCCACCAATTTCTACCATGTTCAATTTTCTGAATTATTTAGAGATTTTTTAGTTTTGGGTGTTCAGTAATTTCTACCCATATTCATTTCTTGAATAATTTAGATATTTACTATTTTGGGAGTATAAATTTCAAAAATTTATAACTTTTTTTGTGTTCTTGTGAATCATAGTGGTTTGGATCTATTGATTTTCATCTACTGCTGAAGCTCTTATATTACCATGTTTTTTAATAAGGGGTTACCAGCAAAAATATTTGGCTTGTAAAATGATCGTGAATATAATGACTAATGAACACATGCGGATCCACAATTTAAGCTTTATGAGACTTTTAAGGTTCTTAGCATTGAACTATTGTACTTTTATAGTTAGGGGTTCATATCTACTATATTTTAGTGGATTTTTTACACATACGATTATGCTCCGAGTCAAAAGTACTAGGTTCAGATGAACCTGAACCTACTACTGCTATGTTGCATCCGCCCCCCTGCTAATGAAATGGCCTGTAGAGAGTGGAATGATTTCATATGACGGCGTAGTTGATTGGCTGATTGATTTATAAAATGGACGTGATAATTGATCTCCTCTATTGCTAGACAAATCTTGGGAAAATAAGTCACATATGTATTAATTCTGCTGAAGTTGATTATTTGCTGGATAGGCGTATCGTTTGGTAGGAGGCATTAGAAAAAAAAATGCAAGCATTAGTTCTATGCATTACTAATACTTTGTTTGGTACATCTTTTCAATATGTGTATAACTAATACATGTATTAGTTATACATCATACTTTGCATTATCCTATGCATACGTAGTGAATAGAAAATCATGTCATTAGTAATACCAAGGCTCTTAATGCATGCATTAGTATGGTTAAAGACACAATTGTCCTTAAAGTCTCTTAAAGCTAGAGAATATAGAGTACATTTTTGTAAACAACTATTTTTCTTAAAAATTATGCAATGCATTATTATTTTAATACACCACACCAAACAATAGATAAAAAGTAATATCTCCATAGCTAATGCTTGCATTACTAACACATGCATTACTAATCCATGCATTACTAATACACCTTATTCTACACTATTTTTATACACCCCACCAAACGACCTAGTGTCTTATCCTCTTATATGATATCATTTCAACCCTTTGTTACACAAGGCAGTTCCAGGATTCAGGTCACTGTGTTGCACCTGCTACACACATACACAACAACAACAATAACAACCCAGTATAATTCCACTTAGTGAGGTCTGGAGAGAGTAGTGTGTACGCAGACCTTACCCCTACCCTTGGTTGAGAGGCTGTTTCCAAATAGACCCCCGGCATCCTTCCCTCCAAGAACTTCCCACCTTGCTCTTGGGGAGACTCGAACTCACAACCTCTCGGTTGGAAGTGGGGGTTACTTACCATCTGAGCAACTTCTCTTGTCTACACACACACACACATATATATATATATAAATTTCTTTAAATGTTTTAGTATCTATATGTAGACCAAGTTTGAGACAGTGAATGCATGTGCACCTAGTACCTAATTTTGATTGCTGGATCGTCTTCTGCCTCTTTAGGAGTTCTCTTTGGGGCCTTTGTGGTTTTTGTGTTGGTCTGCTTGAATGAATGCCTTTGGCAGAATACATTTTATTCATGCTTTGGTCTTCTTGAATGATTGCCTTTGGCAAAATACATTTAATTCATAGCAAATGTGATAAGATTGAAAAACAGTGACTAATTCAGTGTGAACTCAATGTAGAATGCTGTATATTCTAAAGCTCTGAAGTATCCTTTCTCATACATTTGTCTATTGGTTTATGTCTTGAATATCCTGAGCAAGAAACATTGGGCATTGCAGTGATTTCATTTTCCCAGTTTCATCTGGTCATTTAAAACTTGGTACTTCATAAAGAATTTAACACTTTGTACTAGTTGCTCAGGTAGAAACATCAGAAAGAAGATCAATTGAAAGATACCATTTTGCTTGTTTGATTGTTGCTATCTGTGAATGTATAATTGTGTCTATAACAAGGTGTTCTTATCTATGTGCTTACAGGGTGATCCACTTAATGTCAAAGTAAACAAGCTGTCATCTACAAAGACGCAACTACCATATGACTATTACTACTTGAAGTATTGCAAACCTACTGAAATTTTGAATAGTGCGGAGAATTTGGGGGAGGTTCTTCGAGGGGACCGCATAGAGAATTCAGTTTATACTGTAAGGATATATGCTTTTTCCTTCTAGCTTGAAATTGGCAATAAAAAAATGTTTGTTCGTGTACTTACGAGTGAACAAGCTGAATTGTTTATATCTTGTGAATTAATACACAGTTCCAAATGAGACAAGAACAGCCATGCCAAGTGGTTTGTCGACAAAAACTTGATGCTGAATCTGCAAAGAACTTCAAGGAAAAGATTGATGATGAATACAGAATCAATATGTAAGATTAATCTAGTGTTGTTTTGTTCCAGTTCAGTCCCACCGCAGCATGATATCTTTGCTCATCTTTTTGCACCGCTAGAAAAATTAAACAAGGATTATTCAAATCATTATGCAGGATTTTGGATAACCTTCCTGTTGCTGTTCTTAGACAAAGGCGAGATGGAAGTCAGTCAACTACTTATGAGCATGGTTTCCGTGTTGGGTTCAAGGGAAATTATGCTGGGGTTAGTGCAGTCGCTGAATTGCTATAGAATGACGACTTATTCCTCGCTAAGTAATCTAACACTTAATGCATTTACTTTCTTCTGCCAGAGTAAAGAGGAGAAGTATTTTATCAACAACCATTTAAGCTTTCGAGTCATGTACCACAAGGACCCTGAAACTGATACTGCTCGTATTGTTGGGTTTGAAGTCACTCCAAATAGGTTTTAATGCTAACCTGTTCCTTTCTATTGTTTCATATTCTTTATTATTGGGGAGAGGAAGGTATAATTATCCCTAGCTGTTCTTTTCTCACTTGATTTTTTTTGACAGCATTAATCATGAGTATAAGGGTTGGAATGAGAAGAATCCTCAAGTGACGACATGCAACCAAAATACTAAAAATTTAATTCTAGGTGGTGTTGTGCCCCAAGAAGTAGATACAAATAAGGAGGTTGTATTCACCTATGATGTTTCCTTCAAGGTATTCTGTTACTGAACCGTTATCTGTCCTACTTCAGAAGTGATGCCGTATTTTATTGATTGTTGATTTCTTATCTGCTGCTATCTGTTTTCTGCAGGAGAGTAATATAAGGTGGGCTTCTCGTTGGGATACATACCTTCTCATGAATGATGATCAGATTCACTGGTTTTCCATCATAAACTCCCTTATGATTGTCCTCTTCCTTTCTGGTATGGTTGCAATGATCATGATGAGAACTTTGTACAGAGATATTACTAACTATAACCAACTGGAAACACAAGATGAAGCTCAGGAAGAAACTGGATGGAAACTTGTTCATGGAGATATTTTCCGCCCACCTATTAATTCTGGATTACTATGTGTTTATGTTGGGACTGGTGTCCAGATATTTGCAATGACACTAGTGACAATGATCTTTGCTCTGTTGGGTTTCTTGTCGCCTTCTAACCGTGGTGGACTTATGACTGCCATGGTTCTGCTCTGGGTCTTCATGGGTTTGTTTGCTGGCTATTCTTCTGCACGTCTTTACAAAACATTCAGGGGAACAGAGTGGAAGAGCATTACCTTGAGAACTGCTTTTATGTTCCCCGGTATACTTTTTGCTGTCTTCTTCGTGCTGAATGCTCTCATCTGGGGAGAGAAATCTTCCGGAGCAGTACCTTTTGGGACTATGTTTGCTCTTGTGTGCTTATGGTTTGGAATCTCAGTACCTTTGGTGTTTGTTGGCAGTTACCTCGGCAACAAGAAAGCGGCCCGTGAAGATCCAGTTAAGACAAACAAAATACCTAGACAAATACCGGAGCAGGCATGGTACATGAAACCAGCCTTTTCAATTCTTATCGGTGGCATTCTTCCATTTGGGGCTGTTTTCATTGAGCTGTTCTTTATTTTGACTTCCATATGGCTGAATCAGTTCTACTACATCTTTGGCTTCCTGTTTATAGTTTTTCTGATCTTGATAATCACATGTGCGGAGATAACTATCGTCCTCTGCTACTTCCAGTTGTGCAGTGAAGACTATTATTGGTGGTGGAGAGCTTATCTGACTGCTGGATCCTCTGCTTTGTACTTCTTTCCCTACTCTGTTTTCTATTTCTTCACCAAGTTGGAAATCACAAAGCTGGTTTCAGGCATCTTGTATTTCGGTTACATGTTGATTGCATCGTATGCCTTCTTTGTGTTAACCGGAACTATTGGTTTCTATGCTTGCTTCTGGTTTGTCCGGAAGATTTACTCCTCAGTGAAGATTGACTAATCAAGAGATAGCTCATAAGTTGTTGCAAGTAGTGAAAATGGTCTGGGGTTCTGATGATTTTAGGAAAGAAGGTCATGTGGATTGCATCATATGGCTTTGTGCTAACAGGAACAATTGGCTTCTATGCTTGCTTATGCTTTGTTCAGAAAATATATTCCTCGGTGAAGATTGACCGACTGTCTGACCAAGAGATAGCCATAAGTCCATACCTGTATAGAGGTCTGAATTCTGATGATTTTGATATATAGAAAAAAAGTAGCAGGTTTTCGTGTTGCATAGGGGTGAGGCTGAAGTCTGCTTGCCAACGACTGTTTTGTGTACGTTCACAGGCTTGACTTGTTTCTGTCATTTAAGTTTATTTTATTTGTTTTGTAGGTTACAATGTTGCAACATTAATTATAACTTTTTTAACAATACATATGGTAGAAATGTTACCAGAAATTTTGTTGTCTTGAAAACTTATGATGATGCATCTACAAATGTATGCAAGTCTGTCCTTTCAATTAGCAAATTGAAAACCATGAGAAACATTTATGCTATACTTCTGCATGTGATTAGCATAGCATTTCATATTAGTTGTCAAGAACAACACCTACAAGTGCTAAACAATGCAAGCACAGAATGCAAACCTCGGTATCTTGACAGACAACACATGCAGATGAAGAAGAATGAGAAAAAGGAGCTTGCTGTTACTGCAATATTGTTAAACTATTAATGTGCAAAGCAATGAATAATTGCTTTTCTTACATAGTTTATACAATGGAAGTTCACGGAAGCGAAATGCTTGCCAAGTCTAGCGCAAACAGAAGTGGTACATGGACTCATTACAGATCATCCCTATGTGCACTTGGAACAAACCTCAAATTCTTGTTTTACAGTAGCAGGGCCAACACCAACCTCAGTAACTAACATGTACAGAATCAGGTGAGCTTTGATCAAAGAGGTGTGTTGCTTAACTGTACAACTTCACCCCCAGCAAAGCCAAAAAATGGTAGGTGCCGATTTTTGGAAGTGTAGTAGCTTCTTCGAGAAATGTCGAGTGTTCAAACTAGTTCTATCGTGGTGTTTAAGAAAAATCACTGAAATCCACTAATACCATCATGGTGATCAACTGCAAATGGCTTCCACTGAGAGTTTCTTCAATACATTTCGACATGGATCACCTCCGAAATTCTCTGGTGTCACACTCACAGAGCAAGACTCTTGCCCAACACAATTCTGCAAAATAATAACAACAATAATTAAAGATGCAAGTAGGTTTCTCATGTTTATACAAAGTGAGAAACTCAATTTTAATTCCAATAATGAAGGTCAAGCTCATCAAACTATGATTCTTAAATACCTTTTCAAAAGCGTCATATGAGCGTCGGGCATGGCAACTTCCCTGCTGAAAGCTTCCACAAACTCCCTCTGGTGTTCCAAAGCTTGCAAATTTGATTGAAGAAATCTTCTGACGAGGTGCACACCGAAGATGGGCTTTAGGTCGGAGAGGTCTGTCAAATTTACCAGATGCTAGCCTCTGCCAATTCAACAACTGTGCTTGCCACTCATATATATCAGCACAAACACTTGCTATTTCTCTTTTGACTAAAGTGATTCCATAAGGATCTCCTCCCCATTCCTCAAATACAACTAACAAATTTCCAGTAGGATGTAGCCACGACCGGGGAACATGGTACCTGAATTTATGCTTCTCAGTAAACTAATTGGAGCTTCATGTTACATAAGAGGAAAATCCACCAAAGTTTTCCATGCTTACCATCTTTGTGAGCCCTCTCCGCAGTTACTTAGGCACTTTTTCTCGTCAAACCAGCCTGTATAGTTACAAGCAGTACAATTACCAGATGATTTATATCCAGGCCAATGGCGTCCGAGGCTCTGACCATTTATCCATACTTGACCTTTTCCCATGGTGTTCATATCTAAAGCCAAAGGCTCATTTCCAGCTGGAGCATTGAATGTAGTCTGCAAACCCAGCAAAGAGATTTAGTGGCTTTTACTCAGGTCTTTTGAAGGCAAAGAAATTTGAATTCTTGGTATGAGCTACAGTAAATGTAAGCACTGCACCATAAAGCTAACTCCTTTTGCTGATGCCCGTCACCTATGCTAATATAGTGAGCTTTAGAACAACCTAATATTCCTGACTTATAGAAGGACAAGTTTACTTTTATAACTAACCATGATAAAAAAGATATGAGTTATGCACCTTATACCAAGAGAGTGGCTGTTTCTGAGCTACTAAAGAGCCCTCAACCCACTCAACAGATGGGCTACCGTTGAGCGAATGAAGACTCAGGGCTTCTCCTTTTAGACCAACCTGGTCAAAGAAATGAACAGTCAGATAGACGGGCATTTAAGCAAACAACTCTTTTTTCAACAATCTAAAAAGACAAACCTTGTAGAACCATTTCTGCCATGTTAAATCTCTTGTCCCCTCGTTAAGACCACTAAGTGAAACCGGTCCAAGAACACCAGCATTCCATGTCTCAAAATGAGGGCCAACATTCTACATTCAAGCACATGTAGAAGCAAGCCAAATGATGAGCATATTCTGGAATTACTGAAGTATAAATCTCAAAATCAGTTTTACTCAAATACAGCACACAGAGCCATGCAGTTTCCATGAGGAGATAAACAGGCATATGTACGATATATGCACGTGGAATAGAGAAGAAGAGGGTGGGGAGAGAGGGTCAAACCGGAAGACCAACAGCAATGCTTAGCAGAGAAATCTTGTTTATGCCAGCTCTCAGATTAATACCATTGCTGAAAGTTAGTTTTGGGTTTTCTAAGCTTCCGTACACAGTTCCTGCAAAACGAATGGATGTACACAAATGATAAATAACAATGTGCAATTGACCTGGAAATCAGTTTCTCTTATTAAACCAAATTGTTTCCTCGATTGGGTCGTAAATTGCATACAAAAAAAAGCCCGAAATCTCTGATTAAAAAAAGCCTCGACTCGCAATTGTATGTAACAAAAAACATCACGGACCTGCTAATTGACCATTCACGAACACATGCAATGCATGGCCAGCAGAGAAGACTGTAAGCCAAGGCCAATTTCCGCTATTCAAAAATCCTTCCGTTGGATCAATCTCGACACTGCGGGTAAAGATATTCAATAATAAACATGTGAGCAATCTAAAGTAGTTCGAGTGAAATTAACTTCCTTCGTTTGTTTGTGACGCAATACCAGAAAAAGAGCACTTACTCAGTCATGTACCACAAATAATCAGATACATCTCTTGTGGTATTTATCTGCTCCAATAACCCAACAACTGTGTAAGTATTGTCTTCATGCAATGCTGCGTCTTCGTTATATGACTGCCAAGAGAATCCTCTATTGACTGGACTCATCTTCATCTGTGCACTTTGAGCACCAACCTTCACATTAAATTAAGTGTGAGACATTTTCATTGTTATGCACTAATAGCATAAGTAATTCAGGAGAAGTGCCTTTTTCTCACCCTCGCAGTATTATATACAGTGTTCTTGCAGTCGGGAAGAATGCTGATAGACCAGGGCGGCAAGTTATAATGCATGTTCCCAAATGCCACTTTAGCAAAAGAGTGCTGGTTGTAATTTGCAAGGAAGGCAGCGCAGGCCCCAGACTCCGACTTAAAAACACGGGCCTGTAAGAGAAAAACAAAAAGTTTGATTTCACTTCAAATATGGCAATGCTGACTGGTTTAAGAAGAATTTAAATGAATGCCACCTCTTGATAGTTTCCTAAGGGTGTTACAGTCGGATCAGCAGATACTAAAGCTGGCTCACAAAGCTTTATCGCTCTATGCAGGTCTTTCAAATGGCCCCATTTAGGTTGACGTAATAACCCTGGAGATCAAAGGGGGAAAAATCACTTTGGCTAAACAATGATTTCCACTTCAGCTGCTCTTTTTCTTATCTTTTACATCTTCGTCCTAATTCTAATCATGGATTTGATAGTAAAGAAACATCATAAGTAAGTTTTACTCAATAGCAGCGTGACAAACTGAACAACATAATATCATGTAAGTTTATCAACAGCAATAAACTAACCGAGAAACACAATATCATTTATGCTGATGAACAGGATTTCCAAGTAATTAATTTGATTGAATTGTTAATATCAGCTGGTTGAACTTAATAATAAGCAGTAGACATAGATGTCGGCAGCTTGCATCACCTACTATAACACATTCATTTGCCTTCTGAACTAGATTCATTTAAAATTAGTTATCACAGCGTTCGGAACAAATAGAATAACAATTTGTTTTTGTGTAAGGAAGTCGTACAACAGGTAAAATTGTTCCTCAATCCAAACAGAAGCACAGATCATTCGGTCAAGGAGTCACCCTTTTCTGCAGCTGTGCAACGAAAGAGCTGACCCTTGAGGGTGATGTGAAAAATTTAACAGACAGCAGTGTACTAACGAAGCTAGAGGCTAACACGAGAAAAAAGATAAACCAAAGAAAAAAATAGAAGAGTTGACCAAGTAAATTCTGCTTTTCCCTATTCAAATGGTTTATGGAACAAAACAGGAAGGTATATTGATCCTTAACCTTCTCCTTAAACTACGATATTCAATCCAAACATTGATTCTAAGAAAATACATACCAAATTCATCAAGAGGTGCATCATAGTCATAACTAGTGGCGATAAATGGGCCACCAGCAGTCCTTCCAAAGTTTGTTCCTCCATGATACTGACAAAAATAGGAAAAACAAAAAGTCAGAACAATGTATCCTCCTTGGATTCATATAAAAACACTTAAACTTATTAAAGTCAAATTCCAATGAATTACCATGTAGTAATTGACAAAGGAGCCTCCCGTTTGTATAAATCTTGCAACGGCAAATGCCATATCCTCTGCAGGACGGTAAGGAACTGGACCTCCAAATTCAGTAAACCTGCCAAGAATATCAAAACCGATATTATCCCCTCGTGAACTCTAGCGTAGATGTAAAATAAGATATTATACTATAGCTTATGAGAGATGCATGTGAAATTTACCAAGCTGTCCAGGCCTCAGTCCACATCTTGGGTTTATTAGCCTTATTTGGTGAGAAGTAGTCACAGTAGAAACCATTGCAAGTATTAATCTGCCCAGGGGAATATATACATTAACATAAAGTACCAAAGTAAATTTAATTTAAAAAAAAGAACAGACGACCTGTCAATACAAGCTTTTTTACTGGATGATTTAAGTATTAGTAAAGTTAGTTATGAAAGTTATCACAAATAGAGCAAGTACAGTATCCCTTTGTTTGTAAGTTTGATTCAAACGGGTAAAAGAATGTTCTTTTGCAGACCACTAAAAAGTAAACATAGTCACAAGTCGGTGACTACAAGAGTCAAAGGCAACTGAATATTTTTTTAAGAGACATGAAAACAGAAAGGAGTGGGAACATAAGCCACCACATGTGCAGGATTTAAAAGTATTCTATTTAATTAATGACTATACATGGTGACAACTGACAACTGACAATAATTGTTGCATAAGAACCCCACTAGAAATGGGAACATAGCAGGAAAGATGCCAAGAACAAGAAGAAAATATACAGACAATGAGAATAGAAAATCAATGAAATGCTATAGAATCCACTTACTATAGGATCAGGGACATCATCTTGCTTGCACATGATCCATGGGACACCTGTGCCAAGATCCACTGCCATTTTTGCCGCCCACTCTGAGTAAGCTTTACCAGGTTCACCTAATTCCCACTCCATAGGTCCATATTCATTTTCTATCTGTCATAATTTTTCAAAGACGGTTATCTTCACCCAATTACCTTTTAGTTTTAGCTGTAGGAAGAACATTGAAATTTGCAAGATTGAAAAGTTTTAACAACCTGAGATAGAATAATTGGACCACCCTGAGATTCATACAACCGTTCTGACTTCATCATATCAACAATCTTGGTAGTGAACTTTTGCATTGCAGCCTATGTTGTAGCATTTTAGATAAAAAGAGTAACACCCAAACTAGAAATCAATCACATCAAAGTAAGACTAGTAACAAAAATTGTTGCTATGAAGAATTTTTCATTTGGCAGCTCAATCTAACCTTGAAAGGCTCGTTGTCTGTTCTGAAACTGATACCTGGAACATACTTAAGCCAAACTGGAAAACCCCTGAAATTGGAACAGGTAATAATCAAGAACTTAAACTTTATGTCTATATGGGGTATCATTATTTTGGCAGATATGACCATAATTTTGAACATTACCCAAAATTCCATTCAGCACATGCATAAGGTCCAATCCTGAGATGGACATAAAGTCCTGCTTCTTGCACCACTTTAATAAACTTCACTAAATCATACCTCCCTTCAAAATAATACTGGAAAATAAAACATAAAAACAAGTTAAATAGCAGCAAATGATGAAAACAGTAAAAATTGAAAAAAGGAGTCTACTTTACCCACCTTCCCTTCTTCAGGCTCATGTCCATTCCAGAAAACATAAGTTTGTATCACATCCACTCCTCCTTCTTTTGCCTTCTGAATAAGATCTGGCCACATCTGTGTAATCCAAAAGCAAGGATAGAGATAATAACCTTTTAAAAGTCCGATTTTAAACAAAAACAACAACTATACCCCAGTCCTAAACAAATCTCAGTCGGCTATATGAATCTTCACTGCTTCATTTATACTCAACTAATGTCATCATCATACCAAAAGATTGTCTAAACACCCAATCTTTAAACAATAAAAAATAAAAGTTTAGTCAGAGAGTGAGAGAGCAACTAATTTAGACACTCATTTGCCCAAAAAGCCAATCTTGAATACAACAACAACAACAACAACAACAAGGCAGATAGGTCGTTTCCGATAGACTCTGGGCTCAAGGAACAGCGAAAATAAAGCAACAACAAATGTAATAGGGTAACAGAAGGGAACGACACAAAAATAAAATATGGAATATGAAATCAACATATTGGAGTAAAAAACAATGAGAAAGATAACATAAGCATATAAAATTCCAATCTTTAAACAATAAAAAAGTTGAGTTAGAAAGGGAGCAAGCAACTAATTTAGGCACCCGTTTGCCCAAAAAACAATCTTGAATATAACATGGAACATAAAATCAACATGTCAAGTAAATTGTTCACATGAATTAAACCTCAGGTGTGCTTCTTGGGTAATGAATGGAGCCAGAAATAAGGATTTTTCTTTGGCCATTTACAATAATAGCCTTATGGTCATATGACACTGAAGCAATTCCACAAGAAACCCATGAACTCAATAACACCAATAAAATCAGCAACACATTCCACATTGCAATCCAAGAACAATCCATGTTGGTCAGCATTGAGCATTCAGCACCCCTTATACCTCAAATTCTTGTGCCTTTTACAAGGCACTTAACTTTATTCCTTCTTTTTTAGTTGCACTTTATTCTATTCTAGCATTATATAGTGAGAGAAAATGTAATAGTACTATTAAATATAGTATTGGGAGAGTGGTGAAGAGAAACAGCTGTTTTTGTTTGTCTTTACATTTTTCTTTTTCCTTTTTGTGTTTCTAACATACTTTCCCTTCTAGTGCTGACTGCAGAGTAAGAGAGAGATTAAAGAAGAGAAAAATGCTGTCCAAATAAAGGAGCACTGTCGTAGTAGTAGCATAGTTCTGAGTGACAGTGTGAATGTGTGACCAAGTGTGGACATTTTTCTATTATTAAAAAAAATAAGGTTTCATAATTAAGATTTTTGTTTTTATTCTTATACTTACGTTGAATCTGGCTTTTATTGGAAGTTTGGAACTCTTTTGGTTTTATTCAAGACATACTACAACAACAACAACAACTACCCAGTATACTCCCACCAGGTGGGGTCTGGGGAGGGTAATATGTAGGCAGTCTTACCCCTACCCAAAAAGGCAGAGAGGCTGCTTCCATGCGACCCTCGGCGCATAGGACAGAATGAAAAGCTGCATTGGAAAACAAAGACAAAATTAGTAACCAAGGCAAGACAAAACAAAATAACAAAACAAAGCATAAGTAGTCCTGCAGAAATAACGTAAATGGTTATGTAAACCTAAGGAACATAAATACCGTCGCAACCAAGAGGGGACCTAGGCTAAAACACTAGACATCGATGGGTAACCTTACTATCCCACACCCAACCCCGGGTGAGGCGAACGAAGGACTCTAAGAGCCCCTATCCTGCAACCCTGATTCTAGACCTCCAGACTCCCCTATCGAGGGTCATGTCCTCGGTAACCTGCATTTTAGTCATGTCCTGCCTAATCACCTCTCCCCAATGCTTCTTAGGCCTCCCTCTACCCCGCCGACCACCAGCAATCTCCAGCCGCTCGCAGCTCCTCACCGGGGCATCGGGACCCCTCCTCCGTACATGCCCGAACCACCTCAGCCTCGCTTCCCGCATCTTCTCGTCCACTGGGGCCACCTCTACCTTCTGTCGAATAACTTCATTCCTAATCTTATCCAGCCTGGTGTGCCCACACATCCACCTAAGCATCCTCATCTCAGCAACCTTCATTCTCTGGACATGGGAGTTCTTCACGGGCCAGCACTCTGCCCCGTACAACATCGCAGGTCTAACCACGGCTCTGTAGAATTTCCCTTTGAGTTTGTGTGGGATTTTCTTGTCACACAGGACCCCAGAAGCAAGCCTCCACTTCGACCACCCTGCTCCTATCCGATGGGTGACGTCCCCGTCAATCTCTCCGTCCCCCTGAATCACAGACCCAAGATATCGGACACTGTCCCTCTTGGCGATGGCCTGAGAACCAAGCATCACATCCCTGCCCACCCCACTCGGCTCGTCACTGAACTTGCACTCCAGATATTCTGTCTTAGATCTGCTTATCTCGAAACCTTTAGACTCGAGGGTCTGTCTCCATACCTCTAACTTTTCACTAACACCGGCCCTCGTCTCGTATATGTCTAGTACATACTAGTATATGTCTTTTTGTCATTTTTACGCACTTTCTAAAAAATGATATCTAACGGTGTTAATAATTACTCCCTCCCATCTTGACCTTTTACTTGTCATATTTGGATTAGTATTAATTAATAAAATAACTTAATTAAATTTTTTTATTTATTCTTTTATTTTAATTCTTTTCTTATTACATTAATTTTTCTCCACATTTATTATAGTAAGAGTAAGGTAAAAAAAGTAATTAATTCTTCCTTGGTTTTTCAAAATGACATTATTTTGGATCTACTATTTTTGGTAATTGTTGCTAGGTGGTTCATGGTTCGGTTTGGATCGGGTTTTCCCTAAAAAGAAACCAACCCAAGTAAGTTAGTTTTTAAAATATTAGAATCAAACCAAACCAATTAAGTCGTTTTTTTCTCGATTCGGTTTATGTCGATCTTTTTTTTTAATTTTTCAGTTATTTATCGATTTTTTTTAATATAAGACATTCACTACAAAACATATATTTCGGAGACCACATTTTAATATAACATTATAAAATCAATTGCCCTTCGAGAAATCTATTATTTACCAAGATATATTGATGATAATTGAATCAAATAGTGATGAATAATTTAAGGACTCAATTTAAAATATATTATTTTTAACATGAAAATAGATTCTTACACTTAACAAAAGAAAACTACCAATCAAACTAGAATATAATGGTAAAGAACTTCATTAAAAGTGCAAACGATTAACATTTACTATAAAATTTTTGGAACTTTGTATAAAAGTATACATATATATAGATATAGTAATTTAAAATAGCTTCTCATGTATTCGGTTTGGTTCAATTTTTTTTTATTGAAACCAAAACCAAACCAAATTTGATCGGTTTTTTAATTTCAAAACCAAAACCAAACCAAACTAACAATATCGGTTTTTTTATTGGTTTGGTTTGATTTTCGATTTGGTTCGTTTTTTTGGATTTTTATGAACATCCCTAATCGTGACAATTAAAAAAGATAAGAGAGAGTATAAGATATTTGAATAAATAATTTTTTCCTTTCGATAACCATGTCATTTAGCTGACACTCTATTCGTTGAACTGTAAGGATAAATTTTAAAAAAGAACTATAAATGTCCTCATATGTTTTTGAAAATATTAAAAAAAATTTCAAAACAAATTCAATCTACTATAACAACTACAGTAATATTTAAGGTCAAAGGTAAAGTGTGTTACCGTAAAATATACCACAACAACAATAATAACTCAGTACAATTTCACTTAATGAGGTCCGGAGAAAGTAGTATATATACAGACTTTAACCCTACCTGAGGTAGAAAAGTTTTCAAATAGACCATCGACATCCTTCCCTTCAAGAACTTCTCACCTTACTTTGGGGGAGACTTGAACTCACAATCTCTTGGTTAGAAGTGGAGGTTGTTTCCATATATGTCTAATATATATATATATATATATATATATATATATATATATATATATATAATGAATTTGAATCAAAAGATGATTTTGAATTTATAAATAAAGTTTTTAAATTTGAATTAAAATAAAAAAGAAATTATATTTTTTTTGGTCAAGTTATCATATTTAATTTGGTTAATGATCATATGTAATCCTGCTATGAACTTTTATTATCTTTTCTGATTATTTAAATACTATTGCGCATGTGGTAAAAAAAATACTATTCCATATAACTATAAATGTATTTCACATTTGAAACCCTATAATTAAGTTCCTTAATACAATTTAGTTAGAATAAATCGAACTTTTAAAAAAATAAATGTAATGTATAGGATACACGTCTATATATATTGGAACATCAAAATAGAAATATTTTTGAAAGATAACAACATACCATATAAAAGATCGCAGTAAAAAAGTCATGCCGCAACCAAAGAATCGTTCATATTGTGTCAAACTTTGTGCTTTCGCATAATACGAGATATTATTTCACTTTTTCGCTATTTTTATTTTTCAACGACACCAATAAGAACGGTGCAAAAATAAAATTATCACTACGAGATTTGAGAAAATATTAGTCTTTTCATGTATTGTTTCGTAGTTGATATCTAACGATTATCAAGAAGGTTTAAATTTAAGGTTATTTACATATCATAGTCTCAACCTTTGATTGTTTTATCATAAATATGAGTTATTATTTTGCTTCACGACTAATTTTAGGATCCAATGACACCAGCGAAAATGGTATCAAAAAGAAAAATATAATTACACCTAGGAAATTTGAGAAATGGTTAATCTTTTTCATGTAGTTTTTCTTAATTAATATCCAATGAATATCTATATTTAATAAAGAAAGTTTAAGTTTTAAGATTATTTACATATAATTCAATTAACTCAAATATATTACATGGTTAGTGCTCGCACATCCGCGGTAATAATACTAGTTGAGGAAAATGGTGGCGTGCTGATAGTGATGGTGGTTGAACATGATAGTGGTTGAGTGTGGTGGAGGTCAGAGGCAGATCTATGATTTTAAGTTTATGGTTTCCTGTCGCAATTTCAAATACAATAATAACTGGGTTAACTAATAGATATTTAATAATTTTTTTAATAAAAATACAGGATCTACGCAAAAGTTACTGAATTCCCGGGAACCCGTATCATACACCCTAGATCCGCCCCTAGTGGAGGTGGTGAGTAGATAATAATGATAGGCGATAGCGGCAGTTAATAATGAATATGTGATAGCATCTTAATGAAATTAAGTCCCTGTTATAGATCTTAATCATACAAACCTATTCAGACCTATTAAGTGATTGTGAAGTAAAAAAAATATGATTAAGATGTGAATAATTAAGATTCAGACTTTAAAACCAAACGCACTTAATGTGCGAGATCTGAATGATTAAGATTCAGACCTCCATTAAGTGCAAACAAAAGAGGCCTTAATCACTTGTTCAAAGTATTTTTGAGAGCATGGTCGCCCAACCTTTCAAAATCACCTTATGTTGAGAAGTTCTTTTGTTTACCGTGAAAATGGTAATAACAATTATATCTGTAAATAGAACTTTAAAAATACATAATCTATTTTTATGCTAGATTTTAGAGCAGTGGATGCTAAGTATGTGAAGCTTAACCACGAAATACAAACTAAAACGGGGTAGTAAGCGAACCGAGGAGCTAGCCATCCGTGCCTCAGGCTAACCGACGAAAGGCCTTGAGGTCGATTCCTGGGCTCAAGTTCGAGCTATCGGGGGTAACCGAGAAGGGAATAACAGTTAAAATACAATTAAGGAGGCTCTTTATGGCCAATATCAAGAAATAATGAAGAACAAATATGAAAGCAATAAACGAAAGCGGTAACTTCGAGCGAGTAAGTTAGAGAGAAAAGAAAGAGGGAGATATATATATATATATATATATATATATATATATATATATATATATATATATATAGAGAGAGAGAGAGAGAGAGAGAGAGAGAGAGTTGTTATTGATCTTGTATAGAATAGTTGGGGCAACAACAACCCCTTACAAAGTGATGAAGACCCCCTTTATATAGGAGGGAAATTCCGTCATAGTACAAAATACATTGACTGTGAAGGCAGGGAGATGGGACGGCTAGACGTGACACCTTGATATATGTATCGGGTAGGTCGGCTTTGTCAGACTTAGCCGTATGCTTGTGGAGTACTCCATTTGACTCTAGCCTCAATCTGTATCTTCTTTAAGTCGGACCTCAACAAGCTCCAAGCTATGGAACTCAGTCACAGCTTCACATCCTTGGGGTCTTGAGGTGTTCTTTTGAAGTGACTCGATAGAAAAAAATTAGACCCTCTGATTTTTTTGTATACAGATAGTCTTCGTGTTTCTTAGAACGAAGCGATGGGAAATTATTTTGATACCCGGCTCTTCGAGCTTCTCGTGACGACATCATACTGATGAAGCAACATGTGGCACGAGTTTTTACGATAACTGGGACATCCCATGGACTTTGTCTTTTCGACATCATTCAATACACTATCGATTCCCGCTCTCCAAGGTGAAAGTACCGCCATCGATTCGATTTTTCAAGAATGTAGTAATTGCGTCTGCCAACAAGTCTTCAGAAGGCCTCGATTATCGTGTCATAATATCCTATAAATGGTGGCGTTCTGGCATTATTTTTCAATCCAAGTGTCTTCATTTGCTCATTGATCCCTTTCTCCTCGCCATCTTTCTCTATTATTGATCATCATGTTTGGGGTTCACGACCTTAGGGTTGTTTGGCGGCGTTCTGATAGGCATTGTTGTGGCCTTTTGCTTGAGCTACCCTTTGTTGAGTATGATTATGTTGTTCTGTCGTTGTTGTTGTTGTTGTTGTTACGTCTGTTGTCGCTGTCCCTATTAGCTTGAGATGATGATATATGGGGGTCGACTTTCCTCTCTTGTAAAAAGTTCTTTGGACTATATACCGTTGCTCACAAGGGGGCTCGGATTATACACCGTTGCTCACCTTCATACCCCAGATCGACACGCGCTTTGCACTGGGTTGGCAGCTTGCATGGCTCAATATTCCAAGAAGTGGATTCGAAGTAGTCATGCAAGCGAGGCCGATTCTCGCCAGGTCTCCTGTCTCTCTGAGGTTCTCTTGGCCAGTGAGACCTTTGGTTGGCTATGATATTTTTTTATCCCTCCCTGCTTCTTGCCCTATCCTTTGGGGATATCTGTGCGGAAGGACGGGATAAGGCTTCTGAGGATGCGCTCCCGAAGGCATTTGTTGTAGGAGGTGGACCTTCGAGAATAGACTAGGCTCTAGGCTTTTACCAGGTGTGTGCATCCCTTTGCTTTTTTGTTTCTGTGTAAGGACACCTTGCGGGCTTTTGTAATTGTATGTAAGGACCCTCCGAGGGCCGTTGTAAGCCAATATTTAGGAAATATGGAGACATCTTCTTTACTTCTACTTTTGATATTTTCCATGTTCTTGTATACTCTTGTGCACTTGCAGGGATTTTGAATGTATGCCTCTGTTGACAATCGTCAATATTCTTTCCAATCTTTGGTCGATAGAAATGGCTCCTTTCCGAGCTCATCGTTATTCCCTGGATCAAGGATGAAGTGGTTCGGTAAACTTGGATCATCGGGACCCCCGAGACTCATAGAGATAGAGTGCCGAAGTGAAAGTCGACTTCGAGCACTTGGAGTGTTTAATTTGAGCTTGATATAGATAACCTTTTAAGGTGTTGTAGGCGAGTTTCTAAGGAGGGGTTATTCGTGCTTAGGCGACTCCTTGAGGCCGAGCCCTCATAGACGGAGCTTGAAGTGCTTATTTTTCTTTTGAGAGAAAACCTCGAGGTCGGGTACCACCTCGAAACCCGGGCTGAAGCTGCTGGTCCCCCGGGGCCTAACTTGGGAGGGCGAATTGTTGTTGTTTTCCCACATATTTATGGGGATGCTCCCGCTTCTTGGAAGATCCTAATGTTTTAGGTAGCTACCCTTCCATTTTGGTGTCGAGTCCTTTGTTACCTTAGTGCCAAGGCGTTCATGTAGGTTCCCGCTTCAGTTTGCTAGTTCCACCATAGCCATGACTGCTGCTTCAGAGCCTGCCCGGCAAGGAGGGGAGAGTTCTACTCCTAGTGCTCAGAATCCACGAGAGTTTACTCTAAAGATTATGTCTTTGATAAGAGAGGAGCATCTGGAAATAGTGAGTAGAGACTACAAATGGGACGAGGGGGTAGCATTACAGGCACTTTCCCTGGACGAGGGCATTACAGACCCCGCCAATGGATTCTTGAACTTGTACTTGTACCCTTTCGCACTAGGTCCCCTTGATAGGGTCGTGCTCTATTTGTGTTTAAAGTATCAGGTTACTTTGGTGCCGATACATCCGTTGTTTTGGCGAGTAGTGTTGATGATATGGTTCTTTGCGGTGAAGGCAGAGCTTGAATTCACTCTCAATCACCTCGTCATGCTATACCAACCGTTTCATCATCGAGACCTGCTAACCTTGAGATGCCGTTCGTCCACGCCCTTTGTTGTTAATGATTAGGAAGATGGAGATAGAGAGTGGGTCAGTCTATTTGTCCGGGTCCGGACGACGAACGTTATCCCCATGGAACATATTCTATTTCATGAGGAATGGAATTACACCCGTGAGTGGAGTGCCTCGTGCTTTCTCAGATTCGCTCGTGGCGAAAGCCAGTTTAGTAATTGTGTTTCCTTATTTTATATAGCAACTTCCTGGGCGCCAAGCGAAGTTCCTGATCTGACCATCTGGGTCGGGAGGTTGGGACCCATTCTTCTTGTGACAAGCATAAGTGGCGAGCTGTGTCCCAGGGTATATGGTAAGCAAAATGCCAAGGTATGTGAGTACGCCGCTTTTACCTTGCCTTTCATTTAGTTGGGATGATATCTTCCTATTTTTATGTATTGACCTTGTTGTTGTAGGTATCAGAAGGTCCCCAAGGGCGAGGTTGTGCTCCTGTGGAGATGGGGAGGAGTTGTCAGCTTCCAAGCCAAGGTAGGATGGTGATAAACGAGATATGCACTCTTAGTGTGAAAGAGCTTTTAGCAAGGCTAAACTTGTCCGAGTCTTCGAGGAGAAAACATTGCCCGATCCTACTGTATTTGAAGTCTCCGGTTTTGGAGCGGTGGTTCCTCCGAGTGATCATGCTTCGATCGAAATTGGTTCTTCCAGGGCCGAGGGGGTCTGATCAACAGAAGTGTGTTCGGCCTTCGAGAAAGTTCGTCGGTTTCACTTCACGATGAGTTATGGCATAGGCCTTTCGTGTCTCGCGTCTTCCCTTACTTACCGAGTTTTTCTTCTACATGACTTTTGACAAGCTTAGGTCTGATCTGCTCTGTCATGGGGCTAGGCTTCAGAAAGCTCTGGACGAAGGTAGGTCCCTTAGGCTCCTCTGCAAGGAGAAGGAAGTTGAGTTGATGCGCTAGCGATATGAGGCATACCGGAGCTTGAATTATGAGAGCTATTTGATGGAGCAAGTCACTACTCGTGGTATGCGTTTTGCTTTTTAACCTTTAGGTTAACTTTTTGCCTATATCAGTTGCAGAAAAAGACGAAGGCTTTAGAGTGTTAGGATTTATGCCCGTCACTAGGGGGGGGGGTGAATAGTGCGGCACGAGAATATTGATAAATATTGCGGAATTAAAATTGCAGGAGTAAAGTAAATGCAGTAATTAAAAGATTAAGGAAAGGACACACCGAATTTATACTGGTTCACCACAACGTGTGGTTAGTCCAGTCCCCGAGAGACTCTCTCGAGTTTCCACTAACTCCGTTAAGCTTACGGGTGCCTAACAAACCGTTACACTTGCTCGTGGATGTACACTCTACAAGACTTCAACTAGCTCGAGGATACCTCACCTCAAGACTTCCCCTTGCTCGTGGATACCGCACCACAAGACTTCACACACTAAGATTGAGGGTACTTAGCAAACCCGACAATCAATGAGAAGATATGGTTTTCTCAAACACCTTTCTCTTTTACAACAAGAACTCTCTAAAAAGAGTAGATAAAGTGATACAATATTAGCTCTATGAACAACTCAAAGGTGTCTCTCAATTGGCTCAACAAAAGCTCTAAAATGATGCACAAATAATATCAATATGTATATGAATAATGAGAGGTGTTGTGTGTCTCAAATCAGCTCAAAAGACCTCTATTTATAGGTGTTATAAGTTGTATCTCCGTTGCTTAATTGACAATCAATATATGCTGATTTTATGCAAGATAATCGATTATTGGATTTTGATAATCGATTATTGGCTTTAACGTTCAAAAATCGGAAGCTGATTTTATGCTAGATAATCGATTATTGGATTTTGATAATCGATTATCTGCCTGTCGTTCAAAAACATTGGCAACGGTCAGAGAATAATCGATTATGCTCTTTTAGATAATCGATTATTCTGCCTTGCGGAATTTCCAGTTTAATCTGGAAATTCAGCATAATCGATTATCAGCCTATGGATAATCGATTATCTGGCTATGCTGTCCAGAATTGAAAACTTACTTCAAAAACCATTTTGGTTAAAAATGAAAACGTTAAAATCATTTTGTTTGAAGTATTTGAAATATGTTTATGATAAATATGATTTGATAAAATGATTTTATGCATATTTATGATGACCTATGTTGAGCCAAAAGACGAGATAACTTAAACGTTGCTCTTACATTGGTTCTACCTAACGACCTACGCCTTGGGTCTTCGGTCTTGAACTTTTGAGCTCGTTTTGGCTTGTCTATGCAATCCATTCATCAATATGCTTCTCGGCATTCAATCTTGAGTGTTTGTCATATAATAACGTTGTTTGACACTTGACTTCATTGTTTGTCATTCATCAAAACCTATACCTGAAAATCATGCTAATACAACCAAAGCGCACATATCATGGATAGAATGATTTTCTACAATTTCCCCCTTTTTGATAATGACAAACAACAGGAGATATGCATATCGGATTCCCCCTAAATTCATGCTGTATCTCAACATACAATTCATGCAAGCAATTCCCCTTAATGATAATTCCCCCTCAAATAAGGCATACTATAAAGTAGATACATTCTCCCTTATTTGATGCATATCGCCTAAACTCTTCCCCCTTTTGGCATTAGCAAAAAGAGAGTATGCAAAGGCTACTTTCCCCTTTCGACACTTCCCCCTTTTGGGTATATCAATTGTTAGTGTCAAGAATAAAATAGGAAATACAATGAGGAATATACATTGACGATATTTAAACAATCATACCAACATGAAATAATACCAAATGTTAGTAAAAACATAACAACCATAATAACGGTTATTTTTCGCAAATCATATTGCTTAAGAACATATCAACAGTTAATTTTTAACAAACCAATAGTTGTATTAAAAACACGAATCATTTAGTTTTCAAGAATATATCAACTGTTATTCAAACCAAAAATAATATTCATCAAAACATGAATCAATTATTATTTTTAACAAAAATAATTGATACCAATTATTATTCAAGATAGAAGTTATCAAAACATGAATCAACAGAAATAATTAATATCAATTTTTAACAAAGATATATTAATTGTTAACACATATCAACTATTACGTTTTTATCAAAAATATGATAATTAACCAAAATTCCCCCTCGATGCAATAAGGTTTCGTGCTTGGTGCATCTACTACAACATTGTAGTCTTCAAGCACACCTGCAAACGTACCTAAAAATAGGTTTTAGGTACCCAACCACTTTTTGGTCCTTGAGGATTAGGCAAATAATAATCATAGCCAAAAGATAAATCTTTATGTTTTGCAAAACATACGGGTGCTATGTGTCCTACCCGGTTGCAATAATGACATATAACATTCGGGTTTTGCATATGTCTTGGTTGAGCCAAAAACGTCTAGGTGATCTAAAGTCGTTATTCCTAGACGTATTGCGATTCGTAGAGTTATTTCTAGGTGGTCTAAAATGATTCATTTTAGACTCATTAACAAAATTCCTAGAGTTGTTTCTAGGTGGTCTAAAACGATTAATTTTAGACTCATTAGTGAAGTTCCTAGAATTATTTCTAGGTGGTCTAACTTCAATTCTATCATCCTTTCTAATATTCTTCTTAATTTCTTCAATTGTTTTAGGATCATCAACACTACGTTTTTCTAGTGTGTTCCTAAGTTCTATGTTCTCTATTTTCAAAGAACTACAAGAAGAACAATTGGAACTTTGATCAATTGAAGAGGCTTCATTCATCTCCTTAATTTTATTTCTAAGATCAATATTGTCATTTTCCAAAAATTTATTTTTCTCTTTTAAAACTTTAATTTTAGCCTTGGCCTCTTTGGAGATTTTTGAAGACTTTCAATTCATCATATAATTCTTGAAAAGCTTCTTGTAACTCTTCATAAGAGAAAGAGTTAGGAGTACTTACCTCTTCTTCCTCGTTGGCCATGAAGCATAGGGCGGCAGTTTCATCACCCGAGCTGTCTGAATCCCATGTCACGCTCTTTTGGTGTTTCTTCTTTTTCTTGTCCTTGGGTTTTGGACAATGTGACTTGGTGTGCCCAAGTTTTCCACAATTTTGGCATGAAGGACTTGGTTCTTCCTTCTTTATTTCCTTTTTTATAAACTTATAAAACTTTTCGATCAAGGCATTGAAATATTATTATCATCGCTATCCGAATCACTTACCTCTTCTCTTTTAGAGGATGAGGCTTTGAAGGCAATACTTGGACCTTTATTTCCAAGATAAGGATTAAGAATAGTGCTTTCATAAGTTTTGAGGTTACCTCTTTGTCCATCAATTGTGACGTCCGTGATTCCTATCGACTCTTGGATGGCATTGGCTTTGGATCGCCATTCGGGAGTGAGACTCCGCAAGATTTTTCGAACTAGATCTTTGTTCGAATATACTTTTCCGAGAGCATGGAGATCGTTGATGATCATTGAGAATCGTTCAAAGATAATATCGATGCTTTCATTGTCCCTCATTCTAAATAGTTCATATTCATGTGTTAGAAAATCAAATTTTGATTCTCGGACTTGAGACGTACCTTCATAAGTGATCTCGAGTTTATCCCACATCTCCTTGGCGGTTGTGCAGCAAGGAATCTTCCGATAGTCATCCGGATTCACCGCACAATATAATAAGTTGACGGCCTTTGCGTTATTTTCAACTTTCTTGACGTCCTCGGCATCATATTCATCTTCCTCCTTTGGAACCGTGGTTTCTCCAACTTTCTTTGTCGGCATTTGTTCACCTTTCTTGATGATTTGCCACAGACGAAAGTTATTTTGATTGGATGAAGATTCTCATCCGCTCTTTCCAATATGTGTAATTTGTTCCGTCAAATAGTGGAGGCCTATTGGTGGAGTGTCCTTTGCTCATCATTCCTGCGTTCAATATTCTCAACAAAAAAATATATCGTTCTCTCAATCATTTTGTTTGAAGTATTTGAAATGTTTTTATGATAAATATGATTTGATAAAATGATTTTATGCATATTTATGATGACCTATGTTGAGCCAAAAGACGAGATAACTTAAACGTTGCTCTTACATTGGTTCTACCTAACGACCTACGCCTTGGTCTTCGGTCTTGAACTTTTGAGCTCATCTTTGGCTTGTCTATGCAATCCATTCATCAATATGCTTCTCGATATTCAATCTTGATTGTTTGTCATATAATAACGTTGTTTGACATTTGACTTCATTGTTTGTCATTCATCAAAACCTATACCTGATTGCAAAAGAAGCCCTGCAAGCTTTTTCGATCCTCCTTAGGCGGTGTGTCAACCCGTTAAGAACATTGCCGACGAAACCCTCTTTGGACTAAAGCTCGGCCGAAGAAAATAGTGTAACGGGTGCCATTAAGGACTTGTGATCTTCGGGTTGATTTAATACTTCTGAATGCTCTGGCCGGGTGCCTGCATATGTGTTAGTGTAAAATAACGAATGAGGGAGGTGGTCTTACCTTATCGCAGGGTGCACAGGCAATGTTCTGAGGCCCGATGTGTCCATGCTGTTTTGAAAAAAGGACTCTATATGGACCTCTGCTATGTTTATTCTGGCTTAGCCGAAGACATGGTTTGATTACCCTTTGATACGTTCGATAGTGGAGATATTGGTATCGGCGCTACGTTACGTCACGTGAACACTTTCCTTGCCACGTGCTGCTCCCCGTTGACGATTTTAATTCCGTCCTTTGCTGGGGATTTTATCATTTGGCAAAGAGGGGGCAATACCGCCTTCACGCGGTGCATTTGTGGCCATCTAAATAAGGCGTTTATACCTTGCGTCTCCTTTGATGATATGGAACTTTGCGTTCCGGTTTGCACCAGCCATGCTGATTGAGAGGATGGTCTCTCCTACTGTTATTTTGATTGCTGAGTCGAATCTGCCAATGATTTGAGAGGCGGGCGTGATTTGGTCTGGAAGTCCGATCCACTCTATCACCCTCGACCCGATAATGTTGGTCGAGCCAACTGAATTCATGGGCACATGTTTTATTTAAAATGAATTGAATGAGGAAGAAGATTACCAGTGCGTATTTATGAGGTTGGGGTGAGGTTTCGGAGCCTTCCTCGTCGAAAGCGAGGGCATCTTCGGATATGTATCCCAAGTCTATTTTTCTTCGGTGATGGACATTTTTATTCTCCTCTTTACAAGTTCCTGGAGAGTGTCGTTGCTTCTTCATTATCATGGTAATATGTCGTGGCCCATTTTCTTCGTTCTTCTTGGCCACCTTTCTTACTCGGAGTTGAACTCGAGCCCGATCGCTCAAAAGTTTTCGGTAGTTCTTTTTTTTCAATAGCTTGGGTATTTTCTTTCGGAGCTGGTGGAAATATTCGGGCCAGTGGCTGTGCATATTATGTTGTTCATATACTAAGCTGCAATTCCTCTTGGAAGGATCCGAATGAATAGGCCTGGGCCCTTTGGTATCCTTGATTTTGCTGATGGTGAACATGATGTATGATATAGCAACATTAAAGCTGTATTTTGATGGGCGAGGCTCACTTACTGGCCTTGTGTCTCCGTGAATCTGGCTCTGTTGACGAGTCCTTGAGGATATTATCCTCGATCCATTCTCCGACCATTGCGAGGTAGGTTGTCTCTCAGGGCATTCCTATTATCTTCGGTGTACGACCAATATCTTTCTTTCTTTGGTTTTAGTTTCTTTGCCAGTAGCCTGATTGGGTATACTGAGCCCGAGGGGGCTCCCAGTTGGTCATCTTCGACCATGATTTGTGACTAGCACCAGTGTAGGCGTTCCGATCTGATGGCCCATTGTATTTTGGGAGTTCTAACATTCTGAATTTCTTTGCAATGGGTTTCAGGACCGCTTCTTTGGGGAACGACCTTTGTATGAACTTCTTCGAATCCACACCCTTCAAGATCGGGGGTGCACCTGATATCTAGTCGACCCTTGAGTTATAGGCCCCGACCTTCTTGTCGTTGGATACAATCATTTTCTCACCCGATTCGATCCTTTTAGTGAGCTGCTCGAGCATTTTTATGATGGTAGGATTGGCTATTGATCCGTTATTAATCGATCTCTTAGGCACTTGCTCAGTTGGGGGAGCTATCCCCGGTGATACCGTGCTTGGAGTCTTCGGGTGGCTTTGTAGCTGGGCAATAGCTAGCTGTTGTGCCTGCAACATTTCAAAAATAACATGAAGACTAACTTATTATTCTTCCCGGGCTGGGGTTTCTTGGGCTTCCTATTGGTCACCGTATCGTATGCTCCTATCAGTGTGTGAGGATTCATTGACTTTCCATGCATCTTGCTAATCCGCATTCATTGGGATCGGTCCAGGTGTGTTATCAGGGTTCTGTGGTGGCGCGCCAACAACCGGAACATCCACACTATTTTCCCCGTGGTTTTTGAGGTTGCTGTTCTCGACTATGTTTACTAAGCCAAACATTTTGACCTGAAATAAAAAATCTTGGACAAGAAAAAGTGTGAAAGATAACTTGCGTTTGTGTAATGAAACCAACAAGAAAATAATCACTATTATTTTTAGCCCCACGGTGGGCGCCAAACTATTTACGGTGAAAATGTTAATAACAACTAAATTATAAATGAGACTCTAAAAATATGTGATCTATTTTTATGCTAGTTGTCAGAGCAGTGGATGCTAGGTATGTGAAGCTTAACGACAAAATACAGACTAAAACAGGGTAGTAATCGAACCAAGGAGCTAGCCCTCTGGGCCTCGGGTTAACCGATGAAAGGCCTTGAGGTTGATGGCTGAGCTCGAGTTCGAGCTATCGGGAGTAACCGGAAAGGGAATAACAATTAGAATATAATTAAAGGATACTCTTTGTGGCCAATATCAAGCGATAAATGAAGAACAAATATGAAAGCAATAAACGCAAGTGGTAGACTCGAGCTAGTAAGTTAGAGAGAAAAGAGAGAGAGAGAGAGAGTTGTTATTGATATTGTGTAGAATAGTTGGAGCAACAACAACCCCTTACAAAGTGATAAGGATCCCCTTTTATATATGAGGGAAATCCCGTCATAGTTCAATACATTGACTGTAAAGGCAAGGAGATGGGACGACTAGATGTGACGCCTTAATACAGGTTCCGGGTAGGCCGACTTTGTCAGACTTAGACGTGTTTCTAGGGAGTACCCCATTTGACTATAGCCTCGATCTATGTCTTCTTTAATTCGGACCTCGTCGAGCTCCGAGGTGTGGAACTCGATCACAGCGTTGCGTCTTCGGGGTCTCCAGGTGTTCTTCTGAAGTGACTCGATAGGAAGAAATTAGGCCCTCTGATTTCTCCGCATACCCCTTTTTATACCATGGAGTTCCAAACACAATTAAGAAAAAATAAAGCGGTAAGCGGACATCTAGTTCAAAACTAGTGAATATAGTGGATTCTCATAATACGAAATGTATGATGATGTATGTATGCAATTAGACACACATTACATAATATTAGATGGTCCATACTTTAATAAGCTGACGTAGATATTGGTAATTATAAATCAAAAAGTACTCTGGGAAATAGTAAATTGTATTTTATCAGATATTTGGAAAGTGCTTCATTTAGTATTAGAGGAGCAACTTATGTTTGGCCTATAACTTTTAGCTTGAGTGTCAAATTAAGGGAAAAAATACTGTAGTATTATTATTTTTATTATTCTTATTATCGGTAAGTGATTTTAAATATATATTATGAGAGGTCTTAATAAACTTTTTCATGCTAATATAATTAAGATGTAAAGAATCCAAAGTACATTCAAAAATTAAATTGATATTAATACACTTAAACAAAATAATAATAGTGAACATCGTATACAATCAATTAATATTTATCTGGTGATTTAAGTAAAGTTGTATTGTGAAAAAGGGAGATTGCGAGTTTATGAGAGTTCGATCATTGACATTGTATACGGGAGGAATCGGGCTCATGGTATACCTTGGTCTTTGATAAGATAAGCCAAGCTCGAGACATAATGACATGTGACCGAAATCGAGGCATGGGCCTCGTTAAGTCAGAGTCCAGAGATATGAGGCTCGCCCTAAAAAATATCGGGTTATGGTCTGGATCGATCCTAGCCTTGAGCGACCTCTAAGACCATTGTCAGGAAATCAAGCACGACCAACAGAAGGCCGTAATATCTGCGACCAATCGGATATCATGATGTAAATCTCGGCACGTATCAATGAAGAACCGGCAATAATTTAAACAAAAGATTTTTTACCTTTTGTGGAATTGTACCTGGAGTAGAATTCCCCTATTATATAAAGGGACCTGGTAATTTATTAAGAACATTGTATCACGTATTCCAAAGAAATATATTATTATTTTCTCTATTATTTATCTCTTTTCCTCTTTATTAGTGTTATCTATTGTGAGCCCGATCGAGGGTGAATATTTCACTAAGGCTAAAGTCGTCCTCCGCGCGTAGTTTGAATTCATTTTATCTTTTCTTGTTTAATATAATTCAATTTATCTCTTTGTGTCAAAGTAATCTATGTATCCTTAAAATCACTTATAAATTTAATTGTTATCCGATTTTGAGGGTAAATAGTTTCGGGCTCACCATGGGGATAAGGATAATAGTGGTTATTTGATACAAACTTCTATAATATACCCTATTTTACACTTGTTCTTTGGAGTATATTTGATTTTTGGTTAAAGTTTGAAATGTCAAACTCCTAGTCTGCCCCTATAAATGTGGATGCTGAATCCAGCTACCATGGTGAGAATAACAATGTAACACCCGGTAACGAGGTGTCCTCATCGACCTCAACAGAGTTCTAGCCGCATAGCCGATCAATGCTAGTTCGCATGTGGCCATCAATGCAAATTTGCCTACCGATCCTAAGAACAGCATCTGCAGGGAATTTTAATCGGTTGCATAAAATACACACGGAGATGAAAATAATTGGATCAACTTGCGGGTGATCTTTGAAATGCTATAGGCTTAAAAGGCAGCATTGCCCAGCTCTAGAACCAAAGCCGAGCCATGAGTAGAATTGAGTCTGAGCCGTCCTGAGAAGTTACCCGCAGAAATAAACCGGTCACGAAGAGGCTGAACGAAAATGAATTGGGAGGAAACCCTAGGATCATAAAGATGCTCGAGGAGTTAACAAAACTGGTAGAATCTAAAGCGAAGAAAATCAAAGCCAATGACAAAAATGTGGAAACCTACTATTCCAAGGTCGACCAAATCCTAGGAGCGCCGCCGATATTAAAAGGCTTGGATTTTGATAAAAAAACCTTTTCCTCTGAGCGCAGCTTGATCGAGGACAACCCTGTACTACTACAAAGTGGCAAGAGAGGTCGAAGCAGCTTTTATCCGAGAATGTCTGGATCGATTCCCACAAGGAACTAGAGATTCGAGTTGAGTTTCTATATAAATTGGAGTTGCGTAATTGTTCCTAATTTTACTTTTAAACATTGTTGGTTTTTATTTTACTTCTAATTTTATACTATTAAGATGCTAAATTAGGCTAAGTAAAGCTAAGATTAAATTATTAATAGTTGTCTAAATAGGTAAGGCACTAGGGAAGTGACTATCTCCTAGGTGAATGATTGACGAATTCTCGAGTCTAAGGCTAGATTATCATATTTGGGGAGTATGATATAACCATTGCATGATTCTACTCACTCTATACCTCTCGATAGTTCCAGTAATTTTTCCCTAATTGACTTTTTCAAGATCAATTGGGTATGATAATTTGTGCAAGCAATTGAGGTTCAAGTCGGGTATTGCTTCTCTAGGTTTAACCCTTTAATTGGAGCTATCAATCTCTTGAATACGCACCAATTCCTTGTTGGACCAATTTCATAGTCTTAGGCTCTCTTTCTCAAGAAGAGCCAAAGTCAACTAGGTATAAACTAGTGTTTGCAACCACTAATTCAAATATTATTACCCTAAATTAGTCCAAATATCAAACACCCATAGACAATCAAGCATTAAATCACACGACACATCAATTACCCACACTAGGGTTAAGCCACAACCCTAGCTAATGGGTCTAGCTGCTCATGATTATAGAAAAACATAAAGAAATAGATGAAGTAAAGCCCATAATAATTAATTACTAGATAAAAACTTGAAGGTTCAGTTATGAAACTGAGCTAAAATTACTCAAAATAGAAAAGAAGTAATGTTCATGAGTGAAAGTATTCATTAAAATACAACTAATGACCTAAAAATGGGAAAAGAAACTATGTATACCAGGCTGAAAATTCTGGACAAAATTATCCCAGCGGGGCTAGTGCGGACCGTACAAAATCGAATGCAGCCGCATTAAGGCTCTTGGCTGAAATAACCTACCCTCTAAACTTAGCTTTGTGGACCCCACAAAGTCGAGTGCAACCATGGTGCCTTTTGTTGTGGTATGCACAAAATGGACTGCGGACCGCATTGGAAATATTCCTTCAATCTTGGCACTCTCTGAACATGGGCTTTGCAGACCGCACAAAGTCGAGTGCGTCCGCACTGAAGTTAATGCAGTCCACATGAAATGTAATGCCATCACATTGATTGGCTTCTTGAATTGATCATTCTGTGAATCTCATCTTTGCAGGCTTCACAAAATGATGTGCGACCACACTAGTTCTGTTATACTGAGCTTAGCCTTGTTCTTGGTACTTGTGCATGTTTCACTCTTTTTGAGCTGGTTTTGATTAATTGTCACATTGTTGATCAAACCCTGCAATCTTGTATAACATGTGAGCCTTTAGGACTATTTTGTACACATTTCTAATCAAAACTTAAGCAAGGAGGAGTGTAAAATACATCATAATCCCTAGTTATCAACTCCCCCAAACTTAAGCTTTTGCTTGTCCTTAAGAAAACAAAATAAGACCCACCCTTTAAGAGTCAATCCAAGAAAATTCAGCCATCCTAATGTGACCTCATCTAGCATCAATTGGGAGTAACAATTTCCCTTAATTCAAATGAATCATTAACAACATTCACTTTTTTAAATATCATGGATTTAGTGTGGCACACGATCATCAAGTGTTGACTCAAAACACCAAAGAAACTTTTTCTATTACTTTTGTCGTTGTGGAACCCATACTCACACATCCTCGACTCTCCCTAAGGAAACCTCACCTTTAAGATAGTAGCACTTAAAATGAGGTTAATGGAAATACACTTTTGTCTCTCAAGGAAAAGTCACATGTCCGGCTCTAAGTACCATATGCTTGTCCCTTATGTCAGTTACCACTAATGTAAGCTTCATTCAAATCAAGATCATATAAGGCTTTTGTGGAGACATAGCGAAGGCTTTTGGTTCAGGATAGGAAATGTTTGGTCTAAATAGGTTCCCTATTCCCTTTACCACTTTTTTGCTTCATTTTGGCACGCATTCACTTGACTTTTGAAGTCATTTCACTTCTTTCTAAGGGGTTATAGAGATACACTGTTACTCTTTCTTGTTCATTTCAAATCTTTTTTCCTTTCTCAACTTTCCACACCTTTCATTCTTTGCTTTTGTTGAATCCCTTCATTCATTTCTACATTGAACATTCTTTCTGTTTTTTGCATTTCTTTCTTTTTCATTGCCTTTTCTTTTCTTCATTTTGTGCCTTTTTACAACTTTGTTGCAATCCACTTTTACCCCCGCAAACTTATACTTTGGCCATGTACTAAGGAAAGATTAGGTTCCAAGAGAGGGTATCTTTAGAACGGGTAAGGGCTTGTATCGTGGTGCTTGAAGGAAAAAGGTCTAAGGCTCAAAAAGGTTGAATAGGGATTTTATCATTGGTAGGCTATGGAAGTGTTCAATATTTCATTCGGATCAATGAGAGCCTATAGTCATGTCTCAAGTCAAATTACACTTAGGATTTCGCCTAGACAAACATTCAGAGCAAGTTCTAGACCAATGGCTCAGAACATGGACTTGCAATTCAAATTTTCACCACACAAGCTACAGGATTGCTAAAGACACAGAGTCGGGGGTCCACAAAAACCTTAGATAAGATTTGAGCACACAATTGTCCCAAAAATTCACTTGATGATTATCGACCAACACAAGAGTCTGAAGGTCATAACTTTCACCATCCTATACATAACAATTTATTTTTGACCATAGGATCAAAGGAAAATGTGTTAGGCCCAAGTGAAGATTTTCTTGAGTCATCTTTACCAACTAACTACTAAAAAGCAAAAAAGAGAAACAGACTCAAACCCAGAAGAAGGTTGTCATGCCATCCATCATTGGGAAGAGCCACTTGGTTCACAAATTCTACCTTTGGAAAGAACTGTGGTATTAAGAAAACCAAAGACTTATTGCAAGAACTCAAAACAAGAAGCTACGAACATAAAATAAGAAACTAAGAAAGGAAAAAATACGAAAAGTAAAATGAATATATACAAGAGGGGATTTAATCGAATATACAATAGGGGATATGAATATATACATAAGACCATAACTTTTATATATACAGACCCAACGTAAAAAGTACAAAAAATGTAATAAAATTTAAATTATATACATACCATAGATAAAAAAGGAAAGAATGCATAAAATCTATCATATGTACAGTCATCCGAATGTCTAAATAAGGCTACCCCCTCAAATGAAAGCTATCATTGTCCTCAATGACAACTAACCAAAATAAACACAAAAATAGAGGAAAGAAAAAGAAGAAACTCCTTATGGGCCGTCCGTATGCATGGGATCCTAAGACTGGTTCCCTGGGTCCTCTGTCTGCTCGAGAACATAGGACTAGCTCTGTGTGATGTACGGCTCCGCTGGGACCTGGGCCTGGACCTGGATTGGCTCCTGGGGCTAGCTAGAGGAATATCCAGGAGGGTCCGGCAACTAAATAACTGCATCATTTGACTGGGGGATCACCTTCTTCATCGTGCGAGGTCTCACGGACTCCTACTCTGGCTGGGGCTGAGCCATACAGTAGAAAATCTAAAGGCATGTGATCCGCCTTCAATATCTTAACCTCGACCCATAGCTCCTTCACCGACTCTTTTGAAGCCCGAGTAATCCTCATTTTCTTTGCCTCCCTAGAAAGCTCCTTGAGATCCTTTACATGTGAATCAACATTGTGTGTATGCAATTTCTGGTTCTCAAGGATCTTCTTCTAGTTGTCCAGAAGATCCTTGAGAGTTTCCTCAATATACTGTGGGACCTGTGGAGGAGGAGGTGCTAACTGAGCTACCACAATAATAGATAATACAGAAATCTTTGAAGTAGCTCTCTGCATCCAGTTATTGATGCTGGTGAGGGCCTGGCTCAGACGCTGGGTAGTCAATGGGTAGCCAGTGGTGGAGGGTATCTCGGAGCTATGGAAATGGATGGACTTCGGGCCATGTCTACTGCAATGGAAGGAAGCTGAGTATGAACCACTACCACTAATGGCTCTTCAGACTAGCCGGTTGAAGTAGTGGCTTTGCCCTTGGAGTGCTTCCCCCTTAGGGTTGTTATCACCCTGTAGGATATACCATGAGAAAGGTGCCTTTACCTTCACTTTCACATCAAATTTGCGCTTCTCCATATTTATGTCCTCCAGGTACATTGTCAGGAAGTTTGGGAAGGGATAAGATTTGTCACCGTCATTGACTACCCATGTAATGACTCGGGGTATCACATTAGCGATATTGATCGGGTACTCTTCCATGATGGATGCTACAAAAATTGCCCGGTGAATAGGGAGTTAGTTTTCGTGGGTGGTGGGGGTCTAGCATGCTTCACAAAAATGTCTCCCACCCCTTAGCTTCAAAATTCAATATTCTCCTCAATATCTTCACTTCCACAGTCAGCCACTCGGGGATGGTACCTGGGATTTCCAAGTACTCTGCCAACCAAGGACGAGCTTTTTCACCCAATTTCATCTTGTCCAAGTGTAAGGACTCATCCCCCTTTGTGAAGCCTAGGTAGTCATTGATGGTCTTGCTATCAAACTTTACCTTTAAATTCTACACTTTGGTGACTATGGTACCCTTTTTTATATGGTCTGCATTGGTGTAGAAATCTTTCATCAAGTGCTTATTGACGTCATCCACATGGTATGAAGTAGTCCTATATAGCTCTATCTCTAAATTGCCTCAACACATTGGGATTGTGAGGCAAAAGGTCTTGGGTTACGATTCTACACTCAGGTATCAATCTCTTCTCAGGTCACCACTCTCTGAACTTATGGTAGGTAGCAAACAGGTCCTCCCATGCCTCCGGGTTTCTAATCCTTTCTACCCCACCTACTTGGGTCTCACCCCTTCTGCTTCTTCCCCTTCTTCTTCTACTACACCCACTTCGAATAATAAAGCAGTAGGAGAGGTGGAGTATTCATTTCCACTGCTGGTAGCTGAGCCCTCAAATGACTTAGTAGATATATGCAATGAAGGTTGGGTAGTGTGGGAAGGTGGAGGTGTATCTGTCCACATGTTTCTCTCCGGCCAGTTAGGAACATACTCTGGCACGGAGTCTGAAGAGACCTCCCAAAAAGGCTCATACTCACTCCCCGACTGGTCAATTGCTCTGTCTACAGCTCTTATAATTCTCCATGTGTTTTTATGTTTTGTCTGAATTGTGGGGTCAATCTTATCATTCCTTGTTCCCCACCCCAGGAGGACTCTACTCTTCTTGTTTTTTACCACATTTGCCTCGTGAATTCACCGTTGTCTACAAATAATATTTAGTTATGCTTTGTTAGTATCAGTAGTTTCTACGCTACTAGGACAGGGGAAAGGTCTGCGTACACATTACCCTCCCAGACCCCACCACATGGGATTTTACTGGGTAGTTGTTGCTGTTTTGTTAGTATCAGTAGATATAATGAAATGCAAAGTTGCAGAACAATTTGTTGCAGACAACAAGTGTTGCAGACTTCAGACCACACAAAATGAAGTGTGGACGCAAAGAGGCTACCGCGGACCGTACTAAATTCATTACGGTCCGCACAGAGGTGGGGTTCAGACTACCCACTCTCTGATCTATACACCACAGGCCGCAGAAAAAGGTATTACGGTCCGCATTGAGGCACTGTGGACCGCACAAAATCCATTGCGGCCATGGTCCTTATATGTCAGCATTCAAAACTTTTTCATTGCGGTCCACACAAAATAGTATTGCAGACTGCACAGGGCCACCGCGGAGTACAAAAAAACTACCGCAATCCGCATTGAGTGCCCAACAGCAATACTAACTAGGGTTCATGTTTTATTCATTTATTGTCCAATTATTCACTTATTCATGATTCCCTAAGTGTTACCTCAGTGTTTTAACTACCTAGTCCTAATTTAAACAGTATTTAACTAACCAAAGCTACAAAATTGAAAGAAAAATGAGAAGGGAAGGAAAAAGAACTAAGAAAAAATATAAAAAAATTCAAAGAAAATAATAAAAATAAATAACCAAGAAGAACTTAGAGTTACCAAAAGTAAGATTTACTGAAGATTGATGAGTCTTAGCAGTTAATTTTGTGCAATTTAGAGAGATGAAAAACTTTAGAGACCCCCTATTTTTGTCAAAACACTTCTGCGGTCCACATTTATTTCTTGCCCCCGCACAAAGGCATTTACGGCCGCACAAAATGAGTGCAGTCCGCATTTCCAACTTCACAGAGTAATCAGTTTTTCACTTGTTCCTGCACTGCATCAACACAATCCTACGACATCTCACAACCAGTCAGTCCAAAAATATATCCTACACTACAATGAAAATCAAAGTAAAACAAAAAGAAAGACACATGGGTTACCTCCCAAGAAGTTACTGATTTAACGTTACGGCACGGCACAATTTACCATCAGATCATTTGAGATGAAGAAGTTCCCCCACGTGGTTGTCATCAATTTTGCCCTGGTAATGCTTGACCCTGTTCCCATTCACTTTGAAACTTCCCCATTTTTATTCTTCAATTCAAGTGCACCAAAGAGAGTCACAAACACCTCTTCAAAAGATCCCTTCCATTTTGACTTAAGCTTTCCCGGAAATGGACGTAGCTGAGAGTTGAATAAGAGAACCAAATCACCCACTTGTTGCCACGAGAATATTTATCATGATGGTACTTCATCTTGTCCTTGTACAAGGACGAACTCGAGTAGGTGTGGAATTAGAATTCATCAAGTTCATTAAGCTGCTCTACACGAAGATTTGCTGCCACATCCCAATCAAGATTTAACTTCCCTAAAGCCCACATGCCTTGTGCTCTTACTTAACCGGTAGATGGCAAGCTTTCCCAAACACCAACCAATATGTAGACATACCAATCAGAGTCTTGTAAGCAATCCTGTAAGCCTATAAAGCATCATCCAATTTCTTTGACCAATCGATCCTATTTGCATTGAGCGTCTTTGATAATATACTCTTGATTTCCCTATTTGAGACTTCAACTTGGCCACTCGCTTGAGGATGATAAGGAGTAGAAACTTTATGGTTTACACCATGCTTTGCAAGCAAAGTGTCAAAAGACCTATTACAAAAATGAGACCCCCATCACTTATGAGTGTACGAGGAGTGCCAAAACTTGTGAAAATGCTCTTCTTGAGAGATGCAAAAACACTCCGGGCCTTATTGTTGGGTAGAGCCACGACTTTAACCCACTTTGAAACATAATCAACTGCCACAAGAATGTATGTGTTCCTACACGAGCTAACAAACGGGCCCATAAAATCAATGCCCCATACATCAAAACTATCAACCTCAAGAATGGTATTGAGAGACATCTCATCTTTCTTCAAAATTCCACCCGCTCTTTGACATTCGTCACACCTCTTCAGAAGTTTACTTGCATCTTTGTACAAAGTTGGCCAATAAAACTACAACTAAGAACTTTAAAAGACGTTCTCGCCCCACCATGTTTGCCACCATAGGGAGATAAATGACAAGCCTCCAATATACTCAATTGCTCTTCCTCCGGGACACACCTTCAGATCAACCATCCGTGCAAATTTTGAACAAGTATGGCTCATCCCAATAGAATTCCAAACTACCCCGTTTGAGCTTCTTCTTTTAGTTAGAAGAGAGACCACATGTGATTATACCAGTCACTAGGAAATTAGCTACGTCTGCAAACCATAGCATACCATTCACTAACACCGTAAGGAGTTGTTCGTCGAGAAATGAATCATTGATTTCTAGGCCGTCACGAGGCCTACCCTCCTCCTCCAAGTGGGTCAAGTGGTCCGCCACTTGGTTTTCACTATCCTTACGGTCCACAATCTCCAAATCAAACTCTTGAAGTAACAAGACCCATCGCATCAGTCTAGCTTCGGAATCCTTCTTCATCATCAATTACCGGAGTGTGGCATGATCGGTATCGACTATGACCTTGGCACCCATAAGATACGACTGAAATTTCACCATTGCTAACACAATAAACAAAATTTATTCTTTGGTTACCATGTAGTTCACATGAGCATCATTTCTTGTCTTGCTCGCATAGTACATCAGTTTGAAATTTTTGTTCTCTCTTTGACCCAAAATCGCCCCAACCGCAACATCGCTCGCATCATGCATGAGCTAAAAGAGCAAGCTACAATTAGGTGCGGTAATGATAGGAGTGGTGGTCAACTTGTGCTTGAAAAGTTCAAAGGCTTGCATACATCTCTTATGGAACATAAACTTGGCATCCTTTTCCAGTAGCTTGCATAAGGGGTTCACTACCTTCGAAAAGTCTTTGATGAATCTCCGGTAGAACCTCGCATGCCTAAGAAAACTTCTAACTCCCTTGACAGAGGTAGGGGAGGGAGCCTTGAAATCACATAAATTTTTGCTTTGTCTACCTCAATATCGTGCTTTGAAATTTTATGCCCCTTTTCCACAATGAAGTGGCATTTCTCCCAATTAAGAACAAGATTGAATTCTTCACAAAGGGCCAAAACTCTATCAAGATTTTTCAAACACTCATCAAATGAATCACCGATAACACTGAATTCATCCATGAACACCTCCAAATATCTGCCACCATACATCACTCCAATGTAGCCATCCGAGAAAAAGCAAAGGTGCCATATGGACAAGTGAATGCGGTCTTCTCCTAATCTTCCAGAGTAATCAAGATTTGGTTGTATCCAAAATACCCATCAAAGAATAGTAGATGGTACACCCAACAAGTCTTTCTAACGTGTGATCAAGAAAAGGCAATGGAAAGTGATCCTTGTGAGTCACTTTATTCAACTTGCGGTAGCCCATTCATACCCTCAGGTAGGTGACAGTTCTGGTAGGTGACAGTTCTGGTAGGAATCAACTTATTTTGTGAAATTGCAACCATGGTTATGCCACCCTTCTTTGGTACATATTGCATCGGCGAAGTCCAAGAGCTATCAGAGATAGGGTACACAACCCCCCCATCCAACCACTTGATCATCTCCTTTTACACAACTTCTTACATTGCCTCATTCAACCTCTTTTGATATTCCTAGGAGGTATTTGCATCATATACCATATTAATCTTGTGCATACAAAATGGGGGGCTTACCCCCAAATATCAGCTAAAGTCCATCCAATTGTCTTTTTCTGCTTTTGAAGCACTACCAGTATGGCATCAACCTGCATGTTAGTAAGGAAAGAATAAAGAATAACAAACAGTGTAGAACTAGGGCCTAAGAAGTCATATCTGAGGTGTAGAGGCAATGGTTTCAACTCCAACTCCGGATGTTCCTCAGTTGAAGGCTTTGTTGGTACAGTCTTCCTGTTCCCAAGGTCCAAAGATATTTTTCTACGCTCATAAGAGTAAGAGCCCATCCCATGTAAAGCATTCACACACTTCACTCGGCCTCATCCTCATTGACATCAAGATTCAACAAAACAACCTCTAGAGGGTCCTCTATATGGATCATTGCACTGGTATCATCAACTATCACTTTCGTGACAAGGTCCACAAAAGAGCACACCTCGGTACAGTTGGGTTGCTTCATTGACTTGCACACATAAAAGACAAATTTTTCATTACCGACCCGGAAGGTGAGTTCCCCTGCTTCCACATCAACTAAAGCCTTCCCAGTAGAAAGGAAAGGTCTCCCCAATATGATTGGAACTTCACAATCCACCTCATAATCCAAGATAACAAAATCATCTGGCAAGATAAATTTGTCCACCGGACAAGCACATCATCAATAATACCCAATGATCTCTTCATCGTTCTATCCGCCATTTGCTATTTCATGGAAGTCAGCCTTGGTTGCCCAATACCCAAAGTCTTGAAAACTGACTAGGGCATCAAGTTGATACTTGCCCCCAAATCACATAGAGCCTTAGCAAAGTCCGCACTCCTAATTGTGTAAGGAATGGTGAAAACACTGGGATTTTCAAGCTTCGGGGCCATTCAATGACTATTGCACTAACTTGGTGGGTCATCTTTATAGTTTCACAATCCATGGATTGTTTCTTTGTCACCAAGTCCTTCATGAATTTAGCATAGCCCGACATTTGTTCAAGAGCCTTCACCAAAGGCACATTCATGGATAAGCTCTTTATCATATCAATGAACTTTTTAAACTAATTCTCGTTTTTATCCATTGTGAGCCTTTGAGGATAAGGTGGAGGTGGCCTTGGCAAAGGAGCCTTGGCTTTAGGAAGAACTAGCTCCAGCATGTCTTTTACGTGTTCTCTAGACGGGTTCACGTCATTTTAAGTTCCACCTCTTCATATTGAATATCAATCCTTTCTTTTTCATTCACATTCTCATCAAACACATTTTCAACCACCAAAGGAACTTCATTTTCTTGCAACTCAACTTCATCACTCAAAATTTGCTTTTGTTTGGAGGCATTCACATCACCGCCTCGTCCACTCCTTGTAGTTACTACCATAACATGATTGTTCCCATCTTTCAGGTTTACTACTGTATCACTTGGTAGAGCCCCCTTAGGGTGAGTATTCAAGGACTGGGAGATTTGGCCTAACTGAACCTCCAAATTTCTAATTGAAGTATTGTGGGAAGACAACTGAGCATCAGAATCTGCATTCTTCTTCACCATCCGTTCAAACATTATTTCAATTCTTCCCATATCATTGTTAGAAGAACTAGGACCTTGGAATGGAAATGGGGGCGGATTGTTCGGTTGTTGGTACATTGGGGGCCTGATATGCTCAAATTACACTTAAATAAATAATGTAAGGCGGTACGTGTCAAATATAATAACCCAACAAGGTTGGGGTCGAATCCCACAGGAAATAGGTGTGAAAAGGTTACTCGAATAGAGTATTGCTCGATAAAGTCGTAATTCTATTCAGTTAACATTAAAAAGAGTATGAATTAATAGTAACAAGAGTATAAGTTGAGTTTGTTTCAAATTAACAACTATTTGGAATATTTAGAATGCAAATAATTAGATTAAAGAAACCAAGATTTTGTCCCTTTAATAAAATGTAATGGCATCGATGTTAATATGATATATTTCTAATGAAAGGTCCTTTTGATATGCAAATGATGTCTAAATGACTACCTAATACAGGGGTGGCCCTACAATAAAGTAAGTAAAGCAATTGTTTTAGGCTCCATCTTTGTGGAGGCCTCATTTTATGTTACAGCTAATAGACTATGTATATGTTTCAAAAAAGGTTCTGTGAAGTAAAAAGTTTGATTTATTTCTTTAACAAATACAAAGAAGAAGAATTTGCAACTGCTATGATTTCTACCAAGAAAATTGCACTTGAAATGAGTATTGAACCCAAATTTCGTAAGAAACGTGTGATATATAGAAAGTAACAATTTGATGTGAATGTTGATAAAGAAATCTCAAAATCTTTGGCAGGGTCCTTTAGAGTTGATTACTTTTATACATAATAGATAATGCTATTTTTTCACACTTCAAAATAGATTTGAACAATTCAAAACATATGAAAATATTTTTAGCTTTCTAGTTGGCAAAATACTAAAATCACTAGATGTTGGAAATCTAAAAAATATTATCTTAATCTTGAATGTTCCTTAAAGCATAATAATTAATTCGATGTTGATGGTTTAAATTTATTTTCAAAATTAAGAGTATTAAGGAAAATAGCACAATTAGAATATTACAGTTTAATTGACACATTTAATCAAATAAAAAGATTTAATTCTTTCCAAATACCTAAGTTTCTTTTAGAATAACGTTAATAACTCATGTTACCGTTGCTTTAGCGGAAATGAGTTTTCAAAATTAAAATTGATAAAATCTTACCTAAATACAAAAATGTCACAAGAAAGGTTAAATAGATTAGCTTTATTGTCAGTTGAGAAAAACATATATGAGGAGTTACTGATGATAAGAAAACCATTAATAACTTTGTATCTAAGAAAAGCTAAAAAAAATAGACTTGAAATAAATAATAAACAAATAAAACGTTAAGGCCGCTCAAAAAATTTGGCTTTAGGCCATAAAATTCATCGGGCCGCCCGTGACCCAAAATTTCTCAATAGTTGGGCAGCATTTCCCCTTTATAATATTTCCAAATATAAAAGAGTTGTAATTAATAACAATCAATATATGTCAAATAAAACTCACTTATTCCTACGTGATTTTATTAAATAAGGTTTAAAACCTTGAGTTTTTGATATTTACTTCTACCAAATTCTAACCCACTTTCCCAAGCAAAACTAGAATTTAATGACACTTGTTAATGTTTGGAACCACCAACAATAAATGAAGAATGAGAAGCAAATAATTATCCACCAACCATTTTATATATATATATATATATATATATATATATATATATATATATATATATATATATATATATATATATATTCAATGTTAAACACCCATTAAAACAACACCCATTTAGGGTCTACAACCTTAGTAATGTTAGCCACTCATACTAAAATAAAGAGCAAGAGAATAATAAATGCCATAAAGCTTACAAAGTAAAGATTCTTGACCCAAAAGCTTCCAAAAGTGAAAAAAATTTTGAAGTCTTGAATGTATCTCCAAAACTAGGCAAGGTGGGCCCACAAAATCATCATAAATCATTTTTAGTAGGCTGAAATTTGGGACAAAAAATGGACAAAAACGCCCTTTCAGGTCAGACATGCGACCACATTTGTGTCGCAAAGAAGACATGCGGTCTGCATTATTGACAAGTCCATCGCCGAATGTAATCCTAGTTTCCAGGCCTTCACCGCATTTATGTTTTGCAATCCGCATTGTAGAAATGCGACCGCATTTTGCATCGCATATTCTTCCTTCAGCAGCCTCCATGGTTGGTTTGCGGTCCATTTTTGCGGTCCTCAAAAACGTTATGCAATCGCAGAAAGGACCGCATTTTTTACATTGATCTTTGCCTAGAACTTATTTTGATCTGCGATCTCAGTGTAGTTTCTGTGGCTCACATGTGGGTTCTGCGGTCACATTTCCTCTTTTGCGGTGGCATTTTGCACTTTTCTTGTCTTTTTGCGACTTTTTGCTTTCATTTCCATGCTCTTGGGTCCTTAAACCTTATGTACTGCAAAAACACTAAAATTACATAAGCAAAGGAGATAATTGCATCTAAAATAAGCTAAAATTTAAGCAATTAGTATTGAAATGTGCCGAAATTCTCCAGCACATCAGGGCCTTTGAAAGCCTTGCCCCCAGTTTCCTTGATTTCCATTGTTCCACCCACCTTGATTGTTGTTACCATTCCAATTACCCTGATTGTTCTGATTGACCCAATTGGAATTTTGGTTGTTGTTGCCCCAATTACCATTGCCTTGTTGTTGTTGAATGCCCTAATTGCCTTGGGGTCTCCATTGTTGTTGGTTGGAAGAATTAACCCTTTGGCCTTGATAATTGTTCACGTATTGCACCACTTCATTCTGCCCATCATAACCATCACATTGGAATCCACTACAATCATTGTCTAATTGCTCCAAATTCCCTTGGTTCTGTTGACCTCTTTGTTTTTTTTGTTGACTAGCATGTTGACACCCTCCATGGCATTCACTTGGCGAGGATTTTGAACTTGTTGCAACTGTTCCTTTTCTTGTTGGTTCATTGTAGTTGTCAACTCAGTTATAGCCTGCTCATGATCATGTAACTCCTTGGGGAACTGAGTGACCCTTGGGTCACCTTGGGGCACATTGGGTCTACTTTTCCAAGCGGAGGAAGTGTCAGCCATCTCATCAAGAGTGTCACAAGCCTCATCATAAGTCAGCTTCATGAAGTTGCCCCCAGCAAGTTGGTTTACTATGCACTGGTTTGTTTTGTTAATGCCCCGGTAGAAAGTCTGTTGGATCATCGCCTCAGTGATATCATTCTTGGGGAATTCCTTTACCGTTTTTCTATAACGCTCCCTAATATCATGTAATGGTTTAGTGGGCTCATGCATGAAAGCCAAGATCTCATCTCTCAATACTTCCATATGCCCTGGTGAGAAAAATATTTGCAATGAGAAATCGCTCAAGCCAATTCAATTCCTTCCCTTTAAGTGAAAATGGGAAGAGTCTCAACCGAAGCGCATCATCGGACACATTTGTTTGCTTGCTCCCCCAACATGCATCCAGAAAACCCTGAAGATTTTTGTAATCATTTTGATTGGCAGCGCCTATGAAATACCCACGCTGCTCCAGCAATGTCAGTATCACATTGGTAATTTAAAAATTGCCCGCCCGAGTCTGGGGTGGGATAATTGCACTTGCATAGTTTTGGTTTGGAAACACTCGAGGAGTCAATCTTGGAGGTAGCGGAGGAGGGTCTGGAATATGGTATTGGCTTGGCGGCATCTACATTGTCCTTGAGGTACGAGAGGCACCTCATCATCTCCGACATCATCTACCTCATCCTCCCAATCACATTTCCAAGAAGGTCATTGTTATTTTATACCATTTGGTACTTGAAGCTGTGACACACATAAATTATTAACATAGAAGGAAAGAAGAACAATACAGAAAACTATTTAGATAGATAGCCAAAACCGTTAGCTCCCCGGTAATGGCACCAAAAGGTGACGAGGCCAACCCTGTACTACTACAAAGCAAACAAGCTTTTACCCAAGAAGGTCTGGATCGTTTTCCACAGCGAGCTAGAGATTATTGTTGAGTTTCTATCTAAATTGGAGTTGCGTAATTGTTCCTAATTGCACTTCTAAATATTGTTGGTTTTGATTTTACTTCTAATTTTATACTACTAAGATGCTAAATTAGGCTAAGTAAAGCTAATATTAAACTATTGAAAGTTGTCTAAATAGGTAAAAGGCACTAGGGAAGTAACTATCTCCTAGGTGGATAATTGACGGATTATCGAGTCTAAGGCAAGATTGTAATATTTAGGGAGTACATAACCATTGCACGATTCTACTCACTCTATACCTCTCGGTAGTTTGAGTGATTTTACCCGAATTGACTTTCTCAAGACCAATTGGGGTTGATAATTTGTGCAAGCAATTGAGGTTCAAGTTAGGTATTACTATCTCTAGGTTAACCCTTTAATTGGGGCTATCAATCTCTTGAATGTGCCCCAATTCTTTGTTGGACCAATTTCATAGACTTAGGCTCTATTTCTCAAGAAGAGCCAAAATAACCTAGGCATAAACTAGTATTTGCAACCACTAATTCAACATTATTACCCTAAATTAATCCAAATATCAAACAACCATAGACAATCAAGCATTAAAACACAAGATGCATCAATTACCCATTTTAGGGTTGAGCTACAACCCTAGCTTATGAGTCTATCTACTCATGAATATAGAAGGAAACAAAGATATAGATGAAGCAAAGCCCATAATAATTAATTACTATATAAAACTTGAAGATTCAATGATGAAACTAAGCTAAAATTACTCAAAATAAAAAAGAAGTATTGTTCACGAGCGCAACTATTCGTCAAAACACAACTGATGACCTACAAATGGGAAAAGAAACTATTTATATTAGGCTAAAAATTCTAAGCAAAAATACCCATGCGGGGAGTGCAGACCGCACAAAATCGAGTGCGGCCGCAGTAAGGCTCTTGGCTGAAATAATCTCTTCTCTGAACTTGGGCTTTGCGGACCGCACAAAGTCGAGAGCGCCTATGGTGGCTTCTTTGCGGTCTGCACAAAATTGACCGCGGACCACATTGGAAATATTCTTCCAATCTCGGTACTCTATGAACATAGGCTTTGCGGACCGCACAAAGTCGAGTGCGGTCGTACTGAAGTTAATGCGGTCCGCATGAAATGTATTGTGGCCGCATTGCTTGGCTGACTGAATTGATCATTCTCTAAATCTTATCTTTGCGAACCACATAAAATGATGTGCGGAGGAACTAGTTCTGTTACACTGAGCTTGGCCTTGTTCTTGGTACTTGTGCATGTTTCACTCCTTTTTGAGCTGGTTTTGACGAGTTGTCACTTTGTTGATCAAACCCTGCAATAAAGTACAACATGTGAACCTTTGGGACTATTTTATACACATTTCTAATCAAAACTTAACAAGAAGAAGTGAAAAATACACCAGAATCCTTAGTTATCACAGCTGTAAAGCCGATCCCTAAGAAGTTTCGCATGCCCGATATTCCTAAGTACAATAGAAAAATCGACCTAAATGAGCATGTGACCTCCTACACATGCACATCAAAGGGAACAATTTGAAGGATGATAAGATTGAGTCTGTCATGCTAAAAATGTTCGGGGTGACTATGTCAAAGGGAGCTATGATATGGTATCACAACCTACCTCCTAATTATATTGACTCATTTGTTATGTTTGTAGATTCCTTAGTAAAAGCACACGTCAAGGCTATCAAGGTCGAGATCAGGAAGTCAGACCTTTTCAAAGTAAAACATAGGTCAAAACATCCGCGGACTCATGAGCAAAAACAATTTCGACAAGCCCACCAGGACTAAGGAAGCACCAAGGTTATCGTAGTACAACTTTAATGTCGCTACCGCCATCATCGTATCTTTCGTCGGACACATCAAAGACATCAAATGGCCTCGAACTCTACAATCCAATATAGCCCAAAGGGATCGTAACCTAATATGCAAATATCATGGCTCTCACAGCCACATTGCGGAGGATTGCCGACAATTATGAGAGGAAGTAGCCCGACTATTCAACAACGAACATCTCCGGGAGTTCCTAAGCGATCGAGCCAAGAATCATTTCAGGAATAGATATTCTAATAAATAGATCGAGCAAGAAGAACCTCAGCATGTCATTAACATGATCATCAGTGGGGTTGATGTTCCCTAGGGGTCGATGCTAAAGCGCACCAAAGTATCCATCATAAGGAAAAAACAGACCAGGGATTATGTGCCAGAAGTAACCTTGTCTTTCAATGACGAGGACGTGGAAGGGATCGTGCAACTCCACAATAATGCACTGGTAATATCTGTACTCATAAATAAATATCGAGTTAACATGTGTTAATTGATCCAGGTAGCTTGGCCAACTTCATCAAATCGTGGATCGTGGAACAGCTCGGTTTACAAGATCAAATTATGCATGCAGTCGGAGTTTTAAATGGATTCAACATGGCATGTGAAACCACTAAAAAGGGGAGATAATATTGCCAGTAAATGCTGCTAGGACCATTAAGTAAGCCAAGTTCTATATAATCAGAGGAGATATGAGGTACCACACTCTGTTCGGAAGGCCTTGGATCTATAACATAAGGGCAGTACCCTCGACCTGTACCAAGTGTTGAAATTCCCAATGCTATGAGGGGTTTAAAACAATGTACGAAGAACAACCAAGCACAAAGTAAATGTTTGCAGTAGAAGAGGTGATCCATATATCCTCACTTACAATGATAAAATATCCGAGCTTGGTCGCAAAGGAAGGAAACAAATAGCAATCACCGATATTGATCTCGATCGATCCGGAGAAGAAGGGGACGGTGAGGACGAAGACTACGGAGTCCCCAGGTCCTTTATTATTCCCGATGATTCTAACACCACCAAATTAACATTCGAGGATCTGGAACAAGTCCCATTGATCAAGCACTTGACCGATCGTATGGTATACCTGGGCACAAGGTTATGTCCCGAGCTCAGGAAAAAAACTCATTCATTTCCTTGTAGCTAACATAGATTATTCTTCTTGGTCCCACCTTGATATGATATGGATCCCGCCGGAAATAACTACTCACAAGATGATCCTGGACCCGGAGTTCCACCCGGTCAAGCAGAAAAGGAGGCTCCAGTCCAAAGTTAAGCATGCATTTATCAAGGACGAGGTATCTAAACTCCTTAAAATAGGGTCCATCAGGGAATTGAAATACCCGGATTGGTTAGAAAACATAGTGGTAGTCCCTAAAAAGGGAAACAAATTAAAAATGAATGTAGACTATAAAGACTTAAATAAAGCATGTCCCAAGGACTCTTTCCCTTTGCCCAACATCAATTGCATGATCGATGCAACAGCCGGCCACAAGATCCTCAATTTTCTCAATGCTTATTTGGGTACAACCAAATTCTGATAGACCCAGATGATCAAGTAAAAAACATCCTTCATCACTAAGTATGGTACCTACTACTATAACGTAATGTCATCGAACTAAAAAACACCGGTGCCATTTACCAAAGCCTAGTAAACTGTATGTTAAAAAAATAGATAGGAAAATCAATTGAGCTTTATATTAATGATATGTTGGTTAAGTCCCTGCGAGCAGAGGACCATTTGAAGCATTTTTAGGAAACCTTCAACATATTGAAAAAATACAATATGAAGCTGAAACTAGAAAATATGTATTAGCAGTTGTTTCGAGAAAATTTCTCAGATTCATGGTGTATAACCGGGGGATTGAGATCCATCCTCATAAAATCAAGGCCATAATAGAACATTACCGTAGCGGACGTCGATGCTATACAATGCTTAACCGGAGGCATTGCTGCTTTGGGTTGACTCGTATTGAGGTCCTCTGTCAATAGCCGTCAGTTCTTCTCACTACTGAAGAAGAAGAATAACTTCTCTCGAACTTCGATGCCAACAATCCTTGGAGGAACTCAAACGGTACCTATCGAGCCTACCTTTGCTTCACACTCCAAAGGCAAATAAACAGCTATACCTATACTTAGCAGTATCCGAGGAAGAGGTAAGTGGAGTCCTGGATTGGGGAGAAGAGGGTACGCAATTTCCTATCTATTATGTTAGCAGAACTCTAGGCGAAGCCAAAACTAGGTATCCTCAGCTAGAAAAATTGGCGCTCGCTTTGCTAAGCACTTCTAGGTGGCTAAAACTGTAATTTCAATGCCACCCCATATGTGTTGTAACTACTTACCCATTGAGGAACATAATGCATAAACCCCAGCTCTCAAGATGACTGGCGAAATGGGCTGTCGAAATCAGCGAGTACAATATCAAATATCGACCCCAGACTGCCATCAAATCTCAAATTTTGGCAGACTTTGTGGCTGACACACCATGGACCCTAATACCCGAGGATAAAAAATAATAGTTGTTGAACTCGGGGGCTTCTTCGAGAATTTAGACCCTCTTTATGGACTGTGCCTGAACGCAAAGGGGTCCGTACATGGCACCGTATTGAAGCCACTAATGGTAATGTAGTTAGATAATCTATTATGATAAATAACTAAAAACGAGGCTGAGTATAAGGCTATGATTGCAGGCCTCAAATGGGCTAAAATCTTGGGGGTGGAGGTGATCGAACCTAAGTGCAACTCCCTCCTTGTGGTGAGCCAAGTTAATGGTACGTTCAAAGTCAGAGAAAAGCGAACGCAAAGATGTTTGGATAAAAGTCAGGTAACACTACACCAATTCAAGGAGTGGACTTTACAACATGTACCTTAGGATCAAAACAGTGAGGCTGATGCTCTTGCTAACTTGGGATTGTCAGTAGACGACAATGAGTTCAACCTGGGGACGATCGTGAAACTCATGAGATTGATAGTGTAAGAAGGTCACATCGAGATAAACTCAACAAGCCTAAATTGAGGCTGGAGAAACAAATATATAGATTATATAAAGACCGGAAAACTGCCTTTAGATCCTAAAAAATCGAGGGCTTTGCATACGAAGACGGCCCAGTTTAGCTTGTAAGAAGACAATACCTTATTCAGGAGAATGTTCGATGGCCCACTCGCAATATGTCTAGGACCGGGAGATGCCGAGTATGATACGAGGGAAGCCCACGAAGCCATAATTCGGGCATCGAATTATTAGTTCGAAAAATAATCATAGTCGTCTATTAGTAGATTGATATGGAAAAGGACACAAAGGATTTTGTATGAAAATGCGACGGTTGTTAGAGGCGCAATTCATCAGCCTGGGGAGCTGCTAAATTCAGTCTTGTCACCCTGGCCGTTCATGAAATGGGGGATAGACATCTCGGCCCCCTGCCATGGGCACCCGGTAAGGCTCAATTTATATTATTTATGATTGATTATTTTTCTAAATGGGTGGAAGCCCGTGCATTTGAGAAATTCAAGGAGAAGGAAATTATTGATTTCATCTGGGACCACATAATATGCAGTTCGGAATGCCAGTCGAGATCGTGTGCGACAACGGGAAGCAGTTCATCGGCAACAAAGTGAGCAAGTTTTTCGAAGACCATAAAATCAAAAGAATCCCATCAACACCCTATCACCCTAATTGGAAAGGGCAATCGAAATACATGAACAAAACCATACTCCAAAACCTCAAAAACATGTTGATCAACGCAAAAGGAAATGGAAATAAATCTTGCTCGAAGTCCAATTGGCATATCATACGACCCCAAAATTCAGTACCGGGCCACATCGTTCTCGCTGGTCTACTTGTGTCGAAGCTTAATACCGATTGAAGTGGTAGAACCGAGTGTTAGGTTCTGATATGCCACCAAAGAGTTAAATGATGAGGCGTTGAGTACGAGCATGGAACTTTTAGACGAAAGGCGCGAGGCTGCCCTCGTGCGCTTGGCTGCCCAAAAACAACTGATCGAATGGTGTTACAATCGAAGAGCTAACCTTTGACACTTTAATGTCGGGGACTTGGTGTTAATAAAGTTCATACTAAGCACACGGAACCTGAAAGAAGTGAAGTTAGGCCTGAACTGGGAAGGTCCGTATCAAATTATCGAGATCACCGGAAAAGAATCGTACAAACTCGGAGCAATGGACGTTGAGCGACTACCGAACAACTAGAACATAACTCACTTAAAACGATACTACTGATAAGGTACAAACCCATTTATTCTTTTTCTTTACATATTGGACTAACACTTGCATATAACAACCAATGAATGATACAACTTTTTTCGGTCTGAAAGCACACGTTGCACTCTTTTTTCCTTGAATCGATTTTTTTCCAAATGGATTTTCTGGAAAGGTTTTAATGAGGCAACATCGAATCGTGCAAACTTAGAATTGAAGATAGGCTATGAATCAGTGTCAAGGATTAAATCAACAGTATTCAAGTCTTATCTATGATCGATCTCGAATACTGGGGGGATCACCCTCGGATAATGATTTTAGCAAGGAAAGAAATTTTTTGCTCGAATTGTCTAAGATTGGTGGATAGAATTTACTGTAAGGGCCAAAAGGTCAAATGAACCCACATAGACCATCTGAGCCCTAACATAAAGCTTGTATACATATGTAACCTTGTATATTACGCACAGAATGAAAGAAGGTTTCTACCTTACAAATAAATAATTTGTCCCTTGATTTCTTTTCTTTTTAAAATTTGGTCCCCTAAAGACATCGAGCCCAAGGGCCACCTCTATCCGGATCCAAGAGATCGCCCTCACTTAGGGATTATCATCCAAGGAAGTCTCGGACTGCCCGGGATATTAAAACCTGGGGGTACAAAGCCTATTAAGCCCATATGACTCGGGGTAACAAGCCCATTAGGAAACACCCGAACTCAAAAGGTTACAGCCATCCTAGAATGGCTCAGATAAGTCCGAGACCCGTAACCAAAACATAAGGTCTTCAAAATTTCTAAACTGGTTCAAAAGGCTACCCTCGGCAAAATTGTAACCTAAAATATTTTAAGTACATTAGGGAAATCTTCCGATCATACAAAGACCCCACAAGTATTAAGCAAAATAATATCAAGAATGAGCCTTGTTCGAACCTTCAAATAAGACCTAATTATTACGTGCTAAAGCATTGGATATCTTTGAAATCATAAAGAACAGAGACCTAATTATTACGTGCTAAGGCTCGGATATATTTTCAAAAACAAAGAAAAATCTACAAAGCACCTAAGCAGCCTGGTTTTCACCGGAACCAGACCACTGGGGTCTTCTCCGCCCTCAGATCTGCCTGAACCCCCAAAGTCTTCTTTGTCCTCAGGATATGCCAACTTCTTGGCCTCGTCCTCGAGCCCGTTAGTATTATCGATCTAGGCCGATAAATCAAAACCCTGGATTTAACCTCCTCGAGGGCCTCCTACAAGACTACCACTTCACATATTGAACAATATCTTTCAAACATCCTTGGCTGCTTCATCATTGGCTTTGTACTAGGCAACTATCTCATCGACATCAACCTTGGTTATTTCAGCCATTGACTTGGCCGGTTTAAGCTCTTTGGTGAGGGTCTCCCAATCGGTAAAAACTAAGTTCAGTTGGGACTGGAGTTCCTCAATTTTCTGGGACCGTGCCTCAACCTTCTCCCTTATCGCACGAAGTTGAGCTTCTGCTGAGGCCAACTGTGCCCGGGCAGACTCCTTCTCCGATGCCAAGTGATCCATCTTGACCTTTCACTCTTTGGCCTCAACTTTGATTACCTCCATCTAGGTTCGGAGTTGGTCGATCCGATCGAGTTTCCGTTGGACCTACTGGTTCTAATCGTTAGTCTTTGTGTCTAGCTCGTCATCGCTAACTTCAAATATTTTTACCTATTCCACTAGGCCGTACTGTTATTTTTAAGCCACGTCCAACTCAAATCGAAGGCTATTGAGTTCTCTCTGATATGGCTCACTATGAAGTTTATACATATCTCTCTTCTTAGAAAACTCTTTAACTTCGGCCTCCAGTTGGCTCAGTTCATCCTGATACCGATGGAAGGTTTCATGGTAAAGCACCAAAGTCTAAAAATACGAGAAAAGATTTTAGGATCATCGATAACTAAAGTCGAAAGGTAAAGAAGTTTGGTAACATCTTGCTCGGTTCAGCACCTGTTGTGCTTCATTGAAGAGGCATGGGGCATATACCTCGTTTATTTTGGTCTGGTATTCTTCGGTTACCAAGCGACGGAGGTCACTCGCTACCTTGATTGGGGCGAAAAGAACTCAGGCATCCTGCGGGATGGTGATGACGATTGAAAGAACCTTGAGTAAGGGAGATAAAAGTGATAGAGAGTATTGGGTAAGAGGATAGAAGGTTTGATGTAAAGTGACAAATGAACAAAGGAGGCGGTATTTATAGAGTTTCCATGATATTTCGCATCCAAGAACAATTAACCGGTGGCTGACATGCTATTAAATCCATTATGACATGATTAACGAGACGTTTAAGGTTTTTTGTCGTTTTGACACGACATATCGAAGAGGGAATCGGGGAGCTCATGTCGTTTCTTATTAACATACTCTCCGAGAAACAAGGGGACTATCTGTATACGGGTGGAACCGGGCTCATGGTACATCCTGGTCTCCGATAAAATTGCCAGGCTCGAGAAATGGTGATACAGGACTGAAATGGAGGCAAAGGCCTCATCGAGTAACAGTTTGGAGGCATGACACCCACCCTCGAAAATATCAGGGTCATGGTACGGGATCAGTCTTAGCCTTGAACGACCACGAAGAATGCTATTATATAATCAAGTATACCAACAGAAGGCCGTAATATCCACGAGCAGCCGGATATCACGACGTCAATCTTGGCACGTATCGATGAAGAATTGACAATCAATTAAATAAAAGATTTTTTTACCTTTTTTGGAATTGTACCTAAAATAAGATTCCTCTACTATAAAAATAAGGTTTGATAATTTACGAAGAACATTGTATTACACATTTAAGGTGAGGCACTTTGAATATTTCATCGATCTTCCGGTGGTACTCACTACTGTCCAACTAATTGTCGACATTTGACAAGCGTAATTATCATCAAAATTAAAAAATATTCTTTTCTTTAATATTGATGTCAGAACCAGCTTACGTACATCTTAACTAATGTATTTTTAGGTTTTAAGCAAGTTTCTAATATGACGTGTCTAGTATACACTCCTTTAAAACTCCTATTTTTTGCTGAAGATTGAATCCTAAAAATTGATAAACATCAATACTTTTTACTATTTCAAATAATTTCTAAATTAATTCTATTAAAAAAGAATAGCTCAGTATCGAATTGGGCGTCAAATGATGACATATGAAGAGCATAAAACGATAGGGCAAAACCTTCATTTTCAGTAATAAATAAGAGAATGAATATAAAAAATAAGAGCGAAAGTCTATGATAAATTAAAATTTATCAAAAAAACTTACTCCTATTAAGTATTTATATCAAACCACGATAAAACGGAGAGTACTTATAATTTCACATAAGTACAATTGGGTTCCTTACTTTTCAATTTTATAGTCCATATTTTAATTTACAATCAACAAGCCCAAAAATAATAGGTTAAAATTCAACATTCATCTCCAATAGGTTCTCAAAATTACTATTTAAGTTTTAAACAAGATTCCTCAAGCTTTTAAGTTACTTTTCGAATCAGTAACTGTGACTCAAATATTAGTTTAACAAACTAAATCCATTTGGGTGGTGAAAATTAGATTTTTAAAAGCTTAAATATGTGGGTTTAAATTTCGAATTTAATTTTTTGAGAAATTTGGAGTGGGTGTTATTTAGACTTGTTAGAAATAGTATAAGGAGGTTGTATATAAAACTTGAAGTAATTTAATGGAGATTTGGACTAGTTTTGAACAGGAATTGCAACTGAACATCGTGAAAGAAATTCGTCTTCAGGCGCTTGTATAAAGGTGTATAAAAGTGTATAATAGTGTATAAGATGTGTTTATACACTCATATATACTATTATAGAAGATTATACATAATTATACCAAAAAACTAACTTCGTCTTCTTCCTTGCGTGTTTTCTGAAATTTAACTCAAATCTACTCCAAATCACTTTAAATTTAAATTTGAACTTCTTTTGATATTTTCAATCAATTGGAACAACATCCAATCTAAACAACTAACAAACTCAAAAAACTCATTTTTGAAAACTAAGCTTTGAATGGTCTTCTGTGGTGGATTTCTACTCTTCAATTTTCTTACATTGCAACCAGTTGATACAAGAGGAGAAGCGGAAAATATACGGTCCCTTGAAGCATATGTAGAAGATGTGAGAAGAAGAGAGAGTGAAAACAATGGTTGTGAGAATACAAATTTAACTCCATAACTTTTAGAAGTAATAGATTGTTAAAACCTAGATTTTGAATTTGCTAGTGCTTTCAAAATATGTATAATATGGCTAGATCATGTAAAATTTAAAAACACATACCATTTTTTGTTATGGGGTGAAGCCATGTGTATTTTCTTGTAATTTTTTCTTTATATAAGTATTTTATTATAAATATAATTAATATATATACATTATCACCTTAATTTATCACAATAAAATTATGTAAGCCCCCCACTCCACCCAAAATCCCCAATTTTCCTCCTCTTTTTTCATCGTTAAGGCCCCCATAATAAGCATGTGATATCGAGAATCTGGTCTATTCAAGGGCGAGTGAAACCACTTTGCCTCTGCTCCTTTTCGTGCCTCGTATCAATAAATATTTTGTATAATTCAAGAGGCTATTATAAATATATATTTCAAAAGTCAAATTTACTGAGGCGAATAATAATAAAGTTCTTGAATTGAGTCTTATTAATATATCATGAATTTTATATCTCTTACAAAATAAAAAATTTCTAAAATGATTTATTAACATGTTCAGTTTTTGAATGTCGATACTATATAGGTTGAAATCTACCACAAAACATGTAAGGAAAGGAAGTATTGAGAAAAGAATTGGTCGAGGACGAGGACAACAGAAAGAGTTGTAACGACTAGTTTTGGAATAGGATAATAGAGGAAAAATTCTAAAGAATATTCTCTGCACATGTACTATTATGGTTTACTAGGAATATGCACCATATAAATACGAAAAAAGATAAAAACAAAGGTATGCAATATTCACGAATAAGAACGATTTTCTGAGAAAGATCCCCTCTCTCTAGCAAAGATACAAACATTACATTTTCATCTAGATTCTTATTCATTTTGTTCCTTACTTTTCAATCGGCTCTGAGAATAGTTCGAACATCCTAGGATTTATCTATCACTCATCATTGTTAGGAGGAATAATCATCTAACTCATTCTTTATTGGGTGAATAACTCCTCTAATTTACTTAAATGTCATCTATACTTAGTTATTGCTAGTTATCCTCCATTATTGCTGATACCTTTTAGAATATTTAATGCTTGTTATTGCAAATCTCCTACAATATTTGTTCAAGGATTAGTTACATTTTCAATGCTTATAATTAGAGATATTATTATGAACTAGGTTTGACCCATTATTATATAAATATAATAGTTTAATCGGAAGTCACACTTTTTGGTCAAACAATTTGACATCGTCTGTGATAATTTTTGAGTTAAATTTTCAGTTCCCTCTAGATTTATAACTAACACGGATCACTAACAAAAAAAATAAAGAAAAAGACCTTCTTTCTTTGTATACACATATCCAATATGGAGGGTAACAGAGAACAAAGGACGAGAATAACAAGTGACCTTCCAACCAACCTCATGAATGTCATCAATGAGAGTTCTAAAGCGTTGAATGAATACACAATGCCCGACGCCTCTCCTAGGCGAGGTGGGTCACCCCTCCTCACTGTAGCATCACAAAATCTCTTCGTAAGGGAGCCTCCACATCCATGGTGGAAGAGACGCCATCAATAGTCAAAAGCTCTTTGAGGATTGGCTAACCGATACGCTAACCAGCGTCCGCTGTAAACATGCTTGGGACATAGCTACAGAAAATGCGAGGACTTGCGTTACAGAAACATCAGACGAGCAACACAACCAATGCCCTCCAATTACAAGTATTACTCACGAATAGCAGATGAGCATATTAAAATAATACTCTAAATGCCATACCACCCCGGGGGCAATGGGCAAGAAGAGTCCTGCAACAAGTCTATGCTGAACATCACGAAGAAAAGAACTCGAAGATGCCAAAGGGTTGTGGCCAGAAATATTACCAGAAGTACTCTGGGTCTACCGAACAATGCCAAATATGAGCATAGGAGAGACACCTTACTTGTTAGTCTATGGGACTGATGTTGTAATACATGTCAATGTCGGGGAGCCCAGTCTGAGATACTCCCACGAGAGCCGGCCATAAAACGATAAAAGTGGAAGGAAAGAGCTTGACGAAGTCGAAGAATGAAGGGATATGGCCTACATAAGTATGATCGCCCAAAAACAATAGGCAGAACGATAGTCTATCAAGAAGGCAAAGGTCAGGCCACTCAAAATTGGGGACTACGTGCTTAAAGCTAAAACACAAGCAAGCAAAGACCCACAGGAAGATAAACTGGAACAAATTAGGATGGCCTGTACAAAATCATGAAACAACGAACAAAGGGTCATTTCAACTAGAAACAATGGAAGAAAAGCTACTACCAAACATCTGGATTATCACCCATATCAAGTACTTCAACTATTAAGAGAGAAAGTATCCCCCAAGTTGTACTCTTTTTCCCCTAACTTGAGTTATATCCAAATTGGGTTTCTCAAGGAGGTTTTTAACGAGGCGATGAAAGGGACACTTCAAGTCAAAGTACTCACAGACGAGGGCACATGACGACTAGTTCATTGCTCAACTCTCAAGCCTTCTCCGGGTCAACCAGTGAAGGGACTAGGTGGAATGGGATTGGAACGCCAGCCAACGCCCAAAAAATATGTAAATTTCTCCAAGTGTATGAACAAAGCACAAATGCATGAAGTTTGTTCCTATTTCTCCAAATATAAAACTAAGTCAATATTGCCTTAAAAGTTCAAAACATCGACAAATGTGCTAACATAGGTTCGACCTCATTTGAAATAACATCTAACTGGCCCTCAGCCATATCGACCATAACTAAACATAGGTTATATTCGACCTAGTTCGAATTTACACCTAACTGGCCATCGGCCATAACTAAATATTGGTTATATTATACCTTGTTCGAATTAACACCTAACTGATCCTCGGCCATAACTAAACATAGGTTATGTTCGACCTTGTTCGAATTAACACCTAACTGGCCCTCGACCATAACTAAATATAGGTTATATTAGACCTCGTTCGAAATAAACCTAACTGACCCTTGACCATAACTAAATGTAGGTTATATTCAATCTCGTTCGAATTAATACCTAACTGGCCCTCGGCGATAACTAAATATAGGTTATATTTGACCTCGTTCAAATTAACACCTAACTGGCCCTGGCCCATAACTAAACTTAGGTTATATTCAACCTCTTTCGAATTAACACCTAACTAGCCCATAGCCATAACTAAACATAGGTTATATTCAACCTCATTCGAATAACACCTAACTGGACCTCGGCCATAGCTGAACACATGTTATGTTCGAACTATCGACCATCCTCTGATCATCTCTCATCATTAAGGAATCACGGCTAAGTAAATCAAGACAACCAAGCGACAAAATAAAAAATGAACAAGTAATTAAACTGGAATTTCATACTTAGAATGTTTTTAAAAATGCTCATAAATACGCCCACAAAAACGCACAAGATTACAATAAAAAAATAGAAGGAAAAAGAAAAACTATTGGTTTCCACCAAGCCCAGCAGTATCATCGGCTTGCCCAACTGCGCCATCTCTATCTTCCCCTTCACCGTTACCATTGCCCTCAAGGTATGCATCCTCATACCAGGCTTCCTCTTCAATTAGGTCCACATCTTCCTCATCATCACCGGCTTCCGGTGTTGTAGGATCATAATCATAAGCGACCCTTACTCCACGTGCCTTAACATGGGCATCTTTGAAGACAACTTCTGAAATGGTTCTCGCCCTCATCAGATCTATAAATATATCCAGCCGGGCCTCGGCATGAATCCACTCCTCATACAACTCTCGAGGAACATCATGAAAATTAGAAGCACGGGAAAAGGACAGTCGAGCCAGCAATTGGTCCTTCTCGCCCTCAAGAACGATGACTCGGTCACAATGACCAGAAGCCTCTTTCTCCAATTCTCCAATTCGCTCATCAAGTTGCTCTTGTTTGAGCTGGGTTGTCTCCAAGGCACTCCCTCATTCAGAATGAAGAACACAAATCACAATCTCCAAAGCCTACACCTTTCTCATATCCCCCGACCAAGCAAACTCTGGGTTATCGAGGTCCTCTATCTTCTCGGCAACCTCACCATTTAGAGAATCTGCTTTGAATTGACATTCGTCAAGCTTGGTGCCCAGTGAGATCACCGGGGCTTGGAGATTGCTGCACTATATAAAAACCCTTAACTGATTTCAAGTTATTCTCCTTTATTTCTCAACATCCCTCAAGGATGCTGAACTTCTTACTGACCTTCATGAGCTCATCATTTTTCTACTTCAGCTCATCCTAAAAGGCCTACAAATTGTCCATCCTCTCCAAACTGCCTACAAATTTCTCGGTATTTGCCATGGTACTCGCAGTATTTTTTGCTGCAACTTCATAAAAATGGCCTTACGCCTATCCTCTCTTCAGGTGCTTTAAATTTCCAAATTACGGTCAACAATCACAAAGATAAAGTCAAACACTAGAACGTCCCACTGACAGAGGCGAACCACTAAGATGAAGGACAAAAATCTAAATAAAGTAGACGGGAAAAAGAAGCCCTGCAAAATTTACCCTGAGAGTAAGGTGGGATATGTTCCTTGACGATGTGGCATCATCTAACTCCGCAAGTATTACACCCTTCATATCGGAATAAAGGGGACTAAAGGCAGGGACTATGTTCTATGTGTTTTCAATAAATCAAGGTCCATGGGGATCGCGATGGTCTGCATGGACCCCTCTAGTCTCACCTCGAGTTGGTTAAATCCCTTCGCCATCATCCTCATCTCATCAACATCTAGATCGTATCCCATATTATAGCCATCCTCGGCAATACCTTTTCCTCTCCCATCGTCCATCGAAGGAGCATCGTCAGCCAGTTGCCAAATCGATAGCCCGTCCTACCATAAATTATCAGAAGCCATAGTGGCCGACCCTTCGGCTCCTGACACAATAAAGGGGAGAGGTACACCTTTAACAACCTCCGTCGATATCGGAATGTCAAATGTCAACTCGACATTTTCCTCAAGTATTATGGTCACTGTCTCGCAGATGAAAAAATCATCCATTGTTGAATCTACTACCCGGGCGACCCTATCACTGACGTCTACCAAACTTTTGTTATGTTACACCAAACTTTCATCTCTTGGCGGCAATTCCTCCTCATCGTCTACAAGATGGTATAAATGGGAAGCCAGAAGCCCCGCGCTTAGAATGTCTACATGCGGATAAAAGACTGATGACCAGTCAGTTGTAGACAAGGCTGAAGACCGAACAGACTTAATCCTCGACGAGCCGCGAATAGTAGTGGAAGAGCAAGCAGGCCTAGCCTCGGCTGCTAAAGGAATAGATGTCGAAGAGGAGGTAGACTTTCTTTTACAGAATGAAGAATGGGGATCTTTCGGCCTCGTCGAATTTCCTCAGCCTGAAAAAGAAAGGTTAGGTTATCACTATTAGCGAAAGCAAAATATGAGAAATAGACTACTAAGAGGTCAAAACAAAACAAAAAGAAATCGACTAACTCACCGGTAAATGAAGGAGTAGGACCAAACTTCTTGTAAAAGCCCAGCCACTCACGAATTCCCATGGTGAGAGGGAGAATCCGACCAACCCAATCAGAAATATTCTCGGCCAACGGAGGGGGCATAGTCTTGGCTGCATAAGAAGGGAACCCCAATTCAGAATCTACAACCAAAAATAAGCAACCCAAAAGTTTTAACGGAGAAAGATTAGATGCTTACGAGTGTAATTCCAAGTCTTACGGAAGCTGTCCGCATTCACTAACATATCTGTGGTTTTGACAAAAAAGACATTATGCTAGAACTGGAGGTACATCAGATGCGGAAGTGTGACATCGGCCCCGACCAATTCAGCAAATTGAGTAAGCATCCCAATGAGCTTGTAGATATACAGAGAGAGCTAATACGGGAAAATGTCATAGTAACGACAAAACTTCTCTGCCAATAGGAGGAGGGTAAGAGTGTAGCCGACGTGAAAAGGGTAGGTGTAGAATGCACAATACCCTGGACGGTGGACTTGCACCACACCCTTCTCTGCAGGGATCAAATTGATGTGGGCAAGAATTTTGAATTTTTCCCTAAGCTCTGCTAGATCGGACTCTTTCATCGCTGACTCAGAGGCCTCGAGTTTTTCTTTAGCCTCTTTCTAAAAGTCAGACCTATCACTCTCACTGCGAGGAATTATTTCCTCTACCGTAGAAAAGTTCTTATCTTCAATGGCGATCGATACGTCATTAGCGTGAGGAGGCATACGCATCGCCAAAGGGATAGGGTCAGTTCCCACATTGGAATCAGAGGATACATTAGCCATATTTTTTGAGATAGAGGATATTCAGGCAAAAAAGGACTAGAAGCAACATGAATCACTAAGACTAATAAAGAAAACAGACAGCAATGAAGGAGGGAGAAGAAGACACGCAAGGTTTTGACGAGAAAAACACATAAAAACAAATAAATGTCATCACACCTTTATTAATAAGAATTTGGGCATCAAAACTGAGAAATTATGCCATCATTACCTAGCACTGGAATCGAAATGGCAGCCTCAACTAACAGTCTCATGGGAAAAGATGCAAAGCCTCAAAAGATACACCATAATGACGCTTGATGTCATTTTAGTAAATAAATGATGCAACCCCAAAAGTTGCAGTTCGCAAAAGGCCATGTTGCCAACTTGTCACAAACTTAACCACTCACCTACTCTCTTGGACCATAACCAGCAAAGTCCGTTCATCGAGGTCGTCCGAGGACGGCCTCAATAAGCATAAGGATTAACTGTATAGGTCAAAATCTATCGCAAAATAATTAAGGTGTGGAAGTATTGAGAAAAGAGCTGGTCTAGGACGAGGACCGCGGAAAGAGTTGTAACGGCCAGTTTTTGGAATAGGATAATACGGGAATATTCTAAAGAATATTCTGTACACATATACTATTAGGTTTTACTAGGAATATGCCCCATATAAAGAGGAAAATAGATAACAGAAAGGGTACGTAGTATTCACGGATAAGAACACTTTTCTGAGAAAGACCATCTCTCTCCAGCAAAGAAACAAAAATTACATTTTCTTCTAGATTCTGGTTCATTTTATTCTATAATTTTCCATTATATCCGAGAATAGTTCAAATATCCTAGGATTTATCTATCACTTATTATTGTTAGGAGGAATAGTCATCTAACTCATTCTTTATTGGGTAAATCACTCCTCTTATCTACTTAAATATCATTTATTATTATTTATTACTAGTTACCCTCCATTACTGTTGATGCCTTTTAGAATACTTAATGCTTGTTATTGCCAATCTCCCACTAGATCTGCTTAGGATTAGTTACAATTTCAGAACTTACATTTAGATATATAATTATTAACTAGGTTTGACCCATTATTATATAAATACAATTGTTTAATCGAAAGTCACGCTTTTTGGTCAAATAGATACCACTTACGAAAAATTCTGCGTACGCTCCTACTCCCCTCCCCCAGCCCCAAAATCCATGACTCAACATACAGAAAAGTTTTTAAGGATTGTATACAGTGAAAATCATATGTCCCCAATGTTATAAGCTTGAGAAGTCACATCGAGAACAAGTTCAATCTGGATCGAGCTCGAGCTTGAAGGTAAAATACGAGACTCTAAGTGCTCGAGGAATATCTGAGCCGAGTATGATCAACCTCGAGATAATACCGTTATGGTTTTATAATAGAAAGAGCGAGATTCTCACGAGAGCCCTAAGATCACAACGTAAATTTCAAAATAGATTTGTACGAGTTAGTAAAGATTTGTACTATGTGGTTAGACAATTGTCCTAATAAGATTCCTTTCTGAAAATAAAAATATACCTTATTTAGGATTCCCCTATTATATAAAGGGACACCAATCAGTTTTAAGGATCATCAATCATTGACAAAAGAATATACTCTCTTTTTTTCTTCCTAAGTACTCATCAGAATTGTCTCTTAACTTTATTGTTTTTACTATTCTTGTTGACCTACCTCGAGGACATCATAGATCGAGGTCAAGATTTGCTTAAACATTGGTTTGATTCAACTCACTTCTTTAATTTATACTTTGGATTTCTTAGTTATTAATTAGTATTAAATTAAATCGCCTATCTTTAAAACAACAAATAAGTTTAATTATTACTTGTGTTTCGAGATAAACAGTTTGGCGCCCATCGTGGGGCTAAAGATAATAGTGGTTATTTTGGTACTGATTCTGATAACACATGTTATTTTCACACTTTTTCTTGTCAAGAATTTTTGTTCTCAGGTTAAAACATGTCAAACTCACAAAGCTCACCTATACACGGCGATGATGGTCTTGGATTTCATAGGAAAAACAACAATGTAGTTGCTCTGGAAGCCGGTGTATGAGGCTTACACCCATTCGTATTAGTTCATCCAAGGTTCCTTACCCTTATGCATGAATTATTGAATAATACATCTTCCTATCAAGGATACGGAGTCAACTGAGCATCTCAGTGGCGGGATTGAATACCCGGATCGAGTCTTGATTTGCATGGTTACCTGCTGCTTGTGGCACCGCTGATGAAGCCACATCCGGAAAGTTTTAATCAGCAGAGGCACGAGCGTATAACTAGTATTAAAAACTTGTAGTAGAATATGCTTGTTCGCTCCAAGTTCATCTGAGAGAACAAGAAATAACATCTATGTATGATAAGTTTGAAGTTAACCCTGGAAAAGTGCCAAATGTGGAACCAGTCGATGTTAGTTCACATATTGATTTGAATGTGGATTTAGGCATAGACCCCGGAGGAAGTGTACGCAGGGAAGTTCGATCTGGTGGCCAGGGAACATAAGGTATAGGAGATTGGGGAGTTATTCTCCAAGTATTATTCGAGATGCTTCAAGTTCAACAGATTGCTATCGCTCAATTTCAAAGTCAGCGTAAAACTCCAAGTGTGGTCAAACCAGAAATCACTCGCCATACTGAGCCGGTGCCAGAAATATCAAATGGTCATGACTCAAGGACTGATCCCATGATTATGAGAATGCTCGAGGAACTCACCAAAAGAATCAAGTTGGGGGAGAATAATTGTTGCTCCCCCTTTTTCCTCACGGAGCCTAGGTTTATGAAATTTGGGAGGACAACTCATTCCCTTTTGGGAATTGGGTTTGAATACAAGAGTCGCCACCTAATGATTAAAGTGCATTAGGACACTAAAAGGAGTTTTGATTTAGAAACCAGAGATTGGGTAAGGGCTAAAAATTATCTCGAGGGAACTGTGTTAGGCACCTCTCGAGATCCATTAGTGTGGTTCCCGATCATGCTACAATTGTGACTTTAAGTGCAAACAACAAATAGACACGTAAGGGATTCCAATACTAGGAGGGTTATTACATGATGATTGTAAATAGTTGAAGTTGAAAGAAAATAACGAAAGCTGGAGTTGAATATTGAAAAAGAATTCTGAAATAAAGCAAACAAGTAATAGTGAAGAGGGTCCTAGGTTTACAAATAAAATGGATCACTTCAATGCAATACCCGATAAATACTCATCAGAAGAGGGGTTACACATGGTATTAGAGCACCGGTCTTCATATCCATATCTACCCTTTCCCACCCTGTTAATGTATTAAAGCACAAAATGGTATCGTTGCTTATTGCATGCTATTACCTACCCCGATCCTATCAGTCCTAGAGGCATTTGGGACTACTAGTCCTAAAGGGAAGGGAGATTTGGAATTTTGTGGTTTTAAAAGGATAAAATTCTAATGCGACAGTCAAAAATACATAGAGCAAATATGGGAGAACACATAACAATTAAAGGCTCATCCAAGCCTCCTCAATTTAAGGGAAGATAGTTTAGCATGTCTTACACGTACTGGTTAGGGTTTGAATAAAACTTAAAAAGGTGAGGTAGACCGATTTATTACATATTTTAGATAAGAAACCCGAATCAGACATGCCTGCTGATAGTAATGAAGTCTGATTCAATTAACTAGTTTATCTTGTGGCTTGCCTAGGTCAAACCTATAAGCATGATATCTATTAATGCAGAAGTATACTAATTTTAAAGAAGAAGACTTGTTGGTTACAGAAAACATAAGTTCTGCAAATATTAAGCATTGCTACTACTAATTTTAGACTTATAAGCGAATAACGATTCTGATTTGGTTGATTGCTCCTATCGGCATGCTTTCTACGTGTTATTGATCTTAAACACTCTTTTATAGTCAAAATAAGAGTGCAAAAGTCCGATAGGCATATTATCTAAAATGTTGTCTGTTATTTAAACCTATAAACGCGGTTGCCTAATGACAGATGCATATTCAGAATTCAGGAAATCCTATAGACATGCTATCTATATGATATGCAGAAATGCAGAAACCTATGGATATGGTTTCTATATGAAATGCAAAAAGCTATAGACATGGTATATGTATATGTGAAATTCAAAAGGTGTAGATATGGTTTCTATTATGAAATGCATAACCTATAGATATGTTTCTTATATGAAATGCATAGCCTATAAACATAGAATCTATATGAAGTGAAAGCTGAAAGCAAGACATGATTGCAGAAGTTTAATAGTCACCTATGAATATGATATCTAACCCTTTGCATGCATGATTTGCCTCTCCTTTTCACTAAAACCCCATAAGTTTATTACAAGTTATTACAGCCTAGATTGAATAATAAATTACAAAATTACATCAGAAAACAAAAAGTCCAACCAAGGAGAGCCAAATTCAGACTTCCTATCTGAATTATGAAGTAAACCAACTCCAAAGATCAAATTTCCTAAGCCTTTCTCTCATTTGGGATGTGTGAGAGTTCCCTAGGAGTCTCAAATGGACTCTGGGAAGTGCTCACATCCAAATATATTACAAAATTGAGTTATTGTGTAGTGTGGAAGGGCTCATCCTCAAATATCCAATTTCAGAGGGAACTCAAGGTCCCATAGGAAGACTCATAGGAGGGGGGCAAGACTTAGAAGCTAGGAGAGAGTGTAAGTGCAGAGAGGGGATACTGGGAGGAAGAAAAGATAGTCTGGTGGTCATACCTAGTAATTAGAAGTGCAGGCACACCCCAACCAGCATGTTATGCCACATTGCTTGGGAGTTAGGATCCCCTAAGGGATCAAGTCCAAACATGAGCAACAACTTGGATGTTGCCATGCTCTGAAATTCAACTCAAATACATAGAATGGGACAAGGGTGTAGGGATTCACTGTAGTAACATATGCAAAGAAATTGACATACTAATTAACATTAAACATAGGCAGTAAAGCAGACATGGGTGTAGAATCTATAATATAAACACATTAGGATGAGGCTGAAAACTAAACAAGAACATACCAGTTTCAGGGAAACAAGAAAAGAAAACAGTAGTCTTGTAAAGCCAAAGTGCAAGCAAATAGTCAGAATGCTATGATTAGAAGTATGATACTTTAGTAGTGTAAAACTGTTGAATTTGAAAGTTTGTTGGTGAGAAAGGAGCCGCACCCTTTTAATAGTGTAGAAGGCAAGCAGAATAAGATAGGGGAATAATTTGAAAATCAATTACAAAAGTTTCCCTTTAATTAAGGGATTCTGATTTTAGACGAGTAAAATAATTAAGGAAAGAGGTTGATCAACACTTTTCCAAATAAGCACAGGAAGGGTAAATACACTTGAGGTTTATTTAAAGAAAAAGGCTGATAGAATACGGTTTGTGAAAATAAGAAAAGGAAATCAATTAACAGTCAGTAAATCATAAGGTCTGAATTTTGGTATGAATGAATCCAGTTAGAAAAGGTGAAGAAAGGTTTTACTTAAGGAAAATCAGTGGCAATCAATCAAATCTAAAAAGGATTCTGAATCCATCATAAGTTGGAAAAACTTTTCGGAAGAAAGAATACATCACACATATAAAACCATACATCCACGCTTATGCATGAAGAACTATCATGCCAACTAGTAGAAGAGTCTAGCATCAAAGAAAAAATTTAGAGTCGTAACAAAGAAATTGAAACTTAGTTCATAGACTCATAATGAGTTTGAAAGAGTCAAGGGTTCTAAAACCCTAGTTCAATCACAAGATCAAACCTTGTCAAAACCCCCAAATTCTAGGGTTTCCACTTTGAATCAAATACAGAGACGAGGAGGCAAGTAATTGAAATAGGCTCAGAGATCTCTTTTAGAGACTCATGAGAAAACAAACAGGCAAAATAGGAAGTTCGAAGCATACAGAGTGAAGAAATTGATTCGAAGCATAGTGAGAGTAGAAGGAACGTGTTTAAGAAAATCTTTTAGAAGGGACTTAAACAGGGTTCAGTAGGAGATAAAATAATAACTCTTAATAACACAATAAAAGACATAGTAGAAGAAAGTACTTTTCAGAAGGAACTTAGGCAAAGTTCAGAAGAGAAAAGAGACAGTATAACACTTAAGGAAACAGTATAAGAAACATGTTTAAAGAGAACTCAAACAAGTTTCACTAGAAGGCAAACAAAACTTAAGAACTCAGTAGGAAATACATAGAGTAGGAGAACACAAAATACCAGAAAAGTATATCAACAAGACATATAAGAAAAACACAGCAAGATGAACATGCGATCATGGTGTAGAGATACAGTAGAAAAACAAGGCACAGAAGAACATGTATAGTAGGAAAAAAACATAAGAAAGTGGTAAAAGCACATGCATGACAAAAGGATATAAACATATGAGCACAGTGGAGACAAATACACACAGAGAAGGAGAAAGAAAAGCCTAAGAAACATTTTAAACTTTCAGAAACCCTAAATCGAAAAGAAGTAATTTTTGAAAGAAAAATTGGGGAAAACATTTAAAAACTCAAGTAGAGCACAGATGTGTAATTGATCTAAGAGAAAATCAGAGAAAACCTCGAATAGCTAGGGTTTAAGAGGAACACTAAAATAAGAAAGGCTTTGAAAAGGTCTGATCTGAGCTGGAGAAGTCAGAGATAGGCTCATAATGCTTAAATACGTCAGAGCAAACAGAGAGAGCCATAAAACCTTGAATCGGCAAAGATTTGAACGAACACCATCGAGGTCAGGCCTCGAAACTTCTAACACCTCTAACACCAAATGTTTGAGGGAGAGTGATGAGCTTAGACCATTGAGAGGTCGTGGATTCCTGTGAGCTTGATGTAGGGGACAGTAGAAGATGATTAGGCTTTCAAGATCCTTCTAGAGAGTTTGAGAGGGCGGAGAGTATTCAGAGGCGGCTGATAGAATGAAATGAGTTAGTATTAGGGGTGTGGGCGGACTAAAAAAAGGAAAGGAGAAATCGTGGTTATTGATCAAAAGGATCAACGACCTGGATCAAAAGTAGAACCGGGCAGGTTGGATAAACGGGTCAAGGATCAGGTAAAATTAGAATTGGGCTGGTCCATTTGTTATTTGAAATTGGATTAGTTGGGGGGGGGGGGGGTTAATTGGGCTAAAATTTAAATGAAATAGGACCATATTTTAAATAGCCAATTTTTTCCTTTTTTCTTATAAAAATAGTAAAATGACTTCTGAAAATAAATCAAAGGTATTGAGTCAATTAATAATATATAAATATTAATTTTAAAATATTGAAACCAATTTCATATTTATAATGTTGTTAATCTTACAATAGACTAAAATTGCAATTATATACAATTTAGCTTTTAAAATACCAAATAAACTTGTAAAAAATGTATAAAAATTACCCTAGCTATATTTTGGTATAAATATGTGAATAGAATAAGTTACTCACCAAAAATGATAATTTTGGAAATAATGTTTTATTTTTGTACTGCTAAAATGGATAATAAATTAATTAAAAATCTATTAAAAATTAGAAAAAAATACTAAAATACTTGGGCATACTTATATATGATGTTTTGAAAGTATTTGCATGTAAAGATACATAGGAAAAAATTGGGTATCAATAATAATGATAAATAAGTGGAGACGTATGACTCTCGTGTTGATCAAATACCGAGGTTACCCCCGTTCTTGAAAGGTTTGGATACCAAGAAATTCGTACAAAATCCATTACCTCCAAGTGGGGCTCCGAAGTCCATTCCCAAGAAGTTATGTATGCCAGATATACCTAAGTACAATGGGACGAGCGATCCTAATGAATACATCACCTTGTACACATGCGGAATTAAAATAAATGATTGAGTATCACAACTTGCCACAAACTCTATCAATTGATTCGCTATGTTAGCAGATGCCTTCGTAAAGACACACACCGGGGCTATAAAGGTTGCAACAAGGAAATCGAACATTTTCAAGATAAGACAGAGGGGTGATGAAATGCTAACAGAGTTCGTATCCTGATTTCAAATGGATCAAATGGAATTAGCACCGGTATCAGATGATTGGGTCAGACAAGCTTTTATGCAGGGGTTGAGCAAGAGAATTTTGATCGCGTCATGACCACTAAAGCAAAATCTGATCGAGTATCCAGCTGTAACTTGGGCAGATGAGATAACGTTACCAATCGAAGATCAAAGTCGAGGATGACTAGTTGGGAGCCAACTCAGGTTCAGTTCATCCAAATAGATTAGAAGTTAAGGCCTCAAGAGATACCGACAGGGAACCAAGATCAAATGAGGAACGATATCAGCCATATGACGCAGATCGAAGAAACAAAGGGTCAGGGCATAATCCTCCTCGAAATTATCAAAATAATGATCGACGCAAAATTCTTGGGGACTTATCAGTAAGACTGGTTTTGATAAACATACCGATCGCACAGAAGTACCTCTAGTAACAGAGTATAATTTCAGTATCAATGCATCGGGGATCGTATCGGCTATCAGAAGGATCAAAGACACTAGTTGGCCTAGAACTATCCAAATCGATCCCTCTCAAAGAAATTCGAACTTGATGTGCATGTATCATGGCACTCATGGCCATAGAACTAAAGACTGCAGACAGCTGAGGAGGAGGTAGTTTGATTGTTCAATGAGGGTCATCTTCAAGAGTTTCTTAGTGATCAAGCTAAAAATCACTTCAGAGAGACAGACACCAACATGAAGAATGAGCAGGAAGAGCCACAACATGTAATTCATATGATCGTTGGTGGGGTTGATGTTCTTCAAGGGCCTATGTTCAAATGTATGAAGGTGTCAATCACCAGAGAAAAATGGAGACACAATTATTGCCTGAGAGCGTCCTATTGTTCAATGATGAGGAAGCGGAAGGAATTTCTCAGCCGCACAATGATGCCCTGTTAATTTCTATTTTGCTAAATAAAATTAAAGTTAAATGTGTTCTAGTGGATCCAGGTAGCTGAGCAAACATAATCTGATCAAGGGTCGTAGAGCAACTCGACCTACAAGACCAAATTGTACCTGCATCTCGAGTCCTAAACGGCTTCAACGTGGCAAGTGAAATAACAAAGGGGGAGATAATCCTACTAGTGAACATGGTCAGGACCATCCAAGATACAAAATTCCATGTCACTGAAGGCGACATGAAATATAATGCACTACTCTGAAGTCCATGGATCCACAATATGAGGGTAGTACCGCTGAACCTTCACCAGATGATGAAATTCCCAACAGTGGATGGTGTGAAAACAGTTTATGGGGAATAACATGCTGCAAAGGAAATGTTTGTAGTTGATAAGGTGACATCGATACCAACTCTTTTGACCATGAAAAAATTGAGCACTAAAGATAGGCAGATGGCCAAATAGCAATCACCATCCCCAACTTCGGCCGAACAGGAGAAACAGGTTAACAAAGAAGAAGAAGAGGATTTCCTTACTCCTCGAACTTTAGTTGTTCCCTAAGAATCATATGCAACCAAGTCAAAAGTCGAGGAGCTAGAACAAGTCATAATGATCCAGTATATGTTCGAGAGAAAGGTATACCTAAAATCGGGGTTAACCCCCAAACTCAGGAAAAAGTTCATTCAGTTTTTTATTGATTACCTAGATTGTTTTTCTTGGTCCCATTTAGACATGACAGGGATTCCACCAGAAATAACAACACATTGACTAAGCCTCGACCCCAAGTTTAAACCAGTAAAGCAAAAATAAAGGTCCCAGTCCGATGTGAAATATGAATTTATAAAGGATGAGGTAACTAAACTTCTTAAAATAGAGTCCATTCGGGTGGTAAAATACCCGAATGGTTTGCCAATGTATTTGTAGTCCGTATAAAAGGGAACAAACTTAGAATGTGTGTATATTATAAGGATTTAAACAACGCATGCCCTAAAAATGCATTTCCACTACCGAACATTGATCGCATAATCAACGTCATGGCCAGCCATGAGATTCTAAACTTTCTCGACGCCTACTCCAGGTACAACCAAATTTGCATAAACCCAGAGGACCAGGCGAAGACCTCGTTTGTCACTAAGTTTGGAACATACTATTCTAATGTAATACCCTCCGGGCTAAAAAAATTCTAGAGCAACATGCCAATGCCTAGTTAACCGAATGTCCGAGGAACGGATGGGTAAATCAATGGAAGTGTACATTGATGATATGTTGGTTAAGTTTGTGAGCACAGAGGACCTTTTAACTCATTTGCAGGAAACATTCAAAATCTTGAGAAAGTACAACATAAAGATTAACCTAGAAAAATGTGCCTTTGGGGTCAGTTTAGGCAAGTTCATCGGCTTCATGGTATCAAATCAGGAATCAAAACCAACCCTGACAAGATCAAGGCTATCGAACATATCACTATCACAGACAGTGTGAAAGCCCTACAAAGGCTAACAGGACGGATAGCCGCCTTGGGTCGATTCATTTTGAGATCATCATATCGAAGCCACAAGTTCTTTTTCTTATTTAAAAAGAAAAATGATTTCGCATGGACCTCGGAATGACAACATGCATTGGAAGAATTGAAGCGATACTTATCGAGCCCACCTTTGCTTCACACTGCAAAGATAGAATAAAAGCTTCACTTATATTTGCCAATGTTTAAGGTAGTAGTAAGTGGGTACTAGTTCGAGAAGAGCAAGGTATACAGTTCCCTGTCTACTACATAAATCAGAATTTAGGATATGCTAAAACTAGATACCCACACTTAGAAAAATTAGCACTTGCATTAATAAGCATATCTAGAAAGCTAAAGCCATATTTCCAGTGTCACCCAATATGTGTGTTAACCACTAGTCCTCTCTGAAATGTTTTGCATGAGACCAAGTTATCAGGCCGATTGGCCAAATGGGAAGTTAAACTTGGCGGGTACGATATAGAATATCAACCCCGAACGACCATAAAGTTTCAAATATTAGCTGACTTTATTGATGATTTTACACCGACCCTCATACTTGAAATGAAGAAAGAACTTCTTCTAAAACAAGGTACATCATCGGGGGTATGGACCCTCTTCACGGACGGTGCCTCGAATGTGAAAGGGTTCGGGCTTGGCATCGTTTTGAAGCTGCCCATAGGTAACACTATTAGACAATCTATCAAAACTTCTAGGTTGACTAATTGAGGCCGAGTATGAGATCATGATTGTAGGTCTCGAGATAGCTACTAGCTTGGGGACATAAGTCGTTGAAGCCAAGTACGATTCTCTGTTGGTGGTAAACCATGTAAACAAAAGCTTCGAAGTTCGACAGGATAGAATGCAAAGATATTTGGACAAGCTACAAGTAACCTTGCATCACCTCAAGGAATGGACTCTAGACAATGTACCTTTAGGCAAAACAATGAGGCAGATGCACTTGCAAATTTGGGGCCATCGGTCAAGAAAGATGATATTATCCTAGGAAGTATCGTCCAATTATTGAGATATGTGGTTAAAGAGGTTCATGTCGAGATAAATTCTATAAGTTTGACTTAGGGTTGGAGAAATAAGTATATCGAATATTTGGAAAATGGAAAGCTCCCATCGGATCATGAAGAGTCGGGGGCTCTACGAACCAAGGATGCTAGACACATATTGGATGAAGATAGACATTATATAGGAGGACGTTCGATGGACCTTTGGCGGTATTTTTAGGGCCAGGGGACACCGATTATATTTTAGGAGAAATCCACAAAGCAGCTTACGGGAATCGCTCTGGCACCGAGTCTTTGATTCATAAAATTATTAGAGTAGGGTATTACTTGGATAGCTTAGAAAAAGACAATAAGGAATTTGTTATAAAATGATAAATTTCAATGGTTTGTACCAATGATTCATCAACCCAGAGATCAGCTTCACCCAGGCTTGTCCCCGTGGTCTTTCATGAAATAGGGATTGGACATCTTCGGCCCGCGATCAACTGTTGATACTCAATTTTTGCCTATGTATTTTTGTACCCAAAATACTTTCAAAATAGCTTGTGAATACATATATAAACATCCTCAAAAGGTTTGGTATTTTTCTATAAGTTTTCAAGCATTCTAAAACCAATTTAAAACTTATTTTGTACTGTAAAATCCAAAATTTAGTATCAAATCATGTTATTTTAATAAATATTTTATTTTATTCTCTAATATACATAACAATATAATTTATTTAATTTTTTATAATTTTTTACAAGGCCATTAGGTATTTTTAAGCTAAAATTGCATTAAAATGCAATTTTAGCCTATTTCTCAATTTAATAAGTATTTCAAATTGTTCCTATCATTTTTATTTAATCCCTAAACATATTTTATAATCTTATTATTTTTATTGGATTTTTATAAAACCATTTGCTATTTTTACAAAATTAAATTAGGGGAAATTTGGGCATTTAAATTATAGCCCTTTAACCTTTCAATTTTGGCCACATTTTAACCCAAATTCACCCCCAAATCGCAACCCAATTACAAAATAACCCGACCCAGACCTATTTGGATTATCCCACCCGTATCCCCATTTTAAATCGTAGTCGTTGATCATTGTGATCAATGGTCCACGATTGACCTTGCCTTAATTAAACCTATAACCCCTTTACCGTAAATCATTTCTCTCAATTCACCGCCATTGTATCGTCTTTCCCTCTCAGTCACTCTCTAGCCCTTCATCTCTCTAGAACTTTCTGGTTTTCTCATGGCCTTCATCGCCATACCAGCTCACTCCTTCCTCACTCCTCTCGATTTTCTGCAACCATGGAATCCCTATATCGTGGTTTCCTCTCTCAAGCTTGAAGCCTAGAAGCTTCCGCCATGGAAGACGATCATTGAAGCTCTACTTGGGTTCTGTTTTGGTTTTTCTCCAGTGATCTTTGAACGATGATGCCTTCTATGGCATTGTATACGAGTTTCACAGCCAGGTTCTTCGATTCCCTAATCTGTTTGAAAACCCTAATTTTTCTCTTTAATCTCTACTCTTTTAAATAACTCTTAGTTTGATTTTTCTTTTCTACTCTGCTTCTACTTAGCTCCTCCGGTTATTTCAAATTTTTTTATGATTACCATTCTTCCAAATTAGGGTTTCTAACCCCTTCTTCAAAATTGTTTCTCTACTCTTTCTGAGTGCTATGTATTCGTTTGTGGTTGTTTATTTCACTTGTTTGTTTATTTTTTTTTCAACTTGGGTTTCACCCTGTAATTTCTATTTCTAGGTTTTCATAACCCCCTTCGAAAGTACTTTACTTTTTTGACTTTTAGCACTAATCCATGGCTTTCATTACTACCTCTGAACTTTTTGTCAAAATTTGATAAAAACCCACTAACCCTACATGTTTGTAGCTGTATTTGCCTATTTGCATGTTTATTCTGGTTTCTTCTATGAGCTCCGTGCCCTTTGCTTTGGTTTTCATTGCTAATGTTTCATTGCCATACCATGTTGTTGTTCTTCTCTTGAGAATTTTTGTTGTTTATATGGTGACTTTATACTGACTCTTACCATCTCTTTAAGGATATGATTACTGGCTTTAAAATTGTGATTTTGTACTTTCTTTATAGTTTAGTATTGATATTCCTCAATCAGTGGGATACATTCCCCAATTAAATAACTGATTTCCCAAGTTTTCTATTTCGAAAATTATTTTCCAGAATTAGATTGGTACTTTTCCTTATACATGTGTACAAGTATGTCTACTTATTTTCTTGACATATTTCCCTGGTTAAAGCCTCATGTACCTAGTCTGCATTGTATACTTTATGCTATTTTTCATTTCCTTATGTGGTCAAACCATACCTAGTGGTTCTTTTCCTTTTAAATGATTGCTTGACTATGATTCCTTAATTAAAGGGGAGTCATACTTATTTGAATATAATTGATATGAGTTCCTTAAATAGGTCTTAACACCTTATTGGTTTGCTCGTTTGATACTATAAATACTCCTCACTTCTCTATTTGAAAACACAACACACATTGCTCTCACAATCTAAACTCTTTGAATTCTCTTTGCTATTACTATACTCTCTCATTCCCTTCTTTGAATACTCAATCGGCTAACAGCCAAGATTGAGTAACTTGATTGGTTACCTTGCACTACTGGGTTCTATTTGTTTGTCTACATTGGGTCTGTTACTGCTGCTATTCCCACATTACTGCTGCTATCCTCATATTGCTACTACTATCTTCCTGCTGCTACTATTCTCACAGTGTTGCCCTCATTCTTTGCACACTTTGCTCTCCCTTTGTGCACTATTACATTGCTATTGTATCCTATTTTCTGCAACAGGTATGTCACCTATTTGAGATACAGTTTCCAAAACAACATGTTCCTATTAATTTTGCAATTCATATTATTTCTTGTGTGCTTTCATCTATGGTTTTGTTGCTATCTCTGTCACTAGCATGTTACTTACTAGTCTACTAGTTTAACTTAGCATGTTTTTCCTGTATTCCTGTCTCAATGCATGTTCTTCTTCCATATGCACTACTGCTTGGCTACTTAACAATCCTGAAACCTCTCCATGAGGTTGACTATATTTGGGGTTTGGTACAGCAAGAGCTAAACCCTTGTTTTAAGTAGGTCTGATTACTTTGCACAACAAGTTGTCTGTTCCCTCTACTTATTTGCACTTTACTTATTTCCTCCCTTATCCCCCCTCCCATGTCTCAATGAATGTTTTGTTTGAATAATGTTACCATGCATTCATGTCTGCTTGACTACTTGTTTAACGTAAAATCTCTATTTAAAACTAAGTGAATAAGGATTTGATGAAATAAGAAATTGAACCTTTGGCTTACAATCACATCTGATTATTTCTTCCAACATGTTGTCTCTATGTCTGTAGTTCACTTTACTTATGTTTCTCCTTTTCCTTCCCTTGTTTGTGTGACGCTCAGTTGCCCTAAAAACTAAGCAGTCTAAAATAATTCCAAAAGAGCCTTTTCAACTCTTTCGACTATTCCTGCAAACTGCCTCAACTTTTCAATTTTTCCAACTGTTTCTTCTAAGTTGTCTCTCAACTGTTTTCAACTCTCTCGATTACAATCTCATTCTTAAAGCGTTAGGGTCTGCCCCATAGTGTAAGCACTTCCATTGGAGCCTTGAGCACCCGTGGAACTATGATGCACAAGGCTGGCACTTCCAATGTTTGCACTTGTCTAATTGGGACATTTTTGGGTGCCTGGTATTGGCCGGGGTTCAAACGAACCCTTAGGGAACTTTGCCGCACCCAAGCCTTGGTAATGGCTGTGAAAATCGAAAGGAATGAGGTTTGAGATGTTTGGGCCTGGCTGAAGGCTCTCTATGGAATAACTTCTTATTTTCCTTTTATCACTGTTGTAAAATTTTTAATTACTTGGCTGTAATAATTTGCAAAGAATAATGTGAGGATTATAGTGAAATTGGGGAGGGTTATGCATGATTATTGAAGATATGGGTAGAAAGCATGTAATAGGGTTTCAAATCTTGTTCAAGTCAATTCGACTCTGTCTGAATTCATTTATTTCTGAAAGTCCTATCTATTTTTTTCAAACTTCTGTTGCCTTTTAAAATCATCTATGCAAATAGGTTTTGCTACATTTCTTGTCTAGATTAGGCCACTGTTTCAACTGTCTGCGTACTAATTTTTGAAAAAAAACCTCAAAAGGTCTGTGTGTTTACTGTTCTGTAGCTTCAATAAAGCTTTCACGCTCATTCTTTTACTCTATCTGTCTAAGACTGTTTTACTAAGCTTTTCAAATGTTCCTAAAAGACTTCTGCAAATTCCTAAAGATAATAACTTATATTGTCTCCCTTAAATTCTGAACGTTTTTTCCTTCTTACGTTTTTCTACAAGCTCCACCGTTTCTGTTTCAGTTCATATTTTAGTTTATAAAACTCTCCCTCTTCCTTAGACCTTACATGTGTTTAAGGCGTGCTAATTACGTGTTCTCTTTAGAGGGTTAGTTGAGCCTTTACATGTCTTATATGATTCCCTTATATGCAAGTCTTATTTGTTTTTGTGTATCGCCTAGTATTTTAACCTTTAAACTTAAGGGTTCGGCTTAGTTCCAACCTTATAGGAATAGTGATCCTAAATGCCCTCTAGGATCTATAGGACGGGACGGGTAATAGCACGCAATAAGCATTCGTGACCAATTCACACGCTTAAATAACCTCTAAGGGGTGGGAAGGGTAGAATATGGAGATGATGACGATGCGATAATATCATAAAGTGGCCCCTCCTTGGGAATGTGTGGGAGATATTGCGTCGAATGATCCATATTGTAGTTAAACCTAGGACCCTTCTCTCTTTTGTTTGTTTTATTCAAATGTTCTTTCATAGTAATGTTTTTCAAATCAACTCTCTTTTATTTGTGTCTTCTTCAAAGCTTCCCAAGTTATATGGATGTTCTATTTGTAAGCCTTACTTGTTTAATTGTTTCATCTTTTATAAAGTCACAATTGACACGGCCGGGAACCACACTAGTGGATCTTGAGGGGTGCCTAACACCTTCCTCTCGAGATAATCTCAAGCCCTTGCCCGAACTCTGGTTTTCTTTTTTAAAATGATTTCTTTCAAGTGTCCTAATACACTATAACCATTAGGTGGCGACTCTTCCAATTCGATAACCCAATTCCCAAATGGGAAATAGAGTTTTTTTGCCCATAATGTCGTAAAACCCAATTTTGCTTTCTTTTACGGAGGGAAAAAGGGGGTGTCGACAGCATGGCGACTCTGCTAGGTATTTTCTTTTAGGCTTGTACCACTACGTGTTTTCTGACTTTACTGCTTTCTTTATTGCTTCAATTACTTTTTTATTATTTTCACAATTACTAACTTATTTTTTCGTATCTTTCTTTTCCTTTACTTGTTTTATTGCTTTATTACCTCATTTTATTTCAATTTCGTCTTTAGATTCGAGCATTTTTAGTAATCATTATGAACGTGAAAATACGTATATTTATTTCATTGTTGTAATTGCATCCTTCAACATCATTTTCCATTCGTGCCAAACAAATCCTATAGAAAAGCTTATAATGAGTGGTTGCGCTCTTTTAATATTTACAAACCCCCTAAATTTGGCAAAGGCATATTTGCCGTAAAACAAGTCGATCAACGGTGTAGTCGACGGTTTCGTGTCTTTCCCTCTTGAGTTGTCCGCTCAAGGGTACCTTGTCTAGAACTCCAAAAGTAGAAACCTTACTCTATTTAAATGTTCATTCATCATGGTCAAACTTAGACAAGTCAGTTATGTTGTCCGCACAATGACTCATTAGGATAGCCTAAACAAAAGTCCGTCGGGTTTCCTTGAAACCCAAACGGACATTCACGTTATGTGCATTGATTTGGAGAATTAAATACCTTTTGCTAATTATTGATTTATATAGTCGAGTCTGGTGGAGTTAGGGGCATAACTCTCTATTTTGCAGGAAAATGAGGCACGAGGTCCCCAGGTTCGGTATGGTATCAAACATTCATCCAAAGTTGCTAAGATGGTGGGATGATTTGCATGGTAGTGATCGGGTTCTTGTCCACAAGCACTTAGGAAATCTTCCTTCACTTCTGGAAGTTAAGCCAGATAACAAGTTTGTGGAAGCTGCTACTCTGTTTTGGGATGGTGAACGGTCCGTCTTCTGCTTTGGGGGTATTGAAATGACGCCGTTGTTGGAAGAAATTGGGTATCTAGCCGGAATTCCTTGGGATAGCCCGAGGCTACTCATGTTAGAAAACCGCAAAGGTAGATGGTTCCTAAAAATGATGGGGCTCAAAAAGAATCCTAATCTGACCAGTCTGAAGGACTCCTACATATCCTTTGACTTCATGTATGAAAGGTTCAGACATAGCAAATCATACCGCAATCACATGGACGAGTTCGCCCTCACCTATTTGGGTCACATACATAGGAGGGCCTTTGTATTCATGTTCTGTTTCCTGAGCATGATAGTTTTTCTGATGAAGAAGGCTAGAATCCATACAAGACTAGCCATGGTAACCAAAGCCGTAATGGAGGGTATCGACGGGCAGGCATTCATCATAGCAACCATGATCCTCGGCGAACTATACCGAGCCATAGAAAAATGTTAACAAGAGGCACCACACTTTGAAGGGTGCAATTTGCTACTAAAACTCTGGCTCATCGAGCATCTTCAGAAAGGAGAGTATAGACAGGATATCATACGACAAGATTAGGATGACCATATTGCTTTCCATCATCCAAAGTGGATGCACTTCATGCCGGACATGTTTGCTCACCTGGAAAACGCTAGTGGATGGGTGGGACTATTAGGGAATCTGAGAGAAGAGCAGGTACAATGGATGTGTGAGTGGTTTCCAACTGGAGAGTTTATCATTCGGTCTAGGGATACACCATTCCTTGTACTCATCGTCTTAAGAGGAACTTACCCTTATGTCCCTCTCCGAGTCATGAGGCAAGCTGGAAGGAAGCAAATTATGCCAAGGGTGGAAAAGATTAGTCATTACAGGGCTTATTTCCAGGATGACGATAGCCCAAACAGGTGTCGGGCTCAGCATATGTGGCACTCCAAAATCATTTTAGAAAAGGAATCTATGGAGTCAAACAGGTATCAGGCGGGGCATGCGCCGCTTTATCTAGGGTGGTTAGAAGATGATCACATTGGCTTGTGAAGAACGAGTTTCGTCCATGGTCACAGGGTTATTGATGAGGAGGCTGCAGCAAAGGTCAAGTATAATCAGCTGCACAAGCGGATGCGAGAGTACGAAAGTGAACATCGAGAAATTCTAGAGGCACAAGAGAGGGTAATCAATGAATGGAAGGACATGGCTGTCCGTACAAGCAACCGTTTAGCGTACTTGGAGCAGGGTTTAGTGGTGTTGGAAGACACTTTTTTGAAAAAAATCAACGACTATCAGGAAGCTGAAGGTAACGAAGGTGGGCACTTGGCTCGTGCTTACTTGTTGCTGGGACTGCACGAGCTGATGAAACTGTACGAGGGAGGCAACGATACCGAATCTGGGGAAGGTCCTTCTGGGACCAAGTAGTTAGGATTTTACTGTTTTCTTGATGTAACAAGTCCTTTGGCCATTAGTGATAATTTCTCTTTATTTCAGTTTGTTTTGACTCATTCTATTTTCTGTCAATAAAATGAGGCATTTGGTATTATGAGCTCTCCAAATCATATTTGTCGATAGGACTACTTCGGGCATAATGAGGCACCCAAATAGGAAACGGCTTATATTTTTGCAACAACGTGTTTAAATACCGCAATGTTTTCTTTCTCAAAATCTGCACTAACTTTTTACCTTTTGTTTTTCTTTTATTTGTTCCCCTCCCCAGAGGTTAGTTCCTGCATTCTGGCACCATCAGCATACTCAACAAGGTCTAAGGGTCCTCCTCCTCCTCCTCCTCCGAGTCCTCCAAGAAACAGGAACAAAGGAAATATTGCAGATAATGAAGCAAGAAAGGAAATTGAAGGAACTTCCCAGGGTACCCCATTCACCAAAGAAATAACTGTTCACTTGGAGCAAACTTTGCTAAGGTTTCGAGAGGAACTGGACCAGGTCCGGAGTTTGGCAAGCTTGTCCATCTCCCTTGCTGCTGCAGATGTCAACAACCAGGTCCCTGCAACTCCATAGAAGATTCCAACCTAGGTTGGCAACAATGCTCCACCGCTCATCCCTAAGCCTCAAAATGCTCCAAACCACCACGATACCCCTATCTTTGTGGATATTTTACCATACTATACACAACCCATATCAGATGTGTCAGAATCAAACTCACTCATTCAAAACTTGGTTGCTGAACTTAAGAAACTCACTTGCAGGGTTCAAGGCGTGGAAGGTCTGAATTATGAAGATTTGTGTGTTCAACCCGATGTCGAACTCCCAGAGGGGTACAAATCTCCTAAGTTTGAGATGTTTGATGGTACGGGTGATCCTAAGGTTCACCTCAAGATGTATTGTGACAAGCTAGTGGGAGTTGGTAGAGATGAGAAGATCCGCATGAAACTGTTCATGAGGAGTTTGAAAGGTGATGCTTTATCTTGGTATATCTGCCATGATGCGAAGAAATGGACTAGCTGGGTAAACATGGCATCTAATTTCATGGATTGTTTCAGGTTCAACACTGAGAACATGCCAGACGTGTTCTACATCCAGAATTTGAAGAATAAGCCTACTGAAACCTTTTGTGAGTATGCTACTCGTTGGAGGTTGGAAGCTGCCAAAGTCAGGCTGCTTTGGAAGAAAAACAAATGAACAGATTTTTCGTTCGTGCTCAGGACCCGCAGTACTACGAGAGATTGATAGAAGGGCAGAAGTTCGCTGATATCATCAAACTGGGAGAAAGAATTGAAGAGGGAATAAAAAATGGTATGGTTACCAACCTTGAGGCATTGCAAGCCACCAACAAAGCCTTGAAATTTGGTGGTTCATCGAAGAAAAAGGATGTATACTCCATAATGGTTGCACAAAGAAACCACTCTCCCATGAAATACCAACCCTACCCTACAACTCCACTCACCTACCAACCCTCTCTAAATTACCAAGCACCTTCGCCTACTTACCAAAAACCACCACCCATCTACCAATCATCTCCCCCACGAACATATCAACCCACCTCGCCAGGATATTCCCAACTCGCACCCGTATACCAAGCCTATACACCCCAACCTCCTCACTATCCATCACTACCTACCCGTCAAAACTTCCCACGACCAAGACCAAATTTTGACCGCAAACCACCCAGACAGTACACAGATATTGCTTAACCTATTGACCAACTATACAAGAAGCTCGAAGCCGCTGGATATGTTACACCCATCCCAGCCATAACCCTAAAAAACCCTTCCCAATGGATCAACCCGAACAAAACTTGTGCATACCATTTGGGGATGAAAGGCCATACCATTGACGAGTGCCGCTCGATGAAGGATAAAATCCATACCTTAATTGACAACAAGGTCATCGTGGGTGAAGAGCCTACTCCTAATGTTCGTAACAACACTATACCAGACCATAAAGGTGGAGGCATCCACATGATTGAGATCGAAGACGATTGGGACCCCGAAGGGTCGATTGGTTTGATATCTGAAGGAGATGAGCCCAAGAAGACGGCGGTCACTCTTAATCCTATTGTTGTACAAGTCCAGCCATCTAAGGGAAACATGGTGAATATATCTATGCCATTTGAGTTCGAGGCACTTCCTGCAAAGGTTCCAAGGCCAATTGAGGTGGAGTTCGGGACTCCAAAGGCGCCCGCAACGATTGAAGTTACTATGTTGCCTCTAAAGGTGCCCATTCCGGTCACCATGTCAGACATATCCCCATTTCAGTCAAAAACCATACCCTGGGACTACACAGTTGAGGCGAGAAGGAAAGGGAAAGCACGCGCGGGTGAAGCAATTGCCAAACAAGGTATGACTAGAACAGGCAAGGTGTACACACCAGAGCACCTAGCTGAGTCCAGCAAGTAGGTTCCTGGACGTCCCATTGAAACTGGACCTGATGATCTCTGGAGAAAGGTACAGGCTAAAGAATATTCAGTTATTGAACATCTAACAAGACTCCGGTGCAGATTTCTATCTTAGCATTGCTGTAGAGTTTCGAGGCGCATAAGAACGCCTTGATGAAGATATTGAGCAAGGCTTATGTCCCAAGCAACATTACGGGAGGAGAGATGGAAAACATGATAGTACAGGTATTGGAAAGTCACAAAATCACTTTCCACGAGGATGAGTTGCCACCTGAAGGGCTCAGCCATAACAAAGCACTACACATCACCGTGCGATGTGAAGATCATTTCATTACCAGGATCCTAGTCGACAGAGGTTCTAGTCTCAACATTTGTCCATTAATCACCCTCAAAAAGTTGGGCAAAGGATTGCACGAGATAAAGAATGGGGCTATTAATGTTAAGGCTTTTGATGGTTCTCAGAGGTCTACTCTTGGTGAGTTTATCCTGTGTTTGCAAATGGGGCCTACTTGGTTTGATGTTGAGTTCCAAATCATCGACATACTAGCATCTTACACTTATTGCTGGGACGACCCTGGATCCATGCCGCTAGGGCTGTAGCATCAACTTTACATCGGGCTATGAAGTTCGAATGGAACCATCAGGAAGTGATCATCCATGGCAACGGTAGCAATCCCATATACAGTCGCCAGACCATTCTAATGATTGGAGGCAGAAGAAGGATAGGCCGGGAAACATATCATCATATCGAGCGGGTCAACACAGTGGACAAGGACAAATGATGGAGAAACAAAGTTGAGAGCATTCTTAATTGGAGTGGGTATGAATTGAGGAAAGGACTCGATAAAAATCTTCAAGGTATCACCAAACCTATCTAGTTGAAGAAACATGGCACTACCTTCGGACTGGGATACTATTACACTTGGAAACAGTTCAGAAATTGGTCACCACCATGGCGCGGCCCATATTACCCACTGGAGCGCCCCATACCTCAGTTGGAGCAAACATTTCAGCCAGCCAACACTCTCTACGGGTCAGAGGAAGACGAGACTCTTGCGAAAATAAAGAATCTGTTTCTGGATTATATGGATTGTTGTGTGATTTTTGAAGAGGAAGGGGAGGAAGTCCCTTCCATTTAGGTTGTAATGCGAGGGGAGCGCCTCACCAACTGGTCAATCAGGACCACCATCGCTTGGAAACCTTCAGGGTACCTAGGCTGAACAAGCATCATGCATTTTTTAGTTGTTTTCTTTATTTTTCGCATTTGTCTTTACTTTCCAAAAGAGCTCCAATGTTTTGAACATTTATGAATTTAATCAAAAGCATTTTTAGTTTATCAAATATCTTGCTATTCATTACTTTTCTTTGCTATTTACTTTGTTTTCTCACAGCATTACTATTATGTATCTTGATGATGAACCAACAATTATATCTTGCAACGAGGCTATGCAACAAACGAACATAGACTCAAAGGAGGATGATATACCAGAAGAGGTTGTTAGAGAGGCCAAGAATTTTGAGAATAGTCCTAAGTCCAACTTGGAGGAAACCGAAGTCGTCAATTTGGGAAATACTGAGAATGTCAAAGAGACGTGCATCAGTGTGCTCTTATCACAGACAGAGAAAGAGGAATATACAGAGTTCTTGAGGGAATATGAGGATATCTTCGCATAGTCTTACGATAATATCACTGACCTCGGCACATCCATCATCGCTCACAAGTTGCCGACAGATCCTGCATATCCGCCGATAAAGCAGAAGCTTAGAACATTCAAGCCAGATATGAGTTTAAAAATCAAAGAGGAGGTCACCAAGCAGGTCAAATCTAGAGTTCTTCAAGTGGTAGAATATCCCACTTGGCTAGCTAAAATTGTGCCGGTATCAAAGAAGGATGGGAAAGTTAGAGTCTGTGTCGACTACCGGGATCTCAACCGGGCCAGTCCTAAAGACGATTTCCCCTTTCCAAACATACACATTCTGATCGACAACTCCGCCAAGCATGAGTTGCAGTCATTCGTCGATTGCTTTGCTGGGTACCATCAGATATGGATGGATAAGGAAGATGCAGAGAAAACGGCGTTCATCACGCCTTGGAGAATGTATTGTTATAGAATTATGTCGTTCGGGTCGAAGAATGATGGAGCTACTTATATGAGGGCCATGACTACCCTCTTTCATGACATGATACATAAGGAGATTGAGGTATATGTGGACGACATCATCATTAAATCCAAAAAGGTTGCAGATCACATGGAGGACCTCCGAAAGTTTTTCAACAGACTAAGGAGGTATAACTTGAAACTGAATCCAGCCAAATGTGCATTTGGGGTCCCTGCGGGAAAGTTATTGGGTTTCATCGTAAGTCGCCAAGGAATAGAGCTGGATCCATCAAAGGTCAAATCTATTTAGGAGTTGCCATCGCCGAAGAGAAAGAAAGAGGTAATGAGTTCCTAGGAAGACTCAACTATATCAGTCGGTTCATAGCTCAATCTACCACCATCTGCGAACCTATCTTCAAGATACTGAAAAAGGATGTCGCCACCAAATGGACCGATGAATGTCAAAAGGCTTTCGATAGGATCAAGGAATACTTGTCTACGCCCTTATTGCTCTATCTCGCAGTTTTGGACGGAGCATTTGGTTGCGTCTTGGGACACCATGATGAGACGGGGAGAAAGGAGCAAACTATTTACTACCTTAGCAAGAAATTTACCCCGTATGAGGCTCGGTATTCTTTGCTAGAACGGACCTGTTGTGCTTTGACTTGGATAGCTCAGAAGTTGAGACATTATTTCTGTGCTTACACTACCTACCTTATATTAAGAATGGATTCGCTAAAATATATTTTTCAGAAGCCCATGACCACTGGCAAGCTCGCCAAGTGGCAAATTTTTTTGAGTGAATTCGACATTGTCTATGTCACCCAAAAGGCAGTTAAAGGACAGGCTTTGGCAGATCATCTCGCAGAAAATCCTGTGGAAGGGGAGTATGAACCATTGAAAACATATTTTCCTGACGAAGAAGTAGCTTTCATAGGAGAAGATATTGCAGAATCCTATGAAGGTTGGAGGACGTTTTTCGACGGAGCCGCAAATTTCAAAGGAGTTGGTATAGGGGCAGTCCTGGTATCAGAAACCGGTGAGCATTACCTTGTATCCTCCAAGCTCAGGTTCCCATGTACCAATAATATGGCCGAGTATGAAGCTTGCATCTTAGAGCTTAAACTGGCCATTGATATGAACATTTAGGAACTGCTAGTGATTGGGGATTTAGACCTACTCATACACCAGGTCCGAGAGGAATGGGCAACAAAGAATTCCAAGATACTCCCTTACTTGCACCATATACAAGAATTGAGAAAGAGGTTCAGAAAAACGGAATTCCAGCATGTTCCAAGGATACAGAATGAGTTTGTTGACGCCCTAGCCACTTTATCATCCATGATTCAGCATCCAAACACAAATTTCATCGACCCTATCCAGGTCAGGATTCTAATTCAACCAGCTTATTGTGCACATGTTGAGGAAGAAGCCGAAGGAAAACCTCGGTTCTATGACATCAAAAGGTACCTGACAACAGGGGAATATTCAGAGCTTGCTAATGCTACTCAGAAGCGCATGCTTCGAAGGTTGTCCAATTATTTCTTTCACAGCGGAGGAATCCTGTATAAGTGGACTCCTGATTTGGGACTATTAAGGTGTGTCGATGCGACAGAAGCAACCAAGATGTTGGAGAAAGTGCACTCAGGGACTTGTGGACCGCATATGAACGGTTTTGTTATAGCAAAGAAGATACTCAGGGCAGGATATTTTTGGATGATTATGGAAACAGATTGCATTCAGTATGTCCGAAACTGTCACCGCTGTCAGATACATGCGGATGTGATAAAGGTACCTCCAAACAAGCTCACTGCGACGAGTTCACCATGGTCGTTTGCCTCTTGGGGGATGGATTTCATTGGGCCAATCGAACCTGCCGCATCAAATGGACACAGGTTCATTCTAGTGGAGATTAACTCATGGCAGACTTTGTCCGAGATCGGGTTGTCTATCGGTTCGGTGTTTCAGAGTCGATCATTACTAATAATGGTTCCAACCTCAATAGCGACTTGATAAAAGCGATGTGTGAAACTTTCAAGATCAAGCACAGGAACTCTATAGTTTATAGACCTCAGATGAATGGAGTTGTGGAAGTAGCCAACTAGAACATCAAGAAAATACTAAGGAAAATGATCGAATAGCATAAGCAGTGGCATGAGAAGTTGTCATTCGCTTTATTAGGTTATCGCACTACAGTTCGCACATCAACTGGGCAACTCCCTACATGCTGGTTTATGGTACAGAGGCAGTAACTCCCGCGGAGGTAGAGATTCCATCCTTGAGAATCATACAAGAAGCTGAGATAGATGATGCAGAATGGGTCAAGGTTCGATACGAGCAGTTAGCCCTTATAGATGAGAAAATAATGAACGATGTCTGCCACGGTCAATTATATCAGAACAAAATGTCTAGAGCCTTCAACAAGAGAGTTCGGCGAAGGAAGTTTACACCAGGGCAGGTGGTGTTGAAGAAGATATTTCCACACCAAGATGAGGCCAATGGGAAGTTCTCTTCCAACTGGCAAGGTCCGTACATGGTTCACCGGGTTGTAACTGGAGGAGCCCTTATTCTTGCAGAGATGGATGGAGAAATCTGGCCAAAACCGATCAACTTAGATGCGGTGAAGAGATATTATATTTAATCAGCATGCTTTTCCTTATGATGTAATTTGAACTACGTCTGACCTGATTCCCGTTTAAGAGGGGATACGTAGGAAGCCCTATGAGTTCGGTCACATCTTTAATTAGGAACTGGGCAGAATTTTGAGGAGGACCCTCAAACTTCCGAAGTCAGTCTGCTAGTTTTCATATCAGCAAGTTGGGGCAAAATTATGAGGAGGACCCTCAAACTTCCAAGGTCAATCCTCTTTCAGTCATGCAGCACCGCCGTCAACAGCACCAGCCCAGTAAACAGGGGCACAATTTTGAGGAGGACGCTCAAAATTCCGGAGCCAGCGAGGTTTCCATGCCTCGAACCATGTTGCAGTTGTGGTTCATCATAAAACAAAACTATCATTGCTTTACTCATATACATACATTTGCATCATGTGTGCCAAAATTTGCATAAAACTATTTGGATCACTGTAGTTCAGCAACGCTAACCCGAATGGTACGAGATGCCACGAGTCGAGGGATGCGAACTAACCTCCTCTCTTTTTACAGAACTCACGATTTTTATTTGGATGCAGGAATCCTGGGTGCAAATAAGTGATGCAGGAGCTTTACAAAGCCAAAGTTCCCGTAGCCACTACTTACCTAACAAAGGCTTACTATCTACATTCAACGCTTCCCCAGCAGTCACGATATCACAATCATCTACCAGCTAAGAACACGCTACTATCTTCTCTTTTATATGTTTGCATTGCATAAGGCTATTTTGTGCATTCCAAGGTTAAGCTCTATCTCCATCCTGCATACGGCTACCTTTCTGCCTTCCAAGACTAAGCATTGTCTCCATCTACATTTTGTTGCATTGCATAAGGCTATCTTCTACCTTTCGAGACTAAGCTCTGTCTCCATCTGCATTTTGCATTGCATAAGGCTATTCTCTGCCTTCCAGGTTAAGCTCTATCTCCATCTTGCATAAGGATATTCTCTGCCTTTCGAGGTTAAGCTCTACCTCCATCCTGCATAAGGCTATTCTCTACCTTCCGAGGTCAAGCTCTACCTCCATCCTTCATAAGGCTACCTTTCTGCCTTCCAAGACAAAGCATTGTCTCCATCTATATTTTGCTGTATTGCATAAGGCTATCTTCTGCCTTTCGAGACTAAGCTCTGTCTCCATCTTCATTTTTTATTATATAAGGATATTCTCTACCTTTCGAGGTTAAGCTCTACCTCCATCTTGCATAAGGCTACTCTTTGCCTTCCGAGGCTAAGCCCTGCCTCCATCCTGCATTTTTGCATTGCATAAGGCTATATTCTGCGTTTCGAGACTAAGTTTTGTCTCCATCTGTATTTTGCATTGCATAAGGCTATTCTCTGCCTTCCGAGGTTAAGCTCTACCTTCATCTTGCATTAGGCTCTGCCTTTTGAGACTAATCTTTGTCTTTATCTACATCTTGCATAAGGCTATTCTCTGCCTTCCGAGGTTAAGCTCTACCTCCATCTTGCATAAGGCCATCTCCTGCCTTTCGAGACTAAGCGTTGTCTCCATCTCCTGCTTCACGGTCCAATGGAAACTTACATCACGTTTAAATTATTCAAAATATCCGCACATCGTTCATTTGCAGGTACACCGGCCGGCATGGTCGTCTCAGCGGGAGCGACCCCGCTTCAGTTTTTCGTAACTGTCTGATCTCCAAACCCTTGACAAAACTTCAAACCCCGTTGTGATCGCCTCTTCCAAAATTTTTATTGGCATAATCCATCAATTGCTCATGAACTATATACGACCTCATTCCTGTAAAACCAGGGATATGTAAGCAGCTCGGAAGCCAGAGCGCAGTCTAAATTCTCTTACAATTGTCATTTCCAGTCAAAATTGGCCATCTTATCTGTACTCGACAATTCTTTCATCCTCCTCGGGTAAAGAGGGGCAGCTGTTGATACCCAATATTTTCCTATGTATTTTTGTACCAAAAATACTTTCAAAATATCTTGTGAATGCATATATAAGCATCCACAAAAGTTTGGTATTTTTCTATAATTTTCAAGCATTCTAAAACCAATTTACAACTTATTTTGTATTGTAAAATCTAAATTTAGTGTCAAATCCTGTTATTTTAATAAACAATTTATTTTATTCTCTCATCTACATAAAAAATATAATTTATGTAATTTTTTATAGATTTTTTACAAGGCCATTAGGTATTTTTAAACTAAAATTGCATTAAATTGCAATTTTAGCCTATTTCTTAATTTAATAAGTATTTCAAATATAAAATTGTTCCTATCATTTTTTATTAATCCCTAAATGTATTTTATATCTCAGTATTTTTATTGAATTTTTACAAAATCATTTGCTATTTTTACAAAAATAAATTAATGGAAATTTGGGCATTTAAATTATAGCCCTTTAACCTTTCAATTTTGGCCACATCCCCCCCCCCCAATCACAACCCAATTACAAAATAACCCAACCCAGACCTATTTGGATTAACCCACCCAGATCCCCGTTTTAAATTGGGGCCGTTGATCATTGTCATCAACGGTCCACGATTGACCTTGCCTAAATTAAACCTATAGCCCTTTTGCCCTAAATCATTTATCTCAATGCGCCGCCCTTGTATCCCTTTCCCTCTCAGACACTCTCTAACCCTTTATCTCTCTAGAACTTTCTGGTTCTCTCATGGCCTTCGTCGTCATACCACCTCTTTCCTCTCGATTTCCAGCAACCATGGAATCCCTATGTCGTGGTTTCCTCTCTCAAGCTTGAAGCCTAGCAGCTTCTGCCATGGAAGACGGTCATTAAAGCTCTACTTGGGGTCTGTTTCCGATTTTTCTCCGGTGGTCTTTTGAACAATGATTCTTTCTATGTCATTGTATACGAGTTTCACAGCCAGGTTTTTCATTTCCCTAATCTGTTTGAAAACCCTAATTTTTCTTTTTAATATCTACTCTTTTAAATAACTTTTAGTTTGATTTTTGTTTTCTACTCTATTTCTACTTAGCTTCTCTGGTGTTTTCAAATTTTTTGATGATTACCATTCTTCCAGATTAGGGTTTCTAACCCCTTCTTCAAATTGTTTCTTATACTCTTTCTGAGTGTTATGTATTTGTTTGTGTTTGTTTATTTCACTTGTTTGTTTGTTTCTTTGTCAACTTGGGTTTCACCCTGTAATTTCTAAATCTAGGGTTTCATAACCCCCTTCAAAAGTACTTTACTTTTCTGAGTTTTAGCACTAATCTGTGGCTTTCAGTACTACCTCTGAACGTTTTGTCAAAATCTGATAAAACCCCCTAACCCTACATGTTTGTATCTGTATTTGCCTATTTGCATGTTTCTTCTGGTTTCTTCTATGAGCTCTCTGCCCTTTGCTTTGATTTTTGTTGCTAATGTTTCATTCCCACACCATGTTGTTGTTCTTCTCTTGAGAACTTTGGTTGTTTATATGGTAACTTTATACTGACTCTTATCATCTCTTTAAGGATATGATTACTGGCTTTAAAATTATGATTTTGTACTCTTTATACAGTTTAGTATTGATTTTCCTCAATCAGTGGGATACATTCCCTAATTAAATATCTGATTTCCCAAATTTTCAGTTTCGAATATTATTTTCCAGAATTAGATTGGCACTTTTCCTTATGTGTACAAGTATGTCTACTTATTTGCTTGACAAATTTCCCTGGTTAAATCCTCATGTACCTAGTCTGCATTGTATACCTTATGCTATTTTTTTTCCTTATGTGATCAAGTCATACCTAGTGGTTTATTTCCTTTTGAATGATTGCTTGACTTTGATTCCTTAATTAAAGGGGAGTCCCCATACTTATTTGAATATAATTGATATGAGTTCCTTAAATAGGGATTAACACCTTATTTGTTTGCTCGTTTGATACTATAAATACTCCTCACTTCTCTCTTTGAAAACACAACACACACTGCTCTCAAAATCTAAACTCTCTGAATTCTCTCTACTATTACTATACTCTCTCATTTCCTTACTTGAATACTCAATCGGCTAACAGCGAAGATTGAGTAACTTGATTGGTTACTTTGCACTACTGGGTTCTATTTGTTTGTCTACATTAGGTCTGTTACTGCTGCTATTCCCACATTACTGCTGCTATCCTCATATTGCTACTACTATCTTCCTGCTGCTACTATTCTCACAGTGTTGCCCTCATTCTTTGCACACTTTGCTCTCCCTTTGTGCACTATTACATTGCTATTGTATCCTATTTTCTGCAACAGGTATGTCACCTATTTGAGATACAGTTTCCAAAACAACATGTTCCTATTAATTTTGCAATTCATATTATTTCTTGTGTGCTTTCATCTATGGTTTTGTTGCTATCTCTGTCACTAGCATGTTACTTACTAGTCTACTAGTTTAACTTAGCATGTTTTTCCCCTATTCCTGTCTCAATGCATGTTCTTCTTCCATGTGCACTACTGCTTGGCTACATAACAATCCTGAAACCTCTCCATGAGGTTGACTATATTTGAGGTTTGGTACAGTAAGAGCTAAACCCTTGTTTTAACTAGGTCTGATTACTTTGCACAACATGTAGTCTGTTCCGTCTACTTATTTGCACTTTACTTATTTGTTCCCTTATCCCCTCCCTGTCTCAATGAATGTTTTGTTTGAACACTGGTACCATGCATCCATGTCTTCTTGACTACTTGTTTAACCTAAAATATCTATTTAAATCTAAGTGAATTAGAATTTGATGAAATAAGAAATTGAACCTTTGGCTTACAATCACATTTTATTATTTCTTCCAACATGTTGTCTTTATGTTTGTAGTTCACTTTACTTATGTGTCCCCATTCCCTTCCCCTGTTTGTGTGACGCCCTGCTGCCCTAAAAACTGAGCAGTCTAAAATAATTTCAAAAGAGCCTTTTCAACTCTTTCGACTATTTCTTCAAACTGCCTCAACTTTTCAATTTTCCCAACTGTTTCTAATTCGGACATCTTTGGGTGCCTGGTATTGACCGGGTTTCAAAAGAACCCTTAGGGAACTTTGCTGCACCCAAGCCTTGGTAATGGATGTGAAACTCGAAAAGAATGAGGTTGGAGATGTTTGGGCCTGGCTGAAGGCTCTCGATAAAATAACTTCTTATTTTACTTTTATCACTGTTGTAAAAATTTTAATTACTTAGCTGTAATTATTTGTAAGAATAATGGGGGATTATAGTTAAATTGGAGAAGGTTATGCATGATTATTGAAGATATGGGTAGAGAGCATGTTATAGGGTTTATTTACCTATTTGCGTAATAGAAACCCTGTGTAGGGCATGCATCACACATATAGAAATCCTCTCTTAGGTTTTTTTTTATTTCTCAGCTTGTTATCTTTATAATTACAATCCGTTAATAATCAAACTACTGCTTAGCATTTTGATACCATGCTTTAGGGCTTTTATATGCATTAGATATTATGTGCTTAGGGTCTTCTTTTGCAATTGTTGAATACCTTGCTAATGTCACTAAAGAATGTAAAAACTGACAGCCTGTTAAAATTTAGAAACAGTTGCATGCTAACCATTTTAATAATGCTTAGGCAAACCTTAGGCTGGATAAAAGGATAAACGGACTAATCACTTTCAAATCTTGTTCAAGTCAAGTCGACTCTATCTGAATTCGTTTGTTTCTGAAAGTCCTTTCTATTTTTTACAAAATTCTATTGCATTTTAAAATCATCTACGCAAACAGGTTTTGCTACATTTCTTGTCCATATTAGGCCATTGTTTCAACTGTCTGCGTACTAAGTTTTTAAAAAACCTCAAAAGGCCTGCGTGTTTACTGTTCTGTAGCTTCAAGAAATGCTTTCACGCTCATTCTTTTACTTTGTCTAACTAAGACTGTTTTACTAAGCTTTTCAAATGTTCCTAATAGACTTCTGTAGATTCCTAAAGATGATAACTTATATTGCCTCCCTTAAATTCTGAACGTTTTTTCTCTCTTACATTTTTCTGCAACTCCACCATTTCTGTTTCAATTCATACTTCAGTTTTTAAAACTCTCCCTCTTCCTTAGACCTTACATGTGTTTGAGACGTGCTAATTACGTGTTCTCTTTATAGGGTTAGTTGATCCTTTACATGTATTATATGATTCATTTGTGTGCAAGTCTTATTTGTTTTTGTGTGTCGCCTAGTATTTTAACCTTTAAACTTAAGGATTCGGCTTAGTTCCAACCTTATTGGAATAGTGATCCTAAATGCCCTCTAGGATCTATAGGACGGGACGTGTAATAGCACGCAATAAGCATTCGTGACCAATTCACACGCTTAAATAATCTCTAAGGGGTGGGAAGGGTAGAATATGGAGATGATGACGATACGATAGTATCATAAAGCGACCCCTCCTTGGGAATGTGTGTGAGATATTGCGTCGAATGATCCATATTGTAGTTAAACCTAGGACTCTTCTCTCATTTGTTTGTTTTATTCAAATGTTCTTTCATAGTAATGCTTTTCAAATCAACTCTCTTTTATTTGCGTCTTCTTCAAAGCTTCCCAAGTTTTATGGATGTTCTATTTGTAAGCCTTAATGTCGTAAAACCCGACATTAATGTTTTGCCCATAATGTCGTAAAACACGATTTTGCTTTCTATTAAGGAGGGAAAAAGGGGGCGACGTTACCAATGGCCCCAGGTAAAGCTAAATTTATTTTGTTTATGACTGACTAATCTTCTAAATGGGTAGAAGCACAAGCCTTCGAGAAGGTCAGAGAAAAAGAAGTTATTTACTTCATCTGGGACCACATCGAGTGTCGATTCGGGATACCTGCCAAAATTGTGTGCGACAATGGCAAACAACTCATCAGCAACAAGGTAACATAGTTCCTCATAGCACACAAAATAAAAAGGATTTTATCAATTCCATATTATCCGAGCAAAAATGGGCAGGCCGAATCGACAAACAAGATTTTCATTCAAATCTTGAAGAAAGGTTGAACGGCGCTAAAGGGGTATGGAGATAAGTTCTTCTCAAGGTTCTTTGGGCATATCAGACAATATCGAAGTCCATAATGGGGGAAACCCCGTTCTCCTTAGTATATGGCTCTGAGGCTTTGATTCCAATCGAGGTCGGGGAACCCAGAGCAAGATTTTGACTTGCATAAGAGGAATCAAATCACGAGGCTATGAATACTAGACTCAAGCTATTAGATGAAAAATGAGAAGCTGCACTTGTTTGGATGGCCACACATAAGCAAATAATCGAGATATATTACAATAGAATGACCAACCTTCGACACTTTGGAATCGTAGACTTAGTTCTACATAAAGTCACTCTCAATACTCGAGACCTGAATGAATAGAAACTAGGCTCGAATTAGGACGGACCTGAATGGAAGGAGGACACTTGCCAAATAATTGGAATGTATCACTACTCAAACGATATTACCGCTAAGGGATGACCGCAATCTATTGAAAGTTTCACATATTGATTTCATCATATCACTGTTGATATTGGCAGCATTATTGGTAATAATGAACTCAGAAACTCCGAACCGGCAGACAATACAATCCTTGACAATATTTGTGACGACTTTCTTTGTTACAGCTTTGTAAGATGCGGCTTATACCCATTTTGTGAAGTAAGCAATGGCTACCAGAATAAACATGTGTCCATTTGAGAAAGTGGGCTCAATCGGACAAGCAACATCCATTTCCAAAGCATCGAATGGCCAAGGAGATCTTTTTGCATAGAGCTCATTTGGCGCGACATTTATCATGTCTGCATGCACTTGACACTGAAAGCATTTGCAGACATACTGAATGCAATCCATCTCTATGGTCATCCAAAAATAACCGGGTCTGAGTGTCTTCTTTTCCAAGACAAAACCATTTATGGGTGGGCAACAGGTCCGTGCATGCACATCCTCAAGTAGCTTATGAGTTTCCCCTGCATACACACATCTTAGTAAACAAAAATCAGGAGCTCCCCTATACAAGTTTCCTCCACTACGGAAGAAGTGATTTGACCATCTCCGAAGCGTGCGTTTCAGAGTGTGATTTGCATGCTCCGGGTATTCTCCGTTTGATAACTATTCTTTGATGTCATAGAACCAAGGCTTTCCATCTGGTTATTCCTCGACATGAGCACAATATCCCAGCTAATTATGGATCCTCATCGGAATGGGATCAACATAGTTCTTATCTGGATGTTGTATAATGCATGACAAAGTGGCCAATGCGTATGTAAACTCATTCTGAATTCTCGGCACATGTTGGAATTCTATATTTGTAACCTCTTTCTCAATTCCTGCACATGGTGCAGGTAAAGCAATATCTTTGAATTCTTGGTGGCCCACTCTCCTTGTACCTGGTGCACAAGTAAATCTGAATCACCGATCACCAGCAACTCTTGAACGTTCATGTCAACTGCCATGTTGAGCCCTAGTATGCATGCTTCATATTCTTCCATGTTGTTGGTATAGGGAAATCTGAGTTTAGTAGATATCAGATAATGCTGACATGTTTCTGATACCACAACTGCTCCAATGCTTACTCCTTTGAAATTTGCGGCTCCATAAAAAATATCCTCCAACCGTCATATACTTCGGTAATGTCTTCTCCTACAAATTATACTTCTTCATCAAGAAAATATATTTTTAAGGGTTTGTATTCTCCTCCCACTAGATTTTCGGCAAGGTGATCTAACAATTCTTGTCCCTTGACTGCCTTCTGAGTTACATAGACAATATCGAATTCACTTAGCAGTATCTACCATTTGGTCAACTTTCCATTCGGCATAGTTTTCTGGAATATGTACTTTAGAGGGTCCATCCTGGATATGAGGTATGTAGTATAGGCACAGAAGTAATGCCTCAATTTCTGGGTTGTCCGGGTCAACACACAATAAGTGCGCTCAAGCAAAGAATACCGTGCTACTTCTTACTCAAGTAATATATGTCTTTCTCCTTCCTTCATGTCTCGTCATGTTGTCCCAAAACACATTTGAATGCTTTATCTAATACAAATAGATAGAGTAGCAAAGGTCATCCTGGTTCTGGAGGGACCAGAACTGGTAGTGTGGATAGGTACTCCTTGTTTATGTCAAAAGCTTTCTGACAATCCTCAGTCCAACTTGTTTCGGCAACCTTTCTTAGCATCTTGAAGATGGGTTCACATATGACTATGGACTGTGCTATGAAATAACTGATATAGTTGAGATGTCCTAGGAAGCTCATCACATCATTTTTTTCTCTTAGGCGGTGGTAACTCCTGAATAGCCTTGACTTTAGACGGATCCAGTTTGATCCCACGATGACTAATGACGAATCCCAGTAACTTTCCTACGAGAACCCCAAAGGAACACTTTGCGGGGTTAAATTTCAAATTGTACCTCATGAGCATGTCAAAGAACTTCCTTAACTCTGCTATTTGATATGCGGTTCTCTTGGATTTTATAATGACATCACCCACATTCACTTCTATTTTTCTGTGTATCATATCATGGAAAATGGTTTGCATGGCTCTCATGTAAGTGGCCCATCATTCTTCAGATCGAATGGCACCATCTTGTAACAATATACACCCTATGGTGTAATAAAAGCTACCTTCTCTTCATCTTCTTCATTTATCCAAATCTGATAATAACCCACGAAGCAATTTATAAAGAATTGGAGTTCATGCTTGGTGCAATTATCAATCAGGATGTGTATATTTGGCAGTGGAAAGTCATCCTTAGGACTCGCTCTATTTACTGGCACAATATTAGCTAATCAGGTTGGGGCACTTAACCACCCTGAGAACTTTGGCTTTGATCTGCTTGGTAACTTCCTCGTTAATTTTCAGGCTCATGAATAGTTTGAACTTTCTGAGTTTTTTTACTAGCGGACACATGGGATTAGTAGGCAACTTGTGATCCACTATGGAAGTGCTCAATCCGGTTATGTATGAACAGACGAATATGTCCTCATATTCTTTTAGGAAATGAATGTACTCTTCATTCTCTATTGGTGACAAGTGAATGTTGATGCGGGTCTCCTTGACGGTCTCAGCGTCTCCCAAATTTACTGCTTCGGTCTCGTCCATATTGGACTTAGGCTTATTCTCAAAAATTTTGACCTCTCTGACAATTTCCTTGGGTATCTCATCTTCCTCCTCTGAATCACTATTCTTATGTTGCGTTGCCTAATTACATGTCGCAGTCATTGGTTCATAAGGAAAAGTAATAAAAACGTTGTGGAAGAAAAAGTGTAAAAATAGCAGTGAATAATAAAGAGCAAAAGCATTTGAATAAAACTTGAAAAAATGTCCAGCCCAAGCATCGCTCGATGAACCGAGCATTTATTTTGAAACAAGTGAAGATTAAAATGAAACTATGGGAAACTTTAAATGCCTAGAATGGCTATAGAAGAAAATCTTTCCAAGCTACCCAAGGACTAGACGGGCTCGGGATGATGTGGCAGTCTAGTTTCTAAGAACAGCCCCATTTTCCACAGACTGAATAGTGACGCCTTCTTCCTCATCCACCTCAATTATGGCACCGCAATCTGCGTCCTCATCCTCCAAGAACAAATTATTTAATCAACCTAGTGTTTCTTCCTCTGCAGTTCCCCATATCTTGTCAGTCTGATGAAAAGCATGTTCCAGACGTGGCACCGGTTGCTCAAGAGGGTAAATGGTCCACACCATAGAGGCGATCAATCATTGTACTCTTTCCATGTATATTGGTATCCAAGCCCAAAGGTGGTACCATGATTTTTTAGATGTATTGGTTTGGTAATGCCTTGGAGGTTCTTGCCTAACCCTTTACCGGGTTCATATCCGGACCATGCTAGTATGCTTTCTATTTTGCTACTCCACCACTTATCCTTCTCGACAACATAGACCCGTTCAATATGATGATAGGTTTCCCCTCCTAGATTTCTTCTATGTCCAATGGCCGGGATCGTTTGAATAGTATAAATGGGGTTACTCCCATCTCCGTGAATGATTACCTCCTAACAGTTCCATTCGAATTTCACGGCTTGATGTAGTGTGGAAGGCATGGCTTAAACAGCATGGATCCATGGTCGGTCCACCAAAAGATTATATGAGGCTGATATGTCAAGCATTTGGAATTCAACGTCGAACCAAGTTCGCCCTATCTGCAAGCAAAGGTTGATTTTCTCGATCGTGGTCGTATGAGACCCACTGAAATCCTTAACATTCATGCTTCCTACCCGTATCTTGTGGAAACCTTTGTCGAACCTCATTAGATTATCCAATGGGTAAATATGTAGGCTTGAACCTCCGTCAACCAAGACCCTGGCAACGAACGTGTCTTTAAATTGCACTATGATATGCAATGCTCGATTATGATTCAAACCCTCGGGCGGTAACTCATGTTCGTGGAAGATAATATTATGGCTCTCCAGCACTTGCCCAACCATGTTGACCACTTCTGCACCAGTGATGTTATTGGGTACGTAAGCCTCGCTCAATACTTTCATCAAAGCGTTCTTATGTGCCTATGAATTCCACAATAGTGATAGGATAGATATCTGCGCAGGGACTTTGTTCAAATGGTCAACAACAGAATATTCTTTTGCCTATACTTTCCTCCATAGGTCATCTGGCGCAGTCTCAATGATAGGTTTCTAGTAGTGGCCTCCTTACTTGAACCTCCCAGGTGTTCAGGTGTATAGACTCTTCTGGTTCTAGTAATTCCTTGTACAGCATCAGATTCCTCTACCTTAGCTTTCCCTTTCTGCCCATCCCCGGCAACATAATCCCATGGTATTGTTTTTGAGTTGAATGGGGTTGTGTTTGATTCTGTCATAGTAAGAGGTGTGACCACTTCTACTTCAATTGGAGCGGAGGTGGCTGCAGACGGAGCTACTTCCACCTCGAATGGGACTGATTCAGTTACCTCAACCTCGATTGGTTCCTGAGTCTGAACCACAATAGGAGTAAGTGTGGTCGCAACCTTAAAGTCATCTCCTTCCCAAATAAGCCTGATCGACCCCTCAGGGTCCCATTCTTCATTTGTCTCTATCACATGTACACCATCACCTCTATGATCAGGGAGGTGATTGTTGCGGACATTAGGTGCGGCTTCCTTTGCTTGTATGACCTTGTTGTCAATAAGCATTTAGATTTTATCCTTCAATGTTCAGCACTTAGCAGTTGTGTGCCCTTTCATACCGGAATGGTATGCACAAGTTTTGTTCGGATTGACCCATTAGCATGGATTTTCTAATACCATAGCGGGAATAAAAGTGATGTAACCTACGGATTTTAACCTTTCATACTGTTGGTCGATGGGCTTAGCATTGGTAGTGTATTGTCTAGATGGCTTGTAGTCGAAGTTCGATTTCGGTCTTGGATAATTTTGGCAAGCTTGTGGTGATTGCAAGTGGGATGGTTGGGAGTTATAGGTGTGATGGACAGTGGCTGGTTGGGAATATCTGGGAGATGAAGGTTGATATATAGGTGGTGATGTTTGGTATATGGGTGGAGTTTTTGATATGTGTGTGGAGATTATGGGCCCTGGGCCACCATTACTGCCCCAATATCTCTCTTCGTTGATATGCCACCTGATTGTAGTGCCTTATTCATGGCTTGCAGTGCCTCGAAGTTCGTTACCATCCCGCTCTTGATTCCTTTTTGATTCTTTCTTCGAGTTTGATGATGTCAGAGAACTTGTAATTTTTGATAACCATCAACCTCTCATAAAATTCTGGATCATGTGCCCTGATGAAGAATTTATTCATCTGTTCTTCATCCAAAGAGGGCCTAACCTTGTCAGCTTTTGACCTCCAACGAGTAGCGTATTCGCGGAAAGTCGCAGTAGGCTTCTTAAGATTCCGAATGTAGAAGACATCTGGTGCATTCTTTGTGTTGAACCTGAACCGGTCCATGAAATTTGACGCCATGCCTACCCAATCGGACCATTTCTTGATATTTTGGCTGATATACCAAGACATAGCATCCCCGGTAAGGCTCATCATAAAGAACTTCATCCGTATATTCTCATCTTTCCCGACCCTGATAAGCTTGTCATAATAGGTCCTTATATGAACCATGGAATCACCTGTACCATCGAACATTTCAAACTTGGGAGGTTTGTACCCTCTGTAGTTCGACATTTGGTTGTATGCACAGATCTTCATAGTTCAAACCTTTTATTTCTCTGTCGCCTTCAACACCTTGAACTTGGATTATAATGTCTTAAGTAATTCAGCCATGTTTTTAATGAGCATGTCCTTCTCAAAGGATTCCGGTGCATATGAGGTTAGTTGGGTAGGGGAGGTACAATTTCCACATCTATATGGTTGCTTTGATGGGTTCTTGGAACTTGGGTGTAGTGATGGTCACTGGTGGAGTTTTTGGGGATCGAGAATAGGTGGCGGTATGTTTTAAGGAGTGTGATATGTGGTGGTTGGTGGGTACTAAGTTGGTTGATAATGATGTTGCGGTGGAGTTGGTATTGACAATGGATTGATATTTTGGGGAGGGGTCATGTATTGATTTTGTGCAGGAGGATTTTGTGGGTGTTGGTTTTGTGTGTTCTGAGGAGGTGTCGGGTTTTTTGTGTTTTGTTGGTGGATATCGGGGACATTGAGGGTGAGGTACAAGTTTTCCAAGTTGAGAACCTATTCAAGTTCTCCTTGAAATTCTAGTATCTTTAGTTCCAGTCTCAAAACTAAATCATTTGGGGTCGGAGTACTGCAGCCATCTGAGGTTTCTGCATTCTCAATATTCTCCTTTTGGATACCACTTAAGACGTCCATTTTTGTCTTTCCTTTGCCATTTGTGTTTATTATAGAAGGAGGAGGTGGAGGGCCTCTAGATCTAGTGTGATATGCTGATGAGGCATGTATGAGTGAACCAACCTAACGGGATGGGAATAATTAAAAATAAAGAAAAAAAAAATAAAAGGTAACAAGTCAGTGAGGATTCTGAAATGCTTGCAGTATCTAAACACGTATTGCGGAAATGTATATTCGTGACCTACTTTGGGAACCTCATTGTGCCCAAGGTAGGCCTAGCGAAAATAGATTTGGATAATTTTAAATGCCAATAAATTCATCATTTCATAATATAAAAATATACAAATCCTAAAAAAATGCTAGAATAGAAAAAAAATAAGTCACTACTGGCACTGGCCTTATTGCATTTTTATGAAAAGCAAGTAAATCTAGCCTATTTTGTCCTGGAATGACCTTCCCCATATTCGATCTTTCGGGCTCCATCATATAGATCCCCCAGCTCGGCACAGCCCCAGCAATAAGTAGGCTTTGGCCAAATGTCCTCCTTCATTGTTTTGGAAATTTTCAATCCTCTTTATAACATTGCCTTCCAGCTCCACTATTCCTTGCTCCAGATATTCCAGTTTCCTGTTTGAAGTGATTTCCATCTCTTTCCATTCCTCGATCAATCTCACATTCCTCTTATTTATTTCCCGGTGCTCATTCTCAGAGTCGTGGACCCTCTTGTGCAACCTGTTGTATTTGAATTCAGCCTCAGCTTCCTCATCTATGATTCTGTTCCCTCGACCGGCCCCTGGTGTCACCATTACTATTAGATTTTCCTCCAACCACACCGGATAAAGAGGTTTGCACCCTACACAGTACCTGTCTAGCGCTACAGTGTTCTTCTTCACAATGATTTTCAAGTGCCACATGTGTTGAGCTTGGCACTTGTAAGGAAAGTCTTCATCTTGGAAGTCTGCCCTGAAATGACTCATCTTGAAAACCCTTGGTACACCCTATTTTTCTACCTCCTTGCCTCATAACTCGTATAGGGACATATGGGTATATCCCTCTCAACCCGATCAGCACCAAGTGCGGAGCATCCCTGGACCTATAATAAACTCATCTGTTGGGAACCGTTCAAACATCCACTGCACTTGTTCGTCGATCAGATTGTCGAAGAACTCTACCCATTCTTTGGCACTTTTTGGCTGAACAAATCTATCTGGAATGTAAGTCATCTGCTAAGGGTGATAGAAGGAAATATGATCGTTCCAAGCCCTTCGCGGAAATACTTGTCGATAGCGACCCTTTTGGTAATGTTCCAACTGTGAGCACGTGATTTTTTCCATATATATGAATTATTCCCAAAAATTCCAAACAAAAGAATTTTCCTTATTTTTACCATTTCTGTGCATTTTGTGTCATTTTCTTATACTTGTTTGCATTCTATTTGTGCGTGTTAATTCATATGAAAATACAAAATATGCATTTGCATTTTAGATTTTAACTTCATATGTTAGTATTGATTAGGGATTAATTTGCTTTAGAAAAGAATATGAAGAAAATGACCAAAAAATAGTTCACTTTTGCATTTTTAGTTGTTCAATTGTGAATTCGTCCCAAAATAGATTTTAAAATAATTTTAGGAAGTAATTAGTTTAATCTTGAAATATATTAGAAATTTATTTTAATTGTTGCAATTTTATAAAATCAGGAAAAAATAAATACAAAATTACAAAATGAAAACCGAATTAAAAAGAATTTGAAATACAAAGAGAGTGGTTTGAATTAAAGGCCAAATTTGGGCCATTTTTGCACCCAACCCGCCAGGCCCTAGCGGTCCAGCGCCAGGTGTATGCAGAACCCGGTCCGGTCCCAAGAGGGCCAAACGACGTCGTTTAAGGCAAGTTCAATCATGACCCTTGATCTTCCCTCATCCAACGGCCCTTAATTTTTGCTGACTAATTATATAATGGTCGAATTCTTTAATTAAATCAAAAGACAACAGCCTCTTCCTCGTACAGTCTCCTAGCCCCGCCGGAACCATCGCCGGTGGGAAGCGCAACCTATGTCGTTGGCCACCAAATCAACGCCATTGATACCCCTTCCTCTCCTCTTTCCAACCCCCACACCATCATCTCGCGAACTTCCCCCAGGCCGTCGATTATCTATTTGAAGATTTTTCGGCCACGACGTCAACTATTTCAAATCGCTCCAAACTTACACCATTGACTCTCCTAACTTCCCTCAACCCAAATATATGAACATCTTGTCTCAAATCTGGGTGGAAGTGCTCGAATTTTAGTTTGAAATTTCCAGCCAAAATCCTAGGCGCTTTTAAGTACTCCAAATTGATGCAACGTGATCTTCCGTCTTGCCTCGTGACGAATTCAACGTTAGTAGCCATTGAATGCCATTGAAGTTGGTCAAATCTTATAACATGTGAGTTCCTCACAGTTTTTCTATTTTTTTCTTTGTGTTATTATTTGACTCGAATGCAGTTTTATCTTCTCGGGTTAATAATTGCAGATTGTTCTTGTTGCCTCTCGAATTTCTGTTAACTGATAAATTTGGCATTAGCTAGCAATTAGTCTTGATCAATAATTGGTTTAGTTTAGATTTGTGATGATTAGGTCAATGTTGTTGATGAGTTCAATTCTCCTTTAGTTAGTTAATTGTTCCGCTTTGAGTTAGTTGTCAGTAATGGTTCATTAATAAGTTAACCGTTCTTCATTTGTTAGAATAGTTCAATTTGTTTTTTTTACTGAATTTGTGATAATCATTTGTTGGGTTGTTTGGATTGTTGATAGTAATTGGGAGTTTGAAGATTGTTATTTAATTGGAGATTGGATTAACCTTAGTTAAGTTCACCAAAGATAGAGAATTTAGAAAGTTAAGATAGTAATTGCAAATAAAAGTTTAGGGGCATTATGGGTAATTGACATTGAACTTGAAAGTTGTAGGTTAGAGTAGAAAGCCCTATATCTTCTAGAATAGGGTCAAGTGTAGGGTTTTAGTAAATGTAATGCATTAACTTGTTACGTAGGTCAGAAATCAGAGGACCAAAACAAAATAAAAAAGGGACTAATAGTGCAAACTGAAAATCTGAGGGTTGACCCATCTTTGCCTATAAAGCAGCCCCAATGCCATAATTCACAAGTTTGGGTAGCCTAAAATTCCCCCTCTCAAGATATTCTACAGACTTCCATATCTACAATTAATATTTCAGGTCTGAAATTCCTTTAAATCTCAACTTCTTTAAAAAGAAAAACTAAAAACAACAAAAGCTTCAAAAAAAATGTACTACTATAGTGTTTTTTAGGCAAAATTGTTCACTTCCAGTCTCATCTGTTTGTTGAGGTTCATTGAAGTTTATTAGTTTGTTTATTGGGTTGCTTTGGGTCCATGCAAATTGATTTTGAGTTGAATTAGTGAAGCTGATTGGTTTTAAAACATTTATGGACCATCTGGTTGTGATTTCAAGCTACTATGAGTTAGTTCAAGCAGTGTTGGATTGAGTTGCTAGTTTTCTGTTGACTTGTTGAATAATTTCTGGATTTCGAACCTATTCATTGGCTGTTGGTTATTCCATAACTGTAGGAAATTGCTTATTGCTACTACTGTGCTGGGACCGACCTCCTTTGCTTCTATTTGTGTCAATTTCCGTGTACTTTTCGGTTTCCTTTGATGTTGATGGACTGAATTTGTGTGTTGGTCGATTGAAGAAATAAAATTCAAGTCTTGTTAACTTAATGTTGAATCTGTGCAATATCGTGCAAACTGGGATTTTAGTTGTGTAGCAGTAATAATAGAGAATTGGATAATTGAAACACTTTTATAATTTGTAGTAAACGAACTATTGTGGACTATTGATTTGAATCTGTACTCAATTGTTCTGGAAGATTTTTATTAGGAAATAATAGTTGATGCTTGAACACTTACGAGAATTCATCTTGTTTAGTAGTTAGTAGTTGAATTTCAAAATAAATTAGACGGTAATATTGTCAGTATATGGATGCCACGTTCGTTAGGTTAAGTGGAGTTGAAAATTAAGTTGAATTGAGGGTTCATTTTCACATTGTGGTTTGGGTAAAATGTTGACAATATTATTAGTTTTTGATTGTATTTGAGTGACTAAATACTGTAACGGTTAATGTGTTTTGGATTTTTGGCTTGGATCAATTCATTATTAAAGATTGGGGCTCTGAGGCTTCGATACGGCAATTCTGTGCATGCGCACATTGGGCAAGCGTAGGCTTCCCTTTGGAACTTTGGAGCACCCTTGCCCAGGCTCTAAATCTGTTTTGCCCTCAACGGAAACGGGGCTGGTTTACGAGCCTGTTTCTTTGGGCCAGCCATTTGTGCCCAGTTTAAAATTCAATACATGGTTTACATAAAATTTGGGTTTTGAGTTAGGTAGCGGGTTCAAGCTAAAAGGCACCCCCTTTTGTTTGGACCCGGACTTGAACTTGAAGCCCGAATTTTAGTATTAATTAATTAATTAATTAGGTCTTTATTTTCTTTTAGAGACAAAAATAAAAACAGAAAATATAGTCTCTCTTAGGCTAACACTTTATAATAAAAATGGGACAAGCCTCGGCCGATGAAATGAAAAATTGTGGGGCCCTAAATAAAGGTTTTTAAATTATTTGGAAAATCAGGAAGGGTCGTTTAGTGAATTTTACGACTCTCCCAAAAGATAATAATGCGTTAGACTCTTTAGACGTGATTTTAATAAAAATACGTTCCGAAACTCGGTTGTGCATTTCATGCGACCCAAATAGAATCCCAAAATATTGAATAAATTGTTTTTTGGATTGCAAGTGCATTTCATGTGACGCAATGCAAAGGCACGCTTTAAACAATGTTCACCTTCCTTTCTTTAAAATAAATACACATTGAATAAAAGCGGTTAAAAAGTAAAATTGGCACATAGGTTCTTCATGTAATAAAATTAGATAAATAAGCTAAATGCAACAGTTGAGCGACCGTGCTAGAACCACGGAACTCGGGAATGCCCAACACCTTATCCCGGTTTAACAAAATTCCTTATCTAGATTCTGGTTCGCAAACTGTTAACAGAGTCGTCTTATCCTCGGTTAGGGATTCAACCGGTGACTTGGGACACCATTAATCTCCTAAGTCGCGACTCTGAATAAATAATAATAAATCTCGTTCTGATTGTCCTTTAATTGGAAAAACTCATTTACTCCTCTTTTTAGGGGTGTAGGTGAAAAAGGAGGCGTGACAGCTCTGGCGAATCTGCTGGAGAACAAGAACCCAGAACGTTTTGTTTAGGGTTCAAATTCGAGCTTGGAATAATTGTTATGTTTGGCTTTATCTGATTTTGTTACATGATCTGTGCCCAATGTGCTAATTTATTGCTTTTTACCGCTTTGATATTATGTGGACTGTATATAAACTGTGTCGAAACTCATCTCCTCTCTAAGTCTTCTGAATCATGAAGAAGGGTATACCTTGTACGACTTCTTTTCTGTATAGAGTCAAATCCCAATTTAGAACGAGGTTTGAGTAAGTTGCAAAACCGGCGAAGCTTCTGTATTCCCGAGATGCTGCCTCCCCTCGGCTCGAGTTGTCCGCTCGAGTAAGCCAAGTCTAGAACAAACACCCGGGTTTTGAACCTAGAATAACTCAGCCTCATGCCGGATCCCTAGTAGGAATGCTTATTTGCATCATGTTCATTTTGACTTAGGGGACTCAACACAGGGGTTGGGTCCGTCTAGGGCTAGCAACCTAAAATGAAAAGACCATCCTGATACATCCTACTTGTTTTCTGTGCATTTATTTGTTCATGCTTGCATGTTGACCGGCTTCTGAATCTCGGAAATGTTAGAAAATTAAAACCAAAAGAGAAAAAGAGAAAAAGAGAAAAATAGCATTTGGAGAGTTAATTGAATGTTTTGAAAAACCAATGCTCAAGTACTGTCGAAACTCTGCTAAAATTTTGAGAAAATAAAAAAATGTTTTGTTTTTAAATAGTTGTTTTATTCAAAAAGAGTCTGTCATTTTTAGTTTTTGTTGTTTGCAAAAATGGAAAATGAAAAATAGTTTGTTTTGTCATGGGAAAAGAAAAAAAAGAGTCTTGATTTTTGTTCTTCTTGTTTCAAAATAGTTTATTTGCCAACAAAAGCGAAAATAAGTTGCTCTATTGTTTGTTGAAAATGAAAAAAGGCTTGTTTTTAAAAGTATTTTATTTAATTTATTTATTTTATTTGAAATGCCAAAAATGAAAATAAAAAAGTCATGTTTTAAAATAGTTCGGTTAATTTGTTCGAACTACGTCAGTTTGATTCTCACATGGTGTGGGATACGTAGGTAACCCTTATCGGGTCCAACCTCTCCTTTGCAAAAATAACCAAAAATATCAAAATTGTAATTTTTGTCATAAATAAATCAGGTGATACTATTTTTGTCAAAAATAGCCAAATCTTCCCAAACGGGACGTCAAAAGCCTGACCTTGCATAAATGGCCTTTGGTCATATTTTGATTTTTTTACCCTAGCAGCCTTAAGTCTTCGTCCCTAAGGAGCTGGAAGGTCGTGTTTGTATTACTGGGTCATTTATTTTAATTTAAAAAAAAACAAGAAAGAGAGTCGGTGGTCAAGTGAATACCGTTCGGATTTTGGGTCAAAATTGGCATATAGGGGAAGGAATCTATCATTTTGTTTTTGGGTTTGTATTTCTTTTGATTAGAGTATATGGGTTGTTTGATTTTTGAGTCTGTATTTTATCGTTAAATTGGTTAGTTTTGTTGTTATTATGAATATGGAAAATTCCAAAAATGTCTTACTCTCGTTTACCATTTATTTTCAAGAACTACGCACGGTCTGATTCATGCGGGGTCATGAAACGTAGGCAATCTCCATAATATTTGACCACAACCAAAAAAATGGAAAAGAAAATTGAATAAAGAAAAATTAAGAAAAACTGGAAAAGATGTTGTTAATAATGAGGACCGACTTAATCCATTCTAACATGTTCTATTTTGAATTGTGAAGAAAGTTGAGGTGGTTGGTTTGTGGTAACTCCTCCATACAACACAAGGTCGAAAAACAAGGCAGTCATGGCCAGCAAAAAGTTGAACACAGGTATTACTTATCCATCTAGGGGCATTGTTGAATCAGATCTGAGCTGAAAGAAGAGGTTTTGAGGTTGAAAAGACAGATAGTCGGAATGCACAAAGCTTGGGCCAGTGAGTATCCTCCGCCATCAATCATCGGTGCCCAACATTATGCTCCAAAACTAATTGTCAAGACCTCGAGTCCATACCATCACGCTTGTCATTTTGAGCTTCTCGATGAGACTACGAAGCTTGTTAAAATAGTGGAGCGGGATGAGATATCCAGAAAGCTGGAAGGATTTAAGATGCCGAAGTTTAATTTGTAAGATGAGCGGGGAGATCAAATTTCCCACTTGAGGGATTATTTCAATAAAATGAGGTATGTCGGCAAAGAAGATTAGTTGTTAATGTCACATTTCAACGAGAGCCTGACTGGGGAAGCCTTGGAATGGCATGATCGTCAAGATGTCGGGAAGTGGCACACGTGGGCGATATAGTCAAGATTTTGTGCAAAATTTTCATTACAATAAAGACATTGTCCCCAACCAGTCCTCCCCATTTCAGACGTAAAAGAAACCCAAGGACAGTTTCAGGGAATTTTGGGTCAGGTGGAACGAACAAGTTTCTCAGGGTACTCCTTCCAGTGATAAAAAAGATATTATTGAACCACGCCAACGACGGGGCCCCGTGGGAGTTCTTGGTAAATGCTTTCAGCCTTAATACCAGCCCCGTGAATGTTCCCAAACTCCACATAAGCCACCTCTGTACTATCTACCTCTGAACCCCCATACTCTGGTGGTCCTTCCCAATATGTTGCCCAGCCATCAAACCACCCAAGAAAGTGAGCACGAGTATCACAAAATCTCCACCCGCCTCCAAAAAATTTTCAAGTACCTTATAACCCACATCCAAGCTAGGGGTATAGAAGGGAGCAAAAGCTGAAAGATAGTTTTACACCTATAGGAGAGTCCTATGCAAGCTTATTTGAGAAGTTAAAACAACATGACATGATTGCACTCATTCCTCCAAATCAGGTGGACCGACGTGCAAGAAGCTTTGACTCATCTAAATGGTGTGATACCACTCCAATGCTCTGGGGCACAATGTGGAAAACTGCCGTGATTTGAAAAGGGAGATAGAAAGAATGATTCAAGAAGGGGTAATTGTGGTTAATGACAGTGATATGGAGCATGCAAATCCTCTTGGGAACAGGTTGACTGAAGTTGATGATATCGAAGTTGGTAATGATCTTTGCAATATTGACGCAGAACTCAGTGGCTAAGATGCCGAGCTTGGTTATTAGAAAAACGCTTCATCTCTTGGCCAGCTGGAGAGAACTCTTGGTGGTTTATTTTTTTTGTCATTTCTGTTGTCTGGATTATTTTCAGGGTTGTAATTCCGATATCGTCTTGTGATTCAAACCCTTCTATCCTTTTATTTGTCTAGTCGTCACATCCTATATAGTGTTATCTAGGTTTGTTTTAGGATTGTACCCCAATTTGTGTTGCTTGTTTTGTTGTCAACCCCTTTCTCCATTTATTAATACAATTCTATGTTTTCTGCCATTTCTAGTAATTTTTGTTTAGTTCTCTTTCTTTCTACAATTCTTTTCCTGCTGGTTCTAGTGACATGACATGCACGCATAATTCTCAATCGGACTTTTAAAAGCTATGTTGGTCGGGAAGCAATGAAACCATTTTAAGGACAATGAGGACACTTGAGGAAATAAGAATAGATTAGAGCGATTAAAACATAAAAAATCCCCGCAAAAGAAAGTTGGCCAAATTGATAGGGGGCCAATCGTGGTAATAAGAGTAAAAGTGTGGCCTAATGGCACATTATATCAGGCAGATTTAGGAAGAAATATTGGAAATGACTGTCAATTCCGATGTAGTCAAGAGATATTGTGTATGGTTTCGGTATTTTGATTGTACCTGTTTGTACTTGGCATATTTTGAGGGTTGAAATGATAAAGGCATTTTGTTCCACTATCCAAATACTTTTTTCTATCGTCACCCCTTTTGAGCCGTTTTTATTTTCTTTCATACCCCTCTTTCGAAATCAACAACAAAATCAAAGAAACGCAAGTACCAGAGATAAGCAAACGGAAAAAGATTGAAAAAAAATGAAGGAAATGAAAAAGAAGAAACAAAAAGGAAAAGAAAGGGAAAAGAAAGAAAGGAAGAAGAGAAAATGAAAGAAAGTAAGAAAAGGAAAAGAAACGAAAAAAGAAAAGAAAAGAAAAATAAAAGAAAGGAAAAGAAAAGAAAGAAAGAGAAGAAAGAAAAGAAGGAAAGGAAAAGAAAATTGAAGAAAAGAAAGGAAAAGAAAATTGAAGAAAAGAAAGGAAAAAAGTAAGAAAACAAAAAGAAAAGAAGAGAAAGAAAATCACAACAACGTAGTATCTATGACGTGAACTATGTTTAACTTGATCCCTACAGAGTACGTAGGTAGCCTCTCTGATGTTCAGTCATACCAAAATAAAAATTCAAAAGTCCCCAAGTAAGAAACTGAGACAGAAGTTGTGATTGTTGAAAGAAATTGGATTCCAAAGGTTGTACTTTTAACCCATTTTGAAAATTGTTTTGAGCCTGTGTAGCCCTTCTTTCTTGTCCCATCCAAAATCCCACATTACGGTCCAAAGAAATACCTTTCGATCAAACTATGAGAAAATTCCAATTCAAGCAGGTAAAGGCGATTCATGTCAGGGGAAACACTCCGGTTCAAACAACAAAAATGAGAACGAAAGAATTCACGGGTACCACAAGGCGATTAAAGTTGAAAGAAAAGAAAATGAGAGAGAATTATTGGTGAAAACCTTCACATGCACCTTGAGGTGACGGTATGTTGAGAGAAAGAGCAAATGAGAGAGGTTTTGTTGGTGTAAACCCTTTGGGCACTACAAGCCGAATAAGGAATATAAATCAGATTGGATAAGCGGAGCATAGAAGTCCAGTTTCACAGCGAAAGGTACAACAAGAGCTGAACATTCGAATTTATTGACAGAATGTTTACAGGTGTATGTCATGGTCATTAGAGTTGGTATCTACATTCGATAGGTTTCTATTCCGTAGTTTTATCTTTAGGACTCATCTATTTCCTTTTCCTTCACTCCGTCCCTCAGTTTTTATTCACTTTCCCTTCTGAGTTTGTTTTATCATAACAAGTGGAAATGACTTCAAAATTTGCCACCAACTTTTCAATTACACAAAACGGGGGCACAAGTCAGGAAAACAACAAGAGCATTGAATTGGTAATACTCAACATGCTTTAGGGGAGAAATAGACTTCAGGGTCAAGGGGCCAGGGAGTTTCAACTTAAACAGACGACAGACTATGGGTAGCAATCAACATGTTTTGGGGGTTCTTGTGAGGCACAAGGGTTAGTAAAAGTCAGTTCAGAAGTAGGGCATCAAGCTGAATGTATAGGATTTGAATATAGAAGAGGTATGGTCTGTGCTAAGGATGACAGAGGAAGTGGCTGGTCAAGAAACAGGCAGGGGCTTCAAATGGGAAATGAAAATCATGACAAGTAAGGGAGCAACAAACCTCAAGGCCAAGGCCATCATATATGCCAAGAAACAACAACATATTGTGGGGGCGATGGACGTGCCGGGAAATTCATGTGAAAGACAAGGTTGGGGAGATGTCGATTCATTCCATATGCACCTTATGTGATAAGGGCAACAGAAAAGGGGTTGGTCCATAAAACAAGCAAGGTTTTCGAACAAAAATCAAGCATCACGGCAAGCGAAGCAGAAATCACCGCAAAATTCAAAACCACAAACCAACCACCACATTAAACTAACAAGATCTTTCTTTGACCAAAATAGGGGCAAAATTTCATTTGTTTTAGGGAAACTCTCCGCATGGGAAAGATCAAGCACCAAAATAGGTTTGACAGAAGTTCGAATACATTGTGGTCTTTAAATTTCATATATTTCAATCTTTCAATTTTAAGTGTTGAAGTGGGGAGCCCACCCCGATAACAGAGGCATATATTTAAGTCTTTAAAATTTAAATTTTGAAGTAGGGAGCCTGCCCCCATAGTCTTTAAATTTTAAGTTTTGAAGTGGTGAGTCCACCCCGATAACAGAGGCATACACTTAAGTCTTTGAATTATAAGTTTTGAAGTGGGGAGCTCACCCTGATAAAAGAGACATACACTTAAGTCGTTAAATTTTATGTTTTGAACAAGGGAGCCCGCCCCGGTAACAGAGGCATACATTTCAGTCTTTAGATTTTAAGTGATGAAGTGGGAATCCCGCCCCGATAATAGAGGCATACATTTCAGTCTTTAGATTTAAATTTTTGAAGTGGGGAGCTCGCCCCGATAACAAAGGCATACATTTAAGTCTTAAAATTTTTAAGTTTTGAAGTGGGGAGCCCGCCCCAATAACAGAGGCATACATTTCAGTCTTTAGATTTTAAGTTTTGAAGTGGGGAGCTCGCCCCGATAGCAGAGGCATACATTTCAGTCTTTAGATTTTAAGTTTTGAATTAGGGAGCCGCCCCCGATAACATAGGCATATATTTAAGTCTTTAAATTTTAAGTTTTGAAGTAGGGAGCCCGCCTTGATAACAGAGGCATACATTTCAGTCTTTAGATTTTAAGTGTTGAAGTGGGGAGCCCGCCCCGATAATAAAGGCATACATTTCAGTCTTTAGATTATAAGTGTTGAAGTGGGGATCCCTCCCGGATAATAAAGGCATACATTTCAGTCTTTAGATTTTAAGTGTTGAAGTGGGGAGCCCGCCCCGATAACAAAGACATACATTTTAGTCTTTAGATTTTATGTATTGACGTGGGGAGCCCGCCTCGATAACAGAGTCATACATTTCAGTCTTTAGATTTTAAGTGTTGAGGTGGGGAGCCCACCACAATAACAGAGGCATACATTTCAATCTTTAGATTTTAGGTGTTGAAGTGGGGAGCCTGCCCGTATAATAAAGGCATACATTTTAGTCTTTATATTTTAAGTTTTGAATTGGGGAGCCCGTCCCTATAACAGAGGAATACATTTCCGTCCGTAAATTTTAAAGCATGCAAGTTTTAGTTTTCAACATTTGTTAGTGCGTGGTAACAAGTCCCAGTTTTCCCAAACTGGGGCAGAAAGTTACTTGGTTATTCTATTTTTGTGAAATCACGAGCCCGCCTGGATATTAGAGGAATATATTTCAGTCAGTAGTCAGGAGCCCGCCTGAAGAACATAGGCATGCAACTCAAATTTTAGCAATCAGGAGTCCGCCTGAAGAAATGATGTGATATAATTCAAAATTTAGTTTTCAGTCAATTTCTTTGTCTAATTTGAAGTGAGGAGTCTGCTTGGAGAACGGAGACATTCAATTTAAAAATACAGAAGTCAGGAGTCTGCCTGAAGAACAGAGATATTCAATTCAAGTTTCGAAAATCAGGAGCCCTCCTGAAGAACAGAGGTGATACAATTCAAATTTTAGTTTTCAACCAATTTCTTTGTCTAAATTGAAGTCAGGAGTCCTCATGGAGAATAAAGACATATACTTCAAATTTCAGTAGTCAGGAGCCCGCCTGGAGAATGGAGGTGTTAAATTTTTAAGTAGTTGAAATCAGGAGCCCGCCAGGAGAATGGAGGTGTTAAAATTTTAAGTAGTCGAAATTAGGAGCCCGCCTGGAGAATGGAGGTGTTAAATTTTTAAGTATTTGAAATTAGGAGCCCTCCTGGAGAATAGAGGTGTTAAATTTTTAAGTAGTTGAAATGGAGGTGTTAAAATTTTAAGTAGTCGAAATTAGGAGCCCGCCTGGAGAATGGAGGTGTTAAATTTTTAAGTATTTGAAATTAGGAGCCCGCCTGGAGAATAGAGGTGTTAAATTTTTAAGTAGTTGAAATCAGAAGCCCGCATGGAGAATGGAGGTGTTAAATTTTTAAGCAGTTGAAGTCAGGAGCCCGCCTGGAGAATGGAGGTGTTAAATTTTTAAGTAGTTGAAATCAGAATCCCGCATGGAGAATGTAGGTGTTAAATTTTTAAGCAGTTGAATTCAGGAGCCCGCCTGGAGAATGGAGGTGTTAAATCTTAAGTTATAGTTGAAGTCAGCAGCCAGCCCGGAGAATGGAGGTGTTAAATCTTTAAAGTAGTTGAAGTCAGGAGCCCGCCTGGAGAACGGAGGTGTTAAATTTTTAAGTAGTTGAAGTCAGGAGCCCGCCTGGAGAATGGAGGTGTTAAATCTTAAGTTGTAGTCGAAGTCAGGAGCCCGCCTGAAGAACGGAGGTGTACAATTCAAGTTTCAGAAATCAAGAGCCTGCCTGTATTAAAAAAGGTATTTCGACACAAGTTTTAGTCAAAATTATTATTATTATCCGGTAGCGCGTGCCCGTTTCCCAAATTGGGGCAGAAAGTTTTCTTTATTTTGTCTATTTTAATGAAGTCGGGAGCCCGCCTGCATAACAGAGAAATACATGCAAGTTCAAGTTCAGCAGTCAGGAGTCCCCCTAGATAACAAAGGAATACATTCAAGTTCAATTTTATTCAAGTCCAGCAATTTGGGGAGAAGGAACAACATCTCAGCTAGCAATCGGAAGTAACAACAGTGGATTTCACCAAGAGAATACAAGACAACAAGACCACAAGACAATAAGGAAGTACAAGAACAACTTTGAAGATTTCAGATAGGACTTTTGTAATTCATAGTTTATAGCTTAGGCTAGCTTCTTTTTATCTATGACATGGTGTAATATGGGAGGTCAGCAAGCAGTAGTAGCAAAAAGCGCAAAGAAATCACAGCTCCTGTTAGTCCCAGCTACCAGACACTCCCAAACTACACTGACTTGATTCCTGCTTAGCCTAGGATATGTAGACAACCTCTGAAGCAAGGTGTGGTCAAAACTTTTCAAAATGCTTCACAACGAAATATTTAGGCAGGCAAAAATCACTCGTATTTGCTCATTTATCTTTGCCCGAAAACATGAAATATTTTCGAGCAAAGAGGGGCAGATGTGAGCACGTGATTATTTCCCTATATATGAATTATTCCCAAAAATTTCAAATAAAAGAATTTTACTTATTTTTACAAGTTCTGTGCAATTTGTATCATTTTCTGATACTCGTTTGCATTCTATTTGTGCGTATTAATTCATATGAAAATATAAAATATGCATTTTCATTTTAGATTTTAATTTCATATGTTAGTATTAATTATGGATTAATTTGTTTTAGAAAAAAATATGAAGAAAATGACCAAAAGATAATTCACTTTTGCATTTTTAGTTGTTCAATTGTGAATTCGTCCCGAAACAGTTTTTAAAATAATTTTAGGAAGTAATTAGTTTAATCTTGAAATATATTAGGACTTTATTTTAATAGTTGCAATTTTGTAAAATCGGGAGAAAATAAATACACAATGGAAAAAGAATTAAAAAGAATTTGAAAATACAAAGAGATTGGTTTGAATTAAATCCCAAATTTGGGCCATTTTTTCACCCAGCTCGCCAGGCCCAAGCAGTCCAGGCCCAAGCGAATGCCCAACCCGGTCCGGTCCTAAGAGGGCTAAACGACGCCGTTTAAGGCAGGGTCAATCACGACCCTTGATCTTCCCTCATCCAACAGCCCTTAATTTTTGCTGGATAATTATATAATGGTCGGATTCTTTAATTAAATCAAAATACAGCAGCCTCTTCCTCGTATTACCTCCTAGCCCCTCCGGAACCCTCGCTGGCGGGAAGTGCAACCTATGTCACAGGCCACCAAATCAACGCCATTGATACCCTTTCCTCTCCTCTTTCCAACCCCCACACCATCATTTCTCGAATCTTCCCCCAGGTCGTCGAATATCTATTTGAAGATTTTCCGTCCATGACGTCAACTATTCCAAGTCGCTCCAAACTTATACCATTGACTCTCCAAACTTCCTTCAACACAAATATATGACCATCTTGTCTTGAATCTGGCCGAAAGTGTCGAATTTCAGTTTGATTTTCGGTCAAAAATCCTAGGCGCTTTGAAGTACTACAAATTGGTGCTGCGTGATCTTCGGGCTTGCCTCATGATGAATTCAACGTTTGCCATTGAAGTTGGTCGAATCTTATAACCAGTAAGTTCCTCACAGTTTTTCTTTTATTTTTCTGTTTTTGCTTTGTGTTAATATTCGACTCTGATGCAGTTTGATCTTCTAGGGTTAATAATTGAAAATTGTTCTTGTTCTCTCTCGAATTTTTGTTAACTGATAAATTTGGCATTAGCTAGCAATTAGTCTTGATCAATAATTGGTTTAGTTTAGATTTCTGATGATTAGGTCAATGTTGTTAATGAGACCAATTCTCGTTTCGTTAGTTAATTGTTTCGCTTTGTGTTAGTTGCCAGTAATGGTTAATAAGTTTAACTGTTCTTCAATTGTTTAAAATAGTTCAATTTGTTTTTTTACTGAATTTGTGATAATCATTTGTTGGGTTGTTTGGATTGTTGATATAACTGGGAGTTTAAAGTCAGTTAGTTAATTGGAGACTGGATAAACCTTAGTTAAGTTCACCTAAGATAACGGAATTTGGAAAGTTAAGATAGTAATTGCAGAATAAAGTTCAGGGGCATTCTGGGTAATTGACATTGACCTTGAAAGTTGTAGGTTAGAGTAGAAGGCCCGAGAATCTTCTAGAATAGGGTCAAGTGTAGGGTTTTAGTAAATGTAAGGCATTAACTTGTTTTGCAAGCCAGAAATAAGAGGACCAAAATGAAATAAATGAGGGACTAATATTGCAAACTGAAAATCTGAGGGTTGCCTCATCTTTGCCTATATAAAGTAGCCCCAATTCCTTAATTCACAAGTTTGGGTAGCCTAAAATTTCCCCTCACAAGGTATTCTCCAGACTTCCAGATCTGGAATTAATATTTCAGGTCTGAAATTCCTTTAAAGCTCAACTTCTTCAAAAAGAAAAATCAAAAACAACAAAAGCTTCAAAAATAAAAATAATGTACCGCAATAGTCATTTTTAGGCAAAATTGTTCAATTCCAGTCTCATCTATTTGTTGAGTTTTATTGAAGTTTATTAGTTGGTTTTTTGAGTGGCTTTGGGTCCATGCAAATTGATTTTTACTTGAACTAGTGAATTTGATTGGTTTTGAAACATTTATGGACCATCTGGTTGTGATTTCGAGCTATTATGAGTTTGTTCAAGTAGTATTGGATTGAGTTGCTAGTTTTCTGTTGACTTGTTGAATAATTTCTGGATTTTGAACCTTTTCCTTGGCTGTTGGTTATTCCATAACTGTTGGAAATTGTTTATTGCTACTACTGTGATGCGACTGACCTCATTTGCTTCTATTTGTGTCGATTTCTAGGTACTTTTTGGTTTCCTTTGGTATTGATGGACTGAATCTGTATGTTGGTCGATTGAAGAATAAAATCCAAGTCTTGTTAACTTAATGTTGAATCTGTGCAATATCGTTCAAACTGGGATTTTAGTTGTGTAGCAGTAACAATAGAGAATTGGATAATTGAAACACTTTTATAATTTGTAGTAAGTGAACTGCAGTGGACTATTGATTTGAAGTTGTACTCAGTTGTTCTGGAAGTTCTTCATTAGGATGTAATAGTTGATGCTTGAACATTTACGAGAATTCATCTGGGTTAGTAGTTAGTACTTGATTTTCAAAATAAACTGGACGGTAATATTGTCAGTATATGAATGCCAAGTTTGTTAGGTTAAGTGGAGTTGAAAATTAAGTTGAATTGAGGGTTCATTCTCACATTGGGGTTTGGGTAAAATGGTGACAATATTATTAGTTTTTGATTGTAATTTAGTGACTAAATATGTAATGGTTAATGTGTTTTGGATTTTGGGCTAGGATCAATTCATTATTAAATATTGGGGCTGTGGGGGTTTGGATACAGCAATTCTGTGCACGCGCACATTGGAAAACGTAGGCTTCCATTTGGAACTTTGGAGCACCCTTGCGCAGGCTCAATATCTATTTTGTCCTTAATGTAAATGGGGCTGGTTTATAAGCCTGGTTCATTGCCCAGTTTAAAATTCAATTCAAGGTTTACATAAAATTTAGGTTTTGAGTTAGGTAGCGGGTTCACTCCCTTTTGTTTGGACCCGGATGCGAACTTGAAGCCCAAATTTTAGTATTAATTAATTAATTAGGTTTTTCTTTTATTTTAAAGACAAAAATAAAAATAGAAAATATAGTCGCTCTTAGCCTTACCCTTTAATATAAAAATGAGACAAGCCTCGGCCGATGAAATGGAAAATTGAGGGGTCCTCAATAAAGGTTTTAAAAATAATTAGAAAATCAGGAAGGATCATTAGTGAATTTCACGACCCTCCCAAAATATAATAACGCGTTAGACTCTTTAGACGCGATTTTAATAAATTTACGTTCCGAAACTCAGGTGTGCATTTCATGCGACCAAAAATAAATCCCAAAACGTGGAATATAGTGTGTTTAGGATTGCGGGTGCATTTCATGTGACGCAATGCAAAGGCACGCTTTAAACGACGTTCACCTTCCTTTCTTTAAAATAAAGACACATTGAATAAAAACGGTTAAAAGTGAAATTGGCACATAGGTTCTTCATGTAATAAAATAAGATAAATAAGCTAAATGCAACAGTTGAGAGACTGTGCTATTACAACAGAACTCGGAAATGCCTAACACCTACTTCTGGGTTCACAGAATTCCTTATCCAGATTTCTGGTTCGCAAAATGTTAATAGAGTCATCTTTTCCTTGGTTCGGGATTAAACCGGTGACTTGGGATACCATTAATCTTCCAAGTGGCGACTCGGAAGAAATAATAATAAATCCCGTTCTGATTGTCCTTTAATTGCAAAACTCCTTTACGCCCCTTTTCTGGGGGTGTAGGTGAAAAAAGAGGTGTGACAACAACAACCATAAATGTATCAATAAATTACAACCCTCGAAATGCTTGACCCCTTTTTGACAGTGTTCCAGAGTCCTGCAGATGTTAGCTATGATCATGGGGACTATGGTATATGTCTGCCCATTGATCCCCTCCATCAGATTCTTGGCGACCATGGACAACCTAGTGTGGATTATTTCCTTCTTTCATTGGGAACAATATCAAGCCTAGAAAGCACATAATGAATACAAACACTCTGCGGTGGATGTGACCCAGAGAAGTGAGAGAGATATCTCATCATGGTAGGTGCAGAAAGACTTGCTACGGCCATACCTCTTATACAGGTATTCAAAAGGTATGTAAGATTCTATTAAGAACAATAGGTCGACATTCTTCTTCAGCCACATCTTCAAAAATACTTTGCCTGTATGGTTTTCTGGTACCAATAGCCCGAGACTATCCCAAGTCAATCCCGCAAGCCCTCCAATTCCCTCTAGAAGCGGTGTTATTTCTATGTCGCCGAGACAAAACACAGCTATTTCACTATCCCAGAATAAAGTGGCAGCTTCGATCAACTTGTTATTTGGCTCAATATCTAGCAAGGAAGGCAGGTTACCCACGTACTTTCTCATTAGTTTCTTATCACTTGAGGAAAGTTCCTCCCACCAATCTAGCAGCAAAAGTGAGATGTTGCTAACTAAACCAAATCTTGGGACCTCGTGCCTCATTTTCTGCAAAACAAAAGGGTTAGACCTTACCCCCATCGGACTCAAATATTTATACATTTATGATCAACATATCGGCATAGTTCTCAAAATTAATGCACATAACGTGGTTGTGTCTGTTGGGATTATGGAAAACCAAATGGCCTTTGGATAAGGTTTATCATAAAGGATCATTATGTGGATAACATAACTAATCTGACTAGGTTTGACCATGATGCATGCAATTTAACCAGAGTAAGGTTTTTATGGGGTTTTAGACTGGTATCCTTAAGCGGACAACTCGAGGGGAAAGGCACGGAACCGTCGACTGCAGCACTGATCGACTGGTTTTACTACAAATAAGCCTTTCTGAATATAAGGGTAGTAAAATAGGAAGAGCGCAATGTCGACGCCCTTTTTTTCTAAGAGTCGAAATCGGGTATACGATATTTGGGAGGACAGCTCTATTCCCAGTCGAGAATTGGGTTTAGGAGTTGAAGAGTTTACACCTAATGATTATTTTGCATTAAGGAATTAATAAAGAAGAGTTTGAGATGAAGAAACCAGAGATTAGGGTAAGGGCTAGAAATTATCCCGAGGGAAAGGTGTTAGGTACCCCTCAGGATCCACTAGTGTGGTCCCGGCCAGGCTATAATTGTGACTTTACACAAACACATAAGCACTTAAGGCTCGAATAAGAATTTGTATATAATGTTGCAACAAGTTGAAAATTGGAAAGATAAGTGGAGAAGAAAGAATTTTATAAAAAGAAGGGAGATTTAAGCAGTAAGAAAAGATAAAAAGCAAATAAAGGAAGATGGGTCCTAGTTTCATGATTACTATGGATCACATCAATGCAATATCCAGCAATCACTCCTCTGAAGAGGAGTTGCACGTGATATTAGCACATCGGTCATCATATCCATATTCTACCCTTCACACCCCGTTAAGGTATAAAGACACGGAAAAGTGTAGTTACTTATTGCATGGTAGTACCCGTTCCAATCCTATCAGTCTCGGAGGCATTTGGGCTACTAATCCTAAATGGGAAAAGAGTTTGGGTCATTTGAGGGTTTTCAAAGGATAAAATTCTAATGCGACATTCAAAACATATATTGCAAGTATTGGTAGGCAAGTAAACAAATATCGCTCAGATTAAATCAAGAAAATCATATAGTTTAGCATGTCTTACACATACTAGTTTGGTCTGGATTAAATTAAGGCGTTAAGCGGACTGGTTCAACATATATTTTTAGAAAAAAGTCTGCATTAGGTTTGCTTAAATGCAGTTGTCAAAGACTGACCCAATTGATTAATTTACCTAACCTTTTGCATATGTGTTAGACTGACCTATAGGCATGGTATTTACTTGTTTCATAAAAGAGGCAAACCGATTACAAAAAAGGTTGCCAATTTTAATAGAATAATAAAAGTTTTGTAGTTGATATTTCTTAGACGAGTGAGACGGTTCAGAATTGATATTTCATATAGATATGCTTTCTAGGTGTTTACAGATTTCAGACACCTTTTACAGTCATTAGCATGAGTGTAGAAATCCTACGAGCATGGTATCTATAATGCAACTTGTTATTATTATTGAACTTATAAACTGTTTACCTAATGACATATGCATATGCAGAAATACAGAAGCTTATAGGCAAGATCTATATAGAAGTGCAGAAAACTTATATGCATGATTTCTATATGCAGACGCATAAACTTATGAACATGATTTCTGTATGACATGCAGACTACGTGATTTCTATATGTGAAAGTACAAAAATTCATAACCAAACCATATAGGCAGGATGTCTACCTTTATATATACATAAAGTAACCCCCTCCCTTTCTTTACTAAAGCCCCGTAAGTTTTTACAAATTATTGCAGACCAAATGAATCAAACTGGAAATAAAATTACATCAGAAATTTATGCTGCATCCAAGGAGCCTAATTCAGACTTAATAGCTAACAACATGAGATGAATCGAACTTCCGATCTCAAGATTTTCAAGGCCTATAGCTTATCTGGAGTGCATTAAATTTCCAAGGAGTTTTAAGAACCCCAAGCAATGCTCACACCCAGATATCATTACAAAAATGAATTAAGGAACAGAGGGAACTCAAGGTCCCAAGGCAAGGCTCATGGGACAGGGGCTAAACTTAGAGTCTACGAACAAGTGTAAGTGCAATAGAGGGAATTAGGGGATGCCAAGGTAGGCTGGTGGTCATGCCCAGCAATTCTGGAGTGCTGGCACACCGCTGACCAGCCTGTTAGCCAATCATTTGAGAATTAGGACCTACTTAAGGTCAAGCCATGGCCTGGGCAGTGATTAGAATACTGTCAGGCCAAGGTTTTTACTCAGCACATAAAAAGAGAATGGAGATGGGAAATTTAAAGAGCTTAGGACCCAAAAGGGTCGAGTTTGTATCCATGGATAGTAACTTATATATACTTCCATGTTTTTAAACTATAGCTCAAATACACATGGGGGTATGTGAATGGGAATCATTGCAAGAAGTAGACAAGATATAAGCACATTGCACCAAGGTTAAATTCTACAAACGTTTAAAGTAATCATAGACATAAGAACTAGTAAGTAAACACATTAGAGTTGGTACTGAAATTAGAACTAGGACATACCAGTTCCAGAAAGGGACAAGCAGAAGAAAATAGGAGTCTTGAAAATAAGCCAGATTACGAGAAAAAATACTTTTGTATGTGAGTGTTACTTCATAAAAGACTCGAGTGTTGGTGGTGCGTGTTAATAGAAAGAGCATGTATTTATAGTGTGAGAAACAGGCAGAAAAATAAGGTAAGGACTGTAATTCTGCCATAAGTAAGGAATGTGTGTTCATTAAGAATCAAATCAGTATCAAAGACTTCCTTTAATTAAGGAATTAAATCAGACGGTAGCATGCAAGTGTTAAACAAGGAAAGAAATCACGTAGGGGCTGAACATGTCAAATAAGGAAAATATTTTAAACACAGTATGAGTATACAAGTAGGTAATAGAGGTTAGGTTCATTAGACCTTAATTAAGGAAGGGTATGTAAGAATCACATACTAGTGTAATTAAGACAATGGGATCAAATCAACTTAAGTAGAAAGGTAGGGTCGAAGGTTCAAAGGAAAGTATTTCAATAGGTCAAAAAACAAGGGAAATTAATACAATAATGAGTGAATCAATTACAAGAGTGCAATCAGAATTACACAAAGAGATTTGAAATCAATCCACAATCAAAGGTTATTTTGAGAGGGAAATTTAACAGATAAAGAGTGCATAAACTTTAAGCATGCGAGGCTGGATCTAAAACAAAGAAGAGTGTCATGCAATCAAACAATCAGTGAGTAGAGGACTACATGAACATGGTAGTCATCTCAGAGAAGAGAGAGTATCAGATAGCATGCAAAAGGGTAAGTAAAAGGTCCTATAGAGATTAGCAAGAGGTCAGAATCGTATAAAGAAACACAAAGATTTTGAAATTCAGTCTAGCAGTAGAGGAAACAACATTAGGGATTCGAATAGGTCCAAAGAACCTAGGGTTTTGAAATAAAAAACGTCCGTAGATGAGAAACGCACAAATCACGTAAAAAATAGCCTCAAAACTCGGATGAACCCCAAATTATAGGATTTTTACTATTAATCAAGTGAAAGGACGAAAGCAAGTAAATCGGGAAAAAATAACAATGAAATAAACGCCTAAATCATAAAGGAACACGTACTTCCCAATAGAAGAAACTCGTTAATAACACAATAAAAGAACAATCACGCAAAATACAGTAGAAGAAGTTATAAGAACAGGGTAGAAAAAATACAATGGAAGAAACACATAAGGATCATATAAGAAACATATAAGAATCACACTGTAGAGCATGTTAAAAAATCAGAGAAACCCTAAATCGGAGAATATGAAAGGTTTAAAAGCAAGTTTTGAAAGAAACTTTTGAGAAAAAAGTTTGAAACCTTAAGATAAACACAGATCTAGGATAGAACTAGAGAAAACAGAAGAACGTCGAAAGGTTAGGTTTTCAGAAGAAACCTAGAAGCGAGAAATTCCTGGAAAAGTAACGATCTAAGTCAGAGAATATCATACTCAGGCTCAAGAGACCAAGAGCCATCGGATCAAGGCCAAAGATGACCGGGATCTTCAAACAGGTGAAGATCTGAGTGAAGACCCTCAAGGTCTAGCCTCGATTCTTCAAACAAGGAGCATGCAGGAGCCATAAGTGGCAGGTGCAGGCCTTTAATTGCTTTTGAAGCCATGGATTTAGGCAGTTTTTTGGGTGGTAACCGGAAGAAGGCGGCTAGGGTTATGTATAGGTCTTAGAGAGAATCAGAGAAGAGAGGGGATTCAAGGGCGGCTGATAGAAGAGAATGAGGTAATTAGGATGGTCATTTGGATTAAAAAATGATGGGGATAAGGGGAGTCGTTGGTATAAAAGATCAATTGCTGGGATTAAACGGGTTAGACGGGGACCGGGTTTGGGTAATTTAGGAATTGGATTGGGTAGTTGGGGTTAGGGGTGTGCATAGACCGGGTTGGTTCGGATTTTACAATTACCAAACCAAACCAATTGTGTCGGGTTATTAAATCTAAAGACCAAACCAAACCAATAAATTCGAGTTTTTCAATATCGATTTTTCTCGGGTTTTTTCGGGTTTTCGGGTTTTTCGGATTTTTTTTCCGCTAAAATCTTCGTAGAATAAAATATATGACGTATGCTCAAAATATTTCTTTAATCCTAGTAAGATACAACTATATAAAGTATTTTTCAAGAAAATAACACAAAATATGAGACATGTCATGACTTATGACATTATCCTAAAATATTCAATAATAAAAAAATAATAAAATTATGTACAATAAATATTGCTAATTAAAAAGTCATAATAAAAATAAACATAATCTAAAAGCACTAATTCATGCTAAACTAGATAGACTAATAAGGGAGTATTAATTATATGCCTAAAAGCTAAAGAAAAATAAAAATAGGTTATGTATTTTTATCTGAATTATTGCAAAATACAAAATAGACATTTAATACATTCCCGTTCGTAATATTGAATTGAATGCCTTTTGTTAGCATTAGTATTGATTGCTAACATTATTTAATTTACTAATATTAATTGCTATAAAACTTATTGGAGAATTCAAAAGTTCTAAATCAAACCTTGAAATAATACCTTAAGAGATAAAATTATGAAATTTTATAAGAAATATTTATAAATTACATTACAATAAGTATATTTATATATTAAATATATCTAAAATTGCTATATATGTAATGTCGGGTTGGTTTGGTTTCGGTTTGACTTTCTTTAGTTAAAACCAAACCAAACCAATTATGGTCGGGTTTTTTTTTCCAACACCAAACCAAGTCAAACCAAACCATAGTCGGGTTTTTTTCTCGGTTTGACTCAGATTATCGGGTTGGTGCGGTTTATCGGTTTTCTTTGTATACCCCTAGTTGGGGTTGAGATTGGGGTCTAATTTAATGGTAAAATTGAAATAGATGTGCTAGTATTTAAATAGCTAATTTTTCTTTGTTAAATTTTATAAATATAGTGAAAATGACTTTGAGAGAAAATCAAGAGCACTGAACCCCTTAATAATTCATAAATATTAATTAAAAATACTGGAACTACTTTTATAATTATAGAATACTATTAATCGTAAAATAGGCTATAATTGCAATTATATGCAATTTAGCATTAAATTACCAGATAAATTCGTAAAATTGTGCAAAAATTACCTTAAGTATATATTGGTGTAAATATGAGAATAAAAAATGAATTACTCCCAAAATGATAATTTTTGACAGATCGAGAAACCACACAAGACAAAACCCGATTGGGCTCTAAAATATCTAGCCTCACAAACCGATTGGCCAAGGCATGAACATCAACTACAAGAGTTCTCTCTCCGACTGGAATATATTCCAAACTCCCCATACTCACTGCCTTTCGGCTCAAAGCATAGGCCACCACATTGGCTTTTCCCGGATGGTACAATATAGTGATATCATAATCCTTAAGCAACTCCAACCACTGCTGCCTCAAATTAAGATCGTTTTGATTGAACAAATGCTGAAGACTGCGATGATCAGTGACACCTCACAAGATACGCCATACAAGTAAAGCCTCCAAATCTTCAATGCATAAACTATGGCAGCCAACTCCAAATCATGAACGAGGTAGTTCTTCTTATGGGGTTTCAACTGACGAGAAACTTTTTCACAACAGCCAACTCTACCCTCATGCATCAACACCAATCCCAACTTTTGAAGAATCACAATACACGGAATATGAACCTGAAGCTGATGGAAAAACCAACACTGCGGTTGTGGTCAAAGCTGTCTTGAGCTTCTGAAAGCTCTCCTCACACTCGTCCGACCATACAAATGAAGCACCCTTCTTATTCAACTTGGTCAAGGGCGATGAGATAGATGATATAATCCATGAACAAACCGGTGGTAATAGCCTACCAAACCAAGAAAGTTGCGAATCTCTGTGTCTAAGGATGGTCTAGGCCAACTCTGAACCACCTCTATCTTCTTCGGATCAACCTGAATACCTTCACTGGACACCATGTGCCCCAAGAAAGCCACTGAACTGAGCCAAAACTCACATTTGGAGAATTTTGCATAAGTCTTCTCCTCCCTCAATCTTTGCAACACAACTCTAAATGCTCTGCGTTCTCCTCCCGACTACGCGAGTACACCAGAATATCATTAATGAAGACTACGACAAATGAATCTAGATAAGGGCACAACACGTTGTTCATCAAATGCATGAACGTTGTTGGGGCATTAGTCAGCCCAAAAAAATCACTAAGAACTCATAATGACCATTTCGGGTTATAAAAGTCGTCGTAAAAATATTTGAATCCCTGATCTTCAACTGGTGATAACCAGAAAGAAGATCAATCTTGGAGAACACCCTCGCTCCGTGAAACTGGTCGAATAAATCATCAATGTGAGGCAAATGATACTTGTTCTTAATCGTTACCTTGTTCAGTTGCCTATAATAATTGAACATCCTCATTGTGCCATACTTCTTCTTCACAAATAAAACCGCCGCACCATAAGGTAGCACACTAGGCCGAATGAACCCCTTACCCGGGAGTTCCTGAAGTTGCTTCTTTAACTCCTTCAACTCTGTTGGTGCCATACGATACGGTGGGATGGAAATGGGCTGAGTGCCCGGCACCAAGTCAATACCAAAATCAATATCCTTGTCCGGTGCCATGCTCGGCAGGTCTGCATGAAACACATCGCGAAAATCCCTCACAACGGGAATAGAACCAATAGTAGGAGTCTCAGCTCCGACATCCCTTACAAACGCTAGAGTGAAAGACAACCCTTCCCAACCATGCGTTAGGCCTTCAAGAAAGAGATAACTCTACTAGGAACATAATCAGTCACACCTCTCCATTGGATCCGCGGCACACCTGGCACAGCCAATATAACTGTCTTAGCATGACAATCCAAAATAGCACGACATGGAGATAATTAATCCATGCCCAAAATGACATCAAAATACACCATGCTCAATAATAACAGATCCACTCGGATATCTAGACCCCCAATATTCACCATAAACGATCGGTACACACGGTCTACAACAGCAGTATCGCCCACCAGGGTAGATTCATGAACAGGTAAAGAAAGAAACTCATGAGTCATACCCAGATAACGAGCAAAGTATGATGACACATAAGAAAAGGTGGAACCGGGATCAAATAATACAAAGGCATCTTTGTGGTAGACTGAAACAATTCATGTAATAACAATAGCATTAGGTCTACCTAGGAGTGCATAGAAACAGGCATGAACACCCCCTGATCGACCTACTCCTCTGAGGCCACCCTTGCTTAATTGACCTCCACCCCTAGCTAGTTGGGCGGGTGGTAGTGAAGAAACTAGCGCTGAAGCTGGTGACTGACCCCTCTGCTAGGATGAACTAGCAATGTGATGAGGACACTTCCTCCATATTTGTCCCATATCACCACACTCATAACAACTCCCAGGTGCTGGAGAAGGGGACTGAAGGGAACCCCTCGCACTCGAGTGACTAGCAGATGCACTCGACATAGAAGAGCCCTGAACTAATAGAGCGCGGGTCAAACTCTGAGCTGGAAGGGAGCTGAGTAATGACTGGCCCTGCTGAGATCTATGATAACCATGTCCCGAAGATGTCCCACGAAAACCTGGGAAAGATGGCTGAGCAGACCTAAATGAATGGCCTCTGTCGTGCTAAAATTGACCCCTCGAAGGAATACCACTATTGATGTCGGATCCTAGAGGCCTCTTCGCCTCCCTCTCCTCTCGCTCCTAACGGCGAACCGACTCAATATCAAGGGCAATATCAACAACCTCCTCAAACATAGCACCAGATACCCTATCTTAAGTCATAAGAATACAAAGCTGATATGTAAGACCATCAACAAACCTCCTGATCCTCTCTCAATCTGTCAGAACCAACCAGATGGTATGACGAGCCAACTCAGAAAACCTTAACTCATACTGAAACATGGTCATATCCCCCTGTCGCAACCACTTAAACTGCCTATGTAGCTCGTTTCTCCGGGACTGCGGCACATACTTCTCTAGGAAGAGAACGAAAAATTACTGGCAGGAAAGAGGTTCTGCACCAATAGGTCTACGTCTCTCAAAATCCTCCCACTACATGAAAGTAGCTCCTGAAAACTGATAGGTGGTAAAAGATACCCTGCTGGTCTCCAAAATACTTGTAGTACGAAGCATCTTCTACACTTGTTTAAAAATCCCTGGGCATCCTCTCCCTCTGCGCCACTAAAGGTTGGAGGCTGCAATCTACCAAATCTCTCAAACCTATGCTGCTCATCCTCTAGCATGATAGGAACCATATAGTCCTGAGCAGCTGTAACCAGCTGGGCTGGATGCATCCCCGACGTCTGAAGTCCCAACATAACCTGCTCAGGTGTGCAAGCGGCGGGAGTCTAATTGCCTCCCCCGGCCTGTGAAGTAGATGCGGCTATAGTGGCTAAAACCACATGGGCCAAGCCAGTGCAAACTGATAAGATCTAATCCAAGGCCTCCTGAAGACCCGGAATCACGACGGGCACAGTTGGTGCCTAAACTAGTGCTACTGGAGCGTCCATAGCTGGAACCTGGTCCTGAGTTGGGGCAGCTGGTGGATATGCAGGTGCTTCCCTCGCTGCACTACTTCTATTACGACCACGACCACGTCCACGACCTCTTAAGGCCACATGTGGTGGCACGGGTGGTCATCCACCATGTCCGGTAGCACGTATCCTCACCATCTGTGAGAGAATAGAATAAAAAAGTTCGCACGACAAGAATTTCAAGAATATAATGTTTATCCTGATGATTCTGCAACCTCTCCTTGGTAAATACAAACTTCTCTGTACCTATCTGCGAGACTCTACTAAACCTACTCATGACTCATAAGACGTATGTAACCTAGGCTCTGATACCAACTTTTCACGATCCTAATCCCAAATCCGGTCATGACGGTGCCTCTCGTGAAGAAAAGGCCAGCCAACTAAACCCAATTCACTTTTTAAATAGTTAAACAATATAAAAGCAGTCTAAAACATGATTTAATAATAATAAGCACCGGAATATAACCCGACATAGCCCTAATCGGGGTGTCACAAGTCACGAGCATTTAACAATACTGAATCCTCAAATGTGACTATAGAGTTTTAAATACTAAACTAGAACATAAAGGAAATAGATAGAGAGGAGCTCCAGGCCGTGAACGCCAACAGCTACCTAAAGACTCCTCGAAGATCCGTCTGAAGCTGGAATGAACTAGCACTGTGGAGCGGGACCAACTACACCCGAATCTGCACACAGGGTGCAGAAAGTAAAGTGAGTACTCCGACTCAGTGAGTAACTAATGTGAATAATGATTGAAAGTAAGAAAACACGTAAGGCACAAGGCATTCTATAATGAAGTAGTAAAATCAGTAAACTAATAACAAATCAAGTAAAATCCCTTTTTCAACAAGTAAACAAGTAATTGACAAGTGATTAATGTAACGTAAATAAATAAAAGTTTGCCCCTCAGGCACAGTATCCACAAATACGCCCCTCAGCCAATATATTAGAAAAGTACCAGCCCCTAGGGCTCAATCTCACATCACAAATAGGTACCTCCGCTCACTGGGGTGTGCATACTCCTGGAGGGCCCCCTTATGGCCCAAGCACAATAACAAGACATATTGTGGCATCAATCTAGGCGCTTGGCCTCATATCAATCAAGCTACCTCATGGTGTATATATCTCAGGCCCTCAGCCTCCAATCACTATCAGTGTTTCCTTATAATATAGGCCATCGGCCTTACTCGGTCAAAAATTATCACAAGCCTCTCGGGAAATGGAAATAGTGTTTCTCAACCCAAACATCATTTAAAATATCATTTAAGCCTTAAAGCTGAGTAAACATGGCTGAGTGGTAAAACAATGGAAATTAACATGACTAAGTTCAATTAATAAGTCAAAAGAGTGACGAAATAGTAATAAAAATCCCCGAAGGGTTCATATAGTTGGCACGAAGCCCAAATACGGCATTCAGCCCAAATCATGATAATAACAAATAAGTTTCAGTCAAATACGCGATAAAATCATCGACCGGGATGGACCAAGTCACAATCCCCAATAGTGCTCAACCCCACGCCCGTCATCAAGCGTGTCTCACCTCAATATAGAACCACGATGTGCAAACCGAGTTTCAAATGCTCCAAACATCATTTACGATCATTACTCACCTCGAACTAGCTAAATCTCTAGCTCGCAACGCCTTTGCCCCTCAAATCCGCCTCCACGCGCATCGAATCTATCCAAAATCAGAACGAGGATGTCAAAATATGCTAAGGGAACGAAGCCCAAGCAAAAATAATCAATAAAGGGAACAAATCCTAAAATTACCAAAGCCCGACCCCGGGCTCACGTCTTGAAATTCAGAAATTTTACATCAATGGATTTGTCATTTCCCCACGAGTCAATGCATATCAAGAACACTACCTCAAATCCTCCTTTAAAGGTCTCTTAAACTCAAGCCATAATCATTCATTTGTAGCACTTTAATTCCTTTAATTATAGCCTTAATCCATGAAATACTACCATAGAAGTGTGTTTTAGATCCAAAATCCTCACCTTAGAGAAGTTACCTTGAAATCCCTCTTCCAAATCGTCCAAAAGCTCCCAAAGTCGAAGTAAAAAATGGTGAAACCTTCAAAAATCGCAAAGGAAAACTTATATACATTCTGCCCAGGGATACCCGCATATGCAATCCAAAACCCTCTTCTATGGTACCGCATTTGTGGTCTACCCTACGCTTATGTAGAAATCACTTAACGGACTAAATACCGCATCTGCAGTCCACTCTCCACATCTGCGACTCCGCAGGTGCAGTCCATCTACCTCATCTGTGGTTCCTAGCTCTTCCTCGAAAATCCACATATGCGGCCAGTCCATCGCATATGTGGTGCCGTACCTGAGGTCCCCAAATTGCAGGTGCAAAAATACCAGAAGCAGAAAAACTTCAGCAGCTGCAATAACATCTCAACTCCTCCATTAACTATCTGAAATCACCTTGAGGCCCCCGGGACCTCAACAAAAATCACCAACATGATCCAATACCTTATTCAAACTTTTTACAACAATCAAAACACGTCAAACAACACCAAATCAACCAAAACACCTCGGATTCAATCCTAAGTTTCTAAAATCTTCTAAAATCCGCTTTTGATCATAAATAAAACCAAACCATGTCTGAATGGCCTAAAATTTTTCACACACACCCCAAATGACACGGCGGAGCTACTACAACTCTCGGAATTCCATTCTGACCCCTATTTCAAAATCTCGCCTATCAACCGGAAATCGCCAAAATATCAACTTCGCCAATTCAAGCCCAAAACTACCCCAAACATATAAAACCCATTCTAATCTCTCTCATAAGTCATAAATCACCTCCCAAAGCTAAGCGAACCATCGGAACTCACATCCGATCCCTCTAACACATAAGTCAACATCCAGTTTACTTTTCCAACTTAAACTTTCATAAAAGAGACCAAGTATCTAAAACCTTAAAAAATCATTGCGGACTTGATCCGACCAACTCGATACCATAAAACATAGATAACGAAGCATAAAGAAGAAGAAATGGAGGGAAACAAAGTGGTAACTCATGAGATGACTGGTCGGGTCGTCACAACCCTGGCTTTATGCACAAAAATAGTTCCTATGATATCTGCCATAGTACCTTATTTACAAACACCGGAGGAACTGTCAAAATTTTGTCCAAGAGAAAACTTTTTTCCCTGCTCCTTCCTTTACGAGGAGGTCCGCAACCTAAGTTTGTTCTCTGAAATCATGCCCCGGTGCTGAATTTCCCAGTTGCTCCATAAATGACCTACATTCAATGATAATAGAGATATAATGAAGGTTTCCCTCCTTTATCATTCTTATAACCAATTCAGAATTAATGCATATTGAAGAGGTGTGAATTTGTGTTCGAGGGCTAATATGAGCCCCTACCATAGGGATTGAAGTTCAATTTCTAGGCTGGTGGTATGTGGTAAGCCTCTTATATATCCTAATACTCAGTCACCCCAGCTATTCCTAATGACACCCCCAATTCCTCCTACTCTTAAATTTGGGCATGTAACCCCATCAGTGTTGAGCTAGTAGGAGGTGGCTTCCAATTGATATAGATTTCAGTTGTTTTACTTTTATCCCTAGGTTATACTACAACATGGTAGTATTCTGTAGCTCTAGAAATGGTTTTTTTTAACAGCGACAATGTTCTTTTTATTCTCAAAAAGGTTGTTGTTTCTTGCGAGCCATAGGCTCCAAAACTAGAATGGGAGAAGGGATTTTCAGTTGATGGTATTGTTAAAATGCATATTCTTGACCTTGTGCGATGTATACTCCTAGTGGATCATTGAGAACACCAGGTGTGGATGGGAGGTCTTGTTAGTACATTCCATTTATAAAGAGTGCCAAAACGCTCTTACATTTGAGCGTTCAAAGAAGATATGGTTGATGTCTTCCCCTCTAGAGGATTAGAAATGACATATTGGGCTAATATTTAAGCCTGTGTTATTTAAGTACTTGGTAGTGGGGAGTCTGTTATATTACATCATCTAGGTAAAGGACTTAATATTATTAGGGACCCTTAGCTTCCAAATCCAGTTGAAGGTATCATAATGGTTGGGGTTGGGGTTCATCTCATAATTAATCAGGTTGTAGGTAGATATGGAGCTGAAAATCCCATTGCCATTGATGTTCTAGATGAGCTTATCCTAAGAGTTGGTAGAAAGAGAGATGAAGGAGGATTGAATAACATATTTAATGTCCCTAAGCATGGGGTAGCGGAAAGCATCAAAATTTCATTCTCCATTACTGAGGATGGAGATGAACTTAATGGTCAAGTCATAGTTGTGCCAAGGCCCTTGAAGGATTGTGTTTATGGGTTGCATATTGGGGATCCAATTGTCAGTAAGAAATTTAACTCTATCTCTTTTATGAATAACACATCTAGAGTTCATAAGATAAACCTTCCATCCTTCCTAAATACATTGCCAAGTCCTAGTTTTAGGTTTTGCTCTAGGATGGTTAACACTATAATGCTTCCCTAGCCCATATAGGTCAGTGTTATTGTAGAGTCTCCAAGCTAGATTGGTCATGCTAGCTTTGTTTTTCATATTTTCTTGTTGAAGGCCAAACCCCCACTATTATTAGGCTTAGTAATAGTATTCCATTTAATCATATGTAGCTTTCTTTTTTCAGTAGTTGTTCCCCATATAAAGTTCCTTTAAATTTTATCAATCTGGTTGGTGATGTGCGATGGTAACTTTATATAGCTCATCATTTGGCTGGTATTGCTCCCCAGGCTAGATTTTGCCAAAGTTGTACAACCATCCATGGTTAACATTTTGGTTTTCCAGTCTAATATTCATATTGTCAATAATAAATAATAAATCTCTCTTGGTAGGACTTCTATGATGGGAAGCCCAGGTATTTACCAAAAGTTTTGTTTTTCCTAATTCATAGTAGTGAGCGGTGTGTATTTGCCCAATCCCATGACAGTTAATTGAAAAAATAAACTTATATTTTTTAAAATTAACCTTTTGGCCGGATGCACTATTAAACTCCTATAAGGTTGCCAGGATTGCTTCAGAACTCTTTTTATTGTCTATATCAAATAGGGTAATATCATCGGCAAAGAACACGTGAGAAATTTTAGGGCCATTCCTACTTATGGTGATTGGAAGCCAGTCCATTCTTAGGAGTGCCTGGGCAATATTCCTTGATAGCCTTTCCATGCAAATAATGAATAGGTAGGGAGAGATGGAGTCTCCCTGCCTGATACCTCTATTAGGGTTGAAAGGCTCAGTTTGGCTTCCATTAACCAGGATGGATATGGAGGCAGAGATATGCAAGAGAGGATCGAGTTGACCAAATTAGTGGGAACTTGAATAATATGAAGGAATCCTTGATGAAAGACCACTCAAGACTGTCACAGGCTTTTTCTAAGTCTATATTGAGGATTATGTTGGCATTTTTCCCTTTTATCTTTTGGAAATTGGTGATATATTCTTGAAAAATTATGGCATTGTCAGCAATCCTTCTGTTAGAAAGGAAATTGGCCTGAGATGGCCCAATAATTGTCTGAAGAAATGGTTTGATACTATTTACTATTATCTTAGTGACAAGTTTGTAGATAGTGTTGCACAGTCTAAAGCTCTTTTGCAAAGTAGCATTCTGGAATTTAGGAATCAAACAAGGGAGAGTCTTATTAACTTCAGGGAGCGTGGCTAAGAGGTTGGACACCTTTTGGAAAAAATGGTTAACATGGGTAGATAGAATGGACCAGTATTTTTGGTATAAGAAAGGGTGCATCCCATCAGGTACTGGTGCCTTGAGGGATTGAAACAGTTCATGCCTTTCTTGATTTCAGAGTACCTAAGAATTTAGTCAAGGTACACCCTCATATTATCAGTAAGGACTGGTTGTTCTTACTGTAGGTGCATGTGGTATGGGATGTGGTAAAGAGGTTCTTACAATATGCCTTGATAGTCTCTTTGATGAGTTTAAGGTATGTGATCTGGTTACCTACCTCATCTGTTAAACTAAGAATCTTATTTTTCCTACTTCTGTTGAGAGTGGTTGTGTGAAAGAACTTAGTTTTAGAATCTCCTTCACATAACCAAATGAATCTAGATTTCAGCTTCTAAACTTCATCTTCGTTTTGGAGGATAGCTAAGAATTCATCTTGGAAATTTGCTTCTACGTTTTGAAGGACAGTGCTGAAAGGGTAGGTATTAGATTTTTGATGTCATTCGGTCTAGATAGAATGTGCTTTTTCTTGTGGAAAATGTTTCCAAACACTACCTTATTCCATTTGGTCATATTGGCCTTAAAAATGTTGGTGTCGCCCAATAGATCATCAATAGAGTTGAAGCTATTTTGAACGATGGTGGGGAAGTCAGGGTGGCCATACCATATAGACTCTAGTCTAAAGGGACTACTATGATCATTGTGCTGATGACTAGTTATGCTTAGGAGTAGAGGACATTGGTCTGAGTGGGGCTTGGGAAGATGGATAACAGGGGATTCTTGGTATGACTCAATCCATCCATTTGTGGCAAAGCACCTATCTAGCCTTTTTAGGGTAAGTTCTTGGCTGTTAGTACATATTTTATTAGACCAAGTATACTTTGGGCCTTTGAATCCTAGTTCAACAAGTCTACATTGATTCAAACAACTCCAATTACGATTGCTTCTACTATTATTAATGATGTTGCCCCCAAATTTGTCCATAGCTTTTAGGTCTTCATTGAATCCACCTCCTACAAGCCAGTTACCTTTATAAATAGAGGTCACGTCCTCAAGGGACTACTATAAACTAATTCTATCATTTAAGTGGCTACTAGCATAAATAGCTAAGAAAATCCAGCTAATATCATAGGGTTTACCTTTACCATGACATGTACACCTTGGGGTGTGGTATAGATATCTTTGAACTTCACTAGGTCATCCTTCTACATGAATACTATTCTTCCAGATTGCCCAATGGCAGGGGATTGGAATTGAGTTGTGAATTGTAGCTCAACAGCCAAGTGTGTATGGTGTCCATTCTTGTTTAAGGAGAACAAGAACAATCGAGTTGTGCATCTTCACAATAGAGGCGCAGTGTCTGCGAATTACGCATTGTTGGCTCCTCTCGCATTCCATATTATAAAGTTCATCACTAAAGGGTTTTGAGATGGGGCTTTCCTTTTTAGTCCCTTCCCCTTTCCCAAAAGGTTTGCTTTTACTCTTTCCAACACAAGGCTTATTGCAATTGCCGAGTTCCCTAAGCTTGGAGATTTAGTTTGCAACTTACTAGCTTTATGGGGTAGAGTGCAATAATCATTTCTCCGAACAACTTTTTGAACTCGATCACATGGCTTCTTGCATGGGGATCAACGTTGTTTTTGGGACTCCTAGCTTTCCCAATATGTTTTCTAGGTTTCAGGTGGATTCTTTAAGGTATACTAGGTTTTGGTTCTTCTCCTTGATTAGTTGGTCCATGGTTGGGGATTGATTTGGTATCGGGGGAGTGGGCCGGTTCAGTTCTGGCCATATGATAACATTAGTGGAAAAAAGGGCATTATTTAGCAGAGTTGCCCCATCAGTGTCGAGCTCCTACATAGATATGGGGTGTTGTGTGCCCATGTATTGGGCTTGGAGGAAAGTGGATATCCATAATCGATGGTCGAAGTTGGACAAGCCCTGGTCGAAGAGGTGGGTCGCCAGTCGTGCCAAGTAGCATGGGTCATGGATGGTGATGTAGATTGGGACTGGACCACCATTATTTGCAAGGTCTGGGAGTGGCCTTGTAGAGCCTTCTCCAACCAACATTCCGGCATCAAATCTGGAGATAGTGGGAGGGTGGACATTATGAGAGGGTTGTTGCTTAGTAGAAGGCTGGGATTGTTCGAATTTGCCATTTAGAGGTGGGATTTGGGGGATATTGCTGGTTAAGCTTGGAATCTGAGGCATCTGTTCAGCTGCCTAGATATAATCCATTTGGAGGCTGTTCGAATTCTTGCTGGGATGATTGAGATATTTACTGAATATTGAGGGATTGACACTCAGTGTCACTCCACGACTGAGATGGTGGGTTTGATTTTCCCCAGAAAGTTGATTCTCTCTATTGAGAGAGGTGTAGTCGGAGTGGGTGTGGGTATTGTTAAAGTGTGGCTTTGGAATAGAGCGTGGTTGGGCTGCTGGATTGGATGGGTGACCCACAATAGTATATTTATTTGAGGTTGTATTTTTCAAGGTATAATTACCCAAATCTGGAGAAGTATCATATGTTGGGATATTACTTGATTCGGGGAGATGGATTTTTCAAATTTTGGGTAGGCTCCACCTTTTTCCCTTGTCCCTAACAAGTAGCCATATTCCCAAAAAAAAAAGAATCTTTTGTCAATGGGTCGAAGGTGTCCAATTGCCTTTTTTAACCCAAAGAATCTTTAGTTTGGGATAGCATGTGCTTTGCCCGTGGTGTTGGTAGGAGATGAGCCAGTGGACCAGGCCCATTTTTTGTTCCCCTTGTATCCCGCTTTTGCGTGGGTTGAATGGCTATCCATTATGCCTTATAGCATCTATAGTCCCCTTTTGTTTTGGGTTTCGTTTGCCGAAATCCATGGTCAAATTTTGTTTGGGGTCAAGGAATATAGTTAAGGAGGCATTGAACCTCTTTACCTGGGTGTTAACTTGAGTGGCCTTGTTTATATGGAATCTGTATTTTGAAAAAGGGACAGTTCACTATTGAGAGATCTTTTCCCTTGTATTGACTTCAATGTTGGTTCTGCCAATACATTTTCTTGGGTAATAGGTGATAGAAACTTGCAGATTCTCAGGGTATGGCCAATTCTCTCATATCCCGTACGAAGTATCTCTTGCCCTTCATAAACAAGTAATTGGTTGTGGGTGCCAATATTGATATTTATTGTTACCGGAATGTCCAAAGGAACTTGGACATATATTCTGGCGTACCTTCCTCAAAGGGTAGAGGAGGTGCAGGTATTATTTTTCAGAAGCTTTCCCACTCTATTTCCTACTTGTTCTAAAATTGCCCTGTCATCGAATTCTGTTGGCAACTGTGAAAGTCTTATCCAAACTGTTGTTGTGGCTAGTTTAATTATGCTGGAACAAAGTTCGGTTCTCATACGCAGATTGATAGGAAGTGCCCAGCTACAAACCATGGCCCATTACTTAGGACTTTGCTAATACTCTCCTCTTTGTTAAATTTGGCGTTGAAGAAATCCCATCCTAGACCGATCAGGTCGAGAGATTCATTTGGTTTTCATAGATTTGAGAGTTTGACCTTGAGTAAGTAATATGAGATTTTTTCCCAAACAATTTGATAATCAAAGAGAATTTTTACGGATTGTAGGGCCTCATTTTATCCTCAACTGACAATGGGATTGGTATGTTTCTGGGGTTTAATTAAAAGGCATGTGTGTGTAACAGATTGAACTGTATCATAACTTGTGGAGAATGCCGGGTTTTATCGATAAAGGCTTCTTTGAAGAAGCTTTTATCTGCTTTGTCTTCCTCCATAGCAGAGTTTGAATCTAAAGTTGGTATACCGGGGGTTTCAGTGGTTTTACGATGGGGATCACTAGTTGGGAGATGTGGTCATACCTGGCTGGCTGGGTGATTCATGTCTAGTTAGAAAGATGTTGGTCTTTCTCTCTCCACAACTTTTTCTACTTGGTTGGTTCTAAAAACAAAAGTTAACATACATAAGTATATTACATGTGAAATTCTTCCACATTTTTTGTTCTTTATTTTGTGGGCCATGTTGTGGCCATTACTAAGAGAAAGTGACATTGTATAGCCGCTCTCAAAATAATAGCTGAAAAAATATTCTTTGTATATTTTTTATATAAATTTTTATATATTTTTTCGGTTACCAAATAAAAATAATTTTTATTGCGAGCTAAAGTGATCCCCCATTATTAATGCTTACCTCTCAGCATAGAAAGTGTAGGTCATGTTGAATGCTTACCTCTCATCAGGTTCCATATTAGAGTAAATATCATGGTATGGCGAGTTTTCACACTGGTCAATAAAAAATAGTCAGCGTTTACCAAGTCAATAAAAATAGCCACTATTTTGCTGCAACAGGAACCAGTCCAGTATAATATACGGGAGTTCTTGTGCATTTGTGTACGACCTCCAGCATATTATGCTGGACAAGTATACTTTGCTAACTCCTGTAAAATTTACGGGAGACTGGAGCATCAGTGCTCCAAACTCCAGTATATTATACTGGACAATTATACTTGCTGGAACTCTCGTAAAATTTACGGGAGTTCCAGCATAGTTATCCTGGAACTCCAGTAAAATTTGTGGGAGTTCAAGCATACTTATGGTGGAACTCCGGTAAAATTTACGGGCGTATTTTCTGAATTTTGAATAGTGTTTTCGCTCAAATTTATCTTTACATAAAAAGTGGCTAAATTTCGATGACTTTTGAAACTTGACTATTTTTCAACGACCAGTAATAAATCTAGCTATTTTTAAATTTCTCCCTGTTAATAGTCATAATCTTTGCATTGACCTGCTCTACTGGGTTATTCAATAAATTGGGCCTACTGGCAACTTGTAGATATTTGAGCTTAAGAAGCTCTATAAATACTACTCCCTCCGATCTATAGTAAGTGAGTAATTTATTTTTTATTTTGATTCAAAATAAGTATTTATTTATAGAATTAAAAAAATTAATTTATTTTTTTAAAATTATTCTTATTTACCTATTCCTAAAAAATCTTTTACTCACATTAAATTATGCTGCAATATTTAACTAAGGGTAGTTTAGTTATACTAATTATTTTTGTCTAGATTTTAGTATTTTTTTAATAATTGTATCTAAAGCAAATTGGTCACTGATTATGAATCGGATGGTGTATTAATATTTTTAGACTCACATTGATAAAAACTTTATCTTTTGTATAGGATCACCGTGATTGTTGGTATCTTCTAAGTATTTATTTTTACATGATTAGATATTTTTACATGATTAGATATATACATCCCTTTACTATCACGACTTGAATTAAATAATAGATCCATTATTCATCTCGTTGGCTCGTTGATTAAAATTTGGAGGATCATCTCTCTAAAAGTGATATTCTACTTTCATCTTGTTCCGTCTTTTATAATTTGTCTAATATCTTCATTTATTTAATATGATTATATCAAGCTATTAAACTTCAAAATATTTATTTTTAAGAAAATCTCACTTTATACTCATTAAACTCAACCTATTTACCTTTAAATACTTATACTTAAACTATTTACTTTTTCTATCTATGCAATCAATACTATTTACCGGCCCAAATGGTTTCCTTATTTAATGTATGTAAAACTCTTAAAATTTAGAATTTTGAATGCAAACAAAGAATTTGCTATTTTTTCTCTCCTGACATTAAGAACACGATTTTTCTTATTTTAAATTTTTTGTCTACTTCTTTTTTCGTTAGAGAGTGTCAACAATAAATTTAACGATATCATGTTGGAATAATTTTATAAGTTAAAGATGTATACAATTAAAGTAATAAATATGTATTCCATATTGGATATATTGAAGTTGTGGATAATATTTAATATCACAATTAATTATTAAATTTTAAATATGCTAATATCTTGAACGGTGAGTTCAACTATAAACAGTTGAACTTCTATGGTGATAGAGTAAAAAACTCTTTACAGTAACTAAAAGAAAAGATAACTATACTGCTATACATAAGTATTCGTGCATAAGAAGCCATATAAGTAATTTGGAAAATAGGCAAGTAGCATGCTGCTAATGTAAACTTTTAAGTTAGAAAATCAAAATATACCTGATCTCGGACATTATACTGATTAAACATTGAACGTGAATTTTCTAATGTATAAATATTATAGAACCCATGATACACCAAACAAAGGTATTCAATATGTATTATATAACTCTAAACGTAATATTTTATTTGAATACTGTAGGCATGTAAAATTTATTGAATTTAAATTAAATAAATAAGTTGGACTATATATTAAATATACTAGTCCAAATTAATATTACGGGTTAATATAATTGAATTAATTATATAAGACCAATATTATTAGGTTACCCCATTTAATTGGGCTAAAGTGATGAGCTCATTTCGCTAAGCGCAAGATGTCTTCTTCCTAGAGGCCCAGTTTTGTGCCACGTGTCAAATGACGTGGCGCGCCAAGCCAAACAAAAGAGTCAATAGGATCATGACACGTGTTAAAATGACAACGCATGACAAGTCACACTAAAAGGCTAATAAAATCGCACCACATGTGTAAGTGACATGTTCTGGCCAATCAAATGTGGTCATGTCACACTTCAATTTGATTGGTCGGAAAGAGTTGTTCTTATCATTACTATTCCCTTTCACAATTATAAATAGGGATCATCACAACCCAGAAAAGACAACAGAAGTTATAACTACGAGCAAGAAAGAGCTCGTGGATCAAACGCTGCAAATTCCTCCACAAGTTTCAAGCTTCAAGTTTAAGTTCAAGAAATCAAGTTTAAGCTCAAGAACGAAGAACAAATCAAGTTCAAGCTCAAGAACAAAGTCGAAATTAAGTTCAAGTTCAAGCAATCAAGCTCAAGCTCAAGATCAAGATCATCGTTCGGGGCAACAAACATAGATTCAAGATCAAGCTCCAAAACCCTTGAATTTATTAACCATTGGAGAGAAGAATCAGTGGATATTCATACAGTTTTTAACACTCAAATATTCAAATAAAATACTACGATTGTTGCAATATTTTCGGTCTTGATATTATTTTCTCGACGCTATTTATTGTCTACAAATTCTTATACGTCCAATGGGACAATCTCTACCTCTCATCTCAACTTTTCAATCACCAAAGTCCAAGAACATTTAAATGGCTTCAAAGAAAATTAACTCCGGTTTAACTTTCACCAAGGCTGCTAACTCCAGGTTCTATGTTGATGTGGAAAGCATCCTCGATGTTACCTTTGGAAGCTTCGGACCAGTTAGAAGGAGCAAAGCAATCTCTTTAGGACAACAAGCACCCTAAGTGTTGTCCGTGTCAACCCTTATTCTCAGATCTTCATCCTCAAAAAGAGCAAGATGTTTCACAAATGCATCTGAAGAAGGAAGCGATGTTGCTTTAAAGATCAAGAAAATTCTTGTTCTTCTTCACCTCTCCGGATCCAAGCACTCTGCTGTGAAGGAACATGATAAAGCTTTAAGTGATGGATCCCCCACTTACAGCACGAAGCGTGAGCCAATCCAGGATCAATCTGTGTGAAAATTCATGCTGCTCTCCGTCATCCACGACAATTATTCAAGCCACGATGACAAACACTTCATCTATGGAGGGGTAATTGGCAAACTTGACGGAAGCAATCGCTGGCTTGACCAAATGCATGCAAAATCAAGAGGCCAGAATTGACAAGCTAACAGACAGGGTGGAAATTCTGATAGAAGAAGAATCCACCCATGCACCTGGAAAGCTCCCAGAGGTTCTAGAGGGCGACTCTCCCCCAAGACAAGCAGCATCTACTAAGGCTATCCCTTTCTCATCTGAAGGGATGATTCCAATCGATCAATTGAAGAGTTCATTGAAGGAACCATTAAGAACAAATATGAAGTTGTTGCCAAATCCTTCCTTACATATGCAAAGTCGTACACTGCAAGGGTCGGCATGTTCAGTATGTCTACTGGCTATCAACCTCAAAGTTTCAACAATTTGATGGTAAAGGTAACCAAAAGCAATATGTGGCGCACTTTGTTGAGACATGCAATAATGCTGGGACTTATGGAGACTACCTCGTCAAACAGTTTGTCCGCTCATTATATGGAAATGCTTTTGATTGGTACATGGACCTCGAGGCTGGATCTATCGATAGTTGGGATCAACTAGAGCAAGAGTTCCACAATCACTTTCATAGCACGAGACGTACTGTGAGTATGATAGAGCTCACAAATACTCGTCAAAGAAAGGGGGAACCAGTTATCGACTTTATCAATCGTTGGAGGAATGCAAGCCTCAACTGCAAAGACAGGCTTAGTGAAGCTTCGCGCATAGATATGTGCATCCAAGACCTGCATTGGACATGACGCTACATCTTGTAGGGTATCAAAACTAGCACATTTGAATAACTTGCAACTCGTTCCCATGAAGTGAAATTGAGCATGGCCTCCGCTGGAAATGAAAGCATGCCCATCTATGAACCTCGCAAAATGAATGATAAGCAAAAAGTTAGGAAGTGGGGCAAGTTCGTACCCAAGTGAGAAAGTAAAGAAGCTATGAATGTCAATACATCACCTATGAAACTCACGACGAAGGTGAGCAAGAAGCACAGTATGAAATCCACTTCTTTTCAAGACAAGCCAAGTGGAAAGCTGACTCTAAAAGAAATGCAGGAGAAAGAGTACCCATTCCTGGATTCTGATGTGCCAGCCATTTTCGAAGAACTCCTCGAGTTAAATCTCATTGAGCTTCCGGAGATGAAGCGACCAAATGAAGCTAGGAAAACAAATGACCCAAATTACTGCAAATATCACCGACTTGTAAGCCACCATCTGGAGAAGTGATTTTTCTTCAAGGATAAAGTCACGGACTTGGCTTGGAAAAAGAAGATCGTGCTTGAAGATAAGAAATCAAGCGCAAACCAAGTCTCTATCACCTTTTGGCTCATTCATTGCGGATGAATTATGTGGTTATAAAGAAAGTAAAGATGAAGAATTACTGGAGAGCGACAAAGCTAAAGTCATCCTACCTGATGATGATGAAGGTTGGACGTTGGTGACTCATCGTAGGCGCCACAAAACGAGCCCACGAAAAGAATCAGTAGAACAACCAACAAGGAATATGATGGTAAAAAGACCAATAAAAAAGAATCCAATTGGTCATTTGAAGAAAGCAAAAGTAGAGATGCACCACCTTCAAAAGGCATTTAATCCAGTGACCTTGGAGGAGTTTTTACCAAGTTGGTTCCGCATGAAGATTTCCTATGAGGGCATTGATGCCTCTTGTTGCCATACTGACAAAGGAGAAGAAAAGAGTGATGACCTACCATTGGCACCATCTTCGGAAAATCCCGTCGAGTCCACTCCTCAAGAAGTTAATTCTTGTGAGGAGAAGTTCACGTTTATAATGGACGATCTTTTGCTAGGTAACACTCCTCAAAACCGCCCATTGTACCTGGTTGGCTATATGTGTGATGAAAGGGTAAACTGGATTTTGGTTGATGGAGGATCCTCGGTGAACATTTTGCCAATCCATACTTGGAAAGAACTTGGTATTCCCATGAACGAACTCTCAGAAAGTCGTGGGATGATCCAAGGATTCAACCAAGGGGTCCAAAGAGCCATAGGTACGATCAAGCTGGGAATCACTATTGAAGATATGCAATCAAGTGCATGGCTGAATGTGATCGACGCAAAGACTTCATACAATGTTTTACTTGGGAGGCCTTGGATACATGATAATAAAGTAGTCCCATCCACCTACCATCAATGTTTAAAATACTATGAAGGTGAAGTCGAGAAGACGATAGTTGTTGATAATGAGCCATTCACCGAGGCTGAGTCACACTTCGCCGATGGAAAGTTCTACTTGAAGAACCGCATTGTGAAGGAGCTGAAAGTTGATGATGGTATGAAAAGCAAGAATTAAGATCCCTCAACTAAAAGAGAAGAGGCGACTACCGGTAAAGCCAAAGCTATTAGTAAGGATGTACAATTTTTACCCCACGTGAATAAATCTTATGGGGGGAATATTACATCTTATGGCAAGAAAGTAAGTCCAGCGCTCCAATATGTCCCTAAAAGGAAGAAAGATGAAGGTAAACCATCTAATCGCCAAGCTAGCATGCTAAAAGAATTAACTCTCCCGATTAAATGAATTGAGGCAGTAAAGTCGTCTTCAAGGCTGCTTGCAGGGTAGCCCAAAATCGTTTGTAGAATGTGGCACTCGCTACAAAGTGAATAGATGAAGGTTTTGACCCTAATGCTCACAAGTTATTTGCAAAAGTTGGATACAATCCCAATGAGCCATCAAAGTTAGGAAAGCTCCCATCAGAAGCTGCAACGAGGCAACCATGTGAAGGTTTGGGATACAAGCAACCATCACAGTGCGCAACTCAATAAGAAGGGCGAGCAGCAACTATATCATTGTAGAAGATGAATCAGCCGCTTCTAACAACCCTTATGTCTTTGATTCACTTGGAAAATCACCTGTGGGGACCTCCGTGTTTGAAAGATTGGGTCAACTAAAGAAGGGGAACAAGTTCCCCAGAAATTTTCAAAGCATATGAACACTCTCTTCACCCAAAATCCAAGAGATCTCCAAGGATTTACAAAGTTTGGTTCCTTCTAGAATGAGGCGACAAACAGAACTTGTGGTTTCATGTATAGAAGTATTAACGGTAAAGCCATAAATTGTAGTCTATACCAAGGAACGTGATAAAGACGAAGAAAAATGTGGATTCTTCGTATCATGTTACTGTACAAGTCGAGAATGGCATTTCATTTTCGTTTGAAGATAATGCGGAATTGGAGGATGTTTTGCCGTGTTATCATATATCGTTCAATGATGGAGACCCTCAAGAAGATGAAGGTGCGAAAGATGCTCCAACTGAACTTGAAGAAGGGTTGAAGATGACAGATGATGCCTTAAAAGAAGTTAACCTCGACACCGATGAAGAACCAATACCCACCTACCTAAGTGCTTTACTTGAAGCTGATGAAGAGAGCACTCATATTGAGTTACTCAAAGAGTTCAAGGATGTTTTCGCTTAGAGTTACAAAGAGATGCTTGTCTTGGACCCGAAAGTAGCAGTCCATCACCTTGCAGTCAAAAATGGTGCCCGCCCTGTTAAACAATCTCAAAGGTGCTTTAGGCCGGAGTTGGTTCTCCTTATTGAAACTGAAGTTAATAAACCCATTGAAGATGGATTTATTCGGAAAGCTAAATACCCAACATGGGCTTCAAGTATTGTCCCTGTAAGGAAAAAAATTGCCAGATTCAAGTATGCGTTGACTTTAGGGACCTCAATAATGCGTGTCCCAAAGATGAATTCCTGCTTCCTATTCCATAGTTGATGATCGATTCTACTACTGGTTACGATTCATGGGGGTTTGTCGGGCTATAACCAGATTTGCATGGCACCAAAAGATGAAGAGCTTACTGTGTTCCGCACCCCCAAGTGTATTTATTGTTACAAAGTAATGTCTTTCGGCTTGAAAAATGATGGTGCTACTCACCAAAGGGATATGCAGAATATTTTCGACGATGTTCTCCACAAGAATGTTGAATGTTATGTTGACGACTTGGTGGTGAAACCAAGAGAGAAGGGCGACCACATAAAAGACTTGAGGATAGTATTTGAATTGCTCTGGAGGTACCAACTTAGGATGAATCCATTGAAATGTTTCTTTGGAGTTACTTCTGGAAAGTTCCTTGGTTTCATTGTCCGACATCGAGGGATCGAAATTGATCAAGCCAAAGTGGATGTTATTTTGAAAATACTTGAGCCTCAATCCATGAGTTGAAAAGTCTGCAAGGAAAGTTAGTGTACCTTAGGAGATTCATCTCAAACTTAGCTAGGAGGTGTAAACCATTCCGTCGCCTTATGAAGAAAGGTGTCCCTTTCAAATGGGACCAAGCATGCAATAATGCCTTTGAGAGAATTAAATCCTACTTGATGCAGCCTCCAGTTTTAGAATCCTCTACACCTGGAAAGCTATTGATACAATATATTGCGGCACAAGAAAGGTCTGTTAGAGCACTTTTGGCCAAAGAAAACAGTGAAGGGAAAGAAAACTCTCTTTACTACTTAAGCAGGATAATGCCACCAAACGAGTTGAATTATTTGTCAATTAAGAAGTTGTGCTTGGCACTAGTCTTCTCAATTCAAAAGTTAAAGCACTACTTTCAAGCTCATGTTGTTTGTCTAGTTTCTAAAGCAAATCCCATCAAATTTGTGATGTCAAAACCTGTTCTTAGTGATCGACTAGCGAGATGGTACCTCCAATTTCAACAAATTGAGATTTTGTACATCCCTAAAAGGTTGTAAAAGGACAAGCACTAGCAAACTTCTTTGTAGATCATCCTATACCTGATGACTGAGAGCTAACTGATGAACTACTTGATGAGGACGCAATGGTCGTTGAAGTTCAACCTCCACGGAAAATGTACTTTGATGGTGATGCGCATCGTGGGGGAGCTAGGGCTGGCGTAATATTTGTCACTCCCCAAGGTGAAGTCTTGCCCTATTCCTTCACCTTGACACTTTCTGTTCCAATAATGTCAAACATTAATACTTGATCTTGAAATGGTTGTTGACATGAAACAATTGCAATTGCAAGTCTTTGGCGACTCCAAGTTAGTGGTCAATCAACTTTTGGGTAGTTATGAGGTCAAGAAGCCTGACTACGCCCATATAATGATTACGCTAAAAAGTTGATGGAGTGGCTCGGTGATGTGACTATTCAGTATGTGCCAAGAAAAGAAAATAAGAAGATTGATGCTTTAGCTGCTCTAGCTTCATCATTATCGCTGCCTAACCAAGCGAAAGTTAAAGTCTGCCAAAAATGGGTATTACCACCGCCAAATGAGGTTGAAGGTGAAGAAAATGAACTCAAGCACCTTGTTGATGTTATTGAAGTTGAGAAAGAAGAATGGCGACAACCCATCATCGACTACTTATGCTATGGGATACTTCCAGAAAACCCGAGGAGAATGACTGTAATCCTTCGTCGTGCACCTCGCTTCCTTTACTACAAAGTTACCCTATACAGAAGATCATTCAAGGGAGTACTCTTCCGATGCTTAGGGGAAGATGAAGCACTCCAAGCTTTGCAAGAAGCACATTCAGGGGTATGTGGGTCACACCAGTCTGGACCAAAGCTGCACTTTCATATAAAAAGTATGGGATATTATTAGCCATCAACGATGGTAAAAGATTGTGTGGACTATGCTCGAAGATGCAAGGCTTGTCAATTCCATGTGAATTTTATTCATCAACCTCCTGAAGTGTTGCACCCGACTATTGCATCCTGGCCATATGACGCCCGGGGATTGGATATTGTTGGACCACTTCCAAAGTCCTCTGGTGGGAACCTACACATCTTAGCTGCAATTGACTACTTCTCAAAATAGGCTGAAGTTGTTGCTCTTAAGGAAGTAAAGAAGAAAAATGTTGCAAGTTTCATCCAAGTAAACATTATTTATCGCTTTGGCATTCCTCATTACATAATAACGGATAATGGAAAGCCATTCGATAATAGGTTTATGAACAAGATTTGTGATCTCTTTGGCTTCAAGCAACGTAACTCTTCGATGTACAATGTTGCCGACAATGGTCTAACTGAGGCATTCAACAAAACTCTATGCAACTTGTTAAAGAAAGTCATCTCCAAATCCAAACGAGATTGGAATGACCGTATGGAAGAAGCTCTATGGGCAAATAGGATGACTCAGCGCATGCCAACACATGCGACTCCTTATTCACTCATTTATGGAGTTGAAGTCTTCTTGCCACTTGAGCGTCCAATACCTTCGTTACGACTGAATATTCAAGAAGGGATCAGTTATGAAGAAAATGCTCGACTTCGATTATCAGAGTTGGAAGCTCTTGATGAAAAGAGATTGGAACCTCAACAGAGTCTTGAATGTTATCAAGCTCTATTATCTTATGCCTTCAATAAAAGAGTTCTCCCGAGATCATTTCAAGTAGGAGATCAAGTCTTTGCCGCACGAAGACCCATAATTATTTCCCATAAACCTGTAGGGAAGTTCACTTAAAAATGGGATGGTCCATATGTTGTACATAAAGCTTACTCAAGTGGGGCGTACAAGCTGGTTGATGTAGATGGTATGAGGATCGACCCTATCAATGGCAAGTTTTTGGAGAAGTATTATACCTGAAGATGCAATGTTCCTCGACGTACGAGCCTAAACTGCAAATCATGACGCTCCTTGATGCACGAGCTTAAACTACATGTTGCTACACTCTTTCCCGCAAGAGTATAAACTGTATACGGTCCAAAAACAAAGTCCGCTAAGTTGAAAATCTCGAAAGAAGTGGCCTAGGAAAAAGTTAGGACGTAAAAAAAAGAGTTCGCTAGGTTGAAAATATCAAAAGAGGCGGCCTAGTAAAAAGTTAGGACATAAAAAAAATCACCTAGTCTAAACTACGGTATGACTTGACCGGGTACGTAGGCAGCTTAGAGTTTAATTATAAGTTCGGTCGCGTAAGTTCAAAAGATACATATTTCCCCAATTGCTGTCCGAGTGAAGTATGGAGGAAGGCAAAATCAAGCTGAAAGGTCATCCTCTTGTGGAACTTTGATATCATTTGATTTAAAAGGGGCAACCCTCAATGATAAATTGATATCTTCAAGTCTGGGTACTCAAAGTTGAAGTCTTCAAATTTGCCGATCTTCAAGTTGAAATATTTAGGCCCTCGAAGTCTCCAAGTTGAAATCTTTAAGTCCGTCAATCTTCAAGTTTAAGTCTTCACGTTCGCCACCCTTCAAGTTGAGATATCTAAGCCCTTCAGGTCTCCAAGTTGAGGTACTCAAACTAATCAGTCTTCAAGTGGAATTATTTGAGTCCTCAAATTTTTCAGATTGAAACATTAAAGTCCACCGAATCTTCAAGTTTGTCAGTCTTCAAGTTTAAGCCAGCAAAGTCCGCCGAATCTTCAAAAGTTTTCCAAGTGTTCAAGGTGACATCATCAAGTCCATAAAGTCTTCGAGTTGAAGTTTTATATCTTTCCAATTTAAAGGTAGACGTATGAGTCCCTTTGCACCTTAAGTTGGCCTCTTCGTGGGTTGTCCTTAAAAGTAACTATAACTTTCCAATCTTAAGGTGGACATATGAATCCCTTTCCACCTTATGTTGGCCTCTTCGTGGGTTTGTCCTTAAAAGGAATTGTAACTTTTCAATCTTAAGGTGGACATTTAAGTCCCTTTGCACCTTAAGTTGGCCTCTTTGTGGGTTTGTCTTTAAAAGGAACTATAATTTTCTAATCTTAAGGTGGAAATTAAGCCCCTTTGCACCTTAAGTTGGCTCTTCGTGGGTTTATCCTTAAAAGAAATTGTAACTTTCCAATCTTAAGGTGGACATATGAGTCCCTTTGCACCTTAAGTTGGCCTTTTCGTGGGTTTGTCCTTAAAAGGAACTATAATTTTCCAATCTTAAGGTAGATATTTAATCTCTTTGTACCTTAAGTTGGCCTCTTTATGGATTTGATCGTCTATATAGCAATGTGGATTTGGCCATCTATATCTTGATGTTGATGTGTCCGTCTATATGTTCTATATGTTGATGCGGATGTGTCCGTCTATATGTTGATGCGGGTTTGTCCATCTATATGTTGATGTGAATTTGTTCGTCTATATGTTGATGTGGATTTGTCCGTCTATATGTTGATGCGGATTTGTTCGTCCATATGTTGACGTGGGTTTGTCCATCTATATGTTGATGCGGATTTGTTCCTCTATATGCTGATATGGATTTGACCGTCTATATGTTGATGCAGATTTGTCCATCTATATGCTGATGCAGATTTATCTGTCTATATGTTGAGGTGGGTGTGTCCGTCTATATGTTGAGGCGGATGTGTCTGTCTATATGTTGATGCAGATTTGTCCATTTATATGTTGATGCGGATTTGTCCGTTAATATGTTGATGTGGATTTTCCCGTCTATATATTGAGGTGGATGTGTCTGTCTATATGTTGATGTTGTTGTGTCCGCCTATAAAAGATTCGTCCGTCTATAAATGTTGTGAATTTGACCGTCTATAAGTTATTGCAGATTTATCCTTTGATGGGACGTCATGGAGTTGCTCGTCGACTTAGCAGTAGACGATTCTTCTTGTTTGACCTACCAAGAAGAAAAAACAACAAAACAAGAAAAGCACAAGTAAAGAAGAAAAGAAATTACCTCAAATACTGGCATTTTCTGAAACGAACTCAAGAGCAACTTGAAGATGCGGATAGCTGATTGATGCTCAAAAACACGTGAGAATTGGGATATTTATAGATTTCTTAAGGCACCTTACTAAAGGTCTTAACCGATATGGGATAAATACATATTAGAGTCCAACAAGAATAAGATATTCTAATCCATATAGAAAAGAAATCCTACAGGCGGCTAAGGCTGGCAGCGTGAAGTGGGGTACTATAGTTTGAGTCCAATTTGGATTATAAAACGCTCTATCCGAATAAAAGGGATACATGTTAAGGAGAATGAGTTTCAGGTTAATTTACGGATAAGACGTCATAGTGCCGAGAATATTAGCAACAATCAGTTGTTGAATTTAAAAAAAAAATCTCTAACACCTACCATATCTAGTAGATCAATTATTTGCATAATCAAGTTTAAATGGAATTCTTTGCCATTTGAAACTCATTTTGGATTTTAGTGCTTAAGCAAAGGAGGAAAGTTAAAGTTAAGAAGGAGCAATAGAATATCTTGGCAGTACTTCAAGCCTAGTCTCGAAATGAAAAGTTTAAACTTTGAGAAGTTTTGAAGTAGAGGGCATTTGTACGCATGTAAAATTTATTGAATTTAAATTCAATAAATAAGTTGGACTATATTCTAAATATACTAGTTGAAATAAATATTATGGGCTAATGTAATTGAATTAATTATATAAGGCCAACATTATTGGGCTAGCCCATTTAATTGGGCTAAAGTGATGATCCCACTTCGTTAAGCCCAAAATGTCTTCTTCCTAAAGGCCCAGTTTGGTGTCACGTGTCAAATGATGTGGCGCGCCAAGTCAAACAAAAGAGCCAATAGGATCATGGCACGTGTTAAAATGACAAGGCATGCCAAGTTACACTAAAAGGCCAATGAAATCACGCCACGTGTGAAAGTGACATGTTCTGGCCAATCAAATCCGGTCATGTCACACTTCAATTTGATTGGACGGAAAGAGTTTGTTCTTATCATGACTCCTCCCTTCCACAAGTATAAATAGAGGTCTTCATAACCCAGAAAAGACACCAGAAGTTATAACAAGAAGCAAGAAAGAGCTTGTGGATCAAACACTGTAAATTCCTCCACAATTTTCAAGCTTCAAGTTTAAGTTCAAGAAATCAAGTTCAAGCTCAAGAACGAAGAACAAATCAAGTCCAAGCTCAAGAACAAAGACAAAATCAAGTTCAAGTTCAAGCAATCAAGCTCAAGCTCAAGAACAAGATCATTGTTCGTGGCAACAAACATAGATTCAAGATCAAGCTCCAAGGCCCTTGAATTTATTTACCACTGGAAATAAGAATCATAGGATTCATAGAGATTGTAACACTCAAATATAAAAATAAAATACTACGATTGTTGCGATATTTTCGGTCTTGATTTTATTTTCTCGACGCAATTTATTATCTACAAATACATATTACAATTTTTCAATGTAAGGTGGTCAATTGACCACCCATATAACCATGTGGCTTCGCCACTGATCCAACCTCAAATATTGTCTATATTTTGTGAACCTTGCAGTATAGTCAATCTAGAGCATTGATTGACTGAATGGTAATCCTTTAATAGTCTGTTAATCAATCATTTCAAATATTCTGTGAATTTGAGTCACTATCTGTTAATGTTATGTGAACTTAGAAGTCACATTGAGCACTCTTTCTCCTCAGCAGCCAACGCACAAAAAGATTGCCCTTTCCGTCACGCTGTTGAAGTCCTGCATTAAACAGGTGCCAATTAAAGGAACTAAGATATGGATTTCAATATCCCGAATTTTGAAGCTTGAAACTCATAACTTGGTTTGTTTGAGTTTTTAATTATTTTGATCCGATTTTATATGGGTTAGTTTGGAAAGTTAATTGGTGGTTGTAGCTAAAGCTTTAGTCAATTCGGTAGAGAAATTATAATAAATTTTAGAAATTTAGGCTGAAATATAGTTGAACCAGAGAAGAAGACAAATTTATATTGTATACCCAAATAGTATACAAATATATCATTTTAGTATACAATTCATTCCAGCTGTATACTATATTGGTATCATATGCTAGTTGAATTATTTTTTGGTTGTATTAGCTGCATTTAATTGATACAATATTTGATTTTCTTTTAATAATACTACTATACTACAAGATCTTGAAATACCTTATTATATTAATATGTGGTACACTATTTTTTTATTTTTCTCTTTATACATGTGTGTTATGTAATAGTAGTATAGTCATATAGTTGTCGGGAATTAACTAGTAAAATTGTATACCATGTTGGTATAGTTATATGTCATATTGATATCATATGGTAGTTGGAATATTGTCTTGGTTGTTTTAGCTGCATTTTAAGTAAATTTTATTATGAAATTAATTATATCAACAAAGTTGCAATAATGTTGGAGTTTTTGTGTGTCGATGGACATAAATTATGTGTATTAATAGTTTTTACAGTTATAGGCAATTGTTGGAACGACCCATACAACTATATACCTTCTTAGTATACGAAATGAGCAAGTTATTTTGCAAATATTTAGCTCGCAATACGAGCATGTAATTTTCTCATACTTTTATTACGTCTTTAATGTTTTGATAGAGTGGTATAGTCACATATAGTTGTAGAAATCATATGCTCTATTAGTATACATATATACCATATCGGTATCACATAGTACTAGAAGTCTTTTTCGTTACTTATACTTTTACTGTATTTTTAAACACTTAACTATCATTTTGATTCGAACTAGTATATATGGAGATTTGATTGTCGTAGATTATATTTTCTTGCTCTATAAATGATTGTATTACTGCTAATCGTAGACTGTATATCGATATTTATAGGTAAGGAGATCAAGGTTTGCATGGCAACCACGTGTTGATTCTTAAAATTTGATTATGTAATTTATGGTGCTCAACAACAGTCAATGTGATATTCGGTATATTAGATCAAGTGATAACTGATATTATTTTAATTTAATAATTTAATTTAAAAAATGAGAAAAAGGTATATTGTACTAGTTATATTAAAAAAGGTGAATAAATATTTACTATATCAATTATTTTTCTTATTGTATAAAAAAGGAATAATAAAAAATAGTGAAATGATAAATAAAATTAGATTATGAAGAGAAAAAGAATATAAAAAAATACGAAGTTATACGAAATTAGAAAAAGAAAAAAGAAAAAAATAAGAAGAAAACGAGAAAGAAAAAGCAGAAAAGAAAAAAAAAAGAAAAGAAGCATAGAAATAAAAAAGAATTGGAGAATAAAGAAAAAATTTCCTACAAAAATAACTGTGAGTAGGAAATATAATTAGTTCATAGGTAAAAAAATAAATGGATAGACAAGAGTAAATAGTTTTTGTTAAGAATAGAATTCTATTTAGAGTGAATGTCTATCTTGTAGAGAGTTTTACTTTGAGGCTAAATCATTTTTCCTCCTATAAATAGAGGGGTCTTACCCCACTGTAAATCACCCCAAAATTCAATAAGAATTCTCTCTCTCTTTCTCTGCAATATTACTCTTGTTCTTTTATTGTTTTACAACACGTTATCAGCACGAAGCTCTACTATCTCAAGAATCTCTTTGAGAAAATTAAGGCTATTGGTGTTTTCCCAGTTCGATGTTTGTATGGTTGTTAGTTGAGTACGGAAATTGTTTGATGCTTCTTCGATCTGCTTTCTTCTCTGGTAATATGCTTCATAAACCCATTATTTTACTTACATTCAGTAATTTGTTCTACTGAAAATTTGTTTTTTTTTGCTCAAATTTGTTTGTGATTTTTAGTTTGTAAAATTGCGGGTTTTGTTGGGGGGTTTTTATTTCGTGTTAGAAACCCATGCTTGATGTTTGTTATCGAGTTCGATGCTTGGTCTCTTCTTTGTTATTTTGTATCGCTCGGCTCATTATCGTTGTATAAGCCAATTGTAAACATAAGTTGATGCCTTGGTTTCTAATTATTGATTAAAAAGCATGAAATACCTATTCTGAATGTGAATAATTTGAAATACAATTCTTGAAATTGTTCATGTGATTCACGCTCTAATATCCCCACTACACCTATCAATCAGTTTATTACCTCGAAGGAGGTCTGTTTTCATGTTCTTTATAGTTCTTTAGTTTTCTGTTGATTTGATATGTTAAAAATCTATTTCATTCGGTGGTGGTAAAACATGGTTTTAAAGATCGTTTTTAGAGTTTAATGTCGCAAGAATTATGTCTTATATTTTTTTTCCTTCTTTAACTAAAGTATAAAACATGTTAGTGAGTGTAAGTGACTTTACTAGGTCTTGTATGGTTTAAGAATTTGTTGTCGATGGTCTGTTATCTTGCACAATATTTATTTGGATAGAACCCTGCTTAAGAAGACTTCTTTGTTTCTATGAAAGTATTGCACTCGAACTTGAATCTTGAGTTAAACCTCTGTCATCATGAATAAATAACCAAGTTTGAATCCGAACAAAATGGCACTTGTTATGAAATATTAGATTATGGTGGATGTCCATAACTCCTATAATACCCACTACTTTTATCCATTATCTCTATAACTCTCACTATTCCAATACTTATGGTTGTAACTCCCACACCTCCATGATCTCCCCCATGATCTTCCTCCATGATCTCAAAAGCTTAATGACATATTTATGTAATTCTTTTAGTATACCTCTATGTAGTACTATAAATAGAGGATGAGAAATCATTTTGTAATACACTTGGATACATAGAAGAAATAAATTCTCTTCTCTATTTCTCTCTACTAATTGTTAATACTTTGATATTAAAAGGAGAATTACTATGATAAAAGATATTTTTTTTTCATAATGACTGCACTGAAACTATTATGTTGAATCATAGACTTAAATTTGTTTATTCTCATATCTATAATATTTTTCGTATTTTCTTTTATATGTCAAACCATGGGAAGCAAATATGGATATCTCACAAAGCAAACCTGGATCAACGTCCAATTGTAAAAATATTTGTTTAATTGATTCATGTACCACACATACGATATTCAAAGAGAAGAAATATTTCTCTCATTTAAGTATGTGTAAGGCAGATGTTACTACAATTTCTGGTAGTAGTAAATTGATTGAAGGCTCCGGAAGAGCAACTATCAAAATGGATATCATATTGAGACAATAGATGAGAATAATCTTGAATACCTCATCATTACAAAGAATGTCTCTGGCCAAAAGAGGGTTATTGAGAAGTTCCCATCTTTATCTTGTGGCCTGTATTGCACAAAAATTAGTGCAATTGAGGCACATTCCACAGTAAACCAAAAGGTTACTGATTCCAATACTTTTGTACTTTGGCATGATCGATTGGGACATCCTGGATCAATTATGATGAGACGGATTATAGAAAACTCATATGGGCATCCATTAAAGAATTTAAAGATTCTTTTAAATAATGAATTTTCTTGCACTTCTTGTTATCAAGGCAAGTTAATTATTAGACCATCACCAACAAAGGTTGGAACTGAGTCACATACGTTTTTGGAACGTATACAAGGGAATATTTGTGGACCTATTCACCCACCTAGTGGGTCCTTTAGATATTTTATGGTCTTAATAGACGCATCCTCTAGATAGTCTCATGTGTGCCTATTGTCATCACGCAACCTTGCGTTTGCAAAATTAATGGCACAAATAATTCGATTACGAGCACAATTTCCTGATAATCCAATTAAGTCTATTAGACTAGATAATGCTGCTGAGTTTTCATCCCAAGCATTTAATGATTATTGCTTATCAATTGGGATAAAAGTGGAACATCCTGTAGCTCATGTTCACACTCAAAATGGTCTTGCAGAATCTTTAATTAAACGTCTGCAGTTGATTGCAAGACCATTACTCATGAAAACGAGGCTGCCCACTTCGGTTTGGGGTCACGCCATTTTGCATGCAGCAATGCTAGTTCGTCTCAGACCAACGAATTATCACAAATATTCCCCGTTGCAATTAGTTTTGGGTCATGAACCTAATATATCCCATGTAAGAATTTTTGGATGCGCAGTATATGTGCCTGTAGCACCGCCATACCGCACCAAAATGGGTCCGCAAAGAAGGTTAGGAATATATGTTGGGTTTGAATCGCCCTCCATTATTCGCTACCTCGAAACATTGACAGGGGATTTGTTCACTGCACGATTTGCAGACTGTCGATTCGATGAGACACTTTTCCCAAAATTAGGGGGAGAAGTTGGTGAAACCAAACGGGAAATTTTGTGGAAAAATCCATCATTATCTCATCTTGATCCACATACCTCTATTTGTGAAAATGAGGTGCAAAATATTATCCATTTGCAAAGAATAGCAAATCAATACCTGACGCATTCACGGACACGAAAATGATAACAAAATCTCACATCCCCGCAGAGAATGTTCCAATCCATATTGATGTCCCTATTGGACAATCTTCTAGTGTCATATCTAATGAGTCGAAAGCACGCCGAAAACGTGGCAGGCCATTAGGTTTCAAAGATCGAAATCCTAGAAAAAAGAAAGCAAATGATCAAAATGACACTACGAAAGAATCTCATGAGGAAATTCACGATTTAATAATTCTGAGATTCATGAAGAATCCATTGAGCCCGAGACTCAGGAAAATAAGGAACTATCAATAAATCCAATCGATATTGAGACAAATTTTAATCGAGTAGATATAGTGGTGGATTATGTCTTTGCATATAATGTTGCATCTAGCATTATGCAAGAAAGTGAGGATCTTGAACCTCAATCTGTTGGAGAATGTCGACAAAGACTTGATTGGCCAAAATGGCAAGAAGCAATCCAATCAGAATTGAATTCACTTGCAAAACGTGAAGTTTTTGGGCCTATAGTTGAAACACCTAATGGTGTTAAGCCTGTTGGCTATAGATGGATTTTTGTACGCAAGAGAAATAAGAAAAACAAGGTACAAAGATATAAGGCACGCCTTGTTGCACAAGGATTTTCTCAAAGGCCTGGTGTCGATTATGAAGAGACATATTCACCAGTAATGGATGCTATAACTTTCCGTTATCTCATTAGTTTTGTTGTCCTTGAAAAGCTTGATATGCATTTAATGGATGTGGTTACTGCCTATCTTTATGGCTCACTTGATAATGAGATATACATGAAAATTCCCGATGGATTCAAAATGCCAAACACTCATAATTCAAAGTCCCGGAAAATATTTTCAATCAAATTGCAAAGATCTTTGTATGGTCTAAAGCAATCAGGACGAATGTGGTATAATCATCTTAGTGAGTATTTATTAAAGGAAGGCTATATAAATGATGCCATTTGCCCATGTGTTTTTATAAAGAAAACAACATCGGAATTTGTTGTACTTGCCGTATATGTCGATGACATAAACCTTATTGGAACTCCCATAGAACTCCAAAAGGCAATTGATTATTTAAAGAAGGAATTCGAGATGAAAGATCTCAGAAAGACAAAATTATGTCTTGGTTTGCAAATTGAATATTTGGCAAACGGAATTTTTGTTCATCAATCTTCCTATATAGAGAAGTTATTGAAACGGTTTTACATGGATGGAGCATATCCTTTAAGTACTCCGATGGTTGTTCGACCACTTGATGTGAATAAGGATCCATTCCGACCGCAAGAAAAGAATGAAGAGCTACTTGGTCCTGAAGTACCATATCTTAGTGCAATTGGCGCACTAATGTGTCTTGCAAATACTACAAGGCCTGACATAACTTTTCAGTTAATGTCTTCGCAAGATATAGCTCTGCTCCCACAAGGAGACATTGGAATGGAATCAAACATATATTGCGGTATCTAAAAGGGACTACCGATATGGGCTTATTTTATAGCAATAATTGCAGTCCTGATCTTGTTGGTTATGCTGATGCTGGATATTTATCTGACCCACACAAGGCTCGATCTCAAACAGGTTATGTGTTTATCTGTGGAGGCACTGCCATATCTTGGCGATCGACTAAGCAATCAATTGTGGCTACTTCATCTAATCATGCTGAGATAATCGCTATTCATGAAGCAAGTCGAGAGTGTGTGTGGTTGAGGTCTATAATACATCATATTCGAGACAAATGTGGTCTGAAATGTGACAAACTAACCACGATTTTGTATGAAGACAATGCAGCATGCATAGCCCAATTGAAGGGAGGATTCATAAAAGGAGACAGAACAAAGCATATTTCACCAAAGTTATTTTTCACACATGATCTTCAAAAGAATGTGATATCAATGTGCAACAGATTCGTTCAAGTGATAATATGGCTGATTTGTTCACAAAATCTCTACCAACGTCAACCTTCAAGAAGCTGGTACACAAGATTGGAATGCGAAGGCTCAAGGATGTGAATTGATGCTCTTTTCAGGGGGAGTTAATGCGCGTTGCACAACCAATAGGCGCATTACTATAATAAGTGTGTACTCTTTTTCCTTTTCTAGAATTTTTTTTTCCCATTGGGTTTTATTTTAGTTAAGGTTTTAATGAGGCACATTACTTATTGAGTAGACATTCAAGGGGGAGTGTTAAGAATAGAATTCTATTTAGAGTGAATGTCCATCTTGTAGAGAGTTTTACTTTGAGGCTAAGTCATTTTTCCTCCTATAAATAGAGGGGTCTTACCCCATTGTAAATCACCCCAAAATTCAATAAGAATTCTCTCTCTCTTTCTCTGCAATATTGCTCTTGTTCTTTTATTGTTTTATAACAATTTTGTTTTTGTGGGTCGTTGTGTCAAAATTCTTTTATTTTTCTATGTTCTGAAAAGGTTATAATGCATCGATATGGGTTATATATGTGTCGCAAATTGGCTTTAACAAAGCAATAAAATAACCTGTCAACTAATAGATATACAGTCCAATCCGCTCAAGTTTGAGCAGCTTAAGCAGGTTATATTTTTGTGAGCTTAATTCGTCGCTCATATCTTATTGCTAACTTGATCAAGGTTAAGCCGCCAAAATGAGCTTGGCTTATAACAGTAGCCTAACCAAGCCTCTAATGAAGTATGATTGGGCTAAGATTTTCTAGCCTATTTAAAAATGAATCTGTCACGACTCAAATCCCGATCGTGATGGCGCCAAATATCTTGTTAGACAAGCCCGGCCATTTAAACATTTTCCAGCCAAATCATTAACTTAGATACCAAATTTAACATAAATTCTCAATTTGATAATAATAGAAAATACTGCGGAAAACGTGATCAAAGTAACAACAGCCCAACGGATCCGGCGTCACAAGTCTGAGCCTCTAAGTACACCGAACAATATCCTAAACATAGAAAATCTAGATATGTGAGGAGAGATCAGGTCCTGCGGACGCCAACAGCTACCTTGATAACTCTGGTGCTGAACTGAAAAGCAGCAGCTAATCGCAGCTAAGCCTCCGGGATCCCTGTATCTGCACACAAGGTGCAGGGAGTAGAGTGAGTACTTCAAACTCAATGAGTAATAGCAATAAATAACAACTGAATGTAAGAAATACGGTAAGAACACTATACAGTTCTAATATCAACAGTAACGACAATGAATAACGTTAAACATGGGAGAGAATCTAATAAATACTTCTCTTTCCGTCCAACTAGTTACGAACATTGCTGGGTGCGCAGCCCGATCCAATACCATATATAAAATGCTGTAGCGCGCAGCCCGATCCAATAAAATATATATAATGTTGCGGCGCGCAGCCCGATCGAATATAATATATATATAGTGCTGCGGCGCGCAACCCGATCCAATAATATAGTACTGCGTTCACTGGGGGTGTGTGCAGACTCCAGAAGGGCTCCTTCAGCCCAAGCGCTATAATACTGCGGCCTGCAGTTCGATCCATATAATATATATAATGCTTCGGCGTGCAGCCCGATCCAATATAATATATATAATGCTACAATGTGCAGCCCGATCCAATAGAATATATATAATACTACGGCGTGCAGCCCAATCTGGTATATATATCAGATACCCTCACTACGGGGTCCTTGACCCCTCTCAGTCAATATAGACTTGGCCTCTCGGGCCCACTCAGCTAAGACATTGTATTCGACCCTAGGTATTGCTCATTTAGGGTGCAAGTTATTACGTCCAGTTTATTTCATGATTTACAGTCAAAGTCGGGACAGATGGTATGTGTTCAATAGGTAAAGTAAGGTCAATAAGCTCAACATGATCCCTGAGAGTTCCACATATCGGCACAAGGCACCAAACATGGCAACTAGCCCAACTATATACGGGTACAAGCTCAGTCTCAGTCAAAAAGTGCAGTATGTCATCAATCAGGATGGAACAAGTCCGAGTCCCCAGCAGAAGCATCACCACGCTCTTCATATGACACGTGTTTTATCTCAAAATAGCACTGCATAGTGCAAATACGGGGTTTTAAACCCTCAGTATATCATTCATAACCATTACTCACCTCAAACCGACCAAAATCCTAGCTCATTTTGCGCTTTCCTCGCAAATCGACCTCCTCGGGTGTAGAATCTCACCAAAACCACAAGGAATATGTTATAATAGGCTAATGGGACATAACCCAATTGAAAGAACTCGAAAAATACCAAAAAATATGAAGTTGGCAAAACCCGAGCCCCGGACCCACTTCTCGAAAAATTACAAAATTTACATCACCAGAATTCTCGTCTCGCCACGAGTCCGTACATATCAAATTTACAAGAATCGGAGTCCATTTGACCCCTCAAATCAACACTTTAAGCTCACTTGGGTTTCAAGCCCTAACTACAATTTTTACCCTTAAAAACCTTGAATTCTTAGTGTTTAATCCATGTTTTTACACTATAATAATATATTCTAAGCCCAAGAATCCATACCTGATGATTTTCCCCAAAATCCTCTTAAAAAATCGCTCCCAAACTCGCGTTAGTCCGAGGTCCAAATGTTCTTCTCTTTTCAACTTGTGAAATCACTACTCATTAAGCCCAGCATGTTTTCCGCTTCTACGGTCATATCTCCGCTTATGCGGCTCTCGCTTCTGCGGCCTCTCATCCGCCTTTGCAGTCCAACTTATTCTCCAAGGGACCGCTTTTGTGGTCAACTACCACTTATGCGGTCACCGCATATGCGGTCTTCCTTCCGCACCCACGATCCAGACCAACCTCCCCTTGGCCGCTTTTGCGGCTCACCCACCCCGTCTGCGGAACCGCTTAAGCGGCTCCTTTTCCGCAGACGCGAAAATAGCAGAAGCAACATATCAAAAAATGCTAAAAACTCCTACAACCTCCGTTCAACCATCCGGGATACCCCGAGGCCCCCGGGACCTAAACCAAAAATAAAGATATGATCTAATACCTTATTCAAGCTTGCTCGAGCCATAAAAACACTAACATTAACACCAAAAATCACCAAATTCCTCCAAACCAAGCCTAAGTTTCTTAAGAACTTCCGAAGTGCACATACGACCAAAATTCCAACCAAACGACGTCCGAATGACCTGAAATTTTTCACACATATCAAAAATCGCCTAACGAAGCTACAACAACTCTCAGAATTCCATTCCCACCCCCGGATTAAAATCTCACCTACCAACCGGAATTCACCGAAATTCAAACTTAGCCAATTCAAGCCTAATTCTAAATCCGACCTCAAAATTTAGTTCCGATTTCACCCCTAAGTCATATATCACCACCCGAAACTGGTCAAGCTGTCGGAAATCCATTCTGAGCCCTATAACTCATAAGTCAACATCCGGTTGACTTTTTCCAGCTTAAGCCTTCCTTAAAGAAACTATTTGTCTCATTTCTATCCAAATTCAAACCAAAACACTTCAAACTCACCAAACACGTATAATGAAACACGGGGAAGTATAAAACAGGGGAAACACTGCGGAAATACAAGAGACGACGGGTCGGGTCGTCACAGAGTCTTACAGGTCTGACCCACGCTAGCCCATTAACCCTTGAGGTTCTAACGAGGTTAGGTTTGATCCGGCCCGTGGAACAAATACTTTTTTTTTTAATTTGAATTTTAAAATTAAACAATAAGAAAGAGTCAAAGAGACTAGTTTAACTAGCAGATAATCAAATCAGTCTTCTGAGTTGAGTTGGGTTTCAACAAATATACTTGAATTTTATATTTTTTTATCTCATAGTTAGAACTAGTTATTGTATTCTGTACAATCTCAGCACTTTGCTGACAGAACGAAATTTATTTCAGCAAAGTAAAAGAATTTAGTTCACCTTGGTTTATTGGGAATGCTTCAGTTTATTTATTTATGTTAGCATTATTTTATATGTATGTGACTATTGGGCAGATAATTTGATTTGTATCTGTACATGGTTTGGGTTAAGGTTTCTTTTTGTGAAGTATTTTCCCGTTATTTTGATTATCGATTAGTATTTTTTTAGAACCGAATGACATCTTCAAAGTTTGCTAAATCCTTCTGTTTGCAAATAAAGTCGACTTTCTTAAATATTATGAAGTTTTTATGTAATTTTGACGTATTATCTTATAAAAATTTATTCTTTTGTAGTTTTTGCTTGCTTACACATCAACATATATAAGAATTTTTTATTCAAACTAAGATTGAAAAATAGTTCTTTCAAAAAAAGATGAAGGGCTGGTTCGTCGTAGCCCGCGGCTCGCTTAAGACTATAGGTGTTTATTATGCGAACTGGGATAGGCTGGACACAAAAAAATGTCAACCCGTTCGGTTTTGGGGTGGGTTGTTATCGGCCTGGGGTTAACGGGCTGGGATTTTTTGGGTTATATAGGGCTCGTACAGGTTCGGGCTTAACGGGCTCGGACAGGTTGAGCGCTCTCTCTCTCTCTCTCTCTCTATATATATATATATATATATATATATATATATTTCAATGTTATTGATAGTTACTTAAGTGTTTGCAAAGACTAATAAGACTAATATCCAATATAAAAAATTCAAAATATTTAAGTAACTTTGATATTTTTATTGAATAGTATATAATACTTTTAATTAATTTGCAAGTTCCTTTTTGATTTTTTAAATTTTGAACTTGCAAATTAAACGTTTACAATAATTGTAAAAAATAAATAGTAAATCATATGTTTTGCATCATCTTTGTAAGCTCATACATGTCAATGTGAGGTTCTTGGTTTCCGGCATTATAATCGGTACTATAAATCATTATATCTCCAATTTCTTGGTCTTACTTATCATCTACCTCGGCACGCCCTTGATTTCTCCGTTCTGACCTAATCCAATCTCTGAAGCACACTAGAACTTCCAAAGCGTTGCTGCCCATTGATTGACGTGTGTTTCCTAGCTGCTGTCTTGCTTAGCTAAATGCGCTCTCTGATGCGACTGTTGAAATAGGCAAATTTAGAACGTCTCGAGCCATGGCCAAAAGAATAGGAAACTGATTTGAGTTGCTCATCCACCAACTTAGAGGTAGGAAATCATTTGTGAGGGGCTCCGTGTTAGAAAATACGCTTAACGCTAGAGGGGGGGTGAATACCGTTATAATAAAATTTAGCGTAAACTTGCGGAAATTAAATTTGCAGGAAATAAATAAGTGCGTTAAATAAACAAAAAGGAAAGAACGCACCGATATATTCTGGTTCACCACAACACGTGGCTAGTCCAGTCCCCGAGAGACTCTCGAGATTTTCCACTAACTTGTTAAGCTTACGGGTGCTCAACAAACCTTTACAACTTAAGGACACAAGCCTTAACACCTTTGCTCGGAGATACAACACTCCAAGACTTCAAATTTACCCAATTGGTCTTTGCCATTGTTATGAACAAAACATTTGCAACCAAAAACTCTAAAATAGGAAATATTTGGTTTTCTACCCTTATAAAGTTCATAGGGGGTTTTCATGAGTATCGGCCGAGTTACTACTCTATTTAGAACATAGCAAGCGGTACTCACGGCGTCCGCCCAAAAATGTTTGGGTATCTTAGCTTCGTCGAGCATGGTTCTAGCCATCTCTTCGAGACACCTATTTTTCCTTTCCACCACCCCATTTTGTTGTGGTGTACGTGGAGCGTAAAAGATATGCTCGATTCCGAGTTCGTCACAAAAGTCCGCAAAGAGATTGTGATCAAACTCTCCCCCATGATCACTTCTAATTGAAGTGACGGTTGTTTCTTTCTCATTTTGAACACGCTTAAGAAAATATTTAAAATTTTGAAAAGCATCACTTTTATTGGCAAGAAATAAAGTCCAAGTAAATCTCGAGTAATCATCAACAATCACAAAAGCATATTTATTTCTTCCTAGACTTTCAATGCGAGAGGGACCAAATAAATCCATATGAAGCAATTGCAATGGTCTAGAAGTTGAGACAATGTTTCTAGATTTGAAAGATGCTTTTGTTTGCTTCCCCTTTTGACACGAGTCACAAATAGAGTCATTTTCAAATTTTAAATTGGGAAGACCAACAACTAAGTTTTGAGAAATCAATTTGTTCAAAAGATGCATATTGATATGTGCTACTCTACGATGCCATAGCCAAGTATCATCCTCTTTACTCATTAGACAATCAACATAATCGGGTGAGGAATTAGCAAGATCAACCATATAAATATTATCCAATCTAAAACCACGGAGGATAATTTTGAAATCACTACGTCTGAACACTAAGCATTCATCCGAATCAAATAAAGCAAGATTTCCCTTGTCACACAATTGGCTTATGCTCAAGAGATTATGCTTTAATCCTTTAACAAGTAATATATGCTTAATAGAGGAATTTTCACCCTTACCGACCGAGCCGATGCCGATGATCTTTCCTTTATTGTTATCACCGAAGATAACACTTCCTCCTTCTTTGTGCTCTAATTGAAGGAATTTTGATTCATCTCCCGTCATATGCTTGGAGCATCCACTATCAAGGTACCATAGTACACTTGATCCCTTCAAGCACACCTACAAAACAAATTAATGTTCTTTAGGTACCCATGCCATCTTGGGTCCTTGGGGGTTAGGCATATTATAATGATGCGATTGAGTAATATGTCTATGACGTGTAAAGCATGCAGGAGCAATATGACCAATACGTCTACAATAATGACAAGTCACATTTGGGTTATGCATCCTTCTAGGTTCATAGTAACTAGACGGATGAAAATTTCTTACTCTATTTTGAACACTATGACTATTTCGCATTTCATGAGAATTATTTCTCCTACTATGAGCTCTAGGATGGGCAGCATTTCTAGAGTGATTGTTTCTCGGTTGAAGGCCATTTCTAGGTCTTCTCAAAGGTTCAACATTTGGCCTAAAATATGCATCATTTCTAGGGTAACTATTTCTAGGTGGTAAGTCATTTCTAGGTCTCCTAAAATGTTCAACATTTTGTCTAGCATGCATATTGGTTCTAGGATTGCTATTTCTAGGATAAGCATTTGTTTTATTAGTCCTAGATTGAGCCTTAGGTGGTTGGGGCTTGGCTTCAACCTTTTCTTTAACCTCATTCTTAAATCCTATGCCATGCTTGGTTGATTTCAAATTTACAAGGACCTCATTCAAATTCTTGTGGGAAGAATTAAACTTATCTAAGGTGCCTTTGAATCTATCTACCTCATTTTTTAGATGCAAGCAAGAAGAATAATTTTTAGTAGAATTTTCGGGCTTATCGGCGCTTCTTTTTCCAAAAAACTTGTTTTCCTCTTTCAGCTTTTCATTTTCTAAAACCAGTTTTTCTAAATCCTTTTCTTTCAAAGAAAGCTGTTTTTGAAAATCCTTTTCTTTTAATGAAGCATTTTCTTTTATGCCCTTAACAGTTTTTGAAGCCTTAATAAACTCAGCATATAATTCATCAAAAGCAGTTCACATTTCTTCAAGAGTAAAGAAGTTTTTAGACGAGATTTGACATACCTCATCTTTGTTGTCTTCTTGTGCCATAAGGCAAAGATTTGCTGCTTCGTCTTCTTCTCCTTCGCTTGACTCATCTCCGGAGTCGCCTCCCCAAGAAATGTATGCACGTTGCTTTTTAAAAGGTTTCTTCTCCTTTTTAATGTTTGGGCAATTTGATTTGATGTGCCCGGTTTCACCACTTTCATAGCACTTGATTTGTTCGTCTTGCTTTTTGCCCTTGCGTTCATACTCCTTGCGCATGAACTTTTGAAATCTTTTGATAACGAGTCCAAACTCGTTGTCTCCTTCCTCATCAATTTGCGGTTGGCTTGTGCTCGCCTTTAGAGCTATTCTTTGCCTCCTTTGATCATCAACAAAAGGGTTAAGAATAGTAGATTCATAGGTCTTAAGGTTACCTCTTAGTGCGTCGATGGTGACGTTTGAAACGCCAATGGATTCTTGAATTGCATCGGCCTTTGATCTCCATGCCGGTGTGAGACTTCTAAGAATTTTTTGAACGAGCTCTCTATCCGTGAATGTTTTCTTGAGAGCATGTGGTCATTTACGATTATTGAAAATCGCTCAAACATTTCGTCCACCTTTTCACCTTCCTTCATGTGAAATAATTCATAAGAATGGGTTAGGAAATCAATTTTTTCTTCCCTTACCTGGTCCGTACCTTCGTATGTAACTTCTAGCTTGTCCCACATCTCCTTTGCCGTTATGCAACACGATATTTTCCTGTAATCGTCAGCATTAACAGCACAATATAATAAATTAATTGCTTTAGCATTATTTTGAACCTTTCGGATGTCATCCGCGTCATACTCATCCTCGGACTTGGGAACCCATTCGTTTTCCACCTTCTTTGTTGGAATTTGGTTTCCCTTCATTATCACCTTCCAAATGTGAAAGCTGTTGGACTGAATGAAGATCTTCATCCTCTCCTTCCAGTACGTGTAATTTGTACCGTTGAATAGAGGTGGTCGTGTGGAGCACTGTCCTTCATCAATTCCTGCAAAAGAGTCACGAGTAGAAGCCATGGATGGTTCTCTCAAACTGTTAAGTCTTCAAAGAGTATGGCTCTGATACCAATTGTTAGAAAATACGCTTAACGCTAGAGGGGGGTGAATAGCGTTATAATAAAATTTAGCGTAAACTTGCGGAAATTAAAATTTGCAGGAAATAAATAAGTGCGTTAAATAAACAAAAAGGAAAGAACGCACCGATATATTCTGGTTCACCACAACACGTGGCTAGTCCAGTCCCCGAGAGACTCTCTCGAGATTTTCCACTAACTTGTTAAGCTTACGGGTGCTCAACAAACCTTTACAACTTAAGGACACAAGCCTTAACACCTTTGCTCGGAGATACAACACTCCAAGACTTCAACCAAGGAAACACAAGTTCCTTACAACAAGAGAATTACAATTCTCTTACAAGTGTATAAAACACTAAACACTCAAACAAAATACTCCTTAATGAGTAGATATGAGTAAAAGAAGTAAGCTCTAGATCACAACAACTTTGGACAAGAATATGGCTCTCAAAAGCTTTATGAAATTGAATATAAAATGATAAACAAAAGTATGCAAGCTTATAGCAATGTAATGATCAGTTGTAGTATGTTGTTGTGTTTAAAACACTGAAATGAAGTTGTATTTATAGTTGAAAAACTTGGCATTACCGTTGCCTAATTGCCAATTAAGAGTTGCTGATTTTACTCACTGACAATCGATTGTCAAACCCCAACAATCGATTGTCTGCCAGTCAGATCAAAATTCAATCCCAGATTTTACGCTTGATAATCGATTACTTACAATCCATAATCGATTACTGGCAACGTTCAAAAAATCCTTTCCAGATTTTTCCACAAACAATCGATTGTCCAGAATCAACAATCGATTACTCAGCAACGTTCAAAAAATCTTTTCCGGATTTTAATCAAAACAATCGATTATACAAAATCAATAATCGATTACCCAATAACGTTCAAAAAATCTTTTCTGGATTTTAATCAAAACAATTGATTATACAGAATCAATAATCGATTACCTGACGGTATTTGAAAACTTTACGACAACGGTCAGCTTCACAATCGATTGCACAAAGTCAACAATCTAAAATGTTTTTGAAAAACATTTTAGACACCGTCTCTTTGACAATCAATTGTCCAATGTAACAATCGATTATTTAATAAATTTGAAAATCACTGGAAGACACTGTCTCAACATAATCGATTACCATTAGTTCATAATCGATTATTCTGAGTTTTGAAAAACTTTGATGGACACTGCCTCAGTCACAATCGATTGTCATTAGTTCACAATCGATTGTCATGCAGGTTTGAAAAACCTGATGCTCACTGTCTTACTCACAATCGATTATCATTAGTTCACAATCGATTGTCATGCAGTCTTGGCTTAAAACAATCGATTATCATAAGTACATAATCGATTATTTTAGTCCAGATTTTTAAGGCATGTCTAAAAATTATTTTTACTACTGTAAATATGCATGATTTAAAATCATTTGACATTAAATTGAATATGCTTTTATGAGAGAAGCCATGTTACGAGTCAAGTTGTAGGATCAAGATCACAATTAAGAATGACTCAATTAAACTATAAGACTTTGTCTTGAGCTTGAATCTCATTGTATATCAATTGTGCGCTTGTTTCTTGAACTTCATCATATATCAATTTTCGCTTCGTTTGTCATTCATCAAAACCTATACAAAAGAACACACGTTTTAGTATATTGCATTGAGAACGTGTTTCCAACAATTTCCCCCTTTTTGATAATGGCAAACATTAAGCGGGATATACAAGACAAGCAATTTATAATGACGATTCAAGACACGTATATACATGCAACAAGTATGCAATTTGTTCCCCCTCAATTTAAGCTTATAACTTGAGAGTGCATCATACCCGTTATCTTCCCCCTTTTGCCATTAGCAAAAATAATAATAAGATGCCAAAGATGAAATAAACCTTGTTTATTTATTGGAAAGAAGGTGTGATTATTTAAAGAGAGTATAATAGCTCAAATGATAGCATTACAATCGATTATTGATACGAGATAATCGATTATTAGATGAGGGAAACAGATTTTTCTGAAGAAGACTCGATTCTTGCGCGTCATGCTTTACAATTCCCCCTACTTTTAGGGCGATACCTGCAAAAAAGAATTAGACGTCTCCGGCGCTCAAGTTAGAAATCATGAAAAAAAATGCAATGCATGACTTAGATCAACGTGGAGTCAAGGATCCCGAGTTCACTGCGAATTCGGAAGAGGGACTCTTTCTCTAAAGGCTTTGTAAAGATGTCTGCCAATTGGTTTTTGGTTTCAACAAATTCAATTTCGACATCGCCTTTGAGAACGTGATCTCTAATAAAATGATGTCTAATTTCAATGTGTTTCGTTCGCGAATGAAGAACGGGGTTCTTCGTCAAGCATATGGCACTAGTATTATCATATCTAAGAGGGATATGATTAAGACTTAGGCCATAGTCCAAGAGTTGTTGTTTCATCCATAGGATTTGAGCGCAAGAACTCCCCGCGGCTACATATTCAGCCTCGGTTGTGGACAACGCAACACTTACTTGTTTCTTGCTAAACCAAGAAACGAGAGAGCTACCGAGCAAATGGCAAGTGCCACTAGTGCTCTTGCGATCCAGTTTGCATCCAGCAAAATCGGAATCGGAATAGCCAACAAGTTGGCATGAAGAGCCTTTGGGGTACCATAGACCCACATTTGTAGTACCAACAAGATACCTTAAAATCCGTTTTACCGCAGTAAGGGGAGGCTCCTTCGGACACGATTGATAACGAGCGCATAAGCACACGCTAAACATTATGTCCGGACGACTAGCAGTAAGATAAAGAAGAGAGCCAATCATACCTCGATACTTTTTGGTGTCGACTTCCTTACCTTTCTCATCTTTGTCTAGATGATCGGATGTGCTCATGGGAGTTGCCATTTCTTTTGCATTGTTCATCTCAAATCGTTTCAGCAATTCTTTGCAATATTTGGTTTGACAAATGAATGTACCTTCTTTCATTTGCTTTACTTGTAATCCCAAAAAGAATGTTAACTCACCCATCATAGACATCTCAAGTTCGCTTGTCATTAAATCGGAAAATTCCTTGCATAAAACATTGTTAGTAGCACCAAATATAATATCATCTACATATATTTGAACTAACAAAATATCATTGTTTTTATGCTTAACAAAGAGAGTTGTGTCAACTTTCCCCCTAATGAAATCATTTTCCAAAAGAAACTTACTCAATCTTTCATACCAAGCTCGGGGAGCTTGTTTTAAGCCATAAAGAGCCTTTTTGAGTTTGAAAACATGATCGGGAGATTTAAAATCTTCAAAACCGGGGGGGTTGTTCAACATAGACTTCTTCTTGAATAAAACCGTTTAGTAAAGCACTTTTCACATCCATTTGATATAAATTGAAATTCATAGAAGAGGCAAATGCAAGCAATAAGCGAATAGCTTCTAATCTAGCTACGGGAGCATATGTTTCCTCATAGTCAATACCCTCTTCTTGATTATAGTCTTTTGCTACAAGCCTAGCTTTGTTTCTAGTGATTATACCATTTTCATCTAGTTTATTGCGAAAAACCCATTTCGTACCAATTATGGTATGACCTTCGGGTCTTGGCACCAAATCCCAAACGTCATTGCGTTCGAATTGGTTAAGCTCCTCTTGCATTGCCAAGGTCCAAAATTCATCCCCAATTGCTTCTGAGATGGTTTTGGGTTCAATTTGAGAAACAAAAGCAGTATGTTCTAAGGTATTTTTGAGAGAGTTTCGGGTACTTACCTTGTCTCCAACGTTGCCAATTACCTGTTCAAGAGGGTGATCTTTGATCGTCCTCCACTCATTTGGCACTTTTGTTTCTTTTTCCAATTGTGGAGCTTCTTCCGTTGGTTGTTCCTCAGTTTCATCTTTATTTTCCTTGGGTGGTTCCTCTTGTATTTTGTCTTTCAAGCTGTCTAAGATACCTGCAAGATCAAAACCGGAATCCTTTCTTGCCAAGCGAGCATTATTTTCGGAAAATACAACATGAGGGGATTCCTCCACAATTTGGGTTCTTTTATTAAAGACCCTATATGCTTTACTACGTGAGGAATATGGTCTTTGCCATTGTTATGAACAAAACATTTGCAACCAAAAACTCTAAAATAGGAAATATTTGGTTTTCTACCCTTATAAAGTTCATAGGGGGTTTTCATGAGTATCGGCCGAGTTACTACTCTATTTAGAACATAGCAAGCGGTACTCACGGCGTCCGCCCAAAAATGATTGGGTATCTTAGCTTCGTCGAGCATGGTTCTAGCCATCTCTTCGAGACACCTATTTTTCCTTTCCACCACCCCATTTTGTTGTGGTGTACGTGGAGCGAAAAAGATATGCTCGATTCCGAGTTCGTCACAAAAGTCCGCAAAGAGATTGTGATCAAACTCTCCCCCATGATCACTTCTAATTTAAGTGACGGTTGTTTCTTTCTCATTTTGAACACGCTTAAGAAAATATTTAAAATTTTGAAAAGCATCACTTTTATTGGCAAGAAATAAAGTCCAAGTAAATCTCGAGTAATCATCAACAATCACAAAAGCATATTTATTTCTTCCTAGACTTTCAATGCGAGAGGGACCAAATAAATCCATATGAAGCAATTGCAATGGTCTAGAAGTTGAGACAATGTTTCTAGATTTGAAAGATGCTTTTGTTTGCTTCCCCTTTTGACACGAGTCACAAATAGAGTCATTTTCAAATTTTAAATTGGGAAGACCAACAACTAAGTTTTGAGAAATCAATTTGTTCAAAAGATGCATATTGATATGTGCTACTCTACGATGCCATAGCCAAGTATCATCCTCTTTACTCATTAGACAATCAACATAATCGGGTGAGGAATTAGCAAGATCAACCATATAAATATTATCCACTCTAAAACCACGGAGGATAATTTTGAAATCACTACGTCTGAACACTAAGCATTCATCCGAATCAAATAAAGCAAGATTTCCCTTGTCACACAATTGGCTTATGCTCAAGAGATTATGCTTTAATCCTTTAACAAGTAATATATGCTTAATAGAGGAATTTTCATCCTTACCGACCGAGCCGATGCCGATGATCTTTCCTTTATTGTTATCACCGAAGATAACACTTCCTCCTTCTTTGTGCTCTAATTGAAGGAATTTGGATTCATCTCCCGTCATATGCTTGGAGCATCCACTATCAAGGTACCATAGTACACTTGATCCCTTCAAGCACACCTACAAAACAAATTAATGTTCTTTAGGTACCCATGCCATCTTGGGTCCTTGGGGGTTAGGCATATTATAATGATGCGATTGAGTAATATGTCTATGACGTGTAAAGCATGCAGGAGCAATATGACCAATACGTCTACAATAATGACAAGTCACATTTGGGTTATGCATCCTTCTAGGTTCATAGTAACTAGACGGATGAAAATTTCTTACTCTATTTTGAACACTATGACTATTTCGCATTTCATGAGAATTATTTCTCCTACTATGAGCTCTAGGATGGGCAGCATTTCTAGAGTGATTGTTTCTCGGTTGAAGGCCATTTCTAGGTCTTCTCAAAGGTTCAACATTTGGCCTAAAATATGCATCATTTCTAGGGTAACTATTTCTAGGTGGTAAGTCATTTCTAGGTCTCCTAAAATGTTCAACATTTTGTCTAGCATGCATATTGGTTCTAGGATTGCTATTTCTAGGATAAGCATTTGTTTTATTAGTCCTAGATTGAGCCTTAGGTGGTTGGGGCTTGGCTTCAACCTTTTCTTTAACCTCATTCTTAAATCCTATGCCATGCTTGGTTGATTTCAAATTTACAAGGACCTCATTCAAATTCTTGTGGGAAGAATTAAACTTATCTAAGGTGCCTTTGAGTCTATCTACCTCATTTTTGAGATGCAAGCAAGAAGAATAATTTTTAGTAGAATTTTCGGGCTTATCGGCGCTTCTTTTTCCAAAAAACTTGTTTTCCTCTTTCAGCTTTTCATTTTCTAAAACCAGTTTTTCTAAATCCTTTTCTTTCAAAGAAAGCTGTTATTTGAAAATCCTTTTCTTTTAATGAAGCATTTTCTTTTATGCCCTTAACAGTTTTTGAAGCCTTAATAAACTCAGCATATAATTCATCAAAAGCAGTTCACATTTCTTCAAGAGTAAAGAAGTTTTTAGACGAGATTTGACATACCTCATCTTTGTTGTCTTCTTGTGCCATAAGGCAAAGATTTGCTGCTTCGTCTTCTTCTCCTTCGCTTGACTCATCTCCGGAGTCGCCTCCCCAAGAAATGTATGCACGTTGCTTTTTAAAAGGTTTCTTCTCCTTTTTGATGTTTGGGCAATTTGATTTGATGTGCCCGGTTTCACCACATTCATAGCACTTGATTTGTTCGTCTTGCTTTTTGCCCTTGCGTTCATACTCCTTGCGCATGAACTTTTGAAATCTTTTGATAACGAGTCCAAACTCGTTGTCTCCTTCCTCATCAATTTGCGGTTGGCTTGTGCTCGCCTTTAGAGCTATTCTTTGCCTCCTTTGATCATCAACAAAAGGGTTAAGAATAGTAGATTCATAGGTCTTAAGGTTACCTCTTAGTGCGTCGATGGTGACGTTTGAAACGCCAATGGATTCTTGAATTGCATCGGCCTTTGATCTCCATGCCGGTGTGAGACTTCTAAGAATTTTTTGAACGAGCTCTCTATCCGTGAATGTTTTCTTGAGAGCATGTAGGTCATTTACGATTATTGAAAATCGCTCAAACATTTCGTCCACCTTTTCACCTTCCTTCATGTGAAATAATTCATAAGAATGGGTTAGGAAATCAATTTTTTCTTCCCTTACCTGGTCCGTACCTTCGTATGTAACTTCTAGCTTGTCCCACATCTCCTTTGCCGTTATGCAACACGATATTTTCCTGTAATCGTCAGCATTAACAGCACAATATAATAAATTAATTGCTTTAGCATTATTTTGAACCTTTCGGATGTCATCCGCGTCATACTCATCCTCGGACTTGGGAACCCATTCGTTTTCCACCTTCTTTGTTGGAATTTGGTTTCCCTTCATTATCACCTTCCAAATGTGAAAGCTGTTGGACTGAATGAAGATCTTCATCCTCTTCTTCCAGTACGTGTAATTTGTACCGTTGAATAGAGGTGGTCGTGTGGAGCACTGTCCTTCATCAATTCCTGCAAAAGAGTCACGAGTAGAAGCCATGGATGGTTCTCTCAAACTGTTAAGTCTTCAAAGAGTATGGCTCTGATACCAATTGTTAGAAATACGCTTAACGCTAGAGGGGGGTGAATAGCGTTATAATAAAATTTAGCGTAAACTTGCGGAAATTAAAATTTGCAGGAAATAAATAAGTGCGTTAAATAAACAAAAAGGAAAGAACGCACCGATATATTCTGGTTCACCACAACACGTGGCTAGTCCAGTCCCCGAGAGACTCTCTCGAGATTTTCCACTAACTTGTTAAGCTTACGGGTGCTCAACAAACCTTTACAACTTAAGGACACAAGCCTTAACACCTTTGCTCGGAGATACAACACTCCAAGACTTCAACCAAGGAAACACAAGTTCCTTACAACAAGAGAATTACAATTCTCTTACACGTGTATAAAACACTAAACACTCAAACAAAATACTCCTTAATGAGTAGATATGAGTAAAAGAAGTAAGCTCTAGATCACAACAACTTTGGACAAGAATATGGCTCTCAAAAGCTTTATGAAATTGAATATAAAATGATAAACAAAAGTATGCAAGCTTATAGCAATGTAATGATCAGTTGTAGTATGTTGTTGTGTTTAAAACACTGAAATGAAGTTGTATTTATAGTTGAAAAACTTGGCATTACCGTTGCCTAATTGCCAATTAAGAGTTGCTGATTTTACTCACTGACAATCGATTGTTGTCAGATCAAAATTCAATCCCAGATTTTACGCTTGATAATCGATTACTTACAATCCATAATCGATTACTGGCAACGTTCAAAAAATCCTTTCCAGATTTTTTCACAAACAATCGATTGTCCAGAATCAACAATCGATTACTCAGCAACGTCCAAAAAATCTTTTCCGGATTTTAATCAAAACAATCGATTATACAAAAATCAATAATCGATTACCCAATAACGTTCAAAAAATCTTTTCCGGATTTTAATCAAAACAATCGATTATACAGAATCAATAATCGATTACCTGACGGTATTTGAAAACTTTACGACAACGGTCAGCTTCACAATCGATTGCACAAAGTCAACAATCGATTACTTATCAGTTTTTGAAAAACATTTTAGACACTGTCTCTTTGACAATCGATTGTCCAATGTAACAATCGATTATTTAATAAATTTGAAAATCACTGGAAGACACTGTCTCAACATAATCGATTACCATTAGTTCATAATCGATTATTCTGAGTTTTGAAAAACTTTGATGGTCACTGCCCCTGTCACAATCGATTGTCGTTAGTTCACAATCGATTGTCATGCAGGTTTGAAAAACCTGATGCTCACTGTCTTACTCACAATTCGATTGTCATTAGTTCACAATCGATTGTCATGCAGTCTTGGCTTAAAACAATCGATTATCATAAGTACATAATCGATTATCTTAGTCCAGATTTTTAAGGCATGTCTAAAAATTATTTTGACTACTGTAAATATGCATAATTTAAAATCATTTGACATTAAATTGAATATGCTTTTATGAGAGAAGCCATGTTACGATTCAAGTTGTAGGATCAAGATCACAATTAAGAATGACTCAATTAAACTATAAGACTTTGTCTTGAGCTTGAATCTCGTTGTATATCAATTGTGCGCTTGTTTCTTGAACTTCGTCATATATCAATTTTCGCTTCGTTTGTCATTCATCAAAACCTATACAAAAGAACACACGTTTTAGTATATTGCATTGAGAACGTGTTTCCAACAATTTCCCCCTTTTTGATAATGGCAAACATTAAGCGGGATATACAAGACAAGCAATTTATAATGACGATTCAAGACACGTATATACATGCAAAGAGTATGCAATTTGTTCCCCCTCAATTTAAGCTTATAACTTGAGAGTGCATCATACCCGTTATCTTCCCCCTTTTGCCATTAGCAAAAATAATAATAAGATGCCAAAGATGAAATAAACCTTGTTTATTTATTGGAAAGAAGGTGTGATTATTTAAAGAGAGTATAATAGCTCAAATGATAGCATGACAATCGATTATTGATATGAGATAATCGATTATTAGATGAGGGAAACAGATTTTTCTGAAGAAGACTCGATTCTTGCGCGTCATGCTTTACAATTCCCCCTACTTTTAGGGCGATACCAGCAAAAAAGAATTAGACGTCTCCGGCGCTCAAGTTAGAAATCATGAAAAAAAAATGCAATGCATGACTTAGATCAACGTGGAGTCAAGGATCCCGAGTTCACTGCGAATTCGGAAGAGGGACTCTTTCTCTAAAGGCTTTGTAAAGATGTCTGCCAATTGGTTTTTGGTTTCAACAAATTCAATTTCGACATCGCCTTTGAGAACGTGATCTCTAATAAAATGATGTCTAATTTCAATGTGTTTCGTTCGCGAATGAAGAACGGGGTTCTTCGTCAAGCATATGGCACTAGTATTATCACATCTAAGAGGGATATGATTAAGACTTAGGCCATAGTCCAAGAGTTGTTGTTTCATCCATAGGATTTGAGCGCAACAACTCCCCGCGGCTACATATTCAGCCTCGGTTGTGGACAACGCAACCCTTACTTGTTTCTTGCTAAACCAAGAAACGAGAGAGCTACCGAGCAAATAGCAAGTGCCACTAGTGCTCTTGCGATCCAATTTGCATCCAGCAAAATCGGAATCGGAATAGCCAATAAGTTGGCATGAAGAGCCTTTGGGGTACCATAGACCCACATTTGTAGTACCAACAAGATACCTTAAAATCCATTTTACCGCAGTAAGGGGAGGCTCCTTCGGACACGATTGTTAACGAGCGCATAAGCACACGCTAAACATGATATCCGGACGACTAGCAGTAAGATAAAGAAGAGAGCCAATCATACCTCGATACTTTTTGGTGTCGACTTCCTTACCTTTCTCATCTTTGTCTAGATGATCGGATGTGCTCATGTGAGTTGCCATTTCTTTTGCATTGGTCCTCTCAAATCGTTTCAGCAATTCTTTGCAATATTTGGTTTGACAAATGAATGTACCTTCTTTCATTTGCTTTACTTGTAATCCCAAAAAGAATGTTAACTCACCCATCATAGACATCTCAAGTTCGCTTGTCATTAAATCGGAAAATTCCTTGCATAAAACATTGTTAGTAGCACCAAATATAATATCATCTACATATATTTGAACTAACAAAATATCATTGTTTTTATGCTTAACAAAGAGAGTTGTGTCAACTTTCCCCCTAATGAAATCATTTTCCAAAAGAAACTTACTCAATCTTTCATACCAAGCTCGGGGAGCTTGTTTTAAACCATAAAGAGCCTTTTTGAGTTTGAAAACATGATCGGGAGATTTAAAATCTTCAAAACCAGGGGGGTTGTTCAACATAGACTTCTTCTTGAATAAAACCGTTTAGTAAAGCACTTTTCACATCCATTTGATATAAATTGAAATTCATAGAAGAGGCAAATGCAAGCAATAAGCGAATAGCTTCTAATCTAGCTACGGGAGCATATGTTTCCTCATAGTCAATACCCTCTTCTTGATTATAGCCTTTTGCTACAAGCCTAGCTTTGTTTCTAGTGATTATACCATTTTCATCTAGTTTATTGCGAAAAACCCATTTCGTACCAATTATGGTATGACCTTCGGGTCTTGGCACCAAATCCCAAACGTCATTGCGTTCGAATTGGTTAAGCTCCTCTTGCATTGCCAAGGTCCAAAATTCATCCCCAATTGCTTCTGAGATGGTTTTGGGTTCAATTTGAGAAACAAAAGCAGTATGTTCTAAGGTATTTTTGAGAGAGTTTCGGGTACTTACCTTGTCTTCAACGTTGCCAATTACCTGTTCAAGAGGGTGATCTTTGATCGTCCTCCACTCATTTGGCACTTTTGTTTCTTTTTCCAATTGTGGCGCTTCTTTCGTTGGTTGTTCCTCAGTTTCATCTTTATTTTCCTTGGGTGGTTCCTCTTGTATTTTGTCTTTCAAGCTGTCTAAGATACCTGCAAGATCAAAACCGGAATCCTTTCTTGCCAAGCGAGCATTATTTTCGGAAAATACAACATGAGGGGATTCCTCCACAATTTGGGTTCTTTTATTAAAGACCCTATATGCTTTACTACGTGAGGAATATCCAATGAAAATACTTTCATCCGACTTAGCATCAAATTTACCCAATTGGTCTTTGCCATTGTTATGAACAAAACATTTGCAACCAAAAACTCTAATATAGGAAATATTTGGTTTTCTACCCTTATAAAGTTCATAGGGGGTTTTCATGAGTATCGGCCAAGTTACTACTCTATTTGGAACATAGCAAGCGGTACTCACGGCGTCCGCCCAAAAATGTTTGGGTATCTTAGCTTAGTCGAGCATGGTTCTAGCCATCTCTTCGAGACACCTATTTTTCCTTTCCACCACCCCATTTTGTTGTGGTGTACGTGGAGCGTAAAAGATATGCTCGATTCCGAGTTCGTCACAAAAGTCCGCAAAGAGATTGTGATCAAACTCTCTCCCATGATCACTTCTAATTGAAGTGACGGTTGTTTCTTTCTCATTTTGAACACGCTTAAGAAAATGTTTAAAATTTTGAAAAGCATCACTTTTATTGGCAAGAAATAAAGTCCAAGTAAATCTCGAGTAATCATCAACAATCACAAAAGCATATTTATTTCTTCCTAGACTTTCAATGCGAGAGGGACCAAATAAATCCATATGAAGCAATTGCAATGGTCTAGAAGTTGAGACAATGTTTCTAGATTTGAAAGATGCTTTTGTTTGCTTCCCCTTTTGACACGAGTCACAAATAGAGTCATTTTCAAATTTTAAATTGGGAAGACCAACAACTAAGTTTTGAGAAATCAATTTGTTCAAAAGATGCATATTGATATGTGCTACTCTACGATGCCATAGCCAAGTATCATCATCTTTACTCATTAGACAATCAACATAATCGGGTGAGGAATTAGCAAGATCAACCATATAAATATTATCCACTCTAAAACCACGGAGGATAATTTTGAAATCACTACGTCTGAACACTAAGCATTCATCCGAATCAAATAAAGCAAGATTTCCCTTGTCACACATTTGGCTTATGCTCAAGAGATTATGCTTTAATCCTTTAACAAGTAATATATGCTTAATAGAGGAATTTTCATCCTTACCGACCGAGCCGATGCCGATGATCTTTCCTTTATTGTTATCACCGAAGATAACACTTCCTCCTTCTTTGTGCTCTAATTGAAGGAATTTGGATTCATCTCCCGTCATATGCTTGGAGCATCCACTATCAAGGTACCATAGTACACTTGATCCCTTCAAGCACACCTACAAAACAAATTAATGTTCTTTAGGTACCCATGCCATCTTGGGTCCTTGGGGGTTAGGCATATTATAATGATGCGATTGAGTAATATGTCTATGACGTGTAAAGCATGCAGGAGCAATATGACCAATACGTCTACAATAATGACAAGTCACATTTGGGTTATGCATCCTTCTAAGTTCATAGTAACTAGACGGATGAAAATTTCTTACTCTATTTTGAACACCATGACTATTTCGCATTTCATGAGAATTATTTCTCCTACTATGAGCTCTAGGATGGGCAGCATTTCTAGAGTGATTGTTTCTCGGTTGAAGGCCATTTCTAGGTCTTCTCAAAGGTTCAACATTTGGCCTAAAATATGCATCATTTCTAGGGTAACTATTTCTAGGTGGTAAGTCATTTCTAGGTCTCCTAAAATGTTCAACATTTTGTCTAGCATGCATATTGGTTCTAGGATTGCTATTTCTAGGATAAGAATTTGTTTTATTAGTCCTAGATTGAGCCTTAGGTGGTTGGGGTTTGGCTTCAACCTTTTCTTTAACCTCATTCTTAAATCCTATGCCATGCTTGGTTGATTTCAAATTTACAAGGACCTCATTCTAATTCTTGTGGGAAGAATTAAACTTATCTAAGGTGCCTTTGAGTCTATCTACCTCATTTTTGAGATGCAAGCAAGAAGAATAATTTTTAGTAGAATTTTCGGGCTTATCGACGCTTCTTTTTCCAAAAAACTTGTTTTCCTCTTTCAGCTTTTCATTTTCTAAAACCAGTTTTTCTAAATCCTTTTCTTTCAAAGAAAGCTGTTTTTGAAAATCCTTTTCTTTTAATGAAGCATTTTCTTTTATGCCCTTAACAGTTTTTGAAGCCTTAATAAACTCAGCATATAATTCATCAAAAGCAGTTCACATTTCTTCAAGAGTGAAGAAGTTTTTAGACGAGATTTGACATACCTCATCTTTGTTGTCTTCTTGTGCCATAAGGCAAAGATTTGCTGCTTCGTCTTCTTCTCCTTCGCTTGACTCATCTCCGAAGTCGCCTCCCCAAGAAATGTATGCACATTGCTTTTTAAAAGGTTTCTTCTCCTTTTTGATGTTCGGGCAATTTGATTTGATGTGCCCGGTTTCACCACATTCATAGCACTTGATTTGTTCGTCTTGCTTTTTGCCCTTGCGTTCATACTCCTTGCGCATGAACTTTTGAAATCTTTTGATAACTAGTCCAAACTCGTTGTCTCCTTCCTCATCAATTTGCGATTGGCTTGTGCTCGCCTTTAGAGCTATTCTTTGCCTCCTTTGATCATCAACAAAAGGGTTAAGAATAGTAGATTCATAGGTCTTAAGGTTACCTCTTAGTGCGTCGATGGTGACGTTTGAAACGCCAATGGATTCTTGAATTGCATCGGCCTTTGATCTCCATGACGGTGTGAGACTTCTAAGAATTTTTTGAACGAGCTCTCTATCCGTGAATGTTTTCTTGAGAGCATGTAGGTCATTTACGATTATTGAAAATCGCTCAAAAATTTCGTCCACCTTTTCACCTTCCTTCATGTGAAATAATTCATAAGAATGGGCTAGGAAATCAATTTTTTCTTCCCTTACCTGGTCCGTACCTTCGTATGTAACTTCTAGCTTGTCCCACATCTCCTTTGCCGTTATGCAACACGATATTTTCCTGTAATCGTCAGCATTAACAGCACAATATAATAAATTAATTGCTTTAGCATTATTTTGAACCTTTCGGATGTCATCCGCGTCATACTCATCCTCGGACTTGGGAACCCATTCGTTTTCCACCTTCTTTGTTGGAATTTGGTTTCCCTTCATTATCACATTCCAAATGTGAAAGCTGTTGGACTGAATGAAGATCTTCATCCTCTTCTTCCAGTACGTGTAATTTGTACCGTTGAATAGAGGTGGTCGTGTGGAGCACTGTCCTTCATCAATTCCTGCAAAAGAGTCACGAGTAGAAGCCATGGATGGTTCTCTCAAACTGTTAAGTCTTCAAAGAGTATGGCTCTGATACCAATTGTTAGAAAATATGCTTAACGCTAGAGGGGGGTGAATAGCGTTATAATAAAATTTAGCGTAAACTTGCGGAAATTAAAATTTGCAGGAAATAAATAAGTGCGTTAAATAAACAAAAAGGAAAGAACGCACCGATATATTCTGGTTCACCACAACACGTGGCTAGTCCAGTCCCCGAGAGACTCTCTCGAGATTTTCCACTAACTTGTTAAGCTTACGGGTGCTCAACAAACCTTTACAACTTAAGGACACAAGCCTTAACACCTTTGCTCGGAGATACAACACTCCAAGACTTCAACCAAGGAAACACAAGTTCCTTACAACAAGAGAATTACAATTCTCTTACAAGTGTATAAAACACTAAACACCCAAACAAAATACTCCTTAATGAGTAGATATGAGTAAAAGAAGTAAGCTCTAGATCACAACAACTTTGGACAAGAATATAGCTCTCAAAAGCTTTATGAAATTGAATATAAAATGATAAACAAAAGTATGCAAGCTTATAGCAATGTATTAATCAGTTGTAGTATGTTGTTGTGTTTAAAACACTGAAATGAAGTTGTATTTATAGTTGAAAAACTTGGCATTACCGTTGCCTAATTGCCAATTAAGAGTTGCTGATTTTACTCACTGACAATCGATTGTCAAACCCAACAATCGATTGTCTGCCAGTCAGATCAAAATTCAATCCCAGATTTTACGCTTGATAATCGATTACTTACAATCCATAATCGATTATTGGCAACGTTCAAAAAATCCTTTCCAGATTTTTCCACAAACAATCGATTGTCCAGAATCAACAATCGATTACTCAGCAACGTTCAAAAATTCTTTTCCGGATTTTAATCAAAACAATCGATTATACAAAATCAATAATCGATTACCCAATAACGTTCAAAAAATCTTTTCCGGATTTTAATCAAAACAATCGATTATACAGAATCAATAATCGATTACCTGACGGTATTTGAAAACTTTACGACAACGGTCAGCTTCACAATCGATTGCACAAAGTCAACAATCGATTACTTATCAGTTTTTGAAAAACATTTTAGACACTGTCTCTTTGACAATCGATTGTCCAATGTAACAATCGATTATTTAATAAATTTGAAAATCACTGGAAGACACTGTCTCAACATAATCGATTACCATTAGTTCATAATCGATTATTCTGAGTTTTGAAAAACTTTGATGGACACTGCCTCAGTCACAATCGATTGTCATTAGTTCACAATCGATTGTCATGCAGGTTTGAAAAACCTGATGCTCACTGTCTTACTCACAATCGATTGTCATTAGTTCACAATCGATTGTCATGCAGTCTTGGCTTAAAACAATCGATTATCATAAGTACATAATCGATTATCTTAGTCCAGATTTTTAAGGCATGTCTAAAAATTATTTTGACTACTGTAAATATGCATAATTTAAAATCATTTGACATTAAATTGAATATGCATGATATTGGAAAATAGTTTTATGAGAGAAGCCATGTTACGAGTCAAGTTGTAGGATCAAGATCACAATTAAGAATGACTCAATTAAACTATGAGACTTTGTCTTGAGCTTGAATCTCGTTGTATATCAATTGTGCGCTTGTTTCTTGAACTTCGTCATATATCAATTTTCGCTTCGTTTGTCATTCATCAAAACCTATTCAAAAGAACACACGTTTTAGTATATTGCATTGAGAACGTGTTTCCAACAATTTCCCTCTTTTTGATAATGGCAAACATTAAGCGGGATATACAAGACAAGCAATTTATAATGACGATTCAAGACACGTATATACATGCAACAAGTATGCAATTTGTTCCCCCTCAATTTAAGCTTATAACTTGAGAGTGCATCATCATACCCGTTATCTTCCCCCTTTTGCCTTTAGCAAAAATAATAATAAGATGCCAAAGATGAAATAAACCTTGTTTATTTATTGGAAAGAAGGTGTGATTATTTAAAGAGAGTATAATAGCTCAAATGATAGCATTACAATTGATTATTGATACGAGATAATCGATTATTAGATGAGGGAAACAGATTTTTCTGAAGAAGACTCGATTCTTGCGCGTCATGCTTTACAATTCCCCCTACTTTTAGGGCGATACCTGCAAAAAAGAATTAGACGTCTCCGGCGCTCAAGTTAGAAATCATGAAAAAAAAATGCAATGCATGACTTAGATCAACGTGGAGTCAAGGATCCCGAGTTCACTGCGAATTCGGAAGAGGGACCCTTTCTCTAAAGGCTTTGTAAAGATGTCTGCCAATTGGTTTTTGGTTTCAACAAATTCAATTTCGACATCGCCTTTGAGAACGAGATCTCTAATAAAATGATGTCTAATTTCAATGTGTTTCGTTCGCGAATGAAGAACGGGGTTCTTCGTCAAGCATATGGCACTAGTATTATCACATCTAAGAGGGATATGATTAAGACTTAGGCCATAGTCCAAGAGTTGTTGTTTCATCCATAGGATTTGAGCGCAAGAACTCCCCGCGGCTACATATTCAGCCTCGGTTGTGGACAACGCAACACTTACTTGTTTCTTGCTAAACCAAGAAATGAGAGAGCTACCGAGCAAATGGCAAGTGCCACTAGTGCTCTTGCGATCCAATTTGCATCCAGCAAAATCGGAATCGGAATAGCCAACAAGTTGGCATGAAGAGCCTTTGGGGTACCATAGACCCACATTTGTTGTACCAACAAGATACCTTAAAATCCGTTTTACCGCAGTAAGGAGAGGCTCCTTCGGACACGATTGATAACGAGCGCATAAGCACACGCTAAACATGATGTCCGGACGACTAGCAGTAAGATAAAGAAGAGAGCCAATCATACCTCGATACTTTTTGGTGTCGACTTCCTTACCTTTCTCATCTTTGTCTAGATGATCGGATGTGCTCATGGGAGTTGCCATTTCTTTTGCATTGTTCCTCTCAAATCGTTTCAGCAATTCTTTGCATTATTTGGTTTGACAAATGAATGTACCTTCTTTCATTTGCTTTACTTGTAATCCCAAAAAGAATGTTAACTCACCCATCATAGACATCTCAAGTTCGCTTGTCATTAAATCGGAAAATTCCTTGCATAAAACATTGTTAGTAGCACCAAATATAATATCATCTACATATATTTGAACTAACAAAATATCATTGTTTTTATGCTTAACAAAGAGAGTTGTGTCAACTTTCCCCCTAATGAAATCATTTTCCAAAAGAAACTTACTCAATCTTTCATACCAAGCTCGGGGAGCTTGTTTTAAACCATAAAGAGCCTTTTTGAGTTTGAAAACATGATCGGGAGATTTAAAATCTTCAAAACCGGGGGGGTTGTTCAACATAGACTTCTTCTTGAATAAAACCGTTTAGAAAAGCACTTTTCACATCCATTTGATATAAATTGAAATTCATAGAAGAGGCAAATGCAAGCAATAAGCGAATAGCTTCTAATCTAGCTACGGGAGCATATGTTTCCTCATAGTCAATACCCTCTTCTTGATTATAGCCTTTTGTTACAAGCCTAGCTTTGTTTCTAGTGATTATACCATTTTCATCTAGTTTATTGCGAAAAACCCATTTCGTACCAATTATGGTATGACCTTCGGGTCTTGGCACCAAATCCCAAACGTCATTGCGTTCGAATTGGTTAAGCTCCTCTTGCATTGCCAAGGTCCAAAATTCATCCCCAATTGCTTCTGAGATGGTTTTGGGTTCAATTTGAGAAACAAAAGCAGTATGTTCTAAGGTATTTTTGAGAGAGTTTCGGGTACTTACCTTGTCTCCAACGTTGCCAATTACCTGTTCAAGAGGGTGATCTTTGATCGTCCTCCACTCATTTGGCACTTTTGTTTCTTTTTCCAATTGTGGCGCTTCTTCCGTTGGTTGTTCCTCAGTTTCATCTTTATTTTCCTTGGGTGGTTCCTCTTGTATTTTGTCTTTCAAGCTGTCTAAGATACCTGCAAGATCAAAACCGGAATCCTTTCTTGCCAAGCGAGCATTATTTTCGGAAAATACAACATGAGGGGATTCCTCCACAATTTGGGTTCTTTTATTAAAGACCCTATATGCTTTACTACGTGAGGAATATCCAATGAAAATACTTTCATCCGACTTAGCATCAAATTTACCCAATTGGTCTTTGCCATTGTTATGAACAAAACATTTGCAACCAAAAACTCTAAAATAGGAAATATTTGGTTTTCTACCCTTATAAAGTTCATAGGGGGTTTTCATGAGTATCGGCCGAGTTACTACTCTATTTAGAACATAGCAAGCGGTACTCACGGCGTCCGCCAAAAATATTTGGGTATCTTAGCTTCGTCGAGCATGGTTCTAGCCATCTCTTCGAGACACCTATTTTTCCTTTCCACCACCCCATTTTGTTGTGGTGTACGTGGAGCGAAAAAGATATGCTCGATTCCGAGTTCGTCACAAAAGTCCGCAAAGAGATTGTGATCAAACTCTCCCCCATGATCACTTCTAATTGAAGTGACGGTTGTTTCTTTCTCATTTTGAACACGCTTAAGAAAATGTTTAAAATTTTGAAAAGCATCACTTTTATTGGCAAGAAATAAAGTCCAAGTAAATCTCGAGTAATCATCAACAATCACAAAAGCATATTTATTTCTTCCTAGACTTTCAATGCGAGAGGGACCAAATAAATCCATATGAAGCAATTGCAATGGTCTAGAAGTTGAGACAATGTTTCTAGATTTGAAAGATGCTTTTGTTTGCTTCCCCTTTTGACACGAGTCACAAATAGAGTCATTTTCAAATTTTAAATTGGGAAGACCAACAACTAAGTTTTGAGAAATCAATTTGTTCAAAAGATGCATATTGATATGTGCTACTCTACGATGCCATAGCCAAGTATCATCCTCTTTACTCATTAGACAATCAACATAATCGGGTGAGGAATTAGCAAGATCAACCATATAAATATTATCCACTCTAAAACCACGGAGGATAATTTTGAAATCACTACGTCTGAACACTAAGCATTCATCCGAATCAAATAAAGCAAGATTTCCCTTGTCACACAATTGGCTTATGCTCAAGAGATTATGCTTTAATCCTTTAACAAGTAATATATGCTTAATAGAGGAATTTTCATCCTTACCGACCGAGCCGATGCCGATGATCTTTCCTTTATTGTTATCACCGAAGATAACACTTCCTCCTTCTTTGTGCTCTAATTGAAGGAATTTGGATTCATCTCCCGTCATATGCTTGGAGCATCCACTATCAAGGTACCATAGTACACTTGATCCCTTCAAGCACACCTACAAAACAAATTAATGTTCTTTAGGTACCCATGCCATCTTGGGTCCTTGGGGGTTAGGCATATTATAATGATGCGATTGAGTAATATGTCTATGACGTGTAAAGCATGCAGGAGCAATATGACCAATACGTCTACATTAATGACAAGTCACATTTGGGTTATGCATCCTTCTAGGTTCATAGTAACTAGACGGATGAAAATTTCTTACTCTATTTTGAACACTATGACTATTTCGCATTTCATGAGAATTATTTCTCCTACTATGAGCTCTAGGATGGGCAGCATTTCTAGAGTGATTGTTTCTCGGTTGAAGGCCATTTCTAGGTCTTCTCAAAGGTTCAACATTTGGCCTAAAATATGCATCATTTCTAGGGTAACTATTTCTAGGTGGTAAGTCATTTCTAGGTCTCCTAAAATGTTCAACATTTTGTCTAGCATGCATATTGGTTCTAGGATTGCTATTTCTAGGATAAGAATTTGTTTTATTAGTCCTAGATTGAGCCTTAGGTGGTTGGGGTTTGGCTTCAACCTTTTCTTTAACCTCATTCTTAAATCCTATGCCATGCTTGGTTGATTTCAAATTTACAAGGACCTCATTCAAATTCTTGTGGGAAGAATTAAACTTATCTAAGGTGCCTTTGAGTGCAAGCAAGAAGAATAATTTTTAGTAGAATTTTCGGGCTTATCGACGCTTCTTTTTCCAAAAAACTTGTTTTCCTCTTTCAGCTTTTCATTTTCTAAAACCAGTTTTTCTAAATCCTTTTCTTTCAAAGAAAGCTGTTTTTGAAAATCTTTTTCTTTTAATGAAGCATTTTCTTTTATGCCCTTAACAGTTTTTGAAGCCTTAATAAACTCAGTATATAATTCATCAAAAGTAGTTCACATTTCTTCAAGAGTAAAGAAGTTTTTAGACGAGATTTGACATACCTCATCTTTGTTGTCTTCTTGTGCCATAAGGCAAAGATTTGCTGCTTCGTCTTCTTCTCCTTCGCTTGACTCATCTCCGGAGTCGCCTGCCCAAGAAATGTATGCACATTGCTTTTTAAAAGGTTTCTTCTCCTTTTTGATGTTTGGGCAATTTGATTTGATGTGCCCGGTTTCACCACATTCATAGCACTTGATTTGTTCGTCTTGCTTTTTGCCCTTGCGTTCATACTCCTTGCGCATGAACTTTTGAAATCTTTTGATAACGAGTCCAAACTCGTTGTCTCCTTCCTCATCAATTTGCGGTTGGCTTGTGCTCGCCTTTAGAGCTATTCTTTTCCTCCTTTGATCATCAACAAAAGGGTTAAGAATAGTAGATTCATAGGTCTTAAGGTTACCTCTTAGTGCGTCGATGGTGACGTTTGAAACGCCAATGGATTCTTGAATTGCATCGGCCTTTGATCTCCATGCCGGTGTGAGACTTCTAAGAATTTTTTGAACGAGCTCTCTATCCGTGAATGTTTTCTTGAGAGCATGTAGGTCATTTACGATTATTGAAAATCGCTCAAACATTTCGTCCACCTTTTCACCTTCCTTCATGTGAAATAATTCATAAGAATGGGCTAGGAAATCAATTTTTTCTTCCCTTACCTGGTCCATACCTTCGTATGTAACTTCTAGCTTGTCCCACATCTCCTTTGCCGTTATGCAACACGATATTTTCCTGTAATCGTCAGCATTAACAGCACAATATAATAAATTAATTGCTTTAGCATTATTTTGAACCTTTCGGATGTCATCCGCGTCATACTCATCCTCGGACTTGGGAACCCATTCGTTTTCCACCTTCTTTGTTGGAATTTGGTTTCCCTTCATTATCACATTCCAAATGTGAAAGCTGTTGGACTGAATGAAGATCTTCATCCTCTCCTTTCAGTACGTGTAATTTGTACCGTTGAATAGAGGTGGTCGTGTGGAGCACTGTCCTTCATCAATTCCTGCAAAAGAGTCACGAGTAGAAGCCATGGATGGTTCTCTCAAACTGTTAAGTCTTCAAAGAGTATGGCTCTGATACCAATTGTTAGAAAATACGCTTAACGCTAGAGGGGGGTGAATAGCGTTATAATAAAATTTAGCGTAAACTTGCGGAAATAAAAATTTGCAGGAAATAAATAAGTGCGTTAAATAAACAAAAAGGAAAGAACGCACCGATATATTCTGGTTAACCACAACACGTGGCTAGTCCAGTCCCCGAGAGACTCTCTCGAGATTTTCCACTAACTTGTTAAGCTTACGGGTGCTCAACAAACCTTTACAACTTAAGGACACAAGCCTTAACACCTTTGCTCGGAGATACAACACTCCAAGACTTCAACCAAGGAAACACAAGTTCCTTACAACAAGAGAATTACAATTCCCTTACAAGTGTATAAAACACTAAACACTCAAACAAAATACTCCTTAATGAGTAGATATGAGTAAAAGAAGTAAGCTCTAGATCACAACAACTTTGGACAAGAATATAGCTCTCAAAAGCTTTATGAAATTGAATATAAAATGATAAACAAAAGTATGCAAGCTTATAGCAATGTAATGATCAGTTGTAGTATGTTGTTGTGTTTAAAACACTGAAATGAAGTTGTATTTATAGTTGAAAAACTTGGCATTACCGTTGCCTAATTGCCAATTAAGAGTTGCTGATTTTACTCACTGACAATCGATTGTCAAACCCAACAATCGATTGTCTGCCAGTCAGATCAAAATTCAATCCCAGATTTTACGCTTGTTAATCAATTACTTACAATCCATAATCGATTATTGGCAACGTTCAAAAAATCCTTTCCAGATTTTTCCCCAAACAATCGATTGTCCAGAATCAACAATCGATTACTCAGAAACGTTCAAAAAATCTTTTCCGGATTTTAATCAAAACAATCGATTATACAAAATCAATAATCGATTACCCAATAACGTTCAAAAAATCTTTTCCGAATTTTAATCAAAACAATCGATTATACAGAATCAATAATCGATTACCTGACGGTATTTGAAAACTTTACGACAACGGTCAGCTTCACAATCGATTGCACAAAGTCAACAATCGATTACTTATCAGTTTTTGAAAAACATTTTAGACACTGTCTCTTTGACAATCGATTGTCCAATGTAACAATCGATTATTTAATAAATTTGAAAATCACTGGAAGACACTGTCTCAACATAATCGATTACCATTAGTTCATAATCGATTATTCTGAGTTTTGAAAAACTTTGATGGACACTGCCTCAGTCACAATCGATTGTCATTAGTTCACAATCGATTGTCATGCAGGTTTGAAAAACCTGATGCTCACTGTCTTACTCACAATCGATTGTCATTAGTTCACAATCGATTGTCATGCAGTCTTGGCTTAAAACAATCGATTATCATAAGTACATAATCGATTATCTTAGTCCAGATTTTTAAGGCATGTCTAAAAATTATTTTGACTACTGTAAATATGCATAATTTAAAATCATTTGACATTAAATTGAATATGCATGATATTGGAAAATAGTTTTATGAGAGAAGCCATGTTACGGTCAAGTTGTAGGATCAAGATCACAATTAAGAATGACTCAATTAAACTATAAGACTTTGTCTTGAGCTTGAATCTCGTTGTATATCAATTGTGCGCTTGTTTCTTGAACTTCGTCATATATCAATTTTCGCTTCGTTTGTCATTCATCAAAACCTATACAAAAGAACACACGTTTTAGTACATTGCATTGAGAACGTGTTTCCAACACTCCGGTGACTTTTGCAAATAGAATTGGAGTTCATCAATATTCCGGCTACTGGTTTGTTGATGCTATCCTAGTGTAGACTAAATCAAATAATTTTGAACATTATCATCATCTTCCAACCTTGTTCTAGATGATGAAGTATTACTTGAAGGAATATTTGCATCTACAACTAAAGAAGTATCAACAATGTTAGCATAATAATTATACAAAGTTTGTAAATGTTTGTGCAGATCAGAAATACAAGCCTCGATATTAGGAGTTTCAGTTGCTCCAATATACTGATTAATTGGCGACACTTTATCATTTTTATAGTAGGGTTAAAATAACACAAATTGGGTAAATAGGGGGAATTAGGAAGAATTTTTTTTAAAACTTATCTAGCATTTGTGCAACAATAGCAGTATATACGTCTTTCTTCTTTAACTTATGTAGTAAAAGAGAAGTTTCAACAATATGAACCAAACCATTTACAATAGTAGGATAATAAGCTCCAGAAAACTGAAGTGTAGCCACATAAAATTTTTGTAAAAACTTTACATCTTCAATGACATCTCAAGTTTTAGAGGTTAACAAACGGTTAGGATCAGTACGATGAAAATTAGCAACTTCAATTATCGACATTCTATATTTATAACAACATCTTAGCAATAAATAGTATAAATCCACCTAGTGTGTGTGTGTGTGTATATATATATATTCAATGTTATTGCTAGTTACTTAAGTGTTTGCAAAGACTAGTAAGACTAATATGCAATATAAAAAATTTAAAATATTTAAGTAACTTTTATATTTTTATTGAATAATATATAATACTTTTAATTAATTTGCAAGTTCTTTTTTGATTTTTTAAGTTTTGAACCTGCAAATTAAACGTTTACAACAATTGTAAAAAAAAAAGAAAATAGTAAATCATATGTTTTGCATCATCTTTGTAAGCTCATACATGTCAATGCGATGTTCTTGGTTTCCAACATTATAATCGGTACTATAAATCATTATATCTCCAATTTCTTGGTCTTCCTTATCATCTACCTTGTTACGCTCCTGATTTCTCCGTTCTGACCTAATCCAATCTCTGAAGCTCACTACAACTTCCAAAGCATTGTTGCCCATTGATTGACGTGTGTTTCCTAGCTGCTGTCTTGCTTAGCTAAATGCGCTCTCTGATGCGACTGTTGAAATAAGCAAATTTAGAACATCACGAGCCATGGCCAAAAAACAGGAAACTGATTGAGTTGCTCATCCACCAACTTAGAGGTAGGAAATCCTTTGTGAGGGGCTCTAGTGACTTTTGCAAGTAGAATTGGAGTTCATCAATATTCCGGCTACTGGTTTGTTGATGCTCTCCTAGTGTAGACTAAATCAAATAATTTTGAAGATTATCATCATCTTCCAAACTTAATCCAGATGATGAAGTATTACTTGAAGGAATATTTGCATCTACAACCGAAGAAGTATCAACAATGTTAGCACAATAATTATACAAAGTTTGTAAATGTTTGTGCAGATCAGAAATACAAGCCTCGATATTAGGAGTTTCAGTTGTTCCAATATACTGATTAATTGGCGACACTTTATCATTTTTATAGTAGGTTTAAAATAGCACAAATTAGGTAAATAGGGGGAATTGGGAAGAATTTTTTTAAAACTTATCTAGCATTTGTGCAACAATAGCAGTATATACGTCTTTCTTCTTTAACTTATGCAGTAAAAGAGAAGTTTCAACAATATGAACTAAACCATTTACAATAGTAGGATAATAAGCTCCAGAAAACTCAAGTTTAGCCACATAAAATTTTTGTAAAAACTTTACATCTTCAATGACATCTCAAGTTTTAGAGGTTAACAAACGGTTAGGATCGGTACGATGAAAATTAGCAACTTTAGTTATAGACATTCTAAGTTTATAACAACATCTTAGTAATAAATAGTATAATTCCACCTAATATATATATATATATATATATATATATATATATATATATATATATATATCAATGTTATTGATAGTTACTTAAGTGTTTGCAAAGACTAATAAGACTAATGCAATATAAAAAATTCAAAATATTTAAGTAACTTTGATATTTTTATTGAATAATATATAATACTTTTAATTAATTTGCAAGTTCTTTTCTGATTTTTTAAATTTTGAACTTGCAAATTAAACGTTTACAACAATTGTAAAAAAAAAAGTAAATCATATGTTTTGCATCATCTTTGTAAGCTCATTCATGTCAATGTGAGGTTCTTGGTTTCCGGCATTATAATCGGTACTGTAAATCATTATATCTCCAATTTCTTTGTCTTCCTTATCATCTACCTCGTCACGCCCTTGATTTCTCCGTTCTGACCTAATCCAATCTCTGAAGCACACTAGAACTTCCAAAGTGTTGCTGCCCATTGATTGACGTGTGTTCCCTAGTTGCTGTCTTGCTTAGCTAAATGCGCTTTCTGATGCGACTGTTGAAATAGGCAAATTTAGAACGTCTCGAGCCATGGCCAAAAGAACAGGAAACTGATTTGAGTTGCTCATCCACCAACTTAGAGGTAGGAAATCCTTTGTGAGGGGCTCCGGTCACTTTTGCAAGTAGAATTGGAGTTCATCAATATTCCGGCTACTGTTTGTTGATGCTCTCCTAGTGTAGACTAAATCAAATAATTTTGAACATTATCATCATCTTCCAAACTTGTTCCAGATGATGAAGTATTACTTGAAGGAATATTTGCATCTACAACCTAAGAAGTATCAACAATGTTAGCATAATAATTATACAAAGTTTGTAAATGTTTGTGCAGATCAGAAATACAAGCCTCGATATTAGGAGTTTCAGTTGCTCCAATATACTGATTAATTGGCGACACTTTATCATTTTGATAGTAGGGTTTTAAATAGCACAAATTAGATAAATAGAGGGAATTGGGAAGAAATTTTTTTTAAACTTATCTAGCATTTGTGCAACAATAGCAGTATATACGTCTTTCTTCTTTAACTTATGTAGTAAAAGGGAAGTTTCAACAATATGAACTAAACCATTTACAATAGTAGGATAATAAGCTCCAGAAAACTCAAGTGTAGCCACATAAATTTTTTGTAAAAACTTTACATCTTCATTGACATCGAAGTTTTAGAGGTTAACAAACGGTTAGGATCGGTACGATGAGAATTAGCAACTTCAGTTATAGACATTCTATATTTATAACAACATCTTAGCAATAAATAATATAATTCCACCTAGTAACTATTTATTCAGGTATGAGTCTTGGTTTTAATCCATAGTGTACATATTTTTCCATAAATGCATTTAATCTAGCACTTCTATTATTTCCTTGAATTACACCAACAACTATCCTAACTAAAGTGATTTCATTGTGAAATAAGTCAAGGACACTCTTCACAATCAAGTTATAAATATGACATACACATCTAATATGAAATATTTCAGGGAGTGGTGGTGTAGATTAGAGGTGTTAAACGGGCCGGGTCAGTATGGTTCCGGACCGGCCCAGACCGGTAGAATCCGGAACCGGCCTGGACCGGTAAGGGGGTTGGTCTGGGCTGGGTTTGGACGGTTCAAAATTTTGAAACGGGTTACCCGGCCCGATAAAGCCCGTTAGATGAACTGTACCATTTTGTCGGTTAACCGGCCCGGCTCGTACCAGCCCGGAACGTGAATATAACTTGAATATATCATGAATATACGTATATACCATGAATATACCAATTATTATATACTAATTAACATAATTTAAAATTATTGGAATTTTAACATATAGTGTATATGTTTAGGGTATAAAACTATAAATGCTCAAATTATAAAATATGATGGTAACGTATTATTTTTAAAATATGCTATATATGTGTTATTTTAAGATTTGAAGATAATTTGTACTATTTTAAAATTATTAGACGTATTTATGCTTAATGTTTAAGTTTGTTAGATTAATATGAAGTATTATGCATGAATATGATGGTAACATATTATTTTTAAAATATGCTATATATGTGTTATTTTAAGATTTTATGATAATTTTTATTATTTTAAAATTATTAGACGTATTTATGCTTAATGTTTTAGTTTGTTAGATTAATTTGAAGTATTATGCATGAAAATTTAAGAAAACACTAAACCCGGCCCGGCCCGGCCCCCTCAACCCGCAACCCGTGTGGTTTAATTTTTACCCGAATTAACCCGAACCCATTAAATCCGTTAAAATCCAACCCGTAACCGGACCCTTACGGGTCAAAAAAATCCAGGCTCGTCCTAGCCCAGCCCACACGTTAGACACCTATAGTGTAGATACGATTTTATCAATGTAATAGCTGCATTATTGTTAGAAGCATTATCAAACATACACAAAACTTTTTCAACAAGATTATAAAATAAAGCAACTTCATGGATAATATTACTTATAAATGCACCGGTATACTTTTGATCTTCATCATATTTAAAAGCAATAATAAGTTTTTGCATACTAAAATTATCATCTATCCAATGACATTTAACAGTTAAATAATTATTTTTATTTACAACACGACCAATATCAGAAGTAAGAGAAAATCTACAAGAAAGATTGGCGAGCAAATAACGTATATATGTCTGATATTGTCCATAAAACCTAAAGATATCAGATCTACAGGTACTTCTAGGAATACCATTAAACATTGGGTTATAAATTCTTTGAATATAAGTAACAAATATGGTGAATAAGCAAAACTAAAAGGTAAACAACCTAAAACAATCATTTTAGCTAATTCTTCTCGGTCTTTTTTAATACCGTATTTACTCATTACCTCCATCGTTCGGGTTAAGTTTTTGTTGCCCATTTTCATCACCTACTCCCCAATCAATAGGGTAAATTTCTTCCATGTACCTACGAAGTTGACCCGTTCCCCCATTCTTATCGGGCTCATGTTTATAAACTTCCTGACATATTTTACATTTTACATAATTTTCCTTATTGTCTAGTCTATCAAAAAAGTTCCAACACTTACTTCTTAATCTTCGATTCTTCTTAATAGGCAAATGAGACTTTCTTGCACTTTTGTGTTTGACTAGCATTACCGGGTGTAGATGATGGTGTTTCAAGATTATCAGGTGAATGAATATAATCTAAAATAGCATCTAAATCATCATCAATACCATAATTTTCTTGAAGTAGCTCATAATCTACATTTACATTTTCGGGTGAACTTTCAGAAACATGTGTAAAACTACTAGAAGAACCACCTCTTAATCTTCTGAAATTTTTCTTACTACCACCTCTACTAGTAGCGCAAGCTTTTTTGGCCGCTCTAAGTAAATCCATTATGTAATTTAAAAAATTCAAACGATAATTCTAAATAATAAAGAGAAAGGGATTGAACGAGTGTACCGGGATTCCGAATGCCACACTAAATTTGATATAGAAATTAGAAACTCAAACTTCATTTGATAACTTGATACTTGATGCCACACTTCACTTGAATAATTGAATTAGAAATTTATGATAATAATACTTTTGTAATGACTAAACTAAATATTTGATGAAACTTGAAAGTTAAAAGTTTGAAATAAAGTAATTGAGAATATTATCCAGAGAGAATTGAGAGAAAATAAATTAAATTATGAGGAATAATGAAGAAGAAATGAGGGTGTTTTATTTTTAAAAGGCTACACTTGCAATTTATAAATTATGAGGAGCCGGGGGGGGGGGGGGGGGCTAAATATAAATAAAAAAGCCAAAAAGTGGCTGGCTTGTGGCAGAACATAACGTTGACCAACGGTCTTTTTTGGTATTTGACCGTTGGCAACGTTCAGATTTAAAAACAAAAATTCGATTTAACGGGTTAAACCGGGCTGTAGCCTGTTAAGAACCCGTTAAGAGCTTAACGGGCTATAGTGTGGTTGGTTACCAAAAGTTAACGTTTGTAGCCCGCCCCCGCCCAACCCATCCCAACCCATAATTTAATTTACAGTAACAAACTAGACCGGAATGAATCGGATTATTAACGGGTCAGCCTGGCCCGATTAATACAACTGAGTTAAGGCCCTTTTGAATGGGGGACCCATTTTGACAGACTACTCAAGGGACCTCTTTAAGGACAATATGAAACATCGAGGACGAAATTGAGATAATAAAAAACCAAAAGGGACCAAATTGAATGTAGGTCAGCCAATAAGGACCAAAAATTAAACCAACCAAAAACAGAAGCAACAACGGCGGTGAAATCACATTTCGCATATCCCCATTGCTACTGCTTATTCTTCTTTGGCATACAAAACCACCATTTTTCTTATAGAACCTTCCCTTTTTGTTTCACTAGCCTAAAACATCCTCCTCCGACGTTGCCGGAAAATGAGTCGCTATGATAGCCGTCCGGCGGACCGTGGCTCTTACCGCGACCGTCGCAGGTAAAAACCCTAATTATGCAATCTCCGGCTATACATATAAGCATATTCATATACGCATTTCATACGCGATAATTCTTATAGACTGTAAGTATGGTTAGGGTTTTAGGTGCTCTGAATAAACTGTATTTAGCTGTTTACTATCTCCGGCTATAGGTACGAACGCTACATAGTTCTTACTGACTGTAATTATGGTTAGGGTTTAGCTACTCTTGCTAAGCTGTATTTACTTGTGCATTATCTCCGGCTATACGTACAAATTCATGTATGATTTCACATGCTGCGATAGTTCCTGTTGACTGTAATTATGGTGGTTTTAGCTGTTTTTAATAAAACTGTATTTACTTTTGTATTATCTCCCGCTATACCTATAAATAATACTCTTATAGGCTTTTCATATATGATATTCTTATTGACTGTAATTATAGTTAGGGTGTGATCCCAATAAACTGTAATTAATTGTGGATTAATAGATCGAACACTACTTAAAAAGAAATATTGCGTGGAAATGACTCTACTTGCAAAGGTGGGTCCAAGATTTGAAATTTATGGGTTTGCCATGCCACTGATCCCACTGACCATATGAGTCACTGAATCAGTAGCTTTTACTGTACACTCCCCCTGTCTTCTTATATCCTCTCAAAGGAAAAGGGATCTCTGAGAATTGCTTCCTCATTCCCGAATCCTTCTCCACCTAGGTGCTCTTGGTTGGGGTTAGGTCCTGGGAGAGACTAGACATACTCATCTATACTTTTTTCTTGTACGTCAGTTCTTGATGACTGTAATTATGGACAGGGTTTTAGCTGCTTTGAATATAAGTCTTTTAAATTTTGGATTATTTTGCAGTGACTCAGGCTTCAATGGGAGCTCGAGTTATAGATCACCGTCATCGAACAGGAAAGATTACGAGGGTAAGGATTCGCCACGGAAGGTTGATTTGGATGGATTGACTCCATTCGAGAAGAATTTCTATGTTGAATCACCGTCCATCGCGGCAATGACTGAAAGTGAGGTGGAAGAGTATAGACGACAACGGGAGATCACTGTTGAGGGCCGTGACGTGCCCAAGCCTGTAAAGTCCTTTCATGATGTAGGATTCCCAGGTATATTAAAGCAAATAGCCCTTATAATACCACTATCCAATCTCCAACAGAATAATTAAGTGTGACATTGAGGCCATGGTTGAATTTTTGAGCACACTACTCAGCTCGTAATGTAGCCTACTGTTTTAAATACGTCCACAGCACTTTGTAATTGCTGAAATTAATATATTACCTTTAACAGTTAAAAAACAAAAAACTTAAGTGTTGTACTCTGTATTTTAATCAAAAAAGAAGAAGAAAATAAAGAAATGGCGTGAAAAATTCACATTCATGTCACTTGAAAGATTAACACAACCTGGAATGAAGGGCGTGTAATCTGTTGAAGCTGGTGAAATAAGACTGATTGTTATGCTTAAACCTTAAATTCTAAACAAAGCAGCGTCCATAATATCACTGTCCTCCATTCCTCAAAAACAGGAACATTATTGTGGGTATACTCTATATCTTTTAATGGGTAAAAAATATGTTATATAAATATTTGCACTAAGCCAGTGTAATAGGCCTAATTACAGGTTGTGGGATGCTCCAATTAGAGTTTATTCCGAGTATACTCTAATTTCTTCCAAGAGCTCAGTTTTGGTGCTACTTGGTACAATTTCCTGAATATTTCAGTGTGGGATCCTCTTGGTATTGAGGTTCTTGTCCAAAGGTCTGTTATGCAGAACACCTGAAGTATTGTAGCAGTAGTGTACTGGCGATCGTTGTCTCTTATAACTTGTGCAGGCTTCAACTATAGATACTTGGAATTGCCCATGAATTTGGACTAAATCAATATTATAGGAGATGGAAGGATAGTTTTAATTAATAATGGAAGTCATGCATGTAAGTTTCAGTAATATGCGTGCAAAAGTTGCAAAGATTTATCTAAATGAACATTTAAATCATCAATATGTTTAATTTACGGAGGTATTGAGCTGTGCAGATCTAGTGAAAGGGGTATTCACTGACTTCTAACGTAGAACTCGTCAATTGATACTTTTTTTCCCATTTGATTATTGTTTCCATAATATCTTCAATTTTTCAAAGGTCTCCTGTTCTATTTGATGGGTTTTGTACACGTGATATTCCTATTATGCGTTTCACAAGCTTTTGGTTGAATGGCACTTTGTTTTTGTTCTTCTTTTCCCCCCTTTCTGTGTTTCCTTGGTGCCACAACAGATTATGTCATCCAAGAAATTGAAAAGGCTGGCTTCACTGAACCTACACCTATTCAAGCTCAAGGTTGGCCTATGGCCTTGAAGGGCCGTGATCTCATTGGAATAGCAGAAACAGGGTCTGGGAAGACACTTGCTTATCTGTTGCCCGCAATTGTGCATGTGAATGCCCAGCCATTTTTAGGTATAAGCAGAGCAGCTCATTCACTCATGAGTACATACATCTTCATACTTGTTGAGCAGTACTTTCTTCTTGTTGCATAGCGTGATTTTTGATGCAACTCTTCTTTCTCTATTTCTTTTTTTGTTCAAATCTTATTTTCAAGCTCCCGGAGATGGTCCTATTGTCTTAGTGTTGGCCCCAACTCGTGAACTAGCTGTTCAGATTCAACAAGAAGCCACTAAATTTGGTGCATCATCACGGATTAAGAATACCTGCATTTATGGTGGGGTTCCAAAGGGGCCTCAAGTTCGTGATCTTCAGAAAGGTAGGTGGTGATATGCTCAGCGTGACTTTACTACTGTGTCGTGATGTTGATGGATCGGGTATATCCTAGAGCTTCTTCTTCTCTCAGTTCTGTTGTGTTATTTGCATGACATAATGGAGCTAATCAATATACTTCTATTTGATAGGCGTTGAAATTGTTATTGCCACACCTGGAAGGTTGATTGATATGCTAGAATCTAATAATACAAATTTGCGAAGGGTGACATATCTCGTGCTGGATGAGGCTGACCGCATGCTAGACATGGGTTTTGAACCTCAAATCCGCAAAATTGTTTCTCAGGTTTGCTTCTCTAATTACCTGTTGGATCCCAAATTGAGTTGCCCTTGTCTTAGTAGTTTCAGTCTTCTACAACAACAACAACAACTATCTAGTATACTCTCACAAAGTGGGTTCTGGGGAGGCTAATATGTAGACGGGCCTTACCCCTACTCGAAAGGGCAGAGAGGCTGTTTCCAATCGATCCTCGGCTCAGTGAAGGAAGGAAAGGAAAACAAAAGAGTATTAGTAACTCCAGCAGAAATAGCGTAAATAATTATCTAAACATAAGACCCATAAATAAAATAGCATGCAATAATATCAGACAGTAACTACCATAAATAACTACCATAAGGGAGACACAATCCAATACACAAATCATCTATGGATAGCCCTGCCAAGTCTCACCCAACCCCGGGTTAGGAGTACGAAAAATTCTAGGAGCCCCTATCCTACAACCCTGATACTAGACCTCCAGACTTTCCTATCAAGGGCCATGCCCTGGAAACCGAATTCTAGCCATGTCATGCCTAATCACCTCTCCCCAATACCTCTTAGGCCTCCCTCTGCCTCGCCGTATGCCGACCATCGCCAGCCGCTCACAACTCCTCCCGGGACATCAGGACTTCTCCTCCGCACATGCTCGATCCACCTCAGTCTCGCTTCTCGCATCTTCTCATCCACCGGGGCCACCCCCACCTTATCTCGAATAACTTCATTATTAATTTTATCTAACCTGGTGAGCCCGCACATCTACCTGAGCATCCTCATCTCCGCAACCTTCATTCTCTGAACATGAGAGTTCTTCACTGGCCAGCACTCCACCCCATACAATATGGCAGGTCTAACCACAGCTGTATAAAATTTCCCTTTGAGTTTCTGTGGAACTTTCTTGTCACACAGGACTCCTGATGCAAGCCTCCACTTTGACCACCCCGCTCCTATGCGATGAGTGACGTCCCCGTCAATCTCTCCGCCCCCCAAAATCACCGACCCAAGATATCTGACATTGTCCCTCTTGGCGATGACCTGAGATCCAATCATCACGTCCCTGCCTACTTCGCTCGGCTCGGCGCTAAACTTGCACTCCAGGTATTCTGTCTTAGATTTGCTTATTTTGAAACCCTTAGACTCGAGAGTCTGCCTCCATACCTCTAACCTCTCAATAACACCGGCCCTCGTCTTGTCTATCAAGACTATGTCATCTGCAAATAGCATACACCAAGGAAAACAAGAGAGGGCTAAGCGCCGATCCTTGATGGAGCCCCATAACCACTGGAAAATGGTCTGAGTCGCCACCCATCGTCCTAACCCTAGTCTTAGCTCCATCGTACATGTCCTAGATTACTTTGATATAGGCTTTCGGCACGCTCTTTGCCTCCAAGCACTTCCACAGCACCTCCCTTGGGACCTTGTCATATGCCTTCTCCAAGTCGATAAGCACCATGTGCAGGTCCTTCTTCTTATCGCTGAACTGCTCTACCAGCCTCCTGACAACGTGGATAGCTTCTGTAGTGGAGCGACCCGGCATGAAACCGAACTGGTTCACAGATATAGATGTCATCTCCCTCACCCTCGCCTCGATCACCCGCTCCCAGTCCTTCATGTGTGACTTATTAATTTGATACCCCTATAGTTGTTGCAACAGTGGATGTCCCCTTTGTTCTTGTACAAGGGCACCGCTGTACTCCACCTCCACTCCTCCGGCATCCTTTTTGTCCTGAAGATCGCATTGAACAACCTGGAGAGCCACTCCACTCCTGACCTACCCATGCATTTCCAGAACTCCACCGGGATCCCGTCAGGCCCGGTCGCTCGACCCCTAGTCATCCTACGCAGAGCCCTCATTACTTCCTCCGCCCTAATGCGCCTCAGTACCCAAGGTCTTTATGTTGCTCTGAATGCCCCAACTCCCCTAGCTCTATGTGACGATCCCCCTCCTCGTTAAGTAAGTCTTGAAAGTATGCCTGCCACCTCTGCTTGACTTGAGACTCCCCCGTCAGAACTCTACCATCCTCGCCCTTGATGCACCTAACTTAGTCAAGATCACGCACCTTCCTTTCCCTTGCTTTAGCTAACCGGAATAACTTCCTGTCCCCGCCTTTCTCCCCTAATTTCTCGTACATGCGACCAAACGCCGCGTTTTTAGCTTCCGTAACCGCCAGCTTTGCTTCTTTCCTCGCCACCTTGTAGATCTCCCTGTTCGCTCTCCGTTCTTCTGCGCTTGTGCTCCCTGCCAACTTAGCAAACGCCGCCTTCTTCACCTCCACTTTTCCTTCGACTACATTGTTTCACCCACCAGTCACCCTGATGTCTGCCTGAATAGTCCTTGGCTACCCCGAGCACATCCTGTACTACCTCCCTAACCAAGTTCGCCGTCTCTGACCACATAAAGTCCGCTTTCCCAGAACTTCTCCAAGCTCCGCCCTCAGCTAACCTCCTCTCCAACTCATGTGCTTTCTCCTTAGTCAAAACACCCCGTCTAATCCGCGGTTGTCCCCGAGCACCCCTCCTTTTCTTTTTCACCCAGAGACCGACATCCATCACAAGGAGTCTATGAAGAGTCGAAAGGGACTCCCGGAATAACCTTGCAGTCCTTGCACATATCCCTATCGCTCCTTCTGAGGAGGAGGTAATCAATCTGAGTCCTCGCCGCCGAACTCTTGAAGGTGACCAAATGCTCCTCCCTCTTCTTCGAGTTCGCAATCAGAAGCTAGGAAGCCCTGGCGAAATCAAGCAGTGACGTACCTCCTCCGTTCCTAACACCAAAGCCGAAGCCACCGTGCACCTCACCATAACCACCAGCATCAGCCCCAATATGACCATTAAAGTCCCCTCCAATAACTAACTTCTCAGATTGGGGAATACTACTCACCAGATCATCCAAGCGCTCCCAAAAGCGCCTCTTAACCTCCTCGTCTAAGCCTGCTTGCGGCGGGTAAGCGCTGATGACGTTGAGGACGCAACCTCCAATAACCAACTTAATAGACATTAACCTATCATTCACTCGCCTAACCTCGACCACGGACTCTCTTAGATCTCTATCTACCAAGATGCCCACTCCATTCTTACCTCTCACGACCCAAGAATACCACAGCTTAAACCCGTCTGCATTCCTCGCTTTCGACCCTTTCCACCTAGTCTCCTGGACATAGGCTATGTTAACCCTCCTCTTCTGAAGAACCTTCGCCAACTCAATGAGCTTACCCGTCAGAGTGCCTATGTTCCACGACCCAATCCTTAATCTATGAGCGTCCGCTACCCTCTTCCCACCCTTACCTCCCGCCCTACCCGTAGGACCACTCCCTGCCCCCTACTCACCCCGCCACCGCCCCTACCCCCCAGGACATGACCTTACACTATCATCCCCGCCGCGACCACTATCCCTCCAACCGACTATGGAGAGTAGTGACGCACACACGCACTATAGCGGAATACACAAAAAGATGCAAACTCGATAGCAACAGATTAAACCTTACACGTAATGCTAGCTAGACTACGTAAAAAGGTGTACAGAGTAAACAAGAGAGCGGGAGGTACCAACTCCCGGTGGAAAAACCTGAAAGTAGGCTTTGATGCGCCCGAGGTCAACTGCTACCAACTCTTGCACGTCCCGGCCGGTGTTGCTTAGCTTTTCACTCCCAAACGCTGCAAACTGGCCTTGCCGCCGCGACTAGTACTTGGGGCAAGTTTTCCTGAAGCTTATTGGAGCGGGTAGTTCCGCTGCGTCCTGCCGAAAATCTGAACGGGAGTCGCCGGAAGTACTGTAGCTTGCCGGAAATCCTCGCCGGAAAATAAGGCACATGTCCAAGAAAACAGAACACACTCACACAAACCCACAAAAAGCAAAAGCGAGCAAGAAATCAATAATAATCAATTAAATGGTTACCGGCGGAGTGAGTGAGCGATCTGGAAAGTGAGAAATGACGGTGAAATCGAAGGGGATTTGTAATTTGGCCCAAAAGTCAGTGGACCAGAATAACAAAAGAGGAATCTCAGTCAGATTCAGAAAACACGAAGAAGGAACTAATAATGTTTGAAGGAGAAAATAAATTGATTTATATATAGTGCTCTGTCGATGAAAACGAAGCTATGGCCGGTGGGGAGCTTTGAAAGTGCAGAGACAACACTCTCTTCCTCTCTTTCTTTCCCTTTAAACAAGCACCAGACTTTAGAGCTAGTTGTTGTCGTCGGCGCCGGTAGGGTTCTGTCAGAAAATGACCGTTGGGGGTTGGGCTTGGGTTACTGTCGAAGAGAGAGGAAGCTTAGCCTAGATCCTGGCCAAACAATTGCATATATACAAATCATGTCATTTGCAACTTAAATTCTGTAGTTTCAGTCTTCTATTTCTTTAAATTCGGGAAAAAGCCTCTTTGCCTTCAAAGAAGGCGGGGGTAAGGTCTGCTTACACTCTACCCTCCCCAGAACCCACTTGTGGGATTATACGGGGTTGTTGTATTTCCCTGTGTAGTTGTTCTTGCTTCTCTTGCTGGATTAAATTCTTGTTCCCAGCACAAATTATAAGGTCTCTTTGAATTTGATTTCTTAAGCTGTTTAAGCAACTGTGTCCTCTATAAGGTTAGTGTCTGGTTGTTAACCAAAAAGTTTGATTTGCAAAGAAGTGATTACCAGCAAGGTTCTATGACTTGGCCGGGATATTCTGCAGTTAAATGTTACTACCATTCTAGTGTTTATTCTATCATTTTCTTTTTCAAATCTGATGAGACAACTAGCTTTTGTCAGTGTAAAGAAGGTACTCTCTCAGAAGAGACAACTTTGACTCATTGATTGAAAACAGTAGAGAACTTTTACTTTTAGCTCTTGTTACTCCCTCCAACCTTTTAGTTCTGGAGTTTGATTGATAATTTCTCACATTCAGAAGGACTAGAAATACTGAAAGCAATTTCTTCTTGTATTTTTTCTATTTATCTGGACAATACAAAAAATTCAGAGAAGAGAGATGTTGTTCCTGTTAAGATAATAAGTGTAATATTTATCCTCTTTCCTCCCACTTGACATTGTTCATTCTTGGGATGTTGTTTCTTATGGTTCAATGGTTTTGCAGATACGTCCAGATCGTCAAACGTTGTATTGGAGTGCCACATGGCCCAAGGAAGTTGAGCAGCTTGCAAGGCAGTTCCTTTTCAACGCATACAAAGTGAGTTTCTTTTCGAGGTTCTGATCCAGTTCCTCAGCCTATACTTAATGAGGATATTGTTCGCTATGTTGTGGCCCAAAATTCTTTCTGTTGTCATCAAGAGGAAAAGTGAATGCACTATTTTTTTTGAATTAATAGTTGGAACGTGTTTTATACACTCTTTTTACTATTTTCTCTGAAAAATTGCTCAGGTTGTTATTGGTTCAGCTGACCTGAAAGCTAATCATGCTATTCGCCAGCATGTGGAAATTGTCTCGGAGAGCCAGAAGTATAATAAGTATGGTTAACACCCTTCACTTTTTTATTTCAACTATTGCATGCCTCAAAACCTTTTAACATACATTCTTCACATTTGATGAGATTCTCCCATTGAACTAAACTTGCTTTGTAAATTCAGATTAGTAAAGTTGCTGGAAGATATTATGGATGGTAGTCGGATTTTAATATTCATGGATACCAAAAAGGGGTGTGACCAAGTAACTCGGCAGCTCCGGATGGATGGTTGGCCTGCACTTTCTATTCATGGTGATAAGAGTCAAGCAGAAAGAGATTGGGTCCTTTCAGAATTCAAGGCTGGAAAGTCTCCTATAATGACAGCTACAGATGTTGCTGCTCGTGGTCTAGGTATGCCTAGCACAAGGAAACTCTATTAGCCTCTCTAAATATAACCATTTAGTGCTCATTGTTATATGTGTTTCTCGCTGTCTATGGCGTTGCTACTGTCTATAATTTTGCAATCATATTTTCATAGATCGCCAATGTAATTGTTTTGGCCATCTGATGCGAAGAAGATATTCAGGCTTTTTCTATGTAGCAGCATCTTGTGGATGACACGGACAATTTTGCAGTTCTAATATATGAACAGAAATAACTACTGTTGGCACTTGGTATTGTCTGAATGCTCCATATATATTATTTGCTAGTATACCCTTGGATACTTTGCTACAAAGAGCAAAGGCTAATATCGAAAAGATTCTCTGTGCTAGAACGGTATGGCTAGCATGATAAGTTGTTCTGGAGTCAGAAATATGGATATCACTTTAATTAGGGAGTTGATTGCACTCCAATCTCTGAAGGCCTTTTAACATTGTCTTAGGGAGAAAATAGTAAATTTTTACCATAACCAAGTTGGAACGACTATTTTGAAACATTTTACAGACATTATAACATTTGAATTGGTACAGATGTGAAGGATGTAAAATTTGTAATCAACTATGATTTTCCTGGATCGCTGGAGGACTATGTTCATCGCATTGGCAGAACGGGAAGGGCTGGTGCATCAGGGACAGCATACACATACTTTACCGCTGCGAATGCTAGGTTTGCCAAGGACCTTATTAACATTCTTGAGGAGGCTGGACAGAAGGTCAGTCCTGAACTGGCAAAAATGGGACGTGGTGCTCCTCCCCCTCCAGGTTAGTCTATTGGCAACGTGTGGAAATAAATTTGACTTTTTGTGGTTCGTCATAGCAACGCATCAACAGACTGGATATTTTGAATCTCCTGCTGGGTAGAATTTTTGAATATCTATTATTTGGCTGAGGTGTCAAAGACTAAATTCCCATGGACTGTTAACAAAATTCTGCTGCCTGTTCTTCTAAGGAAGAGATGGATACAATATTGGAATCGGCCAAAGTTCCATATCAAACTTATTCTCAGTTCTCCCTCCCTCCCCCCCCCTCCCCCCCAAAAAAAAAAACACACACACAAAAAAAAATGTCAAAAGAGAAAAAGATGATAGTTGGCTGCAATTGACGTCTTTACTGTTAATAACATTGGCTATGAAAAGAACCATATAGTGACGGTGAACATCTCTATGCTCTATCTATGCTTTCTTCTTAATGATTCTCTTTTATGACTAGGTCTTGGGGGTTTTCGAGACCGTGGAAGGGGTTACGGAGGCAATAGGCAATGGAGCTAAAATAGACTGGGTACCATCTAAGGTAAATCATGCAAATGTTGCATTTCCTTTTAAAGCTAGTAATTTTGGCCAGCTGATGGAAGCTAATCTTCTAGCAAAAATCAGTACCGTATTTATCTTGCATGTATAATATGTTTGAATTATGTCAGCAGAAAGTTAAAGATAACAATCGCTATTTGATATTGTTTTCTTTTTCTTGTAACTGACATATTCTTCTCAAATACACGAATGATCGGTGCACATTGATTCATCTGTAGAATAGTAATGTAGCTAAGCGTGAATAATCCTGTGCCAATGCCACGGGGTAATGTATGTTGCAAGATCAGTCCATAGCTATTGCGAGTAGCTCTAATTACTCGTCATCATCTATACTGCTAGAATCAATAACCAGATCGGTAAGCATTATGATTTTCTTATTGCATGTACTTAGTGCAGAGATGCGCGAAGAAGTAGGCAGGGTTGTGAAGCTTGGATCTCAGGTCATCGCCAAGAGAGATAGTTTTAAATATCTGGGTCGGTGATTCAGGGGATGGAGAGATCGACGGGATGTTACTCACCGTATATGGGCAAGGTGGTCGAAATCGAGGTTTGCATTAGGAGTCTTGGGTGACAAGAAAGTGCCACAGAAACTCAAGGGAAAGTTTTATAGAGCTGTGGTTAGACCTGCAATGTTGTATGGAGCGGTGTGTAGGCCGGTGAAGAAATCTCATGTTCAGAGAATGAAGGTTGCAGAGATAAGAATGCTCAGGTGGATGTGCGGACTCACCAGGTTAGATAAGATTAGGAATGAAGTTATTCGGGAAAAGGTCGGGGTGTGTCACGACCCAAGTTCTATACCCGATCGTGATGGTGCATCTTGTGAAGACAAGGACAGCCAACACCCAAAAAAAAATCCTCTTTAACCAGTTAAACAGTTATATAGCATATCGAATCTAGATTTATGACATTAATTAATATGAAAATCAATACAGTCCGACCGGGGTGACAAGTCACGAGCATCTAATGAGTAAAGACACTACTACTGATCCAGCAATGTATGTATGTATATATATATATATATATATATATATATATATATATATATATATATATATATATATATATATATATATATATATATATATATATATATATATATATATACAAGATAAAACGGAATACGAAAATGGAGTGCGGTGTCGCGAACTTTGGCGGTCACCTTGCTCAATTACCAGGATATGACCTTCGATCCTGCTAATAACCCGCTATCGGGTGAACAATACCTGCAACTGCATGCAAGGTGCATGGAGTAACGTGAGTACTTCCAACTCAGTGGTAATAAGAGAGAATAATATCTCAGCGATAAGAAAACACGTATGAGCACACCAAACTGCTATAAAAGACAGAACAACCCTTTTTGAGAAAAATCGAAACACCGTGGAAATCCCTTTAAAAAAATCTCAAGATCAGTTCAAAATCTCTATTGAAAACATGTTTTTCAACAGTTGCAATGATGATCTCAACAAGTAGGAAATAATAAGAAAAACTGCCCCTCAGGCTTAATATCAACCTTTCAGTACAGTACCAGCCTTGCGGGCTCACTCCCAACTCAAAATATCCATCATCAGCATCTCAGGTTCAACACTCCTCAACATATAATACCAGGGCATCTGGTTAGCAAGGCAAGTAACAGATGTATGCCAATGACATATGAGTGCTAAATGTCGTGCCACGTAGTACAAACAGGAGTAATGCATAAATGCAATGCAATGCATGACCACTGCGGAATGTGCAGCCCGATCCATTTGGGTACCCGTGCTCACTGTAGGGGTTCAGACTCCAGAGAGGCTCCTACAGCCAAAGCGCAATATCAATATCATACCGCTGCAGGTTGTGCAACCCGATCCATGCATGTTTATGCACATGTACACATATTACTCGAGGCTTGCAAGCCTCCTTATATCATATTCCTGCCCTCACATATGGCCCTCGCCCTCAATCAGTCTAAAATAGTCAAAAGCCCCGCGAGCATTCGTAAAACAAATATACTCAGTTCAAATGATGGTGCAAATATCATTTAAAACCCCAAGTTTGAGTAATATATAGATGAGTTCATAAAACAGTGTAAATCACACGGATTAAGTTTAAATATTATTTCAAGTAGTGAGGAAAACAGTGATAATATCTCACAAAAAGTTCAAACAATTGGCAATAAGCCCCAAGTATGACAATGAGCCTAAGTTATAATGATAACAACAAATCATCTGCAAATACGTGGTGAAAACCAACGACCGGGACGTACCAAGTCACGATCCCCAACGGTGCTCTACCCCACGCTCATGTCCAGCGTGCAAGTCACCACAATACAACACTAAGCTGTGCAAATCCGGGGTTTTAAACCCTCAGGATATCATCCCAGAGTATTACTCACCTCGAACCGGCGAAATCTCAAGCTCGCGACGCCTTTGCCCCTCAAATCGACCTCCACACGCGTCGAATCTAGCAAAAATTAGAGCGAATATATCACAATATGCAATAGGACAATACCCAATCGGAAACAATCGAATTATACCAAGAATCTCGAACTAGCAAAACCCGAGCCCCGGGCTCGCTTCTCAAAAAATTACAAAACTTACATTTTCGGAATACTCGTCTCGCCACGAGTCCGTACATATAAACTTTATCAAAATCAGAGTCCAATTGCTCATCCAAATTCCCAAATCTCCATTTGAAATTTCAAGCCCAAATTCATAAACTTTTACACCCAATTCCAGAGAATTAATGGTTTATTCTTCAATAAAATGACGTATTAAGACCACGAGACTTACCTCCAATCACTTCCCGTCGAAATCCCCTTCAAAATCCGTCAATGAACTTTCAAGGTATTGTGAAAATAGAGGAAATAATATGAAGCTCGCGGATGAAATAACCCTTAAAACTTAACTGCCTAGGTGACTTTTCCTCTATGCGATCGCAAACTTCCTCCTGCGATCGCATAAAACAACTACTCAGGCCTCCCCCAATGGCCTATGTGAACTCGACCTTAACCCTGCGATCGCACTGCTTCACCTTCCTACGCGATCGCAAACAAGCCTCTGCGAACGCAGAGCACAACTCCCTCAACCTACGCGATCGCACCCACGAACACGCGATCGCATTGAACAACCTCAGGACCCTGCCAGGCCTTCTACGCAATCGCAGAACCAAACCTGCGATCACCGAGCCAAACATGCGATCGCATAGAACAAATGTTTGCAACTGCTGAACCTTCAAAATCTGCAACATTTCCCAACTTCAAATCCTTTCGTTAACCATCCGAAATCACCCCGAGACCCCCGGGACCTCAACCAAAAGCACCAACATGACCTATTACCTCATTCAAATTTGCTTGGGCCATAAAACACCAACAGTAACATAAAAAATCATCAAATTCCTCAAATTCTAGCCTAAGTCAACCTAGAACTTTTCAAATTCGCATTCGATCCAAAACCCGACCTAAACACTTCTGAAAGATCTGAAAATTTGCACACATATACAGAATCACCTAACGGAGCTACTGCATTTGTCGGAATTCCATTCCGACCCTCGGTTTGAAATCTCACCTATCAACCGGAGTTTGCCAAAAATTCGAACTTTGCCAATTCAAGCCTAATTCTACACCGGACCTCCAAATTCACTTCCGTTTTCACTCCTAAGTTATACGTCATCACCCGAAACTAGTCGAATCATTGGAAATCCATTCCGAGCCCTCTAACACACAAGTCAATGTCCGGTTGACTTTCCAACTTAAGCATTCCTTAATGAGACTATTGGTCTCACTTCTAACCAAATTCAATCCAACACATCTCAAACTCACCAAACACATATATCAACACACGGGGAAGCATATTACGGGGATAGAGGGGCTAAAATACAAAAGACGACGGGTCGGGTCGTCACATCCTCCCCAACTTAAACAAACGCTCGTCCTCGAGTGTACCAAGAGTTGTACTAGAAGCAACCCAATAACTGATTGACCTTACCAAGCATATACCCAGGGTGATCTCACGTCACCCTAACTTACATAGGTACCGATAACACAATACAACTGAAATTTTACAATCCATCTGGCCGATAAACCATAGAACCTCACTGCACTTTCCGGAATCATACACAAAATCAGACCCTCACATCTATACTCATAATTAACCCGAACCAGCTGTAATAACCCACGCCTGCAACCTCAGGTGAATTCATACAATATACCACACATTCCAATACTCTCAAATAGTGCCATCGGCAACTGAAACACGCGATATACTGAGCCCATCTCTCAGATAAACCATTCATGAATCCATTTCCCTCTTGACTGATGCTACAACAGATTTCCGAGCCAAACCTCGATATTACCTTTCTAACAAGCTGAAATCAAATCTCTTCATACTTACTAATGACTCCAATGGTCACTTCGACTCCAGCCACCCCACTGGTGATATGACACCTTGATGCAGGCCTAAGCCACAACTTGCATAATACACGCATCAATGAGAAGCAGTCGGAACATACTCAAATCATGACAATGACTCAACGAAAAAGCTGTACCCCAAGCTCAACAGCACCATTACAACACAAAACTGAGATCCCGTCTCACATCATAGAAATTGATTACCTGAATTCTCCTCGAAAGGTCATAACTTCACGTGGCCTTGCCACATCACGCGATCCTATCCAAACACCATTACCCATGAAGCACCTCAAGTCACCATGCTCAACACGATCTACACGCGCAGATTGAGGTCTGAAACCTCGCAGTCCACCACACCCACGGTGAACCAAGTATTATACACTATTCAATCCTGAAAAGGACACGACCGGTGCGCTATTCTCCGAGCAACAACCCAATACGAATTTTCCTAGGAAACCAGGAAGCAAGGCATACAAAGTAACATATAGAAAACTATTCCCCACATCACGCTGTTGCGGCACACAAACCGCTCCAGATAACATACGCGTGGCGGCGCGCCACCCGATCCAGATACCATACCCATGGCGGCGTGCCACCCAATCCTGCACATATATCACACAAAAGGAGATGCACATCGAGTCAAATTTGCTCATTGCAATAAACGCATATAGCCTCATGCCCGGCCGCAAGAAACGCATCCGAAAAGTCCCTCAATACCGGAACTGAATCAATGGTAGAAACCTTTGCACATACATCCGCCACGAAGGCCCAATCAATAAGCAATGCTTGCCAACCATCCGCTGGACCTTGGAATATAACTACTCTGCTAGCACAATAATTCGATGCACCTTACCACGCAACCGGTGGCCTTTTTCCGACACAGCCCATAACACATTAGTCTAGACCACCTGACATTGGAACAACCAGTTTGCCATTAACTATCATAACCCAAATTTAACATACTAAGCAAAGACAAATCCACTCGGACCTCCAGTTTCCAACAACTGCAAGACGATGTCGATACACACGACCCATAACCACCGCATGGTCGAATCACTAGAACTTTTAGTATCCAATACGTTTAGCACATGAATCAACATGCCTGGTCCCACACTCCGCCATACGAATACATAACACATATCATGTAACCATTCATACCACGAAAGATGTTCAAAATTCCCTGCGCCATCAACAAACTCAAGTATCTGCAGTCGATCCAACAAGAAAATGCCGCAATGCTACTGACGTATCATCAATTTACACCACCTTAGTTATCTGAAGATCGATTCTCTACTCACCTGCATTGTTCGTGCTACTCCAGAATTTAATGATTTCCCATTATGAACTAAACCAAAACCTTGAACACACAACTCTCAATTCTCCATATCATAACACACACACGATACCACACTAGGATAACATGCCCATCTTCAAACCACAGTGAAACACAATCGAGAATTCTTTCTCCCAATTCCTTTGCACAAGCTAAACTGCCATAACTGAATCCTTCTACCCAAACCAAGTTAAGAAAACTTCCAGCACTTAATAGCTTTGCTGCACAACACCCGTAAGGCTCCTTACCTCAAACACATACAAGAATTAATCATACTCTTATCATACCGATTCGATTTATCATCAAGCTATTTCATTTATCTAATTTCCTTCCTGATTCATCGTTAATTGGATATTCTCCCTTGCCGTAGCAGCACAATACCTCAAATCAGGTCACCACACGAGACTCGCTCATAAGACCACACTATCTACGACCCATAGGCCACTGAATACCCTCTCAAACGCTTCCCAGAAGCACCACATTCTAGAATGCTTTACCTTGTATAATTTCCTGCGGTTCTGAATTCATTTACCATTACCTTCCAAATGCGGATATGTAGAATCCTATGATTAACACAAAGTACCACAAATCTTGACCTTTTCTAATGAAACACCGTCACTTGCCACATACACAAACTTAAGACACCTGATTGTTACATGCAAAATCTTGGACACAATAAAACCAATCTCGAGAGTCATTCACTCTTAAACAACTAAAATTTACCTGCCTTAACGGACATAACCACTTTTGCTTTATTAGTACTCTGACACCGCAGAACATGATCTCATACATATATAAACAACCATCTTTCTTCCCTATACACTGAGCATTCTTTATCAACAACAGTTCAAAACATCCTAAAATCTCTCACATTTACAAAAGCACCATTTAACCTTTGTAGAGATTTTCCTTCACATGAGCCATCCCAGGATCAATTTCTGTAACCAGAAATGTTCCGCCATCATACCTCGAAACGGAACCAACATAGCTCATAACCATGCAATCAGCTGACCAACAGCACCCTCCCCAACTTGGCTCAAAGCCACAGATTAAGGTATTCTTAACAACTCATAACACTGTTACTCTAATGAAGCACAATGAGATCAACTCAAATCATTTACAAGTTTTGTGAATACACAGATCATCTAGCACTGACATTCTCTGCAAACCTCGCATTCATTTCCACATCAGCTGAGCCCACTTTCTTAAGTGTCCCAATACTTCAAAATACGACACATACCCTTCAATTACACATGAGATATTTTACCCACACATAAGGATCATACCGCTCGAAATCCTCCGCAGGAGATATCCCCCCCTGCTTTGCCTCAATTCAATGTTTCCATATACCTTCCACTATCATATACGTAATACACAACCATTTAGTCTTTCTAAGTCTATACTCATACTGCCATATGGAACGTACTTTACTTTCCAACTAAGAGACATGAAATATTCTTCACGCGCCCATAACTCGGACTACACATTAAAGCACAATAGGAATCGAACACTCGACAACTCATCTATCATCCAGCAGACTCTTTCGACACTACCAAGATCACCTAGATACACCCCACTATACCAAATACTCATTATATGGATATCCATCCGCCATCCCGGCTAATAAGAACAACACTGAACCTATAAGTTCGAAACATTTGCTTACACAATCAACACCTCGGTGCTCAAGCCATAGGCAAATATCCGGCTTCAAGTCCTCCAGACTGGCCCAACATGAACTTACGGAGATTACCTCCCGCCCCTCGATCGGGGAATCACAAGACATCCATGCATATATACTATTGAGCGCTCACGTGCGCATACCGACATGTGGAAGGAATTTCAAGAGTTATATCTCAAGCTGAATCAAATACGCACGATAAGAATTCCAAGAATGGGAAGTTTTTCCTAAAGGTTCTGCAGCCTCTCGAGGATAAATACAGACGTCTCCGTACCGATCGCGAGACTCTACTAACCATGCTCATGACTCGTGAGACCTAGTAACCTAGGCTCTGATACCGACTTGTCACGACACAAATTCTATACCCGGTCGTGATGGCGCCTATTGTGAAGACAAGGCCAGCCAACACCCAAAAAAAAAAACCCTCTTTAAGCAGTAAAATAGTTAAATAGCATATCGAATCTAGATTTATGACATTAATTAATATGAAAATCAATACAGCCCGACCGAGGTGTCAGAAGTCACAATCATCTAATGAGTAAGGACACTACTACTGATCCAGCAATGTGTGTGTGTATATATATATATACAAGATAAAACCGGAATACAAAAATGGAGTGCGGTGCCGCGAACGCTGGCGGTCACCTTGCTCAGTTACCAGGATATGGCCTTCGATCCTGCTAATAACCCGCTATCAGGTGAACAATACCTGCAATTGCACGCAAGGTGTAGGGAGTAAATGGAGTACTTCCAACTCAGTGGTAATAAGAGAGAATAATATCTGAGCGATAAAAAAACACTTATGAGCACACCAAACTGCTATAAAAGACAGAACAACCCTTTTTGAGAAAAATTGAAATACCGTGGAAATCCCTTTAGAAAAATCTCAAGAACAGTTCAAAATCTCTTTTGAAAATACGCTTTTTCAACACTTGCAAAGATGATTTCAACAAGTAGGAAATAATCAAAAAAACTGCCCGCCGGGCTCAATATCAAGCTTTCAGTACAGTACCAGCCCCGCGGGCTCATCCCAACTCAAAATATCCATCATCAGCCTCTCAGGCTCAGCACTCCTCAACATATAACACCAGGGTATGTGGTCAGCAAGGCAAGTAACAGATGTATGCCAATGATATGTGAGTGCTAAATGTCGTGCCACGTAGTACAAACAGGAGTAATGCATGAATGCAATGCAAATGCATGACCATTGCGAAACATGCAGCCCGATCCATTTGGGTACCCTCGCTCACTGTGGGGGTTCATACTCCGGAGGGGCTCCTACAGCCCAAGCGCAATATCAATATCACACCGCTGCGAGTCGTGCAGCCCGATCCATGCAATATGCTAGTGCGGCGTGCAGTCCGATCCATGCATGTATGTGCACATGTACACATATTACTCGAGGCGTGCAAGCCTCCTTACATCATATTCATGCCCTCACATATGGCCCTCAGCTTCAATCAATCTAAAATAGTCAAATGCCCCACGAGTATTCGTAAAAGAAATATACTCAGTTCAAATGATGGTGCAAATATCGTTTAAAACCGCAAGTTTGAGTAAAATATAGCTGAGTTTATAAAACAGTATAAATCACAGGGACTGAGTTCAAATAGTATTTCAAGTAGTGAGGAAAACATTGATAATAACTCACAAAGAGTTCGAATAATCGGCAATAAGCCCCAAGTATGGCAATAAGCCCAAGCCATAATGATAACAACAAATCATCTGCAAATACGCGGTGAAAACCAACAACAGGGACGGACCAAGTCACGATCCCCAACGGTGCTCTACCCCACACTCAGGTCCGGTGTGCAAGTCACCACAATATAGCACTAAGATGTGCAAATCCGGGTTTTCAAACCCTCATGATATCATTCCCAAGTATTACTCACCTCGAACCGGCGAAATCTCAAGCTCACAACGCCTTTGCCCCTCAAATCGGCCTCCACGAGCGTCGAATCTAGCCAAAATTAGAGCGAATACATCACAATATGCAAATGGGACAATACCCAATCGAAAACAATTGAATTATAGCAAGAATCTCGAACTAGCAAAACCCGAGCCCCGGGCTCGCTTTTGAAAAATTACGAAACTTACATTTTCGGAATCCTCGTCTCGCCACGAGTCCGTACATATATACTTCATCAAAATCTGAGTCCAATTGCTTCTCCAAATCCCCAAATCTTCATTTGAAATTTCAAGCCCTAGTTCATCAATGTTTACACCTAATTTCAGAGAATTAGTGGTTGATTCTTCAATAAAATGACGTATTAAGACCACGATACTTACCTGCAATCACTTCCCGTCGAAATACCCTTCAAAATCCGTCAATGAACTCTCAAGGAATTGTAAAAATGGAGGAAATAATATGAAGCTCGCGGATGAAATAACCCTTAAAACTTAACTTTCCAGGTGACTTTTCCTTTATGCGATCGCGAACTTCCTCCTGCAATCGCATAGAACAACTACTCAGGCCTCCCCCAATGGCCTATGCGAACGCGACCTTAACCCTGCGATCGCACTGCTTCACCTTCCTACGCGATCGCAAACAAGCCTCTGCGAACGCAGGGCACAACTCCCTCAACCTACGCTATCGCACCCACGAACATGCGATCACATTGAACAACTTCAGGACCCCCGCCAGGCCTTCTACGCGATCGCAGAGCCAAACCTGCGATCGCATAGAACAAATGTCTGCAACTGCTGAACCTTCAAAATCTGCAACATTTCCCAACTTCATATCCTTCCGTCAACCATCCAAAATCACCCCGAGGCCCCTGGGACATCAACCAAAAGCACCAACATGACCTATTACCTCATTCAAACTTGCTCGGGCCATAAAAAAACCAACACTAATATAAAAAATCATCAAATTCCAGCCTAAATCAAACTAGAACTTTCTAAATTCGCATTCGATCCAAAACCCGACCTAAATAATTCCGAAAGATCTGAAAATTTGCACACATATCCAAAATTACCTAACGGAGCTACTGCAACTGTAGGAATTCCATTCTGATCCCCGGTTCAAAAACTCACCTATCAACCGGAATTTGCCAAAAATTCAAACTTTGCCAATTCAAGCCTAATTCTACACTGGACCTCCAAATGCACTTTTGTTTTCATTCCTAAGTCATAAATCATCCCCCGAAACTAGTCGAATCATCAGAAATCCATTCCGATCCCTCTAACACACAAGTCAATGTCCGGTTGACGTTCCAACTTAAGCTTTACTTAAAGAGACTATTGGTCTCACTTCTAACCAAATTCAATCCAACACATCTCAAACTCACCAAACACATATATCGACACAGGGGGAAGTATATTACACGGATAGGGCTGAAATACAAAATATGACGGGCCGGGTCGTCACAAGGTGGCCTCAAGTGGATGAGAAGCTGCTGAAGGCGAGGCTCAGGTGGTCCGGGCATGTGCGGAGGAGAAGCCCCAGTGAGGAGTTGTGAGCGGTTGGAGGTGGTTGGTACGAGTCGAGGTAGAGGGAGGCCAAAGAAGAATTGGGGAGAGCTGATTAGGCATGACATGGCTAGTATGCGAATTTCCGAGGATATGACCCTTGATAGGAGAGTCTGGAGGTCTAGTATCAGGGTTGTATGATAGGGGCTTTCAGTTAGTGGTCGTTGTTACTGCATTCCATTTTTATTTACTGAATGTGGCTAAATTAATACTTGTAGATGCCCTTTTACTTTTGTTTTTGATTACCTTTGTCATTTGCATGTCATGTTACTTATGATCTATGTTTACGTGATTATGTATCGTGATTTCTGCTGGGATACTAATGCTCTTTTATTTTTGTTTTTGTTTCTGTATTTTGTTTTCTTTTTCTAAGCCGAGGTTCGATTAGAAACAACCTCTCCATCCTTTCGGGTGGAGGTAAGGCCTGCGTACATATTACCCTCCCCAGAGCCCACACTGTGGGACTATACTGGATAGTTATTGTTGTTATATGTAATTTACATCTCGTAGAAATCATTATACTATTTGTTCATCTTTGAATGATTTGATGGATGAGTTTTGCTTATTAAAGTGTCTGTGCGTGTATCTACTACTATACTAAGAGAGGATAAGCAGGCATCTGATGGTCAACATGTCCACTTCGTCATAAGGGCATCGTTGTCATTTCCTGTTCTCTTGACACATTCGAATTTTTGTATGTTTCAATTCTATCTCCACTGCATTTCAACCTCTTTTTTATTCTTCTTCTCTAGGTTTTCCCTCTGTGCTTTTATCTTTAACCTCTTTGTCCCGTAAATGTTTGATAAAATTCCTCTTTCAGCTTTATTGTGTTTTTCTATGTTCGAAGCTTCAAATACACTTAAATTCTGTCCTAATGCCCTTATGACAACGCCGAAGTGGCTACTTGAGATTGTATCTAATTGTGTGCTTCATTTTATTTTCGTTTTCTGTTCTACTTTTTCGTGTCTATTTACTTTTATTTCGTTGTTCGATTTGTGAGCTTCTTCTTTAACTGAGGTATATGTCATCGCTATTTTGTTCGCAATTATTGGGTCCTTCACTTTGATTTGGATTCTCTTATTGTCTTTTATACTTCTAATATTTCGCAAGTTTCTGCAGTTCGTTTGTGTTAGAATTTTGCAAGACCCACGGGAAAAAAGATTTGATTCAGTGCATGAATTTTACGCAATTTTACATTAGTGTAACATTTAAAATCAGATTTTAAAATATGACCTACATTTAGGGGTGGCAAACGGACGGGACAGGTTGGATATGAGCGGGTCAAAACGGGTAATTTAGAAAATGGATAAATTAATCCGACATAACCCGTATTTGAGACGGATAAAAACTGGTTTATCCGGCGGATAATATGGATATCCATACTATCCATGACTTCTTAAATATGATCACTTATGGGAGAATTCCCCGTCTTCCAAACTTGAGGAACTCAAATTTGAGGCTTTACAAATGTAATAGTTAAATACATTAGTTATCCATTGATTATCTATTTGGTTAATCATTTTTTAAGTGGATAATATGATTCTTTATCCATATTTAATCCGTTTTTAAATGGTTCATTATCCAACCCATTTTTTGATGAATAATATGGGTGGATAACTATTTTCTTTTAACCATTTTGCCACCTCTTAGCTACATCAAATTCTTTTGTAAATTAACGAAATCAGTGAGTGCACGAATACATAAAATTATTACAAAAGTAAAACAAATATAAAACTGTTATAAATAGACTTCTATTTAAGGTGAATGTCTTTAATTAGAGAGATTCTAGAGTCCTATTATTGGTAGGTAGATCATTCCACTCCCTATAAATAAAGGGGTCTTCTACCATTGTAAATCATTCCTAACATTCTCTAAGTATCAATAAGAAGAACTCTCTCTAATCTTCTCTCTATTGCTCTTGTTCTTGCATTATTGTTCTTGTCTTTTATATTATTTCATAACACGTTATCAGCACGAGACTCTACCGTATCAAGAACCATTCTCAAAAAATCTAAGGTATTTCCCTCTTCCTAATTTAATTTTCGATTATGTCTGACATTACGAAAAGAAAGTTCGTTGCCCTTGAAATTTCGGGCAAGAACTATATGACATGGGTGTTGGATGCTGAAATTCACTTAGATGCTATGGGTCTCGGAGACACCATCAAAGATAGAGAAAAAGCATCCACCCAAGAATGTGCGAAGGCCTTGATTTTCTTGCGCCATCACCTTGATGAAGGTTTGAAGATTGAATATCTCACCGTCAAGGATCCACTCATCTTGTGGAACGGCTTAAATGAGAGATATGACAACCTGAAGTTGGTCACTCTGCCACAAGCACGATATGATTGGGCTCATCTGAGGCTCCAGGACTTTAAGTCCGTTTCTGAATATAATTCTGCAATGTGCAGAATTACTTCTAAATTGAAGCTATGCGGGGATAATATCTCCGATTATGATATGCTTGAGAAAACGTTTACAACGTTTCATGCCTCCAATATGGTACTGCAACAACAGTACAGAGAGAAAGGCTTTACAAAGTACTCTGAACTGATTTCTCTTCTACTAGTGGCTGAGCGAAATAATGACCTGCTCATGAGAAATCACGAAAATCGACCCACTGGGTCTACACCACTGCCTGAAGCAGATAAGGTGCACTCTCATTATGCCAAACATGAAAAGGGCCATGGTCATGGTCATAAACGGGGTCATAGCCAGGGACGTAGACAAGGAAGAAATTCCAATGAAGTCCGTCAACCCCCAAGGAGAGATAACCGCCGAAAGCAGAAACGGGGTCATGAAGATCCTAAGGCAAATGGTTCAGAAACTATATGTTATCGTTGCGGTGGGAAAGGGCACTGGTCAAAGACTTGCCGTATACCAAGACACTTGGTTGACCTTTATCAAGCATCTCGAAAGAGAAAAGGCCCTAAAACAAATTTTGTCTATGACGACAATGAGGACATTACCCACCTGGATGTGGCAGACTTCTTTGAGCAACCCGAGGGGAAAATAGACCACCTAATCGGTGATGGGTCCGTGATGAAAGAAGATGGAGTTATTTGATTTTGTTCTACTTATTTGTATTAGTTAGTGAATAAACTAATAGTCATTAGTATTAGCTCGTATTAGTTAGTTCATGATGCAATGTTAGCAGTAGTTCTTTAGAATGTCTTCAATATGCTCAAATATCAATAATATTTTTATTTTCCAGTAGGGGTAATCGACTAGCCTGAAAAACTCGTCGATTATCTACTATTTTCGCATTAAAGCTGAAAAACAATTGATCAACAATCGATTGTCTTTGTCTAACAATCGATTGTCGTTAAGACAGTGTAATCTGGAATTTTTCAAAAATCATCCACAATCGATTGTCTTTGTCTAACAATCGATTGTCGTTAAGACAGTGTAATCTGGAATTTTTCAAAAATCATCCACAATCGATTGTCTTTGTCTAACAATCGATTGTCGTTAAGACAGTGTAATCTGGAATTTTTCAAAATAGCCAACAATCGATTGTCTTAAAACAGTGTGCTCTGGAATTTTTCAAAATAGCCAACAATCGATTGTCTATGCATAACAATCGATTGTCTTAAGACAGTGTGATCTGAAGTTTTTCAAAATAGTAAATAATCGATTGTGTGTGTTTAACAATCGATTGTCAATGTTCAACAATCGATTGTTTGTGTTTAACAATCGATTGTTTGAAGAAAATGTTTAAACTGAAATTTTCAAACTGCAAAGTAATCAATTATGGATAACATATCTGATTTTGTTAGTCAACTGTTAGCAGCAGATTTTGAAAATATTATGTGACACAAACAAATTGAACTTGTTTATTCTTATGTTCGTGTATCTCTTTTGTATGTCAAACTATGGGAAAGCAAATATGGATATCTCACAAAGCGAACTTGGATCAAAGTCCAACTGTAAAAGTATTTGCCTAGTTGATTCATGTACTACACATACAATACTCAAAGAAAGGAAATATTTCTCTCAACTAAATATGTGTAAGGCAAACGTTACTACAATCTCTGGAAGTAGTAAATTGATTGAAGGCTCCGGAAGAGCAATTGTAACTCTGCCCAAAGGCACGACGTTAATCATAGAGAATGCAATGTTCTCCTCCAAGTCTAAGAGAAACTTGTTGAGTTTTAAAGATGTACGCCGGAATGGCTATCATATTGAGACAATGGATGAAGATAATCTTGAATATCTCGTCATCACAAAGAATGTCTCCGGCCAAAAGAGGGTTATTGAGAAATTCCCGTCTTTATCTTGTGGCCTGTATTGGACAAGAATTAGTGCAATTGAGGCACATTCAACAGTAAACCAAAGGGTTACTGATTCCAATACCTTTGTACTTTGGCATGATCGATTGGGACACCCAGGATCGGTCATGATGAGACGGATTATAGAAAGCTCATATGGGCATCCGTTAAAGAATTTCAAAATTCTTTCGAATAATGAATATCCTTGCACTTCGTGTTATCAAGGCAAGTTGATTATCAGGCCATCACCAACAAAGGTTGGGACTGAGTTACCCACGTTTCTGGAACGTATACAAGGGGACATTTGTGGACCTATTCACCCACCTAGTGGGTCGTTTAGGTATTTCATGGTCTTGATAGACGCATCCTGTAGATGGTCTCATGTGTGCCTGTTGTCATCACGCAACCTTGCGTTTGCGAAATTAATGGCACAAATAATTCGACTACGAGCACAATTTCCAGATAATCCAATCAAGTCCATTAGACTGGATAATGCTGCTGAGTTTACATCCCAAGCATTTAATGATTATTGCTTATCAATCGGGATAAAAGTTGAACATTCTGTAGCTCATGTTCACACTCAAAACGGTCTTGCAGAATCGTTAATTAAACGCATGCAGTTGATTGCAAGGCCATTACTTATGAGAACGAGGCTGCCCACTTCGGTATGGGGTCACGCCATCTTACATGCAGCAATGCTAATTCGTCTCAGACCGACGAATTACCACAAGTATTCCCCGTTGCAATTGGTTTTGGGTCATGAACCCAATATATCCCATTTAAGAATTTTTGGATGCGCAGTATATGTGCCTAAAGCACCGCCATCCCGCACCAAAATGGGTCCGCAAAGAAGGTTAGGAATATATGTGGGGTTTGGATCGCCCTCCATCATTCGCTACCTCGAAACATTGACAGGCGACTTGTTTACTGCACGATTTGCAGACTGTCGATTTGATGAGACACTTTTCCCAAAAATTAGGGGGAGAAGTTGGTGAAACCAAACGGGAAATTTTGTGGAAAAATGCATCATTATCTCATCTTGATCCACATACCTCTATTTGTGAAAGAGAGGTACAAAAGATTATCCATTTGCAAAGAATAGCAAATCAAATGCCTGACGCATTCACGGACTTGAAGAGGATAACGAAATCCCACATTCCCGCGGAAAATGTTCCAATCCGTATTGATGTCCCTGTTGGACAATCATCTAGTGTCATAACCAATGAGTCGAATGTACGCCTGAAGCGTGGCAGACCATTAGGTTCCAAAGATCGAAATCCTAGAAAAAGGAAAAAGAACGATCGAGATGACACTACGAAAGAATCTCATGAGGAAATTCATGATTTGACAAATTCTGAGATTCATGAAGAATCCACTGAGCCCGAGACTCTGGAAAATACGGAACTATCCCTAAATCCAATTAATATTGAGGCAAATATTAATCGAGTGGATATTGTGGTGGATAATGCCTTTGCTTATAATGTAGCATCTAGCATTATGCAAGAATGTGAGGATCTCGAACCTCAATCTGTTGAAGAATGTCGAAAAAGACAGGATTGGCCAAAGTGGCAAGAAGCAATTCAATCAGAATTGAATTCGCTGGCAAAACGTGAAGTTTTTGGCCCTATAGTTGAAACACCTAATGGTGTTAAGCCTGTCGGCTATAAATGGGTCTTTGTACGCAAAAGAAATGAGAAAAACAAGGTACAAAGATATAAGGCACGCCTTGTTGCACAAGGTTTTTCTCAAAGGCCTGGTGTCGATTATGAAGAGACATATTCGCCTGTAATGGATGCGATAACCTTTCGTTATCTCATAAGTTTTGCTGTCCATGAAAAGCTTGACATGCACTTAATGGATGTGGTTACTACCTATCTTTATGGCTCACTTGATAATGAGATATACATGAAAATTCCCGATGGACTCAAGATGCCAAACGCGCATAATTCAAAATCTCGGGAAATGTTCTCAATTAAATTGCAAAGGTCCTTGTATGGTCTAAAGCAATCAGGACGAATGTGGTATAATCGTCTTAGTGAGTACTTGTTAAAAGAAGGCTATATAAATGACGCCATTTGCCCGTGTGTTTTTATAAAGAAAACAACATCGGAATTTGTTGTACTTGCCGTATATGTCGATGACATAAACCTTATTGGAACCCCTATAGAACTCCAAAAGGCAATTGATTATCTAAAGGATGAATTTGAGATGAAAGATCTCGGAAAGACTAAACTATGTCTTGGTTTGCAAATTGAATATTTGGCAAACGGAATTTTTGTTCATCAGTCTACCTATACAGAAAAGGTACTGAAACGGTTTTACATGGATGAAGCACATCCTTTAAGTACACCGATGGTTGTTCGATCACTTGATGTGAACAAAGATCCATTCCGACCACAAGAAAGGAATGAAGAGCTACTTGGTCCTGAAGTACCATATCTTAGCGCAATTGGCGCACTAATGTATCTTGCAAATACTACAAGACCTGACATATCCTTTTCAGTTAATGTCTTAGCAAGATTTAGCTCGGCTCCTACGATGAGACATTGGAATGGGATCAAACACATATTGCGGTACCTAAAGGGAACTACCGATATGGGCTTATTTTATGGCAAGAATTGCAGCCCGGATCTTGTTGGTTATGCTGATGCTGGATATTTGTCCGACCCACACAAGGCTCGATCTCAAACGGGTTATGTGTTTACCTGTGGAGAAACCGCCATATCTTGGCGATCGACTAAGCAATCAATTGTGGCTACTTCATCTAATCATGCCGAGATAATTGCTATTCATGAAGCAAGTCGAGAGTGTGTGTGGTTGAGGTCTATAATACATCATATCCAAGACAAATGTGGTTTGAAGTGTGATAAACTACCCACAACTTTGTATGAAGACAATGCAGCATGTATAGCTCAATTGAAGGGAGGATTCATAAAAGGAGATAGAACGAAGCATATTTCACCAAAGTTATTTTTCACACATGATCTTCAAAAGAATGGTGATATCAATGTTCAACAGATTCGTTCAAGCGACAATATGGCTGATTTGTTCACAAAATCTCTACCAAAGTCAACCTTCAAGAAGCTAGTTCACAAGATCGGGATGCGAAGACTTAAGGACATAAATTGATGTTCTTATCAGGGGGAGTTTAATGCGCGTTGCACTCTTTTTTCCTTACAAGGTTTTGTCCCACCGGGTTTTCCTTGCGAGGTTTTTAATGAGGCAACCAATAGGCGCATATTCAAACATGTGTACTCTTTTTCCTTTCTTTAAATGTTTCGATGGTATTTCAACTACATATAACTCCTGAAGGCTAGGTCGTAAGCATAAATTGTAATTCTATCAGGATCTTGAATATGATAATCTTACATAGAATCATTATAGAAAACATACCTGAATCGTGAGCCATCATCTTTAAGCGGAAACGTTAATCGGTAACTGGTTTCTCGCCCCTTGCCCTAGCTTTCGTTACAGCCGATTTTTAGGATGGAGGAGAGGAAAAGCAGTAACCCTAATGGGTGGGGAGAGGACCAATTTATAGAGGTTCTCAGATAATCTGGTACGTCCATCAAGTAACCAATCAGACGGATGAGATTTGCTCATTAATTAAATATTAATTATGGGTCTAATATTATTGGGCCACATACATGTAAAAAATAATTTACATTCTCCTACTTGGCCCAATAATCACATAATATTAATATTTAATATAGGAACATTAGTTGCGCATAAACAAATCTCTTCTATAATGTCCATCATAAATACCACAGTACGATAAACTAGTAAATGTGAGTTATGGCGGTTATACACAATTTGTCTACATACTCCCTTCCATATACTACAACATTAGTAATTTATCGTATCAGGTTCATAAGCTATAAAATATTATGGTCCACAATAATGTCTCCTTGAGACATATCGTGTAATATCTCAAAACAATAATGTGCACACCATTATGAGAAACAGGAATCATTAATGTATATCAGAAACATATAAATGAGCTCAGAGTGTCAAAACATCATAAATACATCAGTCATAAATACATACGAGACCCATTCTATGTACATGTTCTTTAAATATCTTTGGCTGTAAACCTTTCGTTAACGGATCTGCAATCATGAGATCAGTTCTAATATGCTCAAGTGACATTCTTTGTTTATGAACTTCCTCCTTGACGGTAAAGTACTTTAATTCCATATGTTTGGCACATTTGGAGTACTTATCGTTCTTGGAGAAGAATACTGCTTCAAAATTATCACAGTAAATTTTGAGCAGCTTGGTAGTGGTGTCGACAACCCCAAGTCCTGAAATAAAGTTTCGCAGCCATAATGCATGAATTGTGGCCTCAAAACATGCCACAAATTCTGCTTCCATCGTGGATGTAGCAATGATAGACTGTTTGGCTCTCTTCCACGATATTGCTCCTTCAGCTAATTGGAACAATAACCAAACATGGATCTTTTAGTGTCAATACATCCAGCGAAATCTGAATCCGAGTATCCAACAACTTCCAAATGCTTGGACCTCCTATACATGAGCATGTAATCCTTCGCCTTTCAGGTACCTCAAAACTTTCTTTGCAGCTTTCCAGTGATCAATTCCTGTGTTACTCTGATATCTTCCCAGCATTCTGACCGCAAAACTAATATCCGGTCTTGTGCAAGTCTGAGCATACATCAGACTACCAATAATAGAAGAGTAAGGAATTGATTCCATTTCCTTTCGCTCTACATCATTCTGAGGACATTGCATAAGATTAAATTTGTCCCCTTTTTGAATTGGAACAATTCCTGCTGAACAACTGTTCATGTTAAATCTCTCTAAAACTCTTTTGACACAACCTTTCTGAGACAATCTTAATAATCATTGTGATCTATCAAGAAATATTTTCGTTCCTATCACATAGGATGCCTCACCCAAATATTGAGGAATAGGAGAAGAATGTACCATAAACGGTGGCAGCAATCAGCAATGATCACCGCAACTAATGTAATGATTAAAATAGCGCGCTGATATTACTACCCTTTTCATCGACCGGTTCAACCAAACATAAATCAACTTTCAATGGCAATCAAATTTTAGCTACAAAGTAATTTCTTTTTTAATTTTTAAAAATTAGATATGTATAACAGAATATACATCTGAGGTTATTAAGTCTTGGAAACATAAGTTGAACAGAAATTTTAACTTTACAAATAGATTCCTTTAATTAGTTAGCAGTCTAGGAACTTATAGGTTCATTATTGCAATATTATTTCCTAAGTCAATTCCCCTTCAGGAACATTTGGAGAAAGTGATTGCTGAGTAATTTTTTGTGTATTTGAACACTAAGGAATTATAAATGTTTCGATGGTATTTCAACTACATATAACTCCTGAAGGCTAGGTCGTAAGCATAAATTGTAATTCTATCAGGATCTTGAATATGATAATCTTACATAGAATCATTATAGAAAACATACCTGAATCGTGAGCCATCATCTTTAAGCGGAATCGTTAATCGGTAACTGGTTTCTCGCCCCTTGCCCTAGCTTTCGTTACAGCCGACCTTTAGGATGGAGGAGAGGAAAAGCAGTAACCCTAATGGGTGGGGAGAGGACCAATTTATTGAGGTTCTCAGTTAATCTGGTACGTCCATCAAGTAACCAATCATACGGATGAGATTTGCTCATTAATTAAATATTAATTATGGGCCTAATATTATTGGGCTACATACATGTAAAAAAATAACTTACATTCTCCCACTTGGCCCAATAATCACATAATATTAATATTTAACATAGGAACATTAGTTGCGCATAAACAAATCTCTTCTATAATGTCCATCATAAATACCACAATACGATAAAATAGTAAATGTGAGTTATGGCGGTTATACACAATTTGTCTACATACTCCCTTCCATATACTACAACATTAGTAATTTATCATATCAGGTTCATAAGCTACAAAATATTATGGTCCACAATAATGTCTCCTTGAGACATATCGTGTAATATGTCAAAACAATAATGTGCACACCATTATGAGAAACAGGAATCATTAATGTATATCAGAAACATATAAATGAGCTCAGAGTGTCAAAACATCATAAATACATCAGTCATAAATACATCCGAGACCCATTCTATGTATATGTTCTTTAAATATCTTTGGCTGTAAACCTTTCGTTAACGGATCTGCAATCATGAGATCAGTTCTAATATGCTCAAGTGACATTCTTTGTTTCTGAACTTCCTCCTTGACAGTAAAGTACTTTAATTCCATATGTTTGGCACCTTTGGAGTACTTATCTTTCTTGGAGAAGAATACTGCTGCAGAATTATCACAGTAAATTTTCAGCAGCTTGGTAATGGTGTCGACAACCCCAAGTCCTGAAATAAAGTTTCGCAGCCATAATGCATGAATTGTGGCCTCAAACATGCCACAAATTCTGCTTTCATCGTGATTGTAGCAATGACAGACTGTTTGGCACTCTTCCACGATATTGCTCCTTCAGCTAATTGGAACAAATAACCAAACGTGGATTTTCTAGTGTCAATACATCCAGCGAAATCTGAATTCGAGTATCCAACAACTTCCAAATGCTTGGACCTCCTATACATGAGCATGTAATCCTTCGTTCCTTTCAGGTACCTCAAAACTTTCTTTGCAGCTTTCCAGTGATCAATTCCTGGGTTACTCTGATATCTTCTCAGCATTCTGACCGCAAAACGAATATTCGGTCTTGTGCAAGTATGAGAATACATCAGACTACCAATAATAGAAGAGTAAGGAATTAATTCCATTTCATTTCGCTCTACATCATTCCTAGGACATTGCATGAGACTAAATTTGTCCCCTTTTTGAATTGGAACAATTTCTGCTGAACAACTGTTCATGTTAAATCTCTGTAGGACTCTTTCGATATAGCCTTTCCGAGACAATCCCAATAATCCCTGTGATCTATCACGGAATATTTCTATTCCTATCACATAGGATGCCTCACCCATATCTTTCATTTCTAAATTCTTAGAGAGAAAATCTTTAGTCTTACGCATTATGCCCAAATCATTAGCAGCAAGTAGAATATCATCAACATATAAGACTAAAAATATAAACTTGCTCCCACTGATCTTTTGGTATATACACCGATCACCGATATTTTCCAAAAATCCAAAAGATGTTATAGTATCATTAAACTTTATATACCATTGTCGTGAGGCTTGTTTAAGTCCATATATTGACTTCTTCAGTTTACACACCATTTGACCTTTTCCTTTAGTTTCGAAACCCTCTGGTTGGTCCATATACACTTCCTCCTCGATATCTCCATTAAGAAAGGCAGTTTTCACATCCATTTGGTGTAACTCTAAATCATAATGAGCCATCAAAGCCATAATAATTCTTAACGAGTCTTTCTTTGAGACTGGTGAAAAGGTCTCTTTATAATCAATGCCTCATTTCTGAGTATAACCCTTGGCAATAAGTCTGGCTTTGTATCTTTCAATATTGCCATTTGAATCGCATTTGGTCTTAAAGACCCATCTACACCCGGTTCCTTTAGAACTTTCTGGCAATTCAACGAGATCCCAAACTTTATTGTATTCCATGGATTTTAACTCTTCCTTCATGGCATCAATCCATTTGTCAGACTCATTACTTTCTATGGCTTGTGAAAATGAAACCGGATCCTTATTAAGACCAATGTCGTAATCTGACTCTTGCAAATAAACTACGCAATCATCCGAAATAGCCGATTTTCTTACTCTTTGAGATTTTCTTAATGGTATTTCTTGTGGTTCATTTGTGTCAGATATTTGTGAGTTAGTTTCTTCATGAAGTGTTTCATCCAAATGTTGCTCGGTGTTGTCAAAGTGTTCTTCAACAATTGGAACAATATTTGGTGTTTGTGTGGAAGTAGGCACATTTTTGGGTAATAGAATATTGACCCTCACCTCTTTAATTTCCACACTTTGCTTTTCAACACTCCCACTAACCTCACCATTCTCAATAAATCTTGCATTACTGGTTTCAACAATTTTGGAACTATGGTTTGGACAGCAAAACACATACCCTTTAGATCTCTCTGGGTAATCAATAAAGTAACCACTTACCGTTCGAGAATCTAATTTCTTTTCTTGTGGATTATAAACTCTATCTTCCACTGCGCAACCCCAAACATGCAGGTGCCTTAAACTAGGTTTCCTTCCTGTCTACAGTTCAAAAGGGGTCTTTGGAACTGCCTTACTAGGAACCCTGTTTAATAAATATACATCGGTTTTAAGAGCAGACATCCATAATGATTTGGGTAATGAGGAATTACGTATCATGCTCCTAACCATGTCCATAAGTGTTCGATTACGCCTTTCTGCAACACCATTTTTTTGAGGCGTTCCTGTCATAGTATATTGTGCACATATGCCACGTTCCTCGAGGAACTTTGCAAATGGACCTGGACATTGTCCTGACTCATTATATTTTCCATAATATTCACCACATTTATCTGACCTAATGACTTTAACCTTTTTATCTAATTGCCTTTTAATCTCAGTAACAAACACCTTGAGGGCATCTGCTGCTTGAGATTTTTCTTTCAGCACCATAACGTGAAAAATCATCGATAAAAGTGATAAAATATTTCTCTCCACCAAAAGATGGAACATCAAAGGGTCCACAAATATCGGTGTGTGTAATTTCACGAAGCTGGGTGTTTCTTGTGGCACCTTTCTTACTATGCTTGGTTTGATTTCCCTTAATGCAATCCAAACATATAGTAAGATCAGTAAAATTTAGATTCGGAAGAATCTCATTCTTTACTAATCTTTCTAGACTTTCTTTGGATATATGACCAAAACGTCTATGCCACAAGTAAGCAGAACTTTCATCTAGTGAACTACATTTAATTCCAACATTATGTTGAACATTAAGAAGGGATTCAGCAAAACCAATATCGAGTTTCAATTTATATAAACCATCACTAAGAAAACCAGAACCACAGAAAATAGTATTCTTATATAAATTGAAACATCCATTTCCAAACTTAAAATCAAATCCAGAAACATCAAGTCTTGAAAGAGAAATCAAATTCCTAGAAACTGAAGGTACATAAAGAGTCTGTAATAGATCAAGGTGATGTCCAGTCTCCATGATCAAACGATAAGTCCCTATGCCTTCAATTGGAACCTTCATACGATTTCCCATGAACAAGAAATCCTTATTTGGATTTGTAGTTTGGATCGTAAGGAATCCCTACAATGTAGTAGATACATGAGCAGTTGCACACGAATCAAGCCACCAAGTATTATTATGAACTTCTCTAAATTTGATTCGAAACATATAAAAGCACTAATTGTACCTTTCTTTCCGAACAAAGCTTTACGTTTCAGGAAATCTTTCTGATAGTGTCCTTCCTTGTTACAGAACCAACATGTATCTGCCTTATGTTCCTTGTTAGCATACTGTTGAGCTTTAGCAGGTGCTTTCTTCTTCTTGAACTTGTTGGCCTTTACTTTAAGTCCTTTACCAGCTCCTTGACCCATGAGGTTAATTGAATGACTCCCTTGTTTCTTAAGTCTTGACTCCTCCTGAGTAAGCATACTGGACAATTCACTAACATTCCACTTATCCTTAGTAGTATTATAGTTAATTTGAAAAGGTCCATAGTAAGGAGGTAACGAGTTCAGAATAAACTGAACCAAGAAGGAGTCATCCACTTTCATCCCCAAGGTCAGAAGTCTTGCTACAATGTTAGTCATCTCAATGATATGATTTTGCATACTACGCGACCCATCAAACTTCATGGTCGTGAGTTCAACCATTAGTGTACCAGCGAGAGACTATCTGCAGAACGAAAACGTTCTTCCACAAACTTCAGGTATTCCCTGGCACTTTCTGTTTGTGGAATAGTAATCTTAATGTTATTGGCAATATTCATTCGCATAAACATAAGGCTTAGCCTGTTAGAGCGTTCCCATGCTTTATGGAAAGACTTCGCATCCGTACTGCTCGAATCAGTAATGACAGCGGGCTTATCATTAAGTAGAGCCAAGTCAAGATCCATCGCACCTAAGTGGAACTGGACTTGCTCACGCCATTCAGAGAAGTTCAATCCGTTAAACACAGTAACAGACGAAGCAAGCGAATGAAAAGGAATAGATGCAAAATAGATGATACACGCTCACAAATCAATATGGATTCAACAAAACAGTTAAAACATATTGCAGATCTCCTTTGGGTAGATACTACGACACACTATCATAATTTAAATGCTATTTAGTCTTTAATAGGTAATTAAATATTTTTAACCAAATTTATATGCCATCTTTGGACAAACAATATATATTTGACTAAGAATATTAATTTAACCTCATCATATTCACTATTCATAAAATAATTAATTCACCTTTGGGTAAATCCTTAAGTTCTAGCAATAGTGAAAATTGATTTATCCACTATTTTTAAATTATAGGCATTTCATTAATTTCATGGATAAACTGTAATTTTATGTATGCAAGCTTTTTCTGAACATACCAGTTTGGCCACTTTGGTGACTAACAAACTATATAAACATAAATGCACACATAAAATAAGCATCAAGAAATTTTATGCATATGAATATTTTAAACAATATAGTTTGATCACTTTAATGACTAACAAACTATATAATTTCAAAATATACATTAATTAAGCACTTACTGCTAAAAACGTTAAATATCTAATATTTAATCCTTAGATGACAGTGAAACTCTAATGGAGATCAAACACCTAATATTTAATCCTTAAATGGGTACTGAAACTCTAAAGGAGATCAAATAGACAATGCCATCGGCAGTAACATTAAGCAAATATGCAGTATAGGGTTTCCACATCAAATCTCCTTTTATTTAATTTATAAAGATCATGGCACCAAATTGCTTAAGAGTAGTAACCGTCATCAGTATTTTTCGTAATCTTAATCACTTTATTCAATGCTGAATCACATTTGAAAAGGATAAAGTATAAATAAATATATCTCGGCACTTCAACACCAAGCCAACAAAGACTAGTATTTTAATTCTTATATAGTGTTGTGTTATTAATTTTCTTCCATGGCTACAGTAATCCATAAGGTGGCACACAATTTACATATATGTGTTTAGCTGTAACGATCCGACCGGTTATTTTGAGTTATGGCGCATCATTCATCAGTTTGAGGTCATGAGCAGCTTCATATCAGGTATATTGACTTGTGTATGGTCAGAATTAAAATTCAGGGAGTTTGGGTCAAATCTAATTGGAAATTCTCATTTCGAAGCCTTAGGTTGGAGAAAATGAACTAGGATTGTCATTTTGAGTAAACGACCTCGGAATTGGGATACGAAGGTTCCAGCATGTTCGTATGATTGTTTCGGACTTGGTCGAATGCCCGGATTGGGTTTTGGATAACCAGGGAGCATTTTGGCACCTATTATGGAAGATAGCATTTTTGAATAAATTGCATCAGACTTAAAATGCATTTTAGTGTTATTGATATTTGTTTGGGATTCCGAGACTGGGAGTAGCTCCGTATGGTGATTCTGGATTTGGGAGCGCGGTCAGAAAAGAAATCGGAGGTTCGTAGGTCATTTTGGAGCCGTTTGGCTAAAAATAGAAATTTGAATGTTTTTGAGAAAATTCGACCGGAAGAGGAAATTTTGATATCGGTGTCGGAATGCGATTCTGAAAGTTGGAGCAAGTCCGTAATGTCGAACGTGACTTGTGCACAAAATTTGAAGTAATTCCGAAATGATTTTGGTAAGGTTTGAGACACTTAGTCTCTTTTAAGGAAGTTTAAGTTGGAAAAGTCAACCGGATATTGACTTATGTGTTAGAGCGCTCGAAATACAAATTTTAGGATTCGGATAGCTTCGTTAGGTGATTTGGGACTTAGGAGTGTGTCCGGAATATTTTTGTGATGACCGGTGTAGAATTTAGCTTGAATTGGCAAAGTTAATATTTTGGCGAATTCCGGTTGATAGGTAAGATTTTGATCAGAAGGTCGGAATGGAATTCTGAAAGCTTCTGTAGCTTAGTTATGTTATTTTGGATTTGTCTGCAAAATTTGAGGTCATTCGGACAAGTTTTGACGTGTTTCGACAGGACGCAATAGAACTACACGTTCCGATAAGCTTCAGGAAAACTTGGGCGCATCAAAGCCTACTTTCAGGTTTTTCCACCGGGAGTTGGTACCTCCCGCTCTCTTGTTTACTTTGTACACCTTTTTACGTATTGTAGCTAGCAATCCGTGTGAGGTTTATTCTGTTGCTATCTTGTTTGCATCTTTTTGCGTATTCTGCTATATTGCGTGTGTGCGTCACTGTTCCCCATAGTCGGTTGGAGGGATAGTGGCTGCGGAGGGGGATGATAGCGTAAGGTCATGTCCTCGGGGGGTGGGGGCGGTGGCGTGAGTGAGTAGGAGGGAAGGGGGTGGTCCTGCGGGTAGGGCGGGAGGTAAGGGTGGGAAGAGGGTAGCGAACGCTCATAGATTAAGGATTGGGTCATGGAACATAGGCACTCTGACGGGTAAGTCAATTGAGTTGGCGAAGGTTCTTCAGAAGAAGAGGGTTATTTGCATGTGTCCAGGAGACTAGGTGGAAAGGGTCGAAGGCGAGGAATGTAGATGGGTTTAAGCTGTGGTATTCTGGGGTCGTATGAGGTAAGAATGGAGTTGGCATCTTGGTAGATAGGGACCTAAGGGAGTCCGTGGCCGAGGTTAGGCGAGTGAATGATAGGTTAATGTCTATTAAGTTGGTTATTGGGGGTTGCGTCCTCAACGTCATCAGCGCTTACGCGCTGCAAGCGGGCTTAGACGAGGAGGCTAAGTGGCGCTTTTGGGAGGACTTGGATGATCTGGCGAGTAGTATTCCCCAATCTGAGAAGTTAGTTATTGGAGGAGACTTTAATGGTCATATTGGGGCTGATGCTGGTGGTTATGGTGAGGTGCACGGTGGCTTGAGCTTTGGGGTTAGGAACGGAGGAGGCACTTCGTTGCTTGATTTCGCCAGGCTTCCGAGCTTCTGATTGCGAACTTGACATTTCAGAAGAGGGACGAGCATTTGGTTACCTTCAAAAGTTCGCCGGCGAGGACTCAGATTGATTACATCCTCATCAGAAGGAGCGATAGGGGTATGTGCAACGACTGAAAGGTTATGCCGGGAGAGTCCATTTCGACTCTTCATAGACTCCTAGTGATGGATGTCGGTCTCTGGGTGAAGAGAAAGAGGAGTGGCGCTCGGGGACAACCGCGGATTAGATGGGGTGTTTTGACTAAGGAGAATGCACAGGAGTTGGAAAGGAGGTTAGCTGAGGGCGGAGCTTGGAGAAGTTCTGGGGAAGCGGACGCTATGTGGACAGAGACAACGAACTTGGTTAGGGGGGTAGCACGGGACGTGCTCGGGGTAGCCAAGGGATATTCAGGCAGACATCAGGGTGATTGGTGGTGGAACGATGTAGTCGAAGGAAAAGTGGAGGTGAAGAAGGCGGCGTTCGCTAAGTTGGTAGGGAGCACAAGCGAGGAAGAACGGAGAGCGAACAGGGAGATCTACAAGGTGGCGAGGAAAGAAGCAAAGATGGCAGTTACGAAAGCTAAGAACGTGGCGTTCGGTCGCATGTACGAGGAAATAGGGGAGAGAGGCGAGGACAAGAAGTTATTTCGGTTAGCTAAAGCAAGGGAAAGGAAGGCACGTGATCTTGACCAAGTTAGGTGTATCAAGGGCGAGGATGGTAGAGTTCTTATGGAAGAATCTCAAATCTAGCAGAGGTGGCAGACGTACTTTCGGGACTTACTTAATGAGGAAGGGGATCGTAACATAGAGCTAGGGGAGCTGGGGCATTCAGAGGAACATAGAGACCTTGGGTACTGCAGGCGCATTAGGGCGGAGGAGGTCATGGGGGCTTTGCGTAGGATGAGTAGGGGTCAAGCGATCGGACCTGACGAGATCCCGGTGGAGTTCTCGAAGTGCATGGGTAGGTCAGGAGTGGAGTGGCTCTCCAGGTTGTTCAATGTGATCTTCAGGACCAAAAGGATGCCGGATGAGTGGAGGTGGAGTACAGTGGTGCCCTTGTACAAGAACAAAGGGGACATCCAGTGCTGCAACAACTATAAAGGTATCAAATTAATAAGTCACACCATGAAGGTTTGGGAGCGGGTGATTGAGGCGAGGGTGAGGGAGATGACATCTATATCTGGGAACCAGTTCCGTTTCATGCCGGGTCGCTCCACTACTGAGGCTATCCACCTTGTCAGGCGACTGGCGGAGCAATTCAGGGATAAGAAGAAAGACTTACACATGGTGCTTATCGACTTGGAGAAGGCGTATGACAAGGTCCCAAGGGAGGTGCTATGGAGGTGCTTGGAGGCGAAGAGCGTACCGGAAGCCTACATCAGAGTAATCAAGAACATGTACAATGGAGCTAAGACTAGGGTTAGGACGGTGGGTGGCGACTCAGACCATTTTCCAATGGTCATGGGGCTCCATCAAGGATCGGCGCTGAGCCCCCTCTTGTTTGCCTTAGTGATGGATGCTATAACCCGACATACTCAAGGGGATGTGCCTTGGTGTATGCTATTTGCTGATGATATAGTACTGATAGATGAGACGAGGGTCGGTGTTATTGAGAGGTTAGAGGTATGGAGACAGACTCTCGAGTCTAAAGGTTTCAAAATAAGCAGATCTAAGACAGAATACCTGGAGTGCAAGTTTAGCGCCGAGCCGAGCGAAGTAGGCATGGACGTGATGATTGGATCTCAGGTCATCGCCAAGAGGGACAGGGTCCGATATCTTGGGTCTGTGATTCAGGGGGACGGAGAGATTGACGGGGACGTCACTCATCGTATAGGAGCGGGGTGGTCAAAGTGGAGGCTTGCATCAGGAGTCCTGTGTGACAAGAAAGTTCCACATAAAATCAAGGGGAAATTCTATAGAGCCGTGGTTAGACCTGCGATGTTGTATGGGGCGGAGTGCTGGCTCGCGAAGAACTCTCATGTCCAGAGAATGAAGGTTGCGGAGATGAGGATGCTCAGGTGGATGTGCGGGCACACCAGGTCAGATAAGATTAAGAATGAAGTTATTCGAGAGAAGGTGGGGGTGGCCCCGGTGGATGAGAAGATGCGAGAAGCGAGGCTGAGGTGGTTCGGGCATGTGCGGAGGAGAAGTCCCGATGCCCCGGTGAGGAGTTGTGAGCGGCTGGAGATTGTTGGCGGTCGGCAAGGCAGAGGGAGGCCTAAGAAGTATTGGGGAGAGGTGATTAGGCATGACATGACTAGAATGCAGGTTTCCGAGGACATGACCCTTGATACGAAAGTCTGGAGGTCTAGTATCAGGGTTGTAGGATAGGGGCTCCTAGAGTTTTTCGTACTCCTCAGCCTGGGTTGGGTGAGGGTCGGCAGGGGTACCCATAGATGATTTGTGTTTTAGCTTATGTCTCCCTTATGGCTGTTAGTTATGGTAGTTACTGTATGATATTATTGCATGTTATTTTATTTATGTTTCTTATGTTTAGATAATTATTTACGCTATTTCTACTGGAGTTACTAACGCTCTATTGTTTTTGCCTTTGTATTTGTTTTATTGTTGTTTTTCCTTTTCTCCACTGAGCCGAGGGTCGATTGGAAACAGCCTCTCTGCTCGTTCGGGTAGGGGTAAGGCTCGTCTACATATTACCCTCCCCAGACCCCACCTGGTGGGACTATACTGGGTAGTTGTTGTTGTTGTTGAAGTTCATAGGCTTGAATCCGATGATGATTTGATGTTATATTGGGTGTTCCGAAGGTTGTAAAAAGTTTGAATAACATTTTGGGACATGTTGATATAACCGGTTAAGGTTCCGAGGGCCTCGGGTGTATTTCGGAAGGTTAACGGGAATGAAATTCGAACCAAAAAGAAAGAAAAAAATTGCAGAAAATTCTGCAGAATATTTTTTGACAGAATCGTAGAGCGTACTTTGGAGACCTATATCTTCTTATCTATAAGAAATTAGAAAAGTTCAAAACACGAATGTTGTAGCCTTCGTTTCTAGTTTCCATAAAGCTAAAGAAATCATAATTTGGACATCTGTAGTGAAAGTTATGATTGATTGAAAATGACTGGTAGAGCTCGTTTTCCAGAATTTGCTTTCGGGGAGGCTACTTTGGAAGCTCATATCTTGTAATCTATAAGGAATCTGAAAAAATGCAAAATACAAAAATTGTAGCCCTTCAGTGCTTGTTTCCATAAAGCTAATGAAATCGCAATTTGGACATCGGTAGTGGAAGTTATGATCGACGGGAAATGAATGCTGGAGCAATATGATGTACAACTTGTATAGCACAAGTGCAAGGTACAACTCGACGAAGCACGGGCAGACTGTTTTATACACAGATTTAGCTCATTTTTCTCCATTTCTTCAAGGTGTGGACGATTTTTGGAGAGATTCAAGAGCGAATTTTTATCATCAATGTGAAGGTAAGTTATCCCCACCTATTTTGAGTTAAGTACATCAATTATGTATGGATTTGAGCATGAAAATTGTAGAAAAATTTGGGATTTAGGCCTAGGGATTTGAAAATAAGATTTGGTGATTTGAGGGGTCAAATGAACTCCGATTTTGGTAAATTTTATATGTACAGACTCGTTGCGAGACGAGGAATCCGGTGATGTGACTTTCATAATTTTTCGAGAAGTGGGACCGGGGCTCGGGTTTTGCCAACTTCGTGATTTTTAGTATTTTTCGAGTATTTTCGATTGGGTTATATTACCTTAGCCTATTGTAATGTATTCGCTCTGAATTTGGATAGATTTGGAGCGCGTGAAGGTCGATTTGAGGAGCAAGAGCGTCGTGGGCTAGAGAATTTGCCGGTTTGAGGTGAGTAATAATTTTAAATAATGCACTGAGGGTTTGAAACCCCGAATTGCACAACATACTGCTATGTTGAGATGAGACATGCGTTGTATGACGAGCGCGGGGTCATTTTAGTATTTGGGATTGTGACTTGGTCCATCCCAGTTGATATTTTACCGCGTATTTAATAAAGGTTTATTGTTTTTCACTATGATTTGGGGCTTATTGCCATATTTGGGCTTCGTGCAAATTATCTAAAATATTTTGTGAATTTACATCACTATTTTCCTCACAAATTGAAATATTATTTGAACTCAGTCCAATTGAATTATATATTTTTTGAACTCAGCTACATTTATACTCAACTCGAGACTTAATGATATTTACAATGTTGTTGAGCTGAGCATTTATACTCACCGTTTTACTGTATATCTGGTTTTACTGCTTGTGATAGAGTTATTTGTGCCTTTATGAGATTTCATGCTTTCAACCATTATTAATTTTTATTACCACTGAGTTGGAAGTACTCACTTTACTCCATGTACCATGTATGCAGATGCAGGTGTTGATCACCCAGTATTGGAATATTAGCTGATTGAAGATATCTCTAATATAGCTGAGCAAGGTGACCGCCAGCGTTCGCGGCACCGTATCTCTTCCTTTGATTCTAAATTTCCAATATGTATATTACTAGTTTTATAGTAGTGTTAAGATTTCTTAGATACTCATGACTTGTGACACCCCGATTTCGGGCCGAGTTGGAGATGGTTTCTCTGTTCTATCACGTTTATCTCACATTTAATGTTATATTGCCTATTGATTTAGGCTTATTCTTTATAAGTAACCAAAAGAGAAGAAATGTTTTGTTGATGGGCTGGCGTTGTCCCCACGAGAGGTGCCATCACGACCGGGTTGGGAGTTTTGGTCGTGACAAGTTGGTATCAGAGCCTAGGTTACTAAGTCTCACAATTCATGAGCAGGTTTAGTAGAGTCTCGCGGGTTGGTACGGAAACGTCTGTATTTATCCTCGAGAGGCTACAGAACCTTTAGGAAAACTTCAATTTCTTGGAATTCTTATCGTGCGCACTTGATTCAGCTTGAAATATACCTCTTGAAATTCCTTCCACACGTCAGTATGCGAATGTGAGCGCTTAGTATCAGATGTGCCTCGATGGCTTCTGATTCCCCGATCGAGGGGCAAGGTGTAATATCTATGAGTTTGATGTTAGGCCAGTCTGGAGGACTTGAGGCCGACTCGTTGCCAATGGCTTAAGCACATAGGTGCTAATTGTGCGAGCAAGTATTTTGAACTTATATGTCTGGTATTGTCCCTATTAGTGGAAATAATGGTTGGATAGCTACGTGAAGAGTATGTTAGTACTGTGAGATGTATCTATATGACTTGGAAGTGACGAGGAATGTCTACTATATGATAGATGAACTACTAAGGTAATGATTTCCATTGTGATAGGATATGTATCCATAAGTTATGGGCGCGTGACGATATTTTCTTGCCTCCTATTTGGAATGAAGTAAATTTCATGTTACGGTTTGAGTTCAGACACAGGAAGACTGGTTGACTGTGTAATGTGCATGACGGTGAAAGGTATACTGAAATGTTATATTAAGATTTATGTAATTGATATGCATTGTGATGCTTTGTCAAGTTGCGTATGTATTGTTACGATAGTTTTGGTGATTCTATGGCAGGTGGATATGCCCAATTACAAAAGAAACTCTGCCGAAATTTTGAAAAATTTGGGACTTACTGAAAATTTTGTCGCCTAAAGAGTGGGCAGAAGAGTTATAATTTTCGATGATTCATGTTTCCACAAGCTTATGAAGGAGTGAGTTTAATCTCACCATGGTATTACGACAGCAATAAAGTATATGTGTTGTGATCTACGTCTTCGAGCCAAGTTGGGGAGTTTTCTATTGATTAAATAATTTTACAGTCATGTGCTATGTTGGTTCTGGTTCGAGGCATGCTGGCGAATCAGCTATGGTTGCGGAAATTGGTACGAAGATGGCACGGGTGAGGGAGAACTTTGACAAAGGCTACATGGTGCTTCATAGATATGTGAGAATCACAGTATGTCTTAAGCTGTCATTGGTAAAGAATGATTGGTGCATAGAGCGAGAAGATGTTGATTGTATTGGAAAGAGGTCATACGCTGTGGTGTCAGAGTGCTAATGAGGCACAGATGGATATGTTCGTTGGATCAGGTGAATTGCAGTTTGAATAAGAGTAAATGACTTGAGAGAATGCTTCTAATGTGTTCGAGAGTCGTGTAGTAGTGGCTTTGAGCTAAGTGGGAGAATCCCACATTTACGATTGGGTTGCATGGTTAATTAACTTCGTGAATTCTGGTTATTAGCGTATTGATGGGTTATTGCAGCTACGGAAAAGGACCATGAGTGGTAATTTGAGTAAGTAAATTGTTGAATGCATGCTATGGTTAGCCTTATTGGCTCATGTTTAGACTTGAGGGAAGATTCATGATTTATGCCTCGTATAGGTGCAGGCTTGGAGCGAAGTGATTCTGTTGGGTGCTTTATTGAGATGGTATTCATATGTTACAAAATTCAGTAGAGTTGGTTGCATTCAGGGCCAAGTCGGAGCTGGGTGTCTCTCAATAGTGGTCCTAGTTAATTCAAGAGTTAAAGTGTGGTGCTTAATGATTTTGAGTCTATAAGTACAGTTAAGAGTCAAGCTTTTGAAGCATCTTATGAAGAAAGACACAGAATATTCTATGATGTTTTGATTTGGGGTGTAGCATTTGAGAGACATGAAATGGTCATGGTTTTTGAGACAGCATGGTCTCATGATTTAAAGTCACTCGGGGTGAGTGCGGTTAAAATAATTTAGGTGTTAAAGGGAGATATTATTATTATTTTAAGGGAATCAAGGATAAATTAGAAGGAAGTAGCTTGATTAGGTTGCTTATGTTTTCATAATTATTTACGTTATTTTTGCGGGAGTACTTATGCTTTATTATTTTGTTTTATTTTGCTTTGTCTTGCTTGTGTTTCTAATTTTACCTTTGTTTCTCAATGCAGCTTTTTCCTTTATTCCTATTCGCCGAGGGTCGATTGGAAACAGCCTCTCTGCCCTTTCGGGCAGGGGGTAAGGCTCGTCTACATATTACCCTCCCCAGACCCCACCTGGTGGGAATACACTGGGTAGTTGTTGTTGTTGTTGTGCTTGATTAGCCATAGTTGAGTTGGCATACTGGTGTAGTGATCGGTTCGTTCAGTGTGATCGAGTTATGCATGTGAGGCTTGTCGGCTGAACTGATTGATGTTATTCGCATTCTTTTGTTAGGGCCTATTATGAGTAGGTGGATCCCAGAAAGTGTTATGGTGGATTAGACCACTAATTTAGAGATTTGCATATTCGATAGCTATGAGAATTCGCCTGTATGTTGCTATAGTTCTCCTAATGTGAGTTAAAATGAAAATGTTTTATATGACGAAGTATTAGTCCATCGGCGGTTCCAGAGTTATGATGGAAATTACGTCTATCGTATATCGGCACGGAGGTGCAGCCGGTGGTTTGAATGTGCGAACCAGTTTATTATTTCGGAAGAGGGTGGGAGTTGCTTTTCCCACATGAAAATTGTATGAGTGTGGCATATAGTCACTTGATTAATTAGAAATTTAAACCAAGTGTGAGGATTTTGGTAATATCATCTCTTTGGGAATTTATGCCTGGAGGGCACTCTGCCTATTGGGTTATGGACCTGTGAAATATTATTAGCCTAGCTGGGCACGATTAGGATCGTCTTGAGGTCGGTGGATAGATTTAAATGTGAAAGTGAGCCTTATGTCAGGCCAATTGTGTTTATTTCAGCAATGCGCTCTTTATGAAAGGATAGTCACGGTCTTATTTCGTGGTCAACTAATTCGTGTAAAGATATATTGCGCCGTATGAGTTGTGAGACGGCTTGGTTAATTCCTTATATGTTGAGGTTCCGCTCAGCGGTGATATTATATGAGTGCTCTTGAGACTTAGATCATATATCACACCTCAGTTGTGCTTGAGTTTGTAGCCTATAGCGCTATATGTTTCCTTGGGCATGCTATTATTCACCTTAGTGTGTTTATGACCGATATTCGGTATTTTGATGTGATGAGCTATTCAGCTCGATGTATATCTCATTATGTGAGTTCTATATGTGGATCGGGTGGCACACCGCCATGGGCATGTTGTTTGGATCGGGTTGCGCGCCGCAACAGTGTGATGTTCAGTTCAGTGCCCATATTTGCTTTTCTGTGTTCTGTTTCCCTGTTTCCTGAGGAAGTCTATGTTAGTGTTCTAGTTGAGTATTTCCTCCTAGAGTTTGCCTTCCTTTTGTATCACATTCGAATTGATAGCATACTGGCACATTGTGGCGTCTTATGGGATTTTTGATTATGTCTGAGGTGGCTTATTGCCTGAGCAGTTCGTACTGGTTGAGAAGAGGTTACTAGATTTGAAGTCAGTGCAAACTGATTATATGAAGTATATTTTAGAGCAAAGATCATTCTTTGGTTTGGGACAAGGTAATGAGACTTGTCAAGAGTATCTATCAAATGAATTGTTGATTCAGCAGTTGGTTATGAATTTCGGCACATCTCTTCAGTCGTATCAGTGTTGTAAAAAAACTAGAACAAGACCTATGTAGGATATGAGATGCTACGGGAGCATCAGATTTGTGGAATTTCGCCTATTATGTTTAAATAATGTTATTGTGGTCCTATGAGTAAAGTAATGCAAAGTGTGAATTCAACAAAGTTATGCAGTCATGTTTGGGTACAACGTGTGGAGATTGATATGGTGGTCGTATGATGGAAACAGGCTTGGCAGGAAATTCAGAATGTTGGAATTTGGCCTAATGGCTTATTTGCTTGAATAAAGAAGTATATCTATAGAATTATCGAGATAATATGCTCAACTGAGTAGTGGTAGCACGGGAAGGTGCATGAGGTGTTAAACAAGTGGTTTCAGACTACTTCAGTATAGTTCTCATCACGTTCGAGGACGAACTATGTTTAAGTTGGGGAGATTGTAACGATCCGACCAGTCATTTTGAGCTACGGCACATCATTCAACAGTTTGAGGCCATGAGCAGCTTCATTTCAGGTATATTGACTTGTATGTATGGTCAGAATTAAAATTTAGGAAGTTTGGAGTCAAATCTAATTGGAAATTCTCATTTCGAAGCCTTAGGTTAGAGAAAATGAACTAGGATTGGCATTTTGAGTAAACGACATCGGAATTGGGATCCGAAGGTTCCAGCAGGTTGGTATGATGATTTCGGACTCGGGCGGATGCCCAGATCGGGTTTTGGATAACTCGGGAGCATTTTGGCGCCTATTGTGGAAGATATCATTTTTGAAGAAATTGCATCAACTTGGCTTAAAATGAATTTTAGTGTTATTGATGTCCGTTTGGGATTCTGAGACTGTTAGTAGCTTCGTATGGTGATTCTGGATTTGGGAGCACGGTCGGAAGTGAAATCGGAGGTTCGTAGGTCATTTGGAGCCGTTTGGCTAAAGATAGAAATTTGGATGTTTTTCAAAAAATTCGACCGGAAGAGGAAATTTTGATATCGGGGTTGGAATGCGATTCTGAAAGTTGGGGCAAGTCCGTAATGTCGAACGTGACTTGTGTGCAAAATTTGAAGCAATTTCGGAATGATTTTGGTAAGTTTTGAGACACTTAGTCTCTGTTAAGGAAGTTTAAGTTGGAAAAGTCAACCGGATATTGACTTATGTGTTAGAGCGCTCGAAATGCGAATTTTATAGTTCGGATAGCTTCATTAGGTGATTTGGGACTTAGGAGTGTGTCCGGAATATTTTTGTGATTACCGGTGTAGAATTTAGCGTGAATTGACAAAGTTAGTATTTTGGCGAATTCCGGTTGATAGGTGAGATTTTGATCCGAAGGTCGGAATGGAATTCTGAAAGTTGCTGTAGCTTCGTTATGTTATTTTGGATTTGTCTGCAAAATTTGAGGACATTCGGACAAGGTTTGACGTGTTTCGACATCGGATGTGGAATTTGGAAGTTCTTGAAGTTCATAGGCTTGAATCCGATGATGATTTGATGTTGTTTTGGGTGTTCCCAAGGTTGTAAAAAGTTTGAATAACATTGTGGGACATGTTGATATAATTGGTTAAGGTCCCGAGGGCCTCGGGTGGATTTCGGAAGGTTAACGGAATGAAATTCGGACCAAAAGAAAGAAAAAAATTGCAGAAAATTCTGCAGAATATTTTTTGACAGAATCGTAGAGCGTACTTTGGAGACCTATATCATCTTATCTATAAGAAATCAGAAAAGTTCAAAAAACGAATGTTGTAGCCTTCGTTTCTAGTTTCTATAAAGCTAAAGAAATCATAATTTTACCGCGTATTTAATAAAGGTTTATTGTTTTTCACTATGATTGAGGTTTATTGCCATATTTGAGCTTCGTGCCAATTATCTAAAATATTTTGTGAATTTACATCACTATTTTTCTCACAAATTGAAATATTATACTCAGTCCAATTGAATTATATTATTTTGTGAACTCAAGTACATTTATACTTAACTCGAGACTTAATGATATTTACAACGTTGTTGAGCTGAGCACTATTATTTTACTGATGCCCAAGGGGGCTTACGATTATTTTCTGGAGTGATTGAGGCCAAGGGCCATACGTGAGGAAATGTTGAGTGATGTGAGGAGGCTTTCCGGCCTCGAGTGTTATGTGAGGTGGCTTTGAGGCCTTGAGTGTTATGTGAGGTGGCTTTGAGGCCTTGAGTGTTATGTGAGGAGGCTTTTAGGCCTCGTATGTGATGTGTGAAGGCTTTCAGGCCTATTGATATTACGCTTGGGCTGTAGGAGCCTCTCCGAATTCTGTACACACCCCCAGTGAGCGCAGGGTATCCAGGTGAGTTGGGAGTGGGCCCGAGAGGCTGTTGTTTGTGTGTGGTGAGTTGGGAGTTGGGAGTGAGCCCGAGGGGCTGATGTTGTATGCCGGTGAGTTGCAGTGAGCCCGTGGGGCTGATACTATACTAAGATTTACATATTGAGCCCGATGGGCAAGCATTGATAAATCCTTATTGTAGAAATTATTTGACTTTACTGTTTTAAAAAGAGAATTACCTGATACTCACCGTTTTACTGTATATCTGGTTTTACTGCTTGTGATAGAGTTATTTGTGCGTTTATGAGATTTCATGCTTTCAGCCATTATTAATTTTTATTACTGCTGAGTTGGAAGTACTCACTTTACTCCCTGCACCATGTATGCAGATGCAGGTGTTGATCACCCAGTAGCGGAATATTAGCTGATTGAAGATATCTCTAATATAGCTGAGCAAGGTGACCGCCAGGGTTCGCGGCACCGTATCTCTTCCTTTGATTCTAAATTTCCAATATGTATATTACTAGTTTTATAGTAGTGTTCAGATTTCTTAGATACTCATGACTTGTGACACCCCCATTTCAGGCTGAGTTGGAGATGGTTCTATCACGTTTATCTCACATTTAATGTTATATTGCCTATGATTTAGGCTTATTCTTTATAAGTAACCAAAAGAGAAGAAATGTTTTGTTGATGGGTTGGCCTTGTCCCTACGAGAGGCGCCATCACGACCGGGTTGAGATTTTGGGTCGTGACATTAGCATTACATTCTTTATCGAAGATTATCAATTCAAATCACAGGCTCTGATACCATATGTAAGCATAAACTGTAATTCTGACAGGATCTTGAACATGATAATCTTACATATAATCATTATAGAACACATACCTGAATCGTGAGCCATGTTCTTTAAGCGGAAGCGTTAATCGGTAATTGGTTTCTCGCCACTTGCCCTATCTTTTGTTACTGCCGACTTTTAGGATGGAATAGAGGAAAAGCAGTAACCCTAATGGGTGGGAAGATGACCAATTTATAGAGGTTCTCAGTTAATCTGGTACGTCCATCAAGTAACCAATCAAACGAATGAGATTTGCTCATTAATTAAATATTAATTATGGGTCTAATTTTATTGGGCCACATACATGTAAAAAAAATAACTTACATAGGTGTCTTATGAATCTATTTAGCTGGTGTAAACTTTCTTGTGCAAGTAGCATTTTCCATTTTACGGACATTTTGGGCTCCCAATGAATTTTGTCGCTTTTGTAATCTCGGATATTCTTGGTTCACTCAATGAATCTATTTACTTCATCAAAAAATATAAAATTATCTCTTAGTTCAAGAAATAACTCAGGGGAATACTTCAATCTCGTGTATGTGAAACATTGATGATAACTCCATTGATCTCTTGGCAACCAATAAATAAGGAACACGAAAATATAGGATTTATATTTTACTGAAGATTAATCAAACTGTAGATAAATAGACAACTTTAATGCCTAACTGGTAGAGATGGTAGACATCCAATAGAGGCCAGTTTCACATTACTTGTAATCATCTTCTATGATAAGTTATTGAGGGGATAGATAAAATAATTTTGTATCACATAAGGGTTAGATTGTTTAAATGAATCATTTTAAAAGTAGATGTCGTACATCCCCTCATATAAAAAAAGTGAAAGGGTTTTAAGTTTTAACTGCAACTCTCTCATTTTGAACACAATATTTAATAACTTTATGAAATAACAGTTCTGCTAGAATGTGCAATTCTACTATACAAAACCTTATTGATAAGAGACAACTGCCTGAAAAGCAACTCCTTGCTAGGACTTGACAACTATCGAATGTATATATTACATATTTTCTCCTTGTTTGTAGGCCTGAACAATTTTATAAGTTACAGCCTGATCAATAACATCCAAAAACATAAAAGTTAGTCGTACAACTTAATAATACCTAATATTAGAACAAAATGGAGGAGAAATTATCGAATTATTCTGCCTCGTCAATATCATGTTGATTTGTTAGCTGCTCAAAAGGATGCAAGCTAAAGATCTCCATATCGAATGAAGGATCCATTGTTTCTTCAACACTTGTTCGCTGTGTAAATATCAGCCCGAGGTCTGTGTTGTAGACTTTACTTTCAAGTTATTTGGTCCGACAATAAAATTATTTATGTGATATATGCCGATTTCAACACGTTCATCTTTTTATAACATACTTCCATATTAATGTCTATATTCTATCACCCTAGAATGGCAGATTAATTATTAGGATGTATCATATTGTTAAAAAAAAATCTTCAAGTAAGAATATAACAATTATTTCATTTGGTGAACTATTTGCAGCTATAATCCTTTAAATCAGGCAAGACACATTAAGAAAGTCAAGGCAACATATAAATTGCAGTTATAGAGAAATTAGTACCCAATTGTATATAATCTCTATAAGCTACAAATATTTTTATTTTGCTAAAATGACGACTACTAATTCAACTATATACAACATTAACAACCTAAAGGCAAGTAAAAATCCACAAAGTGGGAAGAAGAAGACCTTTAATTTATGAGAAAGTGACACACTATGGGAATTGAACATAAAGAAGCCAGTGTTAGCCTCTTTGGAAATTTCACATACATCTACAAACATCTTCCCAGACATAAGCTGTTCGGTGAGATTTCTAAAGTGGGGTGATCAATTTAGTTATAACAATATTGAATAAGATGTTATACCTTTACATCCACAAACATCTTATTTAGTTTTTACAACTTTCATCTTTCTTTTTATCGATCAACACCTTGCATACATCTGCTCCAGTGGTATTCGTTGAATAAAATTTGACTATTTTATAAAAAAAATAATAAAATTGAATTGAGCAGTTGTGCAGTATGAAATGATATATTCAGAAACTTAAATGAATACAAACAATAAAAGTATTCATATATATAAAAAATAGAGAAGTTCTAGACGACAGAGAAGAAAAGTGCCAAGCGCGATCTCCAAAGACGCATTCTACGAAGAAGGCCTATAGAGCAAGATACACAAACTGTTCAACTTTAAACAACAAACCGGTGAAACTTTAAGTTCAATTAATGAGAAAAGAAGAAAGAAAATGTGAGTTTAAAGATATCATATAGTCATTCTTTTGTCAAACTTATCAATTGTTTATATTGTTCACAATACAGGAAATGAAGATTCTCTATTAGATAATATCACAACATCATAAAGAAAGAGTTCTTGTTGCTTTACACAAGTGTCACGATTTAAAATCACCGTATTCGTGATGACGCCGATCATGAAACTAAGCCAGCCAACATATTTCCAAAACAAATCGATATTTTTCCTTCTTAGGATAAATCAAGCTTTTAATAATAAACTTTTATAAAATATTTAAAACAAAACAACAGCATGGAAAGAAATTTCGACGTCAGGGTGTCACTATTCATGAGCTTCTACTACAACTGTCTGACAACCTCACTACCAACATGGTCAAAACAATCACAGAATACACTAAGGAAGAATAAGAAGGGAGAAAAGCAGGGCTGCGATCGCCAGACAGCTCCCTTGCTAACTCCGATGAACCTTCCACTAAGACATCACCCGCCATCGAGTTCAGATATACCTGAATCTACACACAAGATGCAAGGATTAATGTGAATATGCCAACTCAATAAGTAATAAAATTAAATAAATACTGAGAAGTATGAAACAAATAAAATCCACACTCCTCCAAATCACCTGAAATTTTGCACACACATCCCAAATCACTTAACGAAGCTACTGCAGCTCTCAGAATTTCATTCCGACCCTCGAATCAAAATAGTAAGTACAACATGCTTTCAATACAGAATATGAGTCAAATCATCTCATTTAAAACCCAACTTTTGGTAAAACATCATTTGGAGATACTGTCCAACAGTTTCAATAGAGGTTCAATATAGTAAAAGTGATGAAAATCATAATTGGCCCCTCGTGAAAAACATAAATCATAAACAGCCCCTCGGGCAAACATATATCATAAACAACCCCTCGAACAAATCTTTTGGTCACTCACATACATTTCAAAACATAAAATTCTCAGTGGAAATAATAATGCCAAATTCGTAATTAAACTCCAAACATCTCGTAAAAACTCTAGTTTAAATGAAAGTTGTTTAAAATATTTTTGCAACATTTTCAATGGAGGAGCAGTATAAAGAAGAGTGAGAACAGTAATTTCATAAAACAAGTTCCTCAGGAAAAACATCACTCGTATATGTATAGCCCCCTCCTCCAGACAAGCCTCTAAGTCACTCATGACTCAACTCTCCTCAATCAGTCTCACATTCAACACTCACGCTTAATATGTCTCGTATAATAACCACTGTAGCATGCAACCCGATCCATAAATATATACTATAGCTTGCGCTCACTGGGGGTGTGCAGACTCCGGAGGGGCTCCTGTAGCCCAAGCGCTATATCGTTGCGGCGTGCAGCCCGCTCCAACATATCGTTGTGGCGTACAACCCAATCCATATATTGTTGTGGCGTGCAACCCTTATATGTATATATATATGTATATATATATTGCTGCGGCGTGCATCCCGATCCATAAATATATAATTCTCATAATTATATATATATATATATATATATATATATATATATATATATATATATATATATATATATAGATAGATATATATATATTGCTACGGCGTGCATCCCGATCCATAAATATATGATTTTCATAATCAGGCCCTCGGCTGCAGCGTGTATCCCGATCCATAAATATATAATTCTCATAATCAGGCCCTCGGCCTCTCTCGGTCATCAACCTCACAACTATGCCCTCGGCCTCTTTCAGCAATCAACCTCACAAGCCACTCGGGCTATTAGTAAAATAGGGTGCTCAACCAAAAATATCATTTTATGCATCAACGGAGTAATAAATACTGAGTTATGAAATCAATAAAAACATAACATGAGTGAGTACAAATCTTACTCACTGAGTAATATTAATAAATGAAAACTGAGCGATAAGAAATCACGTAAAGGCACATCAACATACGATACAGAAGCAGTATAAAACTGATAAAAATGATGAAGCCGTGAAAACATATGAAGACACCTTAGTTTAGAAGAAGCTTCTTTAAAACAACTTTTTAATAGTTAAACAGTTAAGTGATAAGCAGCTAGAACAGTTAAATACATAAAATCCGCCCCTCGGGAAATATCATTAAACAACATCAACCCCTCAGGCCATATATCGTATCACAATAGGTACCCCGCACTCAATGGGGATGTGTAGACTCTTGGAGGGGCCCCTTACAACCCAAGTGCAATATCAAGCCATCTCGTGGCAAAATCAGCAGACTCTCGGTCTCATATCAATAATCCACCTCGTGGTGTACAATCTCAGGCCCTCTGCCTCATAATCATAAATTAGTGTATCCTCACAACACAGGCCCTCGGCCTTACTCAGTCAGAATCTCAGAAGCCACTCGGGCAATAGTAAAACATGATTCTCAGCTCAAATTATCGTTTAGAATATATTTAATGTGTTAAAATAGAGTAAACATGGTTGAGTTATAAAAACAGTAGGATATAGCATGACTGAGTACTAGTATAAAGTCAAACAATGAGGAAATTTCAGTAAAAATCCCCTAAGGGTCCAAATAGTTGGCACGAGGCCAAATATGGCATTTAGCCCAAAGCATGATGATAACAATTAGTTTTTAATCAAATACACGGTAAAACAGTCATCCGAGATGGACTATGTCACAATCCCCAATGGTGCACAACCCCACACTTGTCATGTAGCATGTGCATCACCTCAATATACCACAACGATATGAAATTCGGGATTTCATACCCTCAAGACAACATTTGAAATTATTACTCACCTCAATCAGGTCTAAACTCTACCCCGCGACGCCTTTTCCACTTTCTCCACTCGCGTCGAATCTATCCAAAATCAAAATCACGAAGTCAAAATATGCTAGGGGAACGAAGCCCAAGCGAAAATAATCAATATACAACATAAATCCCGAAATTAACCAAAACTCTACCCCCGAGCCCACGTCTCAAAATTTGATAAAATTTAATAGATTTTTATCTCCCCACGAGTTCATACATATCAATAGTCCCTAAAATCCGACCACAAATGGACCCTCAAATCCTAAAGTCAATGTCTCCAATACCAAGCCCTAGTTTCCTAATTTTTAACCCTTAATTTCAATTAGTTACTGCTCTAATCCGTGAAATAATACTATATGATCGATTATTAGACTCAAAAAGCTTACCTCCAGATGATGTCCCTTGATTCCCTCTTCGAAATCTCCCAAAAATCTCAAAACCGACTTGAAGTGGTGAAGAACAACTCAAAAATCGCGAAGGAATGCTTTTATACCTTCTGGCCTAGGTTTTTCACATATGGGGCCCAGATCTCTCTATTGCGCAACTGATTTTGTGGTTCCAAGCGTCGCAAATGTGGTCCTCACTTAAGTGGCCGAAATCCGCATTTACGATGCATAATCCGCACCTGTGCCATCGCAGGTGCGGTCCCTCATCAATTTCAGTGGTTTCTGCCTTCCTAGGATCTTTCCGCTTCTGCGACTCCAATCTCACTTCTGTGAGACCTCACCTGCGGTCCCCTAGCCGCATGTGCGGTTAGGCAGCAATGGAACATCTTCAGCTGCCAAAACCAACTTCCAAACTTTCCGCCAACCATCTGAAGTCACCTCGAGGCCCTTGGGACCTCAACCAAAAGCACAAACACATCATATACTACCATCCAAACTTATACCAATCTTCAAAACACCTCAAGCAACATAAAATCAACCAAAATACTTCGGATTCAAGCCTAAGTTTCCAAAATCTTCCGAATTACGCTTTCGATTAAAAATCCTACCAAACCACGTCTGAATGACCCAAAATTTTCTACACACATCAAAAATGACACCACGGACCTAGTGCAACTCCTAGAATTTCATTCCGACCCCTATATCAAAATTTCATCTATCAATCGGGAAATACAAAATACCAATTTTGCCAATTCAAGGTTGAATCTACTCCGGACCTCCAGAACACATTCTGATCATGCTCCTAAGTCCCAAATCATCTCCCAAAGCTATCTGAACAATCAAAACTCACATTCGAGACCTTTAATACATAAGTCAACGTCTAGTTGACTTTTCCAACTTAAGCTTTCCTAGAAAGAGACTAAGTGTCTCATACCTTACCAAAACCTTTCCGAACCTGAGCCAACCAGCCTGATCACACATTGAACCGATAAACAAAGCAATAAGAAGCAGAAATGGGGGAAATGGAGCGGTAACTCATGAGACGACTGGACGGGTCATCACAATAAGTCATAATACAGTATACAGGACCAGTCATATCGAGAATTGGCGAGCAAAATCAAATGCTCAAAATAACTGGTTAGGTCATTACAATAAGTCATGACAGGAATAGAAATACCATCAAATATGATTTGTGGCTTCCATAAAGTTCATAAGCTTCATATAAGATATCAATGACTCTCGGTTACAATTCACTAAAATATGATGGAAACAAAAATATATAAATCATAAATAATACTTTCCCCCCAATTTATCCTAAAAGTGTATGAGGCATGACCAAATAATAATATAAATTGAAGAACTTGCGCAGTCACGACTTCAATAACAGTAGAAAGATATGATTTTTTACACATTAAATACCTATATATAGAAATAAATAAACTATACGAATAACAGAGTATGCCGATTTGAAGCTTAACAAAAGAAGAAAATATAACTTAGTAAGACAATAATATATTTTTAATACCTTTTTATCTTGTAAAACTAATTGCATCGAGAAATTAGGGTTTGCGTTGTAATGATCCTGTAATTCCCAACGACGGATAATCTAAACTTTTAACTTCTATTGCATTTTAAAAGTTATTTTATCCTTGATGAAGTCACCAAGAATAGCCATATTTTGCAGAAGCTGTATGTTACAACCAAAATCCAAAATGATTTAGCCACAAATTGTGTAATCACCGCCAACTTCGGCTGGTATCATCACCAAAATCAAACTTGATGGGTATCAAGTTTCTATATCAACCTCTTTTAGTTTGCAAATGGTTATCGAGTATAATGGAAGTGGAAGTCGTGAGTTTCAATCGTGGTTAGATAGTAGGAGACAGTTTTAGATTTTGCAAAGAAAATTTAAGGAATGTGTTATCGAAATATACAAATTACAAATAATTGTTTTTAGAGAAAAAAGGCGTCCTTTAATGCTACCATGTAAATAAGTTATTTTTTTTAAAAAAATTAAAAACTCTGAAATTTTTATTTCTGAAAATAAGAAAGTGTTCTATAACTCTTTTAAATAAACCTGACGCTCTAACAACATTGGAGAATTGTCCAAAAAATTATATATATCCATTTAATATTATGTTACTTGTCAACATAACATTTCTTTGCCTCTCCTATTATATATAAATAAATTGCATTTTTAAAATTATTATATTCATGATAAAGTTACAGTGAAAAGCCATATTTTCAAGAAGTCGTACGTTACAACCAAATTTCAAAATGATGTTTAGCCATAAATAATGTAATCACCGCCAACTTTGGTTAATATCACAATCAAAATCAAAGTTGGTAGGCATCAAGTTTCTATGCCAACGTCTCTTAGTTTGCAGATGGTTATCGAGTATAATGGAAGTGGATGTTGTGGGTTTCAATCGTGGTTAGATAGTAGGGGGACAGTTTTAGATTTTGTAGCGAAAATTTAGGGAAAGTGGTATCTAAATATATAAATTATAAATAATTTATGTTTTAGAGAAAAAAATGTATCCTTTAATGGTGTCATGTAAAATAAGTTATCTTTTTAAAACAATTAAAAACTCTGAAATTTTGAGTTTTGAAAAAAAAAAGTGTGCTATCACTTTTTAAAGTAAATTTAAAACTCTAACAAAGTTGGAGAATTATTCAATAAATTTACATATGTCAATTTAATATTATCCCGCTTTTCATTGTAACATTTCTTTGTCTCTCCTATTATATATAAAAAGATTTCATTTTCAAAATTGTTATATCCTTAATGAAGTCATCGTAAATATCCATATTTTGCAGAAGCCGTATGTTACAACAAAAATTCAAAATGATGTGTAGCAACAAATGGTGTAACCGCCACCAACTTCGGTTGGTATTACGACCAAAATCAAAGTTGATAGGCTTAACGACTCGGCCGATCATTTTATGTGTTACCACTCCGTTTTCTCCCTTTCTACTTCTTATTGCCTTTTTCAACTGTATTATATGTTATCAGGTTGGTTGGTTCGGGTTTGGAGAGGTTTTGGTAAGGTTTGAGACACTTAGTCCCTTTTGAGTAAGCTTAAGTTGGAAAAGTCAAGGATGTTGACTTCTGTGAAAAGGGCTCAGATATGAATTTCGATGGTTCATATAGCTTTGGGAGATGATTTGGGACTTGGGAATTTGATCAGAACGTGTTTTGAAGGTCCGACGTAGATTTAGGCTTGGATTGATGAAATTGAAATTTTGGTATTTTTCGGTTGATATGTGAGATTTCGATATAGGGGTCAGAATAAAACTCCGGGAGTCGCAGTAGGTCTGTTGTGTCATTTAGAATATGTTTGCAAAATTGCAGGTCATTTAAATGTGGTTTGTTAGAATTTTTTATCAAAAGCGTAATTCGAAAAATTTTAAAACTTTAGATTTGAATCCGATGTGATTTGGTTGATTCGATATTGTTTGAAGTGATTTAAAGATTTGTATAAGTTTGTATATTGGTATATGACCAGTTTGTGCTCTTGGTTGAGGTCCTGGGGGCCTCGGGTGATTTCGGATGGTTGACGGGAGGTTTTGGAGTTGAGTTTTGCAGCTAAAGTTTTATTGTTGCTGTCATATCCTCCTCTGCAATTGGGATGCCGCAAGTGCGACTCCCGTTGATGCGAAAGCAAGCTGCAAAAGTAGCCAACTGGTGAGTCAGGCGGAGCCGCAGAAACGGACATCTGAGTGCATTGCATGGTTGGGAAGGATTGTCTTTCATATTTAGCCTTTGTGAGGAATGTCGGTGCAGAGACTCCTATATTGGTTCTGTTCCTATTGTGAGGGATTTTCCCAATATGTGTCCTGCAGAACTGCCGGGCATGCCACCGGACATGGATATTGATTTTGGTACTGATCTGGAGCCGGACACTCAACCCATTCTATTCCAATGTATCATATGGCAATGTCGAAGTTGAAGGAGCAGCTTCAGGAACTCCTTGATAAGGGGTTTATTCGGCCTAGTATATCGTCTTGAGGTGCGCCTGTTCTAATTGTGAAGAAGAAATTGGGACGATGAGGATGTGCATTGACTACAGGCAGTTGAACAATGTAAAAATCAGGAAAAAGTATCCTTTGCCTTGTATTGATGATTTGTTTGACCAGCTTCACGGAGCGAGAGTGTTCTCCAAGATTGATCTCTGCTCAGGTTATCACCAGTTAAAGATCAGGGACTTGGGTATTCTTAAAACAACTTTTAGGACCCGATATGGTCAATACGAGTACCCGGTAATGTCTTTTGGATTGACCAATTCCCCAGCAGCATTCGCATTTGATGAATAACATCTTTCGGCCTTATCTCGACTCGTTTGTCATAATCTTTATTGATGATATTCTGGTGTATTCGTGTAGTCAGGAGGAGCACGTGGAGCGTTTGAGAGTTGTGTTATAGAGTTTTGCTTTATGCAAAGTTCTCGAAGTTCGAGTTTTAGCTTAATTCAGTGGCTTTCTTGGGGCATGTGGTGTCACGTGAAGGTATTCATGTTAATCCAAAGAAGATAGAGGTGGTTCAGAGTTGGCCACGAACTCCCTCAGCAATCAAGATTTGCAGCTTTCTTGGTTTGGCGGGTTATTGCCACCGGTTTGTTAAGAGATTTTCATTTATCACATTGCTCTTGACCAAGTTGACTTTGAAGGGTGCCGCATTTATATGGTCGGATGAGTGTGAGGAGAGCTTTCAGAAGCTCAAGGCTGCTTTGGCCACAGGTTTAAGTTCATATACTGTGTATTGTGATACTTTGAGAGTTGGTATTTGGTGTGTATCGATGCAGAAAGGTAGAGTTATTACTATGCTTCTTGTCAGTTGAAACCCAATGAGAAGAACTACCTTCGTTCATGATTAGGAGTTGGCTGCCATTGTTCACGTGTTGAAGATTTGGAGGCATCATTTGTATGGTGTGTCTTGTGAGGCGTTTACTGATCATCGTAGCATCCATCACTTGTTCAAGCAGAAGGATCTCAATTTAGGCATCAAAGATGGTTGGAGTTGCTAAAGGATTAAGATATTACTATTTTGTGCTATTCGGGGAAGGCCAATGTGGTTGCCGATGCCTTGAGTAGGAATGCAGTGAGTATAGGGAGTTTGGCTTATATTTTAGCTGGGGAGAGACCTCTTGCAGTTGATGTTCAGGCCTTGGCCAATCGGTTCGTGATGTTAGATATTTTGGAGCCCAATCGGGTATTGTCTTGTGTGGTTGCTCTGATATGTGTGCCCAATGTAGATGGTCTTCGGGAGTTGATTCTGGAGTAGGCGGACGGGCAGTCCGGGTGCACTATTTAGATATTGGAGGACATGTTGCGTGATTGTGTCACTGATTTCCGAGGGTCATGGGATCAGTTTCTACCGCTCGCAAAGTTTGCTAATAATAACAGTTACCAGTCGAGTATTCAGATGTCTCCATACGAGGCTTTGTATGAGAGGCGGTGTATATCTCCAATTGATTGGTTTAAGTCGGTGATGCTAGGCTATTGGATACAGATTTGGTGCAGAATGCTTTAGACAAGGTGGAGGTGATCCAGAAGAATCTTCGTACAACACAATTGAGACAAATTAGTTATGCTGTCAGGAAGGTTCGGGATGTTTCCTACATGGTATGTGAGAAGGTTCTGCTGAAAGTTTTACCCATGAAGTGTGTTATGAGATTTTCGAAGAATGGTAAATTGAGTCATCGGTTCATTGGGCCTTTGAGATGCTTCGGAGGATTTGGGGGGTGGCTTATGAGCTTGCTTTGCCACCCAGCTTATCGACTGTGCATCTAGTATTTCATATTTCTATGCTCCGAACATTGGCGATCCGTCTCATGTTTTTGATTTCATCACAGTTATGTTAGATGATGATTTGACTAATGATGTGGAGAAAGTGGCTATGTTGGAGCGTCAGGTTCAAAATATGAGATCAAAGGATATAGCTTCAGTGAAAGTGCAGCGGAGAGGTTGGCCCGTGGAGGAGGCTACTTGGGAGACTGAGGGGGAGATGCAGAGCAGATATCCTCACCTATTTGAGGTCTCAGGTATGTTTCTTGACTCGTTCGAGGACGGATGTTTGTTTAAAAAGGGGAGTATGTAACGACTTGGCAGGTCGTTTCATGTGTTACCACTCTGTTTTCCCCATTTCTGCTTCTTATTGACTTGTTCAACTTTATTATGTGTTATCGGGTTGGTTCAGTTTTGGGTTCGGAGAGGTTTTGTTAAGGTTTGATTCACTTAGTCTCTTTTGAGTAAACTTAAGTTGGAAAAGTCAATCAGATGTTGACTTATGTCAAAAAGGGCTCGGATGTGAATTCTGATGGTTCGGATAGTTTCGGGAGATGATTTGGGACTTGGGAGTTGATCGGAACGTATTTTGGAGGTCCGGAGTAGATTTTTGCTTAAATTGGGAAAATTAAAATTTTGACATTTTCCGATTGATAGGTAAGATTTTGATATAGGGGTCATAATGGAATTCCGAAAGTCGCATAGGTTCGTTGTGTCATTTGGGATGTGTGTAAAAAATTTCAGGTCATTCGAACATGATTTGTTAGACTTTTTGATCAAAAACGTAATTCAGAAGATTTTTGAACTTTAGGCTTGAATCCGATATTATTTGATTGATTCGATGTTCTTTGAGGTGACTTGAAGATTTTTAATTATTTGGATATTGGTATATGACTAGTTCGTGCTCTTGGTTTAGGTCATGGGAGCCTCAGAGTGATTTTGAATAGTTGATGGGAGGTCTTGGAATTGAGTTTGGCAGCTAAAGTTTTATGGTTATTGTCATAACCGCATCTGTGGTCGGGAGGACGTAGGTGTGACTCCTGCAGATGTGGAAGCAAGCCGTAGAAGTTCCAAGAGGTGAATGAGGCGGATCCGTAGAAGAATACATTTGGGAGCATCTGCGTGACCATAGATGCTTAAGAAAGGTCGCAGGTGCAGTTCCATGGATTTAAGTGAAAACCGTGGAAGCAGTGGATTGACCGCAAAAGTAGAAGTACAGAAGCGGAAAAAGGGATCGCAGGCGCGAAATACCCGGGTCAGAAATTATATAAGGTTTCCTTCGCGAATTTTTGCTAAGTTCTCCATTTTTGAAGACGGGAAGTGAGCTAGGTGTTACGCCCCACACTTTTACGTCAATATTATATCCTGCAGTATTATATTACAACGATGTTATACTCTGCAGTAATATGATACGATGGTGTTACCCTCTGCAGTAATATATTATGATTGATGTTAAGTCATGTAGTATTAAGTTACGACTGTGTCCTACAATAATAAGTTACGACATTGTTGCATTCAGTAGTATTTTACGTTGAATTTGTCGTAAGGTAATTGACATCAGTCCAAGAAAAAATTTATTTGAGGATATAAGGATTATGCTATTTCACAAGTGATTAGCAAATTCATGAAGGTTAAAGGGGGAGAAAATCTAAGAAAATGAATTTTTATCAAAGTTTGACATTTTGGGATAAAATACGGCCCGAACTAAAATACCCGATATCTATGGACTAGTGCCATATAAGGTACTACATGATCATGATAGTAAGGTGCATAAAGTATATAAAAAATGAATAATATGTTAAGTAAGTAGGAATAATTTTCAATTTTTTGAGTAATTGGTTAATTATCGGGTAACAGGTCATTACCTAATTAATTAATTCAATATGTTGGATTATCTTGACCACTCCATGTGGCAGCCCATGAATTAGCTAATAAAGCTACAAAGTGACTCATATGATGTAAATAAAGGTATCATATTATTAGACCATATACAAGGATTACATTCCCCCTTTTTATATTATTTAGTTTTATAAGGTATGAAGTCAAAAATACCTTATCCACTTCACCATCAAAGACTTCAGCATAGATTACAAATTGGTATCTTACTCTTTATATTGGAAAGGATTGCTAAGAGTAATAAAGTTTCTCCTAAGTGAGTTAATGGAGATCATATACAAGTTCATGGTATTTCTTGCCGAGAAACATGGTCCAGATACATGATTATGGTCTTGGGGTCACGGGAAAAAAGTTCTTGGAATTTGTCGAACTATGATCCTACATTACGTTTCCGCGCAACTTGACAATGATCGGAGCCGCAATGTAAAATTTTGCGGTTCTAAAAAATTACGATGATATTTTTTCCAAGAGTATTTTACGGAGTTTTTCCTACCCCAGGTATATTAAGGCTATCCCTTCTTTATTTCGGTATGATCTATACCATACGAACGAAACGTGCAAATGCACAAATTTCATATATGACTCTAGTCATAAAAGTATTAGAAGTACCTATGTTCTTGAATTTCCATATGTATTATTATTCCATCGTCCATTCGTGGGTCTCAACAAATGCGTAAAATTATGGTATGATATTAATCAAAGATATAATGGTCTTATGACATGCCGAGTGATTTCGTTATTATATTTCATATGCATCTCATGCATTTCTACATGTACATTGACACATGACTCAGACGGTACTATATACACGTATATATGTACGAATATATATGTATATAGGATATGGAAAAAGGTTACGGCGTTATATACGCACCACCACCTGATCAGCTGGTATATGATGATGTTGCCCACATTGGCTGAAATATGATTCAAACGACGTTATATACGCATATATGGATATGTATTCAAATGACATTATACACACACACACACACACACACATATATATATATATATATATATATATATATATATATATATATATACATACACACACACACATATATGTATATATATATATATATATATGTATATGTATTCAAACGGGATTATATACGTGTATATATTTGTGTATATATATGTATTAGGGATATGAGAAAGGTCATGTCGTTATATACGCACCACCATCTGATCAACTGGTATACGAAGATGATTTGTCCACAGTGACCTATATGATAAGATGGGATGCCCACGGAGGCTGATGAAGTTATGAAACATGTAGCTATGCACGACATAACGTTCGTACGCGTATGCATGACACTAAAAGTAATTTATGATTTACAAAGTTATTCAGACTTGCAGGATGAGTCATGTACTCTATATTTCTTCTATGTGTCCTATGTACTTATTTATGTGCCTTACATACTCGGTAGATTATTCGTACTGACTTCCCTTTTGCCTGGGGACGTTGCGTTTCATGCCCGCAGGTCCAGATAGACAGTTCGAGAGCCCTCCAAGTAAGCTATCAGCTCCGTGGAAGATGTTGGTGCACTCCATTTACTTCGGAGTTGCGTATTTGGTTAGTATTATGTACACGTGTATTGTCTGTTATGGCGGGACTTGATCCCGACCTTTATGACATTTATGTATTCTTAGAGGATTGCAGACATATGTCGTATACATGAAAGATTGTACGGACTTGTCGACTTATGTTTGAGTTTATAAATGATTATGTTGGCCTACTAGGCCCGTATGTCATGTGTATATAATGATGTAATAAGAAAGATATGTTACAATTGTACTCGGTTGAGTAAGGTACCGGATGCCCGTCACGGCCCATTGGTTTGGGTCGTGATAGAATTGATATAAGCAGTTCTTTTCTAGGGATGTCTACAAGCCGTGTCTAGTAGAGTCTTGTTTATGGTGTGTCGTACACCACACTTATAAGCAGGAGGCTACAGGGCATTTAAGACTGTCACTTTTTCTTCTTAGTATAGATTGTGTGATAGAGTTCAGTTGTAAGAATTCAAATTCCTAACTTCTATTTTACTCATAATAAGACGATACCTACATCCAGAAAGACGGCTGGAAAGAGAGCGTTGTGAAAAAGCTAAGTCAGAGGAATTATAGTTTTGTATAATGCCTACGATAAGTAAATGTGAGGTCTTTAGCAGATTATGGGTATACTGAAATGTGTAAGCTTCCTGATAAGAAGCCATAGGGAAATAATGTCTATCCATCTTTATGGTGAATGACAATGATAGATTAAGAGGATAAATACATGTTTCAACAAGTAAAAGAAGCAAGATGAAAAAGGGTACGAGGCGCCCAGTTAATGAAAAATGCCTATCCTTTTTTGTTAGGGGAGTTAACAAAAGTAGTATAAGAAGATATGATGGACGAATTATTTGCGTCAGTTGACATTTCCGAAGGATATTGCAAATATTCTAATAGATCTCCTTATGAGATACCAGATGGTGCACTATAAAATAGTGCAGCCAGATATGAGTACTACAAAGACATGCACTATAAGCCTTGAAGGGATAAATATTAACTTAGTAAGGCTCGCATCCCTAGTAAAGTGAGAATGTTAAGCAACTTGAAGAGCCACTAGATGGAGCAAAAAGGAAAGCTAAAAGCTAAAGAATGTCATATTGAAGCTTTCACAAAAAAGGGATATGGAGAAATATTAGCAAAGTAATGATAAGAGAGATAAGGAAGCATTATGAATAAGGTGTGATACATGGATAAAAATGGTAGAGCGTTACAGAACCTATAGTCAAATGAAGGAAGGGATGAAAGGTGATGGCCCTTAAGACAATGAAAGAAATAGGCCATAATATTATATCCTCATTTCGAGAAATAAGTTTGCAACTCTAACATGATTACCACGATGAAAAGTTAGACCCAAGAGTAATAGAAATCGGTATGGGCAGGTGAACAAGATAAACTACTCATGAATTAGGAATTGAATGATTCGATAATGATCGACGTCTTTATTTTGGCATGATCCACACGATACGAATGAAACGTGCAAATGCACAACTTTCATATATGACTCTACTCATAAAAGTATTAGAAGTGCTTATGTTCTTGAATTTTCATATGTATTATTATTCCATCGTCTGTTCATGGGTCTAAAAAAATACGTAAAATGATGGTATGATATTAATCAAAGGTACAATGGTCTTATGACGTATCGAGAGATTGTTATTATATCTTATATGAATCTCATGCATTTATACATGTACATTGACCCATGACTCAGACGGCGTTATATACACGTATATATGTATGTATATACATGTATATGGGATATGAAAAAAGGTTACAGTGTTATGTACGCACCACTACCTGATTAGCTGGTATATGATGATGATGTTGCCCACAGTGGCTGAAATATGATTCAAACGGAGTTATATACGCATATATGGGTATGTATTCAAATCGCATTATATACGCATATATATGTATGTATTCAAACAGCATTATATACACGTATATATGTATGTATGTATGTATGTATGTATGTATGTATGTATGTATGTATGTATGTATGTATATATATATATATATATATATATATATATATATATATATATATATATATATATATATATATATATATATATATATATATATATAAGGGATATGGGAAATGTTATGGCGTTATATACGTACCACCACCTGATCAGCTGGGATACGATGATGATTTTGCCCACAATGGCCTATATGATATGATGGGATGCCCTCAGAGGCTGATGATGTTATGAAACATGTACCTATGCACGACATGACATCCGTACGCATATACATGACGCTAAAAGTAATTTATGATTTACAAAGTTATTCAGACTTGCAGGATGAGTCATGTACTCTATATTTTTTCTATGTCTCCTATGTACTTATTTATGTGTCTTCTATGTACATTATTCGCACTGACGTCCCTTTTGCCTGGGGACACTGCGTTTCATGCCTGCAGGTCCAGATAGACAGCTCGAGAGCCCTCCAAGTAGGCTATCAGCTCAACGGAAAATGTTGGTGTACTCCATTTACTTCGGAGTTGCGTGTTTGGTTAGTATTATGTACACGTGTATTGTCTGATATGGCTGGACTTTATCCCGACCTTTATGATATTTATCTATTCTTAGAGGCTTGTAGACATATGTCGTATACATGAAAGATTGTACGACCTTGTCAACCTATGTTTGAGTTTATAAATGATTATGTTAGCCTACTAGGCCCATATGTCACGTGTATAAAATGATATAATAAGAAAGATACGCTAAGTTGGTACTCGGTTGAGTAAGGTTCCGGGTGCCCGTCGCGGCCCATCCGTTTGGGTCATGACACTAGGGCAGTGAATTTCAAGGGGAAATCGAAGGATATTAGTTGGGTAAGCCACCAAAGCTTCATTACTTGAGTTTATGATTATTGTTCCATTGTTTAATCATAGTATTAGTGTAAATTAAGGAAGAAAATTGAGGGATTAGGGCTTGATATTGGAGAGCTTTGAATGGCGATTTGAGGGGCCATTTGAGGTTCGATTTTGATGCATTTTAGTATGAATAGACTCGTAGGAGTATAAGGATTCTATTGATGTAAATTTTATGGAATTTCGAAACGTGGGTCCGGGGATCGTGTTTAGATCAATTTCTTGATTTTTGTATAATTTAATTATTTTTACATGGGCTTCGTTCCCTTAGCATATTCTAATGTAATTATTCTAGTTTTGGGTAGATTCAGTGTGAGTTGAGGCTGAAGCAAGAGGCAAAGGAATCACAGAGTAGTATTTCATCTGGTTTGAGGTGAGTAGCCACTGTAAATTATGAATTGAGTGTATAAAACTCCGGTATTTCGTATTGTTTTGATAAATGAGGTGACACACATGCTAGGTGACAAGCGTGTGGGCGTGTACCGGTAGGGATTATGAGTTGGTCCGCCCCGTAGCGACTATTAAGCCACATATTTGATTTGAAATATTATGATATCACGTATTTTAGAGATTGACTATATTATGGGATGCATGCTATGTTTGGGGCCTTGTGCCGACCTATTGAGACCTTTAGGGGCATTTTTACCGTTTTTCTCGCTCTATTTGTTTGAAGGCATATCCTTATTCATGTATTACTTGTTTGTTTTTTAAAAATGGTTTTTTCACTCTACTTCTTAAACTGTGAAAACTGTTTGGGCTGTGTTTCCCTAATTTCCGTTGTTATGCCCGAGGGGCTGTAAGGTTAATGATTGAGAGAGGTAAATGACCTAATGGTGAGGATTATATATATATATATATATATATATATATATATATATATATATATATATATATATATATATATATATATTATACATGTAACGACCCAACTGGTCATTTCATGAGTTACCACTCCATTTCCCCCATTTTTTCTTATTATTGCCTTGTTTAGTTGTATTATAATCTATCAGGTTGGTTGGATCGAGTTCGAATAAGTTTTGATAAGGTTTTAGACACTTTGTCTCTTTTGAGTGAGTTTAAGTTGGAAAAGTCAACTAGATGTTGACATATGTGTTAAGGGATCCGATGTGAGTTACGATGGTTCAGATATCTTAGGGAGGTAATTTGGGACTTAAAAGCGTGATCAGAATATGTTTTGGAGGTTCAGAGTAGATTTAGGCTTGAATTGGCGAAAGTGGAATTTTGACATTTTCCGGTTGATAGGTGAGATTTTGATATAATGGTCGTAATAGGATATCGGAAGTTGTAGTAGGTCTATTCTGTCATTTTGAATGTGTGTGAAAAATTTCAGGTTATTTGGACGTGGTTTGATAGAATTTTGATCAAAAGTAAAATTTAGAAGATTTTAGAATTCTTAGGCTTGAATCCGCAGCGAATTTGGTGCTTTGATATTGTTTTGAGCGTTTTAAAGGTTGGAACATGTTTGAATGATGTTATGAGATATGTTGGAATGTTTGGTTGAGGTCCCGAGCACCTCAGGTGAGTTTCAAATAGTTAAACGGACCATTTCAAGTGTTAGAAAATTATACAAATATGCTGTTGGGTGTTGCAGACAATTGGCCTTCGCGTTCACGAGTAGGACCTTGCATTTGTAAAGGGTTAGGCTGGGAGGCTGTGAAGTTGGCCTTTGCGTTTGCAAAGGGTTATGTTGGGAGGCTGTGAAGTTGGCCTTCGCGTTCGCGAAGGAGGTCCCGGGATCGCGAATGGTTGAGCTCGTTGGTTATCGTGTTCGCGAGGTTGATGCCGCATTAACGAAGGGTTGTGTGCTAAAGCATCGCATTTGCGAGGGGTGATCGCATTTGCATATGAGGACATTCTGGTCAACCTAAGTTTGTGTTTCGTGAATGCAATGGTTGACTGCATTCGCAAAGAAGGATTTGAAATGACTAGGTAGAATGTTTAAAAAGGCCTATTCCGTGACTTTGAGCATAAGTTCCTCCATTTTAGGGCTATTTTAAAGCTTTTTGAAGGGGATTGAAGAGGAAATGAAGGGGGAAAACTCGTAGGTAAGAATTATGGACTTTATACTTAATCCTAATGTGATTTCCACCTAATTAATCATGGAAATTGTTGAATTTAAGCCTAAATATTTAAGACATAGGGCTTGCAATTGTAGACCTTAAATTAAGGATTTGAGGGATCATTTGTGGTTGGAGTTTGATGATTTTGATATGAATGAACTCGGGGAGTTATAAGGAGTCTATTGATATAATCTCTATCGGAATCTAATACGTGGGTCCGAGGGTAGGTTTGGCCAGTTTTGGAATTTGTGTTGTAATTTGATTTCTTTCGAGTGAGATCTGTTCCCTTAGCATATTTTGATTGTTTTACTCTGTTTTTGTTTACATTTGAAGCATCCGGAGGTCGATTCGAGAGGCAAAGTCATTGCGGGCTAGAGTTTGGACCGGATGGAGGTGAGTAATGATTGTAAATGTTGTCTTGAGGGTATGAAACCCTGGATTTACATTGTTGTGCTATGTTGAGGTAATGCACATGCTAGATGACGAGCGTGCGATCGTGCACCATTGGGGAATGTGACTTGGTACGTCCAAAATGACTGTTTTATTGCCTATTTTATTAAAAACTATTTGCTATCATTATATTTTGGGCTGAATGTCATATTTGGGCCTCGTGCCAATTATTTGGACCTTCAGGGGATATTTATTGCTATTTCCTCACTAATTTGACTTTATATCTGTACTCAATCATGCTATGCTCTACTATTTTCATAACTAAACCATTTTCACTCTATTTAAACACTTTAAATATATTTTGGGCTGAGCATCATATTTTACTGTGCCCGAGTGACTTTTAGTAATTTATGACTGAGTAGGGTCGAGGGCCTGTGCTGTAAGGTTTATATGGGAACGAGTTGCTTGCTACAACAATGCTGTATTGATTATGATTATGAGGCCAACGGCCTAAATTGTACACAACAAGGTGGCTTGATATGAGGCTGAGAGCTTATTTGATTATTCCACGAGATGACTTTATATTGTGCTTGGGGTGGGCCCCTCCTGGAGTTTGTAGACCCCTAGTGAGCGCGACTATATTGTGATATCAGATATAGCCCGACGAGCTGGTATTTTTCCATGTTATTACTCGAGGGGCTTTATGTGTTAATCTTTTCTAGGTGTTTTTGATTTACTTGTTTAACTGTTAAAAAGGTGTTTTAAAGAAGTTTATTTTGAAGCAAGCTGTTTTATAAGATTTCATTGTTTTATTGCATTTTATTGGTTTTAGACTGCCTCTTTATAGCATGTTATATTTTTACATGATTTCTTATCGCTCAGTCTTCATTTATTGTTATCACTCACTGCATGGATTTCTCACTTTACTCCATGTACCATGTGTGCAGATTCAGGAGCTTCAGGTCCGCCCAATGAGGGTTTATTGCTCCTAGTAGGCCATTTGGAGTCCACTAGGTAGCTGCTCGGCATTCGTAGCCCAGTGTTTCTCCCTCCTATCTTACTTTATTTACCTAGTTTTGTAATAGAATATATAAAAATATTCAATACTTGTAGACTTATGATAGATACTCACGGTGACACCCCTGTGTCGGGCTATGTTTATTAAGCAAATTGTACTATTTCACTGTTTCTTTGGGATTTAATCATGTTAATAACTTAAATTGTGTTATTTTATTTGCTTAAAGATGAATTGGGTGTTGTGTCATTTGGCCTTGTCTTCACGAGAGTTGCCATCATGACCGACTCTGGATTTAAGATGGTTATAAGTTGGTATCAAAGCCTAGGTTACATAGGTCTCACGAGTCATGCGCAGGTTTAGTAGAGTCTCACGGATTGGTACGGAGACGTCTGTATTTATCCTCGAGAGGCTGTAGAAACTTTAGGAAAAATTTCATATTCTTGAAATTCTTGTCGCACGAATTTATGTTGATCCAAGTACTAAACTTCTGTTATTCTATTCCATCATAAATTGTGAGGTCACGCACTACCGGTCAGGATGAATGACCATCAGTACCACCAGGTGTGGACACTGGAGGCTGAAGATGCGATCTTGGCCACGGTAGGGGCATGAGTGTGGCCCGCACAACAGTTAGGGCAGCACCTGTAGATCCACTACCCGCCCCAGTTCAGGATCAGTTCTAGTTGTGGATGATCCAACAACACCATCTCAGGCATCAGCTGTGCCCATTCTGATTTTATTTCTTCAGAAGGCCTTGGTTTAGATTCTATCAGTATGCACTGGCCTAGCTCAGGCGATCTCAGTCACTAAAGCCTCAACTACTTTGTAGGTCGAGTGGGGAAATCAGACTCCTACCGCCTGCACACATGAGCATGTCGTACAGGGGCTTCAGATGTTGGGGTCACATCCAGTCCACCCAGTTACAACTGCTCAGGACTATGTAGCTCATGCCATGCCAGAGGACGAGCAACACAGGTTGGAGAGGTTTGGTAGAATTCAGCCTCCGACTTTCAGTGATGCATAAGGCGAGGATGCCCATGGTTTCTTGGACAAGTGTCAGAGGATTCTTCATACATCGGGTATTTTGGAGACCAGCGGGGTCATTTTAACTACTTTTTAGTTTTCTGGAGCAGCCTTCACTTGGTGGGAGGCTTATGAGAGCTATAGGAATGTTGGTGCAACACCCCTTACCTGACATCAGTTCTCCATTATCTTTTTGGAGAAGTATGTGTCGCAGTCTCGCAGATAAGCGATGCGTAGGCAGTTTGAGTGGTTGTATCAGGGAGAGATAACTATGACGCAGTATGAGATGTGGTTCTCAGACTTAGCTCGTCATGCTGTTTGGTTGGTTCCGATAGATAGAGAGGACTAGGAGGTTTGTTGATGGCCCTACATATCAACCTTGTATTCTCATGACCAGGGAGAGGGTGTTTGGTGCTAATTTTTAGGATGCTGTAGATATTGCTCGTGAGATTCAGTCAGTTCATCGCCATGAGCGAGATATGAAGGAGGCCAAGAGGCCTCGAGGATCTGTTAGTTATGGTGGTGCTCTTTCGGGAGGTTAGTTTCAGCATGATAGAGGCCATCCATTGAGGCATGCTCAGCCAGCTCGCCGAGGTTATCGTGGGCCCTCATTGGGTCATGGTCCTCATAGTTCTCACCAGGTCCAGTCATCACATAGCGTCTTTTCAGCTTAGAGTTCATCCCGTGCTCTATTAATTCAGGGATCTTCTATGCGAGGTGCATCCGCTAGTCATTCCGGTGCTAATGTTTCCTTTCAGTCCCCGTCTCCAGCACCCGGGAGTTGTTATGAGTGTGGAGAGATGGGTCATATGTGGAGGCGGTGTCCTCATCGTCTTATGGGTTCATCTTAGTAGGAGGAGTTAGCCATTGACTTCAGCACCAGTTATTTCACCACCCCCCACCCAGCCAGTTAGGGGTGGATTCTAGTTAGCTAAGGGTCGCCCTAGAGGGGTAGGTCAATCAAGTGGCGGTCAGGCCCATTTCTATGCACTTCCAGCTATGCTCGATGCTATTGCTTCAGGCGCCGTGATCACAGGTATTGTCTTAGTTTTCCACAGAGATGCTTCTGTATTATTTGATCCCGGTTCTACTTATTCTTATGTGTCATCATACTTTGCTCGTTATTTGGTTGAAAACTATTTGATATAATCATATTAAGGGCTGAATACTATATTTGGGTCTCGTTCTAACTGTTTGGATCCTTAGGGGATTTTTATTATTATTTGCTCACTGTTTTGACTTTATATCTGTACTCAATCATGCTGTATTCTACTATTTTCATAACTTAACAATGTTTACTCTATTTTAAACACCTTAAATGATATTTGGGGCGGAGCATCATATTTTACTGTGCCCGAGTGACTTTTAGAGATTTCTGATTGAGTAGGGCCGAGGGCCTGTGTTGTGAAGTTTATATGGGAACGGGCTGCACGCCGCAGCAATGTTATACTAATTATGATTATGAGGCTGACGCCTAAGTTATATGCCACAAGGTGGCTTGATATGAGGTTGAGATCCTACTTGATTATACCACATTGCGCTTGGTCCATAAGGGGTCCCTCCTGGAGTATGCACACTCCCAATGAGCGCGGTACCCATTTTGATATGAGATATATCCCGATGAACCGGTGTTGTTCCATGTTATTGCCCTAGGGGCGGATTTTATGTGTTTATCTTTTTTAGCTACTTTTCATTTACTTGTTTAACTGTTGAAAATGTGTTTTAAATAAGCTTATTCTGAACCACGTTATTTCATAAGATTTCATTGTTTTATTGCATTTTATTGGTTTTACACTGCCTCTTTATAGCATGCTATTGTATTTTTACGCAATTTCTTACCGCTTAGTCTTCATTTATTGTTACTACTCAATGAGTTGGAGTACTCACTTTACTCCCTGTACCCTGTGTGCAGATTAGGAGCTTCGGTTTCCACCAACGAGGGTTGATTGCTCCCAACAGGCCGTTCGGAGTCCACTAGGTAGCTGCTCGGCGTTCGCAGCCCAGTGTTTCTCCCTCCTATCTTACTTAATGTTCCTAGTTCAATAACAGAATATATACACTTTTAGATTTGTTGACTTATGATAGATACTCACTGTGACACCCCGATGTCGGGCTATGTTTATTCCGCATATTGTATTGTTTCACTATTTCTTTGGGATTTAATCATGTTAGTGACATAAATTGTGTTGTTTTAATTGATTAAAAATGAATTGGTTGTTGTGTCGGCTGACCTTGTCTTCACGAGAGGCGCTATCACGATTGGGTCTGGGTTTAGGGTCGTGACATTATGGATCGGGCTGCATGCCACATCAATACTATATGTATATACTATGGATCTGGCTGCACGCCATAATGATATATATATATATATATATATATATATATATATATATATATATATATATATATATATATATATATATATATATATATATATATTGGATCGGGCTGCACGCCGCAACTATATGATTCTTGGGCTGTATGAACCCTTCTGGAGTCTGTATATCGACCCCCAGTGAGTGTAGTCGACAATAAACAATGGATCGGGCTGCATGCTGCAGCGGTTATAATGATTATTACTGTTGTGAGATATTATTGATCTTGAGTGCTAGTGTGAGTACTGTATGACGAGAGTTGAGTCACAAGTGACCGAGAGGCTTGTCCGAGAGACTATATTTATGAGTGATACCTTGCCTGAGAGGCCCATTTATGATATTTTTGCTGATTCCACTCTTCTTTTATTGAGCATATGTTGAAAACTGCTAAGTAAATAATTTCAAAGTATTTCAATTGAAAGTGAAGTTTTTATGAAGCAACTGACTTTTAAACTGTTGAATTTGACTTGATATTATATTGTATACTCTTATATATTATTTTTAATTGCTAATCACTGTACTTAGACCTTATTTACTTTAGTTACTTACTGAGTTGGCGTACTCACGTTATTCCCTACATTTTGTATGCATATCCAAGTGCCCGGGCGGCATTGTGAGGGTCCCCAGCATTATCAGAGCTTACCGGAGATGCAAGGTAGCTGCACAACGTCCACAACCCTGCTTTCCTCCTTCCTATCTTTGTTTTTCTACATTTCAGGGCTTATTATGTATTAATCAGTGGGACTAGTTGTATTTAGAAGCTCTAGATTTGTGACACCAGTTGTTGGCCTGTGTTGGCTTGTTGATGTAATTTCTTTCCGCACATTTAAGTGATTTAATTGTTTCTTATGAAAATTTGAAACTTAATCAGTGTTAGAAAAATAGTTTATTAAAAGGAATTTACTGTGATTGCTAGTTTAGGTTGGCTTGCCTAATATTTTGATAGGCATCATCACGACCGAGGTATTTGGGGTTGTGACGATAGTATCATGTTTCGATGTCAACCTCTCTTAGTTTGCAGAAGGTTACCACGTATACTGGAAGTGAATGTCGTGGGTTTCAATCGTGATTAGGTATCTGGGGACAATTTAAGATTTTGCAGATTTTCGGAAAGTGGTAAATATATAAATTATAAATAAATTTATTTTTTACAGAAAAACAAATTGTCCTTTAATGATGCCATATAAAAATAAACTTCTTTTTAAAGAAAAAAATTAAAAACTTTGAAATTTTGAATTCTGAAAACAAACGTGCGCTATAACTTATCAAATGGATTTGAAACTCTAACAAAGTTAAAGAATTATCCAAAAATAATATATATGTCAATTGAATATTATGCCACTTGCCATCATAAAATTTCTTTACATCTTTTATTATATATAAATAGATTATTTATAAATAGATTGCATTATCAATATTTTTATATCCTTGATGAAATCACCGTGAATAGCTATATTTTATATTTTGGAGAAGCCGTATGTCACAACCAAACTCCAAAATGGTGTTTAGGCACAAATGGTGTAATCACCGCAAAATTCGGTTGGTATCACGGCTAATATCAATGTTGACGGGTATCAAATTTCTATGCTAACCTCTCTTAGTTTGTAGATGATTACCGAGTATAATGGAAGTGGATGTCGTGTGTTTCAATCGTGGTTAGATAGTTGGTGGAAAATTATAGATTTTGCAAGTTTTTTTTTTACGAAAAGTGGTATCTAAATATACAAATTTTTAAATAAAGTTTTTTACAGAAAAAATGTGTCCTTTAATGGTGCCATATAAAATAAGTTACTTTTTAAAAAAAATTAAAAATTCTGAAATTTTAAATTTTGAAAAAGAAAACGTGTGCTATAACTTTTTTATGTAAATTTGAAACTCTAACAAAGTAGGAGAATTGTCCAAATAATTTACATATGTTAATTTTGTTATGAAATCTCCTATTTAAGGTGAATATCTATAATTAGAGAGATTCTAGAGTTCTATTCTTGGTAGCTAAATCATCCCCCTCTCTATAAATAAAGGGGTCTTCTACCATTGTAACACATCCCTAACAATCTCCAAGTATCAATAAGAATACTTCTCTCTCTCTATTGCTCTTGTTCTTGTATTATTGTTCTTGTCTTTATATTATTTCATAACACGTTATCAGCACGAGTCTCTAACCATCACGAAATATATTCTCTTCATGGTTCGGTTTAGTTGACCAAAAGAGAAGGAAATTATCAGTTGCCATTGATGTGATGCTGATTGCAATGGTATTCTCGCCGTTCATTTATGTGTCCTGAAACTGTCCACAAATTGCCATGCCAAAGTTTTCATCTTTCCGAAGAGGCAAATATCTATACGGACAAAAAGGAAAAAGAAAAACGTGAGAGAAAGAAAGGAATTTACACAAGAGGTATATTTGATATCACAATATTTTTTGGTATACCTTAAAGGTAAGTAATTTACTTTTCCCTTTCAAATTCTTGAAATTCTACAATTTGATTTTATATACAAACATAGACAACAAAGTTTGATTATAACTCTAATAGAGTTTGTAAGAAATTATAACCACATGAAGTGGTAAAATCTCTACGTCCTGCCATGATTAAATTCATGTATGATTGTGGGCAAATAATTGAAAATCCGTCCCATTGAATTTGCTCCATTCCCTTTAGAGAATGTGGAAGCAGTATATGATAAGTCTGAAAGAAGACTAAAATATTACCATGAAGGTATCAATGAATGTGGACGTGGCAAAGAATTCCGTCCAATTGAATTTGCTCCATTCCCTTTAGAGAATGTGGTAGCAGTATGTGATAAGTCTGAAAGAAGACAAAATTATTACCATAAAGGTATCAATGGATGTGGACGTGGCAATATACGAAATTATAATCGTCATTATTGTGATAATGAGAATAATAAAGATTCTCAAAATAATCTTTCACTTTATGAAAGTAATATTTGACATGAGGTTGTGTAAAGCATATGATTATGATCCATTCCCTGAAGTGAATGTGATAATTGTAATAGAGCCCGTAAGTATGAACACGCTCTTGATGTAAATCTGTTTTATGTCTGACATTATGAAAAGAAAGTTCGTTGCCCTTGAAATTTCGGGCAAGAACTATATGACATGGGTGTTGGATGCTGAAATCCACTTAGATGCTATGGGTCTCGGAGACACCATCAAAGATAGAGAAAAAGCATCCACCCAAGAATGTGCGAAGGCCTTGATTTTCTTGCGCCATCACCTTGATGAAGGTTTGAAGATTGAATATCTCACCGTCAAGGATCCACCTATCTTGTGGAATGGCTTAAAGAAGAGATATGACAACCTGAAGTTGGTCACTCTGCCACAAGCACGATACGATAAGAACCCAAAAGCAAATAGTTTATAAACTATATATTATCGTTGCGGTGAAAACGGGCACTGGTCAAAGGCTTGCCGTATACCATGACTTTTGGTTGACCTTTATCAAGCATCTCGAAAGAGTAAACGCCCTGAAACGAATTTTGTCTCTAACGACAACTTTGACATCACCCACTTGGATATGGCAGACTTCTTTGAGCAACCCGAGGGGAAGATAGACCACCTAATCGGTGATGGATCTGTGATGAAAGAAGATGGAGCTATTTGATTTTATTTTACTTGTTTGTATTAGTGAATGAATAAACTAATAGCCATTAGTATTAGCTCGTATTAGTTAGTTCATGATATAATGTTAGTATTAGTTCTTTAGAATGTATCAATATGCTCAAATATCAATAATATTTTTACTTTCCAGTAGAGGTAATCGACTAACCTGAAAAACTAGTCGGTTATCTCATATTTCGCATAAAACTGCAAAACAATCGATTGTCAATGATCAACAATCGATTGTCTTTAAAACAGTGTGATCTGGAATTTTACAAAAACAGTCAACAATCGATTGTCTATGATTAACAATCGATTGTCTTTAAAACAGTGTGATTTGGAATTTTACAAAAATAGTCAACAATCGATTGTCTATGATTAACAATCGATTGTCTTTAAAACAGTGTGTTCTGGATTTTTTCAAAAATCATCCACAATCGGTTGTCTATGTCTAACAATCGATTGTCGTTAAGACAGTGTAATCTGGAATTTTTCAAAAATCATCCACAATCGATTGTCTTTGACTAACAATCGATTGTCGTTAAGACAGTGTGCTCTGGAATTTTTTCAAAATAGCCAACAATCGATTGTCTATACTTAACAATCGATTGTCTTAAAACAGTGTGCTCTGGAATTTTTCAAAATAGCCAACAATCGATTGTCTATACTTAACAATCGATTGTCTTAAAACAGTGTGCTCTGAAGTTTTTCAAAATAGCAAATAATCGATTGTGTGTGTTTAACAATCGATTGTCAATGTTCAACAATCGATTGTTTGTGTTTAACAATCGATTGTTTGAAGAAAATGCTTAAACTGAAATTTTCAAACTGCAAAGTAATCAATTATGGATAACATATCTGATTTTGTTAGTCAACTGTTAGCAGCAGATTTTGAAAATATTATGTGACACAAACGAATTGAAGTTGTTTATTCTCATGTTCGTATATTTTCTTTTATATGTCAAACCATGGGAAGTAAATTGATTGAAGGCTCCGGAAGAGCAACTGTAACTCTGCCCAAAGGCACGACGTTTATCTTAGAGAATGCAATATTCTCCTCCAAGTCTAAGAAGAACTTGTTGAGTTTTAAAGATATCATTCAAAATGGATATCATATTGAGACAATAGATGAGAATAATCTTGAATTCTTCATGAAAACGAGGCTGCCCATTTCGGTTTGGGTTCACGCCATTTTGCATGCAGTAATACTAGTTCGTCGGCTGCCCATTTCGGTTTGGGTTCACGCCATTTTGCATGCAGTAATGCTAGTTCGTCGGCTGCCCATTTCGGTTTGGGTTCACGCCATTTTGCATGCAGCAATGCTAGTTCGTCGGCTGCCCACTTTGGTTTGGGTTCACGCCATTTTGCATGCAGCAATACTAGTTCGTCGGCTGCCCACTTCGGTTTGGGGTCACGCCATTTTGCATACAACAATGCTAGTTTGTCTCTGACTGACGAATTGATACAAATATTCCCCGTTGCAATTGGTTTTGGGTCATGGACCCAATATATCCCATTTAAGAATCTTTGGATGCGCAGTATATGTGCCTGTAGCACCGCCATCCCGCACCAAAATGGGTCTGCAAAGAAGGTTAGGAATATATGTTGAGGTTGAATCGCCCTCCATTATTCGCTACCTCGAAACATTGACAGGAGATTTTCACTGCACGATTTGCAGACTGTCAATTTGATGAGACACTTTTCCCAAAATTAGGGGGAGAAGTTGGTGAAACCAAACGGGAAATTTTGTGGAAAAATGGATCATTATCTTATCTTGATCCACATACCTCTATTTGTGAAAGAGGCACAAAAGATTATCCATTTGCAAAGAATAGCAAATCAAATGCCTGACGCATTTACGGATTTGAAAAGGATAACAGAATCACATATCCCCGCAGTGAATGTGACAACATCTGACTCACGAATACATATTCATTATCGGAAGAATATGAACATGAAGTTGGTATTGAATATACCACCCTCACCCCTAGAAGGAGGTTTGAGATGATATATGGCATGAATGATCGTTGGTCACGTACCTATTGTACGCCAAAGTATTTTGGAAATATGACTATTAAAGGACAACGATAATTCAAGAAACATACCTTGCATATAAGTTTGACATGACCATAATGGTATAACTTTCTCTTTAAGAAAGATATTCACCACATGGATGTTGATGAATCTGTGGTAGTACAAAATTAATTGAGAGCTCTAGAAGAGCCAATTATTACTATGTTGGAGAAACACAATTGAGTATTGTGCTGTAGTAAGTCTCAAAGAAACTTATTCAGTTTCCAAAGTACACGCGAAAGCGATTAATTATATTGAGACTATAAATAAAGGAAGGCTTTGATATCTCCTATTACTACAACTTGTAGCGGGGTAATTTGCATATGAAAAGCTACCCGCTTTGTTCTCTAGTTTGTACTACACAAAAGAAAGAATGCCACAATAAAGTGGATATCTATTGATATAAAAACCCATGTCATAATAAACCTGAAGTTTATTGATAAGTGCACACGTCATGGTGTAAATTTGAAGTTTACCAATATTGATAATTTATTCAGTTGGCATTCGTGTTAGCCATCTCATTTTAAGTATGATGTGCAAATTCACATAGGTGAATATTAAAGAACTAGAAAGTTCTTTACGAATTCTCTTGTATCACTTGTTCTCATTAATGAACTGACCAACTAAAGAGTACGGGTTGAAGCCCATAAATTCTAGAAATATCAAAGGTGAATATGGGCCCATTCACCTGCCATGTATACCACATATGATGCATCTATGATATGGTTACATGCGCAATTGTTATTAACCCGCAGCCTGGCCGGTGCTTGCGAGGTAAATTGCTCAGTAATCTAACTTCGAGCATAATTTCCAGATTTTCTACTCAAGGTAGTTCATCTTGATAAGTTGGTTTATATCAAAGTTGGTTTAGCAAGATAATTATTGAGTGCTTCCACTTAATAGCTAAACTGTTTCTTATGAGAACAAAGTTATATATATCAGTTTGATATACGTTGTATACGAGAGTATATTATATTCTCCCCTCACAAGTGGTTCAGGGTCAGGAACCAAATAATTTCATCTTATTATTAATGTGCTGTGTACATTGACATGATAATGCACAAAGATGATTTCCCAAAGTTGAGGAAACAAGTTAGCTTTTCTAACATGAGGGGGAGACATGATAAACACTTGAGAAAAGGTTACATGGGATGAATTATCATTTGTATATGTATATCCCCGAATATCATGATATGAACCTGAAGTTCATAAAAGGGATAATTCAATTGCAACATATTGCAAATCATGCTATACGCATTTGCTGACCCAAAGAAAGTAACTAAATGGAAGAGATACAATTCAAGAAGAATTGATTCCACATGAAAGACATGTAGTTTTGAACCTATAGTTCAAATGCTTGAAAGTATAAAAGTCAAAGGTATGTATAGTCAGTTTTCGATATCTTATTTGTCTAGCATGACATGGAAAACTTGATATGCATCTAAAGTCTATTATATGGCTTATATGACTTAACTTGAAAGATTTAAGTTGCTTGAAGCATATGCAATTCTTGGTCCTGAAGTACCAAATCCTTAGTACAATTTGTGTACATATGTATCTTGCTATAACTATAAGCATGATGGCATTGAGAATGCATCTATGGAGATATTGAAGAGTTATTCCACGACATTATATGAAGATGTTCATATCTATCAAGAATGATGATTTCAAGGTGCGGAATATTTATTCAAGTCAATATGGTTGATTTGTCAAACGTCCACCAAAGATCGTTTTGAAGATGAAGCACAAGATTGGAATGCAAATGCTCAAGGATATAAAATTGATGTACTCATTAGGGGGAGTTAATGCGCGTTGCACTCTTTTTCCCTTACAAGGTTTTGTCCCACTGGGTTTTCCTTGCGAGGTTTTTAACGAGGCAACAATTAGGCGCATATTCAAACATGTGTACTCTTTTTCCTTTCTTTAATTTTTCCCATTGGGTTTTGGTTTTAAGGTTTTAACGAGGCACATTGTTGAATAGACATTCAAGGGGGAGTGTTATGAAATCTCCTATTTAAGGTGAATGTCTATAATTAGAGAGATTCTAGAGTTCTATTCTTGGTAGCTAAATCATCCCCCTCCCTATAAATAAAGGGGTCTTCTACCATTGTAACACATCCCTAACAATCTCCAAGTATCAATAAGAATACTTCTCTCTCTTTATTGCTCTTGTTCTTGTATTATTGTTCTTGTCTTTATATTATTTCATAACAAATTTAATATTATGCCATTTTTCATCATAACATATCTTTGCCTCTTCTATTGTATATAAATAGAGTGCATTTTCAATATTTTGATATCCTCGATGAAGTCACCGTGAAAAGCTATATTTTGCAAAAGTTATATATTAAAACCAAATTCTAAAATGATGTTTAGCCACAAATGATATAACCACCGCCAACTTCGGTTAGTATCAAGACCAAAATAAAGTTTATGGATATCAAGTTTCTATGCCAACCTCTCTTAGTTTGCAGATGGTTACCGAGTATAATGGAAGTGAATGTCGTGGGTTTTAATCGTGGTTAGATAGTTGGCGACAATTTAGATTTTGCAGAAATGTTTTATGGAAAGTGGTATCTAAATATACAAATTATAAATAAATTTTCTCTTATAAAAATGTGTCCTTCATTGATGCCATGTAAAATAAGTTATTTTTAAAAAAAAAATTTAAAAACTCTGAAATTTTAAATTTTGAAAATGTCACGACCCTAAAATCGACCCGGTCGTAATGGTGCCCATCGTGAAGCTAGGCCAGTCGACAACTCTCAAATTAACCATTTATTAATAAGAATCATGTTTAAGCCTTTAATTTAAACAGTTTTTATAATATAAGTCTAAATGAATAGTGTAGAAATAATATACAAGTCCGATGTTAAGGTGTCATAAGTCACGAGCATATATTAAGGTCTGAATACAACGGAAAAAGTCTAATAATGTACTAAATACAGTCTAATGAAAGCAAGAGGGAGAAAAACTGTATTACAAACATCGGGTAGCTACCTTGCTAAACTCTCATGACTCTGCCTCCGAGCAATCGACACCCGCTACTGGGTCCAAAAAATACCTGAATCTACACACAAGGTGCAAGGGGTAATGTCAGTACTACAACTCAGTAAGTAATAAAGGTAAACGAAAAATGAGCAGTAAGAAAACACGTAAACCACGTCAAAACGCTACAACAAAAGTAGGATATTTCCAACACACAATACAGATATCATTTACTTCGTAAATCATGATCAGCTTCGGTAAAAACCTATGGCAAACCGGCCGGTCGTCTTTAGAATTTATGCCCCGTTCCCCCATTAACTGCTTTCCCTAAGTCCATTTATGCTATTTTGGTTTTTCCGGATGTTCGGTAATAGAATTCATAGTGTTTTGGGGCACTTAGTCCCTAAATGAGAGCTTAAGTGTTGGAAAATGGCCAGTAATCTAAACAATACCAAGACGACCTCGGAATGGAAAACCAATGGTTCTGTTAGCTCTGTTAGGTGATTCGGGGTTGGGAGCGTGTTCGGAATGTATTTTGGATGCCCGTAGCTCATTTAGACTATAAATGCCGAAAGTTAGAATTTTGAAGTGTCCGGTCCGATAGTGAATTTTTGATCCGAGGGTCGGAACATAATTTTAGAAGTTTCTGTAGTACCATCATGTCATTTTGGACGTGCATGCAAAATTTCAGGTCAATCGGACGTGTTTTGGTTAGGTTTTGAATCGAAAGTGAGTTTAGTTAAGTTTTGAAGTTTTTAAGTTCAAATCATTGATTAATTCGAGTTTCTAGCATTGTTTTAGGTGGTTTATGGATTGGTACAAGTTCAAGTGAGGTTATGGGATATGTTCGTAGTTTTGGTTTAGGTCCCGAGGGCCTCGGATGTGTTTCGGATGCCCAATGGGGCATTTTCTGTTGTAAAAGCATAGCAGATTTCCTGCTATAGATGTTGCAGAATTTCCTTCTCTGCGATCGCATTCCCACTCACACAATCACATAGTGCATTCGAGAGGGGGGCCAATTTCCTTCAATGCGATCGCAATGTCATGTCTGCGATCGCATAGCTTTGCCTTTCCCCTCTTTGCGATCGCATTTCCCTTTCCGCGTTCGCATTGAGTTAGCTGAGCCGGTGGCTCAGGCCCAAATTCCTTCTATGCGATCGCGTGACCCTTGTCGCGATCGTGTAGCATATCTTCTCTCCGATCGCATGACCACTTCTGCGTTCGCATAGACCATTTTTCCAGGCCTTCAATTTTACTCTACGCGATCGCATCCCTTCTTATGCGATCACATTAAACAAATGACCTGGGCAGATATGAACATTTCAAAACGAACCCTTCTTCCATCTCAGTTTTGGGAGATTTTTCGAGGGATTTTCAGAGGCAAACTTTGGGTAACGATTCCTTACTCCTTTATAATTACCCGCTAACTAATCTCGAATTCAAGATTTAATTTCGGATTTTGAATAAAAATTTGGGTGAAGTTCTTTGACCTAACTTTGATGATTTGAAGGAGCATTTGACTTGTGAGAGTACGAGGTGTCTGAAAATGTAAAAAATATTTGATTCCAAGACGTTGGCCTAACGGTCATTTTGGTTATTTCACATATTTTGGCGCCTTAACTATAACTTTTACAGTGTAATTAGTTACTTGCAATGTTATATACAATATGTAATTGGTTTTAATAGATTTGGGAGGCTCGGAGTCGGATACTCGTGGCAAGGGCATTGTTACTTAGAGGTTTTGTACCAGTTCGAGGTAAGTGGCTTGCCTAACCTTGTGTGGGAGACCTTTTCCCCTTAGGATATCTTTGTCATTGCTTAAATTCCTTATGCGCGAGGTGACGGGCGTGTACTTGTGCTTGTTGTTGAAAAATTCACCTTACTTGGCTTATTTAGACTGTGGTTCTTCACTTATTTAATTGTTAAAAATGAAATTTCACTTGTTTTGACTTAGGAAAAGCATGTTAGTAACTTATTTAATCTATTTGACTAAATTGCAATAGCTGTCATCTCTTGGAAAGCATGATTGCAACTTATTTGTCTTATTTGACTAAATTGCAATATTTGTCCTTCTTGTGAAGCATGTTAGATTCTCGAATTTATTTGTTGTTCGCATTTTGCTTCATTTCCCTTAAATATTGGTTTATTGTGGAGTATTTACTTTTGGGACTACGAGATGGCTTTCCGGGCGCTCCCTTTATTCGTATTTTGTTCCGAGGTTTGGAAGTGTGGGATACCAAGGGATCCCCGGCACTGTATACTATGACTGGCGGATACTAAGAGATCCCTAGTGCAGAGTTGATTTTCTGGCGGATACTAAGAGATCCCCAGGGCAGGACTGATTAATGGAGGATACTAAGAGATCCTCAGGATACTTCGAGATTCCTTGCTTATATGATGAGGATACTGGGAGATCCTTGGGATACTTGGAGATCCCTTGTGTGTATGATGAGGATACCGGGAAATCCTCGGGATACCAAGAGATCCCCGATGATAAATAGTCTGTAATGGTTGTTCTTGTTTTGTAGAATTGTAATATAGTCTTTTCCGTTCTTCTTATTGTTTATTAGATATTCGAGATTACGTATTTCCTACTATTATTTCATTTCATATTTATTCTTATGTTTATCTCAGTAGGGGCCTCGACCTTCCTCGTCACTACTCCATCGAGGTTAGGCTTGGCACTTACTGAGTACCGTTATGGTGTACTCATGATACTCTTCTATACACTTTTGTTGTGCAGATCTAGGTACTTCTGGTCAGGTGCTCTATTACAGTTTTCGGAGCTGCATTTGGAGATTCGAGGTATGCATCTTCCGCGTCCGCAGAGCCTAAGAGTCTCCTTATATTCTACCTTTAGTAGTAGTTTCGTTCATATACTCGTTTGTTGGACACTCCTGGATGTTAGAGCCGTATGTTATATTATACTCTTAGCCTGTGTTGCCCGTGGGTTTCCGGGTCTTGGAGGTTTTTACGTTATTTTGAGTCGACAGGTATGTACCAGGTGTCACTCTATACATTATCTTATGCTATTTATGTTTTTTTATCGTTTCCGAAAAGATTGTTGAATTTCCGCGATGTGTCAGGCTTACCTAGACGCAAAGACTACGTGCCATCATGACAGGTTCACGATTGGTGAACTAGGGTCATGACAATTTGGTATCAGAGCTCTAGGTTCATAGGAGTCACAGGACACATGCCGGTTATTTAGAGTCTCACTGATCGTTACGGTGACGTCTGTACTTATCTAAGGGAGGCTATGTAACCGTTTAGGAAAAATCTTCACTTCATTGAATTCCTTGTCGTGCTATGTTTTTATGCCGATTCTAAACTTCTGTCTTCTATATTCTCACAGATGGTGAGGACTCGCATGACCTGGGACGATCAGGCACCCCACCCCCTCTTATAGCAGCTAGGGGCAGGGGTCGTGGACGTGCGCAGGGTGTAGCTAGAGCCCTTGCGTGAGTAGCCGAGGTGCCACCAGCAGACTCAGTCAGGACTCAGGCACAAGAGACGCCCACATCCACCACTACTGCAGCTGTTTAGGAGGCATTGGCGCAATTTTTGAGTATGTATACCACACTGTCGCAGGCAGGGTTGCTTCCACCTCCTGCAGCTACGTCCCAGGCCGGGGGAGGAGCCCAGACTCCCGCAACCCGCACTCCGGACCAGAGGGTGCACATGGGGCCAATTCAAGGTATTATTCCTGTCCAGCCTACAGTGCCGGTTCAGCCCGAGGATGGGGCACCTGCTTCGGAGGAGGAGCAGCGTAGATTGGAGAGGTTCAAGAAGTATGAGCCTCGTATTTTCAGCGGACTAGCTACAAATGATGCTTTGGGGTATTTGGAGGATTGTCACTGCATTTTTTGCACCATGGGTATTACTTTTTCGAGTGGGGTTTCCTTTGCAGCTTTCCAGCTTCGGGGAGCCGCCTATGACTGGTGGCGCACATTTGAGCTAGATAGTCCGGACTAGGCTGCCTCTTTGACTTGGACTTAGTTTTCAGATATGTTTCAGAGGGAGTTTATTCTGCAGAGCATCCGAGATGCATGGCGCACTGAGTTTGAGCACTTGCGCCAGGGCCCTATGACTGTCTCTGAGTATGCCATCCGTTATACTAGGTTGGACAGGCATGCGCCTGCTTTGGTGGCTACTGTTCGTGAGAGAGTTCACATGTTTATCGAGGGTCTTATTCCTTCCATAAGTTCTGGCATGGCGTGAGAGTTGGAGATGGATATAACCTATCAGTAGGTGGTGAGCATAGCCATGAGGATAGAGGGTATGCATGCTGGAGAGAGAGAGAGAGAGAGAGAGAGAGAGAGAGAGAGAGAGAGAGAGAGAGAGAGAGAGAGAGAGAGAGAGAGAGAGAGAGAGAGGAGAGAGAGGCCAAGAGGTCTTGTGAGTCTGGTCATTTTTCAGGAGCAGGACATCATGGTAGGGGCTATACGGGTCGCCCAGTTCACTCAGATCTTTCTTCACCCAGCAGTAATCCAGCTCCTCCCAAATCTCAAGAGCCTTATATGCACCCCCGTTCTAATGCCCCTCATGCGCGGGGTACCTCCAGAGGTCAGACTAGCGGGGGTGGGTCTAGTCAATCACAACCACCACGCCCTCCAAGAGCTTTTTATGAGTGCGGGGATACCCGCCATTTAGTGAGGGATTGCCCTAGGCTCGGGAGGAGTGCACCTCCTTAGCAGTATCGGTAGCAGCGTGCCCAGCGGGATTCTCAGGCCCTTGTTCCAGCTCCAGCCGCCACCCTACCTACCCATCCATCCAGAGGCTTGGATTGGGGAAATAGAGGCCGCCCTCGAGGTAGGGGCCGAGCCAGATTTTATGCCATTCCTGATCGTGCTGAGGCTTTCGCCTTTGATTCTATTATCACATGTATTATTTTGGTTAGTCACAGAGAGGCATCGGTTCTATTCGATCCAGGCTCTACTTATTCTTATGTCTCATCTTATTTTGCTCCGCATTTGGGTACAGTCTGAGAGACCTTGAGCTCTCCAGTTTATGTTTCTACTCTCGTGGGAGATTCCTTTATTGTGGACCGCGTATATCGCTCGTATTTTGTTACTATTCGTGGTTTTGAGACTAGGGCAGATCTTTTATTACTTGACATGGTTGATTTTGAGATTATCCTTGGCATTGACTGGTTGTCGCCCCATTATGCTATTCTTGATTGTCACGCTAAGACCGTAATGCTGGCTATGCCAGGTATTCCTCGTATTGAGTGGAGTGGTACTTTTGATCACACTTCAAGCAGAGTTATATCTTTTCTTAAAGCTCAGCGTATGGTTGAAAAGGGGTGTGCCGCGTATTTAGCCTATGTGAGTGATGTCAGTGCTGATACCCCTTCTGTTGACTCTGTTCCAATAGTACGGGATTTCTCCGATGTGTTTCCAGCTAATCTTCCGAGCATGCCACCCGATCAGGACATTGATTTTGGTATTGATTTGTTGCCGGGAACTCAGCCCATATCTATTCCTCCTTACCATATGCTCCTCCTGAGTTGAAGGATCAATTACAAGAATTGCTTGATAAGGGTTTTATTCGACCCAGTGATTCACCATGGGATTCTCCTATCTTGTTTATGAAGAAAAAATATGGTTCTATGCTCATGTAAATCAGTTATCGTCAGTTGAAAAAAATTACAGTGAAGAACCGATATCCTTTGCTTCGTATTGATGATCTATTTGGCCAGATTCAGGGCGCACAAGTGTTTTCTAAGATTGATTTGCACTCAGGTTAACACCAGCTAAAAATTCGCGAACCGGATATCCCAAAGACTGCTTTCAGGACTCGATATGGTCATTACGAGTTCCTTGTCATGTCATTTGGGCAGACCAACGCCCCAGCAGCTTTTATGCATTTGATGCATAGTTTATTCAGGCCCTATCTCTACTTATTTGTCATTATTTTCATAGATAATATTCTTGTATACTCTCGGAGCCGGGAAGATCATGAGAAGCACCTGAGGACAGTGCTTCAGACCCTGAGAGAAAAGAAATTATATGCAAAGTTTTCAAAATGTGAGTTTTGTTTGAGTTCCGTGGCATTTCTAGGCCACATGGTATCGAGTGAGGGCATTTCGGTAGATCCGAAGAAGGTGGAGGCCGTGCAGAGTTGGCCTAGGCCCTCCTCAACTATAGATATCCGTAGTTTCCTTGGCCTGGCACGGTATTACCGTCGTTTTGTGGAGGGTTTCTCGTCAATTGAAGCCCCTATGACTAGATTGACCCAGAAGGGTGCTCCTTTTCAGTGGTCGGACGAGTGTGAGGTGAGCTTTCAAAAGCTCAAGACGGCTTTGAATTTAGCCCCTATTCTGATTTTTGCCTACTCGTTCGGAGTCCTATACGGTATATTGTGATGCCTCACGAGTTGTACTTGGAGCGGTATTGATGCAGGATGGTAGGGTGATTGCCTACGCGTCCAGACAGTTGAAGGTGCACGAAAAGAACTATCCTGTCCATGACCTTGAGTTAGCTGCTATTGTTCATGCCTTAAAGATCTGGCGTCATTATTTGTATCGTGTGCCTTGTGAGATATATACGGATCATCGGAGTTTGCAAAATTTGTTCAAGCAAAAGGATCTGAACTTGCGCCAGAGGAGATGGTTGGAGCTACTGAAGGACTATGATATCACTATTCTCTATCACCCGTGCAAGGCCAATGTGATAGCCGATGCCTTGAGTCGCCGGGCCGAGAGTTTGGGGAGTTTGGCATATTTACCAGCTTCAGAGAGACCTATGGCGATGGATGTTCAGGCTTTAGCCTGTGAGTTCGTGAGATTAGACCTTTCGGAGCCTAGTCGGGTTCTAGCCTGTGTGGTTTCTCGGTCTTCATCGTTTGATCGTATCAGGGAGCGGCAGCATGATGACCCTCATTTGCTTGTCCTCAGGGACACAGTTCAGCATGGCGATGCTAAGGATGTGACTGTTGGAGATGACAGGGTGTTGAGGATGCAGGAGCGGATCTGTGTGCCCGATGTTGATGATATTTGGGAGTTGATATCTACTGAGGCCCATTGCTCGCGGTACTCCATCCACCCGGGTGCTGCAAAGATGTACCAGGATCTATGGCAGCATTATTGGTAGAGGCGGATTAAGAAGGACATAGTGGAGTTTGTAGCTAGATGTCTCAGCTGTCAGCAGCTGAAGGCTTAGCATCAGAGATTGGGAGGGTTACTCCAGATGATGGAGATTACGAAGTGGAAATGGGAGAATATCACTATGGATTTTGTGACTGGTCTCCCTCTGACGGCGAGGAAGTTTGATTCGATTTGGGTTGTTGTGGATCGGCTGACCATGTCCTCTCATTTTAATCCAGTGTGCACGTCTTACTCAGCGAAGCCGTTAGTAGGGGTTTATATCAGGGAGATTGTCCGTCTGCATGGCATTCCAGTTTCTATCATCTCAGACAGGGGTTCAATGTTTACATCACGATTTTGGATAGCCATCCAACATGAGTTGGGTACCAGAGTGACCATGAGCACAACTTTCCACCCCCAGACGGACGGACAGTCTGAGCGCACTATTCAGATTCTTGAAGATATGCTCCATACATGCGTGATTGAGTTTAGAGGGTCTTTGGATCAGCTCTTACCATTGGCTGTTTTGCATACAACAGCAGTTATCAGTCCATTATTCAGATGGAACCTTATGAGTCCTTATATGGTAGGAGATACAGATCCCCAGTTGGTTGGTTCGAGCCGGGCGAGGCCAGGTTATTGGGCACTGATTTGGTTTAGGATGCGGTTGAGAAGGTTAAGGTGATTTAGGATAGACTCCGTGCGGCTCAGTCCAGACAAAAGAGTTATGTGGACCGGAAGGTTCGTGATGTTTCCTTTATGGTTGGTGAGCGGGTTTTGCTCGGGTCTCGCCTATGAAAGGCGTCATGAGGTTTAGAAAGAAAGGAAATTTGAGCCCGAGGTTCATTGGTCCATTTGAAATATTAAAGCAGGTTGGGAAGGTTGCTTATGAGCTTACTTTACCTCCCAGTTTGGCCGGGGTTCATCTAGCGTTTCATGTTTTGATGCTTCAGAGATATCATGGTGACCCGTGTCACGTGTTGGAGTTCACTTAAGTCCAGTTGGACAATGACTTGCCCTATGTTGAGGAGCCAGTGGGATATTAGACAGGCAGGTCTGAAGGCTCAGATCAAAGGATATAGTTTCAATAAAGGTGCAGTGGCGGGGTCAGCTGGTCAAGGAGGCGACTTGGTAGACCGAGCGGGATATGCGCAGCCAATACCCTCATCTTTTTGCTACTTAAGGTATGTTCTCTATGCTCGTTCGAGGACGAATGAATGTTTAAGTGCAGCAGGATGTGACTACCCGACCGGTCATCTTTGGAATTTATGTTGCGTTCCCCCATTAACTGCTTCCCCTAAGTCCATTTCTGCTATTTTGGTTTGTCAGGATGTTCGGTAATAGAATTCGGAGTGTTTTGAGACACTTAGTCCCTAAATGAAAACTTAAGTGTTGGAAAATAGTCCGTAATTAGAACCGTGTCAAGACGACCCCGGAATGGAAAATCGATGGTTCTGTTAGCTCCGTTAGGTGATTATGGGGTTGGGAGCGTGTTCGGAATGTATTTTGGATGCCTGTAACTCATTTAGACTATAAATGCCGAAAATTAGAATTTTGAAGTTTCCGTCCGATAGTGAATTTTTGATCCGAGTATCGGAACCGGATTTCGAAAACTTTTATAGCACTGTCATGTCATTTGGGACATGCGTGCAAACTTTCAGGTCAATCGGACATGTTTTGGGTAGGTTTTTAATTGAAAGCGAGTTTAGTTATGTTTGAAGTTTTTAAGTTCAAATCATTTATTAATTCGAGCTTCAGGCGTTGTTTTAGGGTGATTTAAGGATTGGTACAAGTTCGAATGAGGTTATGAGATATGTTCGTAGGTTTGGTTGAGGTCCCAGGGGCCTCAGATGTGTTTCGGATGCCCAACGGGGCATTTTGTGTTGTAAAAGCATAGCAGATTTCCTGCTATGGATGTTGCAGAATTTCCTTCTCTACGATTGCATTCCCACTCTCGTGATTGCATAGTGCATTCTTGAGGGGGCCAATTTCCTTCAATGCGATCACAATGTCATGTCTACGATCTCATAGCTTTGCCTTTCCCTTCTTCGTGATCGCATTTCCCTTTCCGCATTCGCATTGAGTTAGCTGAGCCAGTGACTCCGGCCCAAATTCCTTCTATGCGATCGCGTGACCCTTGTCGCGATCGCGTAGCATCACTTGTCCCTTCTCTGCGATTGCATGACCACTTCTGCGTTCGCATAGACCATTTCTCCAGGCCTTCAAATTTACTCTACGCGATCGCATCCCTTCTTATGCGATCGCATTGAACAAATGACCTAGGTAGATATAAGTATTTCAAAACGAACCCTTCTTCCATTTTTACAAAATCGCAAGCTAGAGAGCTCGGTTTTGTGAGATTTTTCTAGGGGTTTTCAAAGGCAAACTTTGGGTAGCGATTCCTTTCTCCTTTATGATTATTACCCGCTAATCAAATATCGAATTCAAGCTTTAATTTCCGATTTTTGAATAAAAATAGGGGTAAAGTTCTTAGACCTAACTTTGATGATTTGAAGGGGCATTTGATCTCCGATTTTGGAGATTTTTATGTGGCTAGACTTGTGAGAGTACGAGATTTCTGAAAAAGTAAAAATTATTCGATTCCGAGACATTGGAGTGAGGGGCTTTTTGGTCATTTCACCTATTTTCGCGCCATAGCTTTAATTATAACAGTGTAATTAGTTACTTGCGATGTTATTTACAATATGTAATTGGTTTGAATAGATTTGGGCCACTTGGAGTCGGATACTCGTGGCAAGGGCATTGTTTCTTAGCGGTTTTGTACCATTTCGAGGTAAGTGGCTTGCCTAAGCTTGTGTGGGAGACCTTTTCCCCTTAGGATATCTTTGTCATTGATTAAATGCCTTGTGCGCGAGGTGAAAGACGTGTACTTGTGCTAGTTGTTGAAAAATTCACCTTACGTGGCTTATTTAGAATGTGTTTCTTCACATATTTAATTGTTAAAAATGAAACTTCACTTGTTTTGACTTAGGAAAATCATGTTTGTAACTTATTTGATCTATTTGACTAAATTGTAATATCTGTCTTCTCTTGGAAAGCATGTTAGGAACTTATTTGCCTTATTTGACTAAATTGCAATATTTGTCCTTCTTGTGAAGCATGTTAGATTCTTGATTTTATTTGTTGTTCGCATTTCGCTTTATTTCCGTTAAATATTGGTTTGTTGTGGAGTATTTACTATTGGGACTACGGTACGGCATCATGGGGGCTCCCCCTGTTTGTATTTTTTTTTCGAGGTTTGGAAGTGCGGGATACCAAGAGATCCCCGACACTAGATTATATGGCTGGCGGATACTAAGAGATCCTCAGTGCAGAATTGATTTTCTGGCTGATACTAAGAGATCCCCAGGGCAGGACTGATTAACGGAGGATACTAAGATATCCTCGGGATACTTGGAGATCCCTTGCTTATATGATGAGGATACTAGGAGATCTTCGAATACTTGGAGATCCCTTGTGCATATGATGAGCATACCGTGAGATCCTCGGGATACCAGGAGATACCCGATGATAAATAGTCTGTAATGGTTGTTCTTGTTTGATTGAATTTTAATATAGTCTTTTCTGTTCTTCTGATTGTTTATTAGATTACGTATTTCCTACTGTTGTTTCGTTTCATATTATCTTATGTTTATCTTAGCAGGGGCCTCGACCTTCCTCGTCACTACTCCATCGAGGTTAGGGTTGGCACTTACTAAGTACCGTTGTGGTGTACTCATGCCACTCTTCTACACACTTTTGTTGTGCAGATCAAGGTACTTGTGGTCAGGCACGCTATTAGGGTTTTCGGAGCTTCACTTGGAGATTCGAGGTATGCATCTTCAGCATCCGCAGAGCGGAAGAGTCTCCCTCTATTCTACCTTTAGTAGTAGTTTCCTTCGTGTTCTCGTTTGTTGTAGGCACTCATGGATGTTAGAGCCTTATGTTACATTTTAGTCTTAGCCTATGTTGCCCATGGGTTTTTTGGGTCTTGGAGGTTTTTACGTTATTTTGAGTTGACATATATGTTCCAGACGGCACTCTATACGTTATCTTATGCTATTTATGTTTTATTTGTTGTTTCCGCAAAGATTGTTGAATTTCCGCAATGTGTAAGGCTTACCTAGCCGCGAAGACTTGGTGCCGTCATGAATGGTTCCTGATTGGTGAACTAGGGTCGTGACAAAACCCTTTTTTAAAAAACAATTTTCAATAGTTTTCAAACGAGTGATAAAACAGTAAATAAACATGATAGAAACGTAAACAGCCCCTAGGGTAAATCATGTACCGTAAATCGTTCCTCGGGCATAATATCCACAGAACCAGCCCCTCGGAGTACCTCACCATCGCTCGTACTTAACCCCTCGGGCATAACATAATCAAGAACCGCCTCTCGGGCAATAACATGGAACAACATCAGCCCTTTGGGCTATATCACATATCATACTGGGTACCCGTGCTCACTGGGGGTGTATAGACTCTAGGAGGGGCCCCTTACGGACCAAGTAAAGTATCAAGCCAACTCATGGCATAACCAATATATCATTCATTCAAGGTACCCGTGCTCACTGGGGATGTAAAAAACTCCGGGAGGGGTCCCTTATGGCCCTAGTGCAATATCAATCCACCTCGTGGCATAATCAAGAGGCCATCGGCCTCATCTCAAGCTACCTCGTGGCGTACAACTTAGATTCTCGGCCTCATAATAATAAATCAGTGTATCATTATTGCGGTGTGCATACCGACCCAAAAGTATCCTCACAACACAGGCCCTCGGCCTTACTCAGTCAGAAATCTCTAAAAGCCACCTGGGCACAATAAAATATGATGCTCAGCCTAAAATATCTTTTAAAGTATTAAGCAAAGTAAACATGGCTGGGTTATGAAAATAGTAGAATATAGCATGACTGAGTACAAATATAAAAATCAACACAATGAGGAAATATCAATAAATATTCCCGAAGGGCTCAAATAGTTGGCACGAGGCCCAATTATGGCATTCAGTCAAAAACATGATGATAGCAAATAGTTTTCAATCAAATACGCATTAAAATAGTCATTTGGGATGGACTAAATCATAATTCCCAATAGTGCACGACCCAACGCTCATCATCTAGCGTATATGTCACCTCAATATAGCACAACGATATGCAATTCAGGATTTTATACCTTCAAGACATCATTTACAATCATTATTGTCACACCTCCTTTTTACACACCTACCCCGAAATACAAATGTGTGAGGGAGTTTTCCATTATACGTGACATTATTCAAATTGGGATTATATATTCAATTCAGAGTCGCCACTTGGGATAGGTTTGACTTTTGTTGTCCCAAGTCAGCGATTTAACTTGAATCCCAAATTGAGATAATTTTTGACTTTCCAAATGAAGTCTGCGAACCAAAAATTCTGAGTAACAAATTCTGTTGACCTGAGCTTTTAGCACGGTCTCTTAAACTATTATAATTGGCTAAGGTCTGATTTTAATACATGTCATCCTATAGTGCAATTTTAAGATTATTTACCGCTTTTAATTAATAATTTTTAGGAAATTGAACATCGTTTAAATATATTTTTGGATCGCGTCACATGTAATGCACCCGGATTGTCAACGCATTTTATTCAATATTTTGGGATTTGGATTTGGATCGCATGAAATGCACACCTGAATTTAGGAATGTAAAATTATTAAAGAACGTGCCTAAATCAACTAGTGTGTTATTAACTTTGCGGGAGGTCATGAAAATTTGCTAAATGACACGTCTCGAATTCTAAACATTTTTAAAATGAAACGATCTGGCCAGTCATTTTCAGCCCTAGCGCGTCATTCATCAGTCTGAGGCTATGAGCAGCTTCATTTCAGGTGTTATGACTTGTATGCGTGATCGAAATTGAATTGTGGGAAATGCAGAGTTTATTTGGAAGGAGAATTCTTGTTTTGGAAGCTTAAAGTTGAAAGAATTAACTAGGATTAGAATTTTGGGTAAAAGACCTCGGAATCAGGATCTGAAGGTTCCAGGAGGTTTGTATGATGCTTTCGAACTTAGGCGTATGCCCAGATCGGGTTTTGGATGATCTGGGAGCGTTTTGGCGCCTATTGTGGAAGTTAGCAGTTTGGAAGATATTTCTTAAATTTGATTTGAAGTATATTTTAGCGTTATCGATGTTCGTTTGGGATTCCGAGACTTGGAGTAGCTCCGTACGGTGATTCTGGAGTTGGGAGTGCGATCGGAAGTGAGATTGGAGGTCCATAGGTAATTTTGAATCCATTTGGCTAAAGATAGAAATTTGAAGGTTTTCGAGAAGTTTGACCGGGAGTGGACTTTTTGACAGCAGGGTTGGAATCATATTTTGAAGTTGAAGTAGGTCTGTAATGTCAAATATGACTTGTGTACAAAATCTGAGGTCAATCGGACATGATTTGATAGGTTTAAACATTGGAAGTAGAATTTGGGATGTTCAAAGTTCATAAAGCTTGAATCATGGTGTAATTCATGGTTTTAGCATTGTTTGACGTGATTTGAGGCCTCAAGCAAGTCCATAATATGTTTTGGGACTTTTTGGTATGATTGGTTGGGGTACTGGAGGCCTCGAGTGGATTCCGGGTGGTTGATAGATCGAAAATAGATTTTTGGAAAAGTTGAGTTGCTGGTTGCTGGTATTTCCGCTTCTGCAGAAATGGGACCGCAGAAGCGATGAAAGAAGCCGTAGAAGCGTACTTGGTCTGAGGATGGAGGAGCACAAACGCAGTCAAAGATGAGCAGAAGCGGAACGCATCTGCGGAAAGAGAGTCGCAGAAGCGAAAAAAGGGAATCCCAGGGTGGACCACAAAAGCGGAACTGGGAATGCATTTGCGGAACCGTAGAAGTGGTCAAAGGACTGCAAGTGCGGAAATCGTTGGGCAGAATGTTTTAAAAGCATGGTTGAGTTTATTTCACTCATTTTCTTCACTTCATTGGGCGATTTTCGGAGAGCTTCAAGGAGGGATTTCATCATCAATGTTAAGGCAAACTACTCCTACTTACTTCCAAGTTAAATATAAGATTATACCATGGAGTAGTAGTAAAAAATAATGAAGTTTTAGTAGGAGAAGCTCTCGGCGCACGTTAAGCAATGGAACAGTGCGCCTAACAGCGCACGTTAGCACGAAGCTTTTCCGTTGATAATGGCTCGTCGCCAGCGACAACCTCTTCCCTCTCCACCACAGATCGTTACTCCAGCTCCAGGAGTAACAAAGGAACTCGAACCACTGACTTTTGGCAACTTTTTGCCAGAGAAATTTCAGTCCAAAATACCTTTGCATGCAGAGGAAATTACGAATGCTGAGCCTCAATTGAAGTTGATTGATGCAGATCGAGATAGTCAAGCTGTGAGGAAGCTCCAATTCTCAGACATTGCAGTTGCTGAACAACCACCTCCTACTATGGCTGAGATTGTTAGAGGTAAACACAATATGGGCAAGGTTTTAACATTTGTTCCTCCTATTGATAAGGATGGGAAGAAGATTGTTAAAATCAACATCGATGAGCTGAAACCACAAACTGAATACTGGAGTAATTCTCTCATTGGCTATATCATTGGTGACAACCCTAATGAGAAGGCCATGGAGAATTTTGTTCTGCATGTGTGGAATTTTGTGGCTAAGCCACAAATTCTAATGCATAGAGATGGCTACTGTGTGTTTTGTTTTAGTTCTGCTGAGGATATGAACCAAGTGCTTCAATTTGGTCCTTACTCATATAGGAACAAGCCAATGATTTTGAAACCTTGGGATATAGATTTCTCTATGCAAAATGGTATTCTTAGCACTATTCCTATTTGGGTGAGATTTCCGGGACTGCCTCTGGGATACTGGTCCCCTGAAATACTCAGTAAGTTAGCTAGTACTATTGGAAAACCTCTGTATACTGACAAAGTTACAGCTCATTTTGAGAAGATTTCCTTTGCAAGAGTACTGGTTGAAGTTGATGCTGCATTTCCTTTACCTGAGGAAATTGAAATTGAGACTCCATTTGGTTTGAAAATCCAAGATATTGAGTATGATTGGAAACCAGAATTTTGTAATCACTGCTTGAAGTTTGGTCACAGCTCAATTGACTGTTGGTATAACAGTCACACTGAAAAAGAACAAGAGCAGGTAGATCATAATAAAGTGACTAGAAATAAGGTGAGAAGCAAAAAACCAAGGCAGGAATGGATCCCAAAAGGAAACAATGGAACCAACAACACTCTGGCTAAGGATGATATAAATACAACAGCAATTCCTAACCTGCCAATGCATATTGAGCCTAATCCAGTATCATTGGTTAGTGAAGGAAATGCTAATAGGAGTACAGTAAGTGTTGATCAGCCTGTGGATGCTTTGAAAAGGATTCCCATTGGTATAGATATGATTGCTAGTATTGGAGCTGGGGGTGATCATGGGAGACAAGAGAATGTGGACAGTGATATATTTGGAACAATGCAGGAACAAATGGGAGAGATGGTTAATGATGGAATACTGGATGAAGGTAGGAAAGGCCAACAGCAGGATCCTGGCCCTTATTTAAGAATGTTGTCTAGTATTTCATGATTGTTGTTACATGGAATATTAGAGGGCTTAATAAAGCCCATAAGTAGAAAGAATTAAAAAACTTTTTGCTTAAGAATAAGGTTGATATTCTTGGTTGCATTGAAACTAGAGTCAAAGAACCAAAAGCCCATGGTATTTTTAATAAAATTGCTAAAGGATGGAAGTTTCACCACAACTATCTCAAAGCAGCTAATGGCAGAATATGGTTAGTTTGGAGGCCACATATACAAGTTCATATTATGTGTACCACTGATCAGTTTATTCATTGTATTGTTGAAGATACAGCTACAGCAATTAGGTTCCAGTTGAGTGTCATATATGCTTTCAATGCAATCACACTTAGGAAGCAGCTTTGGAGTGATCTGAGAGGTCTATCCATTCCAAGCCAGGATGTATGGTTGTTAAGTGGTGATTTCAATGCTGTCTTATCCTCTGAAGACAGAATTGGATCCCCTGTAACAGATGCAGAGGTTAAGGACTTCAAGGAACTGATGTATGATCTTCAACTTACTCCTATCAGATCAAAAGGCTGGAAGTATACATGGACCAATAAACAGGTATATAGTAAGATTGATTGGGCAATTGGAAACTTTCAATGGCTACAGCAGTACAGTCATGTGGAAGCAGATTTTTTGAATCACTCAGTCTCTGATCATACCCCTATCTTTATTAAGTTTGGAAGGCAAAGGCTTCTACATCCTAAACCTTTCAGACTGTACTACACTGTTATGGAGGATCCTCAATTTGATACTATTTTACAACAAGTGTGGAATCAAGTAGGGGAAGGGTCATCATTGCAACAGATATGGTACAAGCTTAAGGAGTTGAAGCAACAGCTAAAAGGAATCAATAGGCATATGGCTTCTTATCACTAGAAATTGATTCATGCAAGGGAGAAATTGGATATTATTCAAAGCCAGCTGTTGATGAATCCTTGTTCAGCACAATTATTCAGTGCAGAGAAAGAAGCCCTTCTTAACATAGAGAAGTGGAGTAATGTAGAGGAACAAGTCTTGAGACAGAAATCAAAGGCTAACTGGATTGATTGTGGTGATGCTAACACCAAATATTTTCATGCACAGTGGAAAATAAGGTCCAGCCAAAGCAATATTACTTCTATATATACTGAAACAGGTGTTAAGCTTACTGATCCTGTGGCTGTTGAACATGAATTTATTGAAGTGTTTAAGACTCTGATGGGTGATAGACCTGTTGAATTACCTTGTCTAAATTCTGCTGTTGTTAAAGAAGGAATCTGTCTTACCTTTGATCAACAAAGGGCTCTTATTAGAGAGGTTACTATGGAAGAGATTGCTGATGCTGTTAGAGATATGCCAAATGATAAAGCTCCATGTGTTGATGTATTTCCTGTGGAATTTTTCACTAAAAACTGGGAGACAATCAAGAAAGATGTATTTGCTGCCACTATGGAGTTCTTTTCTACTTGTCATATGCCACACATGCTTAATACTACTGCTATTGCTCTTGTTCCCAAGGTTAAAACTCCTAAAACAGTAAAGGATTTTAGGCCCATTGCTTGCTGCACCACTCTATACAAGATTATTTCTAAAGTCATTACCAGAAGATTGAAAGCTGTCATTGACATCATTATTGGGAAAGGCCAGTCAGCATTCATTGAGGGGAGGAGTATTTTAGATAATGTTTTGCTCAGTCATGAGCTGTTCAAGGGATATGGCAGGAAAGGTATATCACCTAGGTGTGTACTAAAGATTGATTTAAGGAAGGCTTATGATACCATTGAATGGAGATTCCTTAAGCAGATGTTGGTTGATCTTGGATTTCCTGCAAAGTTTGTGGATTGGATTATGGCTTGTCTTTCATCTGTGACTTATTCTTTAGTGATTAATGGGGGTCTCACTAAACCATTTCAAGCCAGAAGGGGTATTAGGCAAGGAGATCCTATGTCTCCTTACCTATTTGTTATTTCAATGGAATATCTTAACAGAACTCTGCAGTTACATAAGAATGGTGACTTTAACTTTCATCCTAGATGCATGAAGCTCAACTGTTCTCATATTTGCTTTGCAGATGACTTGTTGTTATTCTGTAGAGCTGATTTAACATCTATTCAATTACTGCATGATGCATTCTTATCATTCTCTGCAGCATCTGGACTTTCTGCCAATAAGTCTAAGAGTGCTGTATATTTTGCTGGCATTTCTCAGATTGAAAGAGAGGGTATTCTAGAGGACTTGGGGTTCGGTGAAGGGCATCTCCCATTCAAGTACTTGGGCATTCCATTACACTCTAAGAAGTTAAATATACATCAATATTTGCCACTGATTGAGAAAATCACTGATAGGATTACATGCTGGTCTGCCAAATTCTTATCTTATGCAGGCAGATGTCAATTTATCAAATCAGTATTATTTGGAGTTCAAACCTATTGGTCCCAGATTTTCATCTTGCCTAAGAAGGTGGTGAAAGAAATTGAAGCTATTTGCAGATCATTCCTCTGGACTGGCAATGGAACAGTATCCAGAAGATCATTGATAGGTTGGGATAAAATATGTAGGCCTGTTACTGCTGGAGGATTAAATCTCATTGATATTCAGACTTGGAACAAAGCTCCTATTTCTAAGTTACTATGGGATTTAGCAAGGAAAAAGGATTGCCTCTGGATCAAATGGATTCACTTCTATTACATAAAGAGTGATGACACTGAGACAATGGCTAATCCAAAAAATGCTTCATGAGTAATCAGGAAGATAATAGAGTGCAGAACTCCTGTTATGGCTGTCAACAGTATGCAAGGAGATCTTTTGTTCAGACTTTCAGGTCTGTGTAAATCTGGAAAGTTTCAAATACATTCTTTATACCATTCTTTGCTTCCAGTTTTTCCTAGAGTGGAGTGGAAGAACTTAATGGCTACAACTAATGTCTTGCCTAGACATAAGTTTACTGCGTGGATGGCTGCTCATGGTAGATTGCCAACAGTTGACAGATTAATGAAATTTGGCATAAGTGTAGAAGAAAACTGTGTATTTTGCAATCAAAACATTGAAGAGTTTGATCATTTGTATTTTAATTGTCCAGTTACAAGTAAGATTTGGTTTAGAATTTGCTGCTGGTTGGGTTGCAATAGAACTATAGGATGCTGGAAGGATGAATTGACATGGATTTGTTGCAATGCCAGAAGTAAACTGTTTAAAAAGGCTGTGATAGCCACTGCCTTTGTCACCACAGTATCGATGATTTGGAGATGCAGGAATGCTATCAGATTTGAGAAGAAACCTTTTGATGATAACCTTGTCTGCCGAGAGATTGCAATTGTTATTCATGCACGAGGCAGGAAATGCAAGAAATGGTTAAAGGGGCTGCGACAACTTAATTACTATCCTTAGCTATTAGTTGAATTGTAATAGCAGTATAGTTTGTGTATTGAGTGGTAGTTAGTCTATACTACCACTAAGAACACCTTCTTGTACATTTGTTGATATCAATGGAAGCTAAATTTAAAAAAAAAAAAAAGATTATACCATGGAATTAGACTTGAAAATTGTGGAAAAATTTGGGATTATTGGAAGAAAACCTAGAAACTTGATAAAGTAGATTTATCCATGATTTTGATTATGTAATTGAGAGAAAATAATACATTTGAGTTCGTGAGTTCATGGGTAAACCATATCTTTGAGAAATTTCAAATTTCGGGCACGTGGGCCCACGAGCATTTTTGTCAACTTTTCATTCGAGGGTAGGAATTGTTATAAATTGGGTTGTAAAGTATAATTGAGCATATATTAATGGATTTGTATGATCGTTGGCTAGCTTTGGAGCATTGTGCGTGGTTCAAGTCTTCGAAAGGATGTAGAATGTCGGTTGTGGATCTTCGGAGCAAGGTGAATCTCCTTTCTAGTCTTGTGAAGGCGAATTTAACCCATAAGTGATTAAATTGGTTATGTTCTCCTATTTGTGGGGGCTACGTACGCACGGAATGACGAGAGACCGTGCGTAGATGCTATTATGCTATTTTTCGGGTGGTCTAGGACCCACATTAAGTTATACTTGGATTATTTGTTAACCCATTGATGGCAGAATTGCCTAATCACATTAAATTAGTGGATGAATTTCAAAAGGATTAAGCTTCATTTATTAAAAGTTGTTAAAGTAGAATTGGATTTATCTGAATAAATGTTCCCCAATATGTTCCTAATTGATTGATTGAGCATGTATTCCTGATGTGTGCCTGCGTCACATGCATGATTCATGAGGAGGGTATGTGTTTACTTTGTGAACGAGCAGAATGCCTCGGCAGATTAAATAGATGCATCTATGGTACGGCCCGTTCGACCCTCGACAATGCACAATTTACATTTCCATTGGAGCGGGTCGTCGCCTCGGCATGATTTGCGCATATTTGTGTTGTTGCCTTGAACTTGTTAAAATTTTTACTATCTCACCCTGACTCGAGATTAATTTGGTAATAATAAAGAGAAATTTTGGAGTCCTATGAAAGAATTAAGTGTTTACTTGTTTCTTCTATCTAGATTAAATATATTGTTCATAAAATAAATACACTGTTTAATATATATATATATATATATATTAAGGAAGAATCATTACTGGACCTAGAGAGTGTCAAATTTGACCATCTCGTCTCTACCCCTTCGTGATTTGGCGAGATACTCATAGGGTACACGTTGTTTTCGTACTCATACTACACTTGCTGTGCATTTTGTTGCACATGTATTTGTAACTCATGTGGCTTACTAGGCATAGCAGCACGGATGATTCTGGGACTAGGTAAGCTGCATCATTCGAGATGGCCGCAACTAGAGCAGTCACTTCCAGTGTACTATATTTACTTTCCGTCCACTGTATTTCGGACGGATGTTGTATTTTATTTCTCTTATCAGTAGATGCTCATGCACATGTGACACTGGGTTCTAGGATGGTTTTAAGTATTGTATTCACTGTATAACATTTAAATTTGATTTGAGCTTTTATTCTTTAAAATTTCTAAATATGGAAGAAAAAGCCTAGATTTTAAAAGTATTAAAAACGAGATTTTGATTAAGTAATTTGGTTGGCTTACCTGATAGCAGTGTCCAGCGCCACCATGACCCTTAGTGAATTTTGGATCGTGACAACATGGTAGCAGATCACTAGGTTCCTATCGGTCGCCCGAGTCATAAGCAAGTCTTGTATTGTCTCGCGGATCGGTATAGAGACGTCTGTACTTATCCATGGGAGGCTATACGGCTGTTAGGAGTACTTCCCTTCTTGATTCCCTTATCGTGTGGCTCAATTCCTTTGAGGCTTATACCTTTGATTTCTTCCTACTCAACATTATGCGAGCAACTCAAAAAAAAAAAACATTATGCGAGCTCTTGTTATAAATCGAAAACTGAAGGATTGTAATGGCACCACAAATGTAGTGCGGGATGATTTTCCTAGTATAGTTGATTGTACTTTTATAGTCGCATTATGGAGGGATATTCTATTATGTCAGCTCAGTGATGGAACGTCTAAGAGCCTTGAGGCTAGGCACAGGTTTCCATGATGCTTATAAGCGATTATTCCGCAGTGCTGTTGTGATAGTAGGATGTTTGCCCACGTGTCGGGGAAGCGAATGGATTGAAGGGAGGTTTACTCAATGAGTAATCAAGGGATTTAGTATTTTATTACTGGTAAGGGAAAGACATTCAGACTAAGGATGGGCAGATATGGGTTGGTGGAAGTAATGAAACATGGTATTTGAAAGTGTGACGGAGATTTCTTCTACGATGAGGCGTCATGGCTCAAATGGAACATACTAAGTTTATTGATATTGCAATATTCTATAATTCGCCTTTTTGGCAAGATGTGGTGAAATAGTATTGGAACTACAACTATCAGATATCGCATGGTGTAGTGGTTTAAGATCGAACCAGAATTCCTAATGTTGACGGTTTGAGAAATATGACCTTTAGAAAGGATTAGTTAGCAGTAATGGTGGGTTCTAGTGCCATGAAGATAGATTTTATTTATGGCAACAATTGAGCAACAAAATATGAGGAGGGACATATGGGAAGTGTTTGGCAGTGTTTAGAACTTCGAGAAGGCCAATCATGAGGAGCAAGGTCGAGTGGTCAATTAAAGAGATGAGTTTCGCCAAAGTGGGATAGTGGCGGGTGTTTCATATGGGCTTGGTAGTAGAATGAACACACTCCTTAATGAGAGTTTGGATTGAATTGAGGATTTTAATAATTGGTGATTGAAATTTGCGGGTATGATTTGAAGTATGGGCTATTATGCGGCAGAAGATTGATATGGCAGAAAGGAGATGTATGAAATGGAGGAGGGTGCAGCATAACACTTAATTGGAAGGATCTTGCAGCACATTTAATTGATGTTCGCGAGGGGCGAATGGACTTGTGCAGCTGGATAGTGAGCTCGGACTCATGATGCGCTATTGGTGTCATAGTGAATGTACCACGTGTAGCGGCATGGGAATATGTCGAGAGGTGATTCCCCTAGGTGGGTTTTTCCCTGTGAGCAGGTTAGCGGTCGCGTGGTTGGCGAGCTTCTGCAGGGAATTCTATCGGTGATGCAGGGAAGCGATCGGCCGTGCGAATGTGGTCGATGATTCAATGTTTAAAAGGGAGGGGGGGTTATAGGAAGATTTCGAGAAATTTTGATAATTGATGGTGTGAGGTTAAGTCAATAAAAGGTAAAAAGGTTGGGCGAACTCAAGAATTGTGAAATGATGGCTTCAAGCTAAGTGGGAGAGTCCCACCGCTTATGATTGGTCTATATGATTAACTACTTCCGTGATTTTTAGTTGCTAGCATATTGATGGGTTATTTCAGCTATGAGGAAAGACCATAAGTGGTAATTTGAGCAAATAAATTGTTGGAGGCATGATATGTTTGGCCTTATTGGCTCATATTTGGCCTTGGGAAAAGATTCAGGATTTATGCCTCGTATAGATGCAGGTTTTAGAGGAAGTAATTTTGCTACGTACTTTGCGGGAGGGTATTCGTGTGTTATACAATTTATGGAGTGGATTATGTTCGGGACCCAGTCGGAGCAGGTGGCTCTCAATAATGGTCCTAGTGAATTCAGAAGTTAAAGTGTGGTGCCCAATGATTTCGAGCCTATGAGTACATGTAAGAATTAAGCTTTGTAGCAGTTTATGAGAAGATGCCTAGAATGTTCTATAATATTTTGACTTGTGATATAGCAATTGGGAGGTATGAAATGGTGCATGAGATTCGAGACAGCATGGTCCCGTGATTCAAGGTCACTTGGGGTAAGTGTAGATAGAGTATGTTATGCATTGAGTGGAGTTAGTATTATTTCTAAGGCAAGCAAGGATAAATTGGAAGAAGGTAGATTGATTAGCCATAGTTGAATTGGCATATTGGGGCTAGTGATAAGTTCATTCCATGTGATCAAGTTGTGTATATGATTTGTGGCGGTTTGTGTAAGGCTTGTTGACCGCCGTAAGTGATCTTATTCAGAAGCATTCTTCTGTTATGGATTTTTAAGTGGGAGCGGATTCCGTAAGGGCTATGGTGTCTTGGACCGCTACTTAGAGATTTTGTATATCCTACGGTTATGGGAAGTTATCTGTGTGTTGCTATAACTCTCCTGAAGTGAGTTAAGTGAAAAGTTCTTATGTGATGAAGTGCTAAATATTAATGATTTTAGAGTTACAATGAAAATCGTGTTCTAACGCATGTTGGCACGTTGGGTGCACTGATTAGCATGGAAATACGAAGTGAGGATCATGGTTGCAGTTTGGTGTTGACAAGGATGTCACAGGCTCGGATGAGCAAGGAAGGGGTTGAATGATTAAAGTAAATTGGTTTTATCTTCGGCGTCACCTGAGATCGATGTGTTGTGGAAGAGGCTTTGCATCCTGGTTAAGGATGCTTGATCATTTTTCAGTGTTAGTGCATTTGATGGTTTAGATTTGCGGACCTGTTATTGATTTCGTAAGATTGAGGGAGCATGACCCAAGGGAAGATTATATAAGTTTGGCATGTAGTCACTTGATTGACTAAAGATTTGGCCAGGTATGAGGACTGTGGTAATATCATTAGTTTGAGAATTTATACCTGGAGGGCACTTTGTATATTGGGTTATGAACTGAGGAGGTTGCTGCAGTTATGGTGGTTATTCTTACGTGTTATGAGGCAAAGGGAGTTACTATAGACCTTTGAAAGGTTATTTGCCAAGTTGGTGCAATCAGAAATCAGCTTTAGATCAATGGATTGATTTATATGTGAACAAGGCTTTATATCAGACCAATTGTGTTTGTTTCATCGAGCGTTCCTTATGGAGGAATAGTCGGGGTGTTATTTTTTCATTAGCTATTTCAGGTAATAATGTATTGCGCCATATGAGTTGTGAGATGGCTTGGTAAAATTCTTATGTGTTGAGGTTCCGCGTGGCGATGATGTTATGTGAACAGAATGGCTCTTGAGATTCAGATCTTGTATCGGGCTTTAGTTGTGCTTATGTTTAGTCGCCTATAGCGCTACGTGTTTTCTTAGGGATGGTATTATGCACTTAGCGTGCTTCCGATTGAAATTCGATATTTTTATTGTAATGAGTAGATTTAGCTCGAAGTGCAATCTCCTTATGTGAGATTTATGTGTGGATCGGGTGGCACGCTGCCATAGATATGTTATTGGATTGGGTTGCGGGCCGCAATAGTGTGCTATCAAGTCTAGTTTTCTATATGCTATTTTGTGTGATTCGCTTCCTATCTTATAAGGAAAGTCCATATTAGTGCGGGGGTTAGGTAATTCCTTCCAGAGTTTGATTTTCTGTTTGTGTTGTGTTCGGATTGGTGGCCTATTGGCTTATTATGGCATCATACGAGACTTTTGATCACATTCGAAGTGGCTTATTGCCTGAGCAGTTTGTACTGGGTGAGACAAGATTATGAGATTTAAGATCAATGCAATCTGATCATATGAAGTATATTAAGGGGCAAAGATCAGTATTTGGTTCAGAATGTGGTAATGTTTCTTGTCAGAAGTATAGACTCAATGATTGATTGACTCGGCAGTTGATTATGAATTTTAGTATATCTCATCCAACGTGGCAGTATTGTAAGATTTAGAGTAATACTTGCGTGTGGAATGAGGTGCAATGAGAGCATCTGGTCCGTTGAATTTTGGCTAAGTTGATCAGAAAATATTATCGTGGTCCTGTGGCTTATGTGTTGCAAAGCAAGAATCCAGCAAAGTTATGCAGTCATGTTTAAGTACAACGTGTAGTGATTGATATGGAGATCATAGGTTTGAAACAGGCATGGCATAGAATTTTGAATGTTGGAATTGTTCTCTAAGGCTTATTTGCTCGAATAAAAGGGAATATCTTCAGAATTTATTGAGCTAATGTCCTGAGCTAAGTTGTGAAAGCACGGGAAGGTGCATGAGGTCTAAACAATGATTTCAGACTACTTCCGTATAATCCTCAGCACGTTCGAGGACGAACGTATGTTTAAGTGGGAGAGAATGTAACGACCCGACCGGTTGTTTTGAGCCCTAACGCGTCGTTCAACAGTCTAATGCCATGATGAGCTTCATTTCAGGTGTTATAACTTGTACGTGGGGTCAGAATTGAATTTCGGGAAATCCAAAGTTGATTTGGAAGGAGAATTCTTGTTTCGGAAACTTAAAGTTGAAAGAATGAACTAGGACTAGAATTCTGGGTAAAAGACCTATGAATCGAGATTTGAAGGTTCCAGCAGGTTTGTATGATGATTTCGTACTTGGGCATATGCCAGGATCGGGTTTTGGATGACCCGAAGAGTTTTGGCACCTATTGTGGAAGTTAACAGTTTGGAAGAAATTTCTTTAGTTTGACTTGAAGTGCATTTTAGCCTTATTGATGTCCGTTTGGGATTCCAACATTGGGAGTAGCTCAATACGGCGATTCTAGAGTTGGGAGCACGATAGGAAGTGAGCTTGGAGGCCCGTAGGTCATTTTGAAGCCATTTGGCTAAACATAGAAATTTTAAGGTTTTCAAGAAGTTTGACCGGGAGTGCAATTTTTGATATCGGGGTCCGAATCCGATTCAGGAAGTTGTAGATCCGTAATGTCAAATATGACTTGTGTGTCAACCGGACATGATTTGATAGTTTTAAACATTGGAAGTAGAAGTTGGAAAGTTCAAAGTTCATAAAGCTTGAATCAGGGTGTAATTCATGGTTTTAGTGTGTTTGACGTGATTTCAAGCCTCGAGCAAGTTCGTAATGTGTTTTTGGACTGGCTGGTATAATTGGTTGGGGTCTCGGAGTCCTCGGGTGGATTCCAAGGGCATCCCAGGGTGTACTGCAGAAGCGGCACTGGGACCGCACATGCGGAACCGCAGAAGCGGTCAATGGACCGCAGGTGCGGAAATCGCTGGGCAGAATGTTTTAAAAGCGGGGTTGAGTTCATTTCACTCATTTTCTTCACTTCATTGGGAGATTATTGGAGAGCTTCAAGGAGGTATTTCATTATCAATGTTAAGGTAATTTACCTATCTACTTCTAAGTTAAATACAAAATTATACCATGGAATTAGAAATGAAAATTGTGGAAAAAATTGGGATTTTTGGAAGAAAACCTAAAAACTTGATAAAGTGGATTTTGTCATGGTTTTGAGTATGAAACTAAGAGAAAATCATACATTTGAGTTCATGAGTTCATGGGTAAACCTTATCTTCGAGAAATATTGGATTTGGTGCACGTGGGCCATGAGGGCATTTTTGTCAACTTTTTGTTCGGGGTTATGAATTGTTATGAATGGGGTTGTAAAGTAGAATTGATCATATATTAATGGATTTGTATGATCTTTGGCTACTTTTGGAGCATTGTGCGTTGGTTCAAGTCTTCGGAAGGATGTAGAATGTCGGTTGTGGATCTTTGAAGTGATGTGAATCTCTTTTCTAATCTTGTGAGGGGGAATTTACCCCATAGATGAGTTATTATGTGCTTCTATTTGTGGGGGCTACATATGCACGAGGTGCCGAGAGTCCTTACGTAGCAACTATTATGCTATTGCCCGGATAGTCTAGGACCCAAAAGCATGTTATACTTGGATTATTTGTGAATCCGTTGATGGCTTGAACTGCCTAAATCACATTAAATTAGTAAATGAATATCAAAAGGATTAAACTTCATTTCTTAAAAATTGTTAAAAGAGAATTGGTGTTATCTGAATAAATATTAGCCGATAGGTTCCTAAAATAAACTTTCAGTTCCGAAATAAATATATAAAAAAACATAAATTTAGCAAATTATTTATAGATTGTTGTCTAGTGGTGTTTTACTATTATCGACTTATTATTAGCTTTTCTAGGAACCAAAAAATCGAACCAATCCGAACCAAACCAACAACAACCAAACTGATGGTTTGTATGTAATTTGGTTTGTTTTTGGTTTTAAAATTTTAAAAATTGATTAAATTGTTTGATTTTGATTTTAATTAAAAAGTAATTAAGCATGTATCCATATGTGTACCTACATCGCATGCATGATTCACAAGCAGGGTATTTGTTTACTTTTGGAACGGGACGAATGCCTCGCAGATTAAATAGATGCATCTATGATACGAGGCATTCGACCCTCGGCATTGCACAATTTACATCCCCGTTGGAGCGGGCCGTCACCTCGGCATAATTTACGCATATTTGTGTTGTTGCCTCGAACTTGTTAAAATTGTTACTGCCTCACCCTGGCTCGAGATTAATTTGTTAATAATAAAGAGGAGTTTAGGAAATTTCCTATGAAAGAATTATGTATTTACTTGTTTCCTCTATCTGGATTAAAATATTATATTTATAAAATAAATCCACTGTTTAATACATATGTTAAGGATGAATCATTACTGGACCTTTAGAGAGTGTCAAAGTTGACCATCTCGTCTCTACCCCTTCGGGATTTGGTGGGATGCTCATTGGGTAAACGTTGTTTTCGTACTCATACTACACTTGCTATGCATTTTGTTGCATAGGTATTTGTGACTCCCGTGTCCTACTCGCCATAGAATCAAGGATGATTCTAGGACTAGCTGAACCACATCATTCGAGGCAGCCGCAGCTAGAGCAGTCCCTTCCAGTGTACTGTATTTACTTTCCGTCCACTATATTCCGGATGTATGTTGTATTTTATTTATCTTATCAGTAGATGCTCATGCACTTGTGATACTGGGTTCTGGGATGGTTTGAAGTATTAATTAATTGTTTAACATTTAAATTTGATTTGAGACTTTATTCTTTAAAATCTACATATGGAAGAAAAATCCTAGATCTCAAAAGTGGTAAAAACGAGATTTTGATTAAGTAATTTGGTTGGCTTTCCTGACAGTAGTGTCCGACACCACCACAACCTTAGTAAATTTTGGGTCGTGACATAAAATAAATAATTGGAGAGGGCCACACGATTTGCGATTTTATTTGGCGCGGCCCACCTCGTTTTATTTAAAAGACCATCTTAAAATGGCTATGGTTTAAAGGTTGTCTCTGAAGGGCCTAATCAATTAGCATTGTTAATTACTATTATTAGAAGCATTCAAGGAATTTGGGCCTCAAGCTCAAGTCCACATTTAAACAAGAAGAAAACCTCATAATTCAAATGTGTTACTTAACTTGGGAGGCCCACAATTGCATTATACATTTAAACCAATTATTTCAAATAGGAATTCAAACCTCTACAATTTTGGGCTTCGAAAATGGCCTCAGAAAAAGGTTAATGATCCGCAATTCAACAACAAATGCCTTAGTTCAAAGGTTGGGCATTTTTGGCTATGTTATTATGCAATTGGCCCATTTTTACCGATTTTATTTGGATCTACTAACAGTCAGCATAACAATAACAATGACCTACCGAATCAAAATGTGTGATCCTTAACTTCGCTATACACATGAAATACAAAATCAATGGAATCACATGAACCTAGATTAATGGTATGCAAGAAATGTTCAGTGATGCACTAGTCTTCAACTAATATTAGCAATTTCTACATTGAAATACTGATTTTTATTTTTAAACCTTAATAACACAGAATTTCAGACCTCATTAAACGTAGTCATTTCAGTAAAATCAAAACAACTCAAACCTAAACAAATCAGACTACATCTTGATTTTTAATTTCAAAACTCAAACTCCTTCAACCACTTATCTACTGTCGATTTTCTGGACATTAACATTAATTTAAACTTCATTTATCACCAAGGGCTAAAAACTGGAAATATTTATTGAACTTAGCAAATTAATCGTGAATGTAAATGCTGAATGTATCTATTAAACAATCCAATTATACAATCCTTCGAAAGTTCAACTAGTACGATTTTGTCACGACCCAAAATCCACTAAGGGTCGTGATGGTGCCGGATACCGCTTTCAGGCCAGCCAACTTAAATTCTAAAGTAAATCTCATTTTATCACTTCCGCTATGCCGATAAGCCACAAGCCACACAATAAACCTGTGCAACAAAATGCACAGCAAGTGTAATATGAGTACAAAACTAACGTGTACCCAATAAGTGTCCCGCCTAATCTCGAAGGGGTAGAGACGAGATGGTCAACTCTCGCACTCACTAACAGTCAAATGACTATTTATGTTTAATAAATATCTTCAAACAGTAGATTTGTTTTATAAATTTGATTCTAATCTAGATATGGGAAAAAAAATTAGTCATATAATTCTTTCATGGAAAATTTCCCTATATTTCTTGTTATTATTAATGAAATGACCTCGAGCCATAATGTGACATAAAACAACTCTAATGAGTTCAAGACACCAGTACAAACATGCGCAAATCATGCCGAGGTCGACGATCCACTCCAACAGATATATAAAGTGTTCACTGCCGAGGGTCGAGCGACACGTACCATAGATGCATCCATTTCACTTAGGCGATCGGCCTGTTCCAAAAATAAACACATACCGTGCTTGCGAATCATGCATGCAACATAGGTACACATAAGAATACATGCTCAATTAGTCAAATAAGAGCCTATCAGGGAATATTTATTCAAATGAAACCAATTCTCCTTTAACAATTATTTTTAATAAATGATGTTAAATCCCTTTGAAATTTATTTACTAATTTAATGTCATTTAGGCAATTCAAGCCATCAATAGGGTTCACAATTTATACAAGTATGACATGCTTTTGTGTCCTAGACTACCCGATCTATAGCATATTAGTAGCTACGCATGGACTCTCATCACCTCGTGCGGACGTAGCCCCCCACAAATAGGTGAAAATAATAAATGTAACTCACCTATGTGGTAATTTCCCCTCACAAGATTAGAAAGGAGACTTACCTCGCCCGAAGATCCATAACCGACCCTCTACTTCCTTCCAAAAGCTTGAACCAACGCAAAAATGCTCCAAACCTAGCCAACGGTCAATCAAACCCATTAATATATGCTTAGTTAAACTCTACAACTCAATTTGTATAAATGCTTAACCCGAAACAAAAAGTTGACAAAAATACCCTTGGGCCCACATGCCCGGAATGCAAAATGTTTTGAAGATAAAATTTGCCCATGGCCTTAGGAACACAAATACATAATTTTCTCTTAATTTCATACTCAAAATTGTGGTCAAAATCCAAGAATATAATTTTCTTGGTTTTCTACCAAAACCTCAATTTTTATACTAATTTTCATGCCCAAATCCACAGAAAATTGATGTATTTAACTCATAATAGGTGGGGATCATTGATGACAAAAATCTCTTCTTGAAGCTCTCCAAAATCTCCCTCAAGCCAAGAAAATGTGAGAGAAATGAGCCAAAATCCGATTTTTAAAACAACCCCTCTGCCCCAGCTTTTCCGCTTTTGCGGAATTATTTCCGCCTATGCGGTAAAAAATGCCGCTTCTGCGGTCCTAGGCTCCATCCCCTCTTCCGCTTCTGCGGCTGCCCGACCGCATCTGCGGTTCCCTTCCCTATTGGCCAAAAAAGCTTGTGCGGTCCAAATTTCACCATTGCGGGGGCGCTTCTGCGGTCCCATTTCCGTAGAAGCGGAAATACCAGATACCAGCTCCCAAGCTTTTTCCAAAAATCCAACTTTCGATCCGTTAACCACCCGAAATATACCCGAGACCCCAACCAATCATATCAAACCAGTCCCAAAACGCGTTGTGGACTTGCTCGAGGCCTAAATCACATCAAACAACATCAAAATCATGAATCACACTTCAATTCAAGCTTTATGAACTTTGAAATTTTAAACTTCTACATTCGATGCCGAAACCCATCAAATCACATCCAATTGACCTCATATTTTGCCCGCAAGTCATATTTTACATTACGGACCTATTTCAACTTCCTGAATTGGATTTTGACCCTGATACCAAAATGTCCACTTCCGGTCAAATTTCTCAAAAACCTTCAAATTTTATCTTTATCCAAATGGCTTCAAAATAACCTACAGACCTCCGAATTCACTTCCAATCGTGCTCCCAACTCCAGAATCACCGAACAGAGCTACTCCTAAACAAACATCGATAACACAGAAATGCACTTTAAGCCAAACTTAAGGACTTTCTTCCAAAATACTAACTTCCACAATAGGCGCCAAAACGCTCCCGGATTATCCAAAACCCAAGACGGGAACATGCCCAAGTCCAATATCATTATACGAACCTGCTGGAACTTTCAGACCCCGATTCTAAGGCCATTTACTCAAAAATCCAATCCTAGTTTGTTCTTTCAACTTTAAGCTTCTGAAATGAGAATTTTCATTTAAATTATATTCCGATCTTTCTGAATTCCAATTCCAACAATGGGAACAATTCACAATACCTGAAATGAAGCTGCTCATGGCCTCCGACTATTGAATGACGCGCTAAGGCTCAAAATGACCGGTTAGGTCATTACATTCTCCTCCACTTAAGTATACGTTCGTCCTCGAATGTGCCGAGAACTATACTGAAGTAGTCTGAAATCACTATTTAGAACCTTATGCCCCCATTTGTGCTACCACGACTTAGCTGAGCATATTAGCTCGATATATTCTTAATATATTCCCTTTTATTCAAGAAAATAGGCCTTACAGCTCAATTCCAACATCTGGAATTCAATGCCAGGCCTGTTTTCATCAAGAGATCACCAAGTCATTCACCACACGCCGTCCTCAAACATATCTGCATAACTTTGCTGGATTCTTACTTTGCAACACAAATCCATAGGAACAAGATAATATTTTTATGATCAACTTAGCCAAAATTCAACGAATCAGATGCTCCTATTGCACCTCATGACCTACATAGGTCTTGTTCTAAATTTTAGAACACTGACAAGAGGGAAGAGATGCGTAAAAATTCATAACCAACTACTGAATCAACAAATCATTAGGTATATACCTCTAGCAGAACCATTACCACATTTTGAACCAAATAAGGATTTTTGCTTATTAATGTACTTGATGTGCTCAGATTGCACCTAAATTCCATAATCTCATCGCACCCAGCATGAACTGCTCAGGCAATAAGCCACCTCGGACACAATCAAGAGTATGATACCACCATATGCCAATAGGCTACCGATTAGGATATGATACAAGAGGATACAAACTCTGAAACGGACATCTAATTACCCCGCCCGCGAATCAAACGTGCGACGTGGGCTAACAACTTATACGAGTTTTCCTCAGAAAAATGGGAAACGGAACACCTAAAAGAAACTAGGGGGAATTGTACTGAATATTATACTGTCGCGGCGTGCAACGCGATCCAAACAGCATAACCATGGCCGCGTGCCACCCGATCCACACATCATAACTATGGCGGCGTGCCACCCAATCCAAATAGCATACCCATGGTGGCGTCCCACCCGATCCATATACAGGCTCACTTAAGGAGATATTCATTGAGCTGAATAGCTGATAACATCAAAATACCGAATATTGTTCGTATACACGCTAAGGTGTATAATACCATCCCCGAGGAACCATATATGCTATAGGCTACAAACCCAAGCACAACTGAGGTGCAATATATGATTTGAATATCAAGAGCCATCCTGCTCATATAACATCACCGCTACGCGGAACCTCAACACATAAGTAATTTACCAAGCCGTTTCACAACCTATACGATGCAATACATCATTACCTGGAATAGCTGATGATGAAATAACAGCCCAACTGTTCCTCCATAGGGAACGCTCGCTGATACGAACACAACTGGCCAGATATAAAGCCCTGTCCACATATAAATCAATCCACTAATCTCAAGCCAATTTTTTATTGCACCAACTTGGCTAATAACCTTTCAAGGTTCATAGTAACTCATTATTCCTCGACCGTTATAACCAAAGCAACCTCCTCCGTTCATATCCCAATAAAAAAAGTGCCCTCCAGGCATAAATTCTCAAACTAACGATATTACCACAAAACCTCATACTTGGTCTAAATCCTTAGCCAATCAAGTGACTACATGTAACACTTATACAATCTTCCCATAGGAAATGGCCCCAAAATCTTCCGAATAAATAACGGGTCCGCACATCCAAACCATCGGACGCACTAACATTGAAAAGAGATCAAAAATCTTTAACCAGGATGCAAAGCATTTCTCACAATACACCAATCTCAAGTGACACTGAAGGCAATACTAATTTACTCAAAACATGGAAACTCCCTTCCCGCTCATCCGAGTTCATGACATTATAATCATTACCAAACTGCACGCTTGGTCCTTACTTCAAATTCCATACCACTCACTACACCTCACGTGCCGATATACGATTGACACAATTTCCATCACAACTCTGGAACCACTAATAGAATAACACTTCATCGTATAAAACTTTTCATTTAACCCACTTCGGGAGAACTATAGAAACATACATGCGAATTCTCATAAACATCTAATATGCCAATCTCTAAGTAGTGGTCCAAGTCACCATAACCCTCCCGGGATCCGCCTACTCATTTTAGGCTATAACAGAAGAATGCTTTTGAATAACATCAATCACTGCGGCCGACAAACATCACACGCACCACCACACTTCACATGCATGACTTGATCATGCTGGATGAACTGATCACCAAAACTAATATACCAAGCTAACCATGGCTAATCAATCTACTTCCTTCCACTAAATCCTTGATTTCCTCAGAAATAATATTTCTTCATTCAACACATAATATACTCCATTTGCACTCATCCCGAGTGACCTTGAATCACGAGACCACGCTGTCTCAAATCCCACGAACCATTTCATATTTCTCAATGCTACCCGTAAGTCAATATATCAGAGAACATTCTAGGCACCTCTCATAAGCTGCTACAAAGCTTGAATTCTTAACTGTACCCAAAGGCTCGATAATATTGATCACCACACTTAAACTCCTGAATTCACTAGGAACATTATTGAGAGACACCCACTCTGTATTGGTCCCAAATATAACTCACTCCATAGCTCTTATAACTTACGAATACGCTTTCAGCGAAGAACTCGGCGAAATCACTTCCTCTTAAACCTGCATCTATACGAGGCATAAATCCGAATCTTTTTCCAAGTCCGAACATGAGCCAATAAGGCCAACCATCGCATGCCTCCAATAATTCATTTGCTCGAATTACCAGTTATGGTATATTCTCATAGCTAAAACAACCCATTAATATGCTAATAACCAGAAATCACGCAAGTAGATAATCATACAACCTAATCATAATCGATGGGACTCTCCCACATAGCTTGAAGCCATCATTTCATAATTCCTTAGTTCGCCCGGCCCCTTTACCTCTTAGAGGCGTAACCTCGCGCCATAAATTATCAAAATTTCTCATAATCTTCCTGTAAATTCCCATCTTTCATATATTGAATCATCATCCACATTTGCACGACCTATCTCTTTGTTGAAAAACTAGTATAATTCTTTGTAGAAGCTTCGCCAACCACATGACCGCTAACTTGCTCCACCTAGGGAAATCACCCCCGACATCTTCCCACGCCGCTGCACGGGAAACATTCACTATGACACCAATAGCCCATACTTCACATCATATCCGTAGGCTTCAATGAAAAATCCTTAAAATCTCCAATTCGATCCAAACTCTCCTTACGGCGCATAGTCTCCTACTACCAAGCCCGTACGCATCACCCGCCACTCTCCCACTTTGGCGGAACTCATTTCCTTCATCGGTCACTCGACCTTGCTTCTCATTCTTGGCCTTTTAGGAATTTAAATGCTGCGTGACACTTCCGATATGTCTTTCCTCATGATTTGCCGCTCAATTGTTGCTTTAAAAAAAATCTATCTTCGGTGCACTTGAATCCACCGTTGCTGCTAACTATAGAACATTTCCAAAGGTCGTCTTTATCGATCTATCAACATTAGAAATTCTGATTCGATCTTGAATTACCGCACCATGCGCTATCTGACAGCTATATCTCCAATACTATTTCACAATATCTTTCCATAAGGCGAATTGTAGCGGATTATAATATCGACAAACTTAGTACATTTCATTAGGGCCAAAACACCCCATCATAATAGAAATCTCAACCACACATGTAAATACCGGTCTCATCTAGTCCAAATCCGGCGATCCTTAGTTCGACCACCTTTCCCCTTGCATGGAATAAAATACAGAATCCCTTGATTACACGCAGAGTAAACTTCCCTTCAATTCATCCACTGCCTCGACACTTGAGAAAATATCCTACCATCACAACCACACTACGGAATAATAGCTTATAAGCATCATGGCAACCTGTGCGTAGCCTCAAGGCCCTTAGAGTATCGCTATTGAGCCGAAACAATACAATCTCCTTCCATAGAGCGACGATAACAGTCCAATCAACTGTACTGGGAGAAACATCCTGCACCACATCTGTAGTGCCATTGTAATTCTTCAATTTTTTGATTTCTAGCAAGCGCTCGCGTTGCGTAAGACTGAGTAGGAAGGAACCAAAGGCATAAGCCTCAAAGAAATTGAACCGCGCGATAAGGAAATCAAGAAGGTAAGTACTCCTAACAGCCTTGTAGCCTCCCGAGGATAAGTACAGACGTCTCCGTACCGATGCGCGAGACTCTACTGGACTTGCTCAAGACTCGTGAGACTAATGGGAACCTAGTTCTCTGATACGATGTTGTCACGACCAAAATCCACTAAGGGTCGTGGTGGCGCCGGACGCCGCTGTCAGGCCAGCCAACTCAAATGCTTAAGTAAATCTCATTTTATCATTTTTGAAAATATAGGATTTTTCTTTCATTATTTAGAAATTTTTAAAGAATAAAGTTCCAAATCACATTTAAAATTTAATCAATAATACAACAGTTTAAACCATCCCCGAACCCAATGTCACAAGTACATGAGTAATTTTCTAAAGGAAAACAAGTAGGTACAACAATTGTCCGGAATACAATTGGACAAAAGTTAAATAAAATTCTGAAAGAGACTATACTAGCTGCGGAATCGCCTCGAAGAAATACAACTCACCTAGTCTCTACGCCTGTCATGTATCTATTCCGCTAGGCCATGAGCCACTCAATAAACTGTTGCAACAAAATGCATAACAAGTGTAGTATGAGTGAAAAAACAACGTGTACCCAATGTCCCACCTAATCCCAACGGGGTAGAGAAGAGATGGTCAACTCTGACACTCAGTAGTAGTCATATAATTCTTTCATGAAAAATTTCCCTAGATTTCCTGTTTTTATTAATAAAATGATGTCAAGCCATAATGTGACATAAAACAACTCAAATGCGTTCAAGAGAACAGTACAAACATGTGCAAATCATGCCGAGTTCGATGGCCCGCTCCAATAGAAATGTAAAGTGTGCACTATCGAGGGTCGAGCGGCCCGTACCATAGATGCATCCATTTCACCAATGCGATCGTCCCGTTCCAAAATAAACACATACCCTGCTCGCGAATCATGCATGCGACTCAGGTACACATAAGAATACATGCTAAATTAGTCAAATAAGAGCCTATCGGGGAATATTTATTCAAATAAAACCAATTCTCCTTTAAAAACATTTTCTGTAAGAAATGAAGTTAATTCCCTTTGAAATTCATTTACTAATTTAATGTGAATTAGGCAATTCAAGCCATCAATTGGGTTCACAATTTATTCAAGTATGACATGCTTTTGGGTCCTAGACTACCGGGACAATAGCATATTAGTAGCTATGCACGGATTCTCATCACCTCGTGCGTACGTAGCCCCCACAAATAGATGCACATAATCAATTAAATTCACCTACGGGGTAATTCCCCCTCAAGAAAGGAGACTCACCTCACCTGAAGATCCATAACCGACCCTCTACATCCTTCTGAAAGATCGAACCAACGCAAAAATTCTACAAAAACAAGCCAATGGTCATTCAAACCATTAATATATGCTTAATTAAACTCTATAACTCAATTTGTATAAATTATTAACCCTGAACAAACTATTTGACAAAAATGTCCTCAGGTCCACGTGCCTGGAATTCGAAATTTTTCGAACATAAACTTTGACCATGACCTTAGGAACTCAAATATATAATTTTCTCTTAATTTCCTACTCAAAATCGTGGTCAAAATCCAAGTATATAATTTTCTAGGTTTTTCACCAAAACCTCAATTTTATACTAATTTTCATGCCCAAATCTACACAAACTTGATATATTTAACTCATAATAGGTGGGGATAACATACCTTATGATTGATGACAAAAATCACTTCTTGAAGCTCTCCAAATCGCCACCCAAGCCAAGAAAATGTGAGAGAAATGAGCAAAAATCCGATTTTTAAAACAATCCCTCTACCCCAGCTCTTTTCGATTTTGCGGAAATTTTTTCTTCCTATGCGGTTCCGTTTTTGCGGTAAAAATGTCGCTTCTGCGGTCATGGGCTCTAGCCCTTCTTCCTCTTTTGCAACTCGCCACCGCAGGTGCGGTTTCGCTTATGCGGTTGCCCGACCGCATCTGCGGTCCCCTTCCCTATTGGCCAAAACTGCTTCTGCGGTCCAAATTTTGCCTTTGCGGGGCCGCTTCTGCGGTCTCATTTCTGCAGATGCAGAAATACCAGATACCACCTCCCAAGCTTTTCCAAAAATCCAACTTTCGATCTGTTACCCACCTGGAATCCACCCGAGGCCCCCGAACCCCAACTAATCATACAACCAGTTCCAAAACACGTTATGGACTTGCTCGAGGCCTCAAATCACATCAAACAACATCGAAATCATGAATCAGACTCTAAATCAAGCTTTATGAACTTTGAAATTTAAACTTCTATACTCGATGCCGAAACCCATCAAATCACATCCGACAGACCTCAAATTTTTCACGCAAGTCATATTCGGCATTAAGGACCTATTCCAACTCTCGAAATAGGATTCTCACTTCGATACAAAAAAGTCCTCTTCCGGTCAAACTTCTCAAAAACTTTTAAATTTCTATCTTTATCCAAATAGCTACAAAATGACCTATTGACCTCCGAATTCACTTTTGATCGCGCTCCTGACTCCAGAATCACTGTACGGAGCTACTCAAGGTCTCGGAATCCCAAACGAGCATCGATAACACTGAAACACACTTTAAGCCAAACTTAAGGAATTTCTTCCAAAATACTAACTTTCACAATGGGCGACAAAATATCGGGTTATCCAAAAACCGAGCCGGGAATACGCCCAAGTCCGATATCATTATACAAACCTGCTGGAATCTTTAGATCTCGATTCTGAGGTCGTTTACCAAAAAATCCAATCCTGGTTCATTCTTTTAACTTGAAGCTTCTGAAATGAGAATTTTCATATAAATTAAATTCCGATCTTTTTGAATTCCAATTCCGACCATGCGAACAAGTCACATTACCTGAAATGAAGCTGCTCATGGCCTCAGACTGTTGAACGACATGCTAAGGTTAAAACAACCGGTCGGGTCATTCCAACTTTCAAATCCTAACTAACACAACTATTTGGTATTCACAAGTGTTGAACTTGATTACAGCTATACATAAACATGATAACAGACAAATCATAGCAGAACAATAGAGGAAAATTATAGTATTTATTATTTCAGCGTGTATCTTCAAATTGGAACATCAATCGAATTCAACCCTTAAGTATTATTTGAGATCATAATTTGTACCTGAAATTTGGAATGCAATAATAATAAGAAGAAATTAGCAGCAATGAACAATAATCAATAGCTAAATTAAACGGCAAGGTAGCTCACAAACAGCCAGAAATACAGGAAAAGAGAACAGATGCAATTGACTTCAAAAGAGCTCCAATTAACCAAATATACCACCTGGATTTGAAAACCAGTTTGAAAACTAATGTAGTTGAACAAAACAGACCAGGAAAATATTTTATACTATATTTTGGTTAGTTTTTTGGGATTTTTTGTTTCTAGGATATAATATTTCTTATTTGAACTATCTACTTCTAACAATTTTTTTTGGCTTTTCAGGAGGTTTTGGGATATGAACTTGAACTTTCCAGTGTTTTACTCTCTAAGACTCTAAGAATTGATTAGAATTTTGAATTTCAATTTCTGGGATCTCCAAACTTGTTCAGTAAGGAAGTAATGGGCTGCCTTAATAGGCAAGGCTAGGGGAAATTTTAGATTTTACTTTTACCCCCTTGCACCCTCTTTTATTTTTAATTTTTTGCTTAGTTAGTCCGTAAAGGACTGACTTGTTTCTCAAGTTTTATCACTAAGCCTCTGAAATTGAAATTAAAACCCTATCTAGAAGCTTCTAGGGAATTCTATTTCAGTCACTATAAGATTCCTTTTATCTAAAATATCTAAACTACTCCTTTATTCAATCTGAAATTACCAACCTAATCAAACTATCCCCCAACCCTGCTAAGCTTAGTCCAAACTAACCATGGTTAGTCGATCAAGGGCTGGGATGTATTCAGTTATATTCAAACCAATCCTAAAATTGAAATAATCCAATCTAACTAATCAAATTGAAATTTAACCCAATTAATACTATATCCTAAAGTAATTAGTGAACTAACAACTAATCAACAAACAAACAAAATTTGAAACTAAGGTCAAATTAATCAGCAAAAACCAGAGATCATCAATCGAAACAAACATGCAGTCAAATAAGAACTAAACCATATGACTGCAATATACAAAGATTAGAGACCTAAATAGAAGAATCCTAACTTAATGAAATGCTGGAAGTAAAAGAACAAACAAAAAAGAATTACTCATGTAAAGAGACAGAAAAATCAAATAAGAAAGAACATATGACAAAAACTTACTGATTCTAAGCCTCTACTTGTCTGACTCTCGAAATTGATTCTCAACTAATGTTATATGTCTATTTTGTGAAAAATAAACAAATAAAATTTATTGAAAATCACTCGAACACTTGAAAATCCAAAATAGGTTGAAATTCTTCAAACCCTAGATCTAAAATTCGTGGGATTCCACTTGGATTTGAAGGATTTTGGTTTGAGATTCAGGATGAGGTGGTTAAGGAGGCCATAGGGTGTGATTTTGATTGGATTTGAAGGAGTTATAATTTTGGCCGGAATCTTGGATTCGAGATTCGGAGAGCTATGATGGGATCTGAAAGGAACGAAGGTCAGATTCGTGATGAGGAGGATGAGGAAGTGTTATGGTGTAATTTTGGTGGCTGTTGGATGATCCCCGCCGCCGTGGGGAGACTTCTGGTGGCAGTCTAGGATGGATCTAGTGGGGGTCATCTCTGATAAGAGCGGGGTGAGAGAGACGGTTTAGGGGGGGTAGGGCATGTCCGATATTTTTATATTATATGCACCCATAGTTCTCAGCCAAAGGATCAAAGATCTTCGATGGCCCAGATTGCTTAACCCAAAAATGAGGTCATTTCATCTCCATTGGAGACTGGGGCGGGCGGGAAATGGATGTTGGATCAATTTGAAGCGGGCTTGAACGGGTTTAGGGAGAAATTGGCCCAAAAATTGGGTAGTTTGTGAAGACAATTTGTTTTCTTTTAATTTTCTCTTCTTTTTGCTTTCTTTTTTATCACTCATTTTTATTTCTGTTTTTGTTAAATGTAAAGTTAATAAAAATAAATACCTGATTTAAATCTATAACTACATTAATTAATTTCAAAAATTAACTAAATCCTATCTTAAAAGAAAACTAAAATACATCAAAATTAAAAGTATAAAAATATAAAACGGGCTATTTTGTTCTTTTCTTCTATTTTTGTGATGTTAATTAACTAATAAATTGCTAAGATGACGTCCTAAATGCAAGTATGCTATTTTGTATTTTTATGACTTATATCAATTAGCAATGCACACAAAAATGCAAAGAAACACCAAATTAATTTCCTAATATTCAAATAATAAAAGAAAAAATCTTAATTTTATGTATTCTACAGGAATAGTTCAATCCAGGAAAAAATCACATGCTCACAACTGCCCCGTTTTGCTCGAAAACATGAATGGTTTTTGGGCAAAGATAAATGAGCAATCATTATAGATTTTTGCTTGCTTGGCACTCTATGAGAAGCATTTTGAAAAATGTCTGACCGAACCCTGCTTCAGAGGTTGCCTACATATCCTTGGATATTAAGGAATCAGGTCAGTGTAGTTCGGGAAGTGTTGGTTGTTGGGACTACCAGGAGCTGTGATTTTACGGTTGTTGTTGCTGCTACTGCTTGCTGAATTCCATATTACACTAAAAGGAAAATCAAAGCTAAGCTAGATATGCCTATCAACTATGAGTTCCAAGATTCCTATCTATAATTTCTCTTGAAACTTGATCTTAAGTCTTAGTTGATGTTTGCCAGCTGTAGGTGTCGGCTCTTTCTTCAGCATTGTGTAAAAACGGCACAGGCGGAGCTTGTGACTTTAATCACATTCTGAGCAGCATGCATCTTTGTTCACTTCAGCATTTTGAATTCACCCCTTTTTGCTCTTTTTCTTCTTTTCTTTATTATGGATTGAGACTCATTCTTTTGGTCATCTCGAACCTCGATGCCTCGAGGTCAATCCTGCTCAGACACCAAAACAAACAAACGAAATTTTTCTGCCCCAGTTTTCACTAGGAAAAATTTCATGAGTGACAAAAGTTTGAACTCATTTTCTCTCTCTCACTCTCTTTAAATTTTTTATTTTCAAGAGTTGTATTTATCCACGATGGAAAAGATGGAGAATTAAAGACCCTATGTCTAAAAGGCAAAACTCAGAAATTGGAGCCATAATGCTGGCAAAAGCTAAAAAGCTCAACTCACGGATTGGAGCCCTAATGTTGATAAGAGGTAAAATGCTCAACTAAGGGATTGGAGCCCTAATGTTGGATAAAGGGAAAATGCTCAACTTAGAGATTGGAGCCCTAATGTTGGCCATAGGAAAAATGCTCAACTTAGAGACTGGAGCCCTAATGTTGGCTAAGGGAAAAATGCTCAACTCATGGATTGGAGCCCTAATGTTGGCTAAAGGGAAAAATTCTCAACTGAGGGATTGGAGCTCTAATGTTGGCTAAAGCGAAAAAGCTCAACTCAGGGATTGGATCCCTAATGTTGGCTAAGGGAAAAACGCACAACTCGGTGATTGGAGCCCTAATATTGGCTAAAGGGAAAAATGCTCAACTCAGGAATTGGAACCCTAATGTTGGCTAAGGTAAAAAAGCTCAACTCAGGGATTGGAGCCCTAATGTTTACTAAGGTAAAACCGCTCAACTCCGGGATTGGAGCCCTAATATTGGCTAAAGGTAAAAATGCTCAACTCGGGGATTGGAGCACTAATGTTGACTAAAGGGAAAAATGCTCAACTCAGGGATTGGAGCCCTAATGTTAGCTAAAGATAAAAATGCTCAACTTAGAGATTGAAGCCCTAATGTTGGTTAAGGGAAAAAAACTCAACTAATGGATTGAAGCCCTACTGTTGGCTAAAGGGAAAAACGCTCAACTCACGAATGGAGCCCTAATGTTGGCTAAGGGAAAAATGCTCAACTCTGGTATTAGAGCCCTAATATTGGCTAAAGGAAAAACAAAGTAACAAGATATTGGGAATTCCAAACTGAACTCTTCTGGGATTTTCTTCTTTTTGTTATCTTTTTTTTTTCATTTTTGATTTTGATAAGATGTAGGAAATTACTTGGAGGAAACTTCCTTTTGCATTGATGTATTTTCTGCAAAGCTATTTCAGCGCTTGTGCATTTCTTTTGGGCTGCACCTGCTTTTGCACAGTTGCCTAGATTGCCTCTGTTTCAACTTTCAATTAAAGCACAGTTGTTAGTTTGAAACGGTTGTTGGTTTTGAGGCCTTGATTGCTAGATCCCGGACCAACTTCTATCGAGAACCTCTACTATTTGGTGGTTTAGAAGATTATTCTCTTTTTCAAACCGCGGGCCTTGACCTTCAGGATTTCATGACAACTTGCCCGTGTAGGGCTCTGGCCTTTCACTTATTCTGCTCTTAGGACCTTTGTCTTTGGACATTCTTTCCTTTTCAATGTATTTGCTTGAAAAGCATCAATGATCATGGCCAGTCGGTATTGGATTAACACATCCGCTGAAGCTAGGTCTTTTCTTTATCTTTTGTGAGGGACAACCCTGTAAAACCAGTCCTGCCATCTTTTCATTGTGATAGTTTCAGAATCAGAATTACCCCGAAAGGGATTCAAGGAAAAAGTAAAAAGAGAGGAATTACCCCGAAAGCGATTCAAGGAAAAAGTAAAAAGAGAGCAAGGGGATGAATTTAAGTAAAAGCGTACCTTTCGGTGGAAGAGAAGGACTTATCTGAGGGTGCATGTAGACTTCAAATGGACATGACATGCCTGTTGGATTGGATTCCAGACCCCCACAAACTTTCCCAGCTTCTCATAAACTGATAGACCAATACTTCAAAACCAGGGAACCTTGATAGTACTCTTTTAGTGGTGGGAGATATCTTCTATTCCACCGACGGCGCCCTTTCCGGGTTCTCGCTAATCAACCTCTCTCATTTCTCTTCTCACTGTCGCCCGATAGTGCTCTTTTCGAGTTTTCACCACTAAGGCTATCTCATTTTATTTCTCTCAATTTGGACTGCGTCGGATTTCAACAATGGGGTTTTCAATTCCCACACCTTTGGCAATTGATCGGAAGGACTTTGACAATGTTTTTGGGTAAAACGAATTTTGGACGGAATTACAACTTTGGAACCATTTTGGTGGGCCCATGGCTGAGCCATTATATCATCTGCCCTAGTTTCTCTTCTTGGGGGAATTGGGATTTTCGTTTTGGCGTGACTGAATCCGAGAGAGAGGCTTCCTACGTATCCTTTCGGAATCAAGTTAGACGTAGTTTAAGAAACTTTTGTTTTTGTTGTTTTTGTTTTGTCTTTTTTTTTCTTTTTTTTTCTCTTTTTCTTTTTTTTTAATTTTAATTTTTTTTTCTTTTTCCTTCTTTTTTTTTCAATAGTACTTCCGGGTTCCAAAGAGGGTAATCAAAGAAGGGTAACCGGCTCAAAGGGTTTGTGAAGGGTTGATAGTATTTGGGTAGTGGGAACGAAAGCCTTCGTCATCTCAACTGCGCAAACTCATCACCAGAGTAAGCCTAGATATAGTACCTTTCTGCATCAGCATTTACAGCTTCTTCGAGATCATTTCCTTTTATGTCACCTAGATACAATGCTCCTCTCGATAATATGTTTTTGATGACGTACGAACCCTTCCAATTAGAAGAAAATTTTCCTTTTGCTTAGGAAGAAAGCGCCTTAACACCAGTTATCCTACTTCAAAATTCCTCGGCCGCACCTTCTTGTTATAAGCGCGGGCTATTGTTTGTTGGTACAACTACCTCGTGACAAGCTGCGGCCATCAATTTCTTGTCAACTAAAGACAATTGTTCCAGCCGAGTCTTGACCCACTACTATCCTCAATCTCTGCTTCAGCCATTATCCGCAGCGAAGGATTTCTACCTTTGCGAGTATAACAACCTCAGTTCCATAAACAAATAGGTATGGGGTTGCTCCTATCTATGTGCTCACTGTAGTGTGATATCCTAGTAATGCAAAAGTTAGCTTTTCATGCCATTGTCTGGAACTCTGAATTATCGTTCTCAAAATCTTCTTGATGTTCTTGTTTGCTACCTAAACATCACCATTGGCTTTAGGACGGTGAGGAGTGGAATTCCTATGCATTATTTTGAATTGTTCGCATACTTCTTCCATCAAATGACTATTCAAGTTTGAAGCATTTTCTATGGTGATAGTTGTAGAAAGCCAAAAGGACAAATAAGACTAGAATGTAAAAAATCTACCACAACTTTCTTGGAGACTGATTTGAGAGTGATGGCTTCAACCCACTTTGTGAAGTAATCAATGGCAACCAGTATGAATCTATGCCCATTTGAGGCTTTTGGATCGATTGGCCCAATGACGTCCATGCCCCAAGCAACAAACGACCAAGGTGATGACATGGGATTCAGTTCAGTTGGAGGTCCACGAATCAAATCACTGTGCACTTGACACTGATGGCACTCTCAGACAAAGCTAAAATAGTCTTTCTCCATGGTTATCCAATAGTACCCTGCTCGAAGGATTTTCTTTTGCCAAAATGTACCTATTCATGTGGGGTCCACATACTCATGCGTGCACTTCATGCATAATTCTTCCAACTTCCTTGGCATCAACACAACTTAACAAATTGAGATTCGGGGTCCTTTTATACAAGACATCACCACTCAAAAAGAAACCTCCCACATGTCGTTTAATGGTTCTCTTTTGGTCTCTAGTAGCTTGTTCGGGGTATTTTTGTGTTTTCAAAAACCCTTTAATGTCATGGTACCATGTCTGGATGTTTGGTTCTGCCTCAACCGTATTACAGTAACCATGTCTTTCCCTGATTTGGATTTCAAAGAGATAAATGTTAGCATTGTCTGGGTAGGGAAAATTCGAAGCTAGAGTAGCAAGTGCATCAGCTAGTTCATTGTGACATCGAGGTATGTACCCAAACTCTATCGACTTGAGCCTCTTGCTGAGGTCCTCCACATATTGGCGATAGGGAATAAACTTAACATATCAAGTTTCCCATTCTCCTTGGGCTTACAGAATAATCAAATCTGAATCCCCCATAATCAATAGCTCTTCAAAGTCTTACTCAATCTCCAAATTCATACCCATGATGTAGGATTCATTCTCAGCTGTATTGTTTGTGTAGAAAAACCGAAGCCTAGTAGTGGCCGGGTAGTGCTGACCAGTAGGTGAGATCAAAATTGCTCAATCCTACACCTTTGGCATTAACTGCCCCATCAAAGAACATTTTCCTAGCACGATTGTCTTCCGATATTGCTTCTATTGAATTTACCTATTCATCCGAGAAGTAGGTACTCAGCGGGTGGTATTCCTCATCAGCCGTGTTTTCAACCAGATGATATGCCAATGCCTGCGCTTTCATCGTCGTACGAGTGACATAGACAACGTCAAATTTAGTGAGCAGAATCTGCCATTTTGCTAACCTCCCTGTGGGCATCGGCTTATGGAATATGTATTTCAAAGGATCCGACCTTGTTATAAGATAAGTGGTGTGGTCTTGCAGATAATGTCTTAGCTTCTGAGCACCCCAAGTCAAAGCACAACAGGTTCTCTCTAACAGAGTATATTTAGCCTCATAACTGGTGAACTTCTTCCTCAAGTAATAGATCACCATTTCTTTCTTCCATGTTACATCCTGTTGCCCAACGACACAACCGAAATAATTTTCTAAGACCATCAGATACAAGAAAAGAGGCCTCCTTGGCTCCGGTGGGACCAATATTGGCAGATTTGACAAATATTCTTTGATCTTTTCGAACGCTTATTGACATTCATCTGTTCACTTAACTGCTGTATCTTTCTTTAGTAACTTGAATATAGGCTAACATGTGGAAGTCAGTTGAGCAATGAACCAGCTAACATAGTTTAATCTGCCCAACAAGCTCATCACGTCTTTCTTGGTTCTCGGAGGAGGCAAATCCCAGATACACTTTATCTTCGTTGGGTCTAACTCGATACCTCTTTAGCTCACTATGAAACCCAGAAGTTTGCCCGATGGGATTCCGAATGCACATTTAGCTAGGTTTGGTTTTATATCATACTTGCACAATCGATCGAAAAACTTTCTCAAATCTCGGACATGATCATCTTGAGTTCGGGACTTCATGATTACGTCATCTATATATACCCCTATCTCCTGATGCATCATATTATGGAAGATTGCGGTCATGGCCCTCATGTAAGTTGCCCCAGCATTCTTCAGATCAAACGACATAACTCGGTAACAATATGTACCCCAAGGCATGGTGAAGGCTGTCTTTTATGTGTCTTCTTCATCCATCAGCACCTAGTGATATCCTCCGTATCAATCCACAAAGGACTGTATCTTAGCTTGGCGTGGTTATCAACAAGGATGTGGATATTGGGCAAAATGAAATTGTCCTTGGGACTCGCCTTGTTCAAATCTCTATAATCCACACACACCTGAGTCTTCCCATCTTTCTTTGGAACTGGGACTAGATTAGCTAACCATGTAGTATACCTGACCACCCAAATTACCCCTGCTTTCAACTTTTTTATGATCTCTTCTTTGATCTTATCATTGATGTCACTTTTGAACTTTTTGTTTTTGCTGTACCGGAGGGCAGTCTGGGTAAATTGGCAATTTATGAACCACTAGATCAACACTCAGCCCTGGCATATCATCATACGACCAAGAAAACACATCTTTAAACTCAAACAGGAATTGGATTATTGCATCTCGAGTTTTCTCATCCGTGGGAATGCTTATTTTGGTTTCTCAAATTTCTTCAGAAGTTCCCAAGTTAACCGGCTTAGTATCATTCAAGTTGGCTTAGGTTTATTCTCAAATTGCTCCAATTCTCGATTTATTTCCCTAAAAGCCTCTTATTCATCATATTCCAGTTGTTTGTTCATTATTTCACAATTAGGCGGCGCATTTGGATCTGGACATGAAGTCTGCAAGCATGTCATGCTATTTAAAGCCGCATTATTAGAAATGAAAAGAAGAAATGAAAGAGAAAAATAGCAACTATAAAAAAGAATAAAGAAAAATGAGCGATGAAATATTTATTTTATTTCTTGGAATTTGAAGATAACATGATTTACATCTGGAAATTTAAATACAAGAAACTAAAGAATACATCCGAGTTACACCCTGGGATAACTCGAGATGCAGAAAAAGTAGTAGGACAGGCTTACTAGGACTCCCGCCTGATTGGGAATGGCGTAGCCTTCTAATTCTATAGCGTGGCATTAGGTCCCATATATAGCACCTCAGCGGTGCTTGTGCCCTCTTTCGGTTGAACCATGTGGGTTTCGTAGAGTATCTTCCTCATTTCCCTATATATTTATTCAATCTCTTCGGCCGTGAAGGCCTCATCATCCCCTTCCTCACTATACTTTGACTTTACAAAGATCCCATAAAGATGTGGAAGTGGCTGTGGTAGGACCCATCCCTTTTTCTTTCTCTCATATGCCCACTTTTTTAACGTCTGGGGTAGGCAGAAAACCTATCCCGAAGAACTTTTCAGTTGTAGGCAGAGTCACTTGCTCAGATATTCCTTGCAAAGCTTTTCCAAGTCCCTTTCCTAGCTTGAAACCATGTCTGATCATTTCCTTGGCCACCATAATTAAAGTGTTGGACAAGAAAGGTTGGGGGCACAGATTTCCCTCTTCATGTTAGTCCGCCACCACAACATCGAAAGCTTGGTAAACTATGTGTTCACTGCCTTCCCTCACTTTTAGGCATGTACCAATAGATTGACTATTCATCCTCTCCATGGAACGCAGTCTCCTGATCCTCATATTCAAATTTTACCATCTTATGGAGGGTTGAGGGCACGACTCCTGCGACATGGATCCAGGGCCTTCCCATAAGAAAATTATAGGACGTGTCCATGTCTAGCACTTGGAAAGTCACCTCGAAGTCCACCGAGCCAATGGTCAAAATCAGGTCAATTTATCTAATTATGTCTCTTTTAATTCCATCGAAAGCACGCACATATATATTGTTGGGACGAATCTTTCCAGTCCCGATTTTCATACGTTGTAATGTAGAGAGTGGGCAAATGTCTACCCCAAAACCTCCGTCTACCATGACCCACTTCACATGGTATCCCTCATATTTGACTGTTAAGTGCAAAGCTTTGTTTTGAGCAGAATGAAATCTGATTGATAGCGAAAAATCTCTCCGACATTCTAACTGTTCCACCAAAGTTTCAACTTGCACGTATGCTTCATTCAAGGTCCTCATTAGTAATGACAACAAGTACACTTGTTCAGGATACTTTCGTAGTTGATCAACCACTTCATAGTCGGCCATTGTCATTTTCTGAAAGAAAGCTTCTGCCTCTTCAGCACTTACAGGTTTCTTAGGTGGGAAACGCCTTCTAGTGGCATTGTTCACTTCTTTTGTGTTAGAATACTTCTCAATGGGACGGTTTTCTTGAAGCTCTCCAGAGATCTCTTTGCCCTTATTCATAACTACTGTTTTATGATAGTTCCATGGCACTACAGTAGGATCCGCCATGGGCCTCTGTGGCACGTGACCAATAACCATGGACTCAATCTTCCTTGGTGGATTAGTTGGCCCTGCACCACATAAGCTCCTTTAGGCATGTAGATTTGGGTTGCCTTTTTTCCGTTCAAACTTCTTTGGAGGGCTCAAGGTCAACTGCTTTTCTTCACAGCCTCGCAAGACATAGAGAATTACCTCTTTGGGAGGCATTGACTTGGTTCCCATTTCAACTTTCTTTTCTGGTTCCGTCTTGGTAATTTTGTTCTTCTTTTCCCCTTTATCTTGCTTCGGGGCCATTTTTAGCTTTCTCTCTGCATCCGCAATGGCAATTATGGCCTTTAGCGCTAGATCAAATTCTTCGTTTTCACAAATCATCGCAATCACTGGCCCATTATTGTGGGCTGGAAATGGATTGTTAGTCACGTTTGGGACCTCCTCGTGCCTCAGCACGATCTTTCCCTGCTCTATTAAGTTCTCACTGCTCATTTCAGAGTCCAACAGTCATTTGTATCATGGCCTTCTGCCCGTGAATGATATGCATATAAGACACCGGCTCTATAGGCAAGCGATGCTGGGTTATGCCTTGTTTGAGGGACCGGCTGCAGTAGACCCATTTGGACAAGTTTTGGGAATAGGTTAGAGTAAGATTCACCAATTGGAGTAAGCTTTTGTCTCTTGGGTGGCTCACGGGGAGGAAAGTTACTCTTGGAGGACGGGGATTATAGTGGTTTTGGTGAGGAGGTTGATTTCTTGGAAATGGAGCTTGATTTCTATTAGAATGTTGTTGTGGTCGTACAAACGGTGGAGCATTCATAACCGAATACGGTTGAGGAGCATAGTCCATATCGTTGTGAGAGTAATAACGTTGAGGGGCTCTTCTGAAAACATGGGTCTAGTAGCGCGCTGTCTTCTTGCACCCGAAGCTGCCATAGATATTTCTTCTTTCTTCTTACCCTTTGCTATTCCTCCAGACCCACCTTGAATAGCTTGAGTGATTTCTCTAATAGAAGATTGGCTCAGAATTCTGCCTGTTTTCAATCCATTCTCTACCATTTCACCAATTTTAATAGCCTCCGCAAATGGTTTGCCATAGCTAACATCATAGAAATACCGTGACCATCTCCACCTCATCCATTGGAGGCTTTACCCTTGACGCCTGTTCACGACATTTTATTGCATATTCCCTAAAACTCTCAGAGGATTTCTTTTACAGATTTCCAACGAGTTCCAGTCTAGAGCAATGTCTATATTGTACTGGAACTGTCTAACAAAGTCTCTTGCGAGATCGTCCCAGGTGTGCTAATGAGAAATGTCATGATCCATGTACCACTCGGAGGCAATACCTACAAAGATTTCTCCAAAGTAAGCCATTAACAATTCCTCTTTTTCGCCAGCCCCACGCAGTTGGTTGCAATAATTTTTAAGGTGAGCAATAGGGTCGCCATGCCCATCGTACTTTTCGAACTTTGGAGTTTTTAATCCCATAGGAAAATGCACGTGAGGGAACATGCATAAATTAGTATATGACACACTCTTCTGCACTCTCCAAACTTCTCATCTTTTTTGCAATTTCGTCATATTTGGGAGTTTTGGGAGTCTTGTCCTTTTCTGTTGTGAACTTAAATGGAGGTTTCTAAGGATAACTGTAGGTGGGGTACTAAGGAAGCTCCATTTGGTAACTGAGTATTTGGAATGTAAAAGTCGAAGGATCAAAAGTGGGTCTAGAAAGCACCAACTGTGTTGTGGCCGCGCATGGGAAAGCAGTAATGATATTGGGGACTATTCCGGATGTGAACACCTGGGGGCGGACATCAAAAGGTGCTCCAATGAAGCGAGCTGGTATGGTGGGCTGTCCCGGTGAGATTTCTGGATGACTGATGGGAATATTGGAGGTTCTCCTTGACTTAGAGAAAAGTTCGAGAAATCCAGGGATGGCACTTGGAGGCTCCTTCCATTTGTCCATGCATCCCACATCTCCAATACCCGGAGACGGAGGATCCTATTTTCCTCTGCCGCTGCAGGCTCTAAGGCCGGGAAGCCCGAGATTAGGCTATCTTCTGAGATGGGATCTGCTGGCAAGGTCATTTCCAAAGACATTTTTGTGCTACCCTTTGATCTGGTGAAAGAGGGATGTGAAGCCAGTTTATCATGAAAACCAACCACCATTTATAATAAAACCTTGACTGGATTGTAACAGTAGCAAACAGTTAGTTTGAGGCAAATAACATATAGGTAATCGCACATTGAGGTATAATGCACCTATACAATTAAATGGGTTTCTACATGTTTGAAACGGTTGCACACGTCATCCCGACTTTCCTCGTCCATTGGATTTCCACTCTCTTTTCTTTTCTTTATTTCTTATTTTATTTCATTTTTTTTCTTTCTTTCTCTTTTCTTTTCTTTCATTTATGCCTTCGATTTTTTCCATCATTCTTTTCTCTTGCTTTCTTATTTTTCTTCTTTTTGCTTTCTTTTTTATCACTTATTTTTATTTCTATTTTTTGTTAAATGTAAAATTAATAAAAATAAAAACCTTATTTAAATCTGTAACTACACTAATTAATTTCAAAAGATTAACTAAATCCTATCTTAAAAGAAAACTAGAAAAATCCAAATTAAAAGTAAAAAATATAAAAAGGGCTATTTTGTTTTTTTTCTTCTATTTTTTGTGATGTTAATTAACTAATAAATTATTAAAATGAGGTCCAATATGCAAGTATCCTATTTTATATTTTTATGACTTATATCAATTAACAATACACACAAAAATGCAAACAAACACCAAATTAATTTCCTAAAATTCAAATAATAAAAGAAAAATCCTAATTTTATGAATTCTATAGGAATAATTCAAGCAAGGCAAAAATCACATGCTCACAATGACTCACTTCGATTAGCTCTAAACTCTGGCCTGCCATGCCTTTGCCCTCGTAAATTGGCCTCCATATGCTCCAAATCTAGCCACAATTAGTACATAATTATTAAAATATGCTATAGGAACAAATCTCACTCGAAAAATCTAATTTACATCAAAAATTTTGAAATTGCTCAAACCCGGCTCCCGGACCCATGTCTCGGATTTCAATAAATATTACATCAATAGGGTCCTTGTTTTCTCATGAGTATACACATACCAAGAACCTCAAAATCGAACCTCAATTGCCCCTTCAAATCCCCAATTTACACTCTTCAAATTCAAGCCATAATTCCTCAATTTTTGGCTTAATTTCCATGATTAATTAGGTAGATTTCATATTAGAATCGAGTTTTAAGTCCAAGAATCTTACCTCCATGTTATTCCCTTTAAACCCTCTTCAATCCCCCTTAAAAAGCTTCAAAATTGACCAATAATGGAGGAACTTAGTTTCAAATTCACGGAAATAGGCTTCTAAAACATTCTGCCTAGCTATTAAATTTTCTTTAATGCGATCGCGGATAAAGCCACACGATCTCGAAGAACAAAATGATGTATCCCTCATTTAATATTATGCGATCGCACAAAATAATAAACGGTTGCAAAATCTTAGCACGCAAACCTATGCGATCGCAAATGGACTCATGCGAATGCGAAGATACACCATACAGACCTACACGATCGCAACCCACTCCATGCGATCGCGTAAGGCAACTCTCTCTCAGCCTTCAACTAAGCCTACGCGATTGCAATCCTATATACGCGATCGCATAGAACAAAAGGTCTGCAACATAGCTGAAGCAAAATCGGCAACACCTCAACATGCAATTTTATCCGTTTAACCACCCAAAACTCACCCGAGGCCCCAAGGACCTCAACCAAAAGCACCAACATATCTCAAAACTTTATTCAAACTTGTACCAATCTTCAAAATACCTCAAACAACATTAAATCAACCAAAACACATTGGATTCAATATTAAGAATTTCAAGAACTGCTAAATTACGCTTTTGAGAAAAAACCCAACCAAACCATATTCGAATGCCCTGAAATTTTGCACACACGTCACCAATGATACAACGGAGCTACTGCAACTTCCGAAAGTCTATTCCGACCCCTATATTAAAATTTCACCTATCAACCGGAAAACACCAAAATCTCAATTTCGCCAATTCTAGCCTAAACTTTCCACGGACTTCTAAAATGCATTCCGATCACGCTTCTAAGTCCAAAATTATCTAACGGAGCTAACCAAATTACAAAAATTCTGATCCGATATCATATACAAATAAGTTAAATCTTAGTCAAACCTTTCAAATTTCAAGCTTAAAACTGAGAACTGTTCTTCTAAATTCGTTCTGACTATCCTGAAAGTCAAAACCAACATTTTACATAAGTCATAATACATCACACGGGGCAAGTCATGCATGAAAACTAGCGAGCAAAGTATAAAAACTCAAAACGACCGGTCGGATCATTCAATTGGTATCCAAAATATACAAATTATAAATAATTTATTTTAGAGAAAAAAATGCATCCTTTAATGGTGCCATGTAAAATAAGTCATTTTTAAAATAAAAAAAAATTAAAAACCCGGAAATTTTGAATTTTGAAAAAAAAATCGTGTGCTATGACTTTTTAAAATAAAATTTACAACTCTAACAAAGTTGGAGAATTGTCCAAAAAATTTACATATGTCTATTTCATATTATGACACTTGTCATCATAACATTTATATGTCTCTCCTATAATATATAAATAAATTACATTTTCAAAATGGTTATGTACTTGATGGAGTCACCGAGAATATCCATATTTTGCATAAGTTGTATGTTACAACCAGAATCCAAATCGATGTTTAGCCACAAATGGTGTAATCACCGCCAACTTCGATTGGCATCACGACAAAAATTAAAGTTGATCAAGTTTCTATGTCAACCTCTCTTAGTGTGCAAATAGTTATCGAGCATAATGGAAGTGGATGTCGTGGGTTTCAATCGTGGTCAGATAGTTGGGGGACAATTTTAGATTTTGCAATTTTTTTTACGGAAAGTGGTATCTAAATATACCAATTATAAATAAATTATCTATTTTAGAGGGAAAAAAATGTGTCCTTTAATGGTGCCATGTAAAATAAGTTATCCTGCCCTGTGAACAAAAGGCACAAAAGTGTAGTATCAGCACAACCGACTCCATGTGCTGGTAAGTACCCGACCTAACCCCTGCGAGGTAGTGACGAGGCTAAACTGGACCTACAAAAATCAACCTGTACAGATATATGTGCAATAACAAAAAGATAACAAAATTTAAACAAATAATGGGAAGGGGACATGCTGGGGTATACCAGTTCAATTATAAGTCCACGAACAAGGAAAGAGAATTGAAATATTTAACATCAATATAAGAAAGCCGGTGAATCAACAACTGCACGGCATCAACCTTCGTGCTTTTAATCTTGAATATAGTGCATGACACCACCCTACCCTTCGTGCTTTCCTCACATAACTCTCACATCAAGTCACGGAGTGACCCTTCGTGCTCAAATAATCAAGAACATGGCATGGAAAGACCCTTCGCGCATAATTTCTATCTTCCTCACGCAATCAACGGTCACAACCATAAGGGGAAAGGAATATACAACAATATTAAAAATCCCGGCAAGGGTGAACAACTCAACAATAAGTCCCGGCAAGGGAAAAGTACCAAAATTCCTTCTTTGGCTCATTTGCTTCTCAACTATCACTTCATAGTTCATTTAACAAGTAATTAACACAATTGTTCACTTCTTTCGAATTTTAAAAGCAATTATGACTCACGGTCATGCTAGACTCAGGCGCATAGGTAACCGTCACCATACCTATAAACCGACTCCATATAGCACATATCAAATATTATCCTAATCCTATTCCCTCAAGCCAAAGTTAGAACAAACGCTTACCTCGAATCCGAAAATAGCAACTCAAAGATCAACAATCGCCTTTCCTCTAGAATTCGACCCCGAGCTAACAATATCAAACATAATTCGATTCAATATTATCAATAGTAGCACAAGGATAATTTCCTTGCTCAGAAATGCATTTTCTAACTTTCTTCCAAAAATACCAACATCCGACACTGGGCCCACATGGTCCAAACTCGAGGCTCGGACCAAATTCGATTATTCATAACCCCACGAGTTCAAATATATGATTTTTTCTTAAGATTCGACCCCAAATTAAGGTTGAATTGCCTAAAATTGTCAAAAACTTAACTCTACTCAAAAGCCCTAATTTCTACCATGATTTCATGTTTTAGGGTTAGATACTTGATGTTTAGATGAAGGAAGCAAGAAGAAATGAAGTTAGGATTACTTAGAAATGGGAGCTTGAATTTCGTCCTATAGAGGACTTTAGGATGTGCTCGTGTGAGAATTTGGGAAGAAATCCCGTCACAGTTCTGTTTTTAGGCTTTTAAAATCACTAGGCGAATTTGGTCTATGCGATCGCGGGGCAACTGATGCGATCACATAGAGGAGTAGGAAATTATCTTATGCGATCGCATACAAGGTCATGCGAACACATATAAGAGAGGGAAGCCAGAGTTCCGGGTGGGGCTTAATGCTGTGCGATCGTGTAGAAGGGGATGCGATCATTGAAGAGGCTGGCCAAGCTATGCGATCGCGTACTAAGGATTGCGATCGCATTGAACAAAGTGGGAGGGCTGATAAGGACACTATGCGATCGCGGAGAAGCCTATGCGATCGCATAGAGGAAAGGACCTGTGTAAAAATTGCAGAAAATCTGCTAAGTTTTTAAGAACAAAACACCCCGAACCACCCCCAAAATCACTCCCGAGCCCTCAGGGCTCCCAACCAACCACACACACTAACTCAATATTATCCTACGAACTTGTCGGGAGATCAAATCGCTAAAATAACATCAAAATCAAAGAATCAACCTCCAAAACTCATGATTTTCATTTCAATGTTCAAAACTTCCAAATTTTTCCTTTTTAGTCCGAAATACGTCAAATGACGTCCATTTTGAACCAAACTTTACAGATAGCGCTTAACGCTCATATAAGATTTGGACCGGGCGTCGGAACCAAAATACGATCCCGATACCATTCCTTTTGATCAAATCTCATTTTCATTTTTCCTTAAGCATTTTCAAACAATTTCACGCAAAAATTCCGTATTCGGGCCTGGGACCTCGGATTTCGATTATGAAAATACGCCCAGGTCCTATATTTTCTTACGGACCTTCCGGGACCGTCACATCACGGGTCCGGGTCCGTTTATCCAAAATGTTGACCAAAGTTAACTATCTCTTTTTCTTTTTTACTACAAAGATTGCGCTGAAGAATCAATTTGCTTGGACTATGAGTGGACATAGGATATGTTTAAATCTCTGGCTTTTGTAAGAAATCTGTAAATAGAGGTGCTTTTCCTCTTTATATTTGAAATACGAATCGAATATAGCACAAGTGTGAGTAAGTTTTAATCTCATAATCATTTTTACTCTTATCTTGTATTGTTCCATTCATTGAATGTTGCTCCACTTAGAGAATGACCTGGTGAAACATAAGACAGTAGTCAACTTTCTTTTGATAGGTGCAGCTTGTGCTAAACCGTCGAAACAATACGGTGCATAATATTATGTCACTCCAAGTAAAACTGAAAGGAAAATGGCATTTAAACACCAACATTTGAGCTAGCTGAGACTAGTATCGATAGTCTTCTCTATACTTATGCAGTATATATAATGCCACGGATTGAGCCAAAGCCTGTTCTCTTCCACTATGGTCTGATTCGCTCTTGGTGCTTTTAGGACATGCTCATTTGGGAAAAATTAACCTACACTCAGTTTTTGTACTAATCTAATGAATATATAATTTGTTTATTTTAAATAAACTTTAATCTTCCCATGGTTTAATTATTGCACGTCACTTAACTCTGAATCTTGTTTGGTGTAAATACTGGATTTACGTCTCTGCTAAATTCTCGTCCTTGCATTTACGTCTACCCTCTTCTTTACGCCCTTCCATCAACTACAATAGTCTCAAGTAACCTAGTTAATTCGTAAATTGTAGAATATTTAAAGAACTTTGTGTGGTAAATGAAGTACGGTTTGCATAGTGAAAGTTGGATACTTTTGAAATCGGTAATGAAAGTTAAACTTGTACATGGTGCATAGTGAGCATGATTGCACTTGAAAAAGCCAGCCACGTGCACAAGACATTCTGCGTTAGACAACCTACCTTAATGCAAGTATGATTGCACTTGTATCTTCTTAAAAGAGAGTGAACTTTCACTATAAGTTCCTGCATGTAACTTTTTATATTGAATGGTGCAAAGAAAAATATTAAGAATTTTAGTACAAGTAACTAAGTGATACGTGTAGGACCAGCGGCAAGAAGTCCGGTGGCTTGAGATAATATTTAGCAATTGGGATGCGAGACCAGTTCCGTGTAAGCTTGGCGTTTGTACAAAAGTGAGTTTGTTGTCTCGAAACAATCACAAAAGAGCGACGATTGCTCTTCTGGTAGAACAACCGCTCCACTTTTGACCATAAGGTTTGGTTTGAGCCACAAAGGAACGAAAAACAGTGCCGTTGATCCTATGGTGGACTAAGCGGAAATGCAAACATTAGTGAGAATCCAATGCCTCAAAGCGTAACGTTTCGTTGAGATATGACAGAAGTAGACAAGTGGCAATACAAGCCTTGCACTAATATGACTCACTTTTATACAGTGGATGAAAATATATGGCTGTTGATCCTAGTGAAGGTGCCTATGGTGGCCTAAGTGGAACATTAGTGAGAATCCAATGCCTCAAAAATCTAACCTTTTTTTAAGCCAGGCAGTTCGCAAGAGTCAGTACCAAGCAATTTATAGATGACCTGAAAATGCAGTCCTCTGATTATCCCCATCCGAAATAATAGAGGGGCTCCTTTTGTCAAATGAGAGTTTTGGACTTAATCCCTCCAACCCATCGTTTAGTATTGAGCCGCTGTACCTCTGATACTGCATGTAGTGATCAGACAAAATCCTTCCACTTTGGCTTCCCACATCATACCTAGGTGTTGTAGACAATTGGCCAGATTCCATTATCAGGTCACCTTCAAGAATTCTAAGTACCTGACACAAAAACAAAAAATACATGAGAAACCAGACATAGCTGACTCACATTGTGCTGCTGGTAAAAGGATAATACTAAGTTATAAGTAACACTTAATTTACCTGAGACATGCGAGGCCTAGCGAGAGGATCTCGTCGTATGCACAAAGATGCAGCATGCAACATGCAATACACCTCGTGCTCTGAGTAGCTGCTTCCTAGTCGGGGATCTATTACCTCATCGATTGCACATTCTTCCAACAACGGACGTGCCTGAAAATAATTGGATGAAAAAATCACGGATTTTTTAAGGGAAAAAGAGACGAGGCACCTGCATAGACGTACTATTCCTCAAACCAGAACTGAAAGATGCATAATAAGGTGTTGAAGTTTACCCATTCTGTGAGACACTGCTGGCCCTTAGGCCGGGTAATATCCGCTGCTTTTCGACCAGTTACAAGCTCTACGAGCACCACTCCAAGTGAGTGAACATCAGCTTTTTCAGTAATCTGGCCACTTTGGGTATACTCGGGGGCCAAGTACCTAATTACAGAAAATAAGTTTGATGTTTCTGCAATTGCATATTAAAAAAAATGGCAGCCCAGTGCACTAAGCTCCCGCTATGCGGGAGGTCAGGGGATGGGCTGGACCCCAAGGATCTATGGTATGCAGCTTTACCCTACATTTGTGCAAGAGACTGTTTTCACAGCTCGAAGCCGTGACCTCCTTCTCACATTGCAGCAACTTTACTAGTTACTTCCCTTCCAATTGCATATTAAAAGTAAAATACAAATAATTTTTCAAGGCCTAACCCAAACGTTCCGAGTACTCTCGTTTCAACACCTGCATCACCATCTGGTTGCCATCTAGTCAAACCAAAATCTCCGACCTAGAAACAAAGGTGAAGCAAGATTAATACAGTTTAAGTGCTGCTTCAACAAAATGTGGACATTTAAAGCACTATAATGCAACAAAAGCAACTCATTTTTAAGCTTCAAAAGCAATCAAGTGTCATATTTATAAGAAACAAGTGAAAACAAAAATGATATGTCAACAAGAGGATGATAAGCAAAGGATGCAAGTGAAAATACTCTAGCAGTCAAAACTCAAGGAGATAGCTTTCAAAATTGTATTGCATATTATAAAGACTACTTGCCTATTTTATCCACTCATTTCATTTTGTCTCACCAAAGAGGTCCACAATACATCTGCTTGTTAGAGTTCTAAAACAGCATGTTGAGTTTAAGAAATTGTTATATGACATTTGATGCCAACAAAGTTGCTTTCATCTCAAAGGTGTTGCTTCTTTTATTGTTTTCGTCTTCCAATCAGTCGCTTGAAAAACAATGGAGAAGCTCTAGAAAAATGTTTGTTTGTTATAGTCCATCTATATCAATTGAGATTAGAGAGATTAGGATATATAAATGATGTGACCAGCTATCACTGGCGAAGCCAAGAATTTCTCCAAGGGTGTTCAAACTTGAAAGAAGTAAAAAAAATTCTCCGACAAAGAATGTTCAATATATGTTATATATCTTTAAAACCTAATACTTTACTTATACACACAATCTTCGCCCCTGCCATCTATATCAAGGATACAACTAAAAGAAATGCTTCTGAGTAAGAGATTTTCCGTACTAGTGGTTCAAAATCATGTGTAACGAGAATGTTGTTGGGTCTCATGTCCCGGTGGACAATGCATCCCACTCTGCACTCTTCATGAAGATATCGCAAACCACGTGCAGCTCCAACTGCAATCTTTTGACGTGCAGACCACTCCAAAGGTTCCCTATTATGTGCTGTAAATACCAGAAAATGATATAAAGTAATACATAAAGGCAAAAGATCAATCTTAAAGCGAAATGAACAAACCATTAACAACACCTTTTATGAATCTTTTTGTGTCTATAACTTTTCTTTAGTGCAAGTTCTACTTCTTATATCACCATATATGGGTTTCCGGGTTTAGATCGAAATTACATCTAAGTACATGCTCTACATATCCAAACAGTACATCTCTACTGTCACTTTAATTTGATATAATTCATATTATCAACAGATCAAAACAACAACAAAAAAAAAAAAAAAACTCCGTGAAATCCCACAAGTGGAGTCCGGAAAAGATGTGTACACAGACCTTACCCTTACCTTATGAAGGTAGAGAGCTTGTTTCCGAAAGATCCTCGGCTCAAGAACGGTGAACAATGAATCATATTTCAACAGATCAGCAAAGAAAAATCATATTGAGAAAAAATATGATAGGTTTTCTTATATTACTGCAAGCACACATCCATATCAGGATTTATTGGAAATTAACCTTGCCAACCTAAAAGAAGTCCAATTATTGACTGAAGCAAAATCAGCATTCACCACAGTGTATAAAGAAACATGAGTAGACATACCATATAGATGATAATCTAAAGAACCATGGCATATATATTCATATGCTAGCAATCTTCTCCTGCCTTCGATGCAGAATCCTATCAACATGACAACATTACGGTGCTGAGCACAGCTGAGCACTTCAACTTCCGAGCAAAATTCTTGATCTCCTTGAGAACTTGCCAATTTATGTTGCTTGACAGCAACTACTTGACCATCTGTAAGGACTCCTCTGTGAACAGATCCATATCCTCCCTTGGCCAAGAAATTGGCTTGTGAAAATCCTCCTGTTGCGAGCTCCAGTTCAGTGTAAGTGAACCACCTCGGAGGTTTCCCAAATACAGGCGCCTTGTGTTGACATATTGAACACAAGGGAGGAGCGCCAAGAGGTGTATTTCTGGTTAATGGACTCGGGGATCCACTACCACCTTCTATATCAAGCTTAGTCGTTAGAAATTTTTTTAGGAGAAGCACTAGTTTTTTTTAAAATTGAAGCACTAGTTTTGTAGTAGGGAAGAAGAAGGAGTTATATTTTTTTTATAGGAAAATACAGTATAATGCTGCGTTTTTTCTAAAACATAATACTATACTGTGTTTTTCTATAAAAGTAAATTATTAAATAAATTGTAGTATTATATTATATTTTGCTTTAATGATTCACTTTCCGTTAAAGTAAAATGCAGTGTAATACTATATTTTAGTTAAAAATTATAACTTTTTAAAAGTGTATAACGATATTTTAAGTCTAAAATACCATTATTTCAGTTTCGGACTCTTATTTTAAGAAGTTTACTCAGCTTCATTTACTATTACAAAATGCAAGAATCCCAATGAAGCAACTACCTAATGTCCAAATGACACAAGATTTCTGCTTTCAGTAATATCAACACATAAACTTATTGGCGGTAATAAAAGATTTACTGACTAAAAAATATATAAGAGCGGTTGTTTAAAAAATGGTACTATATTATCATCAAACCGAACAGTTCAAAAAAGGAGGGATGTTGTTGTTTAAATAATACTAGTACGTGTGTAGGAATGTCGAACGGACGAGTCGGATATAAACGATTTTGTGCAGTATCGTTTGACTTTAGGTACCAACTTTAAGAAAAAAGATTTGATATATACTTAAAGAACTCATAGAATTTGTAGTACACTAAATACAAACAAGATTTTTTTTATAATTAGGTAACATAAAAAATTAAAAGTTAGAAAGTATTTATTATAGGCAGACCTTTTATCATAATTGTCCTTTCTTTGAAATCGATTTTCTTGTCATATTTTACTTCTATGTAATAATTTTTTTTACCTGTAACCTAACATCAATTATTATTAACGGTGTACTCTATAAAATGGAGTATTATCTATTTTAGTAAGCGTGAGAAACTATTTACATTATGTAATTGAAAAAATATATAAAAATTATATAATTCTTATATATAACATAAATAACGTATATATATATATATATATATATATATATATATATATATATACACATTTTTTCGGCTGCTATTTTAAAAGCAACAATACATTATTATTTTTCTCTATAAAATTATCGCTCTATAACATCCTTATTCCAAATTTTATGTATATTTATTATTTTATACTAATATAGCCAAAAATTAATCTATTAAATGTTTACACATCTCTTTCAAAGCAGCTAAAACCGACATATATTGAAAGACAAAAACATACATTCATTTCAGAAACTTGTACGGTTGCCTGCTAAGACAGGCCTCAGAGGGCAGAACAAGAAAACAAGCATTAAAGTATAGTAAAAGATTTAAAAACTTTAAATTTGAACAACCTCAACTATTAATGAAAAATAGCCTTAGGCGTTTGCTTAGTGGAATGTAAAAAAAATAAAATAAAACAGACAGAGGTTGGTGCCTATTTCTGATGAAGGAATAATGGGGTTTACCAATATTGGTAAAAAGTACTCATGTTTGCTGCTACAGTCATTTATATAATTGAATTTTTTAAAAGTATTTTTTTTAATTTATGTCTATACTTGGTTCAACATATTGTCACTGACTAAGTATTTCAATTTATGTATCTTAGTTTGACTGGACATAAAGTTTAAAAAAGTAATAAAATTGGTTAAATCTACTTATGTATTTGGAAAGGCTGAATGTGTAAAGTAATATCCGTTCCTAGAAAATGTGTAACAAGGATTTGGGTCATAGTTCGGGGGGTAACTTATGTATTTTACCTTAAATCTAGTATCTTAAACTAAAGATATGTGTAATGTACCAAAATATATTTGAATCTTGGGGTCTTGTGTAACGACCCGACCTGTCGTTTTTAGTTCTAGCGTGTCGTTTAGCAGTCTGAGGCCATGAGCAGCTTCATTTCAGGTATTATGACTTGTACGCACGGTTGGAATTGAATTTCGAGAAGTTCAGAATTGATTTGAAAAGAGAATTCTCATTTCGGAAGCTTAAAGTTGAAAGAATTAACTAAGATTGGATTTTCAAGTAAACGACCTTGGAATCGGGGATCAAAGATTCTTACAGGTTCGTACACTAATTTTGGACTTGGGCGTATGCCCGTATCGGGTTTTGGATGACCCAGAAGTGTTTTGGTACCCATTGTGGAAGTTAGCATTTTGGAAGAAATTTCATAAGTTGGGCTTGAACTGCATTTCAGTGTTATCCATATACGTTTGGGATTCGGAGTCTGGAAAAAACTCCGTATGGTTATTCTTGAGTTGAGAGCACGATCGCAAGTGAATTTGGAGGTCCGTAGGTCATTTTGGAGCCATTTGTCAAAAGATAAAAATTTGAAAGTTTTTGAGTGGAAGTGGAATTTTTGATATCGGGGTCGGAATATAATTCCAAAAGTTGGAGTAGGTCCGTAATGTCGAATATGAATGGTATGTAAAATTTGAGGTCAATTGGACGTGATTTGATAGGTTTAAGCATCGAAAGTAGAAGTTGGAAGTTCTAAAGTTCATAAAGTTTGGATTGGAGGTTGATTCATGATTTAAGCATTGTTTGATGTGATTAGAGGTCTCGAGCAACTCCATAATATATTTTGGGACTGATTGGTGTGATTGGTCGGGGTCCCGGGGGCCTTGGGTGTGTTTCGAGTAGTATCGCGTATTATTTGATGCTTCAACGCTGTTTCTTAGGGCATAAAAGAGTACCATTTTAAGCAAATGATTTTCAAACTAAGATTTTATTAAATCATTAGACCTGTATCGTAAATATGGAGCCATAGCAAAAAGAATCGTCGAATTTGGACATCGGATGAGGGAGTTATGCTCATTTTCCTGTCGAGAAAAGTGTTGGTTGCTGTCATAACCACATATGTGGAAATTCTCCGAAGACGCGGGACCGCAGATGCAGCCATTTGTCTGCAGATGCGGTCATTTTTTCACAGATGCGATCATTTTTTCGCACGTGCGGGACCGCAGATGTGGTCAAATTTCCACAGATGCGGAAACTGCTAGAGGCAGAGAGGTTTCTTTTAAAATCAAAGTTTGACTCATTTTCGCTTCATTTCTTCCATGGGAGCCGATTTTGGAGCAACTTTGGAGTGCCATTTTCATCACCAAGCATGAGGTAAGTGATTTTTACTGGTTTTGAGTATATACAAGGTTTATATATGGATTTAGAAATGGAAAATTGTAGAAAACTTAGGGTTTGAGGGAAAACCTTGAAAAATAGTATTCTTGGAATTTGACGACGATTTTGAGTATGGAATTTAGAGAAAATCATATATTTGAATCGTGAGGTGATGGCTAAACTTTATCTTCGAAAATTTTTGAATTTCGGGAACGTGGGTCAGAGGGCATTTTGGTTAACTTTCCGATGTGGTTAGGAATTGTTATAAATTGGATTATAATGAGTACCTTAGCATATATTAATAGATTTTCATAATTATTGGCTAGTTTTGGAGCATTGTGCATCGATTCGAGTCTTCGGAAGGCGTGAAATGTCGGTTAAGGATTTTCGGAGTGAGGTGAGTCTCCTTTCTAAACTTGTTAGAGGGAATTGTCTCCATAGGTGAGTTAATTAGTTACGTGCTCCTATTTGTGGGGGTTACTTACGTATGAGGTGATGGGAGTCTGTGCATAACTACTATTATGCTATTGTCCGGGTAGTTTAGAACCCAAAAACATGTTGTACTTGGATAAATGGTAAACTTATTGACAGTTTGAATTGCTTAAATCACATTAAATTAGTAAATAAATTTCAAAATGTATTAAAAATCATTTTCTTAAATTTCTAAAAGGGAATTGGCTTTTAATTGGATAAATATTCCCCGATAAATTCTTAATTGACTGTTTGAGCATATATCTCCATTGTCGCGAGCAGGGATTTTGTTTATTTTATGTTGACCGCATCGTAGATATGATTCGCGAGCAGGGTATTTATTTATTGTATGTTGACCGCGTTGCAGGATAGTTTCCGAGTGGGGTAATAGATGCATCTATGGTTCGAGCCGTTCGACCCTTGGCAGTGCACAATTTACATTATCTGTTGGATCGGGCCGTACGCCTCGGCATGATTTGCGCATGCTTGTATTGCTTGCCTTGTAACTTATTAAAGTTGTTGCTGCCTCTTCCTGGCATAGGAATATATGTATAAATGGTGAAAAGGAATATTTTCCTTTGAAAGAAAGAATTGTTTATTTGCTTCAACCCATAAATCATAATCATGTTTATAAAAATCCACTATTTAATATATTATGGATATATCATCATTGGACCATTAGTAGGCGTCGAAATCGACCATCTCGTCTCTATTCTTCGAGATTAGACGGGAAACTCATTGGGTACACGTTGTATTCGTAACCATACTACACTTTTGTAAATTTTTGTTGCACATGCACATGAATCTCTAGTGGTCTACTGGGCATAGCAGCATAGTTGACACCGAGACTAGGCGAGCTATATTTCCCAGAGGCGACCCGCAACTAGTATAGTCTCTCTCAGGTTAATTTATTTTCTATCCAATTGTATTATGGACAACTGTTGAACTTTATTTGGTCTTCCTTAGAAATTGCTCATGCACTTGTGACACCGTATTCTGGGAGGATTTTTGGATTATTAAATGTTAAGTTTTGTTAAATTCTTCGCAGTTATTTCTGTAAATTTTATTATTATTTATTTAATATATAAGTAAAGAAAATGATAAGACAGTACAAAACTGAAATTTAATTAAGTATTTTTGTTGGCTTACCTGTCAGCGGTGTGCGCACCACCACGACCCATAGTGAATTTTGGGTTGTGACAACATAGTATCAGAGCACGTCCCAGTAGGTGTCACAAGCCATGAGCAAGTCTAGTAGAGTCTCACGGATCGATACAGAGACGTCTGTACTTATCTTTGGGATGATACAGGGCTGTTAGGAGTAGCTCCCCTCTTGATTTCTTATCGTGCGATTTGATTCCTGTGAGGCTTATGCCTTTGTCTCATTCCTACTCAATCTTACGCGATGTGAAGCGCTTGTTATAAATCGAGAATAGGAGAATTTTACTGGTACTACGAACATGGTGCGGGGTATTTCACCCGACGAGGTTATGTGAGCTATTATCGTCGCCTTGTGGAAGGATATTCTATTGTTCAGCTCAGTAGCGGTACTTCTGAGAGCCTTGAGGCTAGGCACAAGTTTCCATAATACTTATGAACGATTATTCCACGGTATTGATTTGAAGGTAAGATGTTTGCCTATGTGTAAAGGCAGTGAATGACTTGAAGGGAGGCTTACTCAGTGCATGATCTATAGATTTGATATTTTATTCCTGAAAAGGGGAAGGCAATCAGATTGAGAATGTTTAGGTTTGGGTTGATAGGGTAACAGAACTCGAAATTTGCGAGCATGGTGGATGTTTTCTTCTATGATGAGGTGTTGTTGTTCTTATTGAATGTACTAGATTCGTCAGTGTTATGATCTTCTACAATTTGCCTTTGGACCAGGATATTGCAGGTCAGTATTGAAGAAGGGACTGTTTGATGTCGCGAGGCAAGGTGGTTCAGGGTTGAATCGGTATTTATAATACTGGAAGCTCGGCAGAGATGATCTCCGACAACATTTAAAGTTAGTAGCGATTTTTGGATTCAAGTGCTACGAAGATAGATTTTATTAAGGAAACAATTGAGTACCAAAGGATGAGGAAAGATATGTTGAAAGTGTCAGACGGTGGGTAAAATTCCTAGAAGGCCAAGTGTATGAAGCAAAGGTCAAGTAGTTGATTAAAGAAGTGAGTTTACTCAAAGTGGGAGAGTGGAGGATGATGCATATGGGGTTGGTGGTAGGATGATTACACACTTTAAGGAGAGTTTGGAATGATTAGAGTTTTTAGTGGTTGACGATTTAAGTCCACGGGTTTAATTGGAAGTATGGGCTAATATGAAGCAAAACGATCGGTCGTAAAAATGTGGCTGATGATTCAGAGTATAAAAAAGGGGTTTTACAAAAAGAATACGAGAATTTAAGCAGTTGATTGTGCAAGGTTATGTCAGTAAAAGATGAAGAATCCTTGAAAATCCGGAGTTATGTAATAGTTGCTTCAAGCTAAGTGGGAGAGTCCCACCGCTAATGATTGGGTTGCATGGTTAACCACTTGCGAGATTTTCTGGTTGTTAACACATTTTGGGTTATTTTGGATACGGGAAAAGAACATAAGTGGTGATTTGAGCAAAGGAATTGTTAAAGAATGATATGGTTGGCCCTATTGCCTCATGTCAGACTTGAGAGGGATTCAAGATTTATGCCTTGTATAGATTCGGGTTTCAAGGGAAGTGATTGTGCCCGGTGCTTCGTCGAGAGGGTATCCTTGTGCTAGAATATTCTTATAGTTGATTAAAATTTGGGGCCAAGTCAAAGCGCGTAGCTCGCAGCAATGGTCCTAATGGATTCAAAAGGGGTAAAGTGTGATGCCTAATGATTTTGATCCTATGGGTGCGGTTGAGAATCAATCTTTTGCAGCAACTTATGAGTGGAGGCCTAGAATATTCTATGATGTTTTGACTTGCAGTGTAGCACTTGAGAGGAAAATAAGAAAGGACTTCAGATTCGTAGAAGGATTAGAAGAATGAGCATGTGCGCACAAGGAAGGTACGAAATGGTTCATGGGATCTGACACAGCAAGGTCTCGCGGTTCAAGGTCACTCCGGGTGAGTGCGGACGGAGTGTGTTGAGAGTTGAAAGGAGTTATTGTTATTACTAAGGCAATCAGGGTAAATTGAAAGAAGATATGTTGGTTAACCATAATTGACTTAGCGTATTGGTGGTAGAGATCAGTTTCTTCAACGTGATCAAGTTATGCATGTGATTTATGGCAGTATGTGTGAGGCTTGTCAACTGCCGTAATTGATGTTATTTAGAAGCATTCTACTGCTATGACTCATCATATGTGGGTGAATCCCTAAATGTTTGTGGTGGATTATTACTTAAGGATTTGAATATTCTATGGTTATGAGGATTCACCTGTGTGTTGCTATGATTCTCCCGAAGTGAGTTAAGTTAAAAGTTTTTATATAATGAAGTATTAATCTATTAGCGATTCTAGAGTTATGATGAAGAGTTGTGTTATACCGTATATTGGTATATTGGGTGGAACAAGTAATATGGAATTTGAAGTGAGGGTCAGCGTTGTAGTTTGGAGCTGACAATGATGTCAAGAGCTTGGATGAACAGGAAAGAAGATTCGAGGTTAAAAGTAAGTCGATATTGTCGTCAGTATCACCTGAGATTGGTGTTTTGTGAAAAGGGGCTCTCCATCCTGGTTAAGGGTTCATGATCGCTTTTTAGTGTTAGCGTGGCCGATGGTTTAAATGTATGGACCTATTATGTGTTTCTGAATGTTGTGGGAGCGTGTCCCACAGGAAGATTGCATAAGTGTGCCAGTAGTAACTTGATTGATTGTCTCCCCAGGGAATGGTATTATACACTTAGTGTGTTTATGACCGATATTCGGTATTTTGTTGTAATGAGCAAATTAGATCGATGTACACATCCCTATGTGAGTTCCATATGTGGATCGGGTGGCACGCCACCTTGGGTATGTTATTTGGATCGGGTGGCGTGCCGCCATGGATATGTTGTGTGGAACACCGCCCTGGGTATTTTGTTTGGATCGGGTTATGCACCGCAACAGTGTGATTTTGAGTACAGTTCCTTATATCGGTTCTTAAATGTTTTGTTTCCTATTTTTTGAGAAAACTTCTATTAGCTGCGAGCCCGCATCGCATGTGTGATTTGCGAGCGCTGTGTTTGTTTAGTATCTTACCCGCGTCACATATATGATTCGCGAGTGGGGTAATTGAACTTCCATTTCGGAGTTCTCTTTCCTTTTGTATCGCATTCTAATTGGTAGCCTATTGGCACATTATGGTATCATATGAGACTTTTGGTCATGTCGGAGTGGCTTATTGCCTGAGCAGTTTGTACTGGGGGAGAAGAGATCATTAGATTTAGGATTAGTGTAATCTGATTATATGAAGTATATTAAGGAGTTGAGACCATTAATTAGTTCAGAATGAAGTGATGGTTCTTGTCAGGAGTATAGACTCAATGATTGGTTGACTCGATAGTTGATATGAATGTATACACGTCTCTTCCATCGTGGCGGTATTGTGAGGGTTAGAGTAAGACTTGTGTATGTCATGGGGTGCAATGGGAGCATCAACTTAGTTGAATTTCGACTAGGTTGATCAGAAAATGTTATTGTGGTCTTGTTAGTAAAGTGATGCAAGGTGTAAATTTAGCTAAGGTATGCATCCATGTTTGGGTACAGCGTGTAGTAGTTGATGTGGTGATCATAAGTTGGAAACATGTCATACATAGAATTCCGGATGTGGGAATTGGGCTCTAGGGCTTATTTGCTTGAATAAAAGGGAATATCTTCAGAACTGATCGAGCTGATGTGCTAAACTAAGTTGTGGTAGCACGTGAAGGTGCATGAGAAGTTAAATATTGATTTCAGACTACTTCAGTGTAATTCTCAGCACGTTCGAGGACGAACTTATGTTTAAGTGGGAGAGAATGTAACGACCCGATAGGTCAATTTGAACTCTAGCATATCATTCAGTAGTCTGAGGCCATGAGCAGCTTCATTTCAGGTATTATGACCTGTACACGCGGTCGGGATCGAATTTCAGGAAGTTCAGAGTTGATTTGGAAAGAGAATTCTCATTTGGAAGCTTAAAGTTGAATGAATTAGCTAAGACTGGATTTTCAAGTAAACGGCATCGAAAACGGGATTTAAAGGTTCAAAGAGGTTCATATGATGATTTTGGACTTAGGCGTATGCCCAGATTGGGTTTTGGATGACCCGGAAGTATTTTGGTACCCATTGTGGAAGTTGCATTTTGGAAGAAATTTCATAAGTTGATCATGAAGTGTATTTCAGTATTATCGATGTCCGTTTGGGATTCCGAGTCTGGGAGCAGCTCCGTGTGGTGATTCTGGAGTCGGGAGCGCGATCGGAAGTGAATTAAGAGGTCTGTAGCTCATTTTGGAGCCATTTAGCTAAAGATAGAAATTTGATGGTTTTTGAGAAAATTGACTGGAAGTGGACATTTTGATATCAGATTCGGAATCTGATTCCGAAAGTTAATGTAGGTCCGTAATTTCGAATATGAATTGTGTGCAAAATTTGAGGTTAATTAGATGTGATTTGATAGGTTCAAGCATCGAAAGTAAAAGTTGGAAGTTCAAAAGTTAATAAAGCTTGGATTGGTGGTTGATTGATGACATTAACATTGTTTGATGTGATTTGAGGCCTCAAGCAAGTCCGTAATATGTTTTGGGAGTGGTTGGTGTGATTGGTCGGGGTCTCGGGGGTCTCGGGTGTGTTTCGGGTGGTGTTCGCTCTATTATTTGATGCTTCGATGCCATTTCTTTGGACATAAAAGGGTACCATATATATTAAATGATCTCCAAATTAAGTTTCTATTAAACCATTATACCTGTATCGTAATTATGGAGCCATAGCAAAAACAATTGTCGAATTTGGACATCGTATGAGCGAGTTATGCTCATTTCCGTGTTGAGAAAAGTGCTAGTTGCTGTAATAACCGCAGGTGCAGCGATTTTTCGCAGATGCGGTCATTTGTCCGCTCATGCGGGACCACATATGTATTTATTGTTCTGCAGATGCGGGCGCGCAGATGCGGCCAAATTTCTGCAGATGCGAAAACTGCTGGAGGCAGATAGGTTTATTTTAAAATCGAAGTTTGGCTCATTTTCACTTTATTTCTTCCATGGGAGCCGATTTTGGAGAAACTTAGGAGTGACATTTTCATCACCAAGCATGAGGCAAATGATCTTTACGAGTTTTGAGTATATACAAGTTTCATATATGGATTTAGACATGGAAAATTGTAAAAAACTTGGGGTTTGAGGGAAAACCTAGAAAATTAGTATTTTTGAAATTTGACCACGATTTTGGGTATGTAATTTAAAGAAAATCATATATTTGAGTTCTTGAGGCAATGGGAAAACTTTATATTCAAATATTTTTGGATTTCAGGCACGTGGGCCCGAGGGTATTTTGGTCAACTTTTTGATCAGGGTTAGGAATTGTTATAAATTGGATTAAAATGAGTACATTAGCATATATTAATGGATTTACATAATTATTGGCTAGTTTTGGAGAGTTGTGCATCGAATCGAGTCTTCGAAAGGGCGTGGAATGACGGTTATGGATCTTTGGAGCGAGGTGAGTCTCCTTTCTAAACTTTTAAGAGGGAATTTTCACCATAGGTGAGTTAATTGGTTATGTGATCCTATTTGTGGGGACTACGTACGCACGATGTGATGAGAGTCTATGTGTAGCTACTATTATGCTATTGTCCGGGTAGTCTAAGACCTAAAAGCATGCTATACTTGGATAAATTGTAAACTTATTGACAACTTAAATTGCTTAAATCACACTTAATTAGTAAATTAATTTCAAAAAGGATTAAACTTCATTTCTTAAATTAATAAAAGAGAATTGGCTTTTATTTGGATAAACATTCCCCGATAAATTCTTAATTGACTGTTTGAGGATGTATTCCTATGTGTACCTGCGTTGCTTGTAAGATTCGCGAGCAGGGTGTTTGTTTATTTTATGTTGACCACATCTCAAGATAGTTCGCGAGCGGGGTAAAAGATGCATCTATGGTTCGAGCCGTTCGACCCTCGACAGTGCACAATTTACATTATCTGTTGGATCAGGCCGTATGCCTCGGCATGATTTGCGCATGTTTATTGCTTTGTAACTTTTTGAAGTTGTTGCTTCCTCTTCCTGGCTTATGAATATATGTATAAATGATGAAAAGGAATATTTTTCTATAAAAGAAAGAATTATTTATTTGTTTCAACCCATTGAATTATAATCATGTTTATAAAAATCCACTATTTAATATATTATGAATATATCATCATTGGACCATTAGTAAGTGTCGAATTCAACAATCTCGTCTCTACTTCTTCAAGATTAGATGGGATACTTATTGAGTATACGTTGTATTCGTACTCATACTATACTTTTGTGCATTTTTGTTGCACAGGCACATACAACTCTAGCGGCCTACTGGGAGTAGTAGCATGGTTGACACAGAGAGTAGGTGAGCTTTATTTTCTCTAGGCAACCCGCAGCTGGTATAGTCTCTCTCAGGATTTTATTTATTTTTTGTCCAATTGTATTCTGGACAACTGTTGTACTTTATTTGGTCTTCCTTAGAAATTGCTCATGCACTCGTGAAACCGGGTTTTGGGAGGAATTTTGGATTATTAAATGTTAAGTTTTGTTAAAGACTTCACGGTTATTTTTGTAAATTTTATTATTCGTTATTCAATGTATAAAGATAAAAATGAATTAGATAATACAAAATTGAAATGTAATTAAGTATTTGGTTGACTCTCTTGACAGCAGTGTCCGACGCCACCACGACCCTTAGTGAATTTTGGGTCGTGACATCTTGTCACGACCTCGATTTCTCACCCTCAGGAATCGTGATGGCACCTACTAATTGGAGCTAGGCAAGTCAAACCTTAACTGCTTGCTACACTTTCATATTTGTTTCTTTTTAACAAACACAAGGTGATAATGTGATAACAGCAGAATTTTAAGTATTAAGCGGAAGTCAACAATTATATATATATATATATATATATATATATATATATATAAAGGCTACGTCTATTACAACTTTTAAAAACCTCAAAACCCCAAAACCTAGTGGCACAGTGTCTGTGACTATCTAAGAGTTACTACAACCAATATCTGAAGAAGATACAATGCACTGATTCTGAACAAAAGAAAATGACACAAAGATAAGGAATAGAGGGGGACGTCAGGGCCTGCGGACGCCTGCAAGTCTACCTTGAATCTCCCGGTGGACTGAAGGAAGCCCTCCAACTACTGTCGAAAGCTCCTCCTAGATCTGCACATAGTGCACAGTGTAGTATCAGTATAATCGACTCCATGTGCTGGTAAGTGTCTAGCCTAATCTCGATGAAGTAGAGATGTGCACGACATCACCCTTCGTGCTTACTCTCATCCTCACCAAATCAATCAAATAATAAAGATGTGTATGGCATCACCCTTTGTGATTTTACTCTCATTCCTCACCACATAATCAATGAAAATCGGTACGAAATGGTACATCATACGACACGACATCACCCTTCGTGCTTTACACTCTTTCCTCGTAATAGCAACCAATGCACAACATCATGCTTCATGCCTTCACACTCTTCCTCACCAAAACAACAACCACAAACAAAGGGGAAAGAAAGTAAACATACTAATAATAGAAATCTCGGCAAGGGAACAACAATTAAACAATTAAATCCAGGCAAGGGAGAAATATCAATAATCTCAACATCTGTGACGACCCGAACCGTTGTCTCATGAGTTACTGCCCTATTACCCCCATGTTTATGCTTATTCATGTTTCATTATCGACATTTGGTGTGTTGGAGTTGAATAAGATTGGTTTTGGTAGGAAATGATACACTTAGTCTTTAGGGAAGGTTTGGTTTGTAAAAGTCAACTGGATATTGATTTATGAGTTAGAAGGCTTGGATGTGATTTCTGGTGATTCTGTCAGCTTCGGAGAGTGATCTGTGACTTATGAGTGTGATCAAGAGTGATTTTGGAGGTTCAGTGTAGAAGTAGGGTTGAATTGGCGAAGTTAGCATTTTGGCGATATCTGGTTGATTGGTGAGATTTTGATCCGAGGGTCAGAATGGAATTCTGAGAGTTGTATTAGCTTCTTTAGGTGATTTGGGATATGTGTTCAGAATTTCAGATGATTCGGAGGTGATTTGGTTGATATTTTGATCGAAAGCGTGTTTCAGATGTTTTAGAAGAACTTATGCTTGAATCCGATGAGAATTGATGATTTTAGTGTTGTTTGATGTTATTTTGGATGGATAAACGAGAAGATTTGGACTTAGAAATGCACCAGAAAAATGCAGCAGCAGTTCAGGGTGTTTTTGTTCTTCGCGATCGCTGACGGATCTCGCGATCGTACAGAAGGATTTGGGAGTTTTGGATTTTTGCTCTTCGCGTTCGCGGCCATGGGGACACATTCACATAGGTTTGAGTTGGATTGCTTCACGTTCATGTGAGTGCATACGCGTTCGCATAAGAGGAATTTGGGTCCCAGGGCAGTTGCCCTTCGCGTTCATGAAGGTTGGAACGTGCTCACATAGTTTAGTTTTCTGAAGGTTCAAGTTCGCAGGTTGGGCACCGCATTCGCAAAGGGATAGTTTTGGTCAATGGTATTTTTTTCATTGCGAACGTGGGGTGTTGACCATGTTCGCATAGAGTTAATTTTCTGGGCAGTAGGGTTTTATTATATTATTTCCTCCGCGAGGTAAGTCCCATTTCCACTATTTTTTAGCATGAGAGCTCTTTTGATGATGATTAAAGAGGCTTTAGACTGGGATTGATTGGAGGTGAGTCTTATGACCTGGAAACATCATTTAATTGAAGATTCAACACTTAAATTCATGGAAATTTGATTAAAAAGGTAAGAATTAGGGCTTCACTTTTTGAATGAAAATTGGGACTTGAGGGATCATTTGAGCTCGTATTTTGTAGTTTTTTATATGTATAGAGTTGTGGAGAGATAATGAGTCCATTGATGTAAGAAGTTTTGAGTTTTAGAAGTGGGCCCGGAACTCAGGTTTTGCCAATTTTGGATTTTTTGATGTTTTTCGATTATTTTCGATTGGGTATTATTCTTTTGGCATATTATGACGTGTTCATTATGGTTTTGGTCAGATTTGACGCATGAGAAGGTTGATTCGAGAGGCAAGGTCATAGCGAGCTAGACTTTTGGCCTGCTTGAGGTGAGTAATAGATGTAAATGATGTTTCGAGGGTTTGAAATCCCAAATTTTCACATTGTAGCGCTATATTGAGGCGAGACACGCGCCCTATGACGAGTGTGGGGTCGTTTGTTATTGGGGATTGTGACTTGGTCCATGCTGAGTGATGTTTTTACTGTGTTTTCCACTAGATCTTATTTGATAATCATCCTACTTGGATTAAATTGTTATATTTGGGCTTTGTGCCAATCATTTGAATCCTTAAGGGATTGCTATCACTGTTTTCACACTACATGGAATATTATTTGATCTCAGTCATATCTTTAAATACTGTTTTGCAAACACAGCCATCTTTCTAAGATTTGAAAACATAAACAATATCCTATTGACATTTTGAGCTGATAACTATTATTTTAATGTTGCCCAAGAGGCTTTTGTGAATTTCTGGACTGAGCATGGATCGGGCTGCACGCCACATCAATAATATATTGATAATTAGGCGAAGAGCCTAGTTGATGCCAAGATATGTCTTGATATTTGCGCTTGGGTTGTAGGAGCCCCTTTAGAGTCTGTACACACCCACAGTGAGAGCCGTTGACGATAAATAAATGGATGGTTCGGACTGCACGCTGAAGTGGGTACCAGAGTGTATCGTCAGCTCATGCATTTGTTCTTTATCTGTTTTACCTGTCTCAGTATCTGTACTCTTTTTTTTTATATATAGCAAAACAAATTTACAAAGTTTCCCTATAGTAGTTGTTTGGACTACCAACTACTCATTCTATTTGCATTCGTTATACTAACATATTACCCAAAAGAAGCGCACAATCATTTAGTATAGGGAGAACTAAGGGCTATACTAAGGAAAATTATTGAATTGTCGTAGCCCAATCTGCCATCTCCTACTGTGCCTTCCTCGTATGTGAAGGAGCAGAGCAATTTCTCTGGTTAGTCGATCTTCATCATATACTGAACTCTTAAGTCGAATGTTGTTCCTGTCCCTCCATTTTAAAGCACTGATTGTTGTAAAACTAGCTGGAGTAATTGCATTGTGCCATGCACGACTACGAGCTTTACTACAAATACATTCCAACTCATTGTCCCAATCAAGAATTTGTCTGTGAATACCCAGCCAGCAGCACATTCTGGACCAAAGACTCCTAGTAATGTAGCATTCGAAGAAGAGGTGCTGGAATGTTTCATTCTGCTGCTTGCAAAATACACACAATGGAGGAACTTGAATGCCATATTTCTCTAATCTCTCCAGAGTGGGAAGCCTTCTCTGTGCAGCCAACCATGCAGTAAATTTGTGTCGAGGTTGGACATTTGAAGTCAAGAGCAAATTCTTCCAAGCAACCCTATCAAAGTTAGGAAGCATGGCGAGATACAGTTTCTGGATTTGGAACTTGTCCAAGCAGCACACTGCCTTAAGTCTGTTATTAAGTGTGCCTTGTAGCTGATGATTCTCCATGAGATCAGTCCTGCAGTCCATGATCTTTCTAATAACCCAGGCAGTTTGCCTGGGTGTGGGCACAGTGGCTATGTCATCCCTTTTTATGTAGTAGCAATGAATCCATTTAACCCATTGACACTCTTTCTTCCTGGTTAAGTCCCAGAGCAGTTTAGTGATGGCTGCTTTGTTCCATACAATCATGTTCAATATGTTTAGACCATCGCATTGAAAGGTCTGCAGATTCTGTCCCAGGCTACTAAAGCTCTCTTCGATAAGTTGGCATTACCTGTCCACAGGAAGATTCGACAGATTGTGTCAATGGATTTTAGTACTTTTTTTGGCAGAATGAATACCTGAGACCAATAAGCCTGAATGCCAAAGATAACAGATTTGATCAGCTGACACCTCCCAGCATAGGACATCAATTTAGCTGACCAGCAAGTAATTCTGGCTGTAATCTTTTCAATGAGGGGCAGAAAATGATGAATAGAGAGATTTTTGGAATCCAGAGGTACACCCAAGTATTTGAAAGGAAGATGGCCTTATATGAAACCCAAAGTCTCTGTCATTTCTTGTCTGAAATCCTGCTGCACTCCTGCTAGGTAGATAGCACTTTTGCTAGAATTAGATACCAGCCCAGAAGCTTCAGAAAACTTAAGGAAAGCCTGGTGCATAATCTGGATGGAAACAGTGTCAGCTCGACAGAACAGTAAGAGATCATCAGCAAAGCAAACATGTGTACAATTAAACTTCCTGCATTTGGGATGAAAATTGAAGTCACCATTTCTGTGTAGTTGCCCCAGAATCCTACTCAAATACTCCATAGCCAATACAAAGAGATAAGGAGACATTGGATCACCTTGTCTAATTCCTCTCTTAGCATTGAATGGCTTAGTAAGACCACCATTCATAAATAAGGAGAAGGAGACAGAGGTGATACAAGCCATTATCCAGTTTATAAACTTGGCAGGGAACCCATAAGCAATTAGAAAATGCTTCAGAAATGACCATTCCAGTGTGTCATATGCCTTCCTCAAGTCTACCTTCAATACACATCTAGGAGAGACACCCTTCCTAGAGTATCCTTTGAAGATCTCCTGGCTAAGCAGGATGTTGTCAACAATACTCCTACCCTCAATAAATGCAGACTGAGCTGGCCCAACTAAGTCATTAATCACAGCCTTCAATCTTGTAGTAATGATTTTGGAAATGAGTTTATACAAGGTGGTACAGCATGCTAAAGGTCTATTGTCTTTGACAGTTGTAGGAGAGTTGACCTTTGGAACAAGAGCAATAGCAGTAGTGTTAATCATATGCGGCATATTGCAAGTGGTGAAGAACTCCTTTATAGCAGTTAATATGTCATATTTGACTATCTTCCAGTTCTTTGTAAAGAATTCCACTGGATAACCATCCATAGCAGTTAATCTGTACTCTTATTCCATTGTCTTGTTGTTCCACTATTCAATGTTCTAAACTGCCAGTTATAGTCTACTTTGTATTTTTCCATGTTTTCTTACTCTCAGCCTTTTATGTTTATTACTCACTGGGTCAGAGTACTCACATTACTCCCTGCACCTTGCGTGCAGATCCAGGTACCCCACAAGCTGAGTGAGGATATTAGCTGAGAAGCGTAGTGTCTTGGGGGCATCAAGGTAGTTGTATGGCATTCGCAACCTTGATCCCTCCCCTCTATCTCTATCTTTGATTATGAATTTCATTGACAGACATTGTAGTAGGTTGAGATTCTGTATTAGAGGCTCATATTCGTGACACCAGGTCCTATTTGGGGCTATGTTGCAGTATTTTGTTAAACTTCTGCATATTTTATCAGTATTCCGAGACTTTCAATATAGTAGCTTAGTATATTCCCCTGTGTTGTATATCTATGATCTGTTTAAGTCAGGAAATGTTTTTGGAAAGGTTGGGCTTGATTAGTAGTGTGTTGGGTGCCATCATGGCCAGGGTTGGGGCCGTGACAACATCTCGGCAAGGGAGATATTCAATAAAGCAACTATAACCCGGCAGTAGAAAAATTTAACAACTTCTTCTCTTTCTTTCACTTTTATTTAATATCTCACTTTATAACTTGATCAATTGATCCAAAGGGTTCGATCACATATACTTTCAACTACAACAACAATAACAAAAAACCCAGTTTGATCCCAACAAGTGGGGTCTAGGGAGGGTAGTCTATTTGCAGACCTTACCCCTACCAAATTAAGGTAGAGAGGCTATTTCCAATAGACTCTCGACTCAGGAAGGGCAAGAAGAAGAAGAGAAAAGCAAGGGAGGAATAAAAATGAAAGATAAAAGAAAAAAAAGGAAAGATAGAGGATAAGTGGCACCAAATAATAGCAACAGGGAATAAAATACCTCAGGCGAACAAAACCACATAACATAATAAAAATCTAAGAATATGACGGGACACACATACTACTAAGACTATCGCTGAGCAACTATAAACTACCAACTAAGCTTCTACCTTAATCCTTGACTCCACACTCTCCTATCAAGGGTCATGTCCGTAGTAAGCTGAAGCAGCGCCATGTCCAGCCTAATCACCTCTCCCCTATACTTCTTAGGCCTACCTCGACCTCTTCTCATACTCTCCGTGGCCAACCTATCGCATTTCCTAACTGGAGCATTAATGCTTCTTCTCTTAACATGTCAAAACCATCTCAGCCTCGACTCCCGCATCTTTTCCTCCACAGAGGCTACTCCCACTCTGTCCCAGATATCTTCAATCCTAATCCTATCTCTCTTGATACACCCACACATCAAACTCAACATCCTCATCTCTTCTACTCTCATCTTCTGCGCGTGGGATTTTTTGACTGGCCAACACTCATCCCTATACAGCATAGCCGGTCGAACCACCACTCTATAGAACTTACTCTTAAGTCTTAGCGGCATATTCCTATCACACAAAACACCAAAAGCGAGCCTCCATATCATCCATCCCGCTCCAATGCGATGCGCGACATGTCATATATTATCATAATTCGTAATATAACTTGAGCCAATGCTCCTCGTTTTTTAAGGTCACAATTCTTACCACAAGCTTTACACAAATAAAAATAAAAATAATCACCAAGGCTTTAAAAATATATCGAAATCATGATATTTACAGTAAAAAGACTTATGATCATGCCAGAAAACAATGTATAGATACTCGTCACCATACCTATACATCGTACTCAACAATTTTCACATAGTAAATATGACTCAACTCCTAATCCCTCAAGCTAAGGCTAGACAAAACACTTACCTCGAACATCCACGGCCAACTCAAGCCTGAAACACCGCTTTTCCTTTCAAATTTTCCTCCAACCCAATCAAATCTATACATAATTGACTTAATAACATCAATAAATGCTAATAAATCCAATTCCAATGTTTGATTATAACTTTCCAATCATTCTTCCAAAAAATCCAAAAATCAACCCTGGGCCGCCTTGGTCAAAACAAAAGGTTCGAACCAAAATCTTATTACCCATTTACCCACGAGCCGGAATATACAATTTATTTTCAAATCCGACCCCAAAATGAGGTCTAAATCACAATTAATCAAAAAGCCCTAATTCTACCCAAATACCTAATTTCTATCCTTAATCACATGTTTTAGGCCTAGCAATCTAATAGATGTTGATGAAAATAGAAGAAAACTAGTTAAAGATTACTTACCCAAGAGGTTATGGTGAAGAATTTCTTCACAAATCGACCCAAAGCTTTGGAGAGGAAGGGTTTATGAATTTTTAAGAAAATCCCGCAATGCTACTGTTCTGGATATTAAAACTTAACTGAGCAAATTTACTCTACGTGTTCGCAAAAGGCTCCTCACGTTCGTGATGAGTCAGACCTGCTAGGCCTTCGGCGTTTGCATGAAAAGGCTAGCATTCACGGAGCTTTGTCTCCTCAACCCTACGCATTTGCGTGCCAGTGGCCCTGTTCACGATGAAAAATTTGGTGGCCCCTCCCCCCAACCTTACGCGTTCGCGAGTGGAGGGATGCATTCGCGAATGGTCTCCCCCCTCAGCTTCGCGTTCGCGTATCAACCTCTGTTTTTACGAAGAAGAAAAATAGGCTCCTAGGATCTTTGCCTTACGCGTTCACGAGAGGGACCACGCAAACGCGAATGGTAAAATCCCTGGGCACTAACAGCAAAAATCTTTAACTTTTACTCAAGTCTCAATTTTCCCGAATCACATCCGAAACACACCCGAGCCCTCGGGGCTGCCAACCAAACACATGTACTAACTCAGCAAAATTATATGAACTTATCTTAAATATGTCATGCGAAAAGTAGAGTTAAAGAGTTCCAAAATATAGATTTTTTTAATCAGACTTAAAAGAAAGTAAGATAAATAAATTTCTTATGAAACAATAAAAGGAGAAAAATATTGCAGTATATAGAGATAGAGAATTATTATTGATTTGGGATCAATTACACTGGAATAGAACCCTTCTATTTATAGGAAAAAAGTGACTTAGCCACAGAATAACAAACCATAAAAATTCATTAAAATATAGACATTGAATATAAATAAAATACTATTTATAACACTCCCCTGGAATGTCTATTCATCAGATAATATGTCTCGTTAAAACCTTAACTAAAATAAAACCCAACGGGAAACAATTCTTGGGAAGGAAAAAGAGTACATATCTAACAATATGATTTTTGGTTGGCTCACTAAAAATCTTGCAAGGAAAATCCAGAGGGAAAAAACCTTGTATGAAAAAAAATACAACACGTATTAACCCCCCTAATGAGAGCATCAATTTATATTTTTGAGCCTTCGCAGCCCCATCTTGTACACTAGTTTCTCGAAGGTTGAAATAGATAGAGATTTGGTGAATTAATCATCCATATTAACTACAATGAATATGTTGCACCTTGAAAATTCTCATTATCACATTATCATTCTTATAATTATAGCAAGATACAAATGTGCACAAATTGTACTTAGGATGTTGTACTTCATGACCAAGAACTTTATATGCTTTAAGCGATTTAAATCCTTCAGGAGTTGTCATATAAGCCATATGAATAGACTTTAGATGCATATCAAGTTTCTATGTCTTGCTAGGCATATAAGATAAATGTTATTTCACACATCATTAACTTTATACTTTCAAGCGTTTGAACTGCATCTCCAAAACTACTTGTCTTTTATATGAAGCCAATTCTACTTCAATTATTTCTCTAAACTTAAGATCCCCGTATATATTTACTGATATTATCGATGTCATCGACAAACCTTTTATATTGGTTCCAACCTCCATATTTTCATAAAGGCATAAGATAGAGATCTCTTTATTCATATTTTCAGGTACTCGAACCTCTCATGAGATTTTATGAAGTGTGATGTCATGTGATCTTATAGATCACTTGCCTCCTTATTATGATCAGTTTGATCATTTGCTTATATTCTTTACCATGAAGTTTTGTTTGAAACTGATATGTCTATGCGCTTTTAGCGTACCATAGACTTTATCCTTCTAGGAAATAATAGGAGAATTTTGAAAGAGAATATAGTAACTTTCTTTAGGCCAACAAATGCATCTGGCATGCTTCGCAATATATTTCAAATGATTTATCTTTTTTATGAACCTCATGTTTTCACCCTCAAGAATTGTGATGGCACCTATAATGTGAGATAGGCAAGCCAATTATCAAACAATTACCTTTATTCCAATTTTATGCACTTTAACAATTTTAAAAACATAATGTGTAAACAATGGAAATTTAAAGAAAGCGGAAGAAAAGTAATAAAATATCGAAAAAATGAATCTATTACAACTGTTTCAACTTTAATCACCCAGAACTGGTGTTAGAGTACCACAGACGATCTAGAGTGCTGAATACAACTTCTGAAAATAAAAAATATAATGTTTCTGAATCAAAGGGGCGAAACAGGAAATATAGGATAGAGGAAGCGTCGGGGCCTGCGAACTCCTGCAAGCCCGTCTTTGATCTCTGAGTGGAATAAAGGTATCCTCCAAAATATGGTCCAAGAGCTACTCCGGGATCTGCACATGCTAAGATAGTGACGAGGCTAGGACCAGACTTCCAAATAACTTGTGCAGTTATATAATATACAACAAAAAATAAAGTAGGAGTTAAAAAGTAAAGATGGGAGGGGGTACATGCTTCGGGGGTATACCAGTATTAACAGTAAATCAAGAGTAATTGTCTAAGGACAACTTAGAATTCACAATAAAACAAAAAAACTTATATGGAATCTAAAAACACTTGTATCAATAATTGTTGCGGGGCGTAACCCGATCCCAATATGTAATAACACTGTTGCGGTGTGCCACCCGATCCATATCATTTATCATTGTTGCAATGTGCAACTCGATCCATATATATCATTGTTGCGGCTTGCAACCCAATCCACATATATCATTATTACGGAGTGCAACCCGATCCCATATAATATTATTGCGCCGTGCAACCCGATCCACTTATAATTTTGTTACGGTGTGCAACCCGATCCACATATACAATAAACAACAATCATAACATGAGTCTTGTCAAGGGTTCAATAAGGAACTACGCTATCTTGACAAGGGATTTGACAGTATAAGTAACTACGTCCCGGCAAGAGAGAAACATCAATAACCAAACTTTTCCCAACATCTAAATACCTCAGCTAATACCAATACTTAGTCATAAGTAATTTCCATGAGAATAATCATAGACCTTGCTCAATCCAAAGAATCATCAACATAAGCATCCATAGTTTTATTCAAGAACACAATAAATTACAATTCAAGATGTACGGTCATGCTCGACACCAATGTATATATGCTTATCACCATGCCTATACATCGTACTCAACAAGAAACAAGTAGAAAATAGGATACAACTCCTAATCCCTTATGCTAAGGTTAGACCAAATACTTGCCTCACACGAACCCAATTCATGTATCAATTATCTCTGTACCCCATGATTCCACCACAAATTTGATCATATATAGGCACAAGTTACTTAATTATTTCAATACACGCTAAATGAATCAACCCCAATGCATGAAAATGAGTTTTTCAAAGTTTTACCCAAAAAGTAAAATATTTTCCCCAGGCACACATGGTTAAAACTCGAGATTTGAACCAAAAACCTATTACCTATTCCCTCACGAACCCAAATATATAATTTGTTTCGAATTCGGACCCCAAATCGAGGTCCAAATCCCAATTTTCGAAAAACCTAGGTTATACCCAAAACACCCCAATTTCCCATATGAAAATCATTGATTTTGAGTTGAAATCATGTTAAAAGATGTTAATTATTGAACAAAATGAGTTAGAATTATCTTACAATCGATTTCGAAGAAGAGTTGTTCCTGAAAAATCGCCTTAGGGAGTTTGTGTTTTGAAAAGATGTGAAAAGTGCTTGATTTTTGGCTAAGTATAAAAGTTGCAGGTCGTAGATGTGGGAATTGTAAAGAGGGGTTCGCTATTGCAAACCCTTCCGAGAATTTGGACTTCTGGGTTTGCAAACAAAAATGTCGCATTTGCGGCTTCAAGCATTACAAGAAAACTTCTTATTTGCAAAGGGGCCCCTCGCTTTTGCGATGTCAAAACTGTGAGGAAACATCTCGCATTTGCGAGGAAGGGCAGACATGGGCTGGTTCCCATATGTGACCAAGCTCTCTCATTTGCAATATCACATATGCGAGCTAGGCTCCCCAAATGCGAAGCTTGCATGCCTGATCACACTAGCAATAAAACTTGCAATTTCCAAGTCTAGAATCCACCCCGTGGCCTATCCAAAATGCACCCGAGTCCTCGAGCTCCAAACTAATTATGTACAACAACTTTAAAACATAATACAAACTCGTTCGTTCATTCAAATCACTCAAATAACATCAAAAACTATGAGTTTAACATCAAAATCAAGAAATTTCCTTAACAACTTCAAATTTCCAATTTTTCTCAAAAAACAATCTGATTCACATTGTTTCAAGTCCGTTTCTTACCAAACTTCACAGACTTATATTAAATTACATATAAGACCTTTACCGGGCTTGGGACCTCGTAATTCGTTCTAATCACAATTCATTTCCACATCTCATAGATAATAATAGAAATCAATTTTCTTTAAATATTCATTTCTCGGGCTTGGGACCTCAGAATTCGATTCCGGGCATACGCCCAAGTCCCATATTTTCTTACAGACCCTCCGGGGCCATCAAATCATGGGTCCAGGTCTGTTTCCCAAAATATTGACCGAAGTCAAATCAATTTATTTGAATGTCAAAATTTATAATTTCAAATATTTTTCACATATTTGCTTTCAGGCTACGTGCCCGGACTGCACATGCAAATCGAGGCAAGATAGAAAGAGGTTTTTAAAGCCTCGAAATGTAGAATTCTTTTTAAAACAAGTGATGACCTTTTGTGTTATCACATTCTCCACCTGTAAAACAAGTGTTCATCCTCGAACAAACAGAAAAATGTAGTACCTGAGTGTGGGAAAGGATGGAGATAACAGCTCCGCATATTAGACTCAGACTCCCAAGTCGATGCCTCAGTAGGCCTACCTCTACACCTAACACAAACATAAGGAAAACTCTTCGATCTCAACTGACGAACCTGGCGGTCTAAAATAGCTACCGGCTCCTGATCATAAGACAAGTCCTTATCCAACTTGATAGTGCTGAAATCTAACACGTGGGATGGATTGCTGTAATACTTCCGAAGCATGGACACATGAAAGAGTGGGTGCACGACTGAGAAGGTCGGCAGCAACGCAAGTGTATAAGCCACCTCTTCAACTCGATCAAGAATATCAAAAGGGCTATCAAAAATGTATAAGCCACCTCTTCACACCTGTGCTTTCATTGCAGTGCGGGTCACATAGACAATGTCAAACTATGTAAGCAAGATCTGCAACTTTGCAAGCGTCTCTGTGGGCATAGACTTCTAAAAATATACTTAAATGGATCTAAGAGAGATATGAGGTAAGAAGTATAAGATGACAAGTAATATTTCACCTTCTATGTCACCCAAGTTAGGGCGCAACATGTCTTCTCAAGATGTGTATACTTAACCTCATAGATGTGAATTTCTTGCTGAGATAATAGATAGCCTGCTTCTTTATTCCAGTGATATCATGTTGACCCAATACGCAGCTGAATGAATTGTCCAAAATCGCCAAATATCGAATGAAAGGTCTCCCTGGTTCTGGCGGGACCAACATGGGTGGATTCGACAAATACCCTTTAATCTTATCAAAAGCCTCCTGCCATTTGTCTGTCCTCTTGACTACAACATTTTTCTTTAATAGAGTGAAGATTAACTCACAAGTCGTCGTGAATTGAGCAATGAACCTGCTGATATGATTCAATCTCCCCAACAAACTCATCATCTCGTTCTTGCTCCTCGGAGGTGGCAATTCCTGAATAGCCTTGATTTTTATGGGTCTAGTTATATAACCCGACGACTGACTATGAACCCCAAAAACTTCCCAGACGGCACCCCGAAAGCACACTTTGCAGGATTGAGTTTGAGATTGTACATGCGAAGCCTTTGGAAAAACTTCCTCAGATCCCTAACACGGTCATACAATATTCTAGACTTACGATCACATCATCCACGTACACCTCGATTTCCTTGTGTATCATATCATGATATATCTTTGTCATTGCCCTTATATAGGTTGCCCTAACATTCTTCTAACCAAGTGGCATGACCTGATATCAATACGTCCCCTATGGTGTGATAAATGCCGTCTTTTCTACATCTTCATCATCCATTAGAATCTGGTGATACCCTGCATAACAATCCACAAAGGAACCGATCTCATGTTTGGAACAATTATCAATCAATATATGGATGTCTGGTAGCGCGAAGTTATCCTTGGAACTTGCTTTGTTGGGGACTTGATAATCAACACACACCCTGGTCTTGCCATCTTTACTTGGTACCAGCACGATATTGTCTAACCAGGTGGGATACCGCATGCCCCGAATGACTTTCGCATCGAACAGCTTGGTGGCCTCTTCTTTGATCTCTCCACTCATATCTGTTTTGAACTTTCTCAGCTTCTGCTTGGTAGGAGGGAATGCTGGGTTAGTGGGTAATTTTTGAACCTCTAAATCAGTGCTTAGACCCGACATATCATCATACTACCATGCAACAATATCTTTGATTTTGAAAAGTGCTTTGATTATCTCTTCCCTGAGTTGTGGTTCTAGATGAACACTTATCTAAGTTTCACGGACATTATCTTGGTCCCCTAGATTTACTGTTTCTGTGTCATTTAGGTTAGGTTTGGGTTTTTGTCATGCCTGAAATCCGAGGGACATGACCGGCACTCTACCGGATATCCCTAGTCGAGAGGACCAAGGTGCCTTCCCAGACCCACGAGTTACCCCACATTTTTCAATACTTTACTAACCAAATGGAAACAACTGTTTATAATTGAAATACCTTTTAACAAGCCATACATACATCATATTACGTGGTTTACAATTTACGATTCCCAAAACACAAGTACATATTACATGGTTCGTGACCCACAATTCATGTCTACGGAGCCTCAAAGGATACAAGATGACAGTACTATACTTGCCGGTAACAAGGCTGTGGCTATACTTTTTTACAAAAAACCAAAATATGATCCCAGAATACAAGAACAAGGTGGCATGTTCCACGCAGGGCCCCGGAGGGAATATGGATCACCAATACAGCTGACGGGGAAATAAGGAAGACCTATGGACGGTGGACTAGAGTACTTGCTGAGGATCCACCTAGAATTATAATACGAATGTAGCGCCCCTGGAAAAAGGGACGTCAACACATTTGAATTGTACTGGTATGTATGAAAAAAACTTGTCCCAAGTACACTCAAGCCATATGCAAATACAACACAGCAATGGAAGTAGCAATCAAACACAAACATAGATGGTACAATTAGTCAAACAAAAATGCAATCAGTTCCCCACAGGTTACAAACTCTCCTGTTGCCTCCTTTCACAATTCCACATCATTGTTTTCATAATTTTGTTTAAAATATATATATCAATAGTGATTTCGATCACTTTTTCCACCTTTATTACCTCAGCAACCTTATTACCTCGGCCACCCTTGTCACACCAATCCACACCTTATTACACCATGTTGCAGCGTGCAAACCCGACCCCGCCGTACAGTTTCAATTCACAAGAAGCACAACCAAACAACAATTCACAAAGATAAACAACAATTTCTCCTCAAAACATCATCACAATAGTGTTACAAGTATTTCCATATCTATTAGTGCCAATTTCATTATGTTCAACAGTTCATACTCAATTCAAGTTACCACAATTGCCCACAACATTTCAAGTACATTGTTATCCCCATATACGGGTTCCCTCAATAACTTGTTATTCAACTTTTATCACAAGGTGTATTCATAATCAAACCATTCACAAGAAACTCACAAATAACCAATGCGGATATCAACTACCAAAAAAAATTCACATGCCAAGCAAGGCGATTTCACAAGAATCAAGGTTAGCCATACATAGCTGGAGTCGAATTCCCTCTTTTAAGCTCCTATCCTCAGTCACTAAGCTATCTAGCTCAGTCCTCTACTTCTATCCAATTTTCATTTTACTAGATTCTAGGTTTGAGTGACATGCATGAGTGTTTTCAGTTGTTAGTTCAAATTCAAGGCATAAGAGTCCCTTACCTTAATCTTACTAAGAAAAATTGGGGAAAAGGTTAGGGGTTTTACTTGTAAGAGTGGAGATAAAGACAATAACTTAAAATTTTCTTACCCAAGATGGTTTTGGAGGATCAATCTGATGGAAATTCCTTTCTCTCTAAAGAACTCTTCCTTCCCTCTCTCTTGTTTTGTTCAAAAAATGTGTAAAAATGAGTGGTAAAGGTGTTTTATTAGAAAAGGGTCAGGTTAAATTTTTTTAGAAACTGATGTTTGCGATGGATCTGCAGTCAACTATGCAATCGAATAGCTGACATGCAGTCCGCATACTGAACCGCAGAATGGTCCCAAATTGCAGGCCTCTCTGTTTGGGTATGCGGTGGGAATGCGGTCCGCATACACGTTCTGGGATTGCAGATTGCACCGCAGAATTGACCTCCACAAAACCTCGAGAAACTTATGCGACGATTATGCGATCCGCATATTGGCTATGTGATCGCATAATGGACCGCATTTTCAACATCCAATTTGGCTACTCTCTGATTCACTCTGCGGTCGATATGCGGTCCACATACCTGATCTGCGACCGCATTCCTGACCGCTGAAATGACATTTTTTCGGAAAAATTTGACTCTAGATTTTTAAGTGTAAAATCGGTAGAAAAGGGTTACAACACGTAGGTGGACTTGACTCTATGAGTTTCGAAGACTTGAGCACTGATTTTCACGGGGTCTTACAGGTTTTTCCTCAAAATGACCTAATTCCTTACTAATTTCTTCATAGGCCTCGTCATCATTATATTCCAATTCATTGTCACACTAAATTTCTTGTATTATTATTTCTGTGTTAGATTGGCTTTTAAAACTACCCTTAAAGATTCCTCATGCATGTCATGTCATTGATATCAACATAAAAAAACTATACATCGAAGAAAAGAAAACAAAAATAAAATTAGGCTTGAAGAAAGAAAAGACAATTGCATATTCATTGAATATAAAGATAACAGAGTTTTAACTCATCCAACTGGATGGAACATAACATCTGAATCACAACACTTGGAATAATCCAGACAACTAAAGATGAATAAAACCCACTACCAAGACTCTCTCCGAGTAGGAAGAGAAGTAGCGTTCCAGTTGTTGACTTTTGCACGTGGTCCGACGAACTGCACATCTGCCTTGCTTTACCCTTCCCCGAACTCAACCATGTTAATCTCGGCGAACAACCTTTCGAACCCTTAGTCCAAGTCTCTATCAGCACCAATAAGTGACCCAGGAACCCTTGACAAAAATTGCTTTCTGATACCCGGCCTGACGAATGATCTGGACAAATGAGAGATTGGCTTGGGAAGGACCCATGCCCTCTTCTTCATTTTGTGGTCCCGTCTTATGTCCATAGTAGCGGACTTGAACCCCAATTCAAAAGTATCCAGATTCTTGGGAAGAGAACTTGGTTGCACAATGCCTTGAAGAGCACCATCAAAACCTTTACCCGGTATGAAAGCATTCTTTAACATTTCAGGGGCCACCATGACCGTTGTGGCCATTATTCTAGGGACTCGAATGCTTTTCCCCTCAGGGACCTTTTCCACTGAGACTGTGTCAAAGACTTGGTAGACCCTCGTCCTCTTTTTGTCTTCACCGTGCACTACAATCTCCTATCTATCCCATTTGAACTTAACCATTTGATACAATGTAAATAGCACCTCCTTGGTGGCGTAAATCCATGGTCGTCCCAGCAAATGGTTATTAGAGACCGTCACATCTAGTAACTGGAATTCCATAGTGAACTCCACTATCCCGATTCTCAATTCTAGTATTATGTTGCCCACTGAGTCTTTGCCCCAACCGTCGAACCCCCGCACACAAACATCGTTCTTTTGAATTCTATTGTTATCGACCTTCAACTTGTTCAATGTGGACAAAGGAGAGATGTTTGCACTAGACCCATTGTCAACCAGCACTCGGGTGACTACAGAATCCATGTACTTCACTATCAAATAAAAGGCCTTGTTATGTTTTGTGCCCTCTATGGGCAACTTATCATCGGAGAAGGTCACTCTATTCACCTCAAAGATTTTATTTTCTATCTCCTCTAAATTATTCACTGAGATCTTATCAGGAACATGGGCCTCATTCAGTATTTTCATCAGCGCCCTACGATCTCTCATCTGAGTGGATAAGCAATGAGATATATACTGGTGTCTGCCTTAACCGTTCAACGATAGAGTAATCTTGAACTTTAATCTTTTTCAAGAATTCTTCTGCCTCCTCTTCCTTCACGGCTTTCTTAACCAGTACCGGTTATCTTTGGGGACCTTGGCTTTTCTTAACTCCTCGGGGGCAAAGCACCTTCCCGAATGAGTCAGAACCTGCGCCTCGCAAACTTTTTCTTTGATTTCTTTCCCCTTATATTTCACCACTACCTATTCATTACTCCAAGGAACGGCTTTGCTATTGATCACTAGCAACTGAGTTATTGGCGTTATGCTAACAGGCTCTATGCGAGCTCTCTTCACGACCACCACAGGTTTATATGCTATCCCTTGTACCACTACTTTGACTGACTCTGGTTTTACTGCAACAATGCTTGACGGCCCTTTCTCGGCTACTAAAACTGGCTTGTTGTCTCACCCCTTCGACTGAACTACTGATTTCCTACCGGTTGCCTTTTCATTTGAACTAGTTTGTCTAGAACTGATCATCATTACCGTTTAAGAGGGTTTGTTGGACTCCCCTCCCTTGTGTATCAATTCAGACATGTGGGCCTCATGGTGAGCCAGCAGCAGATTCTGATTGATATTTGGTGCCTCTAAGGCCTGAACATTGATCCAGTGAGTGTCAATGAGCTCTTTCACAACTATTTTTTATTTCCAACACTTCTCTGTATCATGCCCGGGGGCCCAAGAATAGTACTCATAACTTACTAAGTGGTCCAGATTTCTAGGAAGTAGATTATGCATTTTGGGTTCAACTAGATTCAACATGCCCAATTGCATCAATCATTGAAAAAGACTGGTGTATAATTCACCTAGTAGAGTGAATGTCTTCTGTTTCTGTACTCTCTCATTATTGAAGGCTTGGTTTGAAAGGAAACCTATTCTTGGGAGATTTCTATAGGCCCTTGGGGGTGGATATATGTTTTTTGGAGCCGGGTATATGTTTTTCGGGAGCCGGTGCACGCGATTGCGCGTGCCGGGCTGGGTATATGTTTGAGCATCGTGGATGGAAAAATGTGGATCTGGAGGTGGGTAGTAGTGTTGTGGAGGGCTACATGGAGTGTAGGGGTAATTTTGGTGGTGGGGTCGGGATTGGTTGTAGTAGGGTGAAGGGCCTCTAGATCCAGACCAAGCTCTGGACTCAACTGTTGCAACATCTTCTTTCTTTTTTTCCCCAAGCACGCCTCTAGTGCCACTTTAGGCCTGGGTGGTTGCTTTGATCACTGAATAACTCATGATTTTATTGGATTTAAGTCCTTCTTAAACCATACCTCCCATCTTTACAACATCAATCAAAGGGTTGCCAATTGCCGTCACCGAGTGACCAAAATAAGTCAGCTCCATAGCCTGTAAAAAGTAATCAACCATCTCACTCTCTTTCATTGGAGGGTCGACCCTCTCGGCTTGCTCCTTCCAACGGAACCCATATTCCATGAAGTTCTCCTCGAAAGTTTTCTTGAGTTTTATCAGTGACAGACGATCTGGAATAATTTCTTGATTGTACTGAAAGTGGAAAGCGAACGCTTTTTCCAATTCATCCTAGGTGTACCACCTACCATGGTCCTTCCGTGTATCCCATTCCAATGCAGATCCACTCAAACTCTGGCAGAAGTACGCCATCAGTAACTCATCTTTCCACCCGCCCTTTCATCTTGCTGTAGAATCCCCTCAAGTGTGCTACCGAATTACCATGCCCGTCATACAGATTAAATTAGGCATTTTTAACCCTGTTGGTAACTAAACATCTGGGAACATACACAAATTGTTATATGCCACACTGACTTGTCCAACCAATCCTTGCATGTTCCACAAGGATTTCTCAAGGCTCTTTACTTTTCGAAATAATTCTTCTTGCTCCAGGCTCTTAGGTGGTTTTTAACTTTTCGCCGGGATCTCAAAGTGAGGGGTATAGTAATATGGCTTGGGAGATTTAAAGGTAGGCTCAGGAGGATAGTATTGGCTGTCGTGAGTCTGAAACAGTGGCTCACTAGAGGATCTTTGCAGTGTGGCAGGTGGGGGGTGCCACAAAGAAATGGGTGCTTGGAGAAGGAGGGTTTTGTTTAGGTGGTGGAGCTTGGGGAGTTTATGAAGACCATAGCTCTATTGGTATAAAGGGAAGGCGAGATGAATTCATGGTAGGATGCTTCAGAGAATGAGCCAAAGGTGGGATATAAGGTGGATTGGCGGGATAAAATGGCACCGGCTGCCCCTTAGCCCAGTACTGATACATTTCGTCCATTTTTTGCTTTAATTTATGCATCTCCTCTTTCATTGCACTAACATCAACCACTTCTACCTCTTTTGACGGGTCTACAATAGTGATATCTAGTTCCTGGCCTGTCATGTTCAGTTTGTGTTTTGACCGGGTGTTATATGGATGAGTTTGCAGAATGCCAACAAACTAACCACTTGCCTAGACTCAACGCATCAAACAACAACTTGGTTAGCAGTTAGGGCTATAACAGATTTGATAACCGCACATTTGGGGAATGAATGCACCATAAGCAGTTAACCATTTCTATAATGCATTTGCTCGACTGCTTGCATCATCCCGGCCTTTTCCTATTTCCAATCGCAAACTTTTTTTTTCTTTCTTTCTCTCTCTCTCTTTTATTTGTTCTTACCTTTGTTTTTTTATTCTTTCTTGATTTGCCATTGTTTCTTTCATCTGGTTTCTTATTTTCTTTTCTCTCTTTTTTCCCCCTCTTCCTTTCTTATTTTTCCGCTCTTTTCCTTTCTCTCTTGTTTTTCTTTCTTCTCTTGTTTTCACTCTTTTTTTTCAGTTTCTCTCTTTTCTTTTATTTTCTCTCTTTTTTCTTGTTTTTCGCTCCTTTTCTTTTTCTCTATTTTTTTGTTATGGTCGAATCCTATGGAGATTGCTTACGTATCATCACCCAGCATGAACTAGACAAAGAGTAGTTCTTGGAGAAAAAAATAAATAAAAATCCTTTTGGAATTTTCAATTCTCATTAAAACAAACTTTGACTACGAAGACCTGGATTCTACAAGAAACTGAATAACTGTGATGAAAAATGAACTACAGACTCAAAAAACAAACAAACCACATACTCTAATATTGTAATAAAAGAAATACAGACTCACAGACAGACTGGCACATTTTAATGAAAGACAATACAGATCAAGAAATCACAAATATGTTAAAGCCTCAACTACTCCTGGTGCCCGCGGGGCATCACTCAAGCTCGCTGCATACCTATCTATGAGATCCCCCCTGTAAGCGATCCAAATTACTCATAACATACTTGACGAAAGTCATTACCGCGACGAAGAAAGTGGTGCGAGTCATATCCTTGCACGCATGGAATTTTACTGCAATGTAATCAACAATGGCCAGGATCATCTCTCTAATTATGCCTCTTCCTTGAAGCAACCGCCCAATCTGTTCACTCTTGGCCTCTACACTTGAAAATCACGAAGGCTTTGACTTTGCAATTGTTGTATCTCTTCTTCCATTTGGGCCATCATATCATAACAGTGCTCCTTGTCAGCTTTGAAATCCATAGTCTGTTTAAGAGCCTCAGTTTCAAGAACAGATACATTCTTTTTTAGGATAGTGATCGTCTCCTCATACTTTCTCTTCAGTCGCTGCAAAAATTGAGCCCGACCTTTGGCATTTTATGATAATTGAGCCTGGGCTTCTAATATACTAACTTTTGACTTTTCTAGGACGTCTTAGCACTCAAGGGATTTATTTCTCAAGCTGTTTATCAGTCTTTCATTCACTGGACTCCTCTCTGTGTTTTGGAAAACTATTTTAAACTTCTGGATTTTGGCCTTGAGAGCCTCATTTTCTTGAGTCAGTCTGTTCGTTTCTCCCTCATTGGCAATATCTTGCACACCATTTTCAAATTGCCGGTCCCTAACTTGTTGTTCCAGCTGTCTAATTTTCGCCCGGTAGCATACTTCTTTTCCCAACAAACTCCATTGTTCTTGTGATTCATTAGTGAATTGCTGAACATGGGCTCTTTAAACAGGCCTTTGAGGAATCTGAAATCTTTTCCCAAACCAGATATTATACTTGAGGTCCACCTCACATCTAGCTGGATCTCAGACCATGGTTCTAGGCTCGAGGAATCCGCATTCATTCTATAGCATGCAAATTTTATCTTACGAAAATGCGGCTTTTGGACCCAAATAATTGACTTGCTTACTTAGTTCTTTGGAATTGGGGACGACTTGAAACCTTCACAATTTGCGCAATACCTGGTGAAGAACATATGGCTGGATACTCCGAATTCCCGTTAAAAGAATAACACTCTCCAGCTGACAAATATACTACTTCAGTGACAGGAAGCCATCCAAATGCCCATTCAATGTGATCGGCAGTCAAGGATCTCAATTATACAAGCCAAACTTCAGTAACCTCAGGAAATGCAACACCCATTACTCATTTCTCAAATTCCTCGATGCAACTTAATCTGGTCAAACCGTAGTTCATATATCCTACCCGGTGGCAAAGCTGTTCTTGCATCCACAATTGAAGTAACATATTGCAACCTTGGAAAAGTTTTCCTCCTTCCGGGCATATAGTCAAAGCTCGGTAGATTTCTGACAAGATCAGGGGAACCATGGTACTGTTGGCCTTTTTGATTGAAACATTGACCATCCCTACAAGGCCTATCTTTATCTTCTTATCCTTTCGTGGACAGACCACAACCCCCAAAAATGCTACTATGAACACCAAACCTCGCCTTGCTTCCCATTTGTTTCTATTCCCAGCATGGGCCAGCCCAAGATTTGGCTCTTCAAAACCTTGAGAATTACCATAACATTGATACAAGAACATGAGATTACAACATCCTCCAGACAAGTCCTCATTCTGAACATCCTGACTAATACTTAGTAGATCCAAAAATCAGTGTGAAGACACTGGTCTTTGTGACAAAAGATATTGACCACTCATGCTTCCATTCAGACTTGCATAACCTGCGGCTTTCTCCAGCGTAGGTGTAAGCTTAAAGTCAGAAAAGCAACATACATTGTGAGTTGGGTCCCAAAAATGTATTAATGCTTCGATGATCTTTGATCTTGGCTTGACATTCAAAAAATCGACGAGGCCTCCCAAGACTTTTACCATTGTTTATGTGCTATCCTTTTCTAGATTATTCCACCACATGTGAAGCTATAGGGGGTCTAACTAAAGACTGCGAAAGGTTCAGTTTTTTTCGTTCTCATCCTGCACATTAATTAAGGTGATTAAGCAAAAAGTGAAATTTATTAGACTCAAAACAAAACAGACATTTTTCTTGTTTTTTTCAAATTAAAATAAATACTCGGTTTCACGGACATGACCTTTCAACTCCTCGGGGATGAAGATTTTAAGGATGTGTTGGCTAATTTGTCAAAACCTTGAAAACTAACCAAAGGTGGCTGTTCTTGAAAAAGCAGTCTTCTGGTGCCCTTTTAGGGACTTTCGGCTATTGATGACAAGAATGGCGTCACCTAAATTATTTTGAAATAGAAAAAAAAAATTCTTTTCTGTCAATTTTTGGAAAAAAGGTGTTTTACCCGATGGGGGTTGCCTACATTTCCCACACATGTGAGAATCAAACTGGCGTAGTTCGGGAAAATAAAACAAACTATTTTTTATAACAAGACTCTTTTTTCATTGGCAAATAAACTATTTCAGAAAACTAAACTCTTTTAATTGTAACGACCCGGCTGGTCATTTTTAGAATTTACACCTCGTTCCCGTATTAACTGCTTCATTATGTTTTGTTTACGGTATCAGGTGCGTTAGAATTGAATTGGAGTGATTTTGATAAGAAATGAGACACTTAGTCTAGTTTAAGAAGGCTTAACTTAGAAAAGTCAACCAAGTATTGACTTATAAGTTAGAGGGATCGGATATGAATTCCGATGGTTAGCTTTGGGAGATGATTTCCGGTTTATTGGTAAAAATTTGATCAGTGGGTCAGGACGAAGTTTCAAAAGATGTCGTATCTTCATTTGATGATTTGGGATGTGTGTGCGAAATTTCAAGTCATTCGAATGTGGTTTGGTCGGGTTTTCGATCGAGTGCGCTTTTTGGATGTTTTAAAGGAACTAAGGCTTGAGTTCGATGTAATTCGATGATTTTGGTGCTAGTCGAGGTGTTTTGATACTTGGAACAAATTTCAATAACATTATTTGATGTATTGGTATTTTTTTGAGGTCCCGGGGGCCTCGAGACGATTTCGGATGGCTAACAGGAACTTTTGAAGTTAGAAAACATCATAATAGACGGAATTGTTAATGAGTGTGCACAAGACATCACTTTGGAGGATCATATCTCCCGTTATATAAAGCGTTGTGTGAGGTACAACATATCAAATTAAATACCTTTGAGTGTAGTGTCCAACACAATAAACCGTTTGTCATTTGGAGATGAATAGAGAACGTTATGAGTATTCTACTGGACATCTGTCACCGGCGCACCCACGCGCGTGGCCGTGGGTTAAACCGCAGAGCTCTCTGCCCCGAACCGAGGGATTGACCGCGGGAAACCTGGAAAAATCTCTAAAACACCCCTGGTTTGTGTAAAAACTAAAGGGGTATCATCTTTCCTTCATTTTTGACATTCAAGATTGAATTATTGAGGGTTTTCTTCCACTCTCTCAAGACCTCCGACCCCTCCCATCTTCAAGGTATGCAATCTTTACTAACTTGGTATACAAATACATTATTCTTACACTAATATTGATGAAATCGTTTTATAAAAACTTCTATTTTTCAAGAAATTCCTTCAATAACCCAAAAAAGGATTTTGTAAGATCTTCTTCCAAAAGATAAATCTTACACCTTAGATTTATATATATAGATATATTATGGGAATATGAGTATGAATCATGTATTAAAACTTATAGTATGGCGGTTGGAAACAATTCCCAATTTAAATACATGAGCATGGTAGGGATTTAAAGGTATTTATTTGATGGAATTTTTATTGGTTTGAGTGTGAATGGTTGATCAAACATGCGATGTTAAGAGTATAAATTGTTATAGAATAGTAGTGGGATGAATCGCTGGTTAATGGTGATAGTTGGAGGAACCAATACTATTGTTATAAGGTGTAAATATCTATGCATACAAGTTATTTGATAATATACGTAAATGGCATAAGATATGGAATTTGTTACCAATATTGTCCCTATTGAATGTGGTATTGTAGATTGAAGTTACATAACTATATTGGATAATCGTAGTATCATTAAGGGGCGAATTTCAGATATGTATGGCTAGAAACCCCGTCTTTTAGAAATCGAGCTTCATCAATGTTTGTGTGATTTTTGGAAAAAATATTTTAGAAAATATATCTAGCCATTTGGATTATTTTAATGAGTAGTATTGATTATATAAAATCAATCGTGTATATATACAATTGAATTGGAGCCAAATTCGAAAGGAAAGGACATTTCTTAAGGATTGAGTTTTCCGTAAACCTTTGAGGTAAGTGTTTGATCTATCCTAACTCGAGGGAATAGGAGTGAGTCTATTTGCTAGTTGCTAATGTGCAGAGTCTGACGTATAGGCATGACGACGAGTATCTTTACCTTTGGGTCGAGCATGACCGTGAGTCTTAAATTGATTAAACTTATAATAATTTTATGTGATTATATGAAAGGAAAAGATGATTGGTTTCATACCGGTAATATTTATATTGTTGATTTAAAATATTATTGGTTTCATACCGATAATATTTATATTGTTGATTTAAAATATTATTGGTTTCATACCGGTAATATTTATATTGCTGATTTAAAAGATTATTCGTTTCATACCGGTAATATTTATATTGTTTATTCGAAGGATTATTGGTTTCATACTGGTAATATGGTAATATATATATATATATATATATATATATATATATATATATATATATATATTTAATATTGTTGATTAATCATTATTGGTTTTCTGCCGGTAAAATATTATATTGATTATTGTTATTGGTCATAGTTGCAGGTGACATATTGTGAACTGAGTTGAAAATGAAATGCGAGGAAGAGTGATTATGCACGATGGGCATTTCCATGCCTTGATATATATATATATATTTATATATATATATATATATATATATATATATATATATATATATATATATTACAATGATTATTGTTATTGGCCATAGTTGCCGGTGACAAGGAAGAGTGATTATTCACGATGGGTCTTTCCGTGCCTTGATATGAGAGTGTGCTAGTAAAAGTACGATGGGTGATGCCGTACATCTTAATTGATTATTTTGTGAGAACAAGTGTAAAAGTACGATGGGTGATGTCGTACATCTTAATTGATTATTTGGTGAGAACGAGAGTAAAAGTACGATGGTTGGTGCCGTGCAGATTTTGATTTACCCATCCTCATTAATAGAAGTTCATTTATTCTGCACCTGTTATTATATTTTGTTATTACCCCAGAGCATGTTTTCCCTTCCCAAATATTAAGTGTTGCTTCCTGTTGTTTTGTTGTACATATATATTTTGAATTGTACAGGTTTATGTGAGTGTACGGTCCTAGCCTTGTCACTACTTCGCCAGGATAGGCCGGGCACTTACCAGCACATGGGGTCAGTTGTGCTGATGCTACACTCTGCGCTCTTTTTGCGCAGGTACAGGTTTTGGACAGCAGCAGCAACAGTAGTGCGGGTGTTAGCTTTTGATCATCAAGACACCGAGGTAGCCTTGCAGGCGTCCGCAGGACCCGATGTATCCTCTATCTTTATTTTCAATCTTCATCTCATGTATCCGAGATAAGCAGTATTATATTATTTCAAACGGTTATGTGTATTATTCTTAGAAGTTCGTGAGTATTGTGACAGCGGTTCTTGGGTAGTGTTTTATGTTGGGATTTCAGTATCACACCTAGTAAAAATTGCTAAGTCTTCCGCTAAATTTATTTATTTCAGCTAATATTTCATCGTTGATAATAGATTTAATAAGTATTGTTAAGAATGGAAATATAAGTAAGATTTGGCTTTCCTAGCTCCTATTAGTAGGCTCCATGACGACCCCCGATGGTGGAAAATTCGGGTCGTGACAAGTTGGTATCAGAGCACTAGTTTACATAGGTCTCACAACTCGCGAAAAACCTTAGTAGAGTCTGAGGGATCGATATGGAGATGTCTGTATTTATCCCCCAGAATCTACAGAGTTAGTAAAAGTTTCAACATCATTCTTTCCTGTCGTGCGAAATTGTTCTTCAAAAAGCTAATGGAATTTCTACTCTTGTCTTCCCAAAAATGGCGAAGTCACATACCGCTTCTTTAGCCAAACAGTGGCACATACTGATGATAGATCAACGACGCCTTCAAGAGGTTTTGCAAAGGTCGGATAGGTGTTACCAAACTTTTCGCTACCACCTTCAGCGGTGCATCTTTTGATAACCCATATATTTTTTCTTGACAACTGCTATGAGGTATTGCAGAACGTGGGAATAGTCGAAAGCCAGGAGGGTTGATTTTACTGTGCTTCGGATGGAAAATAGAAGTAACGTGAACATAATGAATCTACTAACCAGTTGTGGTTCCAATGGAAAGTATAGATGTATGAGGAGATCACCTAATGAATCATGCAAGGGTTCAACGGACCTTGATGTTTGGTCGATTTGTTTGAGCCGTGAAGGACTAATATTGTGGATTATCGGATGTTGTGAGTTCGGATTAGCGCCAAATGGCAAGTTCTACTATTAGTGAATGGAGTGTATGGCCATGTGTTATGTCAGCTTTGACTTGGAATGTATATATATATATGGTACGAAAAGGTTCCCTAAAATAATTTATACATATTTAAGGTTTGATACTCTGCAGGGGTAAGAATCGCCCCCAAATAATAACGAAGAGTATATGAATAAATGGGGTAGTTCACCAATGTCAAGTCAGCATAGCAAAAGAGGAAATTGGTCGTCGGTGTTTGTGACAAGCCTACGAAAAGAGCAGACTGGCCAATGTAATACTACATGCTCAACTCTAATATGAGAAATGTTTTGAAGGAGGTTACCTCCCCAGTTCTCTGAAATATATGGTATATGTGATCTGAGCTATTGTGCCAGGTCACCATGACAGTGTCCAAATATGTCATCAGGTTCAATAAGCTAGATGAGCGTCAAGGGAATTGTTGTGAATGTTGTAGATTGGAGGAGTATAATTTAAGAAATCACATAGGCTACGTGCCCCATTGCAGTCAATACTTAGCTTACCTAACCAGCCAGAGTGTAGGAGTCAGGATGCTAGAGGTGGAGGTGAGACTCCTAGAGGTGGAGATCCAGCCGTTAATATAATTTCTATGGTATGACTGAGGTTGCAACACCAGATGGTGTTGTTACAAGTACGGTCTCGAATTATTGTAGAGTACCAATTTTGTTAACTTGGTTCGTTCCGAGTATCAAGGCAAGTCCTCCTATTGCACCACTTATGAGCGAACATCATAATTCTAAAAGTCTACTTTTGTGAATACTCCCGTTGGGAAATTATATGGAAATAATTATGTCTACCATTATGTGTTGGTCACTAAAAATATCTTTGAGGATAAAAGTTACTTTCTATTACTTACTACAATGGGTTTTTATGTAACTTCAGGATAATTGATTTCAATTGTCGAATTACATGCCCTATCAGTATGAGGGTTCATTATATGTTGTGATTCTCTTTGACGAAAATTATTGAAGAGAGAAAGAAAGAAAATTAAAAAAAATCGAGTTCGCACAATGTGCAAATACTTGTGATTGGGAGCTGAGGGTGATATCCTCAAACATTTATATAATGTGAAACATTTTAAATCGAGCCAGAAGCTGCGGTGGATGTTATATAAGGACAAGGTCCTGGCGGTGAAAAGTTTATATGTTTAAAATTCTCATTTCATGAAATTTAAGATTTTGTACTATATTGTAAAAATGGGAGTCATGCCTGTTAGGCTTATTTGATGATTCTCGTGCATTTCCTTTTCATATTTAGTCATTTTTGTGTTGTAAACATTGAGTTTTAGCCTACGAGATGGGCACCCAGGTGGCGTTAAATGTGACTCGTTAGTTTGGATATGTAATTATGAGATCTTCATGCCTCGTTATTAGTATAGTGGAGGTATGAAATGAGATGTTTGTTAACATAAGGTTAATTGGCAATGTTGTGATTTATGAACAACTATTATGGCCAGAGGCGAGGTTATGAGCATATAGATGACGTATTTCATGTCCAGATATCATTATGATAACATGATTCTTGTAACGCAAATATTAGTATTATTTATATATACACTGTGGTGTTTCATTAGGTTGTGGATATGTTGTTAGGAGTGGTTTTGGTGTTACTCTGGCTGGTGGATAGGCATAATTACAAGGGAGGCTCTGTCGAAATTTCTGAAACATTTGGGAGTTAGAAAAAACTTGAGACATTAAGACGTGCAAAGAAAGAGATAAGGTACGTCGTGTATATTAGGATGAATGACCATAAGTGGGAGAGAGTGTAACATCGCGAACAAAACACATTCGTAGTAATTAAGTGTTATTAAAAGTTAAAGTATGTTGAAATAAGACTAATGCAGTGTTTCAATGTGGAATTCAGGCCCTATGATGAATGTTATGTGTTGAAGTTTGGTCTTGTCCTAAGTTTATGGATCTAGGTGCCTCAAGTGTAAGCAGGTTAATTATGAGCACCAGAGACCCGGTGGGTTGGTTCGAGTCTGGTGAGGTTGGATTATTGGGCACTAACTTGGTTTAGAATGATTTGGAAAAGTTTAAAGTGATTTAGGATTTACTCTATATAACCTTGTCCAAACTTCAGAGTTATGTGGACCGAAAAGTTCGTGGTGGTTCCGATATGGATGGAGAGAAGGTTCTGACTCGTGTTACGCCTGTGAAGGGCATTATGAGATTTGGGAAGAAAGGGAAGTTGAGTCTAAGGTTTATTGGACCTTTTGGAATATTAAGGCATGTTGAGGAGGCCGCTTAAGAGCTTGCCTTACCTCCCAGCTTAGCATGAGTTTATCCGGTATTTCATGCCTCCATTTTACGGGGGCATCACGGTGGCCCATCGCACGTGTTGGATTTTCGCTTAGTCCAGTTGGACAAGGATATGTTGTATGTTGAGGAGCCAGAAGAAATATTGGACAAACATGTCCGAAAAGCTCAGGCCAAAGGGAGTAGATTAAATAAAGGTTCAATGGAAGGCCCAGCCGGCCTACGAGGCGAGATGGAAGACCTAGCGGGATATGCGCAGCCGATACCCTCATCTTTTCATTAGTCCAAGTATGTTCCTTAAGCTCGTTCGAGGACAAACGCATGTTTAAGTGTGGGAGAATGTAACGACCCGGCTGGTCGTTTTTAGAATTTACACCTCGTTCCCCTATTAACTGCTTCATTATGTTTTATTAACGGTTTCGGGTGCGTTAGAATTGAATTGGAGTGATTTTGATAAGAAATGAGACACTTAGTCTCTTTTAAGAAGGCTTAAGTTAGAAAAGTCAACCAAGCATTGAATTATGAGTTAGTGGGATCGGATATGAATTCCTATGGTTCGACTAGCTTCGGGAGATGATTTTGTACTTAGAAATGTGTCCGGAATATATTTGTGACGACCAGTGTAGAATTAAGCTTGGATTGGTGAAGTTAGTATATTGACGATTTTCGGTTGATAGGTGCAATTTTGATCCGAGGGTCAGAACAAAGTTTCGGAAGATATCGTATCTTCATTTGATGATTTTGGATGTGTGTGCAAAATTTCAAGTCATTCGGACGTGGTTTGGTCGGGTTTTATCGAATGCGCATTTTGGAAGTTTTAAAGGAACTTAGGCTTGAATTCGATGTAATTCGATGATTTTGGTGTTAGTCGAGGTGTTTTGATACTTGAAAAAAATTCAATAACATTATATGATGTATTGGTATTTTTTATTAATGTCCCGGGGACCTCGGGATGATTTCGGATGGCTAACGGGAACTTTTGAAGTTAGAAAACTTCATAATAGACGGAATTGTAAATGAGTGGGCAAAATACCTCACTTTGGACGATCATATCTCCCCTTATATTAGGAGGTGTGTGAGTAACCTATCAAATTACAGCCCTTTTAGTCTAGTTTCCAACGTAATAAACCGTTTGCCATTTGGAGGTGTATAGAGAAAGTTATAAGTATTTTACTGGACGTCAGTCACCGCACATCCAGGCACGCGGCCGCGGGTTGGACTGCGTAGCTCTTTTCCTCGAAACCAGAGGATCGACCGCCGGGGAATGCCGCGACCGCGGGAAAACTTGGAAAAATCTCTAAAACACCCCTTGTTTGTGTAAAAACCGAAGGGGTATCATCTTTCCTTCATTTTTGACATTCAAGATTGAATTTTTGAGGGTTTTCTTCCACTCTCTCAAGACCACCAACCCCTCCCATCTTCAAGGTATACAATCTTCACTAACTTGGTGTAATATTCCATTATTCTTACTCTGATATTGATGAAATCTTTGTATAAATACTTAGATTTTTCAAGAAATTCCTTCAAGAACCCAAAGAAGGGTTTTGTAAGATCTCCTTCTAAAAGGTAAATCCTACACCTTAGATTTACATATATGGATATATTATGGGGATATGAGTATGAATCATGTATTAGAACTTAATGTATGGCAGTTGGAAGCCATAACTTCCCAATTTAAATACATGAACATGGTAGGGATTTAAAGGTATTTATTTGATGGAATTTTTATTGGTTTGGGTGTGAATGGTTGAGACAAGAGGGGTTGCTCTGATGGTAAGCAACCCCCACTTCCAAACGAGAGGTTGTGAGTTTGAGTCTCCCCAAGAGCAACGTGGGATGTTCTTGGAGGGAAGGATGCCGGGGGTCTATTTGGAAACAGGCTCTCTACCCAAGGGTAGGGGTAAGGTCTGAGTAGACACTAACCTCCACAGACCCCACTAAGTGGGATTATACTGGATTGTTGTTGTTGTTGTTGTGGGTGTGAATGGTTGATCACACATGCGATGTTAAGAGTATAAATTGTTAAAGAATTGTAGTGAGATGAATTGTTGGTTAATGTTGATAGTTGGAGGAACCCATACTATAGTTTTGAGGTGTAAATATCTATGCGTACAAGGTATTTGATAATATACCTCAATGCCATAAGTTATGGAATTCATTACCAATATTGGCCCTATTGAATGTGGTATTGTAGATTGAAGTTACATAACTATATTGGATAATCGTAGTATCATTAAGGGGCGAATTTCAGATATGTATGGCTAAAACCCCGTCTTTTAAAAATCGAGCTTCATCAATGTTTGTCTGATTTTTGGACAAGATATTTTAGAAAATATATTTAGCCATTTGGATTATTTTGGTGAGTATTATTGATGATATTAAATCAATCGTATATAGATACAATTGAATTGGAGCCAAATGCGAAAGGAAAGGGCATTGCTGAAGGATTGATGTTGCCGTAAACCTTCGAGGTAAGTGTTTGATCTATCCTAACTTGCGGGAATAGGAGTGATTCTATTTGCTGGTTGTTATTGTGTAGAGTCCGACGTATTGGCATAGTGACGAGTATCTATACGTTGGGGTCGGGCATGACCGTGAGCCTTAAATTGATTTAACTTATAATAATCTTATGTGATTATATGAAAGGAAAAGATTATTGATTTCATACCGGTAATGTTTATATTATTGATTTAAAAGTTTATTTATTTCCGCTAAAATTTTAATATTGTTGATAATAGATTTAATAAGTATTGTTAAGAATAGAAATATAAGTAAGAGTTGGTTTGCCTAGCTCCTATTAGTAGGCGCCATCACGACCCCCGATGGTGGGAAATTCGGGTCGTGACATTTATATTATTCCTTTTTCAGTGGCAAATAAAAGAAACTATTTTGAAAATAAAAACTCGTTTTTTTGCATTTACCAAATACACAAGTAGCACTTAAGATGCATCAAGATGATCTTTTCATTTCAGGTTACCTATCCTAGACAGACCCAACCCTTGTATTGAGTGCTCCAAGTCAAATGCACATGATGCAAACAAACGTTCCTACTAGGGACCGACATGAGGCTTTGTCATACTAGGTTTAAGCCCTGGGTAATTTTTCTTGACCTGGCTTACCCGAATGGACAAGTCGAGCCGGGGAAGCGTACTGGGGATACTGAAGCTCCGCCGGCTTAGCAACTTGTCCGAACCTCATTCAAAATGGGATATGACTCTAGACAGAAAAGAAGTCACACAAAGTTCACCTTTCTTCATGATTTAGAAGACTCAAAGAGAAGATGGGTTTCATAACAATTTGATATAAATTCACATAATATCAAAGCGGTAAAAGCAACAATTAGCAAATTAGGCCCAAACATGTAATGAAATCAGACAAAGCAAAATACAACAATTCAACTAACCTCGAATTCTGAACCCTGAATCAAACATCTGAGTTCTTGTCCCCAGAAGAGTCGCTAGAGCTGTCACACATCCCTTTTCACTTCACCCGGAAGGGCGTAAAGAAGTTTTTCCAAGTAAAAGACAACCGAAATGGGATTAATTAAAAGATTCAGACTTACAACTTGGGATATTTATGGCGTCCCAAGTCACCAGTTGAAACCTGAATCGGGGAAAATATTGACTTTGTTTAACAGTTCGCGAACTAGAAATCTGAGTAAGGAATTCTGTTTACCCAGGAGAAGGTGTTAGGCATTCCCAGGTTCCATGGTTCTAGCACGGTTGCTCAACTGTTATATTCGGCTTAATTATCTCATTTTAATACATTTTGAACCTATGTGCAAATTTTAGCTTTTAATCACTTTTATTCAATTATAAAGAATGTTGAACGTCGTTTAAAACATGTATTTGGATCGCGTCACATGAAATGCACCCGCAATCCTAAACATGTTTTATTCAGCATTTTGGGATTTTTGTTTGGGTCACATGAAATGCACACCTGAGTTTAAGAAGGTAAAATTATTAAATGACGTGCCTAAGAGCACCTAATCCGTTATTAACTTTGTGAGGACCATGAAAATAAGCTAAATGCCATGACTCAAGTTCTAAATATTTTAAAAACATAATTAAAGAGGGCCATACAATTTATCAAAGTTGTTTGGCATGACGCACCTCAATTTTTTTTAAAAGGTCATCCTAAAGATGAACTACTATTAACTATTAACACACGTCTCTATTCTGAAAACTAAATTAGTTTACATTATGGATTAACTAACAAAAAGGCATTCAAGGACATGTGGGCCCCAAGATCAAGTCGAAACTCGAACAAGGACGATCTCCTTTACTGAAAAAAGATCCTTAGTTCGAGTCTGCTACCTAACTTGAAAGGCCCCAAGCCTACCATTTAATTATTAACAAACCAATTACTATTTTAGTTCTGGGCCCAAAAAGAGCCCAGTGCACTTGAGGCACGCCAAACAGACTTCACGAAAGGGGGCTCACTTCAAACCCATGTGACAACAATCGGACTAGCACATTTGTAGAAATTATAATACACACGACAACTCAACCTCCCATCTTAATGTTCACAAACGATCTCAAAGTACTAATATTATGCATAAAGGCAGTCAATATTTAATACTAATTTGTGAGACATCTTGAGTCATACTTGCACTGAAGAATATGATCCATTAGCAACTCATTCATTATCGCCCGATGATGTTCATCTACACAATCTTGAATGAAACAACATTTGCGTGGTTTTTAGATATACACAAACACCTATTAATACCTATTTCCGTTGGGGACTTGTTCCTCTAATCTATATTGTTCATCTCCATAAACATGAATCATGAATGCATCCTAACGACATACATCAATTTTATGCATGACTGAAAACAAATCTAGATATGTATGAGTCATTTGATTTATCTAATACCTTAACCCCCCTAAATTAACATTCAGATCCCATCATTAACGACCTAAGTTGTAACCAGACTAAGCTTGACAGTACAGGAGCTAACTCAAAAATGGAATAAAATGAACATATAAACCTAGATCAATCATTACTATCATCAACAGATATCATGATAAAACCGTATTGAATTATCCATCAAATGTAAACAATCCTATATAGCACATTGCTGGTAACTACATATGAGCCATGGATTGAAAATAAAGGAAGAACAGAGGATTTATCAACGGGATATCAAACTTCATTCAAACTTGTATTTCGCATTATACATCAACTGATGTCCATGGGATTTTTGATATTACATGCAAGCAATACAATAAGGAGATGAGAGGATCAGTAGTGCAAAGCAGTGACACTCAGCAGCAAAACAACCAGTACAACAGTAAACCCAGATCAAATTAGCTCAAATCCAAGTTGAAATCAACCCCCAAATACCAAACTGGACTCAAGACCAAAAGAAAACTCCAATTCTAAACCCACAATGATATCATATAAGTCCCAGAACAAAAATCCAATCAAAAGTGAACCAGAAAACTCGAATACCAGCAGATTCAGCTCATTTTCCTGCCGTTAGTCGCTTAAAACTATTTAAGAATCAATGTTATAAGAATTTACCCCAAAAGTTTCCAATAGAACAGTGATTTCTATTTGAACTTTTAGCCGTATGTTTTCTTTTTGTGTCTTTTTTTGCTTTTTTATAGTCTGAAATGAGCTTGTCTTAGCTATGCCTTTATGCGGAAGCTACTAGGGCAGCCCTAAAGGATTTAGTTTTTTCATTTTAGACCTTTTCCAATTTTTGAATTTTCTACTTAATCCCTTATCTACTGACTTGCTAGCCAAGCTAAACTACTTAAAATCCTGAAATTGGCTAGTAATTCCTGCTAGAAGCTTCTTTTTTCAGTTGTGAAAAGATTCCACCCACTTAAACTACCGAAATCACCCTTGTAGCTACTGTTATTTACCTTGAACCCACCCGGGCCAATTGGCCAAGCTAATTGGGTCATAGACCCTGAATTGAATCCCTAAATGGGCTTGGTGCTACCGAGAAGGCAATCTGGCACAAAATTTTTTCCACGAAGACTCAAACAAGTAGTCACACAAAACCTGATGACCCAACCCAACTAAAACATCACAACATTAATATAAAATCTATTACAATACAAGAAAACTCAAATCAAACAATGCAAAGTTCTAATAATCTTGGTCTTAAAATTAACAAAGGTTATCACTAATATGAACTGAACACATGTTAAAAAGCTAGAAAATGGCAATCCTAAGTTAATACTAACCATTATACTAACACAAATTGATTTTAGTGACACATAAAAATGGTAAAAACAAGAGACAAGAGAGGGGACGGAGGAGAGATGAGAGTGAATTGAACTAATAGAAAAAGAAAAATGCAGGAAGAAAGAGCAAAAAAAAGGAAAAGATTCGAGGTACCTAAAATTGGACAGGCAAGCCACGAGGCTATCCCTTGAGCCACAGATTTTGAACGAAATGGATCTTAATCATGTGTTTTCAGGCGAAAACGCATGAATGAGATTGATTTCGGCCTCAATCTACAATAACTGTCACGATTTGAGTTTTTTGAGAAATCATGGTTCATCTCTGATCTCAAATTCGAGGGGTTTCAAGGGCATTAGAGGGATTATGAGTGGTGATTTGGACTGGGGAAGGGACAAGGGTTCAAGAGTGTTAATTTGGGAGCAGTTGGGTGGCGGCGCCACAGGACACGACAGAGGTGGCTGCTAAGGTTTCAAGGATTCGAGGAGTTCCAATAAGATTCGAGGGAAACTGTTGGTAGCATAAGTATGAGGAGGAAGAGGCAAAGCTTTGGTGTAAATTTAGTGGCCATCGGAGACCGGCCGTCGCTATAGGGAGATTTCCGGCGGCGGTGCACGGTGGCATTATGTTGTGTCTTGGAGAGGGCTTGAAGGCGATGAGAGATGGGAGGTAAGGGGTTCCGACACTTATATACAAACAAAACCCCTAGTTCCCAGCCATTAGATTTAAACGAAATCAACGGTTGGGATATATTTTAAACAAAACAACATCGTTTGGTCTCAAAACGACGTTGTTTGGGAAACCCAGAGAATGGATTGGTCGGGGTGGGCATTTGGGCCTGGATTGGGGTGGTTTTGAGGGGAATTATTTGGGATGCTACAAGTTTGGCCCAATTGAAGAGAAAATCTGATTTCCCTTTCTTTTTCAAAAATCTTTTCCTTTTCCATTTCAACTTTTTTTTTAAATTTTTTTTCTTTTAAAAACAAAAATAAAACCTAACTTAATTTCCAACCCAAATTATCCTATTAACTTACACTAACTAATTCTAAAATTGTCCCAAGAAATTAAAAATAAAATTTTGAAAGAAAACTACCAGAATTCCAATAATTGAAAATTAAAAGCAAATGTATACTATTTTTGTGATTTTTTTATTTTATTAATTAACTCAATTAATTAATTAATCCTAAAATATTAAATTAAAACCTAAATGCAAATGCACATATTTTTTGTATTTTTCATTAATAAAATGCACTGACAGAATACAAACAATTAATAGAAAACATAACAAAAATCTACAAAATTGCAAACATGGAAAGAAATTATTTTGTTTTGAATTTCTGGGAGTAATTCATATAGGGTAAAAATCAGGTGCTCACAGCCATTCCTCCTCGAACGAATAAAAGAAACAAGTACCTGAGTCGGGAAACATATGAGAATACCGGCTCCGCATATCAGACTCAGACTCCCAGGTCGATGCCTCAGGAGGTTAACCTCTCCAGTGAACACACACAGAAGGAAAACTCCTCAGCCTCAACTGTCAAACCTGCCGGCCTAAAATAGCCACCAACTCCTCCTCATAAGACAGATCCTTGTCCAGTTGGGCAGTGCTGAAATCTAACACGTGTGATGGATCATCCTGGTACTTCCGGAGGATAGACACATGAAACAATGGATGCAATGCTGACAAGCTAGGCATCAAGGCAAGTCTATAAGCCACCTGCCCTACACGATCGAGAATCTAAAATGGGCCAATGAACCTAGGGCTAAGCTTGCCCTTCTTCCCGAACTTATCATGCCCTTCAAAGGCGACACATGGAGCAATAATCGCTCAGTAACCATGAACTCCACGTCTCGAACCATGCGGTCTGCATAACTCTTCTACCTAGACTGAGCTATCCGAAGTCTGTCCTGAATGATCTTGACCATATCCAAGGCCTCCTAAACTAAATCCATACCCAACAACCGAGTCTCTCCCAGATCAAACCATCTAATTGGAGACCGACATCGCCGACTATACAATGCCTCATATGGAGCCATCAGAATGCTGGACCGGTAGCTGTTGTTGTAGGAGAACTTTGCTAAAGGCAAAAATTGGTCCGACGAGCCTCAAAATTCAATAACACAAACGCCTCATATGGAGCCATCAGAATGCTGGACTGGTAGCTGTTGTTGTAGGAGAACATTGCTAAAGGCAAAAATTGGTCCCACGAGCCTCAAAATTCAATAACACATGCTCGGAGCATATCCTCCCATATCTGAATCATCTGCTGGGACTGTCCGTCCGTGTGAGTATGAAATGTTGTGCTCAACTCAACGTGGGTGCCTAACTCTTTCTGGACTGCTCTCCAGAAGCAGGAGGTAAACTGCGTACCCCAGTTCGAAATGATAGATGTCGGCACCCCATGAAGGCGAACAATCTCTCTAATGTAAATCTCAGCTAATCTCTCATATGAATAAGTGGCTGCAACAGGAACAAATTGCGCTGACTTAGTCAGCCTATCAACAATGACGCAAATCGCATCAAACCTCTTCGGGGTCATTGGAAGTCTAGTAACAAAATCCATAGTAATCCTCTCCCACTTCAACTAAAGAAGCTCAATCCTCTGAAACAATCCACCAGGCCGCTGATGCTTGTACTTATCCTACTGACAGTTCAAACATCGAGCCACATATGCAACTATATCCTTCTTTATTCTACGCCATCAAAAGTGCTGCCTCAAATCCTGATACATCTTCGCAACGCCCTAGTGAATAGAATACCGAGAGTTATGGGCCTCCGCTAAGATCGACTCTCGAATCCTATCAACATTGGGCACACAAACTCGCCCCTACAATCTCAAAAGACCATCACCATCTAAGGTCACCTTTGTGGCACCTCCACGCTCTACCGTGTCTCTCAAGACACACAAATAGGGATCATCATATTGCTGATCACCAATAATCTCTAATAGTGAAGAACAAGCAATCGTGCAAGCTAACACTCTGCTAGGCTCAGAGATTTCCAATCTCAAAAATCAATTGGCCAAGGCCTAAACATCCAAAGCAAGGGGTCTCTGGCTGACCGGAATATAAGCAAGACTACCCATGCTGGCTGACTTCCTACTCAACGCATCGGCCACAACATTGGCCTTCCTGGTGATACAAGATAGTAACATGATAGTCTTTCAACAACTCCAACCACCTTCTCTGACTCAAATTCAACTCCTTTTGCTTGAACAAGTACTGAAGACTCTTGTGATCAGTGTACACCTCACACGTCACACCATATATATAATTCCTCCTAATCTTCAAAGCATGAACAATGGCTGCAAACTCTAAATCATGAATCAGATGATTCTTCTCGTGGATCTTCAATTTCCTCGAAGCATAGGCAATAACTATTCCATCCAACATCAATAGTACACCAATCCCAATATGAGAAGCATCAGAATAGATTGCATAGGGCCTTGAACCCATCGGAAAAACCAACATCGGTGCCACAGTTAGAGCTATCTTAAGCTTCTGAAAGCCCACCTCACACTCGTCTGACCATCTGAACTTGGCACTCTTTTGGGTCAATCTTGTCATCGGGGTTAAGATAGATGAAAGCCCATCCACGAACCGACGGTAGTAACCTACTAACCCCAAGAAACTCCGAATCTCTCTAGCTGAAGCCGATTGAGGCAGTTCTTGACTTCCTCAATTTCTTCGGCTCCACCTGAATACCTTATACTGATACAACATGACCCATAAATGCAATAAAGCTCAACCAGAACTCGCACTTCAAAAAATTAGCATATAACTGACTATCCTTCAGAGTCTGAGGAACCACTCTAAGGTGCTACTCGTGCTCCTACTGGCCGCGGGAGTATATCAGAATATAATCGATGTAAACTATCATGAACAAGTTTAAATAAGGCATGATTACTCGTTTCATCAACTCCATAAATGATGCTGGGGCATTGGTCAATACAAATGACATGACCAAAAACTCGTAATACCCATACCAAGTGTGAAATGCTGTATTAGGGACATCAGACGCCCTAATCCTCAGTTGATGGTAGCCAGATCTCAAATCTATCTTTGAAAACACTTATGCACCCTGACGATGGTCGAATAAATCGTCAATCCTCGACAGTGGATATTTGTTATTAATCATCATTTTTCTCAACTGCCGGTAATAAATACAAAACCTCATCGAACCATCCTTTCTTCTCAAATAACATTGGCGCACCCCAAGGAGATATACTAGGTCTAATGAAAACCTTCTCAAGAAAATCTTGCAGTTGATCCTTTAACTCTTTCAAATGTGGCGGGGCCACGCGATACGACAGAATGGAAATGGACTGAGTGCTCGGAGCCAGATTAATGCAAAAATAGATATCCCTATCGGGCGGCATCCCCGACAGGTTTGAAGGAAAAAGCTCGAGGAACTCCCAAACAATAGGAACAAAATCAATAGAAGGGACCTCTGCGTTGGTGTCATGAACATACGTTAAATAAGCTAAACACCCCTTCTCAACCATGTGTCGAGCATTCACAAATGATATGACGCTGCGAGTGGCATGACGTGGGGTCCCTCTTCACTCCAAATGGGGCAAATCTGGTAAAGACAAGGTCATGGTCTTGGCGTGACAATCCAAAATAGCATGATATAGGGGCAACCAATCCATCCCCAATATAACGGCGAAATTCACCACGTATAAGAGCAATAAATTAATACGGGTCTCAAGACCCTCAATAACTACCACACAGGAATGATGCACTCAGTCGACTATTATAGAATTACCCACTGGTGTATATACATAAACAGGAATACTCAAAGCATCACTAGGCATAACCATGTAGAGTGAAAAATAGGATGACACATACGAATACGTAGACCCAGGGTCAAATAGTACTGAAGTATCCATATCACACACTGGAATAGCACCTGTAATAATTACATCCGAAGATTCAGCCTATGGCCTGGGTGGAAGAGCATAACACTAGGGCTGGGCCCACCTTACTGAACCATGTCTCTAGGACAATCGACTACTGGCTAACCCCTTCCTCTAGCGGTTAGAGCTCCACCTCTATGATCTCTACTTCCACATCTATGACCTCTACCCAACCTCTATATGGCTAGGCAGCCTGTGGAACCTCGGGTGCCTAAATCATAGGACGAGGACCCTCCTACTGAGATCTGTTAGAAGTTTGATGGAAATACCTAGCAATGTAGCTCGTCTCACCACATGTGCATAAAGCCCTCGGCTGCTCAAAATAATGGAGTGGTGGTGCAGTGATAGGTGCTGATGGTGAATTGAAAAGCTAGTGGTCAGAATACTGCAGCTGAGAACCCCGGCCAGCTGAGGTACCATGTGAGACCTGTAGGGATGACTGAAAGGGCCTTAGAGGATGGCCTCTACCATGAGAATCTCTACCTCTAGATGAGGTACCACAGAATCTTATTGCATGACGGGGCCTATTATCAGAACTGTAACTACCTCCCTGTGCAAGCGCCATCTCTATCATGCGGGCTGCATTGGACGCCTCTTGAAATGAAATGTCACTCCCGGCTCCTAGAGCCATGTAGAGGCGGATTGGGTATATCAACCCATCAATAAAACTTTGCATCCTTTCTCTCTTGGGGGGGAGTATCATAGTAGCATGGCGTGCCAGATCAATCAATCGAGTCTCATATTGAGTGGTTTTCATAGAGCCCTGTTGGAAGGGCTCGAACTCTGCGAAGAGCCTCTCACTGAGTAACTGGGAGAAACTTCAGCAAAAGAAACTCTGCAAACTTGTCCCAATTCAATGATGGTGATCATGCTGGTCTAGATAAACAATTGTCCCTCCACTAAGTCTTTGTTGATCCTGCTAGTCGAAAGATGGCGAAGTCGATCCCATTAGTCACCACAATACCCATAGTCTGGAGAACCTCATGGCAACTATACAAGAAATCCTGGGGGTCCTGTGAAGAAGATCCACTGAATGTGGTAGTGAAGATCTTGGTGAACCTATCCAGCCTCCACAAAGCATTTACGGACAAAGCCGCTCTATCGCTGGTTAGAGTCACAATACCCGGCTGAACTGCCATAGCTGACTGCACTACTGGAACCTGGGCCTGAGGAGCTACCTGCTCCGAAGTACGTGTAGCGGGAGTCTGAACCCCTCCTCCAGCCTGAGAAGTGGCTGGGGCTATTAGAAGCAAACCCGCTATAGTGACGCTCTCCACAAAGCCTACCAATCTAACCAAAGCATCCCGAAGAATTGGGGTGGCTCTGAATCCCTCTGGAACCTAAGCTGGGCCTACCGGAGTTGTTGGGGCTGGAACCTCCTTATCATAATCATTATGAGGCTCCACCTATGGGACTACTACATGGGGCTGAGCTCTTCCCCTGCCTCGGCTTCTGGAACGGCCACGACAACGCCCTCTAACCCTCGTATGGGTTGTTGTGCGGTAAAAGAGAAAGCACATATTCTTGCCATCTGCGAAAAATAAAGTAGAAAGACAATCAGTACTTGAGAAATAGAATCTCACGATAAGAAAGAACAAAATGAAAATTTTCCTAACTTTGTAGCCTCTAGATAAATACAGACGTCTCCGTCCCGATCCCTCAGACTCAATTGAGTTTGTCTGTGAGTTGTGGGACCTATGTAACCTAGTGCTATGATACAAACTTGTCACGACCCGGATTTCCCACCTTCGGGAGTCATGATGGAGCCTACTAATAGGAGCTAGGCTAGCTAAATTAGTTTAATTCTTTTAGCAAATGTCGACAATTTAATAAAAACAAAACGTAATATGACGAAGCGAAAGTCTTAAGATTAAATAAACTGAAAACAAGTGCGGAAATTCAAGTACAACTATACCCCAAACTAGAGTCACTAACTTATGAAAGTCTAGAGAACGGTAAATACAATTTCTGAATAAAACACAATTCTTTTGTTCCGATACAAGGACAACAAATGAAAAATAAAGATGGAAGAGACTCTAGGCCAAACGAACGTCAGCAAGGCTACCTCAAAATCTGTAGACTTAAGTCAGCTCCCACTCAACTACTGCAGATCAAAAGCTGCTCCGGCTCTGCAGATGTATAGCATCGACAAAATCGACCCCATGTGTTGGTAAGTGCCTAGCCTAACCCCAGTTAAGTACTGACGAGGCTAGACCAGACTACAAGATGAATTTGTGAATATATATATATATATATATATATATATATATATACAACAAAATAATAGCAGAAAATAACAAGTAAAACCTAGGAGGGGGACTTGCTCAGGGAAAATAGCGGATAAAATAGAATAGAATTGATAAGTAAAGAAACTACTACTGATTCCTTCTATCACAGAATAGCGGGACAAGAATTCAATATTGCTTTTATCTCGTGGTAGGCTTACCATACGACCCCATTTCATATATATATATAAGATGTCGGCATGCCACACGATCCTATTCAATAGTATTTAAGTGGTGGGTGTGCCATATGATCCCATTTCATAATATATATGTGGTTAGCGTGTCACACGATCCCATTTCATAATATATAAGTGATCGACGTGCCACATGATCCCATTGATTTCGACACAATATAGAATATAATCCCGACAAGGGAGAAAGATATTATAATAAACTATCCCGACAAGGGAACAAGATAAAATAATAAACTATCCCGGCAAGGGAGATCCAGCTATAACCAAGCTCACTCAATTTCTACTTAACCCAATTAAATCAATACTTAGTCTCAACGATTACTAGCCTAGTGTTAATAATTTCCAACCAAGTCCACATAAACAACAATTAACAATTCGATACTTAGCAATTTAGAACTCACGGTCATGCTCGACTACAGTGTATAGATACTTGACACCACACCGTACTCGACAAATCGCAATTAGAAAACAAGACTCTACTCCTATTTCCTCAAGCCAAAGTTAGAACAAAAACTTACCTCGAATGCTCCAAACTCAACTCAAGCCTCTGCTATCACTTTACCCCTCAAATTCACCTTTAATCGGCTCGAATCTAGTCACAAATTACTTGAATGTATTCACAAATGCTAATTGAATCAATTTGAATGCATAAAAATGAATTTCCCAAAGTTTTGCTAACAATTACAAAAAGGCCCCCGACACATATGGTTAAAACCCGAGTTTCAAATCAAAACCCGATTACCCATTACCACACGAGTTCATATCTATGATTTAATTTGAAATCTAACCTCAAATTGAGGTCCAAATCCCCAATTTTAAGAAAACCTAAGCTCTACCCAAAATCCCCATTTTCACCCATATAAATCCTTGATTTTAAGTTGAAAACATGTTTAATGATGCTAATAATTGAAGAAATTAAGTAAACGTTGAGTTACAAATGATTTGGGGAAGAAAGTGTTCTTGAAAAATCGCCTATGGAGTGTTTGAGTTGAAAGAATGAAGAAATGAGGTGAAATTTCGTCTAAGTATGAAAAAAATGCAGGTGCATGTATAGAAATTGCGAATTGGGGTTCACAATTGCAAACCCCGACCCTGCTTGGAAGGGAAATGCAAAATCTAGTCCGCAATTGCAAACACAGAGCAAACTTTGATACTTCACATTTGCGATCGAAAATATCGCATTTGCGACCGACAGACTTTCGTATTTGCGAAACTCGCTTTTGCGAGACTATTAGACCTGAGCCTTCTTCGCATTTTGCGATGGGCCGTTCGTATTTGCGAACATCACTTTTGCGAATCAAGCTTCGCATAAAGGTTTGAAGTGCATCAACTAGTTTTTAACTGGCAAAATGCTATCATGGCCTATCCGAAATTCTCCCGACCCCTTGAGGCTCCAAACCAAACATACACACAATCTCTAAAACATCCTACAAATATACTCGTGCAATAAATCGCCAAAAAAATCGTATACATAGAATCAAGCCATAAAACACATGTTTTCTTCCAAATTTCCATAAAACACTAATTTTCCATTTTAAGTCTGAAACACGTCAAATGACGTATGTTTTCAACCAAACTTTATAGAAAGTGCTTAAGTCATTTATAAGACCTGTACCTTCGTCGGAACCAAAATAAGAGCCTGATACCATGGCCTTCTGATCAAATTTTTTTTCCATTTTCCTTAATTAATTCCAGAAATCAATTTCACACAAAAATTCATTTCTCGGGCTTGGGACCTTGAATTCGATTCTGGGCACACACTCTAGTCTCAACCTCTCCATCTCTCTCCCTCTCTCGGTGGTAAGTATTATAAGAGCATGACGACCCAAGTCGATAAATCTGGTATCATACTGGGTGACAGGCACAGAACCCTGCTGCGGACACTCAAACTGCCTTCGATAGGCCTCTCTCTAAGTGATGGGGCGAAACTTCTCTAAAAATAGCTGAGTAAACTCCTCCCAAGGCAAACCTGGCGATCCGGTTGCTCTAGCCAAACAATAATCTCTCTACCAAGTCTTAGTGGGAACCAAACAAGCGTAAAGTAGCAAAATTGACCCTATAGGTCTCAACTATCGCCATGTTCCTGTGAACCTCGTGACAACTATCTAGATATCTTGGGGATCCTTAGAAGATGCAGCGCTAAAAGTATTAGTGAAGAGCTTGGTCAACCTGTCCAACCTCCATAAAGCATTGACAAATGTAGCTTCTCCATCACCGGGCTGAGATACCACACCCGACTGAACTACTCCAACTGGGTGAACTGATGGAGTCTGAAATCGGGAAGCTACTTGCTTCGGAGTGCGAGTACTAGGAGTCTAGGCTCCTCCTCCAGCCCGAGAAACTACTGGTGCTATAGAAAGCAAACCTGGTAGGCTGACACTCTCCATAATGCTTACTAGATGGACCAGAGCATCGTAGAGTACTGGGTAGCAATAAATTTCTCTAGGACTTGAGCTGGGCCCACCGGAACTATTGGGGCTGGAAGCTCATCATCAATGTCAACTTGAGGCTCCGCCGCTGGTGCTGCTGTCGACGCCCCCTTTTTCCCTCCTTAGAAGAAAGCGAAATCAGGTTTTACGACATTATGGGTAGAACAACTCTATTCCCCGTTTGGGAATTGGGTTATTGAATTGGAAGAGTCGCCACCTAATGGTCATAGTGCTTTAGGAAACTTAGAAGAAAATATTTTAAAAAGAAAACCAGAGTTCGGGTAAGGGCTTCAGATTATCTCGAGTGGAAGGTGTTAGGCACCCCTCAAGATCCACTAGTGTGGTTCCTGGCCGTGTCAATTGTGACTTTGTAAAAGATGAAACAAATAAACAAGTAAGGCTTACAAATAGAACATCCATATAACTTGGGAAGCTTTGAAGAAGACGCAAATAAAAGAGAGTGGATTTGAAAAGCATTACTATGAAAGAACATTTGAATAAAACAAACAAAAGAGAGAAGGGTCTTAGGTTTAACTACAATATGGATCATTCGACGCAATATCTCACACGCATTCCCAAGGAGGTGTCACTTTATGATATTATCACATCGTCATCATCTCCATATTATACCCTTCCCACCTGTTAGAGGTTAATTAAGCGTGTGAATTGGTCAGTAATGCTTATTGCGTGCTATTACGCGTCCCATCTTTTAGATCCTAGAGGGAATTTAGGATCACTATTCCTATAAGGTTGGAACTAAGCCGAACCCTTAAGATTAAAGGTTAAACTACTAGGCGACACACAAAAACAAATAAAACTTGCATACAAAGGAATCATATAAGACATGTAATGGCTCAACTAACCCTCTAAAGAGAACACTTAATTAGCACGCCTCAAACACCTGTATGGTCTAAGGAAGAGGGAAAGTTTTAAAAACTGAAGTATGAATTGAAACAGAAACGATGGAGTTTGTAGAAAAAAGTAAGAGGAAAAGAAAACGTTCAGAATGTAAGGGAGGCTATATAAGTTATCATCTTTAGGCATCTGCAGAAGTCTTTTAGGAACATTTGAAAATCTTAGTAAAACAGTCTTAGTCAGACAGAGTAAAATAATGAGCGTGAAAGCATTTTCTGAAGCTACAGAACAGTAAACACACAGTCCCTTTGAGGTTTTTTACTAAATTAGTACGTAGACAGTTGAAATAGTGGCCTAATCTGGACAAGAAATGTAGCAAAATCTGTTTGCGTAGATAATTATAAAATGCGACAGAAGTTTGTAAAAAATAGACATGACTTTCAGAAACAAACGAATTCAGAGAGAGCCGAATTGACTTGAACAAGATTGGAAAGTTATTTGTCCGTTTTATCCTTTTATCCGGCCTAATGTTTGCCTAGGAATTATTAAAATGGTGAGCATACAATGGTTTTTGAATTTTAACAGGGAGTCAATTTTACATTCTTTAGTGACATTAGCGAGGTATTCAACAGTTGCAAAAGAAGACCCTAAGCACATAATATCTAATGCATATAAAATCCCTAAAGCATGGTATCTAAATGCTAAGCAGTAGTTTGGTTATTAATTGATTGTAATTATAAAGATAACATGTTGAGAAATAAAAAAACATAAGAGTAGGATTTCTATATGTGAGATGCATGCCCTACACATGGTTTCTATTACGCAAATAGGTAAATACACACTATAACATTCTTTCTACCCATATCTTCAATCATCAAGCAGAACCCTCCCCAGTTTCACCATAATCCCCCATTATTCTTTACAAATTATTACAGCCAAGTAATTAAATATTTTACAACAGTGATAAAAGGAAAATAAGAAGTTATTCTTCAGAGAGCCTTCAGCCAGACCCAAATATCTCCAACCTCATTCCTTTCGAGTTTCACAGCCATTACCAAGGCTTGGGTGCGGAAAAGTTCCCTAAGGGTTCGTTTGAACCCCGGCCAATACCAGGCATCCAAAGACGTCCCAATTAGACAAGTGCAAACATTGGAAGTGCTAGCCTTGTGCATCAGGGTTCCCCGGGGCTCAAGGCTCCCATGGCAGTGCTTACACTAAGGAGGCATACCCTAAAGCTCTAAGAGTGAGATTGTAATTGAGAGAGTTGAAAACAGTTGAGAGACAATTTAAAAGAAACGGTTGGGAAAATTGAAAAGTTGAGGCAGTTTGAAGAAACAGTCGAAATAGTTGAAAAGGCTCTTTCAAAATTATTTTAGACTGCTCAGTTATTAGGGCACCAGGGCGTCACACAAACAGGGGAAGGGAAAGGGGACATATAAGTAAAGTGAACCACAGACATATAGACAACATGTTAGAAGAAATAATCAGATGTGATTGTAAGCCAAAGGGGTTCAATTTCTTATTTCATCAAATTCTAATTAACTTAGCTTTAAATAGATATTTTAGGTTAAACAAGTAGTCAAGCAGACATGGATGCATGGTAGCAGAGTTCAAAGAAAACATTCATTGAGACACGGAGGGGATAAGGGAACAAATAAGTAAAGTGCAAATAAGTAGAGGGAACAGACAACATGTTGTGCAATGTAACCAGACCTAGTTAAAACTAGGGTTTAGATATTACTGTACCAAACCCCAAATATAGTCAACCTCATGGAGAGGTTTTAGGATTGTTAAGTAGCAAATCAGTAGTGCACATGGAAGAAGAACATGCATTCAGACAGGAGTAAGGGAAAGACATGCTAAGTTAAACTAGTAGACTAGTAAGTAACATGCTAGTGACAGAGATAGCAACAAAACCATAGATGAAAGCACAAAAGAAATAATATGAATTGCAAAATTAATAGGAACATGTTGTTTTGGAAACTGTGTTTCAAATAGGTGACATACCAGTTGCAGAAAATAAGATACAATAGCAATGTAAAACTGCACAGAGGGAGAGCAAAGTGTGCAAATAATGAGGGCAGCAATGTGAGAATAGCAGCAGCAGGAAGATAGTAGCAACAATATGAGAATAGCAGCAGTAATGTGGGAATAGCAGCAACAACATTCCCAATGTAGACAAAAATTTTGAACCCAGTAGTGCAAAGTAACCAATCAAGTTACTCAATCTTGGCTGTTAGCCGGTTGAGTATTCAAAGAAGGGAATGAGAGAGTATAGTAATAGCAAAGAGACTTCAGAGAGTTTAGATTGTGAGAGCAGTGTGTGTTGTGTGTTCAAATCGAGAAGTGAGGAGTATTGATAGTATCAAACGAGTAAACAAATACAGTGTTAATCCTTATTTTAGGAACTCATATCAATTATATTCAAATAAGCATGGGGACTCCCCTTTAATTAAGGAATTATTGTCAAGCAACCATTCAAAAGGAAAAGAACCACTAGGTATAACTTTACCACATAAAGAAATAAAAAATAGCATAAAGTATACAATGCAGACTAGGTATATAAGGCTTTACCCAGGGAAATCTGTGAAGAAAATAAATAGACATACTTGTACACATATATAAGGAAAAGTACCAATATAATTCTGGAAAATAATTTTCGAAATTCAAAACTTGGGAAATCTTTTATTTAATTGGGGAATGTATCCCACTGGTTGAGGAAAATTAATACTAAACTGTAAAGAGAGTATAAAATCACAATTTTAAAGGCAGTAATCATATCTTTAAGGAGATGGTAAGAGTTAGTATAAAGTCACCATATAAACAACCAAAATTCTCAAGAGAAGAACAATAATATGGTATGGGAATGAAACATTAGCGAAAAAATTAAAGCAAAGGGCACGGAGCTCATAGAAGAAACTAAAAGAAACACACAAATAGGAAAATACAGATACAAACATGTAGGGTTAGGAGTTTTATCAGATTTTGACAAAAAGTTCAGAGGTAGTACTGAAAGCCATGGATTAGTGCTAAAAGACAAAAAAGTAAAGTACGTTCGAAGGGGGTTATAAAACCCTAGAAATAAAAATTACAGACCCAATTTTACAAAAAACAAGTGAAATAAACAAACACAAACGTATACATAGCACTTAGAAAGAGTAGAAGAAACAATTTTGAAGAAGGGGTTAGAAACCCTAATCTAGAAGAATGGTAATCATCGAAAAATTTGAAATAACCGGAGAAGCTAAGTAGAAATAGAGTAGAAAACAAAAACCAAACTAAGAGTTATTTAAAAGAGTAGAGATTAAAGAGAAAAATTAGGGTTTTCAAACAGATTAGGGAAACGAAGAACCTGGCTGTGAAACTCGTATACTATTCCACAAAAGGCATCATCGTTCAAAGACCACCGGAGAAAACCCGGAAACAGACCCAAGTAAAGCTTCAATGACCGTCTCCATGGCGGAAGCTGTTAGGCTTCAAGCTTGAGAGAGAAAACCACGATATAGGGATTCCATGGTTGTTGGAAATCGAGAGGAGTGAGGGAGGAGTGAGATGATATGACGATGAAGGCCAGGATAGAACCAGAAAGTTCTAGAGAGATGAAGGGTTAGAGAGTGTTTGATAGGGAAAGGGGATACAAGGGCGACAGATTGAGAGAAATGACTTAGGGTAAATGGGTTATAGTTTAAATTAAGGCAAGGTTAATCGTGGACCGTTGATCACAATGATCAACGACCATGATTTAAAACGGGGATCCGGGTGGGTTAATCCAAATAGGTATGGGTCGGGTTATTTTATAATTAGGTAGTGATTTGGGGGTGAATTTGGGTTAAAATATGGTCAAAATTGAAAGTTTAAAGGGCTATAATTTAAATGCCCAAATTTCCCCTATTTTAATTTTGTAAAAAGAGCGAACGGTTTTGTAAAAATCCAATAAAACTACTGAGATAATAAAATACGTTTAGGGATTAAATAAAAAATTTAGGAACAATTTAATATTTGAAATACTTATGAAATTGAGAAATAGGCTAAAATTGCAATTTAATGCTATTTTAATATAAAAATATCTAATGGCCTTGTAAAAAATCTATAAAAATTACATAAATTATATTTTTATATAGATGAGAGAATAACATAAATTATTTATTAAAATAATAAGATTTTATACAAAATTATTGATTTTATAGTACAAAATAAGTTGTAAATTTGTATTAGAATGCTTGAAAAATTATAGAAAAATACCAAACCTTTTGTGGATGCTTATATATGCATTCACAAGCTATTTTGAAAGTAATTTGGGTACAAAATACATAGGGAAAAATCAGATATCAACAGCTGCCCCTCTTTACCCGAGGAGGATGAAAGAGTTGTCGGGTAAAGATAAGATGGCCAATTTTGACCGAAAATGACAATTATAAGAGAATTTTGACCGTGCTCTGCCTTTCGAGCAGCCTACATATCTCTGGTTTTACAGGAATCAGGTCGTATGTAGTTCAGCAGCCATTGGTGGAATATGCGAATGAAAATTTTTGAAGAGGCGATCACAACGAGGTTTGAAGTTTTGTTAAGGGTTCGGAGATCAGACAGTTATGAAAAACTGGAGCGGGATTGCTCCCACTGAGACGACCATGCCGACCAGTGTACCTTCAAATGAACGATGTGCAGATATTTTGCATAATTTAAACGTGATGCAAGTTCTCATTGGACCGTGAATGCTGTCTTCGGACGATAAGAATGGCGTCCTCAGACTATGACGTCCGGGCTATGAGAGCATGACATTAAATATTTTTATGCCATGAAATGGTATTCTCGGGCCATGCAGATGGTGCCTTCGAACTATGACACCTTTGAATAAGTTCGCGATATTTCAGTAAATGAAAAGGTGGCAATATTTCAGCCTAATGAATGCAGAGGGTGGCGATCTTTCAGCCGAGCAGGAATTTAAAATGCAGGGTGTTGATATTTCAGCCAAAATGAAACAGGATGGCGATCTTTCAGCCAAAAAATGCAAAATAAAGGAGGTAGAGCATAACCTCGGAAGGCGGAGAATAGCCTTTTGCGAAAAATGCAGATGGAGACAGTGCTTAGTCTCAAAAGGCAGGAGATTGCCTTATGCAAGGTGGAGGTAGAGCTTAACCTCGGAAGGTAGAGAATAGCCTTATGCAAGATGCAGATGGAGACGGAGCTTAATCTCGAAAGGCAGAAAATATCCTTATGCAAGATGGAGGTAGAGCTTAACCTCGGAAGGCAGATAATAGGCTTATTCAAAGAAATATTCAGATGGAGACAGAGCTTAGTCTCGAAAGGCATAAGATAGCCTTATGCAATGTGAAAATGCAGGACGGAGGCAGGGCTTAGCCTCGGAAGGCAGAGAGTAGCCTTGTGCAAGATGGAGGTAGAGCATAACCTTGGAAGGTAGAGAATAGCCTTATGTAATGCAAAATGTAGATGGAGACAGAGCTTAGTCTCGAAAGGCAGAAGAAAGCCTTATGCAATGCAACAAAATGTAGATGGAGACAATGCTTAGTATCGAATGGCAAAAGATAGCCATATGCAGGATGGAGGTAGCGCTTAACCTTGAAAGGCAGAGAATAGCCTTATGCAATGCAGGATGGAGGCAGGGCTTAGCCTTGAAGAACGAAGAAATATAAAGGAGAGGGTGGTGGTGATTTCTTAGCTGGTAGATGATCATGCTAACGATGACTGCTGGGGAAGCGTTAAATGTAGATAGTAACCCTTTGTCAGGTAGGTAGTGGCTTCGGGAACTTTGCCTTTGTAAGGCTCCTCCATCGCCTATTTGCACCCTGAATTCCTGCATCCAAAGAAAAATCGTGAGTTCTATAATGGGGATGTTAGTTCGTATCCTTTGAGCCGTGGCGTTCTGTACCATTTGGGGCAGCGTTGCTGAACAATAGCTATGCAAATGATTTTATTCTAAATTTTTCCAAATATGATGCAAATGTATGTATATTAGTAAAGCAAAAGATCGTTTTGTTTTATGATGAACCACAACTGCAACGTGGTTCGAGGCATGGCAACCTCGCTGGCTTCGAATTTTTTAGGGTCCTCCTCAAAATTCTGCCCTAGTTTACTAGGATGGTACTGTTGACCGCGGTGCTGAATGACTGAAAGCGGATTCACCTTGGAATTTGAGGGTCCTCCTCAAAATTCTGCCCCAGCTTGCAAATATGAAAACTGGTAGACTGACTTCGGAATTTTTAGGGTCCTCCTCAAAATTCTGCAAATGCGCGGGGGGGGGGGGGGGGATGGAATTTTATAAAAGATGTGACCGAACCCATAGGGCTGCCTACGTATCCCCTCTTAAACGGGAATTAGGTCAGAAGTAGTTCAATTACATCATAAGGAAAAACATGCTGATTAAAAATAATATCTCTTCACCGCATTTGATTTGATCGGTTTTTTCCTGATTTCTCCATCCATCTCTGCAATAATAAGATCTCATCCACTTAGAATTCGATGAACCATGTACGAACCTTGCCACTTGGGAGAGAACTTCCCTTTGGCCTCATCTTGGTGTGGAAATATCTTCTTCAACACTAGCTGCCCTAGTGTAAACTTCCTTTGTCGAACTCTCCTGTTGAAGGCTCTAGACATTCTGTTATGATATAATTGACCATGGCAGACATCATTCATTCTTTTCTTGTCTATAAGGGCTAACTGATAGTATAAAACCTTGACACATTTTGCATCATCTAGCTCATCTTCTTGTATGATTCTCAAGGATGCAATCTCTATCTCTGTGGGAATTACTGCCTCTGTACCATAAACAAGCATGTAGGGAGTTGCCCCAGTTGATGTGCAAATTGTAGTGCGATAAACCCGATAAAGCGAATGACAACTTCTCATGCCACTACTTATGCTTTTCGATCATTTTCCTTAGTATTTTATTGATGTTCTTGTTGACTGCTTCCACATCTCCATTCATCAGAGGTCTATAAGATGTAGAGTTCTTGTGCCTGATCTTGAAAAGTTTCACACATCGCTTTCATCAAGTCGCTGTTGAGGTGGCAACATTTATCGCTGATGATCGACTCTGGAACACCGGACCAACACACAACCTGATCTCGGAAAAAGTCTGGCACAAATTTCTTGGTTACTGCTTTGTATGAAGCTGCTTCAACCCATTTAGTGAAGTAGTCAATCGCTACTAGAATGAACATGTGTCCTATTGATGCGGCAGGCTTGATTAGCCCAATGACATCCATCGCCCAAGTGGTGAACGGCCATGGTGAACTTGTTGTAGTGAGCTCGTTTGGAGGTACCTTTATCATATTTGCATGTATCTGACAGTGGTGACACTTTCGGACATACTGAATGCAATCTGTTTCCATAGTCATCCAAAAATATCCTGCCCTGAGTATCTTCTTTGCTAGAACAAAACTGTTCATGTGCGGTCCACAAGTCCCTGAGTGCACTTCCTCCAACAACTTGGTTGCTTCTGTTGCATCAACACACCTTAATAGTACCAAATCAGGAGTCCTCCTATACAGGATTCCTCCGCTGTGAAAGAAATTATTGGACAACCTTCTCAGCATGCGCTTCTAAGTAGCACTAGCAAGCTCTATATATTCCCCTATTGTCAGGTACCTTTTGATGACGTGGAACCAATGTTTTCCGTCGGCTTCTTCCTCAACGTGTGCACAATAAGCTGATTGATTTTTAATCATGACCTGGATTGGGTCGATGAAATTTGTGTCTGGATACTGAATCATGGATGATAAAGTGGCTAGGGCCTAAGCGAACTCATTCTCTATTCCTGGAACATGCTAGAATTCTATTTTTCTCAACCTCTTTCTCAGTTCGTGTATGTGGTGCAAGTAAGGGAGTATCCTGGAATTCTTGGTTGCCCATTCCTCTCAGACCTAGTGTATGAGTATGTCTGAAACCCCAATCACTAGCAGTTTCTGAATGTTCATATTCGGCCATATTATTGGTGCATGGGATCCTGAGCTTGGTGGATATAGGGTAATGTTGATCGGTTTCTGATACCAGGACTGCCCTTATACCAAGTGTTTTGAAATTTGTGGCTTTGTCGAAAAACATCCTCCAACTGTCATAGGATTCGACAATATCTTCTCCTATGAAAGCTAGTTCCTCGTTGGGAAAGTATGTTTTCAATGGTTCATACTCCCCTTCCACAATATTTTCTGTGAGATGATCTGCCAAAGCCTTTCCGTTAACTGACTTTTGGGTGACATATACAATGTCGAAGTCAATCAACAAAATTTGCAACTTGGTGAGATTGCCAGTGGGCATGGGCTTCTGAAAAATATATTTTAGCTGATCAATTCTCAATATAAGGTAGGTAGTGTAAGAACCTAAATAATGCCTCAACTTCTGAGCTATCCAAGTCAAAGCACAACAGGTGTGTTCTAGAATATCGTTCCTTGTACGGGGTAAATTTCTTACTAAGGTAGTAAATAGCTTGCTCCTTTCTCCCCGACTCATCATGTTGTCCCAAGACGCAACCAAATGCTCCGTCCAAATCTACGAGATAGAGCAATAAGGGATTCCCAGGCTCAGGTGGAACCAGGTATGGGGGCGTAGACAAGTATTCCTTGATCTTGTCGAAAGCATTTTGACATTCATCGGTCCATTTGGAGGCAGCATCCTTTTTTAGTATCTTGAAGATAGGTTTGCAGATGAAGGTAGACTGAGCTATGAACCGACTGATATAGTTGAGTCTTCCTAGGAAACTCAGTACCTCTTTCTTGCTCTTCAGCAGTGGCAACTCCTGAATAGATTTGACCTTTGATTGATCCAGCTCTATTCTCGGCAACTTACAATGAAACCCAATAACTTTTCACCAGGGACCCCAAATGCACATTTGCCAGGATTTAGTTTCAAGTTATACCTCCTTAGTCTGTTGAAAAACTTTCGGAGGTCCTCCGTGTGATCTACAGCCTTTTTGGATTTAATGATGACATCGTCCACATATACCTCAATCTCCTTATGTATCATGTCATGAAAGAGGGTAGTAATGGCCCTCATTAAAGTAGCTCCCGCATTCTTCAACCCGAATGAAATCATTCTGTAGCAATACATTCCCCAAGGCGTGATGAACGTCGTTTTCTCTGCATCTTCATTATCCATCCATATCTAATTGTACCCCGCGGAGCAATTGATAAATGACTGTAGCTCATGCTTGGCGCAGTGGTCGATCAGAATGTGTATGTCTGGCTAGGGGGAATCATCTTTTGGACTGGCCCGGTTGAGATCCGGGTAGTCGACACTAATTCTAACTTTCGCGTCCTTCTTTGGTACCGGCACAATGTTTGCAAACCAAGTTGGATACTCTACCACTTGAAGAACTATGGCTTTGACCTTCTTGGTGACCTTCTCTTTGATTTTTAAACTCATATCTTGCTTGAATTGTCTGAGCTTCTGCTTTACAAGTGTACATGCAGGATGTGTCAGCAACTTGTGAGCGACGATTGATGTGCTGAGGCCGGTCATATCATCGTAGGACCATGCAAAGATGTCCTCGTATTCCTTTAAGAACTCTTTATTTTTCTCGTTTTCCGTCTGTGATTAGTGCACACTCATGCGCGTCTCTTTGACATTCTCTGTATTTTCTAAATTGACGACTTCGGTTTCCTCCAAGTTGGACTTAGGTCTATTCTCAAAATTCTCAGCCTCTCTAAAAACCTCTTCTAGTATATCATCCTTCTCTAAGTCTATGTCCATTTGTTGTATAGCCTCGTTGCAAGTTACAGTTGTTGGTTCATCATCAAGATTTGTAATAGTAATGGTGTGTGAAAATAAAGTAAATAGCAGAGAAAAGTAATGAATCGCGAGATATTTGATAAACTGAAAATGCTTTTGATTAAATTCATAAATGTGAAAAACATCGGAGCTCTTTTGGAAAGTAATGACAAATGCGAAAAATAAAGAAAACAACTAAAAGATGCATGATGCTTGTTCAGCCTTGCTACCCCGAAGGTTTCCGGGCGATGGTGGTCCTGATTGACCAGTTGGTGAGGCTCTCCCCTCTCTTTATAGCCTCAATGGAAGGGCCTTCCTCCCCTTCCTCTTCAAAAATCACACAACAGTCCATCTTATCCAGAAAAAGGTTCTTTACTGCAGCAAGAGTCTCGTCTTCCTATGACTCGTAGAGAGTGTCGACTGGCTGAAATGTTTGCTCGAACTGAGGTATGGGGCACTTCAGTAGGTAATACGGTCCGCCCCATGGTGGCGACCAATTTTTGAACTCTTTCCAAGTGTACTCGTATCCCAGTCCGAAGGTAGTGCCATGTTTCTTCAACTGGATAGGATTGGTAACACCTTGAAGATTCTTATCGAGTCCTTTCCTCGGTTCATACCCACTCCATCTAAGAATGCTCTCACCTTTGTTTCTCCACCATTTGTCCTTGTCCACTGCGTTGGTCCGCTCTATATGATGATATGTTTCCACGCCTATCCTTCTTCTGCCTCCAATCATTGGAATGGTCTGGCGACTGTATATGGGGTTGCTACCGACGCCATGGATGATCACTTCATGATGGTTCCATTCGAACTTCACAGCCTGATGTAAAGTTGATGGTACATCCCCATCAGCATAGATCCAGGGTCGTCCCAGCAATAAGTTGTAAGATGCTGGTATGTCGATGACTTGGAACTCAACATCAAACCAAGTAGGTCTCATTTGCAAACACATGCTAACCTCCCCGAGAATAGACCCCCAAGAACCATCAAAATCCTTAACATTAATAGACCCATCCTTTATCTCGTATATCCTTTGCCCAACTTTTTGAGGGTGATTAATGGACAAATGTTGAGACTAGAACCTCTATCGACTAGGATCCTTGTAATGAAATGATATTCACATTGCAGGGTGATGTGTAGTGCTTTGTTATGACTGAGCCCTTCAGGTGGCAATTTATCCTCGTGGAAAGTGATTTTATGACTTTCCAATACCTGTCTTATCATGTTTACCATCTTTTCTCCCGTTATGTTGCTTGGCACATAAGCCTCGCTCAATATCTTCATTAAAGCGTTCTTATATGCCTCGAAACTCTGCAGAAATGCTAAGATGGAAATCTGCGCCTGAGTCATGTTTAGCTGTTCAATAACTGAATATTCTTTTGCCTGTACCTTTCTGCAGAGATCATCAGGTCCAGTTTCAATGGGACATCCAGGAACCTGTTTGATAGACCTAGCTAAGTGCTCTGGTGTGTACACCTGCCTGTTCTAGTCATACCTTGCGTGGCAATGGCTTCACCCGGCCGTTTTTTTCTTTTCCTTCTTGCCTCGGCTGCGTAGTCCAAGGGTATGCCTTTTGACTGAAATGGGGTTATGTCTGACATGGTGACCGAAATGGGCACCTTTGGAGGCAACATAGTAACTTCTATACGTGGGGGCGCCTTGGGAGTCCCGTACTCCACCTCAATTAGCCTTGGCACCTTTGTAGGAAGTGCCTCGAACTCAAATGGCAAGATATATTCACCACGTTGCCCTCAGATGGGTGTACTTGTACAACAATAGGATTAAGAGTGACCGCCGGCTTCTTAGGCTCATCTCCTTCAGATATCAAACCAATCGACCCTTCGGGGTCCCAGTCTTCTTCGATCTCAATCATGTGGGTGCCTCCACCTTTATGGTCTGGTAGAGGGTTGCTACGTACATTAGGAGCAGGCTCTTTAGCAATAATGACCTTGTTGTCAATTAAGGTCTGGATTTTGTCCTTCAGGTAGCGGCACTCATCAATGGTATGGCCTTTCATCCACGAATGGTATGCCCAGGTTTTGTTTGGGTTGATCCATTGGGAAGAGTTTCTGGGTTTATGGCTGGGATAATTGTAACTTATACAAAGGCTTTGAGCTTCTCGTATAGTTGGTCAATAGGTTCAGCAATAGCAGTGTACTATCTGGGTGGTTTTCGATTAAAATTTGGTCTTGGTCGTGGGAAATTTTGACGGGTAGGTGGTGATGGATAGTCAGGAGGTTGCGGTGTGTAAGCTTGGTATACAGGTGCGAGTTGGGAATATCCTAGCAATGTGGGTTGATATGTTAGTGGGGGAGATGATCGGCAGATGGGTGGTGGATTTTGGGGAAGTAGGAAAATTTGTTGGTAACTTAGAGAGGGTTGGTAGGTGAGTGGAGTTGTAGGGTAGGGTTGCTATTTCATGGGAGAGTGGTTTCTTTGCGCAGCCATTACGGAGTTTACATCCTTTTTCTTCAATGAACCACCAGATTGCAAGGCTTTGTTGGTGGCCTGCAATGCCTCAAGGTTGGTAACCATACTATTTTTGATTCCCTCTTAAATTCTTTCTCCCAATTTGATGATATCAGGGAACTTTTTCCCTTCTATCAGCATCAATCTCTCGAAGTAGTGCGAGTCCTGAGCACGAACGAAAAATATGTTTATTTGTCCTTCTTCCAAAGCCGGCCTGACTTTGGCAGCTTCCGACCTGCAACGAGTAGCATACTCGCGAAAGGTTTCAGTAGGCTTCTTTTTCAAATTCTGGATATAGAACACGTCTGGCGCGTTCTCAGTGTTGAACCTGAAACGATCCATGAAATCGGATGCCATGTTTACCAACCTAGTCCATTTCTTTGCATCTTGCCTGATATACCAAGATAAAGCATCACCTTTCAAAATCCTCATGAACAGTTTCATGCGGATCTTCTCATCTCTACCAACTCCCACTAGCTTGTCACAATGCATCCTGAGGTGAACCCTGGGATCACCCGTACCATCAAACATCTCGAACTTAGGAGGTTTGTACCCCTCCGAGAGTTCGACATCGGGTTGAACACACAAATCGTCATAATTCACACCTTCCACACCCTTGTTACCTTGCACGCCTTGAACCCTGCTAGTGAGTCTCTTAAGTTCAGCAGCCAAGTTTTGAATGAGTGAGTCTGATTCGGACATATCTGATATAGGTTGTGTATAGTATGGCACATTACCCACAAAGGTAGGGGTATTCAGGTGGTTTGGAGCATTTTGAGGCTCAGGGATGAGCGGTGGAGCATTGTTGCGAACCTTGATTGGAATCTTCTATGGATGTGCAGGGACCTGGTTGTTGTCATCTGCAGCAGCAAGGGAGATGGACAAGCTTGCCAAACTCCGGAACTGGTCCAGTTCCTCTCGAAACCTTAGCAAAGTTTGCTCCAACTGAGCAGCAGTTTCTTCAATGATTGGGGTACCCTGCGATGTTCCTTCAATTTCCTTTCTTGCTTTATTATCTCCCATCTTTCCTTTGTTCCTTTTTCTGGTAGGACTCGTAGGAGGAGGAGGAGGACCCTTAAACCTTGTTGAGTATGTTGATGGTGCCAGAATGCAGGAACTAACCTTTGGGAAGGGGAAAAATAAAAGAAAAACAAAAGGTAAAAAGTTAGTGCAGATTTTGAGAAAGAAAACATTGTGGTATTTAAACAAGTTGTTGCAAAAATATAAGTCGTTTCCTATTTTTGTGCCTCGTTGTGCCCGAGGTAGGCCTAGCAACAAATATTATTTGGGGAACTCGTAATACCAAATGCCTCATTTTATTGATAGAAAATAGAATGAGTCAAAACAAACTGAAATAAAGAGAAATTGTCACTAATGGCCAAAGGCCTTATTACATCAAGAAAGCACTAAAATCCTAACTACCTGGTCCCAGAAGGACCTTCCCCAGATTTGGTATCCTTGCCTCCCTCGTACAGTTTTATCAGCTCGCCCAGTCCCAGCAACAAGTAAGCAAGAGCCAAGTGCCCACCTTCATTACCTTCAACTTCCTGACAATCATTGATCCTTTTCAAAAACTTGCCTTCCAGCTCCACTAAACCCTGCTCCAAGTACACTAAACGGTTGCTTGTATGGACAGCCATGTCCTTCCATTCATTGATTACCCTCTCTCGTGCCTCTAGAATTTCTCAATGTTCACTTTCGCACTCTCGCATTTGCTTGTGCAGCTGGTTATACTTGAACTTTGTTGTAGCCTCCTCATTAATAACCCTATGACCATGGACGAAACCCATTTTTCCTATGTCAATGTGATGATATTCTAACCACCCCGGATAAAGCAGCGCATGCCCCGCCTGATACCTATCTGACCCCATAGATTCCTTTTCCAAAATTATTTTGGAGTGCCACATATTCTGAGCCTGACACCTGTTTGGGCTATCGTCATCCTGGAAATAAGCCCTGTAATGACTCATCTTTTCCACCCTTGGTATAATTTGCTTCCTTCCCGCTTGCCTCCTGACTCGGATAGGGACATAAGGGTAAGTTTCTCTTAAGCCGATGAGTACAAGGAATGGTGTATCCCTAGACCGAATGATAAACTCTCCAGTTGGAAAATCACTCACACATCCATTGTACCTGCTCTTCTCTCAGATTCCCTAATAGTTACACCCATCCACTAGCGTCTTCCAGGTGAGCAAGCATGTCCGGCATGAAGTGCATCCGCTTTGGATGATGGAAAGCAATATGGTCATCCCAATCTCGTCGTATGATCTCCTGTCTATACTATCCTTTCTGAAGATGCTCGATGAGCCAGAGTTGTAGTAGCAAGTTGCACCCTTCAAAGTGCGGTGCCCCTTGTTGACATTTTTCTAAGGCGCAGCATAGTTCGGCGAGGATTATGGGCGCTATGCTGAATGCCTGCCCGCCGATACCCTCCATTACGACTTTGGTTACCATGGATAGTCTTTTTTTGGATTGTAGCCTTCTACATCGGAAAACCTATCATGCCCATGAAAAAAAACATGAATACAAAGGCTCTCATATGTATGTGCCCCAAAGAGGTGAGGGAGAACTCATCCATGTGATTGCGATATTATTTGCTATGTCCGAACTATTCATACATGAAGTCGAAGGATATGTAGGAGTCATTAAAACTTGTCAGATTAGGATTCTTTTTGAGCCCCATCATTTTCACGAACCCTCTATCTTTGCGGTTTTCTAGCATGAGCAGCCCCGGGCTATCCCAAGGAATTCCGGCTAGACCCCCAATTTCTTCCAACAGCGGCGTCATTTCAATACTCCCAAAGCAGAAGACAGACCGTTCACCATCCCAAAACATAGTAGCAGCTTCCATAATTTTGTTATGTGTTTAACTTCCAGAAGTGAAGGAAGATTTACTAAGTGCTTGCGGACAAGAACCTGATCACTACCATGCAAACCATCCACCAGCTTAGCAACTTTGGATGAATGTTTGATACCATACCGAATCTGGGGACCTCCTGCCTCATTTTCCTGCAAAATAGAGAGTTAGGCCCCTAACCCCACCGGACTTGACTATTTAAATCAATAATTAGCAAAAGGTATTTAATTCTCCAAATCAATGAACATATCGTGAATGTCCGTTTGGGTTTTGAGGAAACACGATGGACTTTGGTTTAGGCTATCCTAATAAGTCATTATGCGGATAGCATAACTGACTCGTCTAAGTTTGACCATGATGCATGAACATTTAAATAGTGTAAGGTTTCTACTTTTGAAATGCTAGACAAGGTACCTTGAGCAGACAACTCAAGAGGGAAAGGCACGGAACCGTAGACTACACCGTTGATCGACTGGTTTTACCGCAAATATGCCTGTGCCAAATATAGGGGGTTTGTAATTAAATTGGAATAGCGGAACCACTCATTATAAGCATTGACATAGGATTTTTTTGGCACCAAAGGAAAACGATGCTGAAGGATGCAATTACAATAATGAAATAAATACACTTATTTTCAAGTTCATAATGATTACAATAAATGCTCAAAATTAAAGATGAAATTGAAATAGAGTGAGGTAATAAAGTATAAAACGGTTAAAAGAAAACAAAGACACGAAGAAACAAGTTAGTAATTGTGAAAATAATAAAAAAGAAATTGAATCAATAAAGAAAACAGTAAACTCACAAAACACATAGTGGTAAAAGCCAAAAAGATAATCCCCAGCAGAGTCGCCATGCTGTCGACGCCCCCTTTTTCCCTCCTTAAAAGTAAGCAAAATCGTGTTTTACGACATTATGGGCAAAACAACTCTATTTACCGTATGGCAATTGGGTAATGGAATTGGAAGAGTCGCCACCTAATGGTCATAGTGCATTAGGACACTTAAAAGAATTTATTTTTAAAAAAAAAACCAGAGTTTGGGTAAGGGATTGAGATTATCTCATGGGGAAGGTGTTAGACACCCCTCAAGATCCACTAGTGTGGTTATCGACCGTGTTAATTGTGACTTTATAAAAGATGAAACAATTAAACAAGTAAGGCTTACAAATAGAACATCCATATAGCTTGGGAAGCTTTGAAGAAGACGCAAATAAAAGAGAGTTGATTTGAAAAGCATTACTATGAAAGGACATTTGAATAAAACAAACAAAAGACAGAAGGGTCCTAGGTTTAACTACAATATGGATCATTCGACGCAATATCTCGCACACATTCCCAAAGAGGGCCGCTTTATGATATTACTACATCCTCAACATCTCCATATTATACCATTCACACCCCTTAGAGGTTTTTTAAGCGTGTGAATTGGTCACGAATGCTTATTGCATGCTATTACTCGTCCCGTCGTTTACATCCTAGAGGGCATTTATGATCACTATTTCTATAAGGTTTGAACTAAGCCGAACCCTTAAGTTTAAAGGTTAAAATACTAGGTGCCACACAAAAACAAATAAGACTTGCATATAAAGGAATCATATAAGACATGTAATGGCTCAACTAACCCTGTAAAGAGAACATGTAATTAGCACGTCTCAAAGACATGTATGGTCTAAGGAAGAGGGAGAGTTTTAAAAACTGAAGTATGAATTGAAATAGAAACGGTGGAGTTTGCAGAAAAACGTAGGAGAAAGAAAACGTTCAGAATTTAAGGGAGGTAATATAGGTTATCATCTTTAGGAATCTGCATAAGTCTTTTTGGAACATTTGAAAAGCTTAGTAAAACAATCTTAGTCAGACAGAGTAAAATAATGAGCGTGAAAGAATTTTTGAAGCTACAGAATAGTAAACACACAGGCCCTTTGAGCTTTTTTTTACAAATTAGTACATAGACAGTTGAAATAGTGACCTAATTTGGACAAGAAATGCAGCAAAACCTGTTTGCGTAGATGATTTTAAAATGCGACAGAAGTTTGTAAAAAATAGACATGACTTTCAGAAACAAATGAATTCAGACAGAGTCTAATTGACTTGAACAAGATTTGAAAGTGATTAGTCCGTCTTATCCTTTTATCCGGCCTAAGGTTTTCCTACACGTTGTTAAAAGGGTGAGCATGCAATGGTTTCTGAATTTTAACAGGGAGTCAGTGTTTACATTCTTTAGTAACATTAGCGAGGTATTCTGCAGTTGCAAAAGAAGACCCTAAGCACATGATATCTAATGCATATAAAAGCCCTAAAGCATGTTATCGAAATGCTAAGCAGTAGTTTGTTTATTAATTGATTGTAATTATAAAGATAACAAGCTGAGAAATAAAATAACCGAAGAGCAGGATTTCTATATGTGAGATGCATGAGATCCCTTACCCAAAAAAAAACTTCTAACAACGGTAACAAAACAGAAACATGAAAAACTCCCTGCCTTCTCTCTAGGAAGAAGGGTGAATTCAGCAGTGGATGGTAGAAATCGTGGTGCAAAAATAACCCCATTCTCATTGCGATCAATCCCCAATTGTTTTCTTTTCCTAATCCTTAACCATTTCTTCAAGATCTTAATTTGATTTTTCAAATCACTGTAGCTTGAAGAATTTTTCATTTTCTTCATTCAATTTTTGTTATTCTCGGTTGTATAGAACAATGGATGAGTCCTTGTTCAATCTCTAGGATTGTGTCAACGTTTTGAGAGCTTGGCAGCCATGGCTGCGTTGATCTCTCCCCAGCCTTTGGCTGTGGGAGAGGTAATTCAAAAACATATTAAATCTGATCCAAAAGTAAGTTCAAAGCAATCGTATGCTTCAAATATACAAGCAAAAAAGCATGCTCCGACTAAAATAGAGTTGTGTCCAGTTAAGTACGATCATTGTGAACCTGTAATTCAATTCACAATGGAAGATGTTAACATCATTTGGGAAGAAGGATTGCATCAGGTAGTTGTGTTAAAATTTTCTTATGGCAGACCTGATCTATCGGAAGTGAGAAAAATATTTTCGTCGCAATTTGATGTTCAAGGTCATTGTAACGTTGGGCGGCTGGAATATCATCATCTGTTAATCAGCTTTGATCTCTTCAATGATTATGTTCAATTCCTTTCAAATTCGACTGGATATCTTATATCAAAAGGCGACAAATATTTCTTCAGAACATTCCCATGGTCTTTGGGATTCAATACGAAGGAGGAGACGTCGATGGCAGTCGTGTGGATTTCTCTTCCAAGTATGCCACAAGTTTTTTTTGCTAAGAGATCGTTAATGTCTATAGCCTCAGATGTTGGAAAACCTCTTGCTGTTGACAAGGCAATGCATGATAGAACGAGACCTAGCGCGGCAAGAGTGAAGGTTATAGTTGATCTTTTGGATAAACATCCTAAAAAGGTTATGCTGCAGATTTTAGATTCAGCTTCTAGTAAATCTGTCGAGTTCCATCATGAAATAGTGTACGACAACATTCCTAAGTAGTGTGCTTATTGCAAACATCGATGTCACGATGAGAAGGCATGTAGAATTAAAAAAGAAAAAACTGGAGCAGAGGAGGTGACAAAGGATAATCTGGTCAGTGACCTGCTTGATAATGATGGGGATGATTTGACAAATTACAAGGGGATGCAAGGGACTATCTAAATGATAAAAGAGCTAAACAAGGTTCTAAGGATTTACATGAAAAATATGGCTTGAAGGAGGTTGTTGGTCGAATTGATTCAGTTGTACAACATGGTTTTGTAAAATATTTTACGAAACAGAATGCTGATTCTAAGACTACATTGCCTGCAGTGAATGATAGGGTGATGCAAATCAACAAGTAGTGCCTACGACTGCTGTGGTTGCTGGTGTATCAGATGCACCAAATGTAGCAGTTCCAGTGAAGTCCATGAAGGAGGTATTGACATTGGATAAAGGACCTCATAAGTTTTCTACAGATGTACCTGCTTCTAAAATTTATGCTAGATCATATGTGGATAATGTTGGGACAATGTACATTTCTATAAATCATATTACTACTAGTGCACAGGCTGGGCAGGTTGTTGATATTGATGGACAGCATCACAGCTGCAATGTGCAGCAGTTAGGAGCTCAAACAAATGATTCAGATACAAAAATGTTACATCTGCAGAAGCTCTTCCAAAGCCAAAGGGTGATTCTGCACAGTTTAGTAAAATGCATAACACTGTCCCATTGAAGGTTGTAAATGAAAACATGGTATCAAATTTGGATACTGCTGGGACAAGGCAGATCTCTGCAGATCACATTACTACTAGTGCACAGGCTGGGCAGGTGTTTGATCTTGATGGACAGCATCACAGATGTAATGTGCAGCAGCTAGGAACTCAAAAAATTATTTCTGCTACATATGTTACATCTGCAGAAGCTTTTCCAAGGACAAAGGGTGATTCTGCCCAATTATGTAAAATGCAACATACTATTCCATTGAAGGTTGTAAGTGAAAACATGGAATCACATTTGGATACTGCTGGGACAATGCAGTCCTCTGTAGATCACATTACTTCTAGTGCAAAGGCTGGGCAGGTGTTTGAACTTGATGGACAGCAGCACAGGTACAATGTGCAACAGATAGGAGCTCAAAAAAAATGCTTCTGTTACAAATGTTACTTCTGCAAAAGATCTTCCAAGGCCAAAGGGGGATACAAATGATTCTGCCATTGTTGTAAATGAAAAGATAGTATCAATTCTAAAACCTACATATCCATCTACTATGCCAGAAAATGACAATGCGAAGTCCAATAAAGAGAAGATGATCGAGCAGCAACAGATAATGCACAATACTAACAATAAAAACTCTACTCTGATTGGTCAAGCAAATGGAACTAAGTTGGAGGCCTCGGATAATTTCAACAATGTTACAGATCATACTGTTTTGTCAGTTCAACCAGAGGAGAAGTCGACAGCAAGTCATACAGATGAAGAGGTTGTGCAGAACACATGTTGACAAGATATTTCAAATCAGAATGATATGGTTAAACAAAGCAGTGTGATCTCGTTCACAGATATAGCAGTTGCAGTTTCTAATGAAGTCGTAGAGGGTTGGATATACAGCTTACTTATGCTACTCAACAAACATTCGAAACTACTCATCATTCTGCAAATAACTTCTCATCGATGTGCAACAGAAAATTAACTCCAAAATCCAAAAACAAAACGCACTGTGCAGATAAGAGTCCAGCTACTCATGGAATTTGCACTGGACAGAACCTGCACATGGCCAAGATTCAGATTTCTCCAACCATTAAATTGAGGGAAAATAGTGCATTGTTTGGGCAGATAAATGTTACAAACTTGGAGGCTTCTGATACTTTGAAATCTACTGCAGAAATATTTGTTGTATCAGTTGAACCACAGGAGAAGTCAACATAGGCAGCTGCTGCAGTTCCTAGCTATCCTGCTGATCGAGATGTAACTGGATGTGATTACCAAGATTGTGTTAATGAAATGCTTTAAAGAACACAAAAGCCTCATATGGTGCAAACACAACACAGTGTGTCTACTACTAAAGATGGGGTTGTATATGACAGATCAAATATCAAGCATGCTACACAACACACAAGGGAAGCTAGACAACATATTGCTAAGGACAATTGGACGTCATTTCTAATAGAAAAAGAATTCCAATCTAGCAAATAGTCCAGCTGTACATAAAAATCAAAACTCATTTGTCGCATTTGAAAATGCCAATGAAGACGATGGAAAGATTCAAAATACCTCATTGAATACAGCGGCATTGGATAAAGATCATCTAAATTCGCAATTGCAAGCCAAGGAACAAAATGCTCCCTCGATTGCTAAGATGAGGGAGATGATCATTAACTCGAAGCTGTGGAAAGATCAACGAGAGTTTTGCTCAAATTTGAAAAGGGAGCAGGAAAATACGCTTAAACAACGCTTTCATTTCGAAAATCATCGAGTGGAAAGAGTAATCAAGGATGCAATTCAAATTCCATCTTTTGAAAACACTTTAACTGGAAAATTAAAGACCAGTGGGAGGCTCCAGATTACATTCCAAGTAAGCCTCCTTGCTGCACATGCATTCACTTCCTAGATACACCACCAAATACTGTGGATGACCACATTAGAACGAGTATGTCAGGTGCAATCTTGATTGAAAATGCAACATGGTCCGACAAGAAACCAAATGTTAGGCAAATTCCAATGAGAGCGGCCAAACAAATCAGGCTGCTACAACTATGTCATCGAAGTCCAACCATTCAAAAAATAAAAGATGATTCTTGAATACTTTTTGAACAAGTTAGAGGAGAACGAAATAGAAGTACAACTTGAAGTTATACAAGATTGGAAAATAAGGGACAACAATCAACTGGGTACTACATATTATTCTACCACTTTATTAGTATCCTCATTTGTAATCTCATAACAGAGTATGTTATAAACTCTCTGACGATCATAAAATATTTAGTCGTGTCAAGTTCTTATTTTATGCATTCTTGTTTATAAGTAAGGTTGCCAAGCCTCAATAGGATTAGCACGGTAAGGTTATCTCGGTTTGTATTTAACAATACCAGTGCTAATGTCCCCCTTATTTGTACTTTTCGTAATTGTTTGTAATTTTCTTTTCAGTAATTAATAAAAATCTAGCCCTAGGCGCTTGCCTAGTGGATTGCCCAAAAAAATATGTGAGATGCATGCCCTACACATGGTTTCTATTACGCAAATAGGTAAATAAACCATATAACATGCTTTCTACCCATATCTTCAATAATCATGCATAACCCTGCCCAATTTAACTATAATCCCCCATTATTCCTTACAAATTATTACAACCAAGTAATTAAAAATTTTACAACAGTGATAAAAGCAAAATAAGAAGTTATTCTATAGAGAGACTTCAGCCAGGCCCAAACCTCTCCAACCTCATTCCTTTCAAATTTCAGAGCCATTACTAAGGCTTGGGTGCGGCAAAGTTCCCAAAGGGTTAGTTAGAACCCCGGCCAATACCAGGCACCCAAATGTACCAATTATACAAGTGCAAACATTGGAGGTGCTAGCCTGGTGCATCAGAGTTCCACGGGTGCTCAAGGCTCCCGTGGCAGTGCTTACACTAAGGGGGGCAGACCCTAAAGCTCTAATAATGAGATTTTAATAGAGAGAGTTGAAAACAGTTGAGAGACAATTTAAAAGAAACAATTGGGAAAATTGAAAAGTTGAGGCAATTTGAAGAAACAGTCGAAAGAGTAGAAAAGGCTCTTTTGAAATTATTTTAGACTACTCAGTTTTTAGGGCAGCAGGGCGTCACACAAACAGGGGAAGGGAAAGGGGACGCATAAGTAAAGCGAACTACAGATATACAGACAACATGTTGGAAGAAATAATTGGATGTGATTGTAAGCCAAAGGTTCAATTTATTATTTCATCAAATTCTAATTCACTTACATTTAAATAGAGATTTTAGGTTAAACAAGTAGTCAAGCAGACATGGGTGCATGATAGCAGTGTTCAAAGAAAACAGTCATTGCGACAGGGAGGGGATAAGGGAGCAAATAAGTAAAGTGCAAATAAGTAGAGGGAACAGACAACATGTTGTGCAAAGTAATCAGACCTTGTTAAAACAAGGGTTTAGCTCTTGCTGTACCAAACCCCAAATATAGTCAACCTCATGGAGAGGTTTCAGGATTGTTAAGTAGCCAAGCAGTAGTGCACATGGAAGAAGAAAATGCATTGAGACAGGAATAGGGGGGAAAACATGCTAAGCTAAACTAGTAGACTAGAAAGTAACATGATAGTGACAGAGATAACAACAAAACCATAGATGAAAGCACACAAGAAATAATATGAATTGCAAAATTAATAGGAACATGTTGTTTTGGAAATTGTATCTCAAATAGGTGACATACGAGTTGTAGAAAATAGGATACAATATCAATGTAATAGTGCACAAAAGGAGAGAAAAGTGTGCAAAGAATGAGGGAAGCAATGTGAGAATAGCAGCAGCATGAAGATAGTAGCAGCAATATGAGAATAGCAGCAGTAATGTGGGAATAGCAGCAACAACTTACCCAATGTAGACAAACAAATAGAACCCAGTAGTGCAAAGTAACCAATCAAGTTATTCAATCTTGGTTGTTAGCTGATTGAGTATTCAAAGAAGAATGAGAGAGTATAGTAATAGTAGAGAGAATTAAGAGAGTTTAGATTGTGAGAGCTGTGTGTTGTGTTTTCAAAGAGATAAGTAAGGAGGATTCATAGTATCAAACGAGTAAATAAATAAGGTGTTAATCCTTATTTAAGGAACTCATATCAATTATATTCAAATAAGTATGGGGTCTCCCCTTTAATTAAGGAATCATAGTCATGCAATCATTCAAAAGGAAAAGAACCACTAGGTATGGCTTGACCACATAAGGAAATAAAAAATAGCATAAAGTATATAGTGCAGACAAGGTACATGAGGCTTTAACCAGGGAAATCTGTCAAGCAAATAAGTAGATATACTTGTATACATATATAAGGAAAAGTACCAATCTAATTCTGGAAAATAATTTTTTAAAATTGAAAAATTGGGAAATCAGTTATTTAATTGGGGAATGTATCCCACTGATTGAGCAAAATCAATACTAAATTGTAAAGAGAGTACAAAATCACAATTTTAAAGCCAGTAATCATATCCTTTAAGAGATGGCAAGAGTCAGTATAAAGTCACCATATAAATAACCAAAATTCTAAAGAGAAGAACAACAACATGGTATGGGAATGAAACATTAGCAAAAAAAATTAATGCAAAGGGCACAGAGATCATAGAAGAAACCAGAAGAAACATGCAAATAGGAAAATACAACTACAAACATGTAGTGTTAGGGGTTTTTTATCAGATTTTGACAAAAAGTTCAGAGGTAGTACTGAAAGCCACAGATTAGTGATATAAGTCAGAAAAGTAAACTACTTTCGAAGGGAGTTATAAAACCCTGGAAATAGAAATTACAGTTTGAAATCCAAGTTGACAAAGAAATAAACAAACATGTGAAATAAGCTAACGCAAACGAATAAATAGCACTCAAAAAGAGTAGAAGAAACAAATTTGAAGAAGGGGTTAGAAACCCTAATTTGGAAGAATGGTAATCATCGAAAAATTTGAAATAACCGGAGAAGCTAAGTAGAAATAGTTAGAAAACAAAAACCAAACTAAAAGTTATTTAAAAGAGTAGAGATTAGAGAGAAAAATTTGGGGTTTCAAACAGATTAGGGAAACGAAGAACCTGGCTGTAAAAGTCGTCTACAATGCCATAGAAGGCATCATTGTTCGAAGACCACCGGAGAAAAACCGGAAACAGAACCCAAGTAGAGCTTCAATGACCGTCTTCCATGGCGGAAGCTGCTAGGCTTCAATGTTATAGAGGAAACCACGATATATGGATTCCATGGTTGCTGGAAATCGAGAGGAGTGGGGGAGGAGTGAGTTGGTATGGCGATGAAGGCCATGAGAGAACCAGAAAGTTCTAGAGAGATGAAGGGTTAGAGAGTGTCTGAGAGGAAAAGGGGATACAAGGGAGGTGTATTGACAAAAATGATTTAGGGTAAAGGGGTTGTAGGTTTAATTAAAGCAAGGTCAATCGTGGACCGTTGATCACAATGATCAAAGACCACGATTTAAAATTTGGATCCGAGTGGTTAATCCAAATAGGTCTGGGTTGGGTTATTTTGTAATTAGGTCGTTATTGGGGGGGGGGGTGAATTTGGGTTAAAATTTGCCAAAATTGAAAGGTTAAAGGGCTATAATTTAAATTCCAAATTTCCCCTAATTTAATTTTAGAAAAATAGAAACTGATTTTATAAAAATCCAATAACAATAATGAGATAATAAAATACGTTTAGGGTTTAATTAATAATGTTAGGAACAATTTATATTTGAAATACTTATTAAATTAAGAAATGGGCTAAAATTACAATTTAATGCAATTTTAGTTTAAAATTACCTATTGGCCATGTAAAATATTTATAAAATTTACATAAATTATATTTTTATGTAGATGAGATAATAAAATAAATTATTTATTAAAATAACAGGATTTGATACTAAATTTTGGATTTAATAGTACCAAATAAGTTGTAAATTGGTTTTAGAGTTCTTGTAAAATTATAGAAAAATACCAAATCTTTTGTGGATTCTTATATATGCATTCACAAGCTATTTTGAAAGTATTTTGGGTACAAACCCAACAGCTGCTGCTCTGGGCTGAGCTCTGCCCCTACCTCGACATCTAGCATGGCCTCGACCTCGCCCTCTGCTCCTTATAGGAGCTACTGCTGGGGGCTCGTGCTGCTGGTCAGTAGATGAGGAAGCGCGTGGTCACGCCATCTGCGAAGGAACATAGTATAAATTTAATTAGCATTGAGAAACCAAACCGCACGACAGGAAATAATAAATGTGAAGTTTTTCCTGACTTTGTAACCTCTAGGGATAAATACAGACGTCTTTGTACCAATCGCTCAGACTCTACTATACTTGTCTGTGAACTATGAGACCCATGTAACCTAGAGCTCTGATACCAACTTGCGACGACCCGGATTTTCCAATATTAGGAGTCGTGATGGCGCATACTAATGTGAGCTAGGCAATCCAATTATCAAACAATTACCCTTTTACCAATTTTATGCTCTTTAATAATTATAAAACCATACCGTGCAAACAATGAAATTTTAAAGCAAGCAAAATAACCCTCTATTTATAGGGGTAAAGTGACTTAGCCACTAACTAACAAAATCTAGAATCTCTCTAAAATATAGACATTCACCATAAATATAATTAAATTTATAACAAAATTAAAATAGTTAGACACGTCCTGTCATGTTCTCTCCTTATATAATTTATTATAAATATTCTTTTAATTATATGACATATTTCACAAAAAATCTTTATGTTTAGACGTAGAAAATTAATAATAAATAAAGAATCATTTCCTTCTATTCACATTGTAACAAATTATTTTGTATCATTCCTTTCTCATAAAATACATCTCAAGATTAGGCAGAGTAAATCGGGCGTTTCTCATAATGCCCATACAGTCATGCATATCATGTTTAAATGGTCGACTACTTCTTCACACTTTTAATTGTCATGATTCCTGTTCGACCTTCGTAAACATGTCGTGACAGCACTTAATCCCTATGACTAGGTAAGCATGACAATGTGGAATACAATATAACTTGCGAAAATTAATAATTAAAATTGAACAAATAGAAGGAAAACTATATATAAATGCCGCTTGGCATAATGCAAAAATCTACAATATCAACCCAAAACATGGAAACTCACAGGATCACAAGCTAACAGAATGTATTACACGACTCTAACTCCAGAATATCTAAAACAAGCGTACGAAAGGAAAGCTAACTGCTAAAGCTAGAATAAGATAGAGACTCCTGGTCTGCTGATGCGATGTTGTACCTTGAAGTCTCTTCTAGATCTCTCAGCCTCGGGCATAATACACTTGGGTGGAGGTACTTGGTTCTGGACATTAAAAACATGCGCCGAAAGGGCATGAGTACACCATAGTAGTAGTGCCAATCCTAATATCGGTCGTGTAGTGACGAGGAAGCTCAGGGTCGTACTAAGATTAAACAAAATAATAAAGTTGCAACAGTATGAAGTAAATAGTATAAATGAGTATAGCTATGAAGCAGGACAGGTTATTCAAGGCAACAATAAAGAACAGAAAATAAAGTACCAACAACGAGGATCTTCCAGGATACCGCCCGCTAGTCCATCCCATCAATCGTCCAAGGAGCTCCTGGGATACTAATAGTCCATCATTTGAGTATATCCGATGATCTCCCGGGATACCGTTCGGTAGTCCAACTATCAATGTGCAGGGGGATCCACCGGGAACCTAACCCGTAGTCCCAAAGTAAATGAGCAGGGGGATCTACCGGAAATCTTACCCATAGTCCCAATGTAAATGCGTACCCACAACCAGATGATTTTCAAAATGAAGTACAAAAATACAAAGCAACAAATAGTTCTAGCCTATTATGCTTCACATAGTACAATTAAGGAAACTTACACAAATAGGAAATTTAGATCAACTAAGCATGCTTTTCTAAACTTGCACAGGCTACAATTGCAAGTAGAATAAAGCAGATACGAAAGAAACTCAGTCTAAATATTTTAAGTAAAAATTGGATATTTCAACAACTAGCTCAAGTATGCGCTCGTAACCTCACGTACAAGGCATTCAATTACCAAATTTCATATTCTAAGAGGACAGGCCCCCCACACAAGGTTAGACAAGCCAGTTACCTCGAAAAGATTCCAAAATCAACTCGAAACCACACGTTTTCCACGAGTATCCGACTCAAGATGGCCCAAATCTATTCAATTCTATTCTATTATTTAATTCAAAGCTAAGACGCAAAATTAGGTAATATAACCAAAATGCCCATCAGGCCAACGTATTAGAATCAGATGACATTAACTTTTTCAGAACCCTCGTGCTCTCACGAGTCTAACCATATATATCTCTCAAATCGGAGGTCAAAACCCCACACAAAATTCAATAATTAGGTCTATGACGTTTTACCAATTTTTTCATCTAGTATCTGAAATTAAAAGGGAAATTCATGATTAGATTAATGGTTTAGGAGCAAAAAGGAGTCTAGAATTGTTACCCAATCGTTGCCCTTGAAAATCCCTTGAAAACTCTCCCAAATCCGGGATCTCAAGCTTGAGTTTTGGTGAAAATGGGTAACCCTCGGATTTCGAAATGTTTATATTGGCCAGGTGTTTAATGAATCGCATTTGTGAAAATAGGGCCTCAATAACGTAGAATAAAAAAAGGCTCCAGGAAAAAGGCCCACGCGAATGTGAGAAGAAGCTTGCGATCACAGAAGAGGAGAAGATGGCCGTACACGATCGTGTCTGATGACGTGCGAACACGAAGAAGGAATGGGACTCTTGGCCATCGACTCTGTCTACACTATGTGAACGCGAAGGAGGGGCTTCAAACGCGAAAGAGGAAATGGGCAGTGCTATGTGATCGCAGACTAATCTATGCAATCACGACTAAGGAATCGGGCCCCCTCCAAATTTACTCTATGTGGCCACGTGAAGGGGGACATGATCGCAAAGAAGAAAAGGGGTCTGCAACAACTGAAGAAATTTCTGCAACTTTTACAACTCCAAAATCTCCGTTGAGCATCTGAAACACGTCCGAGGCCCCGTGGACCTCAACCAAACTTAAGTTCATATTCTATAATATCATTCAAACTTGGAAAAATTCTTAAACAACCTAAAACAACATCAGAAACCTCAATTAATTAATTATTTAAACCTAAGAACTTCAAATTATCTCAAAATGCCATTTCGATAAAAAACCTATCCAATCCATGTCTGAATAACCTGAAATGTTATACACACATTCTGAACGATGAGATGGAGCTACCGCAAATTCCAGAATTCCATTTTGATCCTCGGATCAAACTCTCACCATCGGACCAGAAACTTCAAAAATTCAAACTTCAGCATTTCAATCCTACATCAGCTACGGACCTCCAAAATACATTCCGAACACGCTCCCAGCCCTGAAATCACCTAAAAGAGCTAAAACCATCAGATTTCCATTCCGAGGCCGTCTTCACATTGTTCTGATTACAGGAAACTTTCTAACACTTAAGCTCTCATTTAGGAACTAAGTATCCCAAAACTCTCCGAAACTCAAAACTGAACATCCCGACAATTCAATTTAGCAACAATAGACTTGGGGAAAGGTGTTAATAGGGGATAAGGGCATTAATTCTTAAGACGACCGGCCAGGTCGTCACATCCTCCTACACTTAAACATTCACTCGTCATAGAATAAGCATAAAGACATACTGAAAGTAGTGAAAATATGAGGGTAACTGTTGCGCATATCCTGCTTGGTCTCCTAGGTCGCCTCCTCGCCTAGCTGGCCCCGCCACTGAACCTTTCCTGGAGTAATGTTCTTTGACCTCAACTTTCTGAGTTGCGTGTCCAACATAGCCTATGGCTCCTTAACATAGAATAGATCCTTGTCCAACTAGAATGAAATTAAATCCAACACGTGAGACGGGTCACCGTGATATCTCCAGAGAATCAAAACATGAAATACCGGATGAACTCCTGCCAAGCTGGGAGGTAAGGCAAGCTCATAAGCAACCTCCCCAACATGCATCAATATCTCAAAAGGGCCAATAAATCTCGTACTCAATTTCCCTTTCTTCCCAAATCTCATAACGCCTTTCATAGGCAAAAGTTGAGGCAGAACCCGCTCTTCGACCATGTTTAAAACATCATGAACCTTCCTATCCGCGCAGCTCTTCTCTCTGGACTGGGCTATAGAGAGTCTATCCTGAATCACCTTAACCTTCTCCAATGCATCCTGAACACACTCTGCCCTCAATAGTCTTGCCTAACCTAGCCCAAACCAACCCATCGGAGATTTGTACCTTCTACCGTATAAAGCCTCATATGGCGCCATCTAAATGCTGGACTGATAACTGTTGTTCTAAGCAAACTCCGCCAATGGAAAGAAATGATCCCAATACCCTCCACACTCAATCACACACGCAGGGAGCATATCCTCAAGAATCTCAATAGTGTGCTCGGACTTTCCGTCCATCTGGGGGTGAAATATTTTGCTCAACTCCACCTAAGTACCCAACTCCTGCAGAACAACCCTCCAGGAACGTGATGTAAACTGAGTACCTTTGTCTGAAATTATAAAAACTAGAATACTGTGTAGACAAACGATCTGCCGAATATAAATCGCCGCCAATCGCTCCGATGAATAAGTAGTACACATAGAAATAAAATGAGCTAACTTGGTCAGCCGATCTACAATCACCCAAATGGCATCAAACTTCTTCGACGTTTGTGGGAGACAACTAGAAAGTCCATGGTGATCCGCTCCAAATTCCACTCCGGAATCTCTATCTGCGGATTTAATCAACCTGGTCTCTAGTGCTCATACTTCGCCTGTTGACAATTAAGGCATCTAACTATATATCCAACTATATCTTTCTTCATACGCCTCCACCAATAGTGCTGCCTCAAATCCAGATACATCTTTGTGGCACCCGGATGGATGGAATACCGCAAACTAGTGGCCTCTACTAAAATCAACTCTCGAAGCCCATCAACATTGGACACAGAAATATGGCCCTGCATCCTCAATACCTCGTCATATCCAATGTTCACATCTCTGACATCACCATGCATAACCTTTTCCTCGACGAAAAGTAAATGAGGGTTATTATACTATCGTTCCCTGATATGATCGAATAAGGAAGAACGAAAACTCACGCAAGCTAGGACCCGACTGGTCTCCAAGAAATCCAATCTCACAAACTGACTGGATAAGGCCTGAACATCCATCACCATTAGCCTTTCTGAAGCTGGTAAATATGGGAAACTACCCAAGTCTCCGCCAGGTGACTCAAGGCATCAGCCACCACATTGGCCTTGCCGGAGTGATACAGAATAGTGATGTCATAATCCTTCAGCAACTCTGTCTACCTTCTCTGGCGCGAATTTAAATCCTTTTGCTTGAACAAGTGCTGCAAACTCCGATGGTTAGTATATATCTCACAAGGCACACTGTACAAATAATGATGCCAGATCTTCAAGGAATGAACAATAGCAGGTAACTCAAGGTCGTGGATAGATTAATTTTTCTCATGTATCATCAACTGTCTTGATGCGTAGGCAATTACCCTGCCATCCTACATCAACACAAATCCAAGGCAAACCCGTGAGGCATCACAATAAACTATATAAGACCTTGAACCAGTAGCGACTATCAAAACTGGGTCTATAGTCAAATCTATTTTGATTTTGTAAAAGTGCGCCTCACACTCCTCTACCCACTAAAATGGAGCACCCTTCTAGGTCTATCTAGTCACAAGGCTGCAATTGATGAAAATCCCTCCACAAAATTAAGGTAGTAGCCCGCCAAGCCAAGGAAACTACGAATCTCTGTAGCTGAGGATGGTTTGGGTCAACTCTATACGACCTCCACCTTCTTCAGATCCACAAGAATGCCCTCACTCGATACCACGTGGCCTAAGAATGCCACAGAATCCAACCAAAACTCACATTTTGAGAAATTTGCATATAACTTCTTCTCTGTCAGAGTCTAAAGCACGGTCCTCAGGTGCTTTTCATGATCTTCCAGACTCCGGGAGAATACAAGAATATCATCTACGAAAACAATGACGACCGAGTCAAGATATGTCCTGGAAACACTGTGCACCAAATGCATAGAAGATGTTGGGGCATTGGTCAGCCTAAAAAACATAACAAGGAACTCAAAATGACCTTATCGAGTACTGAAAGCAGTCTTCAAATCTCACTACCTGGTGATAAGGAATGTCAATCTCCAAATCTCAAGCCATGCTAGATCGGATGGGTAGGATAAGGCCCTCAATGATCCGATGAACTCTCTTAAGGATTGTAGCAACCAAGGCTGGTGGATGTCATGCGAATCTAGTATGACGGATAACATACTCCGAAATGGTCATAGCTCGGTGGCGCAAATGCTCAAACTTCGTGCACCATGCATCCCTGAGGCTTTGGTGGACAAACTAACTCATAAACATATCTGAGAATTGAATCCAGGTTAGTGAAGCAGCCTCCTCTAGACTGTCTATCTCACAAGTGCGCCACCAATCATATGCGGCTCCCCAAAGCTGGAAGGCAGAAAAGGAAACCCTGCTAGATTAGTATATACCCATAGTGCAAATAATACGGTGGCACTCCTCTAGAAATCCCAAGGCATCATCCAATGCTAACCCACTAAATACCGGAGTATCACACTTCCTGAACCTCTCAAGTCTATGTTGCTCGTCCTCTGAAGCAGTTGACCCACCCTTAGGCTGAGCTGGCACTGCAGGCGGTACATGAATGATCTTTAGGACCTGCTCCACATGCTCTCTCTGCTCAAGAGTGCGGGCGGCAGGAGTCTGGGCTCCTCACCCGGCCTGGGATGTGGCTACAGCAAGGGGAAGCAACCTTTCCTGAGCTAATGTGGTGTATATAGTCATGAACTGAGCTAACGTCTCCTGAAGGGTTAGAGTAGCAGTGGCAATAGGCATGTCAGGTGCATGAACTCTGGTTGGATCTGATGGTGGTACCTCGGTGGCAGATCGCACATGTGCTCTCGTTGTACCACGTGTGCTTCCTCATCCTCTACCCCGCCCCCGCCCCGGCCTCTAACGACTGTTGTAGGGGGCGCGAGTGATTGATCATCCTGAGTAGCACATGTCCTCACTATATATGAGAGAATAGGAGACAAAAGTTTAAAATTGTGACGTTAAAATATAACACGACAAGGAAATCAAATAAAGTGAATATTTTCCTCACAGTTACACAGCCTCTCATAGATAAGTACAAACGTCTGCTTACCGACCAGCAGGACTCTAGTAAATCAACCTATGTTATAAGACTCTTATGAACCTAGAGCTCTGATGCCAACTTATTGCGACCCGAGTTTGCCCTCCGCAAACATGTCGTGACAGCACCTAGTCCCTATGACTAGGTAAGCCTAACAATGCAGATAACAGCATGACTCACGGAAATAAATAACTAAAACTAACAAATAGAAGAAAAACTATATATAAATGTCTTTCGGCATATACAACTCAATAACGCGGAAGTCTACAATATCATCCAAAAACCAGGAAACTCACGGGAACACAAGCTAACAGAATGTAATACACGACTCTAACTCTAGAATGTATAAAACAACAGTACGAAAGGAAAGATTTCTTATAAAGTTAGAATAAGATAGAGACTACTGGTCTGCGGATGTGACGGATCTGCCTCGAAGTCTCTGCTAGATATCTCCACCTCAAGGATAATATGCCTAGGGGGAGGTACCTGGATCTGCACATCAAAAACATGTGCAGAAGGGGCAGGATTACACCATAATGGTACTTAGTAAGTGACAAGTCTAACCTCGGTCGGGTAGTGACGAGAAAGGTCAGGGCCCTACTGAGATTAAACAAAATAATAAAGTTGAAACAGTATGAAGTAAACAATATAAATGAGTATAGCGAAGTAAGACAGGTTATAGAAGGCAACAATAAAGCACAACGAATAAGGTAACACGGAGTAAAACAACTCAATACCAGTAACAACAATGAGGATCTTCCATGATATTGTCCTATAGTCCATCCAATCAACTGCCCAAGGATCTCCTAGGATACCGTCTCATATTCCATCATATGACTATATCCCAAGGATCTCCTTGGATACCATCATGAGGCCAACTATCAATGTGCAGGGGGATCTACCAGGAATTTATCCCATACTCCTTGAGTAAATGTGTGGGGGGATCTATCGAGAATCTAATCTGTAGTCCCAAAAAAAACAAACAAGGGGGGAGCTACCAAAATCCCACCTCCGTACTCCCAATGTAATGCGCAACCACAACCAGAAGATATTAAGAAATAAAGTACAAAAATATAATGAAATAGAGAGCTCTAGCCTAACATGCTTTACATAGTATAATCAAGGAAACATAAGCAAATAGCCAATTCAGATCAACTAAGCATGATTTTCTAAACTAACACATGCTATAATTGCAAGCAGAATAAAACAGATACAAAAGAAACTCAGTCTAAATATTTTAAGTAAAAATCGGGTTTTTCAACAATTAGCTCAAGTACGCGCTCGTGACCTCACGTACAAGGCATTCAATTACCAAATATTATATCCTAAGTGGAAAGATCTCCCCATACAAGGTTAGACAAGCCACTTACCACGACCCGACTCCAAAATCAACTCGAAACCACACGTTTGCCATGAGTATCCGACTTAAAATGGCCCAAATCTATTCAATTCAATTACATATAGTAAATAACATCTTAAGCAACTGATTCTACTATTCAATTCAAAGCTAAGACACAAGATTAGGTGAAATAACCAAAATTCCCTTCAGGCTAACGTCTCGACATTGGATGAAATTAATATTTTCAGAACCCTCGTGCTCTCAGGAGTCTAACTATATAAAAATCTCTCAAATCGGAGGTCAGACACCCACTCAAAACTCAATAATTAGGTCTATGAAGTTTTACTAATTTTTCATCTAAAATCCGAAATTAAAATGGGAATTCATGATTGGATTAGTGGGGTATGAGCAAAAAAGGAATATGGAATCGTCACCTAATCGTTGCTCAAAAAAATCCTTCAAAATCACTCCCAAATCCAAGCTCTCAAGATTGAGTTTTGGTAAAAATGGCTAACCCTTGGATTTTGAAATGGTTATACTGCACAGGTTTTTAAATTATCACGATCGCAAAAATAGGGCCATGATCGCGTAGAGTAAAACAAAGGCTCCAGGAAAAAGGCATACGCGAATGCGAGAAGAAGCTTGCGATCGCGAAAGAGGAGAAGTAGTTCTTACGCGAAAACGTCCGCGGACACACGAACAAGAAGAAGGAATAGGCATCTAGGACGACGACTCAGTCTACACAACGCGAAATGGGAAGGAGGGGCTGCGAACGCGAAAGAGGAAAGGGGCACAACTATGCTATCACAAACTAATCCATGCAATCACGATCAAGCCTAACTTAGCTACAGACCTTCAAAACACATTCTGAACATGCTCCCAATGCCAAAATTACCTAATAGAGCTAACAGAATCATCGAATTTCTATTCAGAGGTTTCACACTATTCTGACTACGAGCAACTTTTCAACATTTAAGCTCTCATTTAGGGACTAAGTGTCCCCAAACTCTCCGAAACTCAAGACCGAACATCCCAACTATTCAATTTAGCAGAAAAGACTTGGGGAAAGTAGTGTTAAAGCTAGTTAATGATTAAAGCTAGCTAAGTTGGTGTGAATGAGAAATGGAGGGAAGAAGACAATAGAAGGAAAATGAAGTTTCAAAGCAAAGTTCCTTTGAAAAGGAGCTTTGTACCACATTGGTGGTAGAAAGGGAAAGTTATGTGCTTATATTAGAAAGCACTTCTTCTAGCTCTTAAAGGGTTAAGAAGAGGGACTCCCCTCGCGCCGTCGTCGTCGCTCGGCTCGGCTTTGGCTTTGGATTTGGATTTGGTCAAATGATCTGATTGATTGATAATCTTTTTGGACCAAATTTATTTGAAATTCAATCTTCATTTTCTGAAATTATTTTTAATTCCCGTGGGAAAAAATATTAATTTGTTAACTGTAAACTTCCCAACGTTCTTATTTTTCAGAAAAAGGCATGGCCTTTCCCGAACAGGCACCAAGCCTTTCCGAACAGTCACAATTCGAGGCTATATAAACTGAGGCAATGCCTCATTTTCGAGTACTGGAAAAAAAAAATATTCGTGCATTAAAAATTCTGCATTCTTTTCTGCAAACTGAAACATATCGAGTCATAGTGTGATTTCGTTCCCGAATTTGAGTTCGTCGAAGTCGTAGGCGTTTGAGGTACCGCCACTCCTACGACAGGTATATCCGTTATATCCTGGGAGGAAATAATCCACAACCTCGGGTACAGTGAGGGGGTTAAATTCCTTAAGGACACACAGTGAATTCTGTGGTCTCGGATTTCTTCATTTCTGTGATTTCTGTTTTTTTGTGTCTCTTCTTCTTACTGGTTTCCAGTTTCTTGTTGCTTTGAACACGGACAAACGATAACAAACTTAAGGAATTTAAGTTATTATTTCCGTGTTCATCTGCTGTTGATTAAAACGTTACAGAACGATACAACAGTACAGAAAAAAAAATTCTTACATAAAACAGTGATTACATACAGTTTTTCCTAACATAAAATTGTGACTGTCCAGAAAATAAAAGAAACTTGTAATTTTGTTGTTTGCATGTAACGAACTTGTATGTTGTTTGGAGACTAAATCTTCGGATTTTCTACTCCGGTTGAGATTAAAGTTTTCAGAACTTTCTACTCATTTGGGTACTTGATTTGAAGATATAAAAACTTCATCAAGTATACTACATACAGTTTATTACATTCTATTTGAAGTTTGTTTTAATTCTGTTTGTGTAAATTTGATTCGGTTTGAAGAAATAAAATCTTCACCGATTATTAAAGTGTTCTGTTATTTCCTACGACAGAAATGGGAGACCAAACTCCAAATTTGAATGCTACTGCTACTGTTACTGCCACACCAGCCCCCGTGGTTGGTTCTACGAGCAATGCTGCGTCCTCCAGTCGTACTGCACCAGCACCGGCTCCGGCAGAGAAGCCCGAAAAATTCACCGGGATTGATTTCAAACGATGGCAACAAAAGATGTTCTTCTATCTAACTACTTTAAGCCTTCAAAAGTTTATTAAGGAGGATATTCCGGTTCCGCCGGAATCAACACCTGAAAATGAACGATTTGTTGTAATTGAGGCGTGGAAGCACTAAGATTTTTTGTGCAAGAATTACATTCTTAGCGGACTGGAGGATGATCTTTACAACGTCTATAGTAATGTGGGAACATCAAAAGAACTATGGGATGCGTTGGAAAAGAAATATAAAACAGAAGATGCTGGCTTAAAGAAGTTTATCGCTGCCAAGTTTTTGGACTACAAAATGGTAGATGGCAAGTCTGTTGTCACTCAAGTTCAAGAGTTGCAGGTTATCATCCATGATCTCCTCGCTGAAGGTATAAATTTAATTAATGCCTTTGTCAAAAGTATTCAGTGCCTCGTCACTTACATGTTGTTTGTTATAGGTTTGGTGATTAGTGGGGCGTTTCAAGTTGCGGCAGTGATAGAGAAGTTGCCTCCTTCATGGAAGGACTTCAAAAATTACTTGAAACATAAGCGAAAGGAGATGACATTGGAAGATCTCATCGTCCGGTTGAGAATCGAGGAAGATAACAAGGCAGCGGAGAAAAAGGCAAATGGGAGATCGACCATAGGGGGAGCACATATAGTTGAAACTGCCCCAACTAATATGAAAAAGAGGAAAAAGGCATCGGGACCAAGGAACTATCCCAACAAGAAGAAATTCAAGGGAAACTGCCATCATTGTGGAAAAATCGGACACAAAGCTGCAGACTGTCGTGCTCCGAAAAAGGAAAAGAAGAAGGGTCAGGCTAATATGGTTGAAACAAACGAGGAGGTTGATGACTTGTGCGCTATGTTGTCCGAGTGCAACCTAGTGGGAAGTCCGAAAGAGTGGTGGATTGACTCTGGCGCCACTCGCCACATTTGTGCTGTTAGAGAAGCCTTTGCTTCATATGCTCCCGCCGGGCCCGACGAAACAATATATATGGGAAATTCTGCAACGGCCAAGATTGAAGGTTATGGAAAGATACTGCTGAAGATGACCTCTGGCAAGGTGGTGACTCTCAACAACGTCTGTCATGTTCCTGAAATTAGGAAAAATCTTGTATCTACCGGACTTCTAGTGAAGAACGGTTTTAAATGTGTTTATGTTTCTGACAAGGTTGTAATAAGTAAGAACGAAATGTACATAGGAAAAGGCTACCTCACAGAGGGCCTTTTCAAACTGAATGTAATGGTTGTTGCTAATAATAATAAAGTTTCTGCTTCGTCTTACTTGCTTGAGTCAAATGATTTATGGCATTCACGTTTAGGACATGTCAATTATAGAACCTTGCGAAAAATGATTAGTTTGGAAGTATTGCCTAAGTTTGAATGCAATCAATCAAAATGTCAAATCTGTGTTGAATCTAAGTATGCTAAACATCCTTATAAGTCAGTTGAAAGGAATTCAAGTCCTTTAGACTTAATCCATACAGATATTTGTGACATGAAGTCAATTCCATCTCGCGGTGGAAAGAAGTATTTCATAACTTTTATTGACGATAGTACGCGGTATTGCTACGTTTATTTACTTAATAGTAAAGATGAAGCAATTGAAGCGTTCAGGCAATACAAAACTGAAGTTGAGACTCAACTTAACAAAAAGATTAAAATGATAAGGAGTGATAGGGGCGGTGAATATGAATCCTCTTTTTGAACAAATATGTTTGGAATATGGCATTATTCATCAAACAACTGCTCCTTACTCGCCACAATCAAACGGAATTGCGGAAAGAAAAAATAGAACACTGAAAGAAATGATGAATGCCCTGTTAATAAGTTCTGGTTTACCCCAGAACTTGTGGGGGGAAGCCATTCTAACAGCTAGCCGAATACTCAATCGAGTGCCCCATAGCAAAACAAAATCTATTCCATACGAAAAGTGGAAAGGAAGGAAGCCCAATTTGGAATACTTCAAAGTGTGGGGGTGTTTGGCCAAGGTGCAAGTTCCTAAACCCAAAAGGGTAAAAATAGGACCTAAAACCGTTGATTATGTTTTCATAGGATATGCCACAAATAGTAAGGCATATAGATTTCTGGTTCACAAATCAGAAAATCCCGACATTCAGGTGAATACGGTAATTGAATCAGATAATGCTGACTTCTTTGAAACCATATATCCGTATAAAAAGGAATGTGCGTCGTCTAGCAAAGAATCTAAACGACCTCGGGAAGAAATAAAGGAAAACATTCCTGATGAGGAAAATCCAAGACGTAGCAAACGTCAAAGGACGACTACTTCCTTTGGACCAGAATTTTTAACATTTTTGTTGGAAAATGAGCCTCGAACGTTCAACGAAGCTACGTCTTCATCGGAAGCTCAATTTTGGAAAGAGGCAATCAATAGTGAGATAGAATCCATATTGAACAACCATACTTGGGAATTGGTTGATCTTCCTCCAGGGAATAAACCTTTAGGTTCCAAATGGATTTTCAAGCGGAAAATGAAAGCTGATGGCACTATTGAAAAATATAAGGCAAGACTAGTTGTTAAAGGGTTTAGACAACGAGAAGGTCTTGATTACTTTGATACATACTCGCCGTTAACGAGGATTACATCTATTCGGGTGTTAGTAGCATTAGCCGCCGTATACGGTCTTGAAATCCATCAAATGGATGTGAAAACAGCCTTCTTAAATGGAGAGTTGGAGGAAGAAATTTACATGGAACAACCCGAAGGGTTTGTAGTTCCAGGGAAAGAGAAGAAGGTATGTAGACTTGTTAAGTCTCTTTATGGACTAAAACAAGCACCAAAACAGTGGCATGCAAAATTTGACCATACGATGCTGTCAAATGGATTCAAGATAAATGAATGTGATAAATGTGTCTACATTAAGAACACTCTGAACCACGTCGTCATTGTTTGTTTATACGTGGATGATATGTTAATAATGAGTAACAACATTGCTAACATAAATGCTACTAAGCGCATGCTTGCTAGTAAGTTTGATATGAAAGACTTAGGAGTTGCCGATTTAATTCTGGGAATTAAAATCCATAAGACTCCTCAAGGTCTAGCATTGTCTCAATCTCATTATATTGAAAAAGTACTTGAAAAGTTCAAGTATTTGGACTTTAAAGTTGCAAAGACGCCAATTGATATGAACCTTGCTCTTGCAAAGAATAAAGGTGAAAGTCATTCTCAATTGGATTATGCCAGAGTGTTGGGAAGTTTGATGTATATTATGAACTGTACGCGACCTGATATTGCGTGTGCTATAAGTAAACTAAGTCGCTACACGAGTAATCCCGACCAAAATCATTGGCTGGCAATGAAACGAGTTTTGGGGTATTTGAAACATACTCAAAACTTTGTTTTGCATTATAACAGGTATCCTGCAGTTATTGAAGGATACAGTGATGCAAATTGGATCACCGGTTCAACTGAAACTAAATCCACAAGTGGATACGTTTTTACTATAGGTGGAGGAGCAGTGTCTTGGAAGTCATCCAAACAGACATGTATCGCCCGCTCTACAATGGAATCTGAGTTCATAGCTCTAGACAAAGCCGGTGAAGAAGCTGAATGGCTCCGGAATTTCTTAGAAGATATTCCATTTTGGCCCAAACCGTTGGCTCCTATATGCATACATTGCGATAGCCAAGCGGCAATAGGAAGAGCCGGGAGCGTTATGTACAACGGAAAGTCTCGTCACATACGACGAAGACATAATACCGTTAGACAACTACTCTCTAGTGGAATTATCACAATTGACTATGTTAAGTCAAGAGATAATGTGTCGGATCCACTAACTAAAGGCCTAACTAGAGAAGTGGTTGAAAGATCATCGAGGGGAATGGGACTATGGCCGAGGACAAGTCATCGTGGCGGTAACTCTACCTAGAAGACATGAGATCCCAAGATCTAGGTTCAAAGAGATCAAACAAAGTCATTGATGACGGTTCAACATTGTCACAATAACTTTTTGGTCCATTCTCGTGATGAGACAATGTTCAGTACCAGGATAAAGCATTAAGGCTTTTTAATGGTTTCTAAGTTTGATACGGGGTATATCAAATAGTGTATCTACGGGATGACACATTTAGGAATCACCTATGTAAGTGTGAAGTGTAAGCCGCTTCAAGGAGAACTCTGTAAGGCCAGCTCTCTACGCACTTATGAACCAGGAAGTGTTCATGGCTGAAACGAACAAAACAATGAGAACCAAAAACGGTTAAAAGGTTAATTGTGTGACATGTGGTTGTCTAGGTATACACCAAAGCTCGACGGTTAAAAGATATCAAATCTACCGATTGACCGAGTATATCCGACATATGCTCACTACGGAAAGTTCAAAGAGAAATCTACTTATCCAGATGCAATTAATCCTTGCTTACGAATCACACAGTTTTTTGTCATGCATGTTTTTCATCATATAGCCATTCCCCATTCATGTGGGGGATTGTTAAAGCTAGTTAATGATTAAAGCTAGCTAAGTTGGTGTGAATGAGAAATGGAGGGAAGAAGACAATAGAAGGAAAATGAAGTTTCAAAGCAAAGTTCCTTTGAAAAGGAGCTTTGTACCACATTGGTGGTAGAAAGGGAAAGTTATGTGCTTATATTAGAAAGCACTTCTTCTAGCTCTTAAAGGGTTAAGAAGAGGGACTCCCCTCGCGCCGTCGTCGTCGCTCGGCTCGGCTTCGGCTTTGGATTTGGATTTGGATTTGGATTTGGTCAAATGATCTGATTGATTGATAATCTTTTTGGACCAAATTTATTTAAAATTCAATCTTCATTTTCTGAAATTATTTTTAATTCCCGTGGGAAAAAAATATTAATTTGTTAACTGTAAACTTCCCAACGTTCTTATTTTTCAGAAAAAGGCATGGCCTTTCCCGAACAGGCACCAAGCCTTTCCGAACAGTCACAATTCGAGGCTATATAAACTGAGGCAATGCCTCATTTTCGAGTACTGGAAAAAAAAAAAAATATTCGTGCATTAAAAATTCTGCATTCTTTTCTGCAAACTGAAACATATCGAGTCATAGTGTGATTTCGTTCCCGAATTTGAGTTCGTCGAAGTCGTAGGCGTTTGAGGTACCGCCACTCCTACGACAGGTATATCCGTTATATCCTGGGAGGAAATAATCCACAACCTCGGGTACAGTGAGGGGGTTAAATTCCTTAAGGACACACAGTGAATTCTGTGGTCTCGGATTTCTTCATTTCTGTGATTTCTGTTTTCTTGTGTCTCTTCTTCTTACTGGTTTCCAGTTTCTCGTTGCTTTGAACACGGACAAACGATAACAAGTAGTTCATAGGTTATCGGGGCATTAATTCTTAAGGCTACCGAACAGGTCATCACATTAATTTTTCAATTTACAGGATTCAAGCTATGGAGAGTTTTAATTCTTCAGTGAATTATTGAGAGACAAATCTAGAGATAATGAGGAGAGAAAATTATGTTATTCATTATGATCGTTAACAATGTTGGATCTGTAACTGATCCTTTTACCAAACTAAATTCATAACTTTTTCTTTATTACAATTTTGTCTTCTAACTTTCACTATTTATACTCTGGTCTCTAATTCATAAGTAGTATCTATTATCACAAAACAACCCTGTAAAGGCTCGTGGATTTCCTACTCAAGAAAATTTTCACTGCGGTTCGGACCCTTTGGATTGAACAGTGCATTAAAAAGTCAATAATTAATGTTTTTCAGAAAGGTGTGATTTTGCGATCGAGAATTCGATTGCATATCAGGTATGCAAACTGCATAAGAGGAATAGTCATCTCAAAGTGAATCTGTGCGTTAGTAAAATTTGAGGTTAACTATGCAGTCCATTATGCGATCGCATAATCGATAAGCAGACAACATAGTCGTCGCAAGATTTCATTGGGATTTTGTAAGGGGCAGTTCTTTGGTGCATTATGCGACCGCAGAACGGGTATGCAGGCCGCATTTCTGTCACATACCCAGATAGAATGTTCAAATTTTGGTAGCACTTTTGCAGTCCATTCTATTGGCTGTATTTTTACTTTTGCGAACGCTGACCTGACTCAAGGCTTCAATTTTCTAAATTTTAAACCTGACTCCCTACTGTTATAACCCATTGAATAGCTCATTCAGAACATATTTTCCTGATGGTTTTAGAGAGGGAGAGGGAATTAGAGAGGGGAAGTACTTTTTTTCAATATTGATCCACAATTTTGGTTAAAATCATTAAAGATAATTAAGAGAGGCACCTAAATCTTCACTCAAAGAGGTAAGAAACTTGACCCCTAATCTCCGGTTTCAAATTCACACAAAAGAGAGTACTTAGCTTGAGGGTTCATTGGTATGGAAATTGATTTCTTGCATACATATAAAACCATAGATCATTGAGAGGTAGTGAACTATAAAGAAAGAAGTTTATACCTAAGAAAAACCAAAAGAGAGGAACGAAAATAAAAGAAGAACAAGAGAGGAAATAAATAAAAAGAGGGAGCTACTTTCCACTTGGACGATATATATACACACAGTTAAAAGAATTTAAATATATGGTTTTTATGCTAAGTTCACACACGTTTTCACAAATTACAGTGTTATCTCGCATCAAGTTAAGAATGATGAGATCAGATCACTTTTAACCAGTTTTGGACAAGATTTGATCAGGTAAATGACACGTAACAACTACAGAAAAAAAAGACGCTATATATTCACACATGAGCCGAGGGTCGATTGGAAACAGCCTCCCTGTCCTGTCGGGTAGGGGTAAGGCTCGTCTACATATTTCCCTCCCCAGATCTCACCTGGTAGGAATACACTGGATAGTTGTTATTGTTGTTGTTGTTATATATTCACACATGAGTGTATGTCGCGCGAGTGCTATCTGAACTATGCAATGATTATAAAATGATGAGCCAGATCAGCTAATATTACCCCAAGATTTCATAATGTTTTTTCTCTTTTGATGATTAATCAACCAACGATTAGCTAAATCCAATCAATTATACACAGATAAATACGTAGTACGATTTTGAACAGAAACATGTAGAAATAATTTGAGAATCGCGCATTGTGATCGAGTAATAAATAGATAGCAGATCTTTGAACTTAATTGAAGAAATTAAAGTTTTTTTAAAGGGAAATAAAACTGCAAAAGCAAGTAAAGGGGGGAAAAGGAAGAAAATGTACGTAATGGAGAGGAAACGCCATTGATGGAAGAAGTGATTCACAGAAGAAATTGTTCTGTCTTGATTTGGAAGCTTAACTGTTGGCTGGTAAACAGTTATTGTAATTTTATTTTGGGAAATTAGCAAGCATGTTTAGCCAAAATAGCCAATTATCTATTTGTAGCAAAAAAAATATCAAATTTTTACTTTTTTTTTGTTGGTGCTATTAGAATAGATTGGGTATATCTTAATGAGCTTGAATCTCAGCTTTGGGATGATTTGGTAAAGTTTTGAGGTGGTTTGAATTGAAAATTCGAAGTAAAAACTGAATATGAAAAAAAAATGATACGTGTATCACATTCTGTATCACATATTTATCATATTTATTTCGATAGTGTATCACATGTATATCTGTGTGTGAAATACATGCGTGATACATGTTTGATACATGTGTCACACAAGAATTTTTTGACATCGATTTAATTATAAATTTTGAAACAAATCAGTCCAAATCATCTCCAATCTTCCTCAAATTTTGTATATTAACTTATCTATATGTTTTCAATTAATTTTGACTATACCCATTAAAAAAATTCCTTGTTTGTTATAATTTTTGGAATATTGGCTAGAGGTTGGTAAGTTGAAACTTATATGAGACATTTCTGTAAGTTTCCCTTTTATTTTTTTGTAAACAGGAAATTACACGAGCATTAAAATAAATAGTCTTAATTCTTATACCTTCACTTTTCCATCGGAAAAAACGTAAGGTCAAAAACTAAAAATATTACTCCCTCCGGTCCAAAATAAGTGAACTTTGTGCCTTTTTTTGGGGTCCAAAATTAGTGATTTTTTCATATTTCAAGAATGAATTAATTATTTTTTCCTACATTGTCCTTGAGTAAATAGTGTTGGAATATGTGTTAGAAGTATTTGTGTGAGATAGTAAATGTTAATATGGTCAATTATATTGCTATTTAATGCTAAAAGATTGATTTTCTTAATCTGTTTGAAAACATCCAAAAAATCACTTATTTTGGATCGAGAGAGTACCAATAGTTACATGTGTCAAATAAGCGGTTTGATCTTATTTTGGACAAGTTAAGATGGATTACGAATTAAGATTTGGATCATAGTCTTTCCTCCCAACTTTTATCAAACTTTAATTAATACTATATATTAATTTTCTTTGAATTTTTTAATTACCGAATAAGACTTTATTTTTTTGTTATAGTCATAACTCATATGTAATGTCAAACAATAAATATAATTTAAAGATATTTTGGTAAAGTTACTCATAGATCAATTTAGATAAAAAAATCATTGTAATTGTAGATGGGATGGCTCAAGATGGGTTGAGTTCAACAAATAGACGAGTTGAGCAGATCATATTTTTCTGGGTCAACTTTGACACCTCTATCCATATAGAAAGCGAGTTGTAACATTTATTAAATATGAAGTTCTGCTAACGCGGTCAAAAAATTAATAGTAACACTGAAATATTTCATGAGATTTTTTCTTCCTACACCATATATGAAACCTTATTATCAAAAATGTGCATAGTTTTTTAATTTACCTGCCCTGTCCATATTTTTTCTACAGTTATTATACCAGTCATTAAATACTAATTAACAGGAGTTGAATCTTCCTAATTTGTCGAGCTAATATTGAGGAACAGAATATTCTAAAAAGATTTAGCGTAAGTCATACCAAATCATAGTCTTCTAGGTATTCCTATTTAGGCGCGCTGCAATTGTGGAAGTAAATATTCTTCAAGATTTTTTCCACCATTGATTGCCATTATAAAGCTTGAAAGTTTTTAATTCAAATTTGAGTTTTCAAAAATCATTATTTGTTTGGATTGGGTGTTGTTGAAAATAATATGGAATACGACTTAGAGTTTATACCTCAATTTTGAGGGGTTTTAGTGAAGATTAGACTTGGTTTTGACTGAACTTCAGATTGAAACTCTAAGAAGAAGAAGAAGAAGAAGAAGAAGAAGACATATTGCAGAAATTGTAGATAAATTGTATTCTGATTGTAGATGATTTATTTTCTATTTTCACAAACAAAAAATGACTAAAACTTCTATAAATCTTCTGAAAAATACAATTATGTCAAAAATCACAATTATGCTACAATTGGATGAGAATTGGGATATAAAAATTTAATGTATCCAATTTGTATATATTTTATGGATAAATTATAAATTAGTATTCTAATTATAAGTTCTTTGTTTTCTGTTTTCACAAATCAAAAACAACTAAAACTTCTACAAATCTTCTGCAGAAAATGTAATTATGTAGAAAATGTCAATTATACTACAATTAAAATGGGAATTGGGATATTAAAATTCAATATCCAGTTTGTAGAAATTTTGTAGATTATTTGTATTCTGATTGTAGATGCATTTTTTTCTATTTTCACAAATTCAAACGACTAAAACTTCTACAAAATCTTCTGCAAAAAACAGTCTACGATTTATCTACAATTGTTGCAATATAATGTACGTCATGTATTCTTCTTCTTCTTCTTCTTTTTCTTCATCGTCGTCACCGAGTTTCAGTCTGAAATTCAGCCAAAACTAAGTCTAAATATTCACCAAAACCTCTCAAAATTAAGATATAAACTCCAAAATATTTTCCCAATTATTTACAACAACACCAAATCAAAATAAATAATAATTTTTGAAAACTCAAATTTGAATTCAAAGCTTTTTAATAGTTTTCGATGATGGAATTGCTGTTCTCTTGTCTCTTTGAAGGTTTGTTCTTCTTTATTGAGATAATTTGTAGCTGAAGGTAAATGTGTGTATCAACTTTGAAGATTTGACTTCAATTTTGATGAACTTTGTTATTCTTTATTGATGTGATGACCCGACCTGTCGTCTTATGTGCTACTACTCTATTTCCCCCTTATTATGTTGTATCACGTTTCAATATCAGTATTAGAGCCTATAGGGTGTAACTGAATTGGTTTTGGTTGAAATTAAGGCACATGGCCTCTTAGAATGAAGCTTATTTTGGAAAAGTCAACCGGAAGTTGACTTGTGAGTTAGAAGGCTCAGATGTGATTTTCGATGATTCGGTTAGCTTCGGGAGATGATTTATGACTTAGGAGAGCGATCAGAATTGAATTTGGAGGTTCGGTGTAGAATTAGGCTTGAATTGACGAAGTTTGAATTTTAGCGGATCCCGGTTGATTGGTGATATTTTTATCCGAGGGTCGGAATGGAATTTCGAGAGTTGCAGCAGCTTCGTTTGGTTATTTTTGATATATTTGTAAACTTTCAGGTCATTCGGACGTCGTTTGGTTGGGTTTTTTGATCAAATGTGCAAATCGGAAGCTTTGAAGAAATAAAGGCTTAATTCCGTGGTAATTTGATTATTTTTGTGTTGTTATGTGTGTTTTGAGGATTGGAACCAGTTCCTATGGGGTTTTGAGATATGTTGGTATATTTGGTTGAGGTCCTGGGGGCCTCGGGGTAATTTTGTGTGGCTTTCGGGATGAATCTTAAGTTGAGAAGTGGGAGATCTTGCTGGTGTCTGGTATGAGCGCCTTTACGGAAAATGGACCACAAAAGTGGCTTTGCGAAAGCATGATGTTGGTCGCATATGTGGTCAGATGTGGATCTGGGTAGTTCTGCGGAAGCGGAACTCTTTTCGCCTAAGTGAGTTCGTAGAAGCGGACGTGGGGTTGCACAAAGCGGCCAATGGGGGAGTTGGCCTGGATCGCGGATGCGAAGGGATAACCGCATAGGCGGTGACCGCGTAAGCGGTAGTTGACCGCAAAAGTGGTCCCTCGGAGAAAAGTTTGGACCACATCAGCGGTCGAAAGGACGCAGAAGTGAGAGCCGCATAAGCGGAGGTATGACCGTAGAAGCGGAAATCGAGCTGGGCAGGAGGGTTAAATTATCATTTTTCATCCGCGAGGGTTATGCATTTTCTTCCATTGTTGAGCATTTTTTGAAGCTTCTTGAGAACAATTGAAGAGGAATTCGAAGAGGATCGATTGGAGGTAAGTCTTACGGATTCAAAACGTAATTTAATCGAACAATCATCCATTAATTGTCTGTATTTAGGTATGAAATTGAAGAAGCCAGGGCTTGTGTTTTTGACATTTCTAAATTTGGATTAGATAGGTCATTTGAGCTCGGCATTTTGAGTTCATGGTATGTATGAACTCGTGGCGACACGAGGATTCCGGAAATGCAAGTTTCATAATTTTTCGAGAAGCGAGCCCGAGACTCGGGTTTTGCTAGATTCGACGTGCGTGGAGGCCGATTTAAGGGGAAAAGGCGTCGCAACCTTGAGATTTCGCCGGTTCGAGGTGAGTAATACTTGGGAATGATATTCTGAGGGTTTGAAACCCCGGATTTGCACATCTTAGTGTTGTATTGCGGTGACTTGCACGCTGGATCTGAGTGTGGGGTAAAGCACCGTTGGGGATTGTTACTTGGTCTGTCCCGATTGTTGGTTTTCACCGCGTATTAGCAAATGATTTGTTGTTGTCATTATGACTTGGGCTCATTGCCATACTTGGGGCTTACGCCGATTGTTTGAACTCTTTGTGAGCTATCATCACTGTTTTCCTCACTATTTGAAATAATATTTGAACTCAGACCATATGATTTACACTGTTTCATGAACTCAAATATATTTTTACTCAAACTTGGAGTTTTAACTGATATTTGAACTATCATTTGAGCTGAGAATTATTGTTTTACTGATGCCCGGGGGGCTTTTTTTTGACTATTTTTGGACTGATTGAGGCTGAGGGCCCTACGTCAGGGCATGAAGATGATGTAAGGAGGCTTAAGGCCTCGAGTGTCATGTGTACATGTGCATATGCATGCATGATCGAACAGCACGCCACAGTAGCATATTGCATAGATTGTGCTGCACGCCGCAGCGGTGTGATATTGATATTGCGCTTCGGCTGTAGGAGCCCCTCCGGAGTCTGAACCCCCATAGCGAGCGCGGGTACCTAAATGGATCGGGCTACGCGTCGCAGCGGTCATATGCATTGCATTCATGCATTTACTCCTGCTTGTACTACGTGGCATGACATTTAGCACTCATATATCATTGGAATACATACTTTTACTTGCCTTGTTGACCAGATACCCTGGTTTTATATGTAAAGGAGTGTTAAGCCCGAGAGGCTTATGTTGGATATTCTGAGTTGGGAGTGAGCCCGCGGGGCTGATACTGTAATGAAAGGTTGATACTGAGCCTGAGGGGCAGGTTTCTGATTACTTCCTACTTGTTGAAATTACCTTTGCAACTGTTGAAAAAGCATATTTTCAAAGAGATTTTGAACTGATCTTGACATTTTCTAAAGGATTTTTCACAGTATTTCAGTTTTCCTTAAAAAGGGTTGTTCTGTCTTTTATGGCAGTTTGGTGTGCTCGTACGTGTTTTCTTATCGCTCAGACATAATTCTCTCTTACTACCACTGAGTTGGAAGTACTCACTTTACTCCCTGCACCTCGCGTGCAGTTGCAGGTATTGATCACCCGGTAGCGGGTTAGTAGCGGATTGAAGGTTTTGCTATCGTCGCTAAGTTAGGTGACCGCTAGTGGTTGCGCCACTGAGATTCTTCTTTTTCTTGATTCCTAGATTGTAGTCTATGTATTATAGACTTTTATATTTTAATAAGGCACTCCTAGATGCGCGTGACTTGTGTCACCCCGGTCGGGTTGTATTGGAATGAAATTTCATAGTTAAATGCTATTAAGTAATATTTCTATTCATTGATGTTTAATAGTTGCCTAAAGAGTATTTGGGGTTGTTGGTTGGCCTTGTCTTCACGAGAGGCGCCATCACGATCGGGTATGAAATTGGGATCATGACAAGTTGGTATCAGAGCCTAGGTTATTAGGTCTCACAAGTCATGAGCAAGGTTAGTAAAGTCTCGCAGATCGGTACGGGGACTTCTGCATTTATCCTCGAGAGGCTGCAGAACCTTTAGGAAAACTTCCCATTCTTGGAATTCTTATCGTGCGTACTTGATTCAGTTTTAGATAACTCTTGAAAATTCATTCCACACGTCTGTATGCGCATGTGAGAACTCAGTAGATATGTGCCTTGATGTCTTGTGATTCCCCGATAGAGGGGTGAGAGTTAATCTCCGTATGTTCATGTTGGGCCTGTCTGGAGAACATGAGGTCGAATATTTGCCTATGGATTGAGCACCGAGGTGCTGATTGTGTGAGCAAGTGTTTTGAACTTATATGTTCAGTGTTGTTCTAATTAGCCGGAATGGCGGCTGGGTATCCATGTGATAAGTATGTTAGTACTGCGAGGGGTATCTGTGTGATCTTGGTGGTGACGAAAGAGTCTGATGGATAATAGATGAGCTGTAGGTGTTTGTTTCCTATTTCGGTCTGTGGTGTATCCCGAGGCATGGGAGCGTGAAGAATATTTTCGTATCCCCTAACTAGAAAGTGAGGTGCAATACATGTGGTGTTATGAGTTCTGACTCAAAAAAACTATATGGCTGTGTATTACATATATGATGGTGGAAGGTATATGGAGATATTGAAATGAGGCGAAGAAGGTGGGTTATCTCCTGCGGAGGGTTTTGAGCAGTATGATCCTTATGTGTATGTAAAATATCTCATGTGTAGTTTAAGGGTATGTGTTTAAATTTGATAATTTGGGGAATTTTAAGAAAATGGACTCAGCTGATGTGGAAATATGCGAGATTTGCAGAGAATGTCAGTGCTAGATGATTTGGGTATTCACAAACTTGTAAATGACTTGAGTTTAATCTTACAATAACATTGTGGCATCATTGGAGGTAAAATTGCTATGAGTTGTTAAGAGTGCCTTGATATATGGCTTCGAGCCAAGTTGGGGAGGTTGCTCTTGGTCAGCTGATTGCATGGTTATGTGCTATGTTGGTTCCGTTTTGAGGTATGATGGCGGATCAGTTCTGGTTACAGAAATTGAGCCGAGGATGGCACGTGTGAAGGAAATTTTTTTACAAAGGTTATATGGTGCTCTCGTAAATGTGAGGAATTACTAGGATGTTTTGAGCTGTTGTTGATAAAGAATGCTCAGTGCATAAAGAAGGAAGATGGTTGTTGAATCTGTATGAAATTATGTTATGTGGTGTCTGAGTACTAATAAGGCAAGAGTGGTTCCATTCATTTAGGGCAGGTGAATTACAACTGAATAAGAGTGAATGACTCTCGAGAATGCTTTTACTATGTTCAAGATTTTATATGTAACAATCAGGTGTCTTAAGCTTGTATATGTGGCTATAGACTGTGTTTTCATTATAAAATATCCAGACTTCTGGTACTTTGTATTAATCATGGGATTCTACGTATCCGCATTTTGAAGGTAATGGTATACGAATTTAGAATCGTAGGAAATTCTCCAAGGTAAAACATTCTGGAATGTGGAATTTCTAGGAAACGTTTGAGAGGGTATTCCGTGGCCTATTGGTCTTGGGCAATGTGGTTTTATGTGTGAGTCTCGTGTTGTAACCTGGGTTGAGGTATTGTGGTGCTACAGCAAGGGAGAATATCAAATTAAAGACGAGCCGGGAAGGAAATTGGATAAAATGGAATAGCTTGATAATGAACCGAATCGGTATGGTAAGGATATGATTATTTATTGTATGTGTTCGAGGTAATGAGACTTACAGGTATTGTGCAACATAGCTTTTAAGTGTTGGCAGTTTGCTTAACTTGATCTGGATAGAAGGACTCAGTCCTGGCAATTTAGCTTGTTTGTAAGGGAATTGGGAGAAAGAGTCATTGATGTGTTTTACCATGATTTGAAGATGAGTATATTTCCTATGGGTATGCGAAGCATGGAGTGTGTAATAATTTTTTCTCCTATATGGGATCATGAAAAGTTCTTGACTAGTTGAGTGCGTCGATGTCTGCGGCGCAGGAGAGAGATAGGAGTCCTCATGTTATCCTAGTGTGGTATGGTCTATGTGTTATGATATGGAGAATTGAGATTTGCGCGTTCAAGGTTTTGGTTCAGTTCATAATGGGAAATCATTAAATTCTTGAGTAGCACGGTCAGCTACAGGTGAGTAAAGAATCGACCTTCAGATGATTAAGGTGATGTAAATTTATGATACTTCAGTAGTATTACGACATTTGCGGATATTTGAGTTTGTTGATGGCGCAGGAAATTTTGAATATCTTTTGGGGTATGAATGGATATTTGATGTGTGTTATGTGTTTGTACGGCGGAATGTGGGATCAGGCATAGTGATTCTTGCGCTATATGTATTGGGGACTAGAAGTTCTCATGATCCGACCATGCGGTGGTTGGGGGTCGTGTGTATCGACATCGTCTAGCAGTTTTTGGAAATTGGACGTCCGAGTGGATCTTTCTTTGCGTGGTATGTTAAATCTGGGCCATGATGTTTGATGGCAGACTGGTTATTCCAGGGATTGATTTTCTAGACTAATGTGTTATGGGCTATGTCAGAAAATGCCACAGGCTGCGTGGCAAGGTACGTCGGATTATGTCATAGCAGGGTAGCTTGTACTCAAGAGACCAGCGGACGGCTGGCAAGTATTCCTTGTTTAATTGGGCCTTTGTGGCGGATGTCAGTGCGGATGTTTCTACCATTGAATCAGTTCCAGTATTGAGGGACTTTTCGGATGCATTTCTTGCGGCCGGGCATGACGCTATATGTGTTTAATGTAATGAGCAAATTTGACTCAATGTGCAACTCCTTTTGTGAGATATATGTGCGGATCAGGTGGCACGCAACACGGGTATGGTACCTAGATCGGGTGCACGCCGCCACGGGTGTGTTATCTGGAGCGGATTGCACGCCGCAACGGTGTGATGTGGAGAATAGTTTTCTATATGTTACCTTGTATGCATTACTTCCTAGTTTCTGAGGAAAAATCCGTATTTGGTGTTGCTCGGCGAATAGCGCATCGGTCGTGTCCTTTTAGGATTGAATAGTGCATAATACTTGCTTCACCGTGGGTGTGATGGATTGCTTAGTTTCAGACCTTAATCTGTGCGCGGCTATTTGTGTTGAGCATGGTGACTTGAGGTGCTTCATGGGTAATAGTGTTTGGATAGAATCACACGTTGTTGCAAGGCCACGTGATGTTATGACCTTTCGAGGAGGATTCAGGAACTCTATTTCTATGATGTGATATGGGATCTCAGTTCTGTATTGTGATCGTATGGGGGAATTTGCATTAAAACTCTCTCGTTTGAGTCAGTTGCCATGATTTGAGTGTGTTCAGATCGTTTCTTATTGGTGCATGTGTTGAGCACGTTGCGGCTTAGGCTGGTGTTGAGGTGTCATATCACCAGAGTGGCATGTTGTAGTTGAGATGATCGTTGGAGTCATTAATGAGTACGAGCACATTTGATTTCAGCTTGTTAGAAAGATAATATCGAGGTTTGGCTCCAAAATTTATTGTAGTATCAGTCAGAAAGGAAATGGACTCATGAATGGGTGATATGAGAGATGGGTTCGGTTTATCACTTGTTTCAATTTTCGTTGGCAGTGTATGAAGGTATAAAAATGAAACTCTATCTAACAAGAGATTTTCTATCGGTATTAGCCGTTGTGGGATATCATATGATTGCAACCGAGGTTGCATGTATGGATTATTATAGTTGGTTCAGGTTTATTCTGAGTATAGATGTGGGGTTCTGATCTAGTGCATGACTTTAGAAAGTACAATGTGGTTTATGGTTTAGATGGACGGTGAAATTTAGGCTATGTTGTGTTATCGGACCTATGTGAGATAAGGTGACGTGGGCTCATCCCGAGTATATGCTTGGTAAGGTCATTGAGCTATTGGGTTGCTTTTAGTAAAACACTGGTTATGCTCGAGGACGAGCGTTTGTTTAAGTTGGAGAGGATGTGACGACCGACCCGTCGTCTTATGTGTTGCTGCTCCGTTTCCCCCTTATTGTGTTGTTTCATGTTTCAATATCAGTATTAGCGTCGATCGGGTGTAATTGAATTGGTGTTGGTTGAAATTAAGGCACATGGCCTCTTAGAAGGAAGCTTGTATTGGAAAAGTCAACCGAAAGTTGACTTGTAAGTTAGAAGGCTCTGATGTGATATCCGATGATTCGGTTAGCTTCAGGAGATGATCTGTGACTTAGTAGAGCAATCGGAATTGAATTTGGAGGTCCGGTGTAGAATTAGGCTTGAATTGGCGAAGTTTGAATTTTGGCGGATCTCGGTTGATAAGTGAGATTTTGATCCGAGGGTCCGAATGAAATTCGGAGAGTTCCAGTAGCTTCGTTAGGTGATTTTTGATATGTTTGTAAATTTTCAGGTCATTCGGATGTCGTTTGGTTGGGTTTTTCATCAAATGTGCAAATCGGAAACTTTGAAGAAAAATAGGCTTGAATCCGTGGTAATTTGATGATTTTTGTGTTGTAGTGTGTGTTTTGAGGATTGGAACAAGTTCGTATGAGGTTTTGGGATATGTTGCTACATTTGGTTAGGTCCCGGGGGCCTTGGGGTAATTTCGCGTGGCTTTCGGGATGAAATCTTAAGTTGAGAAGTGGCAGATCTTGCTGGTGTCTGGTATGAGCGCTTCTGTGGAAAATGGACAACAGAAGCAGCTCCGCGGAACCGTGATGTTGGTCGCATAAGCGTTAGATGTGGAGCTGGGTAGTTCCGCAGAAGCGGTACGCTTTTCGCCTAAGGAAGTTCGCAGAAGCGGACGTGGGGTCGCAAAAGCGGCCAATAGGGGAGTTGGCCTGGATCGCGGATGCGGAAGGATAACCGCATAAGAGGTGACCGCGTAAGCATTAGTTGACCGCAAAAGAGGTCCTGAGAGAAAAGCTTGGACCGCATCAGCGGTCGAAAGGATGCAAAAGTGAGAGGCGCATAAGCGGAGGTATGACCGTAGAAGCGGAAATCGAGCTGGGCAGAAGGGTTAAATTATCATTTTTCATCTGCGAGGGTTATGCATTTTCTTCCATTGTTGAGCATTTTTGGAGATTCTTGAGAACAATTGAAGAGGAATTCGAAGAGGATGGATTGGAGGTAAGTCTTATGGATTCAAACGTCATTTAATCGAAGAATCATCCACTAATTCTCTGAATTGGGGTATGAAATTGAAGAAGCTAGGGCTTGAGTTTTTGACATTTCCAAATTGGGATTTTATAGTTCATTTGAGCTTGGATTTGGGAGTTCTTGGTATGTATGAACTCGTGGAGAGATGAGGAATCCGGAAATGTAAGTTTCGTAATTTTTTGAGAAGCGGTTTGCTAGTTTCGAGATTCCTGTCATATTCCAATTATTTTCGATTGGGCATTGTCCCATTTGCATATTGTGATGTATTCGCTCTGTATGTGGCAAGATTCGACACGCGTGGAGGCCGATTTGAGGGGCAATGGCGTCGCGAGCTTGAGATTTTGCCGGTTCGAGGTGAGTAATACCTTGGAATGATATCCTGAGGGTTTGAAACCTCGGATTTGCACATTCTAGTGATGTGTTGTGGTGACTTGCACGCTAGATCTGAGCGTGGTTTAGAGCACCATTGGGGATCATGACTTGGTCCGTCCTGGTTGTTGGTTTTCACCGCATATTTGCAAATGATTTGTTGTTATCATTATGACTTGGGCTCATTGCCATACTTGGGGTTTATTGCCGATTGTTTGAACTCTTTGTGAGCTATCATCACTGGTTTCCTCACTATTTGAAATATTATTTGTTTCTCAGTCCATGTAATTTACACTATTTCATGAACTCAACTATATATTAACTCAAACTTGGAGTTTTAACTGATATTTGGACTATCATTTGAGCTGAGAATTATTATTTTAGTGATACCCGAGGGGCTTTTATTGACTATTTTTGGACTGATTGAGGCTGAGGGCCCTACGTGAGGGCATGAAGATGATGTAAGGAAGCTTAAGGCCTCGAGTGTCATGTGTACATGTGCATATATATGCATGATCGAACTGCACGCCATAGTAGCATATTGCATAGATTGGGCTGCACGCTGCAGCGGTGTGATATTGATATTGCGCTTCGGCTGTAGGAGCCCCTCCGGAGTCTGAACCCTCATAGTGAGCGCGGGTACCTAAATGGATCGGGCTACGCGTCGCAGCGGTCATATGCATTGCATCATGCATTTACTTCTGTTTGTACTACGTGGCATGACATTTAGCACTCATATATTATTGGAATACATACTGTTACTTGCCTTGTTGACCAGATACCCTGGTGTTATATGTTAAGAAGTGCTGAGCCGGAGAGGCTTATATTGGATATTGTGAGTTGGGAGTGAGCCTGCGGGGCTGATACTTGATACTGAGCCCGAGGGGAAGATTTCTGCTTCCTACTTGTTGAAATTACCTTTGCCACTATTGAAAAAGCATATTTTCAAAGAGATTTTGAACAGATCTTGAGATTTTCTAAAGGATTATTCACAGTATTTCGGTTTTCCTTAAAAAGGGTTGTTATGTCTTTTATAGCAGTTTGGTGTGCTTGTACGTGTTTTCTTATCGCTCAGACATTATTCTCTCTTATTACCAGTGAGTTGGAAATACTCACTTTACTCCCTGCACCTCACGTGCAGTTGCAGGTACTGATCACCCGATAGCGGGTTAGTAGCGGATTGAAGGTTTTGTTATCGTATCTAAGTTAGGTGACCGCCGGCATTCGCGGCACCGAGATTCTTCTTCTTCTTGGTTCCCAGATTTTACTCTATGTATTATAGACTTTTATTTTAACAAAGTCACTCCTAGATGCTCGTGACTTGTGTCACCCTGGTTGGGTTATTTTGGAATGAAATTTCATAGTTAAATGCTATTAAGTAATATTCCTATTCATTTATGTTTAATAGCTACCTAAACAGTATTTTGGGTTGTTGGCTAGCCTTGTCTTCACGAGATGCGTCATCACGACCGGGTATAGAATTGGGTCGTGACAATTGATGAACTTTAACTGGAGTAAAATGGAGAACCAACTTTGCTGAAGGATTTCTTCAATTTTCTGTGAATTTAGAGGGAGAATTTTGATTTCAGAAGATGGAAAATGGTAAAAAGAACGTGGGTATGGGTAAAACTTGGGTGGGGCTGAGGGGTTAGGAGAGCGAAACATACAGATTCCTTTAATTAAGAAGTAAAAAATATATAATTAATTATATCCATTATTAATATGATATAGAATTGGTAATTTTGTATACTAAGTGTAATTAAGCCAAACCTTAAATATTAAGGATAATAAAGTTTCCTATGTGGCATAGGAATATAAAAATCTCATATTTCATTTGTACAAATCACTCTTTAATAAAAGGCATAAATGGGCTATTCACGACTTACGAGTTACATGGATCAAGCCCACTTCATTTTCTCGGATAGTCTTGGAGCCCATCTGGATTAGTTGATCAAATTTCACAATGAGATTTTTACATTCTCATGCCACATAAGAAACCTTATTACCCTCAATATTTAAGGTTTGACTTAATTATACTTAGTATACCAAATTATAAATCTTATACCATAATTAATTAAGGGTATAATTAATTGTACATTTTTTACTACTTAATTAAAGGAATATGCACGTTTCTCTCTCCTAAACCCTCAGTCCCACCGAAGTTTTACCCATACCCACGTTCTTTTTATCATTTTCCATCTTCTGAAAACAAATTATCTATCTAAATTCACAGAAAATTGAAAAAAGCCTTCAACAAAGTTGGTTCCCCATTTTACTCCAATTGAAGTTCATCAATGAAGAACAACAAAGTTCAAATTGAAGTCAAATCTTCAAAGTTCATACACACATTTACCTTTAGCTTCAAATTTTCTCAATGAAGAAGAACAAACCTTCAAAGAGACAAGAGAGCAGCAATTCCGCATTGACAGCCATTAAAAAGATTTGAAGCTTTGAATTCAAATTTGGGTTTCAAAAATCATTATTTGTTTTTATTGCGTGTTGTTGTAAATGATTGGGAATATGTTTTGGAGTTTATATCTTAATTTTGAGGGGTTTTGATGAGGATTTAGACTTGGTTTTGACTGAATTTCAGATTGAAACTCGAAGAGGAAGAAGAAGAAGAAGAAGAAAAATACATGACATACATTGCATTGCAGCAATTGTAGATAAATTATAGATAAATTGTCTACTATTTTTTTGCAGAATATTTTGTAGAAGTTTTATTCGTTTTGGATTTGTAAAAACAGAAAATAATGCAACTACAATCAGAATATAAATAATCTACAATTTACCTACAAAATATCTACAAACTGGTTATATGGAATTTTAATATCCCAATTTCCATTTCAACTGTAGCATAATTGGGATTTTCGATATAATTGTTTTTCAGAAGATTTGTAGAAGTTTTAGTCATTTCGGATTTGTGAAATTAGAAAACAAAGCACTTACAATTAGAATACAAATAATCTACAATTTATCTATAAAATATCTAGAAACTGGGTACATTGAATTTTTATATTCTAATTCCCATCCAATTGTGGAATGATTGTAATTTTTGACATAATTACATTTTTTCAGAAGATTTGTAGAAGGTTTAGCCGTTTTTTATTTGTGAAAATAGAAAAGAAAGCATCTACAATCAGAATACAAATAATCTACAATATGTTTACAATTTCTGCAATATGTCTTCTTCTTCTTCTTCTTCTTCTTCTTCTTCTTCTTCTTCTTCTTCTTCTTCTTCTTCTTCTTATTCTTCGAGTTTCAATCTGAAATTCGGTCATCATCTAAGGTCACCTTCTTGGCACATCCACGTTGCACCGTGTCTCTTAGGAAATACAAATAGGGATAATCAAATTGCCGATCACGGATACACTCTAATAGAGAAGAACGATCGACCGTGCAAGCTAAAACTCTGCTAGGCTCAGAAATATCCAACCTCACAAATTAATCTGCCAATGCTTGAACATCCAAAGCAAGCGATCTCTGGCTGATCGGAACATAAGCAAGACTATCCATGCTGGTGGACTTCCCACTCAATGCATCGGCCACCACATTGACCTTTTCCTGGTGATACAAGATAGTAACATCATAATCTTTTTGCAACTCCAACCACATCCTCTGCCTCAAATTTAACTCCTTTTGCTTGAACAAGTACTGAAGACTCTTGTGATCAATGTACACCTCACACGTCACACCATATAGATAATGCCGCCAAATCCTCAATGCATGAACAATGGCTGCCAACTCTCGATCATGAATCAGATAAATATTCTCGTAGATCTTAAATTGCCTCAAAGCATAAGAAATGACTCTGCCATCCTGCATCAATACTGTACCAAGCCCAATACGGGGAAGCATCACAAGTATAAGGCCCTGAACCAGTGGGCAAAACCAATACCGGTGCAGTAGTCAAAGCTATCTTGAGCTTCTGAAAGCTCGACTCACACTCATCCGACCATCTGAATGGGAACTCTTCTGGGTCAACCTGATCATCGGGGCTGCAATGGATGAAAACCCCTCGACGAACTGACGATAGTAGCCTGCTAACCCCAAGAAACTCTGAATCTCTATAGCTGATGCTGGTCGAGGCCAGTTCTTGACTGCCTCAATCTTCTTCGGGTTCACTTGAATACCCTCTGCAAATATGACGTGACCCATAAATACAACCGTACTCAACCAAAACTAAAACTTTGAAAACTTAGCATATAACTGACTATCCTTCAAAGTTTGAAGAACAGCTCTGAGGTGTTGCTCGTGCTACTCCTGGATGTAGGAGTATAACAGAATATCATCAATAAAGACTATCACGAACAAGTCCAAATAAGGCATGAACACTCGGTCCATCAACTCCATAAATGTTGTTGGGGCATTGGTCAACCCAAATGACATGACCAGGAACTCATAATGCCCGTACTGAGTGCGGAATGCTGTCTTAGGGACATCAGATGCCCTATCCTCAACTGCTGGTAGCCAGATCTCAAATCTATCTTTGAAAATAACTTGGCACCTTGATGGTGGTCGAACAAATCATCAATCCTCGGCAACAGATACTTATTCTTGATCGTAACATTGTTCAATTGCTGGTAATCAATGCATATCCTCATTGAACCATCCTATTTCTTCACAAATAACACTGGAGCACAACCCTAGGTGAAACACTGGGTCTAATGAAACCTTTCTCAAGCAAATCCTGCAACTGACCCTTTTACTCTTTCCACTCTTGTGGGGCGATGCGATACGGTAGGATAGAAATGGGTTGCGTGGCCGGAGCCAGATCAATGCAAAAATTAATATCCTTGTCGGGCAGCATACCCGGCACGTCTGAAGGAAAAACCTCAGGGAACACCCGAACAATAGGAACAAAATCAATAAAAGGGACCTCTGCCATGCGTCGAGCATTCACATATAATATAACACTGCAAGTGGTATGACCTAGGGTCCCTCTCCACTCCAAGCAGGGCAAATTTGGTAAAGTCAGGGTCACGATCTTGGCGTGGCAATCCAAGATAGCATGGTACAGGGACAACCAATCCATCCCTAATATGACGTCGAAGTCGATCATTTCTAATAGCAACAAATCAACATGGGTCTCAAGACCCTCAAACACTACCACACAGGAATGATAAACTCGGTCGACCACAATGGAATCACCCACCTTTATAGACACATAAACATGAATACTCAATGCATCACTAGGCATAACAAGGTACGGTACAAAATAGGATGACACAAAATAGCATTGAAGCACCTGTATCATAGACCAGAATAATACCTATAATAACTACATTTGAAGACTCAACCTCTGGTCTGGCTGGAAGATCATAACACAGGGGTTGAGCTCTATCTTCCTAAATCATATAATTGGGACGATCAGCTGTTGGCTGGCCTCTTCCTCTGGCGGTCTGAGCTCCACCAATATGACCTCTACCTCAACCTCTAACACCTCTTCGCCCGCCTCTAGCTGGGTGGGCAGCCTATGGAGCACCTAGCGCCAATATCATAGGCTGAGGACCCTGTTGTTGCGATTGAGTACCCCTCAAGCTTGGGCAAGCCCTCTTAATGTTACCATACTTACCACACTCATAGCACCCGCCTGAATGTTGCAACTGAGAAGACTCAGACTGCCCCTATCGACCTGAATGACCACCTCGGAAGCTCCAAAGCGCTGGTGCATTGATATGAGCTGGTGGTGAACTATAAGACTACTGATCAGTATAATCTAGCTGAGAACCATGATCACCTGAAGTACCATGAGAGACCTATAGAGCTGACTGAAAGGGCCTCGGATGATGGCCTCTATCGTAAGAATCTCTACCTTCAAACGAGGTACCACTGAATCTGCCTGAATGACTGGCCTCTTATCCGACCAATAACTGATCCCTGTGATAAAGCCATCCTCTACGTGCCGCATTGGCCGCCTGCTAAAAATAGATCTCAGTACCGGCGCCCATAGCCATCTAGAGACGAATCAGACGAATCAACCCATCAATAAACCTCCGCACCCTTTCTCTCATTGGGGAGTATGACAATAGCATCGTGAGCTAGATCAATGAATTGGGTTTCATACTAAGTGACTATCATGGAGCCCTGCTGAAGGCACTCAAACTACCTGCGGAGAGCTCCGCTGAGTAACAGGGAGAAACTTCTCCAAGAACAACTCTGCAAACTAATCACAAGTTAGAGATGGCGACCCTGCTTGTCCGAATAAACAATAGTCCCTCCACCAAGTCTTGGCGGATCTAGATAGACGAAAGGTGGCAAAGTCGACCCCATTGGTCTCCACAATACCCATTGTCTGAAGAACCTCATGGAAGCTATATAAGAAATCCTGAATATGGTGGTGAAGAGCTTGGTGAACCTATCCAGCCTCTACAAAGCATCTGCGTACATAACCGCTCCATCGCCGATCTGAGCCACAATGCCCAGCTGAACTGCCACAGCTGGCTGCACCACTAGAACCTGAACCTGAGGATCTACCTACTCCGTAGTACGTGTAGAAGGAGTCTGAACCCCTCCTCCAGCCTGAGAAGTGGCTGGTGCTATGGGAAGCAAACCCGCTCGAGTGACGCTTTCCATATGGCCTACCAATCTGACCAAAGCATCCTGAATAACTGGGTGGCTATAAACCCCTCTAGGACCTGAGCTGGGCCCACCGGAGCTACTGGAGCTAGAACCTCCTCATCATAATCAACCTGAGGCTCCGCTACTGGGTTGTTGCTCGGGGCTGAGCTCTGCCCCTGCCTGGGCCTCTGGCACAGCCTCGGCCTCCCCCTCTGCCCCTTGTAGGAGCTGTTGTTGGGGGCTCAGGCTGATGCTCGGTAGAAGAAGAAGCACGTGTTCTCGCTATCTGTGAAAGAACAGAGTAGAAAGACATAGTATTTGAGAAACGGAATCGCACGACAAGAAAGAACAAAAGTGGAGTTTTCCAAACTCTGTAGCCTTTGGGTAAATACAGACATCTCTGTAATAATCCCTCATACTCTGTCAAGTTTGTATGTGAGTTGTGAGACCCATGTAAACTAGGGCTCCGATACCAACTGTTCACGACCCGGATTTCCCTCCTCTAGGGGTCATGATGGCGCCTACTAGTAGGAGCTAGGCAAACCAAACTTTGTCAATTTTCCATTAAACAGACATCCCTTTTACATAGTTAACAGTGGTAAAGTAAAAATAATGGAGACAAAATTATAAGCAGAACTCTTCAATTTAAATAACTGAATCTAAATGCGAAAATCTCAATAAGAATCTCTACCCAAGAACTGGAGTCACAAGCTCACGAACTACTAAGATTATCCAAATACAAGGTTTGAAAGAAATTTATAGAGTGTTTATCCCGAATACAAAAGATATCAACTGAAAATAAAATAAGCAGGTGCCAGGCCCACGGACGCCTGTGAGTCTACCTCGGTATCCCTCTATGGACTAAAGGATAGCTCCCTGAATATTGCTGCTCTCCGTACGCTATTTTGGTATATGAACATAAGTGCAGAGTGTAGCATCAACACAACCGACCCCATGTGCTGGTAAGTATCTGGCCTAACACCGGCGAGGTAGTGACGAGGCTAGGACCAAACTCCAGATAAACCCGTGCAATTATATATAGTATACGGAGAAAAATTAAACATGCAATAAGCTATAAAAAGGAGGGGGTACATGTTTCGGGTAAACAATTTAACTTAACAGAAATCAGGTAAATAAGAAGGAACTGTACTGTATTTAAAACCATGCAAAAATACTACTGATACGGTGCGCAACCCGATCCATGTGCATATTCCAATTGTTGTTGCGGGCAACCCCACACATCATGTATAATCTATTGTGGCGTACAACCCCATCCAATATTACATCTGTTGCGGCATGCAATCGGAGATCCAACATATACACTTTCGTTAACAAAGATGTCATGGCGCACAAACTATTAAAAAAGTACAACTAACATTGATCACAACAACGATCCCAGCAAGGGACTAACCATACGTTACACTATCCCGGCAAGTGAACTCAGCAACACAAGTATAACGTCGCGGCAAGGGGGAAACAACTATAACCAATATCAATTCAATTTCTAATTATCACTGCTATCATTATTCTCATCCCTGGAGTACTTCAATGAAAATAATTAAGCCTTTCCTCAATATCGGATTTTCTCACTATCTCAATCATAACATTGTTCAAGAATACATAATTACAAAATTAAGACTCACGGTCATGCTCGACACCAACGTATAGGTACTTGTCACCATGGCTATACGTCGTACCCAACAAGAAACACATAGCAATTATGACTCAACTCCTAATCCTCAAGCTAAGGTTAGACCGAACACTTACCTCAAACTTTCACGACCAATTCAATCCTCAATTACCACTTTTCCTCTCAAATTTGGCTCCAACTCAATCAAATCTAAGAAATAATGATTTTATAATATCAAAATGAGCTAAACAAATCAAACCCAACGCCTAAATATAGGTTCCCAACCTTTCTTCCCGAAATTTCAAAAATCGAGCCCAGGCCCGCTTGGTTGAAACATGAGGTTCAGACCAAATTCATGTTACCCATTCTCCCACAAGCCCGAATATACAATTTGTTTCCAAATTTGACTCCAACACAAGGTCTAAATCAAAGAAAATTGAAAAGCTCTAACTCTACCCCTTTTCCCCAATTTCAACCCTAGATTTCATGATTTGAGCATAGGAATTTGAGAAATGATGAAGGAAAATGAAGGAAACAAGTTAAACAATACTTACCCAAGAAGCTTTGGTGAAGAAGTGCTCTAAAATTCGCCTAGGAGTTATGGAGAAGAAGAGTTCGTGTATTTTTAGTTGAAATTCCCGTCACTTTACTGTTTTGAGGAATTTAAATAATTGGACGAATTTACCCTATTTGCGATTGCATAGGTGTAAGGCGTGTTGTGCACTGCAATCACGGGCTGGTGAATGCGATCGCATAGAAGGTTAAAATGAAAGCTGGTTTTTGTACATTGCGATCGCAGAGATTAGGGTGCGATCGCATAGGATAAAGTGTCTGAGGTACGCGATCACAGTGTGTACTATGCGATCAAATAGAATAAAACTGGGAACTTTAAGATTTACACTATGCGACCACAGAAGCTCCTATACGATCGCATACAACAACATACCAGATACCAGAACTTAACATTTATGCAACTTTTCTAAGTCCAGAAACACTCCTGAGCCCTTGGAGCTCCTAACCAAACACACACACTAACTCAACAACATCTTACAAACTTAACCGTCTGATTAAATTGCCAAAATAACATAAAAAATAATGAATTAAATCCTTAAAATCATCACTTTTTCATCAAACTTCATAACTTTCATGTTTTTGAGTTTTAAATCTAAAACATGTCACATGATGTCCGATTTCAACCAAATTTCACAGAGATGTCTTAAAACACATATAAGACATGTACCCGGCACCGGAGCTAAAATACGGACCCGACATCAACACGTTCTAATCCATTTTCATTTTAAATTTCCATATTAATTTTAGAAAAATAATTTCCTTTAAAAATTCATTTCTGCTCGGGAACTTGAATTTCGATTCCGAGCATACGTCTGAGTCCCATATTTTCCTACGGACCCTCCAGGACAGTCAGATCACGGGTCCGGGTCTGTTTACCCAAAATATTAACCAAGGTCATCTTTACTCAATTTAATATCAAATTATAGTATTTTTCACAAAATTTCATATATAAGCTTTTTGGCTATGCGCTCGAACTGCATACGCAAATCGAGGCAACTAAAAATAAGGTTTTCAAGGCCTTGAAGCACGGAAAGAGGGAGAAAATAGGTGATGATCCTTTGGGTCGTGACATTTTGACATTATTTACCTTACTTGCTTGTTGTTTGGATGATAATTTGTGCAACAATTGCGCTTAATAGAGTTTATTTCATGTTTAGGAATCTTTGGACATGAATTGGAGAAAAGTTGCATGAAATGATACCTTAGAGCTAAAAAAAATGGATCAATAAAAGAAGACGTGCAAGGCAACAAAAATTTAGTGTCATAGACAGTGCAAGACATTGTCCAGGGCACTGTCATCAGTGCAATAGAAAGTGTTGTGCGCCGAAAAGACAGTACTATAGACAGTGGCTTGCACCGAAAAGACAGTGCTACGCGCAGTGAAAGGAGCCATCAGTGCCATCTGAAAAAGAGTTTAATTCCTCATTAGTATTGGACATTTAAATTCGGCCCTTACCCTATAAATACCCCTAAAAGTTAATTTTTGAAGGATTAGACAACATTAGAGAGGCAAGAGGCTACGAAACACTTTGGAAGCATGGATCACTCGAGGTTTTCATTCTTCTTTCCTTATTGTAGTTCAATGCTTCTAGATATTACTATGATTATTTATACAGTTATGAGTACCTAAACCCGTCATCTAGGTTTAATGGAACCAATTGTTACAGAAGTCTTGGTTGTGTTTTGATATAATTAAGCCGTTATTACTCTTCAATTGTTCAACTATTTGTTTCTTGTGATTAATTGAAAGGTCCGAGATTAATCGTGTCTAATTATCTTGTGTAGCTTGAGAAAGAACACTTGATTAGATTGTTGTTGAACAATGACACTTTTGAGTAAGTTAAGAGATTAGTTACTTGACTTTAAAAGCAAAATTAGAGATAACGAAGCTTTGGCGTAATATTTATGAGTTGTACAAATTGTCAACTAGAGTAGTTCGAGAGAATACTTCTAGTAAATTATCGTTATTGATCGAGAGATAATTACGGTAAACAAGAACCCATCATCTTTAGAGAGTGTTACAGCGAGATTATAGCTAACATGTCAGGAATTAATCCAACAATTGGGGAATCGTACCTTGGATCCTTTTATCCTTGAATTCAACTCCATTCTTGCTAATTGATAGTTTTTATTATCATTTCTCCTTACTTAAGTAATTTCTGTAAATCCACAAATCAATTCTTGAACTCTGAAAGTTGTTTGAGTTTATCATTAGCGATACTAAAAAGTTATAGCAAATAGGTTAGTTCCTGTGGGATTCGACTCCGGAATCTTGAAACGAACTATTTTGTAGCGAGCGCTTAGTACTTTTTATCAGGCATCGTGATTAAATTTTGGCATCGTTGCCGGGGAACTAACTATATTATTCGTTACAACTTGAAACGATTGTTAGGGTTTTTAGTTTAGATCAATATTCCAGTGCTAAAAATATTTTCACTAAAACTCTCATGTTAGAATTCTTCTGTGCCTCAAGTGCATGCCTAGAAGCTCCTTGAGAATTGGTGAACTATTTCTCAGTCTCTTAGATCCAGAGAAAGAATTCATGACATTGAATCAGGCTAACAAGAAGAGAAAACAACTAATATAGGACGAACAACTCGATATTGAAATGGGTGATGTCGAGAACGTCAACAGGAACTACAAAAATAATCAAGTTGACCCAAACATCAAAGTGGTAGCACCTCTTGTGCTGGAAGCTGCTCTATATGATTGGGTGCAAGCAACTGCTGATAATATGGCAATTGCTATTGCAGTACCTCCGATACAAGCGGAGACGTTTCAAATTACTAATAATATGCTGCACTTGCTACATAATAAAGGGTTGTTCTATGAGTCGTACATCGAAACCCACAACAATACCTGAAGAATTTTCTATCAATTTGTCACTCAAAGATAGTCGAATGTGACACCCAAAGCAATCAGATTATTACTGTTTTCATTCTCAAACGTGGCTAAATTCACTCCCTATAAACTCCATTGCTACTTGGGAGGAACTAGTCAAGCAGTTCTTAAACAAGTTCTATCCACCGAACAAGACTGCAAGGCATTTTGATGAGATATTGCAGTTCAGGCAGAAATCAGCTGAAACTTTGCAGGAAATTTGGGAGAGGTTATGGGCATGTAGATGAAGTGTCCACACCATGGCATCCCGGGTCAGATGCTAGGACAAAGATAGTATATGGCTTTGGCTGACAGCCTGAAGGCTAATGTAGATGCTTCAGCCAGGGGTGCATTCTTGAGAAAATCATTAACAGAGTGTAAGATTCTTCTAGACAAGATGGCTCAAAATTCAGGATGGATGACGATGGATACAACACTCACTCTAATAGTGCAGATTTTTGCTCTTGACCCAAACAATATAAATGAAAGCACTCTCATGACCCAGATGCTCTTGTTGACAAACAAAATTGATTAGATAGGCACGAAACAGGTTCACATTGTTGACACAACAAATGGGGGCCTATGCACTCCCTGCATAAATTAGTCATATGTTTTCTCGTAGAGTGGAGAGAATGATAACTAGGGCTTCAGATAAGACATTAATTACGTCAACAATTTTGGGGGTTAGAGGCAAGGTGGACAGTAATGGGGACCTCAAAATCAGCATTACAGACCAACCCAACAACAGTACAATATCAATCATTGTTGAGCATGACCACAAGGCTAAGTCGTGCCCTATCAAAGGCAGCAAGGCTACAATCAGCAACACCAACAACAGTTGTCTTACCAACCGCCTCATCAACAACAGGTGACCAGATCGGGTGATAGTAATATGATAGAAATCAAGGGCATGTTGCAACAAATCATTGGGACAAATGGAAGGATGCAAGAAAAGTTAGTTGTACATAACTCAGCTATTAAAGTCATTGAAACTCAGTTAGGCCAGTTGTCCATGGATTTTGAACAATTTCCCACAAAGAATGTTGCCTGCAGACACAAACATCAATCCAAAAGAGCAGAACCCAAATCAGTTAATGGTAGTGAGTCTCAAGGATGGAAGGGATTGGTCCATCTAGTAGAGACGCAGTGCAAATTACTCCAGTGCCATTCGATATGGATGAGTCGACAGAGTTCGCTAAGGTTGTAATTGAGCAAGAACAAGCTGATAAAGGCAAAGAGAAGGAAATTGAAAAGCTCTCAGAACATGTAGTGGAAAAGACCTCTAATCAGGAAAAGACAGAGAGCAGTGGACAGAAGCTGATTCCAGCACCATTCCCTCAAAGATTCGCAAAGCAAAATAAAGATGATAAATACAGGAAATTCATGGAAACGCTCAGACAAAATAAATTGAATATTCCATTGATGGATGCTTTGAGGGAAATGTCAGGCTATGAGAAAATGATGAAGGATCTGATGTCTCAAAAATTTTACTTCTAGGACCTGTCTACTGTATCTCTGACTCAAGCTTGTAGCGAGGTAGTGACAAGACCTATGGCTAAAAAAGTGTCTAATCCAGATAGTTTCCCTATACCATGCACAATTGGAAGTTATGCTTTTACTAAGTCATTGTGTGACTTGGGAGCCAGTATCAACTTGATGCCCTTGGAAATCTATATAAAATTAGGCATTGGCAGAGCTAGACCGACCTTAATGTGGTTGCAACTAGCTGATCGCACAGTGAAAATGCCAATAGGAATTCTAGATGATGTGCTCGTCCAAGTTGGGAAGTTTGTATTTCATACTGATTTTTTCATTCTTAACTATCAAGTTGACGAAGAAAAACCAATAATTTTGGGGAGGACATTCTTAGCCATTGGGAGAGCTTTGATCGATTGATGATATTATGGAAGTTTTTATGGATAATTTCTCATTGGTGGGGAATTCATTCGAAGATTGTCTTCACAATTGAGAAGAGTGTTGAAAAGGTGTGGAGAGACAAACCTAGTGCTAAACTGGGAGCTATTCTATTTTATGGCGCAAGAAGATATAGTTTTGGGACATCGAGTGTCAAGTAAGAGTATTGAGGTTGACCATGCTAAGGTTGACATGACTGAGAAGTTGCCACCATCCCCTTTGGTCAAGTTAGTAAGAGGTTTCCTTGGGCACGCCCATTTATAAAGGATTCCTCTAAAACCGCAAACCCCTTATGTAAAGTGCTTGAAAATGATCACCTCTTGGTATTTTTTAATAATTGCTGGTTAGAATTTGAAGAGCTGAAGTAGAGACAGGTGACTGCACCAATCATCGTTGCACCCAACTGGGAGCAGCCGTTTGAGCTCATGTGTGATTCGATTGACAATGCTATAAGAGCAGTTTTGGGGTAGCGAAAGGACTAAAGTGATTGTTTATACTAACCATGCAGCAGTTAGGTACTTGATAGCAAAGAAGCAGTCAAAGCCACACTTGATCCATAGGGTAAATGTGGAGGTAGCTGAAAAGAAAGTAATGGCTGAAGATATAATAGAGACATTCCTAGATGAATAATTACTAGCAGTAGCAGTGGAGGAGATGCCTTGGTGTGCTAATATTGATAATTATTTGGCAAGGGGTATTGTATCTTATGAACTCTCTTTGATTCAAAAGGAAAAGCTCTTTCGGGATTGTCGATCTTATTACTAAGATAAACCTTTAATTTTTTAATATGTGTGGATAACCTGATCCGAAGGTGTATCCCTAAGAAAGATCAATATTCCATTTTGAGGCTTGCCACGCTTCACCATATGGTGGGCACTTTAGAGGAATTTGGATAGTTGTGAAGGTATTGGAGTCGGATTTGTATTGGACGACTTTATTCAAGGATTCATATGCCTAAAATGTTGTGATGAGTGCCAAAGGACCAACAACATATCTCGCCGTCACAAGATGCCGATGACTACAATTTAAGAGGTGGAAGTGTTTGACATGTGGGTGATTGATTTTATGGGACTATTCGACAGCTCGTATGGTAACAAGTACATATTGTTAGAAGTTGACTATGTCTCCAAATGGGTTGAAGCGGTGGCATTTCTAACAAATGATGCCAATGAAGTGATAGGATTTCTATGAAAAAATATTTTCACACAGTTTGGCACTCCGAGAGCTATGATCAGTGAAGGTGGAACCCATTTTTGCAATAGAGCATTTGCACAGCTGCTAGAAAAGTATGGAGTTCACCATAAGATTGCCAGACCTTACCACCCACAAACGAGCGGGAAAGTGGAAGTGTCCAACAGGGAAATCAAAAGTTTCTTGACCAAGACATTGAATATGAATAACACTAATTAGGCAAGGAAGTTGGATGATGCATGATGGGCTTATCGCACAACATTTAAAACTCCAATTGGTATGTCTCTGTACAAGTTGGTATATCTAGAGCATAAAGCCATATAGGCACTACGACAGTTTAATTTGGATATGGAAACAGAAGGCACAAGTAGAGTTATATGAACTCGATGAATTTTCGATTCCAATCATTCGAGAGTACAAGATTGACAAAGAAAGGATAAATATGATGCATGATAAAATCATTCTAGATAGGAACTTCAAACCCGGAGATTTAGTGTTGTTATGCAACTCGAGACTAAGATTATTTTCGGGAAAACTAAAATCACGATGGTCGGGACTATTTAAAGTCGTGTAGGTGTTCCCAAGTGGAGCAGTGGAGATTGAGGCTGAAGATGGGACGAATAGTTTTAAAGTGAATAGCAAAGGTTGAAACACTACCTTGGAATGATAGAAGAAAAAAAGGAGAAAGATATGATGTACTTGAAAGAGCCCCAATATATATGCAAAGTGTAATCCTAAAAGCATGCATCTTGCGATGATGTAAATCAGGCGCTTCCTAGGAGGAAGCCCATAGTCCTATTGTATTTGTCATGCCATGACATTAACTAAGGCGCATATTGGGAGGCAATACATTTTATAACGCATAGTTAGTTTTAGTCTTTGTTTAATATTGAGGCGGACTAACGAGTGAGTTTGATATGAATTTGAAGAGTTTTAGTAGGTTGTGGAGCTACGTGGAAGGAAGATGTGCTCGAGTGTCCTAAAAAAGCTAAAAGGTTGCAAAATGAACAAGAAAACATCGAGCCATTGCGAGGCGAAGTCCAATTGGTAAGTTTTGAATGCCTCATGTTGCCTAGCAAGTCAATGACCAGACGCCGCCCCAGACACACCCTAATGAATCTTTAATGCCTCCTACGCTGCCAGGCACTATCTAAAACAGTGTCCTTATCGCACCTGATGGCGCGTCGCGTCATGACTTTGCCACTGCCTACATCACGTCCTAGGTATGTTGTTAATTTCATTTGTCTCTTCTCAGTTAAAACGCCCTCCCCCCCAAACCAACTAAAATATTCAACACCCCACCCCACTGTACCCAAAGTCCTCCTTCATTAATTACACCCCCCCCCCCATACGACTTCACTCCAAACAATAGAACACACATTAGAATCCAAAATTCCCCAGCCCTACTGTCTCATTTCTAAAGAGCAAGTAAATCCAAAGTCCTCAACGCACCACCCCACCTCACTGCCTCTCTACCTCTATCTCTCTCTCTCTCTTTCTCTCAAGTGACATATATGATTTGTTATCTTCCTCACTCTTGTATGCTCTTTTTTCTTGTAAATTCTAGTTTGTGGGTAATATGTTTTACAAGGTGCAACAATGGTGTAATTGTGCTAAAACTTCCCAACCCCAAATACCCCATAGGATATTTTGTGATTGTTGTAACGAGTGTTTCACACTCAATACCAAGTTGATTTGGAAGGGTAGAACAATCATTCACCTAAAAGAAACTCACACACAAATAATGCATACAAGGTGTTTGGTAAATTACCACATTGACGATTTTAGTCCCAATTAGAGCTCGATTCTCTTGGATTGATTGTTTTGTGTTAGGAGAGCATGATTATATGAAAACCTAAATATGGGGTAACTCTAAGGAGTCGGAATGGATTGATAAAGTGTGTTTGCAATGACATACGGCTATGTATACTGCCGAAATTCTGATGCTAGTGCAACACTTACTTGATGAAAGCAAAGTTTGAGTAGAGTATGGTTTAAATTCATTAGCATATCTTAGAGCTTTAAGTGTGGGTTCACTCCGACCTATTTTTGTAATAGTTGTTGCTTACTTGCATTGACAATTTTTATGGTTGACAGGTGCATGCAATATGGGTCGTCCAACAGCTAGTTCTAAGGCACCTGCTAAGGCCAAGGCACCACCAAAGGCAAAAGCTACCTCGTCAGGCCCACTACCAGAGAAAAGGATAAGAATTAAGGCTATGCCTTGTTATCAAAGTGCTAAAGGAAAGCAAGTGGATTATGGTTCAATCAAGGCTCAACCTCAAGAGAGAGCGACTCGTGAGTAAGGCATCAAGAGTGTTCCCCCATATGGGAGAGCTTTATATAGGAAGTGTCGTCCAAACACATGTGACGACCCAAAGGGGTCATCACTTGTTGTATTAGTAATTTCGAGCTTCAGAGGTCTTGAAAACCTCACTATTAGTTGCCTCGATTTGAGTGCATAATGTTGATATATATGAATTATGTGAATGATTTGAAGAATTTTAATATTAATGTTGACAAAATTGACTTTGGTCAACATTTTTGGTAAAGAGACCGGAACCCATGATGTGACGGTCCCGGAAGGTCCGTAGAAAACTGTGAGACTTGGGCGTATGCCCAGAATCGAACTCCAAGGTCCCAGGTTCGAGAAAAAGAATTTTTCCGTGAAATTATTTTCTGAAAATGTTTAAGGAAAATAAAAATGAAATTTAATCAAAAGTACTGGTATCGTGCTCGTATTTTGGTTCCGGTATAGGTCATATATTTTGTTTAAGCGCTTCCTGTAAAGTTCGGTTGAAAACGAACGTTGTTTAACGTGTTTCGGCCTTTAATTGGAAATTTTGGAAGTTATGAAATTCTGAAAGAATTTCATGGAATTAAGGCTCAAATCATTAATTTTGATGTTATTTTGGCGATTTGATCACGCGAGCAAGTTCGTTGATGTTTTGAGTCGATGCACATATTTGGTTTGGGGCCCCGAGGGCTCGGTTGAGTTTTGGAGGTGGTTTGGGGGGGTTTTTTGACTTAGGAAAAATTGCAGAGAATCTGCAGCAGGCAATCCTTCTTCGCGTTCGCGTAGCCCTCACGCGTTCGCGATGCCCAGCTTCCTCCCTCCTTCGCTTTTTCAGATTGGCCTCGCGTTTGCGATGCCTTACCCCCCCCCCCCAGCCCTTCGCGAACGCGTCCCAGCCACGCGAACGCGAAGAGCATTTGCCCAGCAAAGTTCTGAAGCCTTAAAACAGAACCCATTTCGGGTTTTAGCCATTATTTCACACGGGTTCCTTTCTTCAACACTCCATCGACGAGATTCAAGCTTCTCTTCCTGCATAACTCTTTGGGTAAGTAATTCATTACTCATCTCCTTCATTTTTCATCAACATCAATCACGTTCTTAGGCCTAAAACATGTGAAAAATAGGTATAAAATTGGAGAAATGAGTGAAGTTAGGGTTTTCAAATGATTTATGATTTAGACCTTGTTTTTGGGTCGAACTTAAGAACAAATTATATATTTAAACTCGTGAGTGAATGAGTTGTTGGAAATTGGTTCGAACGTCGTGTTTTGACCACGTGGGTCCGGGTCGATTTTTACTATTTCGGGAAGAATGTTGTAGAAAATATGTTTACCCATTTGGATTATTTTGTTGAGTAGTATTGATGATATTAAATCAATTGTGTATAGATACAATTGAATTTGAGCCAAATTCGAAAGGAAAGGGCATCGCTTAAGGATTGAATTTGCGGTAAACCTTCGAGGTAAGTGTTTGATCTATCCTAGCTTGAGGGAATAGTAGTTGATTCTATATGTTAATTGCTATCTGTGGAGTCCGACGCATAGGCATGGTGACGAGTATCTATACGTTGGGGGTCGAGCATGACCGTGAGTCTTAAATTGATAAAACTTTTTGATAATCTTACGTGATTATATGAAAGGAAAGATTACTGCTTTCACACTGGTAATATTTATATTGTTGATTTAAAAGATTATTGGTTTCATACCAGCAATATTTATATTGTTGATTTAAAATATTATTGGTATCATACTGGTAATATTTATATTGTTGATTTAAAGGACTATTGGTTTCATACCGGTAATATATATATATATTTGAAATATTATTATTGATTTTCTTCCGGTAATATATACGTTGATTATTGTTATTGTCCATATTTGCCGGTGACAAGGAAGAGTGATTATGCACGATAGGTCTTTCTGTGCTATGTATTACAATGATTATTGTTATTGGCCATAGATGCCGGTGACAAGGAAGAGTGATTATGCACGATGGGTCTTTCCGTGCCTCGATATGAGAGTGTGCGAGTAAAAGTACGATGGGTGATGTCTTACATCTTAATTAATTAATTGGTGAGAACGAGAGTAAAAGCACGATGGTTGGTGCCGTGCATATTTTGATTCACCCATCCTCATTAATTGAAGTTCATTTATTCTGTACCAGTTATTATATTTTGTTGGTATTCCAGAGCATGTTCTCCCTTCCCAAATATTTAATGTTGCTTCTTGTTGTTACTGTTGTGTACATATATATATATATATATATATATATATATATATATATATATATATATATATATATATATATATATATATATATATATATATATATATATATATATATATATATATATATTTGAACTGTACAGGTGTATATGAGTGTCTTGTCCTAGCCTTGTCACTACTTCGCCGGGATAGGCCGGGCATTACCAGCACATATGGTCGGTTGTGCTGATTCTACACTCTTCTCTCTTTCTGCGCAGATACAGGTTTTGGACAGCAACAACAGCAGTAGTGTGGGTGTTAGCTTTTGATCATCGAGATAACGAGGTAGCCTTGCAGGCGTCCGCAGAACCCGGCGTTTCCTCTATCCTTACTTTCAGTATCTTATCTCATATATTCGAGAATAACAATATTATATTTTTTTCACACGGTTATGTGTATTATTCTTTGAAGTTCGTGAGAATCGTGACACCAGTTCTTGGGTAGTGTTTTATATTGAAATTTTCAGTATCGCATCTAGTAAAATTTGTTAAGTCTTTCGCTAAATTGATTTATTCCGCTATTTAATATTGTTGGTAATAGATTTAAATAAGTATTGTTAAAAATGGACATATAAGTACGAGTTGGCTTGCCTAGCTCCTATTAGTTAGCGCCATCATGACCCTGTTGGTGGGAAGTTCGGGTCGCGACAACTCATATCTCCCCGATCTTGCAGTTGATGAGCATAAATTGGAATCCTATTACCCTCAAATTTGGAAAAAGGTACATGAACTAGGATTGATTTTTGTATTTAAAAATCAAGGAGAAGCAAACTTTATCTTAGTGCGCGAATTCTATGACGGGTGGAACATTGAGGATAAGGAGAAATTGGTACCTATTCGTGGGAGGTTGATTAATATTTTGGCGACTTCACTATGTAGATTTTTGGATTCCCCAAATGTCCCATGTAGTCTGTTGTGTGACTTTATTGAACGGCCTACTTACAGAGATATTAGCTATACATTGTTTGGTGTTAGTCGAATGCGGTGTGCACATAGGACAAGAGATACAACAATCGTACTTCTTTGACTAAAGTGAAGATTATGAAAATTGCTAAAGTGTGGTTGTGCTTCGTTAACGCGAGACTACTTCCGTATGAGCATGATTCTGCTATTATCCAAGAAAGAGTATGCCTAGTGTATTTTTTTATGAAAGGGTGGATGGTTAATGTGGGCCAGTTGATACGTAGTCAGATGGAACAATCAAGAAAGGGCATGCTTACTAGGATATTCTTTGTGAATCCAATACTTGCATAAAGAGCAGGTAGATGAGGAGCCCCAATTTGAGATGTCGCTTCCACCCACATCTTGAGCTATCGACATTACTATTATCCGTGGTCCAGACGAGGAAGATGGTACGACATTGACTATAATGTAGAGTGAGGCTTGCGATGAGAGCATCCTGGCTCACTTGTATGGGATGATGGATTTGCAGCTGAGGATTGGGCGCAGGCTTGATACTTCAAAGGAGAGGATTCAGTTGACTGAGCGGTTCCCGCTCAACCTACCAACTCTTTGATTGGTTGATTTAGCTGCAGATTAGGGGGTGCCACTAGAAGAAGATATCAACACTCCAGAGCATTTGGTACAGGGTGACTAATAGTAGGTCGATCCAGTATTTGATGCCACTGGTGAGGATATGGGTGATGATGTTGACGATTGGGAGGAGGCTGATCGGGATTTCTTCGATGAGGGCCATCGTCTCGAGGGTTGACCAAGGAGTTCTTGTTCACTATTATCACTTTGATTATGCATTGGGAACACTGCACGTTTTAAGTGTAGGGTGTGTAACTCTCATTGTGCATAGTAGGGATAGATTAGTAACCATATTAGCTTCTTATATTTTTAATTTCTAGCTTCTTATATTTTTAAAGTCTAGCTTCTTATCTTTATTGTTAGCTTCTTGTTTTATTTTTTTAGGATACTCTAGCATAGTATTGAGTAGTGCGGTAGTTTTAATTTTTTAGACCTTTTTGTTTTATTTTCGAAAAAAACAAAAAAGGAAATAAAGATACTTTTCTTGAGAGATTGAGTCTAAAAAATTAAAAAATTAGAAAATACAAAACATATCTTTTTATTTTTATTTTTCTTAGGTACTAATAATTCCGTATGACTTTTCATTGTAGCTCGATTCTTTTCCATGGTATGTAACTTGAATAGGGTAGTAGTGTCACTCCCCAAATTTGAGGGACATGGCCGGCACTCGACCGGGTATCCCCAGTCGAGTGGACCTGGGTATCTTACCTGACACACGGGTTACCCCACATTTTCCAGTACTTACTAACCGAGTGGAAACAACTATTTATAATTGAGATTCCATTTTTACAAGACATACACAACATAGATAACATTAGTGTGGTTTACAATTTACAACGCCCAAAATACAAAGTACTAGTACTATTCTTGCCAGTAACAAGGCTCTAGCTATACCTATTTACATACACAAAAATAAGATCCAAAAGTATAAGAACGAGGGTGGCATGAGCCACGCAGGGCCCCGGAAGGAAAGGGGCTCACCAATACAGCTGACAGGGAATGAGGAAGAGCTACGAACGGTGGACTGGAGTACCTGCTGAAGATCCACCTACAATCATAATACGAATATAGCGCCCACGGCAAAAGGGACGTCAGCACATTTGAATTGTACTGGTATGTATGAAAAAAACTTGTCCGAAGCAAACACAAGCCATATGCAAGTAGAACACAACACTGGAAGTAGCAATCAAACACACATAGAAGGTACAATTAGTAAAACAAAAGGGCAATCAGTGCCCCACAGGTTACAAACTCTCATGTTGTCTCCTTTCATAATTCCACATCAATGATTTCACAATTTTGTTCAAATGTATATATATCAATAGTGATTTCGATCACTTTTCTACCTTTATTACCTCGGCCACCCTTGTCACACCAACCCACACCTTATTACACCATGTTGCGGCGCGCAACCCGACCACGCCTTACAGTGTCAATTCACCACAAACACAACTAAACAACAAGTCACAAAGATAAACAACAAATACACCTCAAGACATCACAACAACAGTGTTACAGGTATCATAATACTAGTACCAATTTCATAATTTTCAATAGTTTGTACTCATTTCAAGTTACCACAATTTCCCACAATATTTGAAGTACATTTTTATCACAGATATCCTTGTTTTACCATTTACGGATTCCTTCAATCACTTGTTATTCAACGTTTACCACGAGGTACATTCACAATTAAACCAGTCACAAGAAGTTCACAAATTACAAACATAGATATCAACTACCAAACAATTCACATGCCAAGTAAGGCGACTTCACAAGGATCAAGGTTAGCCATACATACCTGGAGTCGAATTCCCTTTTTAATTTCCTATTCCCATTCACCGAGCTATCTAGCACAGTTCCCTACTTCTATCTAATTTCCCTTCACTAGATTCTAGGTTTTGAGTGACATGCATGAGGGTTTTCAATTGTTAGTTCAAAATCAAAGCATAAGACTCCCTTCCCTTAGATTGAATTAGAAAAATTGGGGAAAATGGTTAGGGATTTTACCTGTAAGAGTGGAAATGAAGTCAATAACTCAAAATTTTCCCGGCCTGGATAGTTTTGGAGGATCAATTTTATGAAGAATCCTTTCTCTCTCAAGAACTCTCCCTTCCCTCTCTCTTTTGTTGCTCAAGAAAATGTGTAAAAATGAGGGGTTGGGGTGTTTTATTAGAAAAGGGTCGGGTTTAAAATTTTTAGAAAGCTAATGTTCATGTAGGATCTGCGGTCAACTATGCGATCGCATAGTTGACATACGGTCCGCATATTGGACCGCAAAATGGTCCCAAATTGCTGACCTCTATGTTTGGGTATGTGGTCGCATAATGCATCGCAGAATTGACCTCCACAAATCCTCGAGAAATTTATGCGAAAACTATGTGGTTCGCATATTGGTTATATGATCGCATAATAGACCACATTTTCGACATCCAATTTGGCTACTCTCTGATTAACTCTGTGGTCAATATGCGATCTGCATACCTGATCTGCGACCGCATTCCTGACCGCAGAAATGACATTTTTTTGGAATAACTTGACTCTAAATATTTAAGTATAAAATCGGTAGAAATGTGTTCCAACACATAGGTGGACCTGACTCTATGAGTTGCTAGGCTTGATCACTCATTTTCACGGGGTATTACATCCTCCCCCACTTAAAATCATTCGTTCTCGAATGAGAACTTCGAAAAATGGTTGGAAAGCATGATATGCAAGCTCCTAAGTTTTTCACTCTCTTATGATTTAGGAAAATTTTGCCCGAGTATCCATTGTAATTTGGACATATCCATCTATCAGTAAGTCCCAAAACATATTTCCAAGCACCATTACATAATCTTGCTACCCATATAACATGTATACAATGCATGACCTTCACACTTATACATATTCAACCTTTCGACACACTATTAGCCCTTTTGGTACACCACATGCAATTAAATTAAGCATTAATCGTATGTACTATCAAAGCAATTTACTTATCATAATCACAAGAATATGATACCTCAATTTAACAAGAAGGGTTGCCTATAGTTCAGTTCAATACTTTCATACTTGCACACATTCAATTGTTTGATACCCTTTCGCACATAGTTGATTATTTTAGGGAGTGCGAGTTAACCATTTCAATTCCCTCCATGCAAAAAGAATCATTATTTCTTTACACTTACTCTACCATGGGATAATTATGTACCACAAAATAAACCAAAAAAAATTGGCATAACTTGAAGAGTTATAATAGTGAAGTATTTAGGAACATTTACACCAAAAAGGACAAAATGCTAGTTTTCTTAGGGACAAGGACTCACATGACCATTCCTAGACTTGTTCGAACAATTGGGGGTATTTTACTTTCAGCTCATCTTCCACTTCCCACGTGGCTTCTTCGACTTGTTGGTTTCGCCACAACAGCTTAACCGAACCGATCTCCTTATTCTGCAACCTACGGACTTGTCTATCAAGAATCGCAACCGGGATCTCTTCATATGATAGCTCTTGAGTAACCTTGATGTCTTCAATTGGCACCATGGTAGACGGATCCCCAACCACTTTCCTTAACATGGACACATGAAACACCGGGTGCACTAAGGACATTTCAGGGGGCAATTCCAACCTGTAAGCAACTTGTCCGATCTTTTGAATAATTTGATAAGGCCCGACATATCTAGGACTTAGCTTCCCTTTCTTCCTAAATCGCACGACTCCCTTCATGGGCTATATCCACAAGAATACCCAATCACCCTCTTGAAACTCCAATTCCCTTTGACGCACGTCCGCATAGGATTTCTGGCGACTCTGAGTAGTTTTCATCCTTTCTTGAATGACTTTAACTTTTTCCATGGCCTGGTGCACGCGATCCGGACCTATCAATTCTACTTCACCTTCTTTGAACCACCCAATCGGGGACCTACACCTCCTCCCATACAATGCCTCAAATGGGTCCATTTGGATGCTAGCATGGAAGTTGTTGCTGTAAGCAAATTCTATAAGGAGCAAGTTATCATCCCAATTACCCTTGAAATCCAAGTCACAAGCCCGCAACATATCTTTGAGTGTCTGGATAGTCCGCTCTATTTGACCATCAATCTGAGGGTGAAAAGTTGTGTTGAGGTTCAGCTGAGTACCCAACCCTTACTCAAATGTCTTCCAAAAGTTAGCTGTGAATTGAGCCCCTCGATCAGAAATAATAAAAAGTGGAGTACCATGAAGTCTCACAATTTCCGGGTATACAGTCGAGCATATTGTTCTGTAGAACCGGTGGACTTGACTGGCAAAAAGTGAGCTGATTTGGTGAGTCGATCCACTATCACCCAAATTGAGTCGAACTTGCGGTGAGTGCGAAGTAGTACTGCCACAAAATCCATGTTGATCATCTCCCATTTCCACATTAGTATCTCCATAAGTTGGGGTAGTCCACCAGGCCGTTGGTGCTCGGCCTTTACTTGCTGACAGTTTGAGCATTTGGATACGAAGTCTGCCATATCCCTCTTCATACCACTCCACCAATATATTTCCTTGAGATCGTGATACATTTTTGTAAACCCTGGGTGCACCGAATATCTGGAATGATGGGCCTCTGCCATTACCCTCTCCCGAAGATTATCTACATTTGGAACACATAGCCTACCTTGACATCGCAGCATACCATCATTGCCGCCGAGTGAGAATGCCAAAATCTTGCTACTCTGAACCGCTTCCCTTATTTGTGCCAATGCTGGATCAATGAACTATTTTTCCTTGACTTTCGCTACAAGCGACGACTTTGCTAAGTTGTGCACCATAATCTCCTCCTCATTTGGGGTCGAGATACAAACCCCAAGACTGGCCAACTGATAAACCTCTTGAGCTAGGAACCTCTGATCCGTTCCCAAGTGAGCCAAACTACCCATGGATTTCCGAATGAGGCCGTCGGCCACCATGTTTGCCTTCCCTGGATGGTACAAGATGTTCATATCATAATCTTTGAGCAATTCTAACCACCGCCGCTACCTTAAGTTTAGCTCCTTCTGATTGAACAAATATTGGAGACTTTTGTGGTCCGAGAACACATCCACATGGACCCCATAAAGGTAATGCTTCCATATTTTTAAGGCAAACACAACTGGTGCAAGCTCCAAATCATGCGTCGGGTAATTCTTCTCGTGATTCTTAAGTTGCCTTGAAGCATAAGATATAACCTTCCCATGCTGCATGAGCACACACCCTAAACCAATCCTAGAAGCATCGCAATACACCACAAATACTTCCGTGCCTTCCGACAAAACCAACTGTGGTGCCGAGGTCAACCTTGACTTCAATTTCTGAAAACTTTGCTCACAAGCATTAGACCATTGGAACTTGACTGATTTTTGCGTCAGTTTAGTTAATGGGGAGGCGAGCGTAGAGAACCCCTCCACAAACCTCCGATAATAACCTGCTAACCTGAAAAAGCTATGGATCTCCATCAGGGTTGTGGGTCTAGGCCAATCCTTCACTGTTGCAATCTATTGGGGATCCACTTGAATCCCCCTACCGGAAACAACATGTCCCAGAAAGTGACGGACTCCAACGAAAATTCATATTTTGAAAGTTTAACTTACAACTGGTGTTGATGAAGAGTTTTCAGAACTGCCCTGAGGTGATCGACATTATCCTCCCTGCTTAGCGAATAAACAAGGATGTCGTCAATAAAAACAACCATAAAGGAGTCTAGAAATGTCTTGAAGACCCGATTCATAAGATCCATGAACGTTGCTGGGGCGTTGCTTAGCTAAAAAGACATGACCATGAATTCAATGTAACCATAGCGGGTTCTGAAGGCGGTCTTAGGAATATCCCACTCTCTGATCTTCAATTGGTGATACTCGGATCGCAAATCAATTTTGGAGAAGAACTTCGCACCTTGCAATTGGTCGAGTAAATCATTTATCCGGGGAAAAGGGTATTTATTCTTGATGGTGACCTTGTTAAGCTGCCGATACTCGATACACATCCGAAGTGACCCATCCTTCTTCCAGACAAAAAGAACCGGAGCACCCCTTGGCGACACACTCGGTCGAATGAACCCCTTCTCTAGTAAGTCCTTCAGCTGCTCTTTTAACTTTCGTAATTCCCCTGGCGCCATCCTGTATGGTGAATAGATATTGGGTGAGTATTTAGCAACACATCAATCCCGAAGTCAATCTCCCTATCTGGCGGAATCCCTGGAAGCTCATCTGGAAACACCTCCGAAAATTCATTTACAGCTGACATGGATCTGAGGGCAGGCACATCTGAAGCGGTGTTCGCCACCCTGACCAAATAATAGATACACCCCTTCTTAATCATCTTCGAAGCCTTAAGGTAAGAAATAAACCTACCTTATGGCACAACACCATTCCCTCCCCACTCAATAACCAGCTTGTTGGGAAACTCGAGTCTCATGACTCTCGTATGGCAGTCAAGCTTAGCAAAACACAAATAAAGCCAGTCCATTCCAGTAATCACATCAAATCTACCATCCCAAGCTCAATAAGGTCGGCCATTGTAACACGACCACACACCGTGACAACACAATTCCTATAAACTCGCGCGACTGTAATAGGATCGCCAACCGGAGTAGATAAAGAGAATGGCTCAAGAAGCTATTCAGGCTCTATCCCAAAACTCGAAGCAATGAATGGAGTGACATAGGACAAGGAAAACCCAGGGTCAATAAGATCATAACAATCAATGGCCTGAACAGAAAAGATACTCGTAATCACATCTGGAGAAGACTCAGCATTCTGGAAACCACTCAAAGCATAGAACCGGCTCGGTCCACCTCTACCACGAGCCCTACCCCTATCTGTACCATGCCCTTCTTGAGCTAGAGGACGCACAGATGATGTAGCAACTGAAGAACCGGATGGCTGGGCGAATCCCTTACCCATGCCCTGTCTGGGTGCACGATTGTTCCGCTGAACATGACCACTCACCCCGCAATAATAATACACGGGGATGTCCAAATAGCAAGTCTCAGTGTCGAACCTCCCACACTTGGGACATGTAGCTCCCCCTGCTGCTAGGGCCTCACCCCCGAATGGGTGGAATGGTGGAACCTCCTGCTGTCAGAACCTGGTCTCGAAGAACTACCCTACTGATGGCTGTGCATAGATGGTTGTGCACTTGTTAAGACTGAATATATGACCGGGATGGCCCTGATGGCCCTCTTCCCGGAGCTTGACCCATTGACCGGGCCCTACTCCTACTCTCCCTATCTACCCGTATCTTCAGATTACTAGCCACTGTGGCCTGAGCGAAACCCACAATCTTCTCATAGTTCATATCTACGTGAAAGGCCGTTGTAGCAACCTCATTCACCACCAATGGACTAAGACCCTGAACCTATCGCCGAACTCGAGCACTCATGGTCGACACTAACTGAGGAGCATACTTGGAATATCTCACGAACTCCATATGGTATTCCTAAAAAATCATGCTGCCCTACTTGAGAACCTCGAACTTTGTGGAACGGGCTGCCATTGTCTCAGCAGGCAAGAAATGATCCATAAAAAGTGTCCACAAATTCCTCCCATCTACCTATAGCGCTCTTCTCTTCGCGGGAATCCTCCTACATCTCGAACCACGGGCGTGTCGCTCCCTTCACCCTAGAGAAAGCCAACTCAACCCCCTCTGATTTTGTGGCCTTCATCACACAAAGGGTCTTGCACATATCATCAAGAAAATCCTGCGGATCTGCCTCTAGGTCTGTGCCGGAAAACTCTGGAGGGGCCAATCGCAAAAACTGGTAAACTCTGGAGCTGGTAGAATCTCTTTGTTCGCTGGAGATCATAGGAGCATCGTGAGATCTCTGAGGCCGAGCAGCAACTAACTGGTCAACATACGGATGGCTCCCGTACGGACCCCATCAAAAGCCACAGGACCGGGAGATGAAGTAATGCCAGGATTAAGAATATTGGCAAGAGGGATGGTGACGCCCTCTGCTACTGCAGGAACATGAGTCATGGATCTCGAAAGGGACAAGCCAGGCAGATTCAAATCCAAGGAGTTACTCTGGCCCACGGCATCAGGTACATGGCCCACGATCACACTTGGTGTGGCGCTAGCCTCAAGGCCGAGTCTAACCTTCTTCTTAGGTGCCATCTCTGAAAATTTCGGAACAAGGCACAAGTTAGACATAAGTACTTTCACTTTTTACTTCACCGCACGAAAAGGAATAACAAAAAAAAGAGTAGTTTCCTAAGTAAACTCAAGACATATGCAAGTAGAACACAGCAATGGAAGTAGCAATCAAACACACATAGAAGGTACAATTAGTCAAACAAAGGGGCAATCAGTGCCCCACAGGTTACAAACTCTCATGTTGTCTCCTTTTCTCATGTTGTCTCCTTTCACAGTTCGACATCTATGATTTCATAATTTTGTTCAAATGTATATATATCATTGGTGATTTCGATCACTTTTCCACCGTTATTACCTCGGACACCCTTATTACCTCGACCACTCTTATCACACCAATCCACATCTTATTACACCGTGTTGTAGCGCGCAAGCCGACCCCGCCGTACAGTTTCAATTCACAACAAACACAACCAAATAGCAAGTCACAAACATAAACTACAAATACACCTCAAGACATCACCACAACAGTGTTACAAGCGTTACCTTAATTACTAGTACCAATTTCATAACTTTTAGTTGTTCGTACTCATTTCAAGTTACCACAATTGCCCACAACATTTCAAGTACATTGTTATCATAGATAGCCTTGTTTCACCATTTACGGATTCCTTCAATCACTTGTTATTCAACTTTTACCAGGAGGTGCATTCACAATCAAAGCAGTCACAAGAAATTCACAAATAACCAACATAGATATCAACTACCAACAAATTCAGATGCCAAGTAAGGCGATTTTACAAGGATAAAGGTTAGCCATACATACCTGGAGTCGAATTCCCTTTTTAAGTTCCTATTCTTAGACACCGAGCTATCCAGCACAGTTCACTACTTCTATCCAGTTTTCCTTCACTAGATTCTAGGTTTTGAGTGACATGCATAAGGGTTTTCAATTGTTAGTTCAAAATCAAAGCGTTAGAGGTTGCTCAAAAGATGTGTAAAAATGAGGGGTTGGGGTGTTTTATTAGAAAATGGTCGGGTTTAAAAATTTTACAAAACTGATGTTCGTGCAGGATCTGTGGTCAACTATGCGATCACATAGTTAGCATGTGGTCCGCATATTGGACCGCATAATGGTCCCAAATTGCTGAGCTCTCTATTTGGGTATGCGATGAGAATGCGGTCCGCATACCCGTTCTGCGGTCGCATATTGCACTGCAAAATTTACCTCCACAAATCCTCAAAAAATTTATGTAACGACTATGCAGTCAATATATTGGTTATGAGATCGCATAATAGACCGCATATTCAACATCCAATTTGGCTACTCTCTGATTAACTCTACGGTCGATGTGCGGTCCGCATACCTGATCTGTGACAGCATTCCTAACTGCAGAAATGATATTTTTCCAGAAAAATTTGACTATAGATTTTTAAGTATAAAATCAACAGAAAAGGGTTCTGACACATAGGTGAACCTGACTCTATGAGTTGCTAGGGCTTGAGCACTCATTTTCACGAGGTCTTACAAGTATATTTATTTATTTGTTTTACTTTTGGAATAGTATGTAGGAATAAAGGAGAAGAACTTAAGTGATGTACACCTTTAAACTTATTTTATGGTTGCATACTTAGGTTCTGGTATGTATTTCACTTTCTATGCATTTTAAATATATAATGATGGTAAAAAGGAATAGCATGTGTTATAATTTTTATGTCTCGTTTACTTGACTGGTGTTCACTTTGTGCTTTATGTTTAATATATCTCGTGACTTTGGGAAAACTTATTTGATATAAAGTCCGAATGAAACTGTCTGTAACGAGTCATGTGCCATCATTGAAATGAGTTCTTTGCATATTCTATGTCATTACACTTGATTCTAGAACTTGCGCAGAATGTGATTGAATCGAAATCTTAGGTGTTGCTCGGTTTGAGAAGTGATGTTAGGCATTCCTCGATCTTTCGAGTTTTGTTTCTTATCACAAATAAAATCATCCCTTGTTTATCTTGTTGAGCCTATAAACCTTTCTTTGGCACTCGCATTACAAGCCTACCCCATTTTGCTCTTAATTGAATCATTTTGATACTTATACCTCATAAAGCACTTGAATTGCAAAGAAAGCTCTTGAAATAAGTAATGAGGAAACTTGGGATAACTTTTGAGTAGAACCAATAAAAGGAAGAAATGTGCACTTATAGTTCAATAAAAACTCCACAAGCAGCAAAGCAAAAATACAAAAAAAAAAAGAGAAGAATAACTGAATAAATAAAGGTTTCTTATTTTTGCTAGTGAATGTGATATGAAGTAGCGTGTGAAGATGAAGGAAGAAAATTTTGGGGTGAACTATCTTGTGATGATTGAAGTGGATTAAAGGAATTGCGCTTAAAAATTGAAAACGTATTGTGTTAAAGTGTTTAGCAGGGTTAGCCACTATATCCCAAACATATCATACCAGCCTCTTAGCCCACATTACAAACATATTAAGTTTTAGTTGATTTCACACTAAGAGAGTCTACAATAGTAGAGATTTACATAATGGACAAGCCTATGGTACCTTATACGTGCATGTGACTTCATTGAGAGAGTGAGTGATTTATGTGTGAGTCCTTATACTATATTCAGTAATGTGATTTGGATGTTTGGATTGATTATTTTTTGTTTAGTGAGTGTTATGGCGAGATTATAACTAACATGTCAGGAATTAATTCGATAATTGAGGAAATCGTAAACCCTAGATCATTTTATCATTGACTTCAACTCCATTCTTGCTAGTTGATAGTTTTTATTGTCATTTCTCCTTAGTTAAGTAATTTCTGTTAATTCAAAAATCAATTATTGACCTTTAAAAGTTGTCTGAGTTTATCATTAGCAATACTAAAAAGTTGTAGCAAACAGTTTAGTTCCCTCTGCGATTCAACTCCTGGCTCTTAAACTGAATTATTTTTGCAGCAACTGCTTAGTGATTTTTATAAGGCATAGCTATGCGTGATCAATTACCATATGTACAACCTAAAGGTAGATTATCACAAACACTAACACAAATTCTCTCCAAAAATATTTTTTTTCAAAAGCTAATCTAGATACATAAATTTATTTCTAGAAGTCTCATACGTATATCGTTCCAATTCGGTAAATTTAAAGTAAAATATTGCTTACATGAGGTTAAGGATGAAAGGAAAACAATGCATATAACATTTTTTCAATCTATACAACATCATTAACATAATTTGAAATTAATACAAATTAGTTTGTGTATGTCTATATTTAAGAAATGTCACGACCAGGATTTTCCACCCTCGGGAATCGTGATGGCGCCTACTAATAAAATCTATGCAAGCCAAACCTTAATTACCTGATTCTTTATCAAATTACTTCTTCTTAGCAAATATAAGCGGTATCATGAGAACAATGAAACTTCAAATAATTAAGTGGAAGATAACAATGAAATATCTGAAATCGACGTCTAGTACAACTTTTAAAATCTCAAAATACCCAACACCTGGTGTCACAACATCACAGACTATCTACGATTACTACATACAAGGTTGGAAGAAATAACAATACATTATTTCTGAATAAAAGAGAAGGAAACCAGAAATAGAGATAGAGGGAGATGCTAGGGCCTGCGGACGCCTGCATGTCTACCTTGACTCTCCGGGTGGACTGAAGGAAGCACTCCAACTACTGCCCAAAAGCTGCTTCGGGATCTATACACATTGTAAAAAGTGTAGTATCAGTACAACCGACCCCATGTGCTGGTAAGTGCCTAGCCTAACCTCGGCCAAGAAGTGACGAGGCTAGGACCAGACATACCAAATAAACATGTGCAGTTCAAATATATATAACGGAAAAGAAATATGGCGATATCCGGTCAGTACGGGAGGGGGAGCATGTTGTGGGGGAGATAAAAATTTCCAAGTGAGAAGACATCAATTAGCGAAGGAAATAACATAAGTCGCATACCAATAAGGAATCAGAAATCAATAAATGCACGACATGACCTTTCGTAATTTTACTCTCGTCCTCATCAAAGCAAATATATAATATAAATGTGTACGGCATCACCCTTCGTGCTTTTACTCTCTTTTCTTGCCATATAATCAATAAAATCGACACAGAATGGTACATTATAAGGCACGTCGTCACCCTTCGTGCTTTACGCTCTTTCCTCACAATCGTATACATCATCACCCTTCGTGCTTTACACTCTTCCCTCACAAAACAAACAATATATAACATCACCCTTCGTGCTTTACACTCTATCCTCACCTAGACAACAACCACAAATAATGTGGCGAGGGAATAAACAAGATTATAATAGAAAATCCCGGCAAGGGAACAATAATTAACAATTAAATTCCGGCAAGCAAATGACACCAACAATATCAACATCCCGACAAGGGAGATAACCAATAAAGCAACCATATCCCGGCAAGGGAATAATTTAATAACTCTTTCTCTTTTTCACGTTTTACTTCACATATTACATTACCACTTGAGCCAATGCTCCAAGGGTTCAATCAACTCATTTACTTTCACAATTTGTAATATAACTTGAGCCAATACTCCTCGATATTCAAAAGTCACAATTACTCCCTCAACTTTTCACAACAAATAGAAATCCCTTCTAAAGCATAGATCATTTAACGAAATCATGAAAATCACACTATAAGACTCACGGTAAAACTAGACACCAACATATAGATACTCGTCACCATGGCTACGTCGTACTCAACAATAAACACAGAAAATAGGACTCGACTCCTAATCCCTCAAGCTAAGGTCAGACCAAACACTTACCTCGATGCCACAAACATAACCCAAGGTTTAAATATAGCTTTACCCCTTGATTCCACAGCTATTTCGCGCATATCTAGTCATAAATTACTTATTTACATCAATAAACACTAGATAAATCAACCCCAATACATGAAAATGAGTTTTCTACAGTTTTATCAAAAAGTCAAAAATCATCCTCGGGCTCACATGGTCAAAACCCGAGGTTTGAACCAAAACCTGATTACCCATTCCCTCGCGAAACCAAATATATAATTTGTTTTGAAATCGGACCTCAAATCGAGGATCAAATCCCTAATTTTTGAAAAACCTAGGTTCTACCCAAAATACCCCATTTCCCCCATGAAAATATTTGATTTTAAGTTGATATCATGTTAAAAGATGTTAATGACTGAAGGAAATGAGTATAAACCAACTTACAATCGATATGGAAGAAGCGTTATTCTTGAAAAATCACCCAAAGGAGTTTGTTTTTTGAAAATATATGAAAATGGTTAAAAATCAGCTAACTATAAAAGTTGCAGGTCTCAGTTATGAGAATTGCGAACCCCGATCTCTGTTGGAATGGGAATTGCGAAGGGGAGCCCGCATTTGCGAACTATTAGGAAGTCTGGGCTGTTAGCATTTGCGAACAATAAGTTGCATTTGCGACTTCCAGCCCTTTCAGCATACGTCGCATTTGTGAGGACGCATTTGCGAAATAATTCTTGCATTTGCGATTTGAGGCAGGCCTCGATTGGTTCGCATTTGCGACCAAGTCCTCACATTTGCAGTATTCCATTTGCGAGCTAGGCTTCGTAAATGCGAAGCCTGCAAGCCTGATCACACCAACAATGGAACCTGCAATTTCAAAGTTTAAAATGCACTCTGTGGCCCATCCGAAAACTCACCCGAGCCCTCGGGGCTCCAAAAAATATACACATAACCTCAAGAATATCCCATGGACTTATCTGTGCGATCAAATTGACAAAATAACCTCAGTAACAACGAATTAAACCCCAAAATCAAAGAATTTCCTCAAACTTCTTAATACATCAACTTTTGCATTTTAGGTCCGAATCACGTCAAACGACGTTCGTTTTTCACCAAATTTACAAAAATGACTTAATCATATATAAGACATGTACCAGGCGCCATAACCAAAATAAGGGCCCAATACCATGATGTTCTAATCAGATCTTATTTTAAATTTCCTTATATATTTTCTTTAAAAATTTATTTCTCGTATTTGGGACCTCGAAATTTGATTCTGGGCATAATCCTAAGTCCAATATTTTCCTACGGACCCTCCGGTACCGTCGAAGCATGGGTCGGAGTCCGTTTACCCAAAAGTTAACCGAAGTCAAATTTATTTATTTTGTACAGTCAAAACTTATCGTCTTTCAAAGATTTTAATATTTAAGCTTTCCGGCTACGTGCCCAGACTGCGCATGCAAATTGAGGCAAATCTAAATGACGTTTTCAATGTCTCGAAGACACAAGATTTAATTAAAAAGCAAGTGATGACAGTTTGAGTCATCATATTCTCCACCTCTAAAACAACTGTTCGTCGTCGAACGGACAAAAGAAGGAAGTACCTGAGTCGAGGAAAAAATAGGCATAATGGCTCCGCATATCGGACTCGGACTCCCAGGTCGATGCCTCAGGAGGCTGATCTCTCCACGGAACACGTACAGAAGAAAAACTCTTCGACCTCTACTGACGAACCTGTCGGTCTAGAATAGCTACCGGCTCCTCCTCAAAAGACAACTCCACGTCCAGCTGGACAGTGCTGAAATCTAACAAGTGGGATGGATCGTCGTGATGCTTCTAGAGCATGGACACATGAAACACTAGATGCACGGCTGATAAGCTCATCCGAAATTCAAGTCTATAACCCACCTCTCCCAGTCGATCAAGAATCTCAAATGGACCAATAAACCTAGGGCTCAGCTTGCCCTTCTTCCCAAATCTCATCACGCCCTTCATAGGCGACACTCGGAGCAATATCCGTTCACCAACCATAAAAGCCACATCTGGAACCTTGCGGTCTGCATAACTCTTTTTCCTGGACTGAGCTGTACGACGCCTATCCTAAATAATCTTGACCTTGTCTAAAGCCTCCTTAACCAGATCCGTACCAAACAATCGAGCCTCTTCAGGCTCAAACCATCCAACCGAAGACCGACACCGCCTACCATATAAAGCCTCATAAGGAGCCATCTAGATATTTGACTGGTAGCTATTGTTGCAGTCAAATTCTGATAAAGGAAAAACTAATCCCATGAGCCACCAAAGTCAATGACACAAGCATATCCTCTAAAATCAGAATATCCGCTCGGATTGCCCGTCCGTCTGAGGATGAAATACTATACTCAACTTAATCTGAGTCACTAACTCTTGCTGAACTGCCCTCCAAAAACGCGAGGTACTATGTACCTCGCTCCAAAATGGTAGACACTGGCACACCATGAACACGAGCAATCTCCCCTATATAGATCTCAGTTAACCTCTCAGAAAAATAGGCGTTGACTTGGTCAGCCTATCAATAATTACCCATACTGCGTCGAACTTCCTCCGAGTCTCCGGGAGTCTAACAACAACATCCATAGTAATCTGCTCCCACTTCCGCTCGGGAAGCTCAACCCTCTGAAACAATCTACCAGGCCTCTGGTGCTCACACTTTAACCTGCTTACAATTCAAACACTGAGCCACATATGCAACAATATCCTTCTTCATTCTACGCCACAAATAATGTTGCCGCAAATCCTGATACATCTTCGCTTCGCCCGGATGAATAGGGTATCCTGATACATCTTCGCTTCGCCCGAATAATGCCTCCTCTAAAATAAACTCTTGAAGCCCATTCACATTAGGCACACAAACTCGACCCTGAAATATCAAAACTCCATCATCATTTAGGGTAACCTGCTTGGCACCTCCGCGCTGCACCGTGTCTCTAAGGACACACAAACAGGGATCATCATACTGCTGATAACGGATACACTCCAATAAAGAAGAACAAGAGACCGTGCAATCTAATACCCGACTAGTCTCAGAAAACCTCATGAACCAATTGGCCAAAGCCTGAACATCTAAAGCAAGTGGCCTCTCCCCGACTGGAATATAAGCAAGACTGCCCATACTGGATGACTTTATACTCGAAGCATCGACCACCATATTGGCCTCCCCGGATGATATAAGATAGTGATATCATAATCCTTCAACAACTCCAACCACCCCCTCTGCGTCAAATTTAACTCCTTTTGCTTGAACAAATATTGAAGACTCTTGAGATCCGTGAACAACTCACATGCCATGCCATATAGATAATGCCTCCAAATCTTCAATGCATGAACAATGGATGCCAACTCTAAATCATGAATCAGATAGTTCTTCTTATGAATCTTCAACTGTCGCGAAGCATAGGCAATGACCTCGCCATCCTGCATCAACACTACACCAAGCCTAATAGAGATACATCACAATAAACTGTATAAGGCCCTGAACTTGTGGGCAAAACCAACATCGGTGCCGTAGTCAGAGCTGTCTTGAGCTTCTGAAAGCTCGTCTCACACTCGTCCGATTGATAAGTCGGGATTTTAACGTGTTTTATGCCCCTACTTGCCTATGCTTTGATTATAAATTACTACAAAATAGTCCCAAAATTCTCACAAATTGTGCTCAAAAGGAGTGAAACTGCTCAAGTATAAAAGGTTAAGTGAATTGAGGAAAAGAAGGCCCAATGCGGACCGCGCAAAAGTGAATGCGGTCGCACTAGGAGGTTTGGAGACATGGCTAGATTGGCCTTAAGGCTATGCGGCCATGGTACTCGTTACGCCGTCTGTGGTGATGACTTTGCGGCTGCACTACCTTTTGGTGTGGTCCGCGGAGCAGAGATTTAGAGAGATGTGAACTCCCAAGTGTCAAGCCACGCGGTCCATGGTCAAGCTTATGCGGACCATGCGTGTTACCTTTGCGGCCGCGGTTCAATCCATATGGTCCACGGTCCTCAAGATCAGAGAAGCTGAAAGTTGAAGTTAAAGAGCCAGTGCGTCCGCGATGTGTGGTCCGCACTGACCCCGCAAGGGTATTTTTGTCATTTTTTTTAGCCTAGTTTAAATAGAACATTTTACCATTTTTAGGTTATCTTTTGTATCTAGAAAATTCAGATGATAGATGTGCTTGGTTTTGTAGCCATTTTTAGCACTTTTTCTTTCATTAACGATAGATTATTGTAGTTTCTTCTTAGTAATTAATTAATATGCTTAGTTCTTCATCTATTTCTTTAATTTCCGTATCTAGCATGAGTAGCTAAATCCATCAGCTAGGGTTGTGGCTCAACCCTAGTGTAGGTAATTGATTGGTGTTTCCATCTAGGGTTAGATTGACTATGGGTAATTGTTATTTGGGTTGATTTTATATTTTAATTGAGAATTGGTGGTTGCAAAAACTAATTCAAGCTTTGCGGGTTAAACTCTTCTTGAGAAAGAGAGTCTATGACCCAGAGTTGATCCACAAGTAATTGGGATAGACTTGAGAAATGATAGTCCCAATTAACGAGTTAAATCTTGAAAGAGTAACCACCCTACTTGAACCCTAGTTGCTTGGTATAATTTGCCTACCCATTTGGTCTCGAGAGAGTCAATTGGGCAAAATCACTCTCTCTAGCGAGAGGTGTGAGAGTGGGTAAAATTGTACAACGGTTATAGCATAAGTCCCAAATATGTCAATTGAATCCTAGTAACATCTATCCGTCAATTAGCCATATAGGTGATGTCATGACCCTAGTGCCCTTCTTCCCATTAGATACAACTTAGCAATATTCTCGTAGTCTAAATTAGTTATAATGATTAGTTTTATAAAAGTAATTATAAATCAAAAACCCAAAAATATTTGAAGTGACATTAGGAGTACAAATGCATCTCTAGGCTAGACAGAAAATCCAACTCCACTACTAGCTCCCTGATAAAATCGATCCTGACCTCAATTCGGGTAAAAGATATTGCAACCCGCTCTTTCTACCATAGTGTAGCGTCGAGTCGGCAACGATCACCGACTATCTGAATTAGACACCCTTCTGGGTCAACCTGGTTATCGGGGATGCGATAGATGAGAATCCCTCCACGAACCGAGGATAGTAGCATGCCAATCCCAAGAAACTCCGAATCTCTACAGCTGATGCTAGTCTAGGCCGGTTCTTGATTGCCTCAATCTTCTTCGGGTCAACCTGAATACCCTTTGGTGATACAACATGACCTAGGAATGCAACTAAACTTAGTCAGAACTCAAATTTCGAGAACTTAGCATATAGCTGACTACCCTTCAGAGTCTGAAGAACCACTCTGAGATGCTTCTCGTACTCCTTCCGGCTGTGGGAATATATCAAAAATATCATCGATGAAAACTAACATGAACAAATCCAAATAAGGCCCGAACACTCGATTCATCAAATCCATAAAAGTTGTTGGGGCATTTGTCATCCCGAATTACATGACCAAGAATTCATAATGCCCATACCGAGTGCGGAAGGCTGTCTTAGAGACATCGGATACCCTAATCCTCGACTGATGGTAGCTAGATCTCAAGTCAATCTTTGAAAATATCTTGGCACCCTGAAGCTGATCGAACAAATCATCAATCCTTGGAAATGGATACTTATTCTTGATTGTAACCTTGTTCAACTACCGGTAATCAATGCACATTCTCATCAAACCATCCTTTTTTAACAAACAACACCGGCGCACCCCAAGGTGAAACACTAGGTCTAATAAAACCCTTCTCAAGCACGTCTTGCAACTGTTCCTTCAACTCTTTCAAATCAGGCGGGGCCATACGATACGGCAGAAAAGAAATGGGTTGGGTGCCCGGAGCCAAATCAATGCAAAAGTCAATATCCCTGTCAGGTGGCATACCCGACAAGTTTGAAGGGAAAACCTCAGAAAAATCACGAACAACGGGCATAAAATTAATAGAGGGAACGTCAGCGCTAAAATTACGAATATATGCCAAATAGGCCAAACACCCCTTCTCAACCATACGCCGAGCCTTCACATACAAGATAACACTATGGGTAGAATGACCAGGAGTCCCTCTCCACTCTAAACGAGGCATAACCGGTAAAGCTAAGGTTACAATCTTGTCATGACATTCCAAGATAGCATGGTAAGGTGATAACCAGTCCGTCCCAAATATGATATCGAAATCAACCATGTCTAAAAGCAACAAATCTAAACGAGTCTCAAGACCCCCAATCACCACATTACAAGAACAGTGGACTCGATCAACCACAATAGAATCACCCACTGGTGTAGACAGGCAAACAGGAACACTCAATGAATTATTAGGCATAACCAGATACAGTGCAAAATAATATGACACATACGAGTACGTATACCCTGGATCAAATAACACTGAAGCATCTCTCTCACAAACCAAAACTGTATCTGTAATAACTGCATCTAAAGCCTCAGCCTTGGGCCTGGCTGGAAGAGCATAACATCGGGGCTGGGCCCCACCACCCTGAACCACATCTCTGGGATGTTCTGTTGTTGGCTGGACTCCACCTCTAGCTGTCTGAGCTCCATCTCTAGTACCTCTACCTCCACCTCTAGCACCTCAACCCATACCTCTAGCTGGCTGAGCAGGCTGTGGAACAACTGATTCTTGAACCATGGCATTGGAACCCTGATGCTGAGAGCTACTCGGTGCTCGAGGGAAACATCTAGCAATGTGACCCGTAATACCACAAATATAACAAAATCTCGACTGCTCCGAAAACTCTGAAGCGGCAGTACACTGATAGGAGCAGGTGGTGCACTGTAGGACTGCTGATAAAAAAATGCATCTGAGAACCATGACCACCTGAAGCACTGTGAGAGACCTGAAGTGCCGACTGAAAGGACCTGGGAGAATGGCCTCCACCATATGAATCCCTACCTCCAGACGAGGTACCACTAAATTGGCCTGAATGATGGGGCCTCTTGTCTGACCCATGACCACCTCTCTATGACAACCATCTCAACTCTACCGGCCACATTGGCCACCTCATGAAAAGTAATCTCACTCCCGGCCTCCCTAGCCATCTGAAGAAGAATCGGCTGAATAAAACCATCAATAAACCTCCTCACCCCTCCCTGTCTCGATAGGAAGTATGACAAGAGTATGGCGAGCTAAGTCGATGAACCTGGTCTCATACTGAGTAACCAACATAGAACCCTGCTGGAGGCGCTCAAACTACCTCCGATAGGCCTCTCTCTGAGTAATGGGGAGAAAATTCTCCAAAAACAGTTGTGTAAACTGCTCCCAAGTCAAAGATGGCGATCCGACTGGTCTAGCTAAGCAATAATCTCTCCACCAAGTCTTGGCTGGTCCAGAAAAGTGAAATATAGCAAAATTGACCCCATTGGTCTCAACAATACCCATGTTCCTGAGAACCTCGTAGCAGCTGTATAGATAATCCCGGGTATCCTCAGTAGATGCACCACTTAAACTAGAAGTGAAGAGCTTGGTGAACCTATCCAGCCTTTAGAAAGCATCACGGACATAGACGCTCCATCGCGGATCTGAACTACCATACCCGGCTGAATTTCTCCAACTGGATGAACCGTTGGAGTCTGAATCTAAGGAGCTATCTGCTCTGGGGTGCGAGTAGTATGAGTTTGGGCTCCTCCTCTAGCCTGAGATACGGTTGGTGCTACCGGAAGCAAGCCTGCTTGGTGACACTGTCCATGAGGCCCATGAATCGGACTAGAGCATCCTAAAGAACTGGGGTAGCAATAAACCCCAATAGGACCTGAGCTGGGCCCCCCGGAGCTGTTGGGGCCGGAACCTTGTCATCAAAATCAACTTGAGGCTCCATCACTGGTGCTGCTACTCGGGGCTGAGCTCTGCCCCTACCTCAGCCTCTAGCACGGTCTCGACCTCGCCCTCTGCCCCTTGTGAGAGCTGCTGCTGGGGCACGGGCTGTTGAGCGGTGGATGAAGAAGCACATGTTCTCACCATCTGCAAAAGAACACTATAGAAATTCAATTAGCATTGAAGAACAATACCGCATGACAAAAAAGAACAAATGTGAAGTTTTTCCTAACTCTTTAGCCTCTGGGGGATAAATACAAACGTCTCCGTACCGATCCCTCAGACACTACTAAGCTTGTCTGTGAACTGTGAGATCCATGTAACCTAGAGCTCTGATATCAACTTGTCACAATCCGGATTTTCCACCCTCGGGAGTTATAATAGAGCCTACTAATGAGAGCCAGGTAAGACAAACCTTAATTACTTGCTTCATTATCAAATTACTTCTTCTTAGGAATAAGCGGTAACATGAGAACAGTGGAACTTTAAATAATTAAGCGGAAGATAACAATGAAATATCAGAAACCAACATCTAGTACAACTTTTAAAATCTCAAAATACCCAAAACCTGGTGCCACAGCGTCACAGACTATTTACGATTACTACATACAAGGTCTGAAGAAATAACAATACAATATTTCTAATAAAAGAGACGGAAACTGGAAATAGAGATAGAGGGAGATGCCAGGTTCGGCGGACACCTGCAAGTCTACCTTGACTCTCCGGGTGGACTGAACGAAGCACTCCAGCTACTGCCCAAAAGCTGCTCCGGGATCTGCACGCAGTGTAGAGTGTAGTATCAGCATAACCGACCCCATGTGCTGCTAAGTTCCTAGCCTAACCCCCGCGAAGTAGTGACGAGGCTAGGACCAGATACCAAATAAACTTGTGCAGTTCTTATATATATATATATATATATATATATATATATATATATATATATATATATATATAAATATATATATATATATATATATAACGAAAAAGAAACACAGCGATATCTAGTCAGTACGGGAGAGAGAGCATGTTGTGGGGAAGATAACAATTTCCAAGTGAGAATACATCAAGTAGCAAAGGAAATAACATAACTCGGATACCAATAAGAAATAAGAAATCAATAATGCACGGCATCACCCTTCGTACTTTTACCCTCGTTCCCACCAAAAGCAATTATATAATAGAAATGTGCACGACATCACCCTTTGTGCTTTTAGTCTCTTTCCTCACCATGTAACCAATAAAATTGGCATGAAATGATACATCGCGCAGCAAGGCATCACCCTTTGTTCCTTACACTCTTTCCTTACAATCATACACTGCATCTCCCTTCATGTTTTACACTTTTTCCTCACAAAACAAACAATACACGGCATCACTCTTCGTGCTTGACACTCTTTCCTCACCCAAACAACAATCAGAAATAATGGGGCGAGGGAATAAAAAAGATTATAATAGGAATCCTGGCAAGGGAACAACAATTAAACAATTAAATCCCAGCAAGGGAATGACATCAATAGTATCAGCATCCCGACAAGGGAGATAACCAATAAAGAAACCATATCCCGGCAAGAGAACGATTTAATAACTTTTCTCTTTTTCACTTTTTACTTCACAACTCACTTTACCACTTGAGCCAATGCTCCAAGGGTTCAATCGACTCATTTACTTTCACAATTCGTAATATAACTTGAGCCAATGCTCCTCGATGTCCAAAAGTCACAATTACTTCCTCAACTTTTCATAACAAATAGAAATCACTTCTAAAGCATAGGTCATTCAACGAAATCATGAAAATCACATTATAAGACTCATGATCATGCTAGACACCAACGTATAGATAATCGTCACCATGCCTATACATTGTACTCAACAATTAACATATAGCAAATAAGACTCGACTCCTAATCCCTCAAGCTAAGGTTAGACCAAATACTTACCTCGATGTCACGAACACAACTCAAGGTTCAATTATAGCTTTATCCCTTCATTTAACTATTAATTCGCGCTAATTCGCGCGTATCTAGTCACAAATTACCTATTTACATCAATAAAAGCTAGTTGAATCAACCCCAATGCATGAAAATGAGTTTTTCAAAGTATTACCCAAAAAGTTAAAAATCGCCTCCGGCGCACATGGTCAAAACTCGAGGTTCGAACCAAAACCCGATTACCTATTCCCCCACGAACCCAAATATATGATTTGTTTTGAAATCGTACCTCAAATCGAGGTTCAAATCCTTAATTTTTGAAAAACTTAGGTTCCACCCAAAATGCCTAATTTCCCCTATGAAAATCTTTGATTTTAAGTTGAAATCATGTTAAAAGATGTTATTGATTAAAGAAAATGAGTAGAAACTAACTTACAATCGATTTGGAAGAAGAGTTGTTCTTGAAAAATCGCCCAAAGGAGTTTCTGTTTTGAAAATATGTGAAAAATGGTTTAAAATTGGCTAAGTATAAAAATTGTTGGTCTCAATTATGGGAATTGCGAACCCCGACCTCTGCTGGCTTAGGAATTGTGAAGGGGAACTCGCATTTGCGAAATCCTAGGAAGTCTGGGCCTTTTGCATTTGCGAACAATGAGTTACATTTGCAACTTCCAACCCTTCCAGCATACGTCGCATTTGCGGAGTTTTCCTCGCATTTGCGAAACAATACTCGAATTTGCGAGATGAAGCAGGCCTGGGCTAGTTCGCATTTGCGACTAAGCCCTCGCATTTGTGATATCGCATTTGCGATGCGAAGCCTGTAGGCTTGATCACACCAACAATGAAAACTGCAATTTCTAAGTTCAAAATGCACTCCGTGGCCCATCCGAAACTGACAGAGCCCTCGGGGCTCCACTTATATGTGCGATCAAATTGCCAAAATAACCTCAATAACAACGAATTAAATCCCAAAATCAATGAATTTTCTCAAACTTCTTAAAACATCAACTTTTGCATTTTAGGCATGAATCACCTCAAACGACGTCCGTTTTTCACCAACTTTTACAGAAATGAACATAAATCATATATAAGATCTGTACCCGATATCGGAACCAAAATACGGGCCCGATACCATCATGTTCTAATCAGATTTCATTTAAAATTTTCTTAAACAAATTCAGAAAATAATTTTCTTTAAATTTTTTTTTCGGGTTTGGGACCTTGGAATTCGATTCCGGATATATGCCTAAGTCCCATATTTTTCCACCAACCCTCCGGGACTGTCGAATTACGGGTCTGGGTCCATTTACCCAAAATATTGATTGAAGTCAAATTTATTCATTTTATAGTTAAAGCTTATTATTTTTCACAGATTTTCGTGTTTGAGCTTTTCGGCTACGCGTCCGGATTGTGCACGCAAATCGAGACAACTTTAAATAAAATTTTCAAAGCTTAAAGAATATATAATTTAATTAAAGAATAAGTGGTGGCAGTTTGGATCATCATAGGAAAGAACTCTATATGTCAATTTTCCAAAGTGAACACATCGTTCTGAAAGTAGAAGAATCAAACACACGAACGCGTCAAGTGAACCACGTCCAAAAGTGAAATGAGAAGTGGAAAAGCCCAAAACAGAAAAATAGAGAGAAAAGAAAGACTTTTTCTGATGGCCAATGCCCAATAGACAGGAGTTCAATCAATGAATAGATTTTCCCATGTTTCAGAGGAGGCCTATCTTTGGGTCCCACACTCTTCCACTCCCAAATTACACAACAAACTCCACTAATACTTTTTTTATTGGCGTATTTGATTGTATTCATTGTTAAAAATTTAAGGAAGACATTTGATTTTATGTATATAGTCAATTTTAAGTTTCTTATTTTCCTTTCTAGTTTGTTTCAAACAGAATATTTCTTTTTTCCATTTAGTACTAACTCTTTAAGTCTAACTTTCCACATGATCTATTTAAGATTACAAGATTCAAAAATATTTTGGTACATTAGATATATTTTTAATTTAAGATTATAAGATTTAATAATTTTTTTTTATTTTCTTAAACTCTGTGCTAAGTCAAACTAATACACATAAATTCGATACCAAGTATTCTATCGGTTCAGTTTTACTTGTCCATACGTCCTTAAGAAATAATAAATGAATTACATATTTTACCATAATAATGATAGTATTTTGAGAAATCTTGAAAAATAATTTGTGAAATGAGTATTTAGTGATAAAGTTAAAACAAGAAAAAAAAAAATATGACCGTCTCTTGATTTGCTAAAATAGACAAATAAAAGCAAAAATACAATTTGAGCCTAATCTATATATAATAAAACGAGAAGCAAAAGCATATTATTAAGACAAGTGGCATAATCACAAAAAGCCAAGTGGCATTGTTAAGACAAAATAAACTACCTTTTTAACTAAAAAAGTTTTTTAAAATTTTGAATTAATTAGTTACTCTTTTTGAATTATTAAATATAAATATATTATAATTAGATATATTAAAAACGAAAAAATAAAAAATAACTACCCATTCAAATTGGGCAGTAGTTTATAGTTGGTGTTTTAAAATTATTTTAAAATAAAAAAATAATAAAATTAAATTAGCTAAAATAAAAAACAAAATATTAATTAAAAAACCTACCTATCGAAGTTGGGCAATAGTTTCAATTTTGGAATTTTAAAATTATTTTAATATAGTAGTCTCTCTCTCTATATATATATACACACACACATACATATTTTATAATTAACTATAATAAAAAAAATTACCCATTCAAATTAGGGAGTAGTTTCATGTTGGAGTCTTATAAATAATATAGAATAAAATAAAACAAAATACAATAGCTATAATAAAAAATGAAAACATATAATAAAAAATATTAATCCAAATTGAGGAGTAGTTTCAAGTTGGAGTTTTAAAATTATTTTAAAATTAAAAAATAAAGAAAAAAAATACATAAATATAAAAATACTATAGCTAGAGAGAGAGGTGGGGATAAGAAGTTATTCCGGTTAGCTAAAGCAAGGGAAAGGAAGGCACGTGATCTAGACCAAGTTAGGTGTATCAAGGGCGAGGATGGTAGAGTTCTGATGGGGGAATCTCAAATCAAACAGAGGTGGCAGGCGTACTTTCGGGACTTACTTAACGAGGAGGGGGATCGTAACATAGAGCTAGGAGAGCTGGGGCATTCAGAGCAACATAGAGACCTTGGGTACTGCAGGCGCATTAGGGTGGAGGAGGTCATGGGGGCTTTGCGTAGGATGAGTAGGGGTCGAGCGACCGGCCTGACGAGATCCCGGTGGAGTTCTGGAAGTGCATGGGTAAGTCAGGAGGGGAGTGGCTCTCCAGGTTGTTCAATGCGATCTTCAGGACCAAAAGGATGCCGGATGAGTGGAGGTGGAGTACAGTGGTGCCCTTGTACAAGAACAAAGGGGACATCCAGTGCTGCAACAACTATATGGGTATCAAATTAATAAGTCACACGATGAAGGTATGGGAGAGGGTGATTGAGGCGCGGGTGAGGGAGGTGACATATATATCTGGGAACCAATTCGGTTTCATGCCGGGCCGCTCCACTACAGAGGCTATCCACCTTGTCAGGCGGCTGGCGGAGCAATTCAGGGATAAGAAGAAGGACCTACACATGGTGCTTATCGACTTGGAGAAGGCGTATAACAAGGTCCCAAGGGAGGTGCTATGGATATGCTTGGAGGCGAAGAGCGTGCCGGAAGCCTACATCAGAGTAATCAAGGACATGTACAATGGAGCTAAGACTAGGGTTAGGACAGTGGGTGGCGAATCAGACCATTTTCCAGTGGTTATGGGGCTCCATCAAGGATCGGCGCTGAGCCACTCTTGTTTGCCTTAGTGATAGATGCTCTAACCCGACATATTCAAGGGGATGTGCCTTGGTGTATGCTATTTGCTGATGACATAGTATTGATAGATGAGACGATGGTCGATGTTATTGAAAGGTTAGAGGTATGGAGACAGACTCTCGAGTCTAATGGTTTCAAAATAAGCAGATCTAAGACAGAGTACCTGGAGTGCAAGTTTAGCACCGAGCCGAGCGAAGTAGGCAGGGAGTGATGATTGGTTCTCAGGCCATCGCCAAGAGGGACAGTGTCCGATATCTTGGGTCTGTGATTCAGGGGGACGAAAAGATTGATGGGGACGTCACTCATCGTATAGGAGCGGGGTGGTCAAAGTGGAGGCTTGCATCAGGAGTCCTGTATGACAAGAAAGTTCCACACAAACTCAAGGGGAAATTCTATAGAGCCGTGGTTAGACCTGCGATGTTGTATGGGACGGAGTGCTGGCCCGTGAAGAACTCTCATGTTCAGAGAATGAAGGTTGCGGAGATGAGGATGCTTAGGTGGATGTGCGGTCACACCAGCTAGATAAGATTAAGAATGAAGTTATTCGAGAGAAGGTGAAGGTGGCCCCGGTGGATGAGAAGATGCGAGAAGCGAGGCTGAGGTGGTTCGGGCATGTGCGGAGGAGAAGTCTCGATGCCCCGGTGAGGAGCTGCGAGCGGCTGGAGATTGTTGGCGGTCGGCGAGGCAGAGGGAGGCCTAAGAAGTATTGGGGAGAGGTGATTAGGCAGGACATGACTAGAATGCAGGTTTCCGAGGACATGACCCTTGATAGGAAAGTCTGGAGGTCTAGAATCAGGGTTGTAGGATAGGGGCTCCTAGAGTTTTTCGTACTCCTCATCCGGGGTTGGGTGTGGGTCAGCAGGGTTACCCATAGATGATTTCTGTTTTAGCTTATGTCCCCCCTATGGCTGTTAGTTATGGTAGTTACTGTATGATATTATTGTATGCGATTGTATTTATGTTCCGTATGATTAGACAATTATTTACGCTATTTACGCTATTTCTACTGGAGTTACTAATGCTCTATTGTTTTGTTTTTGTCGTTATTTTTGTTTTACTGCTGTTTTCCTTTTATCCTATGAGCCGGGGGTCGATTGGAAACAGCCTCTCTGCCCTTTCGGGTAGGGGTAAGGCTTGTCTACATATTACCCTCCCCAGACCCCACCTGGTGAGAGTATACTGGGTAGTTGTTGTTGTTGTTGTATAGCTAGAGAGAGAGGCAATTTATCTCTTTATACTTTTGATGAATTCAAAATTATAATTTAGTAAAAAAAAATTACTTTATGTAAATTTTTAATAAACTATGGCACACCAATTTGAAGTCTGATTTCAAAATCTCTCTCTACCTTCACAAAACTTCTCGTGCCCTTCTCAAAAATGTGAAAACTAATCAAACAAGTATGACAGTAGAAAGGAATGTATGAAAAGAGTGGGATAGAGATAATGTTATGATATTTATATTTTAAATTATTTAAAAAATAAAAGGTAAATAAATAACAGTCAAGAAAGGTATTTGCTAATTCAATAATAAATATAAAAAGGAACAACCAATTTATTTGATTACTATATGATTTGTATCCTTTAATATTTTATTGATATATTATATTTCTGCACATTATATTAAATAATAAAATATAACTAATATTTATTAAATTAATATTCTGTCAAATTTGTGCGCATCGCGCGGGTTATTATACTAGTGAACGAGTAAAGGGGAAGAAAGGAAATAACTACTTACATAACTGAACATTCGCTTAATAGTTGAAAATTATCACGAACTTATACAAAATAGATCTCATAAAAGTTTGAAATTGCATGCGATTTGACGATGTAATTGTTGTTGCTATCATCAATATATAAACCTTAAGGCTTAAGTTTATAGTAGCACTGTAGTATTTGGTGTTGAATAATTTTCTTTTGTAAAAGCAACTGTCCCTAAAGCAACTACTATGGAGTACTAATAGAATAATTCATTTTTTCTCAAGAAACAAGAAAAAGGAGGGTGAATATTTGGAGAAGTGAATAATTAATGCAACTGAAGTTCCGAGAAAGAAGCAGCGAATCCCATTTCTGTAAGAGGGAGAAAACACAAACAAAACAACAACATGTTTATGTTATGTTATGTTACACATTACACTCCTCAAATACAAATAAAAAGAGAGAGAAGAGGTTTGTATCCTAAAATACTGGCATTGCTTCGGACTTTGGGACACAGAGAGAGAGAAAGAGAAAGACTCTGTCTTCTTTCTCTCCTGAACCCCATCATCGTCCTACCTTCTCTCTCTCTTACGTTGTACATTTTGATTTCAAGAAAGCTGCTGCATTTTTCTGTTTCAGGGTCTTTTTATCAATTGCCATTTCCTTATTTCTTGACCCTTTCCCTTTTCAGGTACCCTTTTCTTTTTTTCCCCTTAGTATTTTGCTTTAAATATATATTGAGGAAATGCCTTTGTCGCCTGCATCTTGTTTTTGTTTAATCACAAGAAAATGTGCGGCCCCCCCCCCCCCCCCCCCCCTTTTTCTTCTGTGAAGCTTTGCCTGTTGTAATTTGGTAAATGAATTTTCTTTCTGAAGGATTATGTATTTTGTGTTGGTGGTTGTTGTGTTTGTTATGTTTAAAATGCTGCAGCTTAGCTGAAATGATTTCCCCTCAAAGAAAGTTAAATCTGTTGTCAAAATTGAATCTTTATTGGATATATGCAGGGCCCTTTTCCCAAATTTAATGCTCAGGTAGACTCGAATTTGTTTAAATAAAATATAGTGATTTTTAAGAAAAGTTGGATCTTGATGTGAGCAAGGAGGTCACGGGTTCAAGCCGTGGAAATAGCCTCGTACAAAAATACTGGGTAAGACTACATACAATATAACCTTGTAGTCCCGCCCTTGCCCGAACCCGCGCATAGAGAGAGTTTAGTGCATTGAGCTGCCCTTTTTTTTTGGATCTTGATGTTACTTAGATGAGCTGTGATTAATTTATACATTTGAGGTTAATTTAGCACCCCCTTTATGTTACAGGCCTGGCCTAATTCTTCTGGGTATCCCAGTTCTCACAAAAAGGAATGCTTGCATGAGGATGCCCTTCAATTCATGTGTTTTTCCTTTTAGAAAAGTTATCATGTTGTGGTGCAACTGATTTAGGCTTTCCTTGAGAAGAAAAAAGAAATGGCGCAAGGCAGGATAAGGGCGAAGATCCGAAGGAGCAGTTTGTACTCATTTGCTTGCTATCGGCCGCGTGCCAAGGAAGATGGTCCCCATCAGTTAGGCCCCGGGTTCTCCCGAGTTGTACATTGTAACCAGCCCCATCTCCATGAAAATAAACCTCTTAAGTATTGCAGCAATCACATATCCACCACAAAGTATAACATCATCACATTCCTACCCAAGGCCTTATTCGAGCAGTTCAGGCGTGTTGCTAACTTGTATTTTCTCATGGCTGCGATTGTGTCGGCCACAACAAACCTTTCGCCATTCTCAGCTTTCAGTATGGTAGCTCCCTTGGTCTTTGTGGTCGGGTTGAGTATGGCGAAGGAAGCCTTAGAAGACTCGCGGCGGTTCATACAAGATACGAAGGTCAATCACCGGAAAGCTGGTGTCCACAAGGAAGATGGTGTATTTGGTCATAAACCGTGGATGAATATTTCGGTTGGAGACATCGTGAAAGTGGAAAAGGATCAATTTTTCCCGGCGGATTTACTTCTTTTATCGTCTAGTTATGAAGATGGAATCTGTTATGTGGAAACTATGAACTTGGATGGAGAGACAAACTTGAAGGTAAAACGAGCGTTGGAGGTTACTCTACCTTTGGAGGATGATGAGGCTTTCAAGCAATTCAGTGCAACCATAAAATGTGAAGATCCTAATCCTAGTCTTTACACTTTTGTGGGCAACCTCGAGTATGATCGTCAGGTTTATCCTCTTGATCCGAGTCAGATTCTCCTCAGGGATTCAAAGCTTAGGAATACAGCTTATGTTTATGGAGTTGCTATATTTACTGGTCATGATAGCAAAGTTATGCAGAATTCTACAAAGTCTCCTTCTAAAAGGAGCAGGATCGAACTACAGATGGACAAGATTATTTACCTCCTTTTTACTGTCCTTCTCTCGATCTCATTTGTCAGTTCAATCGGCTTTGCCATATATGCAAAATTTCAATTGCCAAGCTGGTGGTATATGCAACCTATGAACGAAGTAAATAATGTGGTCGATCCAAGACAGCCTGAGTTGTCAGGCCTTTTGCATCTGGTCACTGCACTTATACTATATGGTTATTTAATTCCTATATCCCTCTATGTTTCCATTGAAGTTGTGAAGGTCCTACAGGCATTGTTCATAAACCAGGATATTAGTATGTATGATGACGAGTCTGGAACTCCTGCTCAAGCGCGAACATCAAACTTAAATGAGGAGTTGGGGCAGGTCGATACTATCCTCTCAGACAAAACCGGCACTTTGACATGCAACCAAATGGACTTCTTAAAATGCTCCATTGCTGGTACGGCATATGGAATGCGTGCAAGTGATGTAGAACTTGCAGCTGCAAAGCAGATGGCCGAGGACCTTGGTGGCCAAGATCCTGATTCACCGAAACGTGAGTATGAGAATGGTTCATCAGAAATTGAATTAGAGAGTGTCATCACTTCTAAAGATGAATTTAAAGCTGCAATAAAGGGGTTCAGCTTTGAGGATAGCCGCCTTATGAAAGGAAATTGGATGAAAGAGCCAAATGCAGATGTCATCTTGTTATTCTTTAGGATACTTTCAGTTTGTCATTCTGCTATTCCCGAGCTAAATGAGGAGACTGGCAGCTTTAACTATGAAGCGGAGTCGCCAGATGAAGGAGCATTTCTTGTTGCTGCAAGGGAATTCGGCTTTGAGTTTTGCATAAGAACTCAATCAAGCATTTTTGTACGGGAGAGATATCCTTCTTTTCAAGAGCCAATTGAAAGGTAAGGTAGTCTCACATACTCGTAAGTTGCTCTCAACAACAATTGCATACCACTTGTAGTATGTCACTATTTTCTAAGCTTACATCTTGTTGCTATTCGTTTAGGGAATTCAAAGTTCTCAATCTATTGGAGTTCACTAGCAAGCGGAAGAGAATGTCTGTTATAATTCGCGATGAGAGTGGCCAGATTCTTCTCTTGTGTAAAGGAGCGGACAGGTGTTTCTTTGAACGCCCTTTTTATTACTATGAGTTATGCATCTGCTCCTTCATCCCTTAAAGCAGGTGATCTAAGTGACTACATTGCTATGAAACACGCTGTTAAATTGTCTGTCAATTACAATATGCTTATTCCTAGATTACTCTATTAACCCTTTCCTCCTATATCTTTCCTTTGTGGGGGAGTGAAGACGGGATATGGTTTTGCTCTCGCTATTTTTAAGTTTTGCAGAAACGATTTATGACTATGTTTTTAATATATAATTTCAAACCTATTCTTTTTAAAATTATTATGCAGCATCATCTATGATAGATTATCAAAGAATGGAGGGAGGTTTCAGGAAGCTATGACAAAGCATTTAAATGATTATGGGGAAGCAGGGCTGCGTACACTTGTGATTGCCTACAAAAAGCTCGATGAGGCGGAGTACTTAGCCTGGAATGAAGAGTTTGCTAAAGCAAAATCTTACATTGGCGGTGACAGAGATGCCATGCTTGAAATAGTATCTGATATGATGGAAAGGGACTTGATCCTTGTTGGTGCAACTGCTGTGGAGGATAAACTACAGAAGGGAGTATGTTACTTATACAACAACTACGCCTTAGTCCCAAACAAGTTAGGGTCGGCTATATGAATCCTCATAGACCATGTTACTCCATTTAAACTCATCTCAGGCCAATATTTAAAAAAAAAAAAAAAAAGTACTAGAAGTTCTATATATTCTCTACTTACATCCTAAGAAAGCAAAGGACGTAAAGTAAAAGTGCCATGACTTAAACATATTATCAACTAATAGGTGTCGCCTATCTTTCGCTAAGGAGTATGAGCTTACTTAAAAATTCAAAGTATATTTTCTTGCACATAATAGCACTTTCTGACTAATTTATTATTTATCTTTTCACCAGGTTCCTCAGTGCATAGATAAATTGGCGCAAGCTGGTCTCAAAATCTGGGTACTGACAGGTGATAAGATGGAAACAGCCATCAACATAGGGTCTGTCTCCTAAAGAAAGAAATGTTTTCCAACATTAATACTTATTCAGTCATTGGTTTATAACTGCTAAAGTACAAATTCCTGTTTCCTTGCAGCTATGCATGTAGTTTGCTTCGACAAGGAATGAAACAGTTAAGCATCACGACAATGAATGCAGATTCAGTGGCCCAAGATTCTAAACAGGTAGGCCATTCTAAAACAAGTATACAAAGTTTTTAGGAGATTTACTATAAGTGATGGAGCCTCGGTTTCTTTTTTTTTACTGGTCAGGCTATGAAGGAGGACATTTTGAAGCAGATCACAAATGCTTCTCAAATGATCAAACTTGAAAAGGATCCACATGCTGCGTTTGCGTTGATTATTGATGGGAAAACTCTAGCTTATGCTTTGGAGAATGATATGAAGCAACATTTTTTGAACTTAGCAGTTAATTGTGCATCTGTCATCTGCTGTCGTGTATCTCCTAAGCAGAAGGCCTTGGTAAGATAAACCAGATTGGCTTCTGTAATTTTACCCCAATATTTCAGCCATGAAATTGCTCAAATTTATATTTCCTTTGTAATTGATTTGGATCAGGTTACCAGATTAGTAAAAGAGGGAACTGGAAAAATCACCTTAGCAATTGGAGATGGTGCAAATGATGTTGGGATGATTCAAGAAGCGGACATAGGCGTTGGTATCAGTGGTGCAGAAGGAATGCAGGTTAGCGGTGCATCTATGTGGCATTTGGCCCTTATTAATCTAAAAGCTTTTTCAGCATCTTGCTTAAGGATAGATTTTTTTTTGTTTTTAAGTATCAATTTCTAGATTTTTGTGCACATAATTCCAGTCCCGACATTTCAACCTTTGAATAGTGAATTGTAATGTATGTTACAATATCATGTAACATCAGCCTATATTATGTTGCAGGCTGTGATGGCGAGTGACTTTGCTATTGCGCAGTTCCGGTACCTGGAGAGACTTCTTGTTGTACATGGGCATTGGTGCTATAAACGAATTGCTCAGATGGTAATGATTGTATATAATGTTTCATTTTATGGATAGAAGATCAAATGCATATGGTCAGTGCATAAAATGCATGAGCAGATAAATATGTAATTATATTTGTGATCTAGCTGGACCCTTCTCATATATTTTGCTGACTTTCACTACAATTTTCTGTGTGCAGATATGTTATTTCTTTTACAAAAACATCTGTTTTGGCCTCACACTCTTTTACTTCGAGGCTTTTGCTGGCTTTTCGGGACAGTCTGTCTATGATGATTCGTATATGATGCTATTCAACGTCATTCTTACTTCATTGCCAGTAATTGCGCTTGGAGTTTTCGAGCAGGATGTGCCTTCTGACGTTTGTTTAAAGGTAATTCCTCCGGTTAATATCTACTGCTCATAGTTTCAATTAAAATCAACTCACACATACATCTCCCTTCCTCGTTCCCTCGAGAAGATTTATCTGAAGTTGTCATTGTTGTTATATTTTCCGCAGTTTCCAGCATTGTACCAACAAGGGCCGAAAAACTTGTTCTTTGACTGGTATAGAATACTCGGATGGCTTGGCAATGGTATCTACACGTCCCTCATTATTTTCTTCCTCAACATTATCATCTTTTACGATCAAGCCTTCCGTTCTGGAGGCCAGACGGCTGACTTGACAGCTTTGGGTACTACGATGTTTACCTGTGTCATATGGGCTGTGAACTGCCAAATTGCACTTACTATGAGTCATTTCACATGGATACAACATATTCTTATTTGGGGAAGCATTGCTACTTGGTACATAGTTCTCTTGATATATGGTAGATTAGCACCAGTTTATTCTAAGTACGCGTTCAGAATACTCGAGGAAGCTCTAGCTCCTGCGCCAATCTACTGGTGTACCACTCTTTTAGTAACTATTGTATGTGCTCTGCCTTACTTAGCTCACATTGCTTTTCAACGATCATTTAGTCCGATGGATCATCACATTATTCAAGAAATCAAATATTACAAGAAGGACATCGAAGATCGACATATGTGGAAGAGAGAAGGATCTAAAGCAAGGGAGAAGACCAAGATTGGGTTCACAGCAAGAGTAGATGCGAAAATTCGGCTGTTGAGAGGGAGACTGCAGAAAAAGAAATTATAACTGTGAATGATTGATTTTCTTTTAATTTTTTTTTTTTGGGGGGGGGGGGGGGGGATTATTTTTCCCTTTCAATTACTACCCACAACTTAGGTGGTTAGGCCATTTACAATTTTTCTTTGGCCAATTTGTAACTCATTTGTAAAATTCTTTTTGTCCAGTATAGTGAGAAATCAAATGAGGCAATTCATTTGTTCCTAAGTACTGTGGCACTCTGTAAAATACTTACACGATTTACTTATAGTTTGGGAAGGTAGCTAATATGTGTTTATGTAACTATTTGTTACACCTTCTCTCGAGTAGTGTCACGTGTCACTATTTCGTCGAAATCTTTCATTGAATATATACATATAAATAATAAGCAAAATAAAAATATTAGATATTATTATAAAAAATAATATTAGTTGTTATTGTAGTGCTTTATCTGATTTATTTATTTATTTCAAATATAGACACCGCTTATTAATATCCCGAATGAGCAGTTGTTGACAATGATTATCCCTAGGTAGAGATGGTGAGCCCATTCTCTCCTCTTTATCTTTCCGTTTTTCCCTTTTCTTGTATATAATTGTGGACGGCAAGTTTCTTTGGCATAATGTTAATTTTAGCAATGATGGAAGCTGCATTACTAGCTATGCTTTGTCTCAATTCTCCAGCTGAGTGTAACGAGGCTCAGGTGCGGAGCCTTCCACTATGGACCGAGATTATGCAAAGGTAGTACACTATGAATACTTTGCTGACTTTATCATAAATCTTAATTTTGCTACGTTCAATAAGAACTTAGAATAGCGGAAATAGGTTCGTGTTCCGCTTTTAAAGTCAATCATTTTTGCCCAAGTGTGAATTGCAGACAACTCTTCATTGGTTTCATTCCTTTTTACTGTACTTCTGGGTCAATCCAACTCGAATGGGAAGAGGGTCAGTCAAACTGCGGTCCACCTTGTACGTTTGGTAAAATTTTTGGCACATTACTGCAACTTGGAGATGTGTGATAGATAAGGTTGCTGGTAGAGAAAGCTATAAGCTAAAATTTATTTATAGGGATGACCCCAATAACCCAATGTGGAATATATAGGTGAGACCCTAAAATTTTTAAGGTTGAGCTCTTTGAATTTTCCTTCCCTCTCTATTAATTTTACTATTTTTGTTGTGATGATAATGTGAATTATGAAGATGATGGCCTATGAGTGCCCAGCAATTATTTGGTCTCTTGAAATCTTTTAGCAGATTCCTTGTTTTGAACATGAGAAAGGAAATCTCAAGCGTGGGTGAGAAGTTCCCATTTGTTCAAGTACCTTAGCGGTGATAAAATGGTTAGTAAAAACTGTTATCCATCAATATTAATCATTAAAAAAATTAGTTGGATAATGAACTTTTTAAAAACGGGACAACTAGGAATAAGACTATATTTTTTGTAACACTGTGGATTACCATTAATAACAATAATGAAGTATACAAACTAAAGAGCACCTAACCACTCAACAAAAGTAATCTAGATCTCAGAAGTAATCTACTAATTATATAAGAAGTTTTTATGAATAACCACACCCAATTATGCTTTATAAAAAGGATAATGCGATTGTTGCAAATATAATCCAGTTCATAAGTCCGGGGTCGAATTCCACAGAGAACTAAGGTTTCGCTACATCTATTCACTATCACCAAGAAGATAAGCTTGAACAATTCCTAACTTATAGATATTAAAATTCTTGCGTTTAACTAATTAACAAATAAATTAAAATAGTAAATCAACAACTAACGATACTGAGGGTTAAAGAAAAGATTAAGGAGGTCTAGAGTTATGATTTCCCCAATTGTCGGAATCTTTCCCGCTATGTCTTCTATAATTTCGCCTAAGTATTCTCTACCGATCATGAGCACTCTTATTACCGTAAATCTCTTTCGAGTAATTACGACAATTTACTAGACGCACTCTCCCGAGTTATGCATACAAAATAGGCACAGCTAATTGAGAGCTATTCAATCAACCAAAATATAAACGTAGTTGAACAAATAGAGAAAACCTATGGCTTAATTATATAAAAGCATAACAAGAATTTATCCTACAAAAAGGTTCTATCAAAACTCTAGATAACAATTTAGCTATTCATAATAGTATGTAAAACTACAATACTAAATGTCATAACCAACAATGAAAAATAGGAGGAGGAAGGAAAAACTCGTGGAAGAATTCTCCGCCTTGCTCCCAATGCGTTCTTGCCTCCTTAGGTCGAATCTATGTCTCAAATCTATCCTCTTTGCTTTCTTGGCCGGCTTCCTTGGTTTAACATAGGGTTTAGGGCTTAAATCCTGTATTTTACACTTTGGTCCCTGAAATTTACGCGCCCTGCCATGGTCCCACCGCGGTTACGCCGGGACCGCGGCCAAATAGGTCCTCTGAATCTGCAGCCGCGGCCAAATAGGTCCTCTGAATCTGCAGTCGCGGCCAAATATGTCCTACCGTAAATGCAGTTTTTCACCCTGTTTCGTTTGGAATTTGGAAAAAACGTAAATTATGAAAGTTGTAGCTCTTTTAGTTATATTTCCAACCATATATTATGGAGCCCAAATAGAGTTCTAGAAAAAAAAGTTATATCTATTTTACTAGACAGTACGTAATATGCCTCTTCGAGTCTTCGTTCGTACTTAATTATCAAATCTGATCCCCGAATGCGATCCCGACTTAATTCCTTGAGCTATTACTCAGACTTCAAAGCTCCAAATCATTTAATTTCATTTTATAACATCTATATAGCTCGGAATCACTTCTACAAGGCATAAAACATACTGTTAGTGCAAAAGACTAGCTATTAAAGCGCAAACTCAACTAAAGTGCAGTAAATTAGAGTGTAATAATCAACTAAAATACGTAATTATAGCCTATCATCAATGAGCCTCCTACTTCTATTCATCTTCCTGGACTTGTTAAGTTTTTCCATTTTTCCTAAGAGTTCCTTTTAATATGTGCAATTACCAGCTCTTTTTGTATTGCTTGCCCTCTAAAGATTCTTCAGTTCCTAGCCCTCCATGTATGATGTATAATCGCTTCCCATATTGCAGCTACCACTTCCTTTTTACCTTGCTTCCAGTGCTTCCTTTTTATGTTGGCTAATACTTGCTGATCGTAACCAATCGAGATGTGAGCACCAGTCCATTGGAATAGGGAATTACGAATTGTTGTTGCCCAATTGTAGTCCACAAATAAGTGCTGATGAGATTCCTCAGCATTATCATCACATAAATAGAAATTAATATCTGGCACTGGAATATGTAGCTTGATTTATCTCTCCTTCAACAACAGTCTACCTTGTAGAGCAAGTCAAGCTATGAACCTGTGCTTAGGTTGAGCTACAGCAGGATTGCTGTCTCCAGTATTCCATGCACCCCAATGATGGCACTGTAGGAGTTCGAAATAGAATACTCACCCCCTACGCTTAGGGTGAACCTGTTATGTTGGTGCCAATCCTTCATTTCCTCCTTTAGAAAGTTAAGTTTCCTCCGATACCAGTTGTTATCCTGTTGAGGTTTGTGATTCCAAATATTGGTATCTTTCTTCATATAGACCCCATGCACCCATTTAACACATAGAGTATCTTTCTTCTCAATCACCTGCCACAGAAGTTTCCCAACAGAAGCCTTGTTATATTCATTACATGCTTTGATATTTAGGCCTCCACTCTTCTTTGGTCTACAAATTGTATCCCACGCAACCAAAGAAACTTTCCTCTTTTCTTCAGAACCACCCCATAGGAAGTCCTTACATTTTTGGTAAACCTCTTTCAACATGTTCTGTGGTAGAATAAATATTGTACCCCAAAAACTATGAATGGAGAAGAGGATGTGGTTTATTATTTGAAGTCTGCCAGCATATGAGAGTTGCTTTGCATAAGCACATTTAATCCTGCTAGTAATCCTTTTCACTAGTTGATGACAATCCAGCTTACTCCATTTGTAGGAGACAATGGCAGTCCAAGATACCTTATTGGAAATGTATCTTGGGAGAAACCTATGACCATCAAGAGCTGCTCCTTTAAGGAGTCCCCTACACCAGCAAGAAATAAGTTTGACTTCTTCATAATTGCTACAAGTCCTGAAGTAGAGCTAACGTGAGACAGAACTTCCATGATTTTATTTACCGAGTTCAGCTTTCCTTTACAAAACACTATAAGGTCGTCAACAAATATAAGATGAGTTAACTCCAACTTCTTGCACATACGGTGAAATTAGAATTTATAAGTCAGGCAATTCATTCATGCTCCCAATTAACCATATCATACGCTTTTCTCGAATAAATTTTCATTAAACTTGTTGGAGATGTTTTCCCGTTGTAGTGTCTGAAAATATCATGATAGATGCGCACATTGTGCAACGTTGATCTCCCAGGAACAAATGCAGATTGGTTATCAGCAACAAGGTGACTCACAACTTCTTTAAGTCTAGAGCACATCATTTGGAAATGCATTTGTATAAATCATTGCAACATGCAATAGGTCTAAACTGACTTGTTTGTTTAGGAGCACTGATCTTAGGAATTAGTGCTATGCAGGTTGCATTTATCTGCTTTAGCAACTGCCCATTGTGAAAACATTCTAGCAGTGCTGCAGATACCTCCTTCCCTATTATTGGCCATGCTGACTGAAAGAATCCACTTCCATATCCATCCGTCCCTGGACTCTTGTTTTTATCTATATTATCCCCTAAGAGAATGGATAACCAATGTGTTTAACTTTTATATTTATAAAATCTCAAATTGGGAGTTCCTCAAATTTGAGAGACTAGGAATTCTCCCAAAAGTAATCATATTCAAGAAGTCATGGATACTATAAATATCCATAATATCCGCCAGTTAAGTTATTTTTTATTCGTAGTAAATATGAATCCGGGCGAATAATTTATCTGCTTTTGCGTTTCCTATTTTTGACCAATCCATATCCCTATCTGTTCGTTTGCTACCCCTAATGTACCTATTGAGAAGGTGATTCAATTATGTTTCTCAAGTAGAGTAAACACAAATTTGTTTTTCATATATGTGAAAGGTTGAACCTTCTTGACGTAAGAGAAATTTCTAGTGTAACAGAAAGGGGATTAAAAAATTACTTTAAATTGTAGGTGTAAATCTTATTGATGTTAGGTTAGAAACCCGTATTTTAGCTATAGCATTACATTCCAATTATTGCATTTTTACGTATGTTTGAGCTCAAATGATAATGAATTACACTTAGTACATGTTCTATGCTTTGCAGGAAGTGATCCTGAGCTTAAAAGTTAATTTGGAGCTAAATTGATCAATCCGGAGCTTTGAAATCTGAGTAAAAGCCCAATACATTAAGCCGAGATCGTGTTTGTAGGTCATGTACCAAGTCTAGATGTTAAAAGAGGAAGAAATAAGTTCACTATGAGGAAATTATACTGCTGCGCCACAAGGTGCGGCATAGCAGTCTAAAAGGCTGCCTGACAAGAAAGTGGAGGCTGCAGACAAAGTCCACTAACGCGCCGCATGGTGCGATGCAGCATGCGGTGCAGCTATTCATCTTTTACAAAGCCAAGTCCTATTTTGTGCAGGAAAGGGTGTTTCGTCTGGGCCCGACCCTACTTGGTATAAATACATATAAAAATGCTATTTTGAGGACTTTTGACATATCTTAGACATAGGAAGACTATTTCGGAAGGGAGAAAACGTTTGGAGCAATTTTCGGAGGAGATTAGCATCGAATTCTTCATCCCTTCATCTTTGCTTTGTAATTTAGTTATGAAAATTATTTGGAAAATTGTTATTATGATTATGAGTAGTTAAATTCCTATTCTACGATTTTTATGGAACCTATTGAAGTATAATTTTCTCGTTATGTTAATATAAAATTGTCATAGCATTATCGCTATTTGTTCAGCTATATGCTTATTGCCGTTGATTAAAGGGCCCTCAATTAACTTTTCCTATTTAGTATGGATTACTCGGCAGAGAGTTCATATTTAGGTAGTGTAGAACATCATCACTCCTAACATATATGAGAGATCATTACGAAGGGTTTAAAGGTGGGATTATGAATAACGAAACCTTGGGTGCGATCTAAGTGAGCTGTACTTAAAAAGTAGCTAGCGTAATTCAGGAGAATATGTCTAGTGTATTGTTATGATTATTCAGGAGAGAGTTACAATAGCCAGAGTGCTCATGATCGATAGAGAAGACTTAGGCGAATTTATAGAAAACATAGCGGAAAGGATTCCGACAAAAGGGAAAATCACAACTTAGATCATTCCAATTCATGTTTACAAACCGCTCATAGTTATCTCTTAATTACTGCATTTTCATTTCGTGATATTTAGGTAGTAAACTTCCAATTTGTTACTTAAATATATCTGAAGATTGAATGCATGCATTTCTGTGGGTCCAATAGCTATGATTGATAGGTTAATTTCCTATGGGATTCGACTTCGGACTTGTTAACCGGAATATATTTGCAGCGACCGCTTTATCCTTTTTATAAGGCATAGTTGGGTGTGATCAAATTTTGGCGTTGTTGCCGGGGAGTTAACGGCGTTATTGATTGCAGTTAAAAAGAAGTGCATAAATTCTTAGTATAGTCAATTTTCTTCAATTTAAACCGATCATTGAAATTCTAACATTTGTAGTCATGGTTTTCATAGGTGCATGCCAAGAAATTCCTCAAGAACTGGAGAGTTGCTCGAAGCATTATCAGATCCTGAGAAGGTGTTCAAGGCATTGAACCATGCAACAGGAAAGGCAAACAACAACAAAACTCAACAGAAGGAATTGAACCAGACATGGAAGATGATAATTGATCGCAGCCGACTCCACACTACTAAAAAGTAGTAAGAGGGGGTCGCAATGGCTTTTACCCAATTTGTGGGTCGGGATCAATTTGTGCAGGAAGCTAGGATTGTAGTCGAGTATCTACTTAGATTGGAATTGCGTGCTTGTTCCAAATATCACTTCTAATAATTTTTGGGTTTTCTTTATATTCTGCTATTATATATCTACAAATTATAATGGCAACTAGATTAAACTAAGAGTAAATTGCTACAAGATGTATCTAATAGTTTAAAAGGCACTACGATAGTGACTTTCACCTAGGTGGCTAATTGACGGGTAATTACATCTAAGATATGATTGACACGATTGGGGAATATGTTATAACCGTTGCTCATTACTATCCATTCTACACCTCCCAGTAGAAAGAATAGTTTTGACCAATTGACTTTCTCAAGACCATTTAGGTATGCATATTTGCCCAAGCAACTAGGGTTCAAGTCGGGTAATTAGTCTCTCGAGGTGTATTCCTTTATTTGGGACTATCAAATCTCTTGATTCCATCCCAATTCCTTGTTGAGTCAATTTTGGAGACTTAGGCTCTCTTTCTCAAGAAGAGCCCAAGTCAACTTAGCACAAACCAGTGTTTGCAACCACTAATTCATAAATTAAATCATAAAATTGACCCAAATAATAAACACCCATAGTCAATCTAACCCTAAATCACAACACCCATCAATTACCCACAGTAGGCTTGAGCCACAACCCTAGCTAATATATCTATCGACTCATGCTTGAAGAGAAAATAAGAGAAATGGATAAAGAGAAAGACATAATAATTAATTACTAAATTATATACAAAGATTCAATGATTAAAACTACATAAAAGTGCCCAAAATGGCTACAAATGTCTTCTCACGAGCACAACTGAAGTCTGATAATATCTAATACCCTAAAATGGAAAAAGGTTCTATTTATACTAAGCTGGAAAAATTGGACAAAAATACCCCTACGGGGTCGGTGCGGCCCACACAAAATGGCGTGCGGACGCATTAGGCCCTTGACTATACAAATTCAACTCTTTGAACCCAGGCTCTGCCGATCGCACAGAATGGACTACGGTCACGGAGGCCTCTAGTGTGGTCCGCACAAACATGACCGCGGACCGCACATGCTTGATTTGCAGAACTTGGCATCTATATGAACTTTTGTTCTGCGGACCGCACAAAATGGTAGTGCGACTACAGTGCCTTCAGTGCGGGCCGAACAATATCTACTATGGCCACACTGCTTTATTGCATGAAAAAACAAATCTCTAAATCTCCCTAATGCGTAGTACAACTGCACTAGGCCTGTTTCTCCTGAGTTTTATCTTGTCTTTGGTACTTGTGCAGGTTTCACTCCCTTTGAGCCAATCTTTAACATCTCGTCACTTTGTTTATCAAACCTGCAATTAAGCACAACTTATGAGCCTTTTGGGACTATTTTGTATGAATTTATAACTAAAGCGTAAGCAAGAAGGAGCATGAAATGCGTCAAAATTCCTAGTTATCAACTCCCCCAAACATAAGCTTTTGCTTTTCCTCAAGCAAACAAAATATGACCCACCCCTTAAGGGGAAATCCAAGAATTTTCATATGTCAAAGTAACCTCAACTAGCATCAATTGGGACTAACAATTGGCCTCAATACAAATGAATCATTAACAACATTTAACCTTTGAAAAATCATGGATCAAGTGTGACACAAGAGCATCAAGATTTGACTCAATACATCAAAGAACTCTCTCAATTACATTAGTCATTATGGAACCCAAACTCACATATCCTCAACTCTCCCTAAGCAAACTTGACCTTTTAGAATATTGGCACACAAACCAAGGTTAATGGAAATTCACTCATCTCTCTCAAGCAAAAAACGCAAGTCTGACTCTAAGTACCATATGTTTGACCCTTAAGTAAGTACCCACTAATGTAAGCTTCATTCAACTCAAGATCATATAAGGCCTTATGGAGTCATTGTGAAGGCTTTTGGTTCAGGGTAGGAAATGTTTTGATCGAATTGGGTTCCATTTTGCCTTAAGAACTTCTTTTGATTCATTTGGCACACATTCTCTTGACTATTTGAGTCATCTCACTTCTTTATAAGGAGTTAGAGAGATAAGTTGTCACTCTTTCTTATGCAATTCAAACTATTTCTCCTTTTTCAACTTTCCACACCTTTCATTATTTGTTTTTCTTGAATCCCTTTTTATTCTTTTTCACATTGAGCATTCTTTTTGTCTTTTGCTTTTCTTTCTTTTTCATTGCCTTTACTTTTCTTTATTTTGTGCCTTTTGCCAATATTTTGCCATCCTCATCTCTCCCCCAAACTTATACTTTTTCCATGTGCTCAAGACAAGATTGGGTGCGAATAGAGGGTATCTATTAGAACGGGAATATGCTTGTATCATGGTTCTTGTAAGAAAAAAGCCTAAGGCTCAAAAGGGTTAACTAACTATCATATCATTGGTAGGCTATGGAATTTTTCAAGCTATCATTTTGATCAAGGAGGGCCTATAGTCACGTCTCAAGTCAAAATTCACTTAGGATTTCGCCTCAACAAACATTCAGGACAAGTTCTAGACCAATGGGTCAGGACTTGGATTTGCAATTTAATTGCTCACCACATACTTGCGGATGAGAGATTGATCACTAGACTGAAGGTCTTTCCACCAGCTTAGCAACCTTGGGTGAATATTGGTTACCATGCCGAATCTGGGGACTTCGTGCCTCATTTTCTGCAAACCAGCTTTAGACCCTTACCCTACCAGACTCGACTATTTTAACCAATAATTATCATAAGCAGCATTTAGTTCTCCAAATAAATACACAGACGTGGTAGTGTCCGCTTGGGTTCCAAGAAAACCTAGTGGACTTTGGACAAGGCTATCTTAAAGAGTCATTATGTGGAAAACATAACTGACTCGGCTAGGTTTGACCATGATGCATGCACAGTCAGACAGAGTAAGGTTTCTATGGGGTATTAGACTAGTACCCTCGAGTGGACAACTCAAGAAGGAAAGGCACGAAACCGTCGACTGCACTGCTGATCGACTGATTTTACCGCAAATATGCCTTTGCCAAATTTAGGGGGTTATAATATTGAAAGAGCGCAACCACTCATTATAAGAGTTGCTATGGTATTTTGTTTGGCAGGAGTGGAATATGATGTTGACGATGCAATTACAAGAATGAAACAGATTGTCACGTATTTGCACGTTCATAAAGTAATGATTACAATAATTACTCATAATTACAATAGTATTGAAGGAAAACGGTAAAGAAATAAAAGACATGAAGGCCAAGTCAGTTTTGTAGAAGAAGAAGAGATAAAGATAGTAAGTAAAGGCAATAAAGAAGCAATAAAGTCACAAATAACATGAAATGGTAAAAGCCTAAGGAATTCCCCAGTAGAGTCGCCATGTTGTCGCGCCCCCTTTTTCTAATGTTGAAATCGGGCTTGTGACATTTGGGAGGACAACTTTTTCCCTTTTGGGAATTGGGTTTTGAATTGAAGAGTCGCCACCTAATGATTAAGTGCATTAGGACACTAAGAAGGGTTTGAGTTGAAGAAATCAGAATTCGGGTAAGGGCTAGAAATTATCTCGAGGGGAATGTTTTAGGCACCCCTCAAGATCCACTAGTGTGGTTCCCAGTCATGTTATAATTGTGACTTTACATAAATAAATAGGCAATTAAGGCTCAAACGAAGGGGCTTACACATAATGTAGTAAACAAGTTCAAACTTATTTGAGAAAATATAGTGGAAAGATTCAAACAACTTATACAGAACAAGTAAGAAAGCACATAAAGGGAGAGGAGTCCTAGGTTTATAATTAATATGGATCACATCAATGCAATATCCAAAAATCACTCCTCAGAAGAGGGATCGCACGTGATATTAGCGCACATGTCATCATATCCATATCTAGCCTTCCCACCTTATTAAGGTATTAAAGCGCGAAATAGTATCATTACTTATTGCATGCTATTACATGTCCTAATCCTATCAGTCCTGGAGGCATATGGGACCACTAATCCTAAAGTGAGGGAGTTGGGGGCCTTTTGAGAGTTTTCAATGGATAAAATTCTAAGGCGACATTCAAAACATATACAACAAGTATTGGGAAAGCAAGTAAATTGATATGGCTCAAATAAACCTCTTTAAATCAAAGAGAACCATATAGTTTAGCATGTCTTACACATAGTGGTTTGGTTTGAATTTAATCAAAGCGTAGGATAGGTTGATTCACCACATATTTCTCAGATAGAGAGTCTGAATTAGCCCTGCATAGATCTAGTCGTCAAAGATTGACACAGTTGATTAATTACCTAACAGCTTGCCTATGACACCTAACAAAACTGTGATGATTTTAAAGAGAGTTACTGATTATAAAGAAGGAATCTACAGATCTTTAAAACTGATTTTTGATACAGAACAAGATTAATTCAGTTAATGTAGTTCTATAGGCATGGTCTCTAAGTGTTGCTGATTTTAACAGTTGCGAAGACACCACAGACATGATTTCTTAACGGGTCGATTATTATTAGACCTAAAATTGTTTGCCTAAGGGTATATATACGTAAGAGTATCAAAAGACTTATTGGAATGATTTTTAGGTGAAGAATGCAGAGTTATAAAGGTCATATATGCATATTTTCTACGTACATAAATGCAGAATTATGAGAAGACCCTTTCGGCAGGTTTTCTAGATGTTAAAATTCAGAATTATGAAAGATCCTATAGGCAGGATTTCTAGATATTAAAATGCAAAATTATGAAAGACCATATAGGCAGATTTTCTAGATGGTAACATGCAGAATTATGAAAGACCCTATAGGCAGGATTTATAGATATTAACACGAAGAATTATGAAAGACCCTATAGGTAGGATTTCTACCCCTTTTTCACGCATTCAGTCCCATCCCTTTTCACTATCAACCCCAATTGTTATTACAACATTATTACAAAACAAATGAATCAGAAAGAAAGTGAAATTACATCAGTGATTACATCTACATCTAATCCGCCTAATCAGACTCAGAGTCTAACAATATGAGATGAACCAACTTCCAGGATTAAATTTTCAAGGCCTTTCTCTTATTTGGGATGTGTCAAAGTTCCAATGAGCTTCAAAAACTCCAGGCAATTCTTACACCCCAAATATCATTGCAGAATCAGATTATAGTGCAGTGTGGAAGGGCCAGTCCTCAAATGTCTAAGTTCAGAGGGAACTCAAGGTCCTAAGGCAAAGCTCATAGGAGGGGGCAGAACTTAGAGGGTAGGTGTAAATGTAAGAGCAATAGAGGGGAGTAAGGGAAGGCCAGGGCAGGCTAGTAGTCATGCCCAGCGATTGGGATGCTGGTACACCTCTGACCAGCCTGTCCGCTTAAAAATTAGAGAGTTAGGACCTAGTGAAGGTCAGGTTCAACCTTGGACAACAGTTTGGATGCTGCCATGCTATACCTTAACTCATCACACATATGGGAATGAAGTATGGGGGAACTGAAAGAGGCTAGGATCCAAAGGATCCAGTTTTGTTCAATGGGCAATAAACTGTGTATTTCCATGTCTTAAACCATATCTCAAACACATAAAAGGGGTAGGGACATTGCAGAAATAGATAAGCATACTATTTTATGTATTGAACTCTACAAAACAGTAAAGTAGATATGGATATAAAAGTTTGTAAATAAACACATTGGGGGTGATCCTGGAATCAAATTAGGACATACCAGTTTCAAATTAACAAATAAATGAAAGCAGAAGTGTTATAAGCCAAATTGCAAGCAAGCAGTACAAAGGATCTCAGAAGAGAGTAGAGAATTGAAAGAGTATCGTAATTGAGAGTGTGTGTGTAAGATTGCACAATTCAAAGTGTGTTCAGGTGCAGAAGTGTCAAGACCCAAATCCCACACCCAGTCGTGATGACGCCTCTCGTAAAAACAAGGCCAGCCAATAACCCTAAATATCCTCTTTAAGCAGCTATCAAACATAAATGAATAGAAATACTACTGAATGGCATTTAACTATGAAATTTCACTCAAATACAACCCGACCGGGATGTCACAAGTCACGAGCAACTAATGAGTAGAGACACTACTATTGGACCAACAAAATATATATACAAAGTAAAACTAGAACTCAAAGCCGGAATACGGTGCCGCGAGCGCTGGCGGTCACCTTGCTCAGCTACAAAAATATGGCCATCGGTCCTGCTAACAACCCGCTACCGGGTGATCAGTACCTGCAACTGCACGCGAGGTGCAGGGAGTAAAGTGAGTACTTCCAACTCAGTGGTAATAAGAGAGAATAATATCTGAGTGATAAGAAAACACATATCAGCACACCAAACTGCTATAAAAGAAAGAAAAACCCTTTCTGAGAAAAAACTGATATACCGTGAAAATCCCTTTAGAAAATCTCAAGATCAGTTCAAAATCTCTTTTAAAAATATGTTTTTCAACAGTTGCAAAGATAATTTCAACAGGTAGAAAGAAATTAGAAACCTGCCCCTTGGGCTCAGCATCAACCTCTCAGTATAATATCAGCCCCGCGAGGTCACTCCCGACTCACAACATATAACATCAGCCTCTCGGGCTCAGCACTCCTTAATATATAAATCCAGGGTATCTGGTCAACAAGTCAAGTAACAGTATGTATTCCAATGATATATGAGTGCTAAATGTGGTGCTACGTAGTACAAACAAGAGTGAATGCGTGAATGCAATGCAATTCACATGACCGCTACGACGCGTAGCCCGATCCATGGGTACTCTGCGCTCACTGGGGGTGTGTACAGACTCCGAAGGGGCTTCTTCAGCCGAAGCGCAAAAAATGCTACGGCGTGTAGCCCGATCCAATATGAATAATGCTACGGCGTGCAGCTCGATCCAATATAATATGTAAAATGTTGCGGCGTGCATCCCGATCCATGCAATATGCTACTGCGTCGTGCAGTCCGATCCATGCAATATGCTACTGCGTCGTGCAGTCCGATCCATGCAATATGCTATTGCGGCGTGTAGTCCGATCCATGCAATATACTATTGCAACGTGCAGTCCGATGCATGCATATATATGATACTGCGGTGTGCAGTCCGATACATGCAATATGCTACTGCGGCGTGCAGTCTGGTCCATGCATGTATATGCACATGCTCACACAACACTTGAAGCCTGAAAGCCTCCTTACAACATCTTCATACCCTCACATATGGCCTTCAACCTCAATATGTCCAAAATAGTCAAAAGCCCTTCGGGCATCCGTAAAACGATAACACTCAGCTTAAACAGTAGTTCAAATATCAGTTAAATCTCCAAGTTTGAGAAAAATATAGCTGAGTTTATGAAATAGTATAAATCACATGGACTGAGTTCAAATAATCTTTCAAATAGTGAGGAAACTTGTGATGATAGTTCATAAAGAGTTAAAATAATTGGCAGGAAGCCCCAAGTACGGCAATGAGCCCAAGTCATAATGATAACAATAAGTCATTTTCAATTTCGCGGTAAAAACCAACAATCGGGACGGACCGAGTCACAATCCCCAACTGTGCTCTACCCCACGCTCAGGTTCAGCATGCAAGTCATCACAACACAGCACTAGATGTGCAAATCCGGGGTTTCAAAGCATCTAGATATCATCCCAAGTATTACTCACCTCGAACCGGCGAAATCTCAAGCTCGCGACGCCTTTGCCCCTTAAATCGGCCTCCACGTGCGTCGAATCTAGCCAAAAATAGAGCGAATATATAACAATATGCAAATGGGACAACACCAATAAAAAATAATCGGAATATAACAAATATTCGAAACTAGCAAAAGTCGAGCCCCGGTCCCGCTTCTCCAAAAATTACGAAACTTATATTTCCGGAATCCTCGTCTCGCCATGAGTTCATACATACTAAGAACTCCCAAATCCGAGCTCAAATGATCTATCCAATCCCAATTTGGAAATGTCTAAAACTTAAGCCCTAGCTTTTGCCCCTTTTTAATGAATTCAACCAAGTTTCCATGTTACTTCTTCCATAAACTTGAATAATTAGGCCAAGGAACTTACCTCCCTTTGATTCCCTTCGAAACCCTCTTCATTTATTCCCAAAATCTCTCAAAATCCTCAAAAATGGTGGAAAGATGACTTAAACTCGCGGATGGAAAATGATAATTTAAACCCTTCTGCCCAGCTCGATTTCCGCTTACGCGGTCAACTGACCGCTCCTGCGGCCTTCACTTTTGCGGCCACACGACCGCCTACAAGGTCAAACTTAAATCCCAGAGCCCGCTTCCGCGGTCAAGCTTCTGCCTGCGGTAACCACCTATGCGGTCTAACTTCCGCTTCCGCGATCCAGGCCCATCCTCCATCTTCCTCTTTTGCGGCTCACCCGCCGCTTCTGCAGTCACCGCTTAAGCAGCTCCCCTTCCGCAAATGCGGAAATACGAGAAGCCAGATACTGATTTCATGCAATAAACTCCAAACACTTCGACAACAATCCGAAATCACCCCGAGGCCCCCGGGACCTCAACCAAAAGCACAAACATGACCTATTACCTTATTCAACCTTGCTCGAGCAATAAAAACGCTATCATTAACATCAAAAATCACCAAATTCCTCAAATCCAAGCCTAAATTTCTTAAGAACTTCCGAAATGCGCATACGATCAAAACCCAACCAAACGATGTCCGAATGACACGAAAATTTACAGACATATCCAAAATCACCAAACGAAGCTACTGAAACTCTTGGAATTCCATTCCGACCCTCGGATCAAAGTCTCACCTATCAACCAGAATCCGCCAAAATTCAAACTTTGCCAATCTTAGCCCAATTCTATAGCGGACCTTCTAATTCAATTTCGATCGCTCTCCTAAGTCAGAAATCATCTCCCGAAACTAACTGAATCATCGGAAATTACATCCGAGCCTTCTAACTCACAAGTCAACTTTCGGTTGACTTTTCCAAAACAAGCTTCCTTCTAAGTAACACATAAGACGACGGGTCGAGTCGTCACATTTCTTCCCAACATAAACAAACGCTTGTCCTTGAGCGTACCCAGAGTTGTACTAGAAGCAACCCAATAGCTGCATGACCTTACCAATGATATACTCGGGGTGATCCCATGTCACTGTATCTCACAAGGTCTGATAATACAACACAACCGAAATTTCACTGTCCATCTAAACCATAAACCACATTGCACTTTCCGAAGTCATGCACCAGATCAGAACCCCACATCTATACTCAGAATAACCTGAACCAATTGTAATAATCCATACCTGCAACCTCGACTGCAATCATATGATTTCCCATAACAACCAATATCGATAGAAAATCTCTTGTTAGATAGACCTTCATATGCTGCCAACGGTAACTGGAAACGCGATAAACCGAATACATCTCTTAGATCAACCATACATGACTCTATTCCCTCTTGACCTATACTATAACAGATTTTCGGAGCCAAACCTCGATATTAGCTTCCTAACAGACTGAAATCAGATATGTTCATGCTCAGTAATGACTCCAACGATCATCTCAACTATAACATGCTACCCTGGTGATATGACACCTCAACACCGGCCTAAGCCACAATGTGCTCATCACATGCACCAATAAGAAACGATCTGAACACACTCAAATCATGACAATTGACCCAAATGAAAGAGCTGTAATTCAAATTCCTGCGTACGATCACAACACAGAACTAAGATCCCATCTCACATCATAAAAATAAAGTACCTGAATCCTCCTCGAAGGGTCATAACATCATGTGTCCTTGCCACAACGCGCGATTCTACCCAAACACTATTACCCATGAAGCACCTCAAGTCACCATGCTCAACACATACAGCCACGCACAGATTGAGGTCTGAAACCAAGCAATCCATCACACCTACGGTGAGGCAAGTATTATACACTATTCAATCTTGAAAGGACACAACCAATGCGCTATTCGCCGAGCAACACCCAATACGGATTTTCCTCATATACCAGGAAACAAGCTATAAAAAGTAACATATAGGAAAACTATTCTCCGCATCACACTGTTGCGGTGCGCTACCCAATCCAGATAACATACCCGTGGTGGGTGCCACCCGATCTAGATACCATACCTGTCGCGGCGTGCCACCCGATCCAAATAATATACCCGTGGTGGCGTGCCACCTAATCCACACATATATCTCACAAAAGGAGATGCACATCGGGTCAAATTTGCTCATTACAATAAACATATATAGCCTCATGCCCAGTCGCAAGAAACGCATCCGCAAAGTCCCTCAATACCGAAACTGAATCAATGGTAGAAACCGCTACACTAACATACACTCCGAAGGCCCAATTAAACAAGCAATACTTGCCAACAGTCCGTTGGTCTCTGAAATGCAAGCTACCCTGCTACGACATAATCCGATGTACCTTGCCACTCAGCCTGTGGAATTTCCTGACATAGCCCATAACACATTAGTCAAGACAATCTGACCTTGGAACAACCAGTCTGCCATCAAATATCATAACCCAAATTTAACATACCAAGCAAAGAAAGATCCACTAGGACCTCCAGTTTTCAACAACTGCTAGACGATGTCGATACACACGACCCATAACCACCGCATGGTCGGATCACAAGAACTTCTAGTCTCCAACACATATAACGCATGAATCACTCTGCCTGATCCCACACTATGCCGTACGAATACATAATACATATCAAGTATCCATTCATACCGCGAAAGATATTCAAAATTCCCTGCGCCATCAACAAACTCAAATATCCGCAGTCGATCCAATAGGAAAATGTCGCAATGCTACTGACGTATCATCAATTTACATCACCTTAACCATCTTCGGCTATTTACTCACTTGTAGCTGTCCGTGTAGCTCAATAATTTAATGATTTACCCATTACGAACTGAACCAAAACCTTGAACACGCAAATCTCAATTCTCCATATCATAAAACATAGACCATACTACACTACGATAATATGAGGACTTCTATCTTTCTCATGTGCTGTAGACATCGACGCACTCAACTAGGCAAGAACTTTCAGGATCCCATATAGGAGAAATTTTTACACACTCCATGCTTCGCATACCCATAGGAAATATACACATTTTCGAACCACGGTAAAACACATCAAGAGCTCTTTCTCCCAATTCCATTGCACAAGCTAAACAGTTAGGACTGAATCCTTTTACCCAAACCAAGTTAAGCAAACTAGAGCACGTAAAGCTGTGCAGCACAATACCTGTAAGTCTCATTACCTCGAACACATACAGGAATTAATCATATCCTTACCATACCGATTCAGTTTATTATCAAGCTATTCCATTTATCTAATTTCCTTCCTAATTCATCATTAATTTGATATTCTCCCTTGCTGTAGCACTACGATACCTCAACTCAGGTTACCACGCGAGACTCACACATAAGACCACACTGTCTAATACCCATAGGCCACTGAATACCCTCTCAAACGCTTCCCAGAATACAATACTCCAGAATGCTTTACATTGAAGAGCTTACTGCAAATCTGAATTCGTTACCATTATCTTCCAAATACAGATACATAGAACCCCATGATTAACATAAAATACCACAAGTCTTGATCTTTTCTATTGAAAACACAGTCTCTAGCCACATACACAAACTTAAGACACCTAATTGTTACATGCAAAATCTTGAACATAGTAAAACAATTCTTGAGAGTCGTACACTCTTATTCAGCTGCAATTCACCCGCTCTACACGAACGGATCCACTCGTGCCTCATTAGCACCCTGACACCGCAGAACATGATTTCATACGGATACAAACAACCATTTTCGTTCTTTATGCACTGTGCATTCGTTATCAACAACAGCTCAAAACGTCCTAGTATTTTCTCACATTTACGAAAGCACCATATAACCTTTGTAGAAATGTTCCTTCACACGTGCCATCTTCGGCTCAATTTCTGTAACCAGAACTGATTCTCCATCATACCTCAAAACGGAACCAACATAGCACATAACCATGCAATTAGCTGACCAACAACAACCTCCATAACTTGGCTCGAAGATATATATTAAGGAACTCTTAACAACTCATAACACTTTTATTCTCATGATGCCACAATGAGATCAAACTCAAATCATTTACAAGTTCTGTGAATACATAATCATCTAGCAATGACATTCTCTGTAAACCTCGCATTCATTTCCATATCAGCTGAGTCCACTTTCTTAAGCATCCCAATTCTTCAATATACAACACATACCCTTCAATTACGCATGAGATATTTTTACATTCACATAAGGATCATATCGCTCAAAACCCTTCGCAGGAGATAACCCACCTACTTTGCCTCATTTTAATATTTCCACATACCTTCCACCATCATATACATAATACACAACCATAGTCTTTCTGAGTCTGAACTCATACTACCACATGGAATGTGCTTTACTTTCCAACTAAGAGACATGAAATATTCTTCACACACCCATATCTCGGACTACACATTAAATCACAATAGGAATCAAACACTCAACAGCTCAACTATTATCCATTAGACTTCTTTGTTACTACCAAAATTATATAGATACACCTCACAGTACTAACATACTCATCACATGGATATCCAGCCGCCATTGCAGCTAATAAGAACAACACTGAACTTATAAGTTCAAAACACTTGCTCACACATTCAGCACCTCGGTGCTCAAGCCATAGGCAAATATCCGGCCTCAAGTCCTCTAGACTGGCCCAACATGAACTCACGGAGATTACCTCTCGCCCCTTAATAGGGAATTACAAGCCATCAAGGCACATATACTACCGAGCGGTCACGTGCGCACACCGACGTGTGGAAGAAATTTCAAGAGTTATCTCAAACTGAATCAAGTACACACGATAAGAATTCCAAGAATCGTAAGTTTTCCCAAAGGTTTTGCAGCCTCTCGAGGATAAATACAGATGTCTCTGTACCGATCCGTGAGACTCTACTAACCCTGATCATGACTCGTGAGACCTAATAACCTAGGCTTTGATACCAACTTGTCACAACCCAAATCCCATACCCGGTCGTGATGGCGCCTCTCGTGAAGACAAGGCCAACCAACAACCCCAAATATCCTCTTTAAGCAGCTATCAAACATAAATGAATAGAAATACTACTAAATTGCATTTAACTATGAAATTTCATTCAAATACAACTCGACCGGGGTATCAAAAGTCACGAGCAATTATTGAGTAGTGAAACTTTTATTGGGCCAACAAAATATATATACAAAGTAAAACTGGAACTCGAAGCCAGAATATGGTGCCGCAAATGCTGGTGGTCACCTTGATCATCTACAAAAATATGGCCCTCGGTCCTGCTAACAACCCGCTACCGGGTGATCAGCACCTGCAACTGCACGCAAATTGCAGGGAGTAACGTGAGTACTTCCAACTCAGTGATAATAAGAGATAATAATATCTAAGTGATAAGAAAACATGTATGAGCACACCAAACTGCTATAAAAGACATAACAACCCTTTTTTATAAAAACCGATATACCGTGAAATCCCTTTAGAAAATCTCAAGATCAGTTCAAAATATCTATTAAAAATATGCTTTGTCAACAGTTACAAAGCTAATTTCAACAAGTAGGAAGAAATCAGAAACCTTCCCCGCGGGCTCACTACCAACTCACAACATATAACATCATCCTCTCGGGCTCAGCACTCCTTTACATATAACACATGGGTATCTGGTCAACAAGGCAAGTAACAGTATGTATGCCAATGATATATGAGTGCTAAATGTCGTGCCACGTAGTACAAACAGGAGTGAATGCGTGAATGCAATGCAATGCACATGACCGCTACGGCGCGTATCCTGATCCATGGGTACGGTGCGCTCACTAGGGGTGTGTACAGACTCCGGAGGGGATCGTTCAGCCCAAACGAAAAAAATGTTGCATGCAACCCGATCCAATATGTATAATGATGTGGCGTGTAGCCCAATCCAATATAATATATATAATGCTATGGTGTGAAGCCCTATCCATGCAATATGCTACTACGACGTGCAATCAGATCCATGAAATATGCTACTGCGGCGTGCAGTCTGACCTATGCAATATGCTAATGCGGCGTGCAGTCTGACCTATGCAATATGCTACTGCGGCGTGCAAACTGATCCATGCAATATGCTACTGCAGTGTGCAGTCCTATCCATGCAATATGCTACTGCGGTGTGCAGTCCGATCCATGCATGTATATGCATATGCTCACACAACACTCGAGGCCTGAAAGCCTCCTTACAGCATCTTCATACCCTCACATATGGCCCTCAGCCTGAATCAGTCCAAAATAGTTAAAAGCCCCTCGGGCATCCGTCAAACAATAATACTTAGCTTAAACAGTAGTTCAAATATCAGTTAAATCTTTAAGTTTGAGAAAAATATTGCTGAGTTCATGAAACAGTATAAATCACACGGACTGAGTTCAAATAATCTTTCAAATAGTGAGGTAAACTATGATGATAAATCATAAGAGTTCAAATAATCAGCAATAAGCCCCAAGTACGGCAATGAGCCCAAGTCACAAAGATAACAGTAAGTCATTTTCAATTTTGCGCTAAAAACCAACAAACGAGATGGACCGAGTCACAATCCCCAATGGTGCTCTACCCCACGCTCAGGTCCAGCATGCAAGTCACCACAAAACTGCACTAAGATGTGCTAATCCGGGGTTTCAAACCCTCATGATATCATTCCCAAGTATTACTCACCTCAAACCGGCAAAATCTCAAGCTCGCGACGCCTTTGCCCCTCAAATCGGCCTCCACGCACGTCGAATCTAGCCAAAAGCAGGCGAATATATCACAATATGCAAATGGGACAACACCCAATCGAAAACAATCGGAATATAACAAAAATCTCGAAACTAGAAAAACCCGAGCCCCGGGTCCGCTTCTCGAAAAATTACGAAATTTACATTTTCGAAATCCTCGTCTCGGCATGAGTTCGTACATTCTAAGAACTCCCAAATCCGAGCTCAAATGACCTATCAAATCGCAATTTGGAAATGTCAAAAACTCAAGCCCTAGATTTAGCCCCTTTTTAATGAAGTCAACCAAGTTTCCATGTTACTTCTTCTATATACTTGAATAATTAGGCCAAAGAACTTAGCTCCCTTTGATTCCCTTCGAAACCATCTTCATTTGCTCCGAAAAGCTCTCAAAATCCTCAAAAATAGTGGAAAGATGACTTAAACTCGCGGATGGAAAATGATAATTTAAACCCTTCTACCCAGCTCGATTTCTGCTTATGCGGTCAACTGACCGCTCCTGCAGCCTTCGCTTTTGCTGCCACGTGACTTCCTACGTGGGGGTTAACTTAAATCCCAGAGCTCGCTTCCGCGGTCAAACTTCCGCCTCAGCGGTAACCACCTATGTGGTCCAACTTCCGCTTCCACGATCTAGGCCCATCCTCCATCTTCCGCTTTTGCGGCTCAACCGCTGCTTCTGCGGTCACCGCTTAAGCGGCTCCCCTTCCGCAAAAGTTGAAATACAAGAAGCCAGATACTGATTTCATGCAATAAACTCCAAACTCTCCGATAACCATCTGAAATCACCCTGAGGCCCCCTGGACCTCAACCAAAAGCACAAACATGACCTATTACCTTTTTCAAACTTGCTCGAGTCATAAGAACACTATCATTAACATAAAAAATTAGCAATATTCCTCAAATTCAAGCCTAAATTTCTTAAGAACTTCCGAAATGCGCATACGATCAAAACCCAACCAAAAGACGTTCGAATGGCCTGAAAATTTGCAGACATATCCAAAATCACCTAACGAAGCTACTGCAACTCTTGGAATTCCATTCTGACCCTCGAATCAAAATCTCACCTATCAACCGGAATCCGCCAAAATTCAAACTTTGCCAATTCAAGCCTAATTCTACATCGGACATTCAAATTCAATTCCGATCTCTCTCCTAAGTCACAAATCATCTCCAGAAGCTAACCTAATCACCGGAAATCACATCCAAGCCTTCTAACTCACAAATAAACTTCCGGTTGACTTTTCCAAAACAAGCCTCCTTCTAAGAGGCCATGTGACTTATTTTCAACCAAAACTAATTCTACACCCGATCAACTCTAGTACTGATATTGAAACATGAAGCAACAAAATAAGGGGGAAACAATGCCGTAGCACATAAGACGACGGGTTGGGTCGTCACAAGAAGAGTAGTTCCCTTTTATAGTGCAGCAAAAAAGTAAGGAAAGGTAAGGAAATAGTTTTCAATCAATCATATAAAGTCTCCCTTATTTTCGAACGGGTATAAGACAATCAAGGAATGAATTTTATTAAAACCTTTTCCAAAGTAACGTAATAAGGGTAAATACACAGGGGTTTATTTAAGGCAAAAGTCTAATGGTACACGGTTTGTGCAAAATAAGGAAGGGGAATCAATCAGACAACCAATAAAATCAAAGTTGCAAGCTTTGTTTGAATGAACCCAGTTAGGAAAAGGGTAAGGAAATGTTCACTTAGGGAAAATCAGTAACAATCAAGTAAACACCATTGCGGGGATTCAGAATCACGTAGTGGTTAGCGAAGCTTTTTGAAAGAAAAGTTCTCATGTGTAAAGTACACAAACATGTGAATCAAGAACAACCTGTCAAGTTATGTAAAAGGGACAGAAGTTCAGAACCATAAAAACTTAGAATCATAAGCAAAGAGATACAAGTTCAATTTGCAGACTCATACTGAGTTTGAGTTTCCAGGGTCCCAAAGTGGAGCCTTAGCTCAAACACAAAATAGAAATCGTCAAAGGAAACCCCCAAATCCTAGGGTTTCAAAATTGAATTAGACATGGAAGTAAGCAGGAAAGTCATTTTGTTTTAGAGTCTCAACAAAACATATATGATAGCAAGTTTGAATGACAAAGGAGGAAACATCATGGAGAACATATTTCAGAAAACTCGGAACCCAAATAGGTTCAGAAGAAGGGGAAAAATACAAACATGAATACAAGTAGACGAAGCATGTAAGAACATGAACAGAGTCGAGTAAACAAAAAAATCAAATAACTTAACGGTGAACAACATAGTAAAAGAGTAAAAGAAACTAAGCAAGGATTAGCTTGAGTAACATGCATAGAAGAAAAGAAAAGGTACAAGGTAGTACATGCATTACAAAAGAGATCACATGAGCACGGTATGGACAAATACACAAAAAGAAAAGAAGGAGAGGAATCTGAAAGATTTTTCCCAAAAAATCCTTTCAGAAACCCTAAAATCGAAGAAAAATAATATTTTGAAAGAAAATCGGGGAAAACTTATAAGAAACTCAGGTAGAACACAGACATATACCAGTTCTTAAAAAATAATTAGAGAGAACCTTGAGTAACTAGGGTTTCAGAGAAACCCTAGAGTGAGAAAGGCCTAGAAAAGTCCGATGCTGAGTCGGATAAGGCAGAGATTGTCTCCTAACGTTTAAGTACGCCGGACCAAGGCCAGAGAGGCCTTAAAACCACGGATCTGAGAAGATATGAACGGACATCGTTGAGGTCAGACCTTGAAACTTCGAACTCCCAAGGTTTAAGGGCGAAGGGAGGTTGGTACATGCCATCCATGGCCCGAGAAGCCATGGATTCTGGTGAGGTTTATGGTCGTATAGGATGAGAGAGGCTAGGGTTTCGGGGGAACCCTTGAGAGAGTTTGAGCAAGGGAGAGTATCCAAAGGCGGCTATCATAAGAGAATGATGGATTAGGGTAGGGTTAGGTGAATTAAAAAGGAAAGGGGTAATCTGGGTCGTTGATCAAAATAACCGACGACCTGGATTAAAAGTAATCCGGGCGGGTTGGTAAACGGGTTATTGGGTTGGGTTAAAAAGGATTAAACTGCTGCAATTTTGGGTTTGAAATTGGGGCAGTTTTAGGCTAAAACTGAAATGTAAATGGGACTACAATTGAAACGAATTGGGACTATATTATAAATAGCCAATTTTCCCTTTTTCTTGTTTAAAATAGTGAAAATAATTTTAAAGAAAATTAAAAGCATTGAACCAATTAATAATACATAAATATTAATTTAAAAATGCTGAAACTAATTTTACAATTAAAAAATAATATTAATCGTAAAATAGGCTTTAATTGCAATTATATCCAATTTATCTTTATAAAATACCAAATAAATTCGTAAAAATATACAAATATTACCTTAATTATATCTTGGTATAAATATGAGAATAAAATAAATTATTCACCAAAATGATAATCTTGGGGATAATTATTAGATTTTTGTACTCCTAAAATATACAATAAATTGATTTTTAAATATCTTTAAAAAAATTTCAAAATACTAAAATATTTGGGTATATATATATATATATATATATATATATATATTATTTTGAAGGTATGTTGCATACAAAAATACATAGAGGAAAAATTGCATATCAACATGGAGGAGTATCATCTATTAGTCTAAATCTGCTGGAGCAATCTTCCACATACTCGGGCACAAAATCTGAAGAGATGTCCTAGGAGGCACGTATTCACTCCCCGACTGATCACATGCTTGGTCAGCTGCTTTTATTGCTTTCCTTATCTTTTTTTTTATGTTTTCTCTCACTTGGGGAGTGAATCGAATTATCTTCTTGCCCTTGTCTCCCTGGGAGGATTCACCTCTCCCGAGTTGTTTTGATCCCTTGCCTATTTGTTTTAACATTGTCTGCAAACATCATTCAATGTATTTGTTGGTATCAATCAAAGCAGTTCAAGTTATTGCAGCAAAATAGATTGCAGAACAGAGTCACAGTGTTGCAGACAGTTGCTTAAATTGCCCAGTGCAGACCACACAAAATGTAGTGCGGCTGCATAGGGACTTATATGGACCGTAAAAAACCAAGCGCGTTCTGCACAGGGGTGGGGTTCAGAATACCCACCCACTGAATCTTGATATTGCGAACCACAAAAAATAGTAGTGCGTCCGCACTAGGCCAGTGCGGACTGCACAAAATATTGTGCAACCGCACTGCCCAAGGCTCATCTTTACAGAAGATCATCAGCACGATCCGTGCAAAATGGTACTGCAGTCCGCACTAGGTCAGCGCGGACTGCACAGAAACGATCGTGGTCCGTACTAGATGCCCAAAATTGGCGCTGAGTTAGGGTTCACCGGAATTTGCTTTTAAAGTCAATTTGATCCCTAATTTATGTCCCTAAATGTTTACCCAGTCTACTAAACTAACAAGGTATATAATAATCAAAGAGTTAACTAATCTAACCTATCAATTTAAGAAAATACGGGGGGAAGAAGAGCTAAAAGCTAAGAAGAACGAAAACTAAAGGAAATTACCAAAATTAAATAAGTAAAATAAAGATTAATGTACTAGATTACGAGATGTATTGAAGTAACTAAGTTCCAATAGTTAATTTTCGAGGAAATGAGGGAAGTGAAGAATAATTATAACTCTGAGATTCAAATTCGTGAAAAGGGTAATACGAGACCCTCAAGGGCTATTTATGGAAAAACCCCTGGGGCCCAGTCTCACCTACCAGTATGGACTGCAAAAAATGGACCACGGTCCGCACTGCCTTGTATAACACAAGTTTAAGAAGGCAGTTACAACAAGAAGTGGGAGAGGCGGTGATGTGGATGCCTCGAAGCAAAAGCAAGTTGTGGACGAAGATGTTGAGCAAGATGATGACAACCATTGGTAGTTGAAGATGTGGTTGAAGAAAATATAAACAATGATGTGAGGATTGACATTAATGAGGCCGAGGTGGAAACTCAAAATACCATGAACCCGTCTAGGGAACACGTGATTGATATACCCGAGCCGGTTGTGCCAAAAGCCAAGGCACCCTGGCCTAGGCCACCTCCACCTTATCCTCAAAGGCTCGCAAAGCAAAGAAATAATATTCAATTCAAGAAGTTTGTTGATATGATGAAGAAATTTTCCATAAATTTGCCTTTGGTGGAGGCTCTTGAACAAATGCCGGGATATGCCAAGTTTATGAAGGATTTAGTGACAAACAAGAGGTCTATGGATTGTGAAACAATAAAAATGACTCACCAAGTGAGTGCTATAGTGAATTCAATGGCACCAAAGCTTGAAGACCCCTGAGCTTTTACTATCCATTGTACTATTAGGAGTGCGGACTTCGCCAAAACTTTATGTGACTTTGGAGCTAGTATTAATTTGATGCCTTACTCTATTTTTCAAGACATTGGGTATCAGGCAACTTAGACCAACTTCAATAAGACTTCAAATGGTGGATCGATCGATAAAGTGACCTTTGGGAATTATTGATGACGTGCTTGTACGGGTGGACAAATTCATATTGCCGACCGACTTTGTCATTTTGGTTGTGAATTAGACTATGAGGTTCCTGTTATCTTGGGTAGAACTTTCCTTGCAACGGGGAAGGTATTGGTTGATGTTGAAGCAGGTGAGCTCACTTTCCGAGTGGGTGATGAAAAGGACGTCTTCCATGTTTGCAAATCTATGAAGCAACCCCATAGCACCGAGGTGTGCTCATTTGTAGACCTTGTCACAGCTGTGATTGTGGATGATACCATTTCTATGATCAATGTGGAGGATCTTCTTGAGGCTGCGTTATTAAATATGGATGTTAATGATGATGCAAGCAAAGTGGAGTGCGTGAATGCCCTACATGGGATGGGCTCTTATTCTTATGAGCCGAGAAAGTTGTCTTGGGATCTTGAAAATCGGAAAACTTCACCAGCAAAGCAATCAATTGAGGAGCCACCAGTGTTGGGGTTGAAACCACTTCCTCCACACCTCAGGTATGAATTCTTTGGCTCAAACTCTCTTTGCCAATTATTATTTCTTCTTGCTACTAACATGCAGGTTGAGGCCACTTTGGAGGTGCTTCAAAGGCGAAGAAGGTCAATTGGATTGATTCTAACTGACATTCGAGGAATAAGCCCCACATTCTATATGCACAAAATCTACTAAAAAGTAGGAAGAGATGGTCGCAATAGCTTTTACCCGATTTGTGGGCCGGGATCGATTTCCATAGGGAGCTAGGAATGAAGTCAAGTATCTATTTAGAATGGAATTGCGTATTTGTTCAAAATCACTTCTAATCATTTTTGGGTTGTCTTTATGTTCTACTATTATCAATCTACAAACTATAATGGCTACTAGATTAAACTTAGAGTAAATTGCTACAAGATGTATCTAATAGTTTAAAAGGCACTAGGGTAGTTACTTTCATCTAGGTGGCTAATTGACGGGTAATTACATCTAAGGAATGATTGACACGATTGGGAATATGTTATAACTGTTGCTCGTTACTACCCATTCTACACCTCTCGGTAGAAAATATGGTTTGCCCAATTGACTTTCTCAAGACCAATTGGGTATGCATATTTGCCCAAGAACCTAGGGTTCAAGTCGGGTAATTGCTTTGTCGAGGTTTAACCCTTTAATTGGAAATATCAAATCTCTTGATTCCATCCTAATTCCTTGTTGGGTCAATTTTGGAGACTTAGACTCTCTTTTTCAAGAAGAGCCCAAGTCAATTAGCACAAACGAGTATTTTCAACCACTAATTCATAAATTAAACCATAAAATTGAACCAAATAACAAACACCCAAAGTCAATCTAACCCTAAATCACAACACCCATCAATTACCCACACTAGAGTTGAGCTACAACCCTAGCTAATGGGTCTACCTAATCATACTTTAAGAGAAAATCAGAGAAATAGATGAAGAGAAGGACATAGTAATTAATTACTGAATTAATTATACTTCACTTCTATCAATTGCTCGTAAATTAATTGCTGGAACTTAGTTACTTCAATACATCTCATAATCTGGCACATTAATCTTTTTTTTACTTATTTAATTTTTGTTCTTCTTAGCTTTTAGCTATTCTTCCTCCCGTATTTTCTTAAATTGTTAGGTTAGGTTAGTTAGATTTTTGATTCTTATATACCTTGTTAGTTTAGTAGACTGGGTAAACATTTAGGGACATAATTAGCCTTAATATCATAATCTGATAAACCTTAACTCAGTGCTAATATTGGGCACCCAGTTCGGATTGCGATCATTTCTCTCTGGTCCGCGGTGCCCTAGTGTGGTCCGGCGTACCAGTTTGTGCAAACCGCATTGATGATTTTTTGTAAAGATGAGCCTCGGGCAGTGCGTCCACACTACATTTTGTGCGGTCCGCACTACATTTTGTGTGGTCTGCACTACCATTTTGTTCGGGCCACATTATTAAGATTCAGAGGGTTGGTATTCTAAACCCCACCCCTGTGTGAACCGTGGTTATTTTTGTGTGGTCTGCACTGGTCCTTGTGCGGTTGCACTCCATTTTGTGCAGTCCACACTAGGCAATTTCTGCAACACTATGACTCTGTTCTGCAATCTTTTTTGCTACAATAACTTGAACTGCCTTGATTGATACTAACAAATACATTGAATGATGCTTGTAGACAATGGTAAAACAAAGAGCCAAGGGATCAAAACAACCCGGGAGAGGTAAATCCTCCAGGGGAAGCATGGGCAAGAAGATGATTTGATTCACTCCCCAAGTGAGAGAAAACATAAAAAAGATGAGGAAAGCAATAAAATTAGCTGACCGAGCATGTGATCAGTCAGGGAGGGAATACGTTCCCTCCCGGGACACCTCTTCAGATTCTGTGCCCGAGTATGTGGAAGATTGTCCGAGCAGATTTTACACTAACATATGATACTCTTCCACCATCACCCGCTGCCCAAGCACCAGAGCATGTTTCTACTGAGTCGTCTAAGGGCTCAGAAGCCAGTAGTGGTGAATAATCCACCTCCCTCGTAGCTTCATTATCCGGGGAGGGTGCACACAGAGGTGAGGAGGAGGTACATGGGAATGAGAAGGTTGCTGAGGGTGGTGAGCCTCAGGTTAGAGGCATTATGCGAACTAGAAATTGAGATGTTTGAGAGGATAGGTTCGTGATCCAGATGGCGTACCATAAATTTTGGAAGTGGTGGCCGGTGAGAAAATTGATTACGGAGATGAGCTTTATAGACAAAGACCTTTTACCCCACAACCATGACATGCCGAGATAGTTCAGAACTAGGGTGGGTTGAAAACACTTCTTAGATGCCTGTGTGGATGCCAACTAAGACTTGGTCAAAGAGTTATACTGCACTGTAGCACACATCAAAAAGGGCTACAAAGTGACCAAGGTTCGGAACCTCAAGGTGTTGTTTGACGGGAAGTTGATCAACGAATATTTGGGTTTCAATAAGGAATATGAGACTCTATATATGGCGAAAATGGAAATGGGCAAGGAGGTCCATCCATGTTTAGCTCAGTACCTGGCAATACCAGGTACTGTTCTTGATTGGTTGACACCAAGGGTTAAAATACTATGGAGGACCTTAAACTTTGAGGCGAGGGGCTGGGAGACCTTTGTTTGCAGTCGGTTGGATCTGACCACTCGTGACCAGATCCTTCCTCTCCACTGGGCTATTTGGTTGCCTCCATGATGTCCCGAATCATTTCTATAGTGGGTGCTGAGCATGACTGGAACTATCCTTTCCCTAGCACCCTCACAATGTGCTTCCGGGATTTGAAGGTGGACAAGGGGCCATATGACATCAAGGTCAAGGCGACAACCCTTTTCTCTTGGTATAACTTGAAAGGGAATGACAACTCCAAGGACAAGAACTACAAAGCTCCTGCTTCTACCCCAACTTGCCATTCTGAAGAGCTAGTTGTGGTAGAGGTCTCTGCTGAGCCTACCTCCACTACTGCTGACATGCCTCCTTGACCTTCCACATTTTTTGCCATTCCTCCTAGTCCTTCCATATCACCAAGCCCGGTGAACCCATCCACCCGGGCCCATCCCATTACTGCCCACCGACAAAGCTAGGCGCTACTTAGTTAAAACAATTTGATGCATATTGCCTCATCAAAGTTTTCCACATTGACTACCGCTGTAGCGGCTCAGTCGGTACCTCATCCAACACGGGTCCCCTTGTTGATAGAGGATACTTTGAAGGAGATACTTGAGAACCAGAAGAAAATCCTCACAACTCAGGACGCATTGGCCAAGGCAGTCGATTCACACAGCAAGGCTTTCAAGGAACTTGCTCGAGAGAACAAGAAGCTTAGGAAGAAACGGTCCTCCAAAGAGTCCGTGAAGGAGCTGCAGGCTGATGTAGATAGACTGAAGGTATACCAGCTGCGTTTGGACCTGTTGCTTGATGATCCAGTCCCAGCAGCTCATCTACAGCCGGAACATACCTAGAGGCCTCCAAAGAGGAGGAAGATTCCTAGAGCAGATATTGCCATCATCCAGTTGAAGGACCCACTAGAGGCTTCCTCTAGTCAGCCACAGGATGTACTAGTTCCACAGCCTATCGAGGTCTAGGCCCAGGTCCCAGAAGTAGCAGAGCAGACCATCGTGAACTAGTCTGAGGTTCCCAAGCACACGGAGGATCCAGGGACCACCCATAATCCTATGCAGACAGATATGGCTTAGAGAGTCTTCTATATCCTTTTTCTATATCTTTTGGTGCTTATTTATACTAGTTGGCCTTGGGGAAAATGCCAGCTTTCATTTGAGGGGGTTAGCCCTACATTTTTTTGTGGATGACTGTATATATTGATATTTTTATGCTTTCTTGATTTTTCACATTTGGTATGTATATGATTTGATATTTAGTTACTTTTATCGCACATTTTATCCTTCGTTGAGTCTGTATATAAAGTTATATCACATTGTATGTATTCAAATCCCTTATTATATATATTCATTCTATTTTTTACAAAATATTTTCATTTTTAGCTTCTTATTTATGTTCGCAGCTTTTTGTTTTGTTTGGATGTTTCAATAAACCTTTGGTTTTCTTAATGCCACGGTTCTTTCCAAAGGTGGAGTGTTGTGTGAATCGGGTGGCTCTTCCCATCTATGAATGGCGTGACAACCTTCTTAAGGGTTTGAATCCGTTTTTCTTTTTATTTTTAGTGGTTTATAGTTAAGGGTACCTCAAGCAAAGCTTCACTTGGGCGTAACACATTTTCCTTTGATTCCATGGTCAAAGATAAAATGTTGTGCTTAGGATGGTGAAAGTCGTGACCTTGAGACTCTTGTGTTGACCGATAATCATAAAGTGGTTTTTTGGGACCATTTTGGGCCCCCGACTCTATGTCTTTAGCGATCCTTTAGCTTTTATGGTGAGTAATTGAATTGCAAATCCAGTACCGAGCCATTGGTCTAGAACTTACCCAGAATGTTTATTGAGGCGAAATCCTAAGTGAATCTTAACTTGAGATGTGATTATAGGCCCTCCTTAATCCAAAAGATAGCTTGAAATATTCCATATCCTACCAATGATATGATCCCTAGTTAACCCTTTTGAGCCTTTGATCTTTATTTCAAGAAACATGATACAAGCCTATGCCCGTTCTAAAAGATACCCTCTATTTGCACCCGATCTTTCCTTGAGCACACGGAAAATGTATAAGTTTGGGGGGAGAGACGAGATGGAAACAAAGTGGAAAAATGTGCAAAAATAAAGAAAAGGAAAGGCAATGAAAAAGAAAGAAAAGTAAAAGACAAAAAGAATGCTCAATATGGAAAAGAATAAAAAGGGATTCAAGAAAAGCAAAGAATGAAAGGTGTGGAAAGTTGAAAAGGGAGAAACATTTTGAATTGCATAAGAAAGAGTGATAACGTGTATCTCTAACTCCTTAGAATAAGTGAGATGACTCAAAGAGTCAAGAGAATGTGTGCCAAATGAATCAAAAAAAGTGCTTAAAGGAAGATGGAATCCACTTAGATCAAAATATTTCCTACCCTGAACCAAACGCCTTCACAATTACTCCACAAAAGCCCTATATGATCTTGGGTTGAATGAATCTTACATTAGTAGATACTTACATAATGGGCAAGCATATGGTACTTATAGCCAGACTTGTAACTCTTTCTTGAGAGAGATGAGTGAACTTCCATTAACCTCGATTTATGTGCCAATATTCTAAAAGGTGAGGTTTGCTTAGGGAGAGTTGATGATGTGTGAGTTTGGGTTCCATAATGACTAAATTAATTGAGAGAGTTCTTTGATGTGTTGAGTCAACTCTTGATGCTCTTGTGTCACACTGATCCATGGTTTTTCAAAGGTTAAATGTTATTAATGATTCATTTGTATCGAGGGCAATTGTTAGTCCTTATTGATGCTAGTTGAGGTTACTTTAGGACAACTAAAAATTCTTAGATTTTCCCTAGGTGTGGGTCGTATTTTGTTTGCTTGAGGACAAGCAAAAGCTCAAGTTTGGGGGAGTTTATAACTACGGGTTTTGACGCATTTCATACTCCTTCTTGCTCACTCTTTGATTATAAATTCATACAAAATAGTCTTAAGAAGCTCATAAGTTGTGCTTGATTGCAGGTTTTATCAACAAAGTGATGAGATGTCAAAGATAAGCTCAAAGTGAAAACTACTCAAGTACCAAAGATAAGACAGAACTCAGGAGAAACAGGCCTAGTGCGGCCAAACTACACTTTGTGCGGTCCGCACTAGAGAGATTTAGAGAGTTGGTTTTTCAAGCATTAAAGTAGTGCGAGTGCAGTAGATATTGTGCAGCACGCACTGAAGGCACTGCAACCACACTACCATTCTGTGTGGTCCGCAGAACCAAAGTTCAGAGAGATGCCAAGTTCTGAAGATCAATCCTCTGCAGTCCACGGTCATGTTTGTGCAGACCGTACTAGATGCCTCCGCGGCCGTAGTCCATTCTGTACGGTCCATAGAGCCTGGGTTCAAAGAGTTGAATTTGCAGAGTCAAGAGCCTAGTGCGCCCGCACATCATTTTGTGCGGTCCGCACTGACCCCGCAGGGGCAGTTTTGTCCAGTTTTTCTAGCTTAGCATGGATAGAACATTTTTGCATTTTTAGGGTATCAGATATTATCAAACTTCAACTGCGCTCGTGAGAAGACCTTTTTAGCCATTTTGGGCACTTTTAATAGTTTTACCGATTTTGGTTTAAGTGCTTTAAAAACCAACTCCCTGAATCTCCCTAGTGCGAACCACACAAAGTGTAGCCTATTTCTCCTGAGTTTTGTCTTGTCTTTGGTACTTGTGCAGGTTTCACTCCTTTTGAGTCGATCTGTGAAATATCATCACTTTATTGATCAAACCTTCAATCAAGCACAACTTATGAGCCTTTTGGGACTATTTTGTATGAATTTGTAATCAAAGTGCAAGCAAGAAGGAGCATGAAATGCGTCAAAATACCTAGTTATCAATAATCTTAAACAATAGAGACAACGTGAATGACCCAAACAACATGAACAATGCAAATGACCCAAATAATGAGGATGTGGCACCTCTTGTGCTAGAAGAAGCACTATATGACTTGGCACGACCCACAATAGAGAACTCAGCAACTGCTATTGTAGTCCCTCAGATACAAGCAGACTCATCCTTGATCACAAATAACATGGTACATCTGTTGAAGAACAAGGGACTATTCTTTGGGTTATAAGTTGAAGATCCTCACCAACATCTAAAGAACTTCCTCTCAATCTATGCCACGTAGAAGCAACACAATGTCACACCCAAAGTAAAAAGTTTGTTGTTGTTTCCAATATCAGTGACAAGAGTATCCCAGACTTGGCTTAATTCATTCCTTATCAACTCCATCACTACTTGGGAGGAATTAGTCAAGCAATATTTGAGCAAATTTTATCCACCCAACAAGACTGCTCTGCAGATTTATGAGATTTTGAGCTTCAAACAGAGACCAACTGAGACTCTACATGAAATGTGGGAGAGATTCAATGGTCTGCTGGTTACGTATCCACATCATGGTATTCCGGAGCAGATATTGGGGTGGAGATTTTATATGGGTTTGGAAGATAATTTGAAAGCTAATGTTGATGCTTCATCAGGTTGAGCATTTTTCAACAAAACGTATAGAGTGAGCAAGATCCTACTTGATAAGATGGCATAAAACTCAAGTTGGACAACAAGAAATTCTCCAATCACTCCTGTGGTTCACTCAGTGGCTCTAGTCTCGGGTAACTCTATAGCTGAAAATACGGCCACTCTGATGACACAAATGAGCATCCTCACTAAAAAGGTTGAATAACCAAGCCAGAAGCAGTAGGTACACATAGTTTATACAACTAGTGGGGGTCTATGTACATCATCCATTAACCAACCATATGTTTTATCATGGATTCTAAAGGTGAGAATCAATAATATCAGGAGAACAAGAATTATGTGGCCAACTACGGGGGATTAAGACCAGGTAGTCAGAATTGGCGTCAGCAAAATTAACAATACAGACCAGCTCAGCAGCAATACAACAACAACAATAATCATGGAGCTATGCGACCAAATGGAAAATGATGTAGTACCAAAGGCAACAAGGGTACAACCAGCAAAATCAGCAGCAGGCTTATCAACAACCTTCCACAATGATAGATTGTGAGACATGAAGATGGGTTTGCTAAACTTGAGGGTATGATGCAACAAGTGATTGGGTCCACTGGAAACTAGCTGGCAGAGTATACTCACATGAGTCAACAATTAAGAATATCGAGATCCAGTAAGGACAGATTTCCATGGCCCTAAATAATCTTCCTTATGAGACGTTACCTACAGACACCCAACTCAATCCGAAAGAGCAGGGCCCGAAGCAGCTGATGGATGTGATCCTCCGAAATGGTAGGGACTTAGATCTGGAGCAAGAAATTTCTTGCGAAAGTAGGCCAACTGAGACACTGGTGTCAGTTCCCATTGAGATAGATTATTCAGCAGGTTTAATAGAGGTGACCGTAAGAATGCACAAGAGAATGCCAACAAAGAAGATAAGGTTGTGAAAGAGACTGAAGCTCCACTGGAACCAATAGTTGAAGCAGTGCCCGAACATTAGAAAAAGCAACCTCCAACACCATTCCCACAGAGACTGGCCAAGTATCAAAAGATGAGTAGCACAAGAAATTCTTGGTTTGGAAAATTCAGATAACATTCCATTGATTGATGCTTTAAAGGAAATGCATGGGTATGCAAAAATGATGAGGGACTTGATGTCCCGCAAGTTCAACTTTCAAGACATAGCCACAGTTACACTGACTCAAACCTGCAGTGTTGTTGTGACAAGACCTATCGCCGAGAAGTTGTCTGATTCGGGGAGTTTCACAATCCCTTACAGAATAAGCAACTTTGATTTTTCTAAGGCATTGTGTGATCTGGGAGCTAGCATAAATCTTATGCCCCTTGCTATTTACAAAAGGCTAGGGATTGGATGATGTAAACCCACATCTATTCTTTTACAACTGGCTAACCGAAACGTGAAGAGGCCCTCTAAGATTCTAGATGACGTATTGGTGCAAGTTGGGAAGTTTGTGTTCCTAGCATATTTTGTCATCCTTGACTGTTGGGTTGACGAGGAAGTTCCCATCATTTTAGGAATACCATTCTTGGCCACTAGGAGAGCTTTAATTGATTGTGAAACTGGAGAGCTCAAGATGAGATTAGATGATGAAGAGATAATGTGCAATGTGTAGAAATATATGCCCAGAACCAGTGAATTTTCCAATTGCTCTCTAATAAAGGCAGTGGATGTAGATTTGGAGGAGGACGATGAAATATTGAACATTATAGACCCTCTAGCAGCTTGTCTTATGAACTTGGACGAAACTAATGGTGAAGACTTGGCAGAGTGGGTAGTTGCTCTTGAAGGCCAAGGTTTTTGGAAAAGGGAGCTTGAATTTGAGCCCTTGCACTTGGAGGAAAGAAAAACTCTTCCAGCTAAACCGTTAATAGAAGAGCCACCAAAGTTGGAACAGAAGCCACTGCCCTCTCATCTCAGGTATGTATTCCTAGGATCTAACTCAACTCTACCTATTATTATTATCTCATCTTGTTTGTTAGATGTGCATGCATAATGACTTTTGTAGGTATTGAGTGAACATTGTAATTGGGTGGACTATTGCAGATATAAAAGGGATCAGCCCGGCCTTTTGTATGCATAAGATTCTACTGGAAGATGGGCACAAACCTTTTAGAGAACATCAAAGAAGGATGAACCCCAACATGAAAGAAGTGGTAAAAAAGGAAGTGATTAAATGGTTGGATGCGGGAATAGTATTCCCCATCTATAACCGTAACTGGGTTATCCCAGTATAGTGTGTGCCGAAAAGGGGAGGTATTCAGGTAGTGAAAAATGAGAAAATAATTTTATCTCTATAGGAACATTCACAGGTTGGAGAATCTGTATGGATTATAAGAAGATGAACTTGGCTACCAGAAAGGACCATTTCCCACTACCATTCATTGATCAGATGCTAGATAGATTGGCAGGGAGGTCTCTCTTTTTCTTTCTGGATGGGTACTCGTGGTATAATCAGATTTCCATTGCCCTAGAGGATAGAGAGAAAATATCATCCACCTGCCCTTATGGAATCTAAGATTTTTGGTGAATGTCATTTGGCCTATGTAATGCACCTGCCACATTCCAAAGGTGTATGATAGCCATCTTCACAGATATGGTAGAGGAGATAATAGAGGTTTTCATAGATGACTTCTCACTGGTGGGAAATTCATTCGATGATTGTCTTGTATACTTGAGGCGAGTGTTGAAAAGGTGTATCGAGATGAATCTGGTACTCAAATGCCTTTTCATGGTACATGAAGGTGTAGTCTTGGAGTACCTAGTGTAAAGTAAAGGTATTGAGGTGGATCGTGCAAAGGTTGATATGATAGAAAAGCTTCCACTACCCACCTCCATCAATGCAATCAGAAGTTTTCTTGTGCATGCCGGTTTCTATAGGAGATTTATAAAAGATTTTTCCAAAATTGCTAACCCCTTCTATTAATTTCTTGAAAAATATCACCCTTTTGTGTTTTATGATGACTGCAGGTTAGCGTTTGAGGAATTAAAGAAGAGATTGGTCACAACACCTATCATTGTTGCGCTCGACTGGGTTAAACCATTTGAGCTGATGTGTGATGTGAGTGACTATGTTGTTGGAGTATTTCTTGGGTAGAGGAAAATAAAATCATGCACCCGATATACTTCTCAAGTAGAACATTGAGTGGAGCCCAACTAAATTACACTGTGATCGAGAAGGAGATGCTAGCAGTGGTGTTCGCATTTGACAAGTTCAGGTTTTACTTGATAGACTCAAAGGTAATTTTTTTATTCTGACCATGCTGCTCTCAGGTACTTAATTGAAAAGAAGGAATCAAAACCACACCTAATTAGATGGGTGCTACTGCTGCAAGAATTTGATTTGGAGATCCATGACCGAAAGGGATCGGAGAACCAATTGAGTGATAATTTATCTAGGCTGGAAGGAGCTAAAAAGGAGGTTGAGGTAGAAGAGATTCCGGAAACCTTTCTAGATGAACAATTACTAGCCACGAGTCTCGAGTAAGTGCCATGGTATGTAGACATTGCAAGCTACCTGGCGAGCGGTATTGTTCCTTATGACCTTTCCTCTGTTCAAAAGAAAAAGTTCTTTCGTGATTGTCGCATATACTATTGGGATGAGACTTATCTATTTAGGATTTGTATTGATAACATGATCTAGAGGTATATCCCCGAGATAGAACAGTCTTCCATTTTTAGGCATGCCATGCTTCACCATATGGTGGGCACTTCGGAAAAGTGAGGAAAGCTGCAAAAGTCTTGGATTTAGCCAACACTTTTCAAAGATACACATATATGGATAAACGGTTGTGATGAATGCCAAGGAACCAGGAACATTTACCATAGACATGATATGCCCATGAACCTAATTCTAGAGGTAGAAGTGTTTGATGTATGGGGGATGGACTTCATAGGGCCGTTTGTCAGCTCATATGGCAACATGTACATACATAATAATTGTGGACTACGTGTCCAAACTGGTGGAAGCTACAAATCTCCCTAAAAAATGCAAAGGGTGTAATGGGTTTTTTGAGAAAGAACATATTCACCCGATTTGGAACCATACGGGAAATAATTAATGATAGAAGCACTCCCTTTTGTAATAGAGCCTTTGCAAAGTTATTGGAGAAGTATGATGTACGCTATAAGGTGGCCACCCCATATCAGCCACAAACAAGTGATCAAGTGAAAGCCTCAAATAGAGAAATAAAGAGTGTGCTAACTAAGACTGTGAATGCTAATAGAATAGATTAGGTGAGAAAGTTAGATGATGCACTTTGGGCGTATCGAACCGCTTTCAAAACTCCAATTGGCATGTCGCCATACAAGCTGGTGCTTGGAAAGGCGTGTCATTTACCAGTAGAGTTGGAGCATAAAGCGTGGTGGGCATTGAGACAGTTGAATCTTGTTAGTGAAGCTACAGGAACAAGTAGAGTAATGGAATTGCACAAGCTTGACGAGTTTAGATATCACACTTTTGAGAGCACAAGATTATATAAGGAGAGAATGAAGATGATACTTGATAGTAATATTATTGAGCGGAATTTTAAACCTAGAGATATGGTATTGCTATACAACTCACGTCTGAGGTTGTCTCCGAGTAAATTGAAATTATGATGGTCAAGGCCTTTTCGTGTGGTTGAAATTCACTCCACGGGTGCTGTACAGATTGCTAAAAAATGACTCTCACAGATTCAGAGTCAATGAGCACAGGTTAAAACATTATGTGGGTATGCATGAGGCAAAATGAGTGTCAGAGACCTATTTGATCGAGCCTCCGATGTTGAGAATACCTTAAATATGCTTACCTACATCATGTCGCGACATTAAATCAGGCGCTGTTGGGAGGCAACCCAATTTTAAACCTCACTAACACATAATTGTAGTTTATGATTATTAGAATATAGGAGTTGTGAGATTTGATTGGGTAGGTACGAGCATGAATTGGACATAAAATAAGTATATAATCAAGTCGGGGTGAAACCCGCAAGTTAAATGTCGAAAATAAATCGAACTCTATGAAAAATGGCCTAACGCGCTACATAAGGTACCGTGCCATGCGCCACACCAGGCCAAACGGGTCTGAGAACAAAAATGCAAGGTCTCTGGTAACTTGCAGTATCGCACCGCATGGGGCCGCACCCTGCGACGCAACATTGCTTAGTCTATAAAAAAATATTTTTTCTAGCTTATTTAAAACACCCACCCGTTCAGCACCCCCACACACCTTTTTCTCTTTTCTCTCTCAAACCAAACGTCCGGCCATTCCCCCAATCTCTTTTCTTCTCAAATTCCCTTCCCACACACACCTCATATCCCTTCCATTCATCCTCAAGGTAAGTTTCTCTACTCTTTTCTCTTTTCTTTGAGTAATTTATTGTAGTGAGTAGTATAGTTTAATTTGAACTAAACCCTAGGTGTGTAGTGGTGCTAATTTTTTTAAATTTATTTTCTTATTTTGTCCTTAATTGGTGTTTAACTAATTAGGTTTCCATTGTGCTTATACTTCTGGAAGATTTTTAGTATGTCTTGACGCCTATAAATAATTTTTAAGGGTGAAGTTCGGAGGAGGTTCCTTAAAAGCCAAAAATTGGTGGAATATTTTTGCTAATTTGGAGCATTTTGTGCCCTTGTTACATTGTGATAGTGGTAGGATGGTTGATTGACATGGTTGTGTATTAATCTTGGAAGAATTAAAGTGGAAATTATGAGGTAACTTTAGTGAATGCCATATGCTTGATTAAATGCCTCAATAACATAGAAAGTGACATTATATCTTAGTGGCGGATAATTGCAATGAGATAATGTGGTTCTAGGTGCGAATTGGAATATTTGATTCATGCTTTGTGTTTTTGTAGTGTTTTGTTGTACTTTATGATGTTTGTTTGTAATGGATTAGTATAACTTCTTTTATTTCTCTTTTTAGTTACTAGATTGGCTTCTTAATTTTTTATGTTAAGTTAGCATAGTCCGTAGTTTTGTGATTGTACCATTGTGTTGGTGGTTGGGTGGGTTGTTGATTTCTTGTGGCACACTTCCAATGGGGTAGTCTGAGTCCCTGATATACATTTTACTTGTGAAAATACCGATAACATAAATGTGGGGTAGTTATCCCATTTGGTCTTGTTTTGCTTTTCGTGTTGTGGCTAATATTGTTCGTCTTGTGCAGGTATAATGTCTCGCCACCTGAGAAAATGCTCTAACACTGGTTCTTCTAAGGTTACTTCTAGTAGCCTTCGTGGTGGCAGACGGTCACCTCCCCTGCCCCAGTAGAGGAGGAAGAGGAGCGCATTGATCCTAATGCGGATGAGGTGCTAGCGTGCAAATATGGTATACGGTGTCCCCACCCATGCTTGACACTGGTTCCAAACATTTGTCCCGTCAGTGAACCCAAACCCTGAGGTTGCTATTGACGATGGTAAGTTGGCCTATAAATATGGTGAAATTTACAACAACATTCGGGCTTTGGGTTTCGACAGTCTGTTTCGTCCAGGTGATGAAGTGAATGTGAACCTAGTGAAAACATTTTATACTAACTGGAAACCTGAAGCCAGCCTGGATGCGATTTACGAAGTGCGGGTAAGGGGTAAATTGATTCCATTCTCCTTCCAGATGATCAATCTGTTGGAAACACGTTTCAAATGCAATATACTAAACGTGTGTTCTTTTGTAGGTTTTGATGAATGTCAAACAAAGCAATAAGCGATATATAGCAGTGCTCAAGGACAAGCACAAAATGGATGCATTACAAGAAGCTCAAGACAAAGTTTAGAAATGTTATAATTGAGTCAATATTAATTGTGATCTTGATTCCTCAATCTTGGCTCATAACATGGCTTCTCTACTAAAATTATTTTTCCAAAATCATGCATATCTAACTTAAGTGTCAAATGATTTTAAACTATGCATATTTATATTTGTTAAAATGTTTTTCAAACATGCCTCAAAAATCTGGGCTAAGATAATCGATTATGTACTTATGATAATCGAGTATCTCTAAGCCAAGACTGCATGACAATCGATTGTGAATTAATGATAATCGATTGTGAGTAAGTCAGTTAACATCAGGTTTTTGCAAACTGCATAACAATCGATTGTGTACTTTTGATAATCGATTGTTAACTGAGGCAAAATTTTCAAAACTCAGAAAAATCGATTATGAACTAATGGTAATCGATTAGAATGAGAAAAATGTCTCCCAGTGTTTTTAAATAAATTAATAATCGATTGTGGCTTTTGATAATCGATTATATATGAGACAGAAAGTTTTGAAATTAATTAATAACCGATTATGGCTTTTGATAATCGATTATATATGAGACAGTAAGTTTTGAAATTAATTTATAATCGATTGTTTTATTTGATAATCGATTGTTGGAACTAACCGTTGTCATACATTTTCAAATTACCTTCAGGTAATCGATTGTTGATATCTAACAATCGATGTTTTGCGTAAAATCTGGAAAAGATTTTCTGAACGTTGTTAAAATAATCGATTGTTGATTTCCTGATAATCGATGTTTTATGCCAAAAATTGGAAAGGATTTTTTAACGTTATAAATAATCGATTATTGATTTGAAGTAATCGATTGTTGACGTAAAATCTGGGATTGAATTTTTGATCTGATAGGCAAACAATCGATTGTTTAGTCTTGACAATCGATTGTCACTGAGTAATTTCAGCAATCCTTAATTGGCAATTAGACAACGGTAAGACTGAGTTTTTCACCTATAAATACAGGCTTAACTCAGTGTTTTCACAACAACAACATATACAATTTAAGTATTTTCATTGCTAAAAGCTTTCTTACATTGATCATCATTTTCATTCATCCATAAAGCTTTTTGAAGAGCCATTCTATTGAGCTAAGTTGTTGTGATCTTGAGCGTACTATTTCTACTCATATCTACTCATTGAGGAGTACTTTGTAAAGTGAGTTTGTTTTGTGTTTGTAAGAGAATTGTGATTCTCGTTTGTTGAGGAACTTGTGATTCCTCAGTTGAAGTCTTTGGGATTGTTATCCCCGAGCAGTTGAAGTCTTTGGGATTGTTATCCCCGAGCAGTTGAAGTCTTTGGGATTGTTATCCCCGAGCAGTTGAAGTCTTTGGGATTGTTATCCCCGAGCAGTTGAAGTCTTTGGGATTGTTATCCCCGAGCAGTTGAAGTCTTTGGGATTGTTATCCCCGAGCAATTGAAGTCTTTGGGATTGTTATCCCCGAGCAATTGAAGTCTTTGGGATTGGTATCCCCGAGCAATTGATGTCTTTGGGATTGTGATCCCCGAGCACCTAGGTGAGGCTTGTGTCCTCAGCTGTAACGGTTTGTTAAGCACCCGTAAGCTTGACAAGTTTAGTGGAAATCTCGAGAGAGTCTCTCGGGGACTGGACTAACCACGTTTGTGGCCAACCAGGATACATCATTGTGTAAGTTTATTTTACTGCACTTGTTTTAATTTCTGCAAAGTTTTTAAATTCCGCACTAAAACGCTTAATATTTTTAAAACGCTATTCACCCCCCCCCCTCTAGCGTAAAGCGTTATTTCCAACAATTGGTATCAGAGCCATACTCTCTGAAAGACTTAACCGTTTGAGAGAATCTTTCCATGGCTTCTACTCTAGACTCTTTTGCAGGTATTGATGAAGGACAGTGCCCCACAAGACCTCCTTTGTTCAACGGGACTAATTATTCATATTGGAAAGAAAGGATGCAGATATTCGTCAGATCAAACAGCCCTTACTTGTGGAAGGTGTACACCAAAGGAAATGAGGTTCCTGTCAAACAGGTGGAAGGAATATGGGTGCCAAAAACAGAAGAGGAATTCAACGCCGAGGATAATCGAATGGTCCAAAATAATTTTAAAGCTATTAATTTATTACTCTGTGCTGTTAATGCTAATGATTACAGGAAAATCTCCTGCTGCAAAACAGCGAAAGAAATGTGGGACAAGCTTGAGGTCACTTACGAAGGGACTGACCAGGTAAGAGAAGCTAAAATTGATTTTTTAACTCATGCTTACGAATTGTTCCATATGAAGGAAGGCGAAAAGGTAGACGAGATGTTTGAGCGGTTCTCATCAATAGTGAATGATCTCCACGCACTCAAGAAGACGTTCACAGACAAAGAACTAGTTCGAAAAATCCTTAGGAGCCTAACACCGGCATGGCGATCAAAGGCCGATGCGATTCAAGAGTCAATTGGAATCACGAACGTCACCATAGACGCTCTTAGAGGTAATCTTAAGACTTATGAATCCACTATTCTTAACCCTGTTGTTGACGAACAAAGAAGGCAAAAGATTGCTCTAAAGGCGAGCACAAGTCAATCACCAATTGAAGAGGATGGAGATAGCGAATTTGGACTCATCATCAAAAAGTTCCAAAAATTCATGCGAAAAGAATATGACCGCAAAGGGAAAAAGCAAGGTGAGCAAGTTAAATGTTATGAATGTGGTGAAACAGGGCATATCAAAACAAACTGCCCAAATCTTAAAAAGGAGAAGAAACCCTTCAAGAAGCAACGAGCATACATATCTTGGGGAGGAGATTCCGGAGACGAATCCAGTGAAGAAGAAAATGAAGAAGCGGCAAATCTCTGCCTCATGGCACAGGAAGAAAATCAAAGTGAGGTAAGTCAAATCTCTTCTCAAAATTTTTATACTCTTGATGACATGAGAAATGCCTTTGATGAATTGTATGCTGAATTTCTCAAAGTTACAAAAACCGTCACTAGTTTAAGAGAAAATGCTTCTCTAAAAGAACAAGATTTTCAAAAACAGTTTTCATTAAAAGAAAAAGAATTAGAAAAATTGGTTTTGGAAAATGAGAAGCTACTAGAACAAAACAAGTTTTATGGGAAAAGAAGTTCTGACAAGCCCGAGAGTTCTACAAAAAATTGTGCTTCTTGTGTAGACCTTAAGAATGAAGTAGGTAGATTAAAAGGCACACTAGATAAATTCAACTCCTCTCATAAAAACTTGAATGTGGTGCTTGATAACTTGAAATCAACCAAGCATGGAATAGGCTTCATAAATGAAGAAGAGGTTGATGCAAAAACCCAACCACCTAGAGCTCAACCTAGGATTAATAACAAAAATGCCTTTCCTAAAACAAACATGCATGCTAGACAAAATATTAGGAGACCTAGACATGACCTTCCGCCTAGCAATCGTCACCATAGACATGATGCATATTTTAGGCACAACAATGATCATGCTAGAAGATCCCGAAATGTTCAACCTAGAAATGACTATGGTGTTCTAATTAGGAGAAATGAAAATAGAGTAAACAATGTGCATTATTCTAGCTACTATGAGCCTAGACGCATGCATAATCCAAATGTGACATGTCATTATTGTAGACGAATTGGTCATATTGCTCCTGCATGCTTTACTAGACATAGACATGCTACTCAAACATATCATTATAGTATGCATAACCCTCAAGGACCCAAAATGGCATGGGTACCAAAAGAGCATTGATTTGTTTTGCAGGTGTGCTTGAAGGAATCAAGTGTAGTGGATGCTCCAAACACTTGACGAGAGACGAATTCAAAATTCCTTCAATTAAAGCACAATGAAGGAGGAAGAGACGGAAAAGTCGACTTATGTTTTTTTAAATCGGAAGTATTTTCGAAAAATTCAAAAGGCAAAATTGTGGAAAAAGCTTCGTAAATTGGAGAATGAGCCAAAAGACCAAAATGAACGGAGGATGTTCAAAATCAGGTAATTGGCAAAGTCGAAGGGAAGGTAAGTACCCTAAACCCTCTTAAGAACATCCTAGGACAAAATTCTTAAGAGTTCATTTTTTTTCACCCGACTACACGAGTTTCAAAGTTATTATTTCATTTATAGATTACTGACTTGAGCGTCGGAGATGTTTAATTCTATTTTGCAGGCATCCCCCAAAAGGTAAGAGGAAAGTATGAATTATCTTGATACAAGAAAAAAAATTGACCATAATCGATTATTTATGCTTACAATCGATTATCAGTATCAATAATCGATTATTTGTTGATTCAATTTTTTTGCCATGAAATCTTGTTAAATGTTTACATTGCCTGATAGAATTAAGTCTCATCATTTCAGCATCCCCCTTCCAAACAATCGATTATTTGTTCTGCCAATCGATTATTTGCCAAAATTCAAACTCTCTGTGAGTGAAACAATCGATTACTATATATTGACAATCGATTATCTGTTTTAAACTTATGTTACCGTTTTGGCTCCATAATCGATTCCTGACAGGTCATAAATATGAAAAACAATCGATTACCAAGTTTGACAATCGACTATCTTTTTCAAATTTTCTTACCGTTCTGGCGTGTAATCGATGTGTCAGATCATTTTCATTAATGACAATCGATTATTCCATTCAAACAATCGATTGTTGAACGGTCAGTGAATTTATTTTTACCGTTTCAGACTTCAAATCTCTTCAAATCATTTCCAATAAATGTAAGATTCATTCCTTCTCTATATATAGGCTGCACATATGCTCTTGTATACTCACTCAAGCCTCCCAAGCATCAAATTCTCTTGTTTTCTTTGAAAAATCCTAGCACATCCTTTCAAAAAAAAATGTCAAGCCGCAACTCAAAACGTGCTCGTTCCAAACAAGGTGCTTCTTCTTCTCGCCATCCATATCAAGATGGATCGGTTCTATTCTTTGAATCCAATGAAGAGCTCACCCGTTTCTTAACCAAATTTGAGAAACGCCTTATTCTCCCTCCTCGCTTTTCAACAAACGCTCTTGTTGCACCATTCATTCCAGCCGCAAATATGCTAAGAGAGTGCAACCTTTTCAATTTCCTACTCCTTACTCACCCCTACTACAACATTTCTTTGGTTGAAGCTTTTTACTCCAACCTTCACAAAGATGATGAGGGTGAACTTGTTACCAATGTTAACGGCATTCCCATTCTAATTTCTGAAGATAACCTCCACCTCATTGCCGGCATTCCGCATGATGGTGAAGACATCTACCAGTACATAAATGATGCCGGGGTCATGATTGATGAAGCTAATCTCTTCCGCCAAGCCGGAGTAGCCTATGATGAGTCCTCTTCCCGTCGTCCCACCATAAAGGGTATGGACCCGAATTATCGTTTCATTCTCTATTTCATCACTCGTGTTCTCAAACCCCGTAAACTCAATCACACCACCATTTCCCAAGAGGATGCCAAATTTCTTCATGCTATTGTCACCGGTGTTAAAATAAATTGGTGCAAGCTTATTCTATCTCATATGTTCAATGCCACCAGAGATGACATACCTCTCCCCTATGCCCTCTTAATAATGAAATTTCTTGAAGCTTCCGGAGTCAATATTGCTAATGGTCCTCTCAAAAAGAGCACCAAAATCTGGGAAATTTCGGAGTCTTCCTTTCATCATGATGGTGATCATGCTCCCGCTCCTCCTCAAAATCGACAAGCCCGTCGTGCTCATCCTCCTCAGGAGCCTACCCTCCGGACCATTTCTGACCAAATTACTCAACTAACCCGTGAGGTCCATGGTTACTTTGATCACGTGCATTATGCCTATGCTCAGATGGTGCCATATCAAGCGCCTACCAATGATGATGAAGGGGATGGGGGTGATGAATGATGAAATTGTTGTTGTTATGATGAGAAATTGTTGTTTTTGGTCTGTTTGTTCTTGATTGGTTAGTTATGTTTGGTTTCACCCTTGTAATGTTATCTTAATTTTCCAATAAATAAACGTGTGTTTATTTCACATTTTTTTCATATTCTTCCCTTGTGTAAATTTTTGCTAATGGCAAAAGGGGGAAGAAACGGGATATCAAGAAGTATGCTATATCACTCTCAACTTCATTCATGCTTAAAGTGAGGGGGAACATGAATTGAGGGGGAACATCAAATTGCATACTTTACTCTTGTCTTGGATTATCAAAATAATTATTGCATATATCCCGCTTATGTTTGCCATTATCAAAAAGGGGGAAATTGTTGGAAACACGTTTCAAATGCAATATACTAAACGTGTGTTCTTTTGTAGGTTTTGATGAATGTCAAACAAAGCAATAAGCGATATATAGCAGTGCTCAAGGACAAGCACAAAATGGATGCATTACAAGAAGCTCAAGACAAAGTTTAGAAATGTTATAATTGAGTCAATATTAATTGTGATCTTGATTCCTCAATCTTGGCTCATAACATGGCTTCTCTACTAAAATTATTTTTCCAAAATCATGCATATCTAACTTAAGTGTCAAATGATTTTAAACTATGCATATTTATATTTGTTAAAATGTTTTTCAAACATGCCTCAAAAATCTGGGCTAAGATAATCGTGTTGGAAACACGTTTCAAATGCAATATACTAAACGTGTGTTCTTTTGTAGGTTTTGATGAATGTCAAACAAAGCAATAAGCGATATATAGCAGTGCTCAAGGACAAGCACATAATGGATGCATTACAAGAAGCTCAAGACAATGCTTGGAAATGTTATAATTGAGTCAATATTAATTGTGATCTTGATTCCTCAATCTTGGCTCATAACATGGCTTCTCTACTAAAATTATTTTTTCCAAAATCATGCATATTTAAAGTAAGTGTCAAATGATTTTAAACTATGCATATTTACATTTGTTAAAATGTTTTCCAAACATGCCTCAAAAATCTGGGCTAAGATAATCGATTATGTACTTATGATAATCGAGTATCTCTAAGCCAAGACTGCATGACAATCGATTATGAATTAATGATAATCGATTGTGAGTAAGCCAGTTAACATCAGGTTTTTGCAAACTGCATAACAATCGATTGTGTACTTTTGATAATCGATTGTTAACTGAGGCAAAGTTTTCAAAACTCATAAAAATCGATTATGAACTAATGGTAATCGATTGGAATGAGAAAAATGTCTCCCAGTGATTTTGAAATTAATTAATAATCGATTGTGGCTTTTGATAATCGATTATATATGAGACAGTAAGTTTTGAAATTAATTAATAATCGATTGTGGCTTTTGATAATCGATTATATATGAGACAGTAAGTTTTGAAATTAATTAATAATCGATTGTGGCTTTTGATAATCGATTATATATGAGACAGTAAGTTTTGAAATTAATTAATAATCGATTGTTCTATTTGATAATCGATTGTTGAAGCTGACCGTTGTCATACTTTTTTCAAATTACCTTCAGGTAATCGATTGTGATATTTAACAATCGATGTTTTAGCGTAAAATCTGGAAAAGATTTTCTGAACGTTGTTAAAATAATCGATTATTGATTTCCTGATAATCGATGTTTTATGCCAAAAATTGGAAAGGATTTTTTAACGTTATAATTAATCGATTATTGATTTGAAGTAATCGATTGTTAACGTAAAATCTGGGATTGATTTTTTGATCTGATAGGCAAACAATCGATTGTTTCGTCCTGACAATCGATTGTCACTGAGTAATTTCAGCAATCCTTAATTGGCAATTAGACAACGGTAAGACTGAGTTTTTCACCTATAAATACAGGTTTAACTCAGTGTTTTCACAACAACAACACATACAATTTAAGTATTTTCATTGCTAAAAGCTTTCTTACATTGATCATCATTTTCATTCATCTATAAAGCTTTTTGAAGAGCCATTCTATTGAGCTAAGTTGTTGTGATCTTGAGCGTACTATTTCTACTCATATCTACTCATTGAGGAGTACTTTGTAAAGTGAGTGTGTCTTTGTGTTTGTAAGAGAATTGCGATTCTCGTTTGTTGAGGAACTTGTGTTTCCTCGGTTGAAGTATTTGGGATTGTTATCCCCGAGCAATTGAAGTCTTTGGGATTGTTATCCCCGAGCAATTGAAGTCTTTGGGATTGTTATCCCCGAGCAATTGAAGTCTTTGGGATTGGTATCCCCGAGCAATTGAAGTCTTTGGGATTGTGATCCCCGAGCACCTAGGTGAGGCTTGTGTCCTCAGCTGTAACGGTTTGTTAAGCACCCGTAAGCTTGACAAGTTTAGTGGAAATCTCGAGAGAGTCTCTCGGGGACTGGACTAACCACGTTTGTGGCCAACCAGGATACATCTTTGTGTAAGTTTATTTTACTGCACTTGTCTTAATTTCTGCAAAGTTTTTAAATTCCGCACTAAAACGCTTAATAATTTTAAAACGCTATTCACCCCCCCCCTCTAGCGTAAAGCGTTATTTCCAACAATTGGTATCAGAGCCATACTCTCTGAAAAACTTAACCGTTTGAGAGAACCATCGATGGCTTCTACTCTAAATTTCTTTGCAGGAATAGGTGAAGGAGAATGCAGCATGTCGCCTCCAATATTAGACGAAAACGACTACTCAGTCTGGAAATATCGGATGCAAATTTTTACAATGGCAAACGATTTGTATCTATGGCAAGCTATTAAACACAGTGATCAACTGACGACAAAAGTCGGGAAAGATAAGGTAAGTAAATACAACACTAAAGCTATGAATATATTACATAACGCCTTGAATCAGGAACTTTGGCGAAAATTCTCCCACTATAAAACTGCTAAGGAAATGTGGGACAAACTTGAGGAATTGCACGAAAACACGCCTCAAAAAGCGGTCAGCACAAACGATGAATCAACTGGTCGGTGCCTCATGGCAGACGAAAAAGACGAGGTAAGTACATCTAACGATATACAAATTGCTTATAACAAACTGCATGATGAGCTGGTAAATGCTTCTAAGACTATTAAAGATTTACAAAGAACTCTTTCTCTACAAGAAGAGGATTTTCAAAAACAACTCCTTTTAAAAGACAAGGACTTTGAAGAACGTCTTTCTTTAGCTCAAAAAGGTGTTGAAAATCTGTCTCGTGATAACGAGAATCTTGCAAATGAAAATCAATTTTTGTTAAATGATAGTATAGAACTTAGACAAGTCATCAAGACCATGCATGAAGCCTCTTGTGTTGAAAATTGCCTTACCTGTACTACTTGTGAGTCCTTAAAACTAGAAAACACAGAACTTAGGAAAACTTTAGAAACTCGTAGTAAAAAAGTTCTTAAAGTTAGTGAAAAAGAATCGCCTAAGAGAAATCAACGGCATAAAAACAAAAACTCCACTACTCCACCTAGAAATAACTCTAAGATTGTAAACAAGCCTAGAACAAATTCTTTTAGACCACCTAGACATTATGCTAGAATGTATGAAGATAAGGGTAGAACTAATATCTTTAGACAACCTAGATCCGAATCTAGGATTCTTGCAAACAAGCCTACAAATAGTAATTTTCGGCAACCAAGAAATTACTCTAGGAACGAGCTTAGACCACCTAGACATGACACTAGGTCCTTCAACAAGTCTAGCACTAATAACCTTAGACCATCTAGATATTATACTAGAAATGGGAACAATATGTCTTGTGTTAATCATTTTCATTCGCCTAGAACCTTGTTGGCTCAACCTAGGCATCAACACAACCCAAACGTAGTATGTCATTACTGCAATCGTATAGGTCATATTGCACCTATGTGTTTTACAAAGCATAGAGATTCTTCATATTATTATCGTTACTTGCCTAACCCCCAAGGACCCAAAATGGTATGGGTACCTAAAGAATATTAATTTGCCTTGTAGGTGTGCTTGAAGGGATCAAGTGTACTATGGTACCTTGACAGTGGATGCTCCAGACACATGACAGGAGACGAATCCAAATTCCTTCAACTAGAGCACAAAGAAGGAGGAAGCGTTGTATTCGGTGACAACAATAAAGGACAAATTATTGGCATCGGATCGGTCGGTAAGAATGAAAAACCCTCTATAAAGCATATATTACTTGTCAAAGGTTTAAAGCATAATCTCTTGAGCATAAGTCAATTATGTGACAAGGGAAATCTTGCTTTGTTTGATTCGGATGAGTGTTTAGTGTTTAGACGCAGTGACTTCAAGATTATTCTACGTGGTTTTAGAATTGACAATATTTACATGGTTGATCTTGAAAACTCCTCATCCGAGTATGTTGATTGTTTGTTGAGCAAAGATGAAAATGTGTGGTTGTGGCATCGTAGAGTAGCTCATATGAACATGCATCTTTTAAATAAATTGATTTCTCAAAATCTAGTGATTGGTCTTCCCTTCTTAAAATTTAAAAGTGATACTATTTGTGATTCATGTCAAAAGGGGAAGCAAACAAGAGCATCTTTTAAAACCAAAAATGTTGTTTCAACATCTAGACCTTTACAACTATTGCATATGGATTTATTCGGACCATCCCGTATCGAAAGTCTAGGAAGAAATAGATATGCTTTTGTAATTGTTGATGACTTCTCTAGATTTACATGGACACTATTTCTTGCGCATAAAAGTGATGCATTTATTAGCTTCAAGCTTTTTCTTAAAAGAGTTCAAAATGAAAAGGAATCAACTGTCACTTCCATTAGAAGTGATCATGGGGGAGAGTTTGATCACAATCTCTTTGCGGACTTTTGTGATGAACTCGGAATCGAGCATACCTTTTCCGCTCCACGTACACCACAACAAAACGGGGTGGTGGAAAGGAAAAAATAGGAGCCTCGAAGAGATGGCTAGAACCATGCTCGACGAAGCTAAGATCCCCAAACACTTTTGGGCAGACGCCGTGAGTACCGCATGCTATGTTTTGAATAGAGTAGCAATTCGGCCGATACTCTTAAAAACCCCATATGAACTCTACAAAGGTAGAAAACCTAACATTTCACATCTACGCGTTTTTGGTTGTAAATGTTTTGTGCATAACAATGGAAAGGACCAATTAGGAAAATTTGATGCAAAGTCGGATGAAGGTATCTTCATTGGCTATTCTTCTCGTAGTAAAGCTTATAGGGTTTTTAATAAAAGAACCCAAGTTGTAGAGGAATCTCCTCATATTGTTTTTTCCGAAGATAATACTCGCTTGGCGAGAAAGGATTGTGGTCTTGATCTTTCAGGTATTCTGGAAAGCCTAAAGGACAAAATTCAAGAAGAACCACCAAGGAAAGAAACTGACAAAACGGTGGAACCACAAATTGAAAAAGCTCCTCAACCAGAAAATGAACCAAAAGAGCAAATAGAATGGAGGACAGTCAAAGATCATCCTCTCGATCAGGTAATAGGCGACGTTCGAGGGAAGGTAAGTACCCGGAGCTCTCTTAGAAATACCTTAGATCTTACTGCTTTTGTTTCTCAAATTGAACCCAAAACCATCTCTGAAGCAATTGGGGATGAATTTTGGACCTTGGCAATGCAAGAGGAGCTTAACCAATTCAAACGTAACAACGTTTGGGATTTGGTGCCAAGACCCGAAGGTCATACCATAATTGGTACGAAATGGGTTTTTCGAAATAAATTAGATGAAAATGGCATAATCACTAGAAACAAAGCTAGGCTTGTGGCTCAAGGCTATAATCAAGAAGAAGGGATTGATTATGATGAGACATATGCTCCGGTAGCTAGATTAGAGGCCATCCGTCTGTTGCTTGCTTTTGCATCTTCTATGAATTTCTTTGTATATCAAATGGATGTGAAAAGTGCCTTTTTAAATGGTTTTATCCAAGAAGAAGTTTTTTGTAAAACAACCCCCCGGTTTTGAAGACTTTAATTTTCCCAATCATGTTTTCAAACTCAAAAAGGCCCTTTATGGTTTAAAACAAGCTCCTCGATCTTGGTATGAAAGGTTGAGTAAATTTCTTTTAGAAAATAATTTTATTCATGGAAAAGTTGACACAACTTTATTTGTCAAGCATGAAAACAATGATATCTTGCTAGTTCAAATATATGTAGATGATATCATTTTTGGTGCTACTAACAATGCTCTATGCAAGGAATTTTCAAACTTAATGACTAGCGAATTTGAGATGTCCATGATGGGTGAGTTACAATTCTTTTTGGGATTACAAGTAAAACAAATGAAGGAAGGTACATTCATTTGTCAAAGCAAGTATTGCAAAGATCTGCTTAAACGTTTTGACATGAACAATGCAAAGGAAATAGCAACTCCCATAAGCACATCCGATCATCTCGACAAAGATGAAAAAGGTAAGGAAGTCGACATCAAAAAGTACCGAGGTATGATTGGCTCTCTTCTTTATCTTACTGCTAGTCGTCCGGACATCATGTTTAGCGTGTGCGTCTGTGCCCGTTATCAATCATGTCCAAAAGAGTCTCACCTTACTGCGGTAAAGCGGATTCTAAGGTATCTTGTCGGTACTACCAATGTGGGTCTATGGTACCCCAAAGGTTCTTCATGCCAACTTATTGGCTATTCCGACTCCGATTTTGCTGGATGCAAATTGGACCGCAAGAGCACTAGCGGCACTTGCCACTTGCTCGGTAGCGCTTTAGTTTCTTGGTTTAGTAAGAAGCAAGTTAGTGTTGCGTTGTCCACAACCGAGGCTGAATATGTAGCCGCGGGGAGTTGTTGCGCTCAAATCCTATGGATGAAACAACAACTCTTGGACTATGGCCTACGTCTTGATCACATTCCTCTTAGATGTGACAACACTAGTGCCATATGCTTGACGAAGAACCCCATTCTTCACTCGCGAACAAAACACATTGAAATTAGACATCATTTTATTAGAGATCACGTTCTAAAATGCGATGTCGAAATTGAATTTGTTGAAACAAAAAGCCAATTGGCAGACATCTTTACAAAGCCCTTAGATAAAGAGTCCTTCTTCCGAATTCGTAGTGAACTCGGGATCCTTGACTCCACGTTGATCTAAGTCATGCATTGCATTTTATTTCTTCCATAATTTCTAACTTGAGCGTCGGAGGCGTCTAACATTTTGTTGCAGGTATCACCCTAAAGAAAAGGGGATCATAAAAAGCATGACGCAAGATACTCAAGTATTCTACAGGAAAATCGCCGTCAAACAATCGATTACTGTATCAATAATCGATTACTTCCGTTATTTTTTTTCCAATAAATAAACTTGTGTTTATTTCATATTTGTTATTCTTCCCTTGTGTACATTTTTTTTGCTAATGGCAAAAGGGGGAAGAAACGGGATATCAAGAAGTATGCTATATTATGCTATATGCTCTCAACTTCATTCATGCTTAAAGTGAGGGGGAACATGAATTGAGGGGGAACATGACACTTGTCTTGGTTTATCAAAATAATTATTGCATATATCCCGCCTATGTTTGCCATTATCAAAAAGGGGGAAATTGTTGGAAACACGTTTCAAATGCAATATACTAAACGTGTGTTCTTTTGTAGGTTTTGATGAATGTCAAACAAAGCAATAAGCGATATATAGCAGTGCTCAAGGACAAGCACATAATGGATGCATTACAAGAAGCTCAAGACAATGCTTGGAAATGTTATAATTGAGTCAATATTAATTGTGATCTTGATTCCTCAATCTTGGCTCATAACATGGCTTCTCTACTAAAATTATTTTTTCCAAAATCATGCATATTTAAAGTAAGTGTCAAATGATTTTAAACTATGCATATTTACATTTGTTAAAATGTTTTCCAAACATGCCTCAAAAATTTGGGCTAAGATAATCGATTATGTACTTATGATAATCGAGTATCTCTAAGCCAAGACTGCATGACAATCGATTATGAATTAATGATAATCGATTGTGAGTAAGCCAGTTAACATCAGGTTTTTGCAAACTGCATAACAATCGATTGTGTACTTTCGATAATCGATTGTTAACTGAGGCAAAGTTTTCAAAACTCATAAAAATCGATTATGAACTAATGGTAATCGATTGGAATGAGAAAAATGTCTCCCAGTGATTTTGAAATTAATTAATAATCGATTGTGGCTTTTGATAATCGATTATATATGAGACAGTAAGTTTTGAAATTAATTAATAATCGATTGTGGCTTTTGATAATCGATTATATATGAGACAGTAAGTTTTGAAATTAATTAATAATCGATTGTGGCTTTTGATAATCGATTATATATGAGACAGTAAGTTTTGAAATTAATTAATAATCGATTGTTCTATTTGATAATCGATTGTTGAAGCTGACCGTTGTCATACTTTTTTCAAATTACCTTCAGGTAATCGATTGTGATATTTAACAATCGATGTTTTAGCGTAAAATCTGGAAAAGATTTTCTGAACGTTGTTAAAATAATCGATTATTGATTTCCTGATAATCGATGTTTTATGCCAAAAATTGGAAAGGATTTTTTAACATTATAATTAATCGATTATTGATTTGAAGTAATCGATTGTTAACGTAAAATCTGGGATTGATTTTTTGATCTGATAGGCAAACAATCGATTGTTTCGTCCTGACAATCGATTGTCACTGAGTAATTTCAGCAATCCTTAATTGGCAATTAGACAACGGTAAGACTGAGTTTTTCACCTATAAATACAGGTTTAACTCAGTGTTTTCACAACAACAACACATACAATTTAAGTATTTTCATTGCTAAAAGCTTTCTTACATTGATCATCATTTTCATTCATCTATAAAGCTTTTTGAAGAGCCATTCTATTGAGCTAAGTTGTTGTGATCTTGAGCGTACTATTTCTACTCATATCTACTCATTGAGGAGTACTTTGTAAAGTGAGTGTGTCTTTGTGTTTGTAAGAGAATTGCGATTCTCGTTTGTTGAGGAACTTGTGTTTCCTCGGTTGAAGTATTTGGGATTGTTATCCCCGAGCAATTGAAGTCTTTGGGATTGTTATCCCCGAGCAATTGAAGTCTTTGGGATTGTTATCCCCGAGCAATTGAAGTCTTTGGGATTGGTATCCCCGAGCAATTGAAGTCTTTGGGATTGTGATCCCCGAGCACCTAGGTGAGGCTTGTGTCCTCAGCTGTAACGGTTTGTTAAGCACCCGTAAGCTTGACAAGTTTAGTGGAAATCTCGAGAGAGTCTCTCGGGGACTGGACTAACCACGTTTGTGGCCAACCAGGATACATCTTTGTGTAAGTTTATTTTACTGCACTTGTCTTAATTTCTGCAAAGTTTTTAAATTCCGCACTAAAACGCTTAATAATTTTAAAACGCTATTCACCCCCCCCCCCTCTAGCGTAAAGCGTTATTTCCAACAAATCGATTATGTACTTATGATAATCGAGTATCTCTAAGCCAAGACTGCATGACAATCGATTGTGAATTAATGATAATCGATTGTGAGTAAGTCAGTTAACATCAGGTTTTTGCAAACTGCATAACAATCGATTGTGTACTTTTGATAATCGATTGTTAACTGAGGCAAAGTTTTCAAAACTCAGAAAAATCGATTATGAACTAATGGTAATCGATTAGAATGAGAAAAATGTTTCCCAGTGTTTTTAAATAAATTAATAATCGATTGTGGCTTTTGATAATCGATTATATATGAGACAGAAAGTTTTGAAATTAATTAATAACCGATTATGGCTTTTGATAATCGATTATATATGAGACAGTAAGTTTTGAAATTAATTTATAATCGATTGTTCTATTTGATAATCGATTGTTGGAACTAACCGTTGTCATACATTTTCAAATTACCTTCAGGTAATCGATTGTTGATATCTAACAATCGATGTTTTGCGTAAAATCTGGAAAAGATTTTCTGAACGTTGTTAAAATAATCGATTGTTGATTTCCTGATAATCGATGTTTTATGCCAAAAATTGGAAAGGATTTTTTAACGTTATAAATAATCGATTATTGATTTGAAGTAATCGATTGTTGACGTAAAATCTGGGATTGAATTTTTGATCTGATAGGCAAACAATCGATTGTTTAGTCTTGACAATCGATTGTCACTGAGTAATTTCAGCAATCCTTAATTGGCAATTAGACAACGGTAAGACTGAGTTTTTCACCTATAAATACAGGTTTAACTCAGTGTTTTCACAACAACAACATATACAATTTAAGTATTTTCATTGCTAAAAGCTTTCTTACATTGATCATCATTTTCATTCATCCATAAAGCTTTTTGAAGAGCCATTCTATTGAGCTAAGTTGTTGTGATCTTGAGCGTACTATTTCTACTCATATCTACTCATTGAGGAGTACTTTGTAAAGTGAGTTTGTTTTGTGTTTGTAAGAGAATTGCGATTCTCGTTTGTTGAGGAACTTGTGATTCCTCAGTTGAAGTCTTTGGGATTGTTATCCCCGAGCAGTTGAAGTCTTTGGGATTGTTATCCCCGAGCAGTTGAAGTCTTTGGGATTGTTATCCCCGAGCAGTTGAAGTCTTTGGGATTGTTATCCCCGAGCAGTTGAAGTCTTTGGGATTGTTATCCCCGAGCAGTTGAAGTCTTTGGGATTGTTATCCCCGAGCAATTGAAGTCTTTGGGATTGTTATCCCCGAGCAATTGAAGTCTTTGGGATTGGTATCCCCGAGCAATTGAAGTCTTTGGGATTGTGATCCCCGAGCACCTAGGTGAGGCTTGTGTCCTCAGCTGTAACGGTTTGTTAAGCACCCGTAAGCTTGACAAGTTTAGTGGAAATCTCGAGAGAGTCTCTCGGGGACTGGACTAACCACGTTTGTGGCCAACCAGGATACATCATTGTGTAAGTTTATTTTACTGCACTTGTTTTAATTTCTGCAAAGTTTTTAAATTCCGCACTAAAACGCTTAATATTTTTAAAACGCTATTCACCCCCCCCCCCTCTAGCGTAAAGCGTTATTTCCAACACAATCGTATTATGGGATTCACATAGCATTCTTATGAGCTCTTTCAGAGGTTTCTCCATCGGCCAGACTCTCCGGCTATCCATCGCCTGTTATGTGGCTCTGACTCTTCTACCGCATGGACACGAGATGCAAATAAATTCCACTAGGACATGAAGAAGGCAACATTCCAGTGGCCATACAGGGTTATTTTGCGGTTGATTAATGACAAGATCACGCCCATTCAAAGTGACACTGATATACCCCGACTGAAAGTGTGTTTGGTCTATGCCCTGTTGACTCGGATGCGGTTAGATACTGGTAAAATCATGCTTGAGCATATGGCTAAACTGCGTCCACTTGGGGCTCGCCGTCTACATTACCCGAGTATGATCACTCAATTGTTGCGAGCACACCAATTGGATGAGGAGTTTCACTATGATAGGACTATTCCAGTGCCTTATCCTATTAAGGCCTATGATGTTACATCTGTGATAGATCCTCCTACTTGTGCTGTTAATTCTGACCAGAGGTTGGTCAACATTGAGGAGACGCTACAGCTAATGTTCGTCGCATTGCACCTTTTTGGTGCTCGGGGGGAGACCGAACTGGAGGAGTTGCAGCAGGATCACCCCCTTTCAACTATCACTCAGCAGTGGTTGGGGTTGGCGAGAGGAGGAAAGCTGCCATTTGGTAAGGATGTGAACTCCATTCCCTCAGATAATGAGGAATATTGGCGCACCTTCGAGGGTTTTGATGAATAGGCCTTTGGTCCTTAGGGAGTCACCTTTTCACTCTTGATTTTACTGTTTTGCATTGGGGACAATGCAATCTCTTATGTGTGGGGTGGGGTGCTCCGATTTTATTGTATTTGTACTTTTCCTTTTTTCATTTGCGAGTTGATTTTATTTGATTTGTTTCTTGCCTTCTTAGACAATTGATCTATAAAATATAATTCTAAATTATATCGAGCCTGTAATAGTTAGTAATTAAGTATGTAGTTCGATTATCCCGATGATGGATTTCGTCGACGTGTTTCTTGAGGAAGATGAGTCGAAAGAAAAAAAATTATATATGTAAAAATCCTAAAATATGTCTTTATTTTACTTTTTTAGGTGGTGTAATAATTCCCCCTTGTTTTTTTTGTGCCGCGGTTCTTTTCCAAGTGTTTTTCTTGAATCAGGTGTAGTTAAGTCTTTTTATCTTTTTAGGATTTCAGAATCTTTAGTTACGAAGCTAAGTTGAAGGATCAATTTTCCTTGATTGCATATGCCTTGAGAGTGGTAACGGACTTATTTGTGACACCTAGGCTCAATTCTTTACTCTTACATAATTTCCCTAAACGTACAATTAAAACTCTGCTTAACTGCTTTGACTAAAGTGTTTTCATTAGTTCAATCCTGAGTGAGTTATGTGCCATATGTGTGTAAGTTTTTGTGTTATTTTGTGCACTGCATTTGATTGTAGAACTTACCCCGTGTGTTTACAAAGCGAAATAGTAGTTTTTTCAGTCTTGGAAGTGATATAGACGTTTCTTTCTTTAGCCATACATACATATTTTACCCGCCCAATTGTTGTGTATCATAGTTAATCCCTTTGATCCTGTAATACTGTTTCTTTGGAAACCACATTACTAGCATTACTCAATTGTTTGAATTAACCATCTATTTGAACCTTTTCACCTCTCATGAGCATTTGAATGTTATGAACTTTGTAAAAGTTAAAGTGTGCGGTGGTTGGTTTGTCTTTTAAGTGGAAGTAATGGAATAAAGAGAAATGTTCATTGTGTTGAAAAAAAAAGTATGAGCCACTTGGATTGAAAAAGAAAGAAAAAAAAATTTTAGTGAAAAGAAAAGAATAAAAATTATATTCGTTGATAGTGGTGGCTCTTGACATAATTGTTCTTAAAGACGTCGGGAGTTAATATATATTAATGTGAAGGTGGAGTTATGAGTTGACATAAGTATGAGCTTGAATGTTACAATGTATGTATTAAAGTGCTTAGGGAGGTGTAGTCACTCTTACATCTAAATGTATCCTACCCGTCCCAGAGCATCAATTATAACCAATTAAAGTCCTACTTGATCTTAGATTGAATAACTCGGTTAGTAGAGTAGTGCACTACGGGCAAGCCTATGGTGCATCATTCGTGGCATATGAATATTATTTCTGAGAGTGAGTGAATTCTTTCTATCTTGAGTTACTAAGTATTTTTAAATATTATTCTGTGGAACTACTCTCTTTTGTTGCGTTAGGGCACTTGACTCATGAAGGAAAGGTAATATCATTGACCTTTATGTTAGAGTAAGTGGGCAAGTGACTAATGCATGGTACTTTTGAGTCAAATATTGAGGGTGAGATTTATGATAAGGTGCTCAGTCTACTTTAATTATTCTTGGCATGATGTACCAGGGAGATTGTTTGAGGAAAGGTTATTCCTAAGTGTAGTGTAGTTCAAATGCTCGAGGATGAGCAATTGTCTAAGTGTGGGGTGTTGATGTTAGGCTAGAAACACGTATTTTAGCCATTATATTAGATTTCAATTACTGTATTTTTACGTATGTTTGAGTTTAAATGATAGTGAATAACACTTAGTACGTATTTTACGCCTTGCAGGAAGTGATCCTGAGTTCAAAAGTTAATCTGGAGCTAAATTGATCAATCTGAAGCTTTGAAGTCTGAGTAAAAGTCCAATACATTAGTCGGGATCATGTTCGGAGGTTGTGTACCAAGTCTGGATGTTAAAAGAGGACGAAATAAGTTCACTTTGAGGAAATTACACTGCCGCATTGCAAGGCGCAACGCAACAGTTTAAAAGGCTGCTTGACAAGAAAAGTGGAGGCTGCAGACAAAGTCCACTAACGCGCCACATTTTTTACCAAGCCAACTTCTATTTCGCGCAGGAAAGGGTGTTTCGTCTGGGCCCGACCCTACTTGGTATAGATACATATAAAAATACTATTTTGAGGACCTTTAACATATCTTACATCTAGGGAGACTATTTCGGAAGGGAGAAAAGGTTTGGAGCAATTTCCGAAGGAGATTAGCATCGAATTCTTCATTCCTTCATCTTTGCTTTGTAATTTAATTATGCAAATTATTTTGGAAAATTATTACTATGAGTATGAGTAGCTAAATTCTTAATCTAGGTTTTTGATGAAACCCTTTGAATGATGATTTTCTCGTTATGTTAATATACATATTCCATAGTATTATCTCTATTTGTTCAACTATATGCTTATTGTTGTTGATTGAAGGGCATTCAATTAACTTTTCCTATTTAGTATGAATTATTCGGGAGAGAGTTCATATTTAGGTAGTTGCTGAACATCATCACTCCTAACGTATATGAGGGATCAATACGAAGTGTTTAAAGGTGGGATTAGGGATAACGGAACCATGGGTGCGATCTAAGTGAGTTGTACTTAAAAGCTAGCTATCGTAATTTGGGAGAATATGGCTAGTATATTATTGTAATTACTCGGGAGAGAGTTACGACAATTAGAGTGCTCATGATTGATAGAGAAGACTTAGGCGAATTTATTGAAAACATAGCGGAAAGGATTCCAACAACAGGAGAAATCACAACCTTAGATCATTCCAATTCCTGTTTGCAAACAACTCATAGTTAGATCTTAATTACTGCATTTTTATTTCGTAATATTTAGGTAGTAAACTTTCAATATGTTACTTAAATATCTCCGAAGATTGAATACGTGAATTTCTGTGAGTCCAATAGTAGTGATTGATAGATTAATTCCTTGTAGGATTCTACTCCAGACTTGTTAACCAGAATATATTTGCAGCGACTATTTTTTCTTTTTTATAAAGAATAGTTAAGCATGTTCACTTATATGTGTCGTTCTTGTATTTTTGAATCCCCTAATTACCAAAATTCCTGGCTAGCCCCGAAAAGCACAAATGGGGGCCCTGTTAATAGGCACACCAGCATTAGGTTTGATGGCTCGATAATCTGACGAGGCCAAGTATCTCACTCTTCCGTCTAAAACTTAGGAAATAAAGGACACGCAAATGCCGCTAGTAAATGTAGCATAATAACTTTGACAAGTAAAATAAGCAGTTTGTCAATCAGCTAAACTATTTTAGTAATAATGTTGGAAAAATAATTTAACAACTCAAAAAGAAATATTCAAATTAGTGTGTTGGTTCATTCTTTTGATATTATTTTAATAGATCTTTATTATACCAATCAATTAAATTTTTTTTTAGTATATATAACTGAATATTTGAACGGTTTTGAATATAGCAATTTACTAACCTTAAATGGCTATCATTATGGCTTTAAGAAAATTGATGGTTATAACGTTTTGCCTTAAATGTTATAATGTGTCTTCCAGTGAAGATTCTTTAATTTTGTAACGTGTTTGGCAACAATCAAATGTCATATTTTGAATTATGTATAAGCATATATTTGTATTAAGTTTAGATAGAGTGAAAATAATAACAACTTTTAATCTTCTTTCTTTGGTGTTGGTTTTTTTTTTCCTTATAAATTTTTGTTGTTTTTGCCGTAGTTTATACTAAAAGAGATTGTTGAATCCTGGGGAGATACGTCTAAAATTGTTTATTTCGGTGTGGGCGAAATATCTTTAAGGATATTATCTTTGACACGCCTCAAGCTACATTTTTTATTCTCTATAACCATCCAATTTTTCCAACAATCTTAAGGATATTTCTACTTTGTTCTTATGGAGAATGTGACTTATGAAATGCTGATGGACTTTAAAGACATACGGTAATGTCTTCTGCTTAATATTGCGTAATAATATATCTAAGTGACAGGTATACATAATTGATCTAATACCTCATCAACATTTATTCTTTCATGCTTATTCTCGTGAAAATATAATAGGCATGTATCTTTGAACTCAAGATGATACATATAATGTCATTTCAATTTTAGATGTGTTTATAGTTGTACATTATTTGCTGAAGTGAATTTGTATTTTTAATTTTGTATGTATATTACGCATAGTGAAAGATGTTGCATTAAATTTGCAGTTCTCTTGATCTAAAGTATTTTAAATATTCTCTTTTAACATACTTAAAAGGTAATATGATATTTTGGTAATCGTGGAATTTTCTAACATGTCAAAAGGACAATTTGTTATGTTGCTTGAGATCATGAGAATAAATGGTATTTACATTTGTATACTATTTAAAAGTTAATGACTTCTTGCCATGAGTTTTATATTTCTGGTAATGCATAATTTCTAATTTGGAGATAAGATATTTTAGATGAAGCTATATTATTAACTTGTTATTTATAAAAGCAGAACTCTTTATGAGTTGTGAAAAGGTTATCTCCTTAACCTGAAATTTTTGAATATGTGGGGGATCGTGATATCCAGAGTATCCTAAGAAATAAAAAGGAGATAAAAATTATTTATTAATATTATAATAAAGCCTTACAAAATTAAGATTTTTTTATGGCATAAATTTATATTAAAAGATAAAAAAAAGTTGTATTTCATGCTATGAAAAGTTGTGTTGCTTCAGATCTCATAGTTATTTGGGTAAAGAAATTGTTGAATTGTGACTCGTTTCCTGCTGATTTGAGATATTTATGTAGAAGTAAACGTTGCTCCTATATTTTAAAAAATTTACTTTGGTATTATAGTACGGAAGATGCCAAAAGAAAAACAAAATTCTTATGTGTTGAAGGATTTTTCAAAAGACACTTGTAAATAAGGCAAGTTTTATTTTATTGAGACGATTTTATACTTTATTTGAGAAAAATTATACGTTACTATTTTGTATGTGAATTTTTTACTATATTAGAAAGATACAGTGATGATATTGAATCTCTGATTCAGATTAGAAAGCTCAATAATGGTTATGTGATCACCTTTTTGGTGGGTGTTGTGGTTTTAAAATTCCCTTGGAGTGAGGTTGATTAAGCAACCTCTTGGTGAGTTAAACTGGCAATAATTATATCGGTGAATTGTGATTGCCAAGGCACAATAGCCATTGTAAGAAAATAAATCTTTCAGTGGGACAAGTAGATACATTATCTAGAGACATAATGTGATATAGCAATTGTTCGGAGATGAGAAATTTTTAAATATATTATGGGTAGTCAAAAGAGGATTTGGCCGATCCTTTGACTTATAAGTAAAACATCGAGGGGTTGAGACTTTTGCCAATTTGAGATGAATCAACAATGATGGTAACCCAACATATGTGATTGAAGTTCCCATGAAGTACGTTCATATGGGTAATAATAAGTCATTAGTTGATCAAATGTGCACTATTTAAAGTATGTCTCTTCCTATGATGTATGTGTACATAGTGCAAAGAATGTGAGATTGAGTTATTAAACTCTTTATCCAATAATCCATAGCCTTTTGTAGATGGTGTATTGCACTGCATAATACACTTGATGGATGGACCTATATGAGCGTGGAGTCGGGTCGCTCCTATAAAATATGTGGCGAAATTTCTAGAGCACTCATAAAAACCAGGCGCGCGCATGGCCTATTAGCGCAAAACCGCGATAAACAACAAAGTGGGTGGGGTTATAATGTGATAGATTTGACATTAAACTTACAAAGAACTATTAGTTAATAGAAGTTCTAGACTTTACAAATTATTCTGTAAATTTAATCTTATTTTATCTAGGTCTGATTTATAGTTCAAGAGACATCAAATTCGACACATTATGTTCATTTGTGTAAATCCAGCTAAACTTTTGATTTTACTCTGTTGCTTAATATTTTTTGTGAGTTATATGGGAATTGTTGGAAAAATAATTTAATAACTCAAAAAGAAATATTCAAATTAGTATTAGGGGTGCTTATCGGGCGGATTGGGCGGCTTTTTACTCTTAACGGTTTGGCTTAACGGTTATCGGCTTTTAAATGTGTTAATCTATTAGCCACCCGATAAGACTCGGGCGAATTGGTATCGGATTAGCTCTTATAGGGCGGTTAATGGGCGGTTTATCGGCCTAACATACATGTTCACTAAATAACTCTTATTCTCCTCGTCTTAGAAATAATGAATTGCCATAAAAAATAATATTTTAGAGGCAATATGATGCATTCAATTTTCTTTGCCATAGCCACTCAATTTATTTTTCGTGATTAGGAAATTAGCTTTACCATCTCCGGCATGTTGCCAAGCAGGAGGATTACAACAAAAAATAAATTAAAATAGAACCAAAAAGTTTCTAGATCCCGAGAATAAAAATGCTTAGAAGTAAAATAAACTTTTGTTAATCATTTTCAAGGGTTTTAGTTTTTTTTATTTAATATATATAAATAATATATGTATATATATAATATTTATATTCTTAACGGGTTAACGGATTAGCCGTTAAGAAAATTGAATAATCCATCCCCAAACCGATAAGGTGTTAATAAAAAAAATTCAATCTATTCCCCGTCCATTAAGCCGTTAAGCTTCGATTTGAATCGGTTTTCGATTTCGGATCAATTTTGAACACCTCTAATTAATATGTTAGTTCATTCTTTTAATAATATTTTAATAAAAATTCCAACTTTCAATAAATTTCCAAGTGTCGTATAATGGGCATATTTTGGAAGCCATTGAATATTTCCTAGTACTAATTGCAAATAGCACATATTTTGAGAAGCCTATTGCTTACTCCAAAGACATAGGAATAGGACTTCATTCCAAGTTCCAATAGAGAGGAGGGAGAAAACCAAGAGAAAACTGGCTCACTGTCACCACTGCAAATCTTCAAAGATCTCCTTTTCACTTTCTGTCCGTTACTCTTTCTTTGAGCTAAAGACAACAACTCCAATAGGGTTTCTATTGTATATACATTGGTTTATATTGATTTAAGTTATATATACATTATTATAAAATTAATATTAGGATCGTATGGTTATTAGGACTAGGGATATATATAGGTCGGGTTGGTTCGGATTTTATTATTATCAAACCAAATCAATTGTGTCGAGTTATTAGATCTAAAAACTAAACCAAACCAATAAAATTCGGGTTTTTCAATCTCGATTTTTCTCGTGTTTTTCATCTCATAAAATAATACAAAAATATAAGATGTGCCATGACATTATCCTAAAATATTCAACAATAAAGATAATAAAATTGTGTAATATAAATAATATTGCTAATTAAAAAGCTATAATAAAAATAAACATAATAAAAAGTACTAAGTTATGCTAAAATAAATAGACTAATATGAGAGTAATAATTACATGACTAAACACTAAAGAAAAATAAAAATAGGTTATGCATTTTTATCTACATTATTGCAAAAGATAATAAATAGAAATTCAATACATTCTCTTTCGTAATATTGAATTGAATGTCTTCTGTTAGCATTAGTATTACTTTAATTTGATTTGAGCTTTTTTCGCATTATTTAATTTATTAATAGTAATGACTATAAAACTTATTGGAGCATTCAGAACTTCTAAGTGCAACCTTGAAATAATACCTTAAAAGATAAAATTATGAATTTTTTTAAAGAAATATTCATAAATTATTCACAATAAGTATATTTATATATTAAATATATCTAAAATTTCTACATATGTAATGTCGGGTTGGTTTGGTTTTGGTTTGACTTTCTTTAGTTAAAACAAAACCAAACCAAACCAATTACGGCAAGGTTTTTTTTCCAACACCGAACCAAATCAAACCAAATCATAGCAGAATTTTTTTTCTCAATTTAACTTGGATTAACGGGTTGGTGCACTTTATCGGTTTCTCTTTTACACCCCTAATTGGGACTACGATTATAATCTCGAAATAAAATTTAAGATTGTATTTATTTCGTGTTTGATTGTGGGTATTACTTGATATCGGTGAAAATTCCTTCCAAAATAATGATATAATTAACTAACCCATATTGGATGTGGGATAAAAACAACAATAAACCCAGTGCAATCTTCCCAAATAGGAGTGGGGAGGATAGTGTATACGTAACTTTTCTCTTACCTTATGAAGGTCGAGAGACTATTTTCGATAGATCTGTTTTGCTCAAAGTTTTCATTTACTTTAGAAGCATAAAACAATCAAAATAAACGGAGGGCCAATCATAGCAGATCGCAATAAATCCAAAGACCAAAAGGAATAAAAAATAAGAGACACTAGTTATATATTAAAGGGAGGAGGATGGAGATCTTTTATTAATGATATTGGTTTGGTCTGCCTCTCCATGGAGAGGTTCAGAGCCTTACAATGTTATTTCTCTCTTCTTTTCGAAGGAAATGTGAGGAAGAAGAAGAAGCAGACCCGTTTTTAGAGTTATTTCTTTTAGTATTTATAGCCAGGAGATCTGCCAGCTGGCACCAAAGGGTTGGGACCACACAGAGGGGATGCCCTTGTAAGGACGGCCAGGCCGTGGCCTTAGTTGTCAAACTGGATGACTTCTCGATAATCTTGTGAGTAAATGGTCATACCATTTATTAATTACAAATAGGCTTTAATAAATGCGTTGATCTCATTCATCATCATCAGGTCAAGTTTTGACCCATACAGATAGTCCCTCCGCTTATTGAGGTCGTGCTCAGGCCGCGCTCGATGAGAGGATTCTGCCAATAACCGTAACCATTTATGCGTTGGGACGATCATAGCCTTTTATTCTTCGGAGATGGCCATAACCATTCGTACTTTTGGAGCTGGCCGTAGCCTTTCGTTCTTCAGAGAAGGTCGTAGCCGTTTTTACTTTAGAGATGACCGTAGCCGCTTTTACTTTGGAGATGACTGTAGCCACTTTTACTTTGGAGATGGCCGTAGCCATATTTACTTAGGAGATGACTGTAGCCATTTTTACTTAGGAGATGGTCGTAGCCATTTTTACTTTAGGGATGGCCGTAGCCATTTTTACTTTGGGGATGGTCGTAGCTATTTTTACTTTGGATATGGCCGTAGCCATTTTTACTTAGGAGATGGTCGTAGCCATTTTTACTTAAGAGATGGTCGTAGCCATTTTTACTTAGGAGATGGCCGTAGCTATTTAGGCATGCCTGACGATAGTACGGTTATGTCTGCCGTGTATAAGGGAGACACTACGTGCATGGTAATGCATGGGGCGTGACCGTGGTATCTCGAGGTCGTTACAACCATTTCTTGGGAGACACGCCGATTGATTGTTGAATGAACGTTCTGAGGCTCTTGTCATAATGGTGCCCGTTACTGTAGATCTAAACCGTTCGGCGGTTGGTAAGGTAGTTAATGGTGACCTTCTAGATTCGTGAAGGTCATTTATGCTTTGCCTATAAATAGGGGGCCATATCGTTCAGTTCTCACCTTTATGCTATTCTGCTTTAGTGGAATTCTGAGAGATAGTCTTTTTTGCCAATTCATTCTCCTTTGTTCATCGCCGGATTTTCGTCTCTTCTTGTTTTTCCTGCGAATTTCATCACTTTTCTCCCTTTATACCTTCAATGGCGAGTGGTTCTCGATATGATATTGTTCTAGCGGTTGTGGCAGCTGAGGGACCATCAACTGTTTTGGGAACAACTGATTCGCCGAATATTGATCGGTTCCCGTCGGTGACCGATATTCTTTCCCTGCCCGACGGCCAGGGAACTAATTTCACCGACCCCGAGAGAGAAGATCAGGTGGATGAGGCTTCACTGATAGGGGAAGTCGGCCTTTGCTCAGCTGAGGGAGCAATGTGGTATTTCTCGCTTCGCCGACATTGTTCTGACCAGGAGAGGCGACAGGGTGCACCTCGACCTCCGAGGTTATTGTGTTTTCTACGCCTACCCTTTTAGGCTGGGATTCGGGATTCCTCTTCCCCTGACGGTGGTTGAATTTTGCCGTTACAATAGGGTGTGCCCTGGTCAGCTCGTCCCCTCTTATTATAAATTATTAGCGATGCTGATCAAATATGTAGAGTTAGCGCAGAGGGAAATCACGCTTGGGCACGTACTTACGCTGTACACCCCTCAGAGGGTACGTGGTACCATGATTTGGTTGGTCCCTCGTGGGACCGACGGCTTACCTGCAGAGCTTGACGACGAGGTCGCTACCCGTCCATATGAGTATTTCTTCTACATCAGAAGTAGACACTTGGTGGCCTATGCTACTAATTTCTCATAGGAGTGGAATCATGCACGTATGTTTCTTTTATGCTGGCCTTGATTGTATTTGGTTAAGTGCTTTGCTTTATGCTTTCTTTTACTGATCTTCTTCTCGTGCCGTAGCGGGAGGTGCACCACCGGTGCCGTTCACTGGCATTCGTGAGTGGATCGAGGCTGTTCTCCCTGTTACGACGGGGATTCGTACGTGGGAGTCTTTATGGGAGGCTCATGGTCGTAGGCCGGCTGCTGTTAAGAATTTGTGGTCGTTGTTCTTTTCTTGTAGACTTTAGTTTCTTTGGCTTAACCTTTCTTCACTGGCTTGCCAGGACGACCCCAGCGTAGGAGGGCTCCTTAGCTTGCTTTTCGCAGGCCCGGGGTGGCTACCCGATTAATTACAATGTCAGCGACTCATTCGGTCCCGAGGGCGACATCAGTGGAATCTTCGGCGGTGCATTCTCCGACACGGTCCGGGTCCCGAGTTGAGGATTCTCCGGGGGTCGTACGTTCTAGAGCAAAGAGATCGCCGAATGGAGATGAAGAAGAGGACAAAAGGCCGCTGGTTCGGCATAGGGTAGCGTTCACCCCGGCTTTTCTGGAGGTGATTAGTTTAGATTCTTCGCCATCGGCGGAAGTGGGGGGCGCTGCGGACGTTTCCCCAAAGGGCGAGCACTTAGTGAGGGTTGCCTCGGTTGGCATAGGCCAAGGTGATACAATCGCTTCGGCAATTCAAACTTTTGCATATGTTGCTGAGAGAGAAGGTCGTTCCTCGGCAACTATTTTGGTGGAGAGCACGGGCACCGATACTTTGGCGAATGCAGGTGCTTCGACGTATCGGGCGGCGGAGGCCTCGACTACAAGGGCACCGGAAGAAAGGGTGCCTCAAGAGAGAGGGATGATTCTGAATCCGATATGGATTCTGAGGACCTCCGCACATTTCAGGAGGGCTTCACCCGACCAGCGGCGAAGGCCGAAGGGGATTTTCGTTATTTGCAGATCCCTAACGACCAGAACCTACTGCTCGAGGAGGAGAACCTGGTAATGTTGTTCGGGGTTCTGTGCTCCGATGCGTAGAGCGCGTCCTTGAGGAATATCTCGGACATCAGGTTGATGGGTGAGGTGGACGCCCAGAGTATAAAGGTACGTATAATTCTTTGGTTGTTTTTCTTCTCAGTACGCTCTCTCGTACTAATTGTTGCTTTTGTTTATTGTAGTTATTTCTGTTGGAGGTAGAGGGCATCAGGCGAGCTAGTGCCTGCTCGGCGGTTTGTGCGCGACTGTTGCGAAGTACCGCCATTATCGCAACCGGTGTCGTGATCTGCGCGAACGCATAAGGGGCGATCCGAGGAACTGGGAGCTTGAAGAGGAGTTGGAACGAAGGGAGTTCCATATACAGCAGACCCTCAACAAGGTAAACGTTCTTGAGGGTCAGCTCCATTAGAGGGGCGAGGAGATGGACGCCGAGAGGAGGGTGGCTGCTGAAAGGGAGCGTCGAAATCAAGCTGCGGCAGCGGAGGCCGCTGAAGCTTTAACTAGGCAGGTGGCTATCCTAGAAACTGAGGTTGCCGCTTCAAGGAAGCGGGAAAAGGACGCTCTGGCGAGGGTCGAAACACTGCAGGCGGCCAACCATTCCCAAGAGAGGGCGCGTGGATTGGAGAGGGCTGCTGCTAACTTTCAAGAGCGGTCGTTGGAGGGGCGCATCGCGTTTGTGAGACGTACACCCGTGCTGCAACGGACCGGATAGAGACCTTGGAGGCTGAGAATCAACGCCTGAGAGATCAGGCCGCTTCTTGTGGTCCCACTCGTGAGCTTTGGACGTTTACCGAGGCCCAGCCCGATGTGTACAGGCGGTTGTGGGAGGTCGGCGTCGTGTCTGAGGACACTTATGAGGAGGCATGTCAAAAGGATCATGAAGCCCGCCTCGACTGAGGCTTTGACCCGTCCACGCCCGGGGGCGACGATGGCGCCGAGGACGCTAATAGTGCTGAAGGGGGCGCCGCGTGAATAGATGCGAAAATTTGTAATGTTTGCTTATTTTTCATTTTCTCTTTCTTTTTTTTTTATTTGCTGGCCTTAGGCCAATGTAATTGGGGGAAACCCCGTAAATGTTGTAAATACACTTTCTTCTTTTCTATTTGTTTGTTTTGTGTCAAATATATTATGTTTGTTTTTGTGTGTGCCCGTTTATAAGGGCCTTGCTTTAGAGTTTCTCAAGTGAGTATGTTAATAGTCTCGACTGATTAGGTGGATTCGATCGTTGTATGATTGATCCTTTGCCTTAAGAGGCAATTGGTACAGATGGCATTGGCCGTAGATAGACGCTTTTAGTCGTCACCTTCTTCCACGTGGCGGGAGTTGATGATAGCCGCGTTTGGGCAGTGGCGGCACATAGCCTTAGTCCTAGTTCAGGCTTAGTCAAACTACTGGTCGTGGTAACGAAAGACACGGCGTTGTAGTTCGACTTGGTCCAAACTTTACGAGAGCTGACATTTTAGTTGTGAGTTAGTCATACTTACTTGAATGGCGGGTGCACTTGGCCCGACCTAGGGTTCGTCCGTGCTTGGACATTTGGGAGCGCTCGTCCGTACCTGATCGCGGCCCGGCTTTTAGCCTTGGGGACGTGTGTCTTTGGTTTTGATTCATCCGTGGATGAGTTTGTGGCTTTTGTGATGGAGGCGTGTAGCCTGAGTCCTGGTTCAACTCCTAGTTGAATTTTTGTAATAATAATTTTTTTTGAGGGCGCGTAGCCAGGGCTGTTGTTCAAGCGTAGTTGAATCTTTGTGATATTTGATATCGAAGGCACATGTCCTGAGTCCCAGTTCAACCGTAGCTGAACTTTTGGGTGAAGGCACGTAGCCTGAGTTGTCGTTCGATCGTAGTCCAACCTTTGTAATATTTGAAGGCGCGCAGCCTGAGTCGAAGGCACATAGCCTGAGTCACAGTTCAACCGTAGCTGAACTTTTAGGTGAAGGCATGTAGCCTGAGCTGTCGTTCGACCATAGTCAATTTGTAACATTTGAAGGGGCGTAGCCTCAGTCAAAGGCACATAGACTGAATTGACGTTCAACTGTAGTTGAATTTTTTGTAATATTTGAAGGCGCATAGCCTGAGTTGAAGGCACATAGCCTGAGTAGTCGTTCGACCGTAGTCGAACCTTTGTAATATTTGAAGACGCGTAGCCTGAGTCGAAGGCACATAGCCTGAGTCCCAGTTCAACTGTAGCTGAACTTTTGGGTAAGGCACATAGCCTGAGCTGTCGTTCGACCGTAGTTGAAATTTTGTAATATTTGAAGGCGTGTAGCCTGAGTCGAAGGCACATAGCCTGAATTGACGTTCAACCGTAGTTGAATTTTTTCTAATATTTGAAGTCGCATAGCCTGAGTTGAAGGCACATAGCCTGAGTTGTCGTTCGACCGTAGTCGAACCTTTGTAATATTTGAAGGCACGTAGCCTGAGTCGAAGGCACATAGCCTGAGTCCCAGTGCAACCGTAGCTGAACTTTTGGGTGAAGGCACGTAGCCTGAGCTGTCGTTCGACCGTAGTCAAACTTTTGTAATATTTGAAGGCGCATAGCCTGAGTCGAAGGCACATAGGCTGAATTGACGTTCAACCGTAGTTGAATTTTTGTAATATTTGAAGGCGCATAGCCTGAATTGAAGGCACATAGCCTGAGTTGTCATTCGACTGTAGTCGAACCTTTTTGTAATATTTGAAGGCGCGTAGCCTGATTCGAAGGCATATAGACTGAGTCCCAGTTCAACCGTAGCTAAACTTTTGGATGAAGGCATGTAGCCTGAGCTGTCGTTCGACCGTAGTCGAACTTTTGTAATATTTGAAGGCGCGTAACCTGAATCGAAGGCACATATCCTGAATTGACGTTCAACTGTAATTGAATTTTTGTAATATTTGAAGGCGCATAGCCTGAGTTGAAGGCACATAGCCTGAGTTGTTCAACCGTAGCTGATTTTTGGGCGGAGGCTCGTAGCATGTGTTGTCGTTCAACCGTAGGTGGACCTTAGTAATTTTTTCCGCATAATCCGCCTCGTGCTGGAGGTTGGGGCTTGCTTCTGGTTTTAGATCTGGCCTAACTTGCACTTGCGGTCTTTCCGACTAGCTCACTCGGGTCACCCCGTCACAGACCTTGGTCAGAAAGGTGCTTTCATGCTGTCCTCCCTTTTGGAAGGAACCCGTGTGGAAAGGGGGTGAGGTATCTTATGCCTATTTTCCCTATAGGGATGGGGGATCTGCTTCTCTTCCCTTTGCTCGAAGATGCGGGGATGTGGAAGCAAGCTCATCTCGAGGTTTATGACTTCCTACGATCCGACATGCTGCTTAGGCTAGTTCGAGCTGGGTTGCAATCTTTCCTCTTTCTGGTCTAAGGATGAACTACTCGATTCTGCTATGAATTCCTTACAGACAGCGCCAAATTGTTTTGCTAAAAGTTTTCATTTACTTTAGAAGTATAAAACAATCAAAATAAACGGAGGGCCAATCATAGCAGATCGTAATAAATCTAAAGACCAAAAGGAATAAAGTATAAGAGACAACCATTATATATTAAAGGGAGGAGTATTGAGATCTTTTATTAATGATATCGGTTTGGTTTGCCACTCCATAGAGAGGTTCAGAGCCTTACAATGATACTTTCTCTCTTCCTTTCGAAGGAGATGTGAGGAAGAAGAAGAATCATCCCCCTTTTTAATGTTATTTCTTTTAGTATTTACAGCCAGGAGATCTGCCAGCTGGCACCAAAGGGTTGAGACCACACAGAGGGGACGCCCTCGTAAGGACGGCCAGGCCGTGGCCTTAGTTGTCAAACTGAATGACTGCTCGATAATCTAGTGAGTAAATGGCCATACCATTTATTAATTACAAATAGGCTTCAATAAATACGCTGATCTCATTTATCATCATAAGGTCAAGTTTTGACCTATACAAGACCCTTAGTCCAAGCAAGTATGCAACGATGTGGGATAACAATCCGAAAATTATAATTTTGGGATTATTTATCCCGAGAACGCTCTTTGGAATCAAACGAACCTAGATAAATATTTTAATATGTAATAGTAAGTTACTTATTAACATGTGATAGTAAGTTAATTAATATTGCTTTTTGGATTACCAACCAATAATCACAGTATCGTAGAAATTGTCCTGTAATTTACCGTGTAAATGATCTTATTATGTTAGTAAAGAGAGAGTCACAGACTGAAGAATAAGAATTTACCTTTTATACAGTGTGAAACTTTTCAATAGGTGATTCTATCGGTTAATAGATGAGCTTATGAATAAGAGCCCGTTTGTTCAAGCTGTCAAAATTTATTTAATTTGAAAAGTACTTTCTTTAAAAGTACGTTTTTTTAAAAGTATTTTTGAAAAAAACAATTTGCTTTTGGCCAACTAATTTAAAAAATACTTTTTACAACCAATTTTTATAAAAAGTACTTTTGAGTATCAAATTACCAAAAAAGATAGTACCAAACTTTCATAATTATTTTAAAAAGAAAAATAAATTTCAATATTTATTATTAGAGACTGTTATTATTTTTTATTTTATTTAATTAAAATATAAACATAAAGTAAACATACATACTAAATACATAAATCATTGTAAAATATATAATTATACCAAAAAATAATATTATCTAGTATAATTACTTATTATTTACACGATGAAATAATAAGCAAAGTCACTCAGACATGATAATATTTCTCAATAATTCAATCTCTAATTCTATCACGCAACGCCTCCATAATAGTAGAAGACTTGTCTTGCATTTCTAAAGAAATAACAGAATGTCCATCTTCTTCCTCAATCTCTACAGTAATGTCTTCATTAGCATAATAGTTGAATCCATTATCAGTATAAGATCGTCGTCGGATGAAATTATGTATAGCCATGGTAATTGTAACAAGATAAATCTGAGTGTCAAACTTGAAAGATGGCATTGAGCTTAAAATAGAAACACATAGTCTTATTTATTTGTAGTAATAGATAAGACTCCTCACTTTGCACAAAATATTCTAAGAGATGAATTTATTAAAGTTATTGGAGAATTGTAGGAGATTTATTAATTTAGACAAATAAAAAAAAAGTAAGATTAGTCAAAGAAAACATCAGAAACAAGAAAAATCTAAAAAGAAATTGAGAAGTTACAAGATGATTTATGTATTTGATATCTTTAATTTTTAAAATAATGGTAGAAATTGAAACAAAATAAAATTATTCAAGAAGAAGCAAAATCCAATGAAAAGATTATAAACGAATTTGAAAGATTCATGTATCTTTATACATATAAAGATACATGAATCTTTCAAATTCGTTTTATCTTTTCATTGGTTTTTAATAGTTTTTTTTAAATTTCTACCATTATTTTAAAAATTGAAGATATAAAATACATGGATCATATATACATATAAAAGGGTTTTGAAACGAACGTTATTAGGATTGGAAATACATAAGTATAATAAATTTGGAGATCAATTTTAATAATACCGCTTGTACATAAGAAAATAGTTTGTTTTATTTATTCATTTTTTAGCAGTCAATATTAGTAATTTCTCATCTATACCATTCAAACTGAAGATGGCTCGATATTTTTATTAACTCACACTGCTAACACATTAAAGTCGAGGCAACACTATATATATATATATATATATATATATATATATATATATATATATATATATATATATATATATATATATATATATATATATATGGAAAGAAAATGTAAAGGATAATTTGGAAAATATAAATTTATGGTGAAGATAGTTTTGTCTTGAATAAATTAATTTTCTGCTTCTGCTCGGAAAATTTTTGCTTTTTCCCAAAAGCAAAAAAATTGCTTCTGCTGTTGGCCAAAAGTACTTTTTTATTTTGGCTAAACACATTAAATTTTTAAAAAAATATTTTTTTGACAGAAAAAATACTTTTGGCCACGGAGAAGCTTGGCCAAACCGGCTCTAAGCTAGCCGCTCGGCAAAAACTATAAACAGCCGCCTAGCCCACAATTGCACATTACAAATTAGTAACCAAAAACAAATAAATTATATTAACCATTGTGCTGCCTCAAGCCTCAGCTTTCTTATACAAAATTATACTTTACTGTTAGGATTAATTCAGTGTTTGACATCCCTTATACTAGTTTTTAATATTACGTGTACTTTATTTATTTTAATTTTTTAATGTAATATAATTCTTTTAACTTATTTTATAGTAATGTAGATAAATAGGATAAGATAAATGTGCCCTTTTACTATATTAAACTTTTGCAATTGATAAATTCTATCAAACTAACGCACTAAACAAATTCTTTAAGGATAACAATCACAGTAACGGTCCAATGTATCAATACTCAATATCTGCCACCCACCTATGACCACCCCGCCACCAACAAAAGAGGAGAAAACAAAAGCCAACAAACAAAAACATAAATTTATGGAATTTATAAACATCTGAACTCTTGAATCTTTCTAGATAAGGGAGACGATTTATACGTATAATTGATTGTTACTATATAAATTATATACATTATATTCTTACTATACAAAAAAAATATTAAATAGACTCTCACTATATAAAAAATATATAAATAGATATTTCGGATTATTAGATATACAAAAAATATACAAAATAGACATTTTGCGCTATTAGATGTTTTGGACTGAACAGACACTTTGTGTCAATGGAAAAAAATATGGGCTATTAAAATTTCGAGGGGCTATAAAAGGTCTTTTTCTCTTAATAGATTACTCATCTATCGTTGGCTCTGAATGATATTGTTGTATTCTCTCTGTTTCAATTTATGTGGCAAAATTTTATTTTTGATACGTCACAACAATACGAATAATAGCTTTATAAAATTTTTAAAAAAGTAGCTCAAACTTTTCATTTTACTAAAAAAATTTATGAGTGCACAAATATTAATGATTTATTTTAGATTTTTTAAACTCCGAACTGACTCAAATTTTTCCACTTTGAAAGAATATTAAATAGCAATAATTTTAGGATTTAACCATGGATAGAACGTCAACTCAAATCTCAACATGAAAAAACAGTCAAAATCGACTTTCAAAATTGGCAGATAAGTAATATTCATGTAGATGTGCATACGTACATGCTTTTTTTGCAAGATCCACAATTATCTGCAGATATCTGTTAAATTTTTTTTTTTTTTTGTGAAAAAGAAAAATCTTTCTGTAAATGCTTAAACGTGAAAAGAAATGACAAGAGTCGTACGAAACGAAGTAGGATAGCAAGTAATTCTGGCTTTTTTGCTTCCGTTGTTTATATTTGCTATGTTACTTGGGCTCTCCAAAAGTATTTTGAGTGCGCATCGGATACTTCCAAAATAGTGTATTTTGAAGGATCCGACATAGATACAACATTTTGAAGAGTCTGCGTAATATTTCAGATCACATTGATCACCACCACCCATGGACAACATGGTTACAAGTATCTTTGATCCAGCTAAAGCTCTTTCTTAATGAACCCTTCATCTTACCTTCCATAGCATAAGCTTTATATCGAACAACTCTTCTCTTTCTTTGCAATTCAAGATCATTCAAATTCCATCCTTTTATGTATGAAGATGACATCACTTTGCTCTTATTATTATTGCTCTTTTTCACCTTATTCACTTCCTTATCCATAGAAAAATAAGGAACATGAGAAGTACTATAACTCCTTAAATCCTGCATGTTTGTTGGTGTTGCTGCTGCCTTTTGCATTCTTCCTTCTCTTGTTGACATTGATCTAAATTTCTCCATTATTAGGAATGAAAATGAGAGGTTTAATTTGTGATTGGGTTTGGATTTGGGTTTAGAGGAAGAGGGAGGGATTTAGAGGGAGGAAAAAGAGAGGGTTAGTTATTAGGCTTTGCTTCAAGATTTGGTTTTGAGTGTACTATGGATTTTGTGTAGAAAAGGTAGAGGTGGCTTTATCCTTTTATTCTGTTCCTAAGTGGCTTTTTCTCCTTTTCCTTTTTTCTTTTACTTTTTTCATTATTCTTTTCGTTAGTGGAGTAATGTCACTCCGATAGTAATAGGTGCAAGATGTACATCGAATATTTTGCGAGCTCTATATAAAGGTTTTAATAATCCCTATATATTTATCAGTACCGTAGTCTGTTGTGATATTTGTAGTAAAATTTTAGATCTTGCCGAGGACACGACCTTCAATTGGGTAGTGTGGATGTCGAGAATTACAGTGAAGGGCCAGTAGGCAGTCGAACGTTTTACTTATTTTCTCTTTCCTGTACCGGTTGTTTTAGTGTTAATATAGTAATCTTTGTATTCTTAGATTGCTATCAATACCTATGGTTTGATTTCTATCTTTCTTTTCGATTTATTAATATCTTGTAATTGTTGTTACTTGTTGTCACTGTTATTTTTCATCTTTTTCTTAGTAGAAGGTATTACAAAAATAATTTTTCTGCCCTTTCGAAATAAAAATAAAGTATATGTACATCCTATCATTTCCTTATTCGATTCGTAAGAATACACTAAATTTATTATTGTGATAGTAGAAAGCATAATTGTGGACAATGAGAGGGGAGGATAAGTTGGGTAAAATAGTATGAGCCTTTATAGACTAAAAGATAGATAGTATGCATTTCAGAAAGCAATTTGAGGCGGAAGTAAAACTACCAATAGGCACATATCTTCAAGGTAGATGAGAAATTCATTCTGAATGAAAACCTATGCACACGTAAATATTTTTCCTTAGGGGATGGTAGATAATCCACCCAATAAAATCGATGTTAATACATCACATCAATAAACAGAATATATACATATCACTTAATTATGATTAAATATTATATATTCCTAATTTTAGAAGCTTAAAGTTTAAACTGGGAAAGGTATAGAGTGTGAGTGGGGGGAGGGGGTGGGGATTGAAATTTGAAAGCAAATAGAAGGAACTAGTCCTCTCAACAGTGTTGAGAGCTAATAACCTGTTTGGTCGAGCTGCAAAAATCAATTTATTTTGATAAGTATTTTTTTAAAAGTGTTTTTTTCAAAAGTACTTTTGGAGGAAAATAATTTGTATTTAACTAATTAATTTGCAAAATGCTTATGACCAGCAATTAGTATTTGATCAATGATGGTCCTATCTGAAGTGCGGACACAGCAAACAGAAATTCATCATATTACTCCCTTGAACTTTTACCAAATACAGATTATGCTAAAAACAAAAGGTTTTTTTTCCCGGTTGACATCAGTCGCTGTAGTTTATGTGTGCATTTACACATATCCGAGGGTTGCAAACAGACGGGTTGAATTGAATATGAGAAAGTTAAAAGTAGGCAATACAAAAAACAGATAAGATATTTAACCCGGCCAATATTTAATACATATAGAAAATAGATTAACCAATGAATAATATGAATATTCATATTCCCAATCTCGCATACTTAAGGAACCCCTAATTTGAGTTTTTACAAATTTTAAATTTAAACTCATTGGCTATCCATTTATATGGATCTTATCCATACTTTCCAAGGACATGAGCCTTGATAGGAGAGTCTGGAGGCCTAGTATCAGAGTTGTGGGTAGGGGCCTATAGTTAGTGGTCGGTGTTTCTGCATCCCATTTTATTTACTGAATGTGGCTAAATTATTATGTGTGAATGCCCATTTACTTCTGTTTTTGTTTACATTTTCCTTTTGCATGTCATGTTACTTATGGTCTAGATTTATATAATTATGTATCGTGATTTCTGCTGGAGTTACTAATGCTCTTATGTTTTTGTTTTTGTTTGTGTTTCTGTTTTTCCTTTTCTTTTCCTAAGCAGCCTCTCCATCCTTTCGGGTGGGGGATAAGGCATGCGTACATATTACCCTCCCCTGACTCCGCCCTGTGAGACTATGCTGGGTAGTTGTTGTTGTTGTTATCCATACTTGACCTATTTTTAAAAAAGTTCATTATTCAATTCACTTTTAACGAATAATGAATGGATAACTATTTTGTTAATCCATTTTGCCACCATTACATATCCAGGGTGAATCTTTTATACGTATATTTTTAGCAATATAAGAGGAAATGGGATAAAATTCAGTTGTTTTTTTCCAATAATGACGGACTCCAGGGCAGCATGATTACCCCTTAACTATTCTACCTGACGCTTGCTACCTCCCACGATAACTCTACCACTAAGGCTAAAGTGGACGGAAAGAAATCAACTAAAGTTTTTCTGTCTTGTTGGGTTATGAACTTGGTCCTGCAAAGTTTGTAGCCACTTCATTGGCCACTGGGCCATGTCCTTGAATTTAGATATTAGAAAACACCAAAATAATTACTACAATATGGAATATCTCCAAGAAGCTCTGCAGGGAAAATTAGCATGCTCTTGTATGAGCTCCAAACAGTTCAATCCAATATTTCAAGAAATGATCACTTTCTCAGAAACAGTTAATGAGGGTTGGAACTTGACCAACAAGAATAAATCATGAGTTCTGTTCAAAGATTGAAAAAGAACATGCCATGATTTTTGGAGCAGTAACAAAAAACAAAAATTCAAGACAAGATTACTGCTCGTACAGTGATTTTCAAATCCTTTACTCACATTGAGTACAAGCCCTTAACAACAACTTCCCACCTTACTCTTGGTAGGGTAGTATGTATGCAGACCTTACCCCTACCCTGGATAGAGACGCTGTTCCCAAATATACCATCGGCATCCTTCCCTCCAAGAACTTCCCACCTTGCTCTTGGGGAGACTCAAACTCACAACCTCATGGTTGGAAATGGAGGTTGCTTACCATTACTACTAGCCCTTAACAAGCGTATCAATATATAAACCTTTTTCAATGAAGAACCATTATGCACTGTAATAAAGAAATAAACAGCGATCCTACTGGGAAGATTAAGCAATTAACCTAACTGCAAAACCAGAAAGTATAATTGTCACGATATATAATAACAACTACTACTATGCCTCATTCCCAAACAAATTGGGAACTATGACAATGCAGATACATGCATAAAAATTAATCATAGATCACAGTCCTAACGTGACTATCAAAGAATAAATGGCAACTATTACTTCTCAAGAACCCAAAAATGACTACAGCAAAAATTATTAGCAACGGTATGCCATCAAAAAGTGCACCTTGAATTTAGTTGTCCAAATGCTATCCACTGAACAGCTTTTTCAGTAACTAACAATTGGTACAGATCTAGGAGCAGAACATTACAAATATGCATCCTTAAAATTTTGTGCAATCGCTAAAGGTGCACTCTTGAAATTTTGCACAAGTCTGTAATAACAAAAGACAATTGACGAAGAACATAAAAGTAAGGGAACAACTTCCGGTGCACAAAGCATTCCGTATTCATATAGGTCGCGGAAGGATCGCATCATAAAGGTGTGATATAGACAATCTGCCCTAATGCAAGTATTAGTGGCTGCTTCCACGACTTGAACCCATAACCTATATGTCACACGAAAACAACCATTGGAAGGTGCTATATTCACTGGCAGGTCTGTTTTGTAAATTATTCATACCAAGTCTCTTTTAAACATAATTTCAGAGTATATGTTCAAAAGATATGAAAACACCTCTAGAAAGCATACAACTTTCATGATATAATTATAGCACCCGAAGTGTGGCCCTAGTAGTCGATAAAGCGATAGGAGAACAATGAGGTATCATGTTCAAATCCCAATAGAAGTGAAAAATATTAGGTGATTTCTTCTCATCTGTCTAAGTTTTCGCGCATAGAGTTATGCCTGATGGAATAGTGCGTGCAGACTGGTCCGACCACCAACGTCATTAAAAAGATTATTGCTATTCAAGGTGCACTTTTGATGGCATGCAGTAGCTAACTAATCATACAATAGAAGTGTCTTTTATACCTAATTTCAGAATATCTATTCAAAAAACATGTAAATACATCCAGAAAGCATGCAACTTGTCATGAAAGAATTTTTTTTGCTCCGCTAGGCAAGCCCCTAGGGTTCGTTTTATATTAATAAAAGAAAAGAAAATACAATAATTAGGAAAAGTAAAATAAGGGGGACAATAGCATTGGTCTTGTTACTCATATAACAAAACCGCGCTAAACCTTATTTGACAAATCCTATTGATGCCAAAATAGCCTCATCTACTAGCAAGCGTGTAAAAAAAAAGAAGTTGCACGGACCAAATATTGTATGATCATCACAAAATTTATAACATATTCTGTGATGATATTACATATAATAATACTTAATAAATGGAAGACTAAAATGAGGATTGAATGAAATTGTTGTGCCATCACAGTATTTGCATCTTTATGTGGTTTTGTCAATATGGTCTTTTCCAATGCATCTAGTAGCATTCTTTCTTCCAACGTTATCTGCTGCCCAAAATTTGAAGTTGTTGAAGCCTTTGTATCGTCTGAACTGGTAACCAATTTATTGGGACTGTTCTGGTGCTGATGTATACTTGTCACATGTAGTTGTAAAAATTTGTGTTGTTCAAAGGTTGAAGAAGTCGCAGCAGCTCCTAATCTCCTTGCATTCTACTGTTGCTGCTGCTCACATTTAATTTTTGCGACTGCATTATTAAAGGCATCAGATTAAGTGTTTGTTAGCAGTTGCATTTGACTTGTAGTAGCACCTTAGTCGACCGCTTGAGGGATGATTCTGCAGCTTGTATAGCCCTTCCTGATCCTGCAGTTGTAGTACCAGCATGAGGTGAATATCTTGAGACGAATGCAGGAGCATAGGTTTAATTTGCGTTTTATTGATGTCCCTTGCGGTTTGACAGCATCCAAGTCCTCCCCTGCACTATCTTGATCAACCTCCCGGTCACTTTCTTCAGAAGAGTAACCAGCAAATTCGCCCCAGTCCTCTTCATCATCCTCCTCCCGGTGTTCTTTCCAAAATTTTAGTTTAGCAACTATGTCCGTCATGTTTCCAGATGAGATCATGAGCTGTCCAGATGCATATTTAGAGGTTTTGTATAGGGACTTGGAGATCTTGGTATGGGTTATAGAGACGCCGTTTCTGGGCGTCACCGTCGTTGTCTCCGGCGAGATGTGCCATGGCCAAATTCGGATTTGATTCTAAGATTAGGGTTTAAGGTTTAGAAATTTTTAACAGAAATAATTGGAGAGATATGTATAGAGGGAAATGGTACCGAGGTTTCTCAGTTTCTCGTATGTAGGACCTAAAAATAGAGTCACGTGCTATAGTTGTGATAGTAGGAAAATAGTACTCCTCAATTTCAATTTACACAAGCCTATTTACTTTTTAATTCGTGTCAAAAAAATAATCTCTTTTTATTTAATATTTATTTATTTTCATGCAATAATTTATAACGACACAAGTTATATATTCCACAACTATATACCAAATTTCTGTTACACATTTTTTTCGAACAAAAGTCACCTTATATATCCAACCTTTTCAAAGTGTAGCTAAGACACAATTTTTTTTGACCAATTTTTCAGAATATGTGATATCACGTGCCAATAAAATCATGGCATAGGTTAATAATTTTTTTTTAAAAAAAAATTCCTCAACAATGGCAGACTAGCAATTATCACAACAATGACAGCCACCATAAAACTCCTCCATCTCTGCCCCAAATCCAAACCTACTTCCCATATTTCTTCTCTTGTTCATCAAATCCTCAGACCCACCCACCAACAACATCAAACACAATCCCCACCCACTAAACCTTCTCTTTGTCCTCCACCGACAACTAAAACTCTTCTTCTAAAACCTACTCCTTCGATGAAATTAAGAAAAACCTTGAAGAATTCTACCGTCGTACTTCTGCTTCTTCTTCAGCACCCCTATCGTTTTAAGAAATCTACAAAATCCAATCTCAATAATAAAACTATTCGACCTCAATGCATTCACACAAATATCTGTAACTTTAGATCCAAAGTGTAGCTGGGTTTTGTTTGTGTTGGTTAAGGAAGAAGACCCCCGGGGGATGGCGGGGAGGGTTTCAAAGTTAAGGAACCAAATAATATAAAAAGGGAAATTTTTTTGCCACGTGTCATCTAAATAAGGATTGAGATAAAAAATTTACTGTTGAACGCGCTTATATTTTTTTTTAATCACGTGCGTGCCACGTAGCAAAAGTGTTGCGTCTTTGCTACACTTTGAAAGGTTGAGTGTATAAGGTGACTTTTGTTCCCAATCAAATAGGTTCACAGAAATTGAAACGGAGGAAGTAATACTAAAATACTTTACAATATGACATATATATATATATATATATATATATATATATATATATATAAAGATCATTATATTTTATACAAATTAAAAAGAAAATAGATTCATAGTATAAATTAAAACGAAAATAGTTTGATCTTTGGGACAGGTTTAAAAGAGTCCTTTAGATATACTTCTAAACACTTTTGAGTTCTTTAATTTGCTAAACACAAACACGTATGGTATGAGTCAAACTGTTGATTCTGTGAAGAAAATCTTACATTGATAATTGAAAAAATAGGGAACCAACGAACACTGGCGGATGTACATAGACATTTATGGGTGCTTTAGCACCCATTACTTTTAATCTGATTTAGTAACTTTGCATATGCAATTATAAAAATAGTTAGATATATATAGAGTGAGCACCCATAACTAAACTCCTTTTTCCTTTTTTTCGAATATTTTATCGGAAAGCACCCATCACTTTAAAATTCTGGATCCGTCGCTGCCTATAAATAAGTTGTAGGGATATATTAATAATGTAAGACTTTTATTGGTATAGTGTGGCTTAGCCCAAAGAGTACAATTTTACACCATGTTAAGAGTGTCTTTGAATTGATTTAATCCAATAATCGGTATCAGATTCTAAGTTCGGCGGGATGAATATGATGATGATAAAATAATTGTGGAAGGCCAGATTTTAACATATTAATGGTAATAATAAGAAGAAATTGGGTCATAAGGAGCAAAAATGACACAATACAAAATCCATTAAGGATCGTGCAGGTGTCGGATACCACCGCCAGGAAAGCCAACACCAAATAAATAATAATTTCTCGTTTTAGTATTTTTGAAATTATTTTTTAAATATTTAACAATAAATAATAAACCCCACTGAATAAATAATGATGTCTTTACAAAATCTTATCCACTGAACAATCTCGTGATCATCCCAGAACCCTTTGTCACAAGTGTATGAGTAATTTCTAGGAAAAATAAGATGTAATACAATAACTGTACGGAATACAAATTGGACAGAGAGAAAAATAAAATGCAGTATTCTAAAGGAGACTCTGTTGGCTGTGGGTTATCCCGAAAGGTGCAAGTCACCTAAGTCTCAGTGTCAAATATGTCGTTGCACCTGACTAGGCCACTAGTCATACATGTGCATGTGCGATAAAAATGAACAGCAAGTGCAGTATGAATACAAAAATAACATGTACCTAATAAGTATCCCGTCTAATCTCAAAGAAGTAGTGATGAGAGGTCGACTTCGACAGTTACTAGTGGTCCAATAGTAATGTATTATTAATGTAAAAAATCATTTTTTTAAAAAGTAATATAATTTATTGTTAAATATTTAAAAAATTATTTGAAATTATTATTTTTAAATATTTAACAATAAATAATAAACTCCACTAAATAAATAATAATGTCTTTACAAAATTTTATCCACTGAACAATCTCATGATCATCCCAGAACCCTTTGTCACAAGTGCATGAGCAATTTCTAGGAACAACAAGGTGTAATACTATAATTGTACGTAATACAAATTGGACAGAGAGGAAAATAAAATGCAGTATTCTAATGGAGACTCTGTTGGCTGTGGGTCGTCTCGAGAGGTGCAACTGTCCTAAGTCTCAGTGTCAAATATGTCATTGCACCTGACTAGGCCACTAGTCATACATGTGCATGTGCGATAAAAATGCACAGCAAGTGCAGTATGAATGCAAAAATAACATGTACCAAATAAGTATCTCATCTAATCTCAAAGAATTAGTAACGAGAGGTCGACTTCGACTCTTACTAGTGGTCCAATAGTAATATATTAATAATGTAAAAATTAGGAATTTTATAAGGCAAATATAAAATTAGAAGTCCTCGATCAGGAAATCATTTCCTTTAATAACAATAGATTTTTCAAAGATTTATATCTCAGCGTTTTATCAGTTTATCTCAGGCCAGGGAGAAATTATCAATTTTGTAAATCTCGAGCAAGCATTACAAGAATGCGCACATCATGTCGAGGTCGTATGCCCGATCCAACAGAATAATAAATGTGCACTGCTAGAGGGTCGAATTGTGCGAACCATAGATGTATCTATTACCCTGCTCATGAATCATACATGCGATGCGGTCAAATATAAATAATAAAGTTACCCTGCTCGTGAATCATACATGCGACATAGGTATGTTGCGCCCCTTTCCCCCCTCCCCCAGTGGAGTGAGAGAAGACCGGATTTCGACATTCATGGGGGATCATAACTCATTTCCTTTTAGGAATTTGGATTTTTGAAGAGTCGCCACCTAACGGGTTATGGTGCGTTAGGGAACCTAGAGTGATTAACTCTTGGATTGGTTTGCATTACCAGAGATTAGGGTAAGGGCTCGAAATGACCTCGAGGGAAAGGTGTTAGGCATCCCTCATGGTCCACAATTGTGGGTCCGGACCAAACTTATATTTACGAATTAGTCCATTAACAGATAAAAAGTTGAATCAAATAGGTTGCAAGTAAAGCACTCAAATAATAAGTTAAAGATTTTGAACAAGTTGTATAAAACAAAGTTTTAAACAAAAAGGAATATTTAGAAAAGGAGGAGTCTTAGGTTGATTAGCCTATAGGATCACCCCACATAGTCCGGCAAACACTCCTCAATGTGGGGATACACGTGACATTAGTGCATAGTCATCATATCCCATATCTACCCTTGCCCCCATAGTGGTCATTAAAGCGAATTTTGGTCAGCGGTGTCTATTGCGTGTTGTTAAGCGCCCCTTCTTAATTGTCCTAGAGAAAACTTTGGACCTCTATCTATAGATAGTTCCTAAGATTTAAAGGTGAAAATACTAAGGCGACAAGCAAAAATAATTAGGACCTTAGCACGTGAGATAAAAATGGAGCAATTAGAGGCTCAAGTTTACCTTCTCATATAATACACATGAGCAACTCAACTCAAACATAAATAAGGGCCTTTTATTTATGTCTAAGTAAATATCAAGACATAGATGATATGCAATTTATTTTATAAACTCAAAAGTGATGAACCTATCAGTTTCCTACTGATTTTTGTAAGCCTGTTAAAATCAGAATGACATTAAATCACAAAAATAGTTTCCCAGTTGAAGGATTTGGAAATGCCCTATAGGCTTGCCTACACACGGAATAATGATAATTATGTTTTATAGTAAAACAGGGCAGATTTTTTTATAAAAAATCTTGAATCCCTATAGGCATGCTGTCTAATGATAGATTAAGGCAGTTTTTGAAATACATTGTTTCAGGGAAAGTAAACTATTAATTAAACTAGTTTTGAAGTGAACTAGTTTAGATCTATAGTCAGAATTTCTGGCTTTGCTCCCTATAGGCATGATATCTAGTTTTTTAAAATCGATTTTAGAAATTGATAGGCATGATAACAAATGAAAGTACATATAAACACTTGTTATAACAGAAGTTGAATTGGACCATATCATATAGGTTTGGTATCTATTTGTGAAGTTGATTTTAAGACCTATAAACATGATTTCTATTATGGAACTACTTGACCTATAGGCATAATTTCTAACATGTTAAGGCAAACATTGCAATAATATAAAGTCCTATAGGCATGATTTCTACCAGTATTACCCCCATAAATATGTAATTACCCACCCATTTTCACGAGTTACTCCAATATCCATTGACAAATTATTATAGACCATATGAATAAATTACATAAGTGTATAAGAAAAAAAAAGAAGTTATTCTATAGGGAGCCCACAAATATGCCTAGATTTTCAAAGCCTCCAATAACCTCCAATGCCTAAATTCCATAGACAATGTAATTTTCTAGGTGCATCAAAGTTCCCTAAGGATCTCAAAGATCCCGAGTATTACTTATGCCTAGACTTGGTAACCAACTTGAATAAGTGCAGTGTGGAAGGGCCAACCTCAGTGTGCCAGAGTTCAAAGGGTTCTCTAGAGGATCCCAAGGCAGTACACACATTGGAGGGCGCAGAACCTAGTAACTTAGGAGTAGGATGATAGTGCTTGACATAGTTTGAAAGGGGTTTTATAGGAAAACCATGTTAAAAGAAATTTGCTTGAAGTAGTTTGGTAAAATACATAGGGAGTTATTGAATAATACAATTTAAAAAGGGTAAGTGATCAACAATCAACCAATCCAAATATAGAATTAGAAGAAGTTCATCAGCACTTCAATACATGAAGTCAGACAGGTGCACACATCCACTTAGGGGGTAATAGAGATTTGGGGTAAGCATAGGGCACATAGTAAATATAGATACACATATGTACTGGACAAGATGTGCCCTTAAAGGAAGTCAAGGCTTTTTAAAGTATAGACTGAACTGTAGATTAATACAGAATCAAGAAGCTTAGGATATAGCCAGTTACTTTACACAGGAAGGGGGCATGCTAGGGATCAGGGAACCATAGACACATTAAGACATACTAGAAAGGGATCCTAAGGGGTATATAACATGCAGTAAATAAGAAAATAAAGTAGACATGCTAATTGCAGGTTGAACAACAAAACCATAGGTAAAAGTATATTAGAAACATGATAAATTGAAGTAATTAGAGAAGCATATTGTTTTTGGGACTTGAATTAAAATTGGAACATACCAGTAAAGGGATAGTAAACACAAAGTGAAAGAGAACCAGTAGTCAGCCTTGGCTTGCAGCTGGATGACTTTAGATAGTACTAAGTGATACAAAAGAGAGCAAAAAGCTTTTAGTGTGTAAGAGAGAGTTTTTGAACCAATGATCGCGTGTTTGTTTATGAAAGAGTGTATATATAACAGTTCGAAATTACATAAAATTAAGGCAAGAATTATAGTAGCATAGTAATTATGGAACCAAATATTAATCAGAGTCAAATCAATGCAACTACTCCTTTAATTAAGGGGTAATCAACCAGAGATAATAGGCAGAAATGATTAAGGAAAGAAATCAAGTAGAGCGTAAGATACAAAATAGATAATTAGGGGTAAATACATAGGGGTTCAATTAAGAAAACAACTAATGATAAATCAGTAAAATACTAAAATACTCAATTAACTAATGATAATTCAGGAGTTGAATTAACAAAAGTCGCACAGCACATTGCACATTCAGCTGAAGCGGTGACTTCACAAACGAATGCAGTATTGAATGAGAATTGTGGTCATTTTGATTTAGCTGTACAAGATGTTATGAAACTGAAATAGAAAGATGAGTTTTCTCAAACTTCATTGAGAGAAAGGACTGATGTAGATCAACAGTTACTTTTGAACACTGCTGTAGTAACTGAAATGGCAGAGGCATCACATATAGCATCTCCAGTTGAGTTGATGAAGGAGGTGTAGAATTTGGACATTCTTAAGTCTACAATTCATGCTCGATCAGTTGTTGATTCTACTGGGAAAAAACAGTCATCTGCAGATAGTGCACAGGCTGAGCATTTGGTCGAAAGGGATGGACAGCATTTCAAGGGCAATGTGCAGCAGCAAGTTTTGTCAGCTGCTACATCTGCAGATACATTGCCAATAATAGAGGGTGTTTCTGACTTTGTTTGTACACTGCAGAACACTGTTCAATTGAAAATGCATTGTTTGATTGATTATGAAAAGATAGTATCAAATTTAGATAACGCCGGGACAATGCAAAGCAATGTAAACCATAGCAATCATAGTGCAAAGAATGGGCAGATGATTGATCATGAAGGACAGCAGCAAAGGAGAAATCTGCAGCATCTAGGATCTGTTAATGCAGTAAATGGAAAAATGACTTCAAACTGGAAACCTGCAGATCCATCTACTAAGCCAGAAAAATTTAATGCAAAAAACATCAAACAGAAGTTCACAGAACAGCAGCAGACTAAGTAGATATCTAACATTGGCAATGCTACTATGATTGGTCAAGCAAATGGAAACAATATGGAGGCTCTGGACAAAGATCACACTGTTGTGACTGTGCAACCAAGAGAGAAATCGACACTTGCTACTATCAAGAATGATTCAAACAAAACTGGACAGCAACATTATGCTCGAGCTGTAAACAATTAAAAGCAAGGTGTCCAGAGGATGACAATGAGCAGAAATCAATTCCACAGAATATTTCAAATCAGCCATATAGGTTTAAACAAAGCAATGTGAGTTCATTCACACATATAACATCTGCTGTTTCAAATGAGTCTTTATCTAGTAGAGGGTTAGAGGTACAACTTTTGGATGATAATCAACAAAACTTTAAAGTTGCACAACATACTGCAAATAAATGCTCATCGAAGTCCAACAGAGAGTCATCTCCAAAATCCAAAAACAAAATGCAAAGCACAGATAACAGTCCAGCTTAAAATACAATCAGAAATTCATTCTCTACACTCTCCAATGTTAACAACGAATATGGAACTAGCACTGGACAGAATTTGCAGTCTGCCAAGAACCATATTGCTCCAACTGTTAAGATAAGGGACATGGTTATTAAATCAAAAATGTGGAAAGACCAACAAGAATACGACGATGAAGAGGCCTGGAGAGAAGGACTGTTCGATGAAGACAACACATGAGAAGACTGTGAACCACATGAGAAGTCAACACAGGCAGTTGATGCAGTTCCTAGATGTCCTGAGGATCGACATTTAACTGGATGTAATTACCAGGATAATGTGAATGAAAGGGCTCAAACTCAACTTAGTATGACTACTACTAAAGATATAACTGCTGGCGATGTCTCTAAGTGGAAAGATCATTGACATTTTTGTGCAAATTTGAAAAGGTAGCGGGAAAATACGCTGAAACAACTCTTTCTTTTCGAAAATCATCGAGTCGAAAGAGTAATCAAGGATGAAATTCATAGTCCATATCTTGAAAACTCTTTACAGGGAAAATCAAAGATCAAGTGGGAGGCTCCAGATTTCATTCCAAGTAAGTCCACTATTTCCACATGCATCCACTTGCTAGATACACCACCAAACATTGCGAATGGCCACATTGGAACGATTAAGTCAGGTGCTATCTTGATGAACAATGCAACACGGCCCGACAAGAAACCAAATGTTAGGCAACTTCCAATGAGAGCAGCCAAACAAAAGCAGGCTACTACAATTTCGTCATCAAAGTCCAATCGTTCAAAAAATAAATGATGATTCTTCAATACTTATTGAACAAGTTAGAGGAGAATGAAATAGAAATAAATCTTCAAGAGTATACAAGATTGGGAAATAAGGGACAACAATCAACTGTGTACTACATATTATTCTACCACTTTCTTAGTATCCTGATTTGTAATCTCATCACAGAGTATGTTATAAACTCTGTGATGATCATAAAATATTTAGTCATGTCAAGTTCTTATTTTATGCATTCTTGTTTATAAGTAAGGTTGCCAAGCCTCAATAGGAATAGCACGGTAAGGTTAGCCCGGTTTGTGTTTAAAATACCGGTGCTAATGTCCCCCATATTTGTACTTTGCCTAAGTGTTTGTAATTTCCTTTCAGTTTTCAATAAAAATCTAGCACTAGGCGCTTGCCTAGTGTATTTAAAAAAAAATGCTAAATAAGGTAAGAAAATAAAATAAGGTCGTAGAATATGAAAATCATCAAAAATTAGCATATAGTAAATCATGGAATCAATTGATTATGGAGAGTAACACGGGTTCCCGTGAATAAGAAAATAAAAAAGTTAAAACAGGAGAATCTACAGTCTAAAGGGAAGATTTTCAAATCAGGCCTATAAATAAGGAGCTCAGAGTTTATCTAGGAGAGAGTCATGAGTCAATGTTTCAACATATAAATAGAGTGAGATATGAATAACGAGACATAGAAAACATGCAGGTTAAACAACAGTGAAAGAAAGAAGCGACCCTTGAACATTCAAGATGAACACAAGCACCTAGCGGTTATATAAGTTAGGCCAAAAACTCAGTAAGAACATATTCGAGGCAAGATAGTTACAAAAACTTAAACAAGAAATCAGTAGTCATGCTAACACATAGAACAAAACAAAGAAAATCAAGAAAATTAGGGCTTTTAACATAGGAAGGTGAAGTGGTAGTAAAATTATAGAATCAGTCGAAATATGCAGGAAATTGAAGTTTAAATATAAAGAATTAGTTCAAACAAAATTTTTAGAAGAAGTTCTGAAAACCTTAATATTAGAAGAAGACGAAAACACCGGAAATCACATGATTCTTGTAAAGAATTCCAAGGATAGTGTAAAACATCAAGGAAACTAACTCAAATCATTTAAAATTGTACAGATCTAGGAGATGTAGGCAGAAATTAGGGTTTCAGAAGAAACCCAAATAGAGATGAAAGAAGTTGTCTACAATCCCAAGGATCGTAAAAAATACAACATGATTTTGCTCAAAATCGCACTGGAGTATCCAAGAACAGACAAGTGACAAACCGTACATGCGAGTCCGCATGGCCGTGGGCCCTTGAAGACCTTATAGAAGGCAAGCAATGGAATTAGAGGAGCCATTGGAGGCTTTTGAGTTGATGGGGATCACCGGAGAAGATCAGAGAAGAGAGGTCGACGGTTTGAGGGGATAGGGTTAGGTTGAGTTACTAAGATAGGAAAGGATTAGGATTTGGGATGGGTTAGGGTTAAAATTGGGCTAAAATTGAAACGCTAATCTAGCTATGTTTTAAATAGCCAATTTATCCCTATATCATTTATAATAAATAATGGATAATTTTTGGAAAAATAATTTTGTATATCAAAGTGATTTTTGACGTTTTCAAAATGTAGAAGATCAATTTTATGCATATAAATATAATTATTCATTAAATAAGTCTAATATTATAATTATATGCAATTTAGCTTTAAAAATTCAAAATGCAATTATAAAAATTCATTAAAAATATTTTAGCAATATTTTGGCATAAATATATAATTTAATTGGCTAAATCACCCCAATAATAATTTGAGGGATAATTATTGAGGATTTTTTAATAAAAGGGAAGAAAATAAATTAATTTAAAATCTGCCCCTCTTTACCTGGAAAGGATGAAAGAGTTTTTCGGTAAAGAAATGATGGTCAATTTTGATCGTATGGGATGTTTTGAACAACAGAAGCCAGAATCCGGTCTTCGAGTTGCCTACATATCCCTAGTTGTACAAGAATCAGGCTATGTGTAGTTCTGGATTCGTCCATGGAATATGCCGATAAAATTATTGCAAGAACGGACACACGATGTGGAAGAGGCTAAGATGAGCGGTTAAAGCTCGGGATAGCTGAAAAAACTAGAGTAAGATCGCTCCTTCTAGGATAGTGGTTGCCTTCCAGTTACCTGCACATAAAAGATGCTACAAACATGTATTTGCGGAAAATTAAACATGATGCAAATTCCCTTTGGACCATGACGGTTGTCTTCAGATGGTTAAAGATGACTTCCTTGGACCATAATGTCCTAGACCATGAGTTATTTAGTGAGGGATTCATAAGTCATGAAATGATGTTCTCGGGCCATAAAGATGGTGCCTCCAAACCATGATGTCTTTGAATAATAATATGCAAATTTGAGAGATCCTCAGACCATGGCATGGTGTCTTCCAAATATGAGGATAGTGCCTTTAGACTATGATTACTTCGAATAGACTGGCGTTATTTCAGCCTCATGGAGATATGGAGGCAAGGATTAGCCTCATGCAAATACGAAAGCAGGGAGTAGGCTCATGCAAATAGTAAGGCAAGTGTTAGCCTCATACAAATATGGATGCAAAGATTAGCCTCGTGCAGATAGGGAGGCAAGGATTAGCCTCATGCAAATAGGGAGGCAAGGATTAGCCTCATGTAAATAGGGAGGCAAGGATTAGCCTCATGCAAATAGGGAGGCAAAGATTAGCCTCATGCAATAGTAAGGCAGGAAATAGCCTCATTCAAATATGGAGGCATGGATTAGTCTTATGCAAATATGGAGGCAGGGATTGGCCTCATGCAAATATGGAGGTAGTTATTAGCCTCATGCAGAATGGAGGCAGTGATTAGCCTCATAATATATAAAGTCAGAGATTAGCCTCATGCAGATATGGAGGCAGAGATCAGCCTCATGCAAATATGGAGGTTGGCATTAGACTCATGCAAATAGGGAGTCAAGGATTAGACTCATGTAGATAGGGAGGTAAGGATTAGCCTCATGCAAGTATAGGGAGGTAGGGATTAGCCTCATGGAGTAAAGAATTAGACTCATCCAGATATGAAGGCAAGGATTAGCCTCATGCAAGTATGAGGAGGCAAGGATTAGCGTCATGGAGTCAAGGATTAGACTCATGCAGATATGGAGGCAAGGACTAGTCTCATGCAAGTATCGGGAGGCATGGATTAGCCTCATGCAAACATGGAGTCAGGGATTATACTCATGCAAGTAGGGAGGTAATGATTATCCTCATGCAAATAGGAATTCAAGGATTAGACTCATGCAAGTATGAGGGACAGGGCTTATTCCCATGAAAAGAGCGGGTGGCCAATAAGAGTAGCATATGTCTTAGCTGGAGATGTATTCTGTGTCTGATGGCCAGTTGGATAATGAATTTTCTTTGTGTATATATGTTTGGGACTGCTATCGTTACGTCAAATGTACCTGCGTTTAAAGGCAAGTTGTAAGTTTTGTGGGGGGGGAGGTTGGTTCATGCTTCTGTCCGCTGGCCTTGCTTTGCTTCGATTTGAAAGCCTTTCGAGTTCCCCTGGGTGACACCTGACTATTGTGGAAGTATAGTTTTCGAAAAATGCAATATTTGAAAAAATAGAATTGTTTCAGAAACGTATTGATATATCAAGTAATTTTGATGAACTAATGATTGTGACACATCTAAAAAACGTTGCAACTCTTTTATGGATTATTAGGGTCCTCCTAAAAATTCTGCCCTGTTTGGTAGATGATCTTTGGCTTTTTGCAGATACTGGATCTTGCTGAACCTTCTCCAAAATTTTGAGAATCCTTCTCAAAATTCTACCCTAGTTTCTTAACTGGTTACTGACCGTATGACACAAGTTGGCGCTGTCTCGACTTACTCTAGAATTTTGAGGACCCTCCTAAAAATTCTGCCCCAGTTTCTAATCTTTGGGGGGGGGGGATGAAAAGTTTATTATGATATGAACGAACCCATAAGGTTGCCTACGTACCCCTGTTAAAAGGGAATTAGGCCAAGCGCAGTTCAATTACATCAAGTGTGGAAATGTTAAATAATCTAGTCATAGTATCTCTTGACTTCGTCTGAATTGATTGGTTTTGGCCAGATTTCTCCATCCATTTCTACAAGTATCAGTGCTCCTCCTATCAGTACCCTGTGAACCATGTAAGGACATTGCTAGTTGGGGGAGAATTTCCCTTTGGCTTCATCTTGATGCGGGAAGATCTTCTTTAGCACCAACTAACCTTGTGCAAATTGCCTTGGTTTGAATCTTTTGTTAAACGTTCTAGACAGAAAAGTGAATGCTGATGCGTGTCTCCTTAATGGTTTCGACGTCTCCCAAATTTACTACTTCGATCTCATGCAGATTGGACTTAGTCTTATTCTCAAAATTTTCAACCTACCTGGCGATTTCCTCGGGTATCTCATCTTCTTCCTCTGAATCATCATTCTCATGTCGCGTTGCCTCATTACATGTCACAGTCAGTGGTTCATCAGGAAAAGTAATACTAGTAAATAATAAAGAGTAAATTCATTTGATTAAAACTTGAAAAATTGTCTAGAAAAAGAACGACTCGATGAATCGAGCATTTATTTTGAAACAAGTAAAATATAAAACAAATTACGGGAAATCTTAAATGCCTAGAATGGCTATAGAAGTAAAATTTTCTAGGCTACCCAGGGACTCGGTGGGTTCGGGATGGTGGGAAGGTCCAGTTTCTGAGAACAACTCCCTTTGCCACAATCTGAATAGTGAGGCCATCTTCCTCCTCCTTGTCAATTATGGCACCACAGTCCATGTCTTCATCCTCCAAGAATAAATTCTTCAACCCAGCTAGTGCTTCTTCATCTACAGTTCCCCATATTGTATCAGCGTGATGAAAAGCTTGTTCCAAATGCGGCACTGGTTGCTCAAGAGGGTAATATGATCCGCGCCATAGAGGCGACCAATCATTATACTCTTGCAATGTATACTGGTATTCAATCCTATAGGTGGTTGATAACTGGGGATTTGATGCATTTTATGCTCGTTCTTACTTGAGTTTTGATTAGAAATGTGTACAAAATAATCCCAAAGGCTTATATGTTGTACTTGTTTACAGGATTTGGTCAACAAGGTGACAATTTGTCAAAATCAGCTGAAAAATCAGCCGCACTCCATTTTGTGCTGTCCGCAAAGAGGAAGATCAGAGAGTGCTTATTTTAGACATTCAAGCAATGCGGCCGCAAAGCATTTTATGTGGACCACATTGAATTCATTACATACACACTGGATTTTGTGCAGTCCGCAAAGCTGGAGTTCTGAGAGTTTCCAAGTTGGGGACATTGCCAATGTTGTCCGCGGTCTATTTTGTGCGGACTGCAATAGAAGGCACCGTGGCCACGGTGGCCAAGCTCAGAGAGCAGAAGTTTCAGAATACAGCCTTAGTGCAGCCGCACTCAATTTTGTGCGGTTCGCACTGGCCCCCAAGGGTATTTTTTTCCAGATTTGTTTGCATAATATAAACAGTTTCTTTTCCCATTTTTAAGTCATCATTTGTATTCTAGACATTGGCTGCACTCGTGAATAGTACTCTTTTACTATTTTGAGTAATTTTTACTTAGTTTCATCATCGAAACTTCAAGTTTTAGCTTGTAATTAAATATTATGGAATTTTCTTCATCTGTTTCTTTGTTTTCTTCTATTATTATGAGCAGCTAGACCCATTAGCTAGGGTTGTGGCTCAACCCTAGTGTGGGTAATTGATGGATCTTGTATTTTAAGGCTTGAATATCTATGGGTGTTTGATATTTGAATTAATTTATGATTTTAATGTTGAATTAGTGGTTGCAAACACTAGTTTATGCCTTGTGATTTGGGATCTTCTTGAGAAAGAAAGCCTAAGTCTAGAAAATCACTCCAACAAGGAATTATAGCATAGTCAAGAGATTGATAGCCTTAATTAAAGGGTTAAACCTAGAGCCCGACTTCAACCTCAATTGCTTGCACAAATTATCATACCCAATTGGTTTTGAGAAAGTCAATTAGGATAAAATAACTCAAACTATTGAGAGGTATAGAGTTAGAAGTATCATGAAATGGTTATATCGTAATCCCTAAATATGACAACCTAGCCTGAAACTCGAGAACCCGGCAAGTATCCACCTAGGAGAAAGACACTTCCCTAGTGCCTTTTAACTATTTAGATAACCTTCAAACAATTTACTCTTAGCATAAATTAACCTAATTTAGCATCTTAGTAGTGTAAATTTAGAAGTAATATCAAAACCAACATTAAGTGCAATTAGGAACAACTATGCAACTCCAATTTAGATAGAAACTCAATTCCAATATCTTGCTCCCTGTGAAAATCGATCCCGACCTTCTTGGGTAAAAGCTACTTTGACCACTCTTGCTACTTGATAGTAGTACAAGGTTGGCCTCGTTCACTTTTTGGCGCCGTTGCTGGGGAGCTAACGATTTTGGCTATCTATCTAAATAGTTTTGTGTATTGTTCTTCTTTCCTTCTGTGTTACTAATTTGTGTGTGTCACAACTTCAGGTGCTAAATCGCAACGAACAATTCACCTCTTGGAGATATTCCACCGGGGGAGGAGGTAGATGACAATATTAATGATGAGATCCCTGTAGTACCTCAATCTCAAAGAAGAGGCCGACATGACAATGTTAATATTTCAGAACCTCCCTGCCACCTCTATGTGTGGCTCCTTGAGTGCTTCCAAACCAAGTCTATGCAAGTGCAATTGTCCCACCCTGGACCCGGGTGGGAAATTTTCAAATAACCAACGTGATGCTCACATTGCTGGAGCAGCGTCGGTATTTTGTGGGGACTGCCAATCAGAATGCTTACAAACATCTCAAGGGTTTCGTGGATACCTGTTGAGGGTGCAAGCAAACTAATGTGTTCTAGGATGCATTTCGGTTGAGTCTCTTCTCCATTTTCACTTAGAGGGAAGGCATTGGATTGGCTTGAGCAACTTTCCTGCCATTCCATCACTACTTGGGATGAGTTGGCGGATAAGTTCATTGTAAAGTTTTTCTCACTAGGGCATATGACAGCATTAAGAGATGAGATCTTAGCCTTCAAGTAGGAGACCATCGAACCATTAAATGAGATTTGAGAGCACTGTAGAACAATAGTGAAGGAATGCCCCAACAATGATATGACTGAGACGATGATCCAACAAACCTTCTACTGGGTATTAACACAACAAACCACTGCATAGCGAGCCAACTTGCTGGGGCAACTTCATGAAACTGTGTTATGATGAGGCTTGTGACATTCATAAGGAGATGGATGACACTTCTTCTGCTTGGAAAAGTAGAGCCAATGTACCGCAGGGTGAACCCACAGTCACTCATTTCCATTAAGAGTTACATGATCATGGGTAGGCTATATCTGAGCTAACAACTACAATGAACCAACTAGCAAAGGCATAGTTGCAACAAGTTCAAAATTCTGCCAAGTGAATGCCATGGTGGGTGTCAACATGCTAGTGAACAAAAGAAGACAAAGAGTTCACAGAACGAAGGGAGTTCTAATCAATTTGACAATGATTGTGGTGAATTCCAAGATGATGGTTATGATGGGTAGAATGAAGAGTTGTAATACGTGAATAATTATCAAGGCTAAAGGGAAAATTCTTCCAACCAACAACAACAGAGACCTCAAGGAAAATGGGGCAATCAACAAGTACAGGGCAATGATGATTGTGGGAACAACAACCAAACTTCCAATTAAGGCAGTCAGACCAATCAGGGTAATTGGAATGGCAACAATAACAACTGGGGTGGTAACAAATATCAGGGTGGTTGGAACAATGGCAATCAAGAAAACCGGGACAAAGGCACCCAATTCACCAACAACCAAACAATCCACCCCCATTTCCATCCCAAGGTCCGAGTTCCTCTAACAATGAAATAGGGAGATTTGAGATGATGTTTGAACAGATGATGAAATAGAATGCGGACTTTGATGGTCAGTGGCTTCCCACAATACTTCAATTAGAAACTTGGAGGCTCAATTAGGCCAAAGTTTCCAATCCTTAAATATTCTTCCTAATGGGCTCTAACTAGTGATGCGGTAGTTAACCCAAAAGGTGGGAACAATCATGTTATGGTGGTACCTACAAAAAGTGGGAAAGATGGTGATGTGAATGCCTCCAAACAAAAATAAATTTTGTGTGATGAAGTTGAGTTGCAAAAAGATGAAATTTCTTTGGTGGTTGAAAATGTTATTGATTAGAACATGAGTGAAGAAGTGAGGATTGATATTCAAGATGCCGAGATGGAAATTCAAAATGACGTGAACCCATCTAGGGAACACATAATCAACATGCCGGAGCCGGTTGTTCCTAAAGCCAAGGCTCCTATGCCAAGGCCACCTCCACCTTATCCTCAAAGGCTCGTAAAGCAGAAAAAAGGAGAATCAGTTTAAAAAGTTTATTGACATGATGAAGAGCTTATCCATTACTATGTCTTTGGTGGAGGCTCTTGAACAAATACCGAGCTAGGCTAAATTCATAAAGGACTTGGTGACGAAGAAAAGATCCATGGATTGTGAAACTATAAAGATGACCCATTGAGTTATTGCAATAGTGCATTGAATGGACCCGAAGCTTGAAGATCCCAGTGCTTTCACCATTCCCTTTACCATTGGAAGTGCGGATTTTGCTGAAGCTCTATGTGATTTTGGGACAAGTATCAACTTGATTTTCTACTCAGTTTTCAAGACTTTGGGTAGTGGGAAACCGATGCCGACTTCCATGAGATTGCAAATGGCAGATAGAACAATGAATAGACTACTGGGTATTATTGATGATGTGCTTGTCCGGGTGGACAAATTTCTCTTGCCGGCTGATTTTGTGATCTTGGATTGTGAGGTAGATTATGGAGTTCCAATCATATTTGGGAGACCTTTACTTGCTACTGGGAAGGCCTTAGTTGATGTAAAAGCATGGGAACTCACTTTCTGGGTGGGTGATGAGAAACTGGTCTTTCATATGTGCAAGTCAATGAAGCAGCCCAACAATTCAGAGGTTTCTCTTTTATGGACCTTGCCACGACAGTGATAGTTGATGATACAAGTGCAATGATCAATATGGAGGACCCTCTAGAGGCTGTATTGTTGAATCTTGAGTCAATGAGGATGCAAGCCGAGTGGAGTGTGTGAATGCTTTACATGGAATGGGCTCTTACTCTTATGAGCCTAGGGAACTCTCTTTGGATCTCGAGAATAGGAAGACTCCACTAACAAGGCCTTCAATCGAGGAACCTCCAGTGTTGAGTTGAAGTCCTTGCCTCCACACCTCAGGTATTAGTTCTTAGGCCCTAGTTCAGATTTTCCAGTTATTATTTCCTCTTGTATTACTAACATGCATGTTGATGCCACATTGAAGGTGCTTCAAAAGCGGAAAAAGGCAATTGGATGGACTTTAGCTAATATTCGGGGGGGGGGGGGGGGATAAGCCCCACATTCTGTATGCACAAGATTATGTTGGAAGATGATGCAAAGACCACCTTGGAACATAAAAGGAGGTTGAATGAAGCAATGCAAGAAGTTGTAAAAAAAGAGGTAATTAAGTGGTTGGATAATGGATTTGTGTACCCCATCTCTGATAGCTCTTGGACTTCGCCAATGCAATGTGTACCGAAGAAAGTAGCATGGTCGTGGTTAAAGATTCACAAAATGAGTTGATTCTCACTAGGACCGTCATTGGTTGGAGGGTATGCATGGACTACCTCAAGTTGAATAAAGTGACCCACAAGGATCACTTTCCATTGCCTTTTGTTGATCAGATGTTAGATCGACTTTTTTGGTGTGCCTTCTACTATTTCTTGGATGGATATTCTGGATACAACCAAATATTGATTGCTCTGGAAGATTAGGAGAAGACCACATTAACTTGTCCATATGACACCTTTGCCCTTTCTCGGATGCCTTTTGGGTTGTGTAATGCACTGGTTACATTTCAATGGCGTATGATGGCCATTTTTGCCGATATGGTGGAAGATATTTTGGAGGTATTCATGGACGACTTTAGGGTTGTGGGTAATTCGTTTGAGGAATGTTTGAAAAATCTTTATAGAGTGTTGGCCCGTTGTAAAGAAACCAATCTTATTCTTAGTTGGGATAAATGCCATTTTGTGGTGGAAGAGGGCATAATTCTTGGGCATAAAATTTCAAAGCATGGTATAGAGGTGGAAAAAGCAAAAATTGATGTGATTTCAAGGCTCCCTCCCCTACCTCTGTCAAGGGAGTTAGAAATTTTCTTGGGAATGCGGGGTTCTACTGAAGATTTATGAAAGGCTTTTTGAAGATAGTGAACCCCTTATGCAAGTTATTGGAAAAAGACACCAAGCTTGTGTTCGATGAGAGATGTATGCAAACCTTTGAACTTATCAAGCACAAATTGACCACCACTCCAATTATTATCGCACCTAATTGGAGCTTTCTCTTTGAGATCATGTGTGATGCGAACGATGTTGCAGTGGGGGAAGTTTTGGGTTAAAGAGTAAACAAACTGTTTCATCCAATGTATAATGAGATCAAGGCAATGAATGATGCTCAAGTGAACTACATGGTGATCAAGTAAGAGCTTTTGGCTATTGTGTTCGAATTAAAGAAATTTTGACTGTATCTCATGGGTGCCAAGGTTATAATTCCGTACTTGTTGTTGAAGAAGGATTCCAAAGCTAGACTTATGCCATGGGTTTTGTTACTTTAAGAGTTTGATTTGGAGATTGTGGACCGAAAGGGTAGTGAAAACCAAGTGGCGGACCACTTGTCCCTCTTGGAGGAGGAGGGGAGGCCTCGTGATGGCTTAGAGATCAATGATTCATTTCCCTACAAACAACTCATTTCTGTGTCGGTGAATAGTATGCCATGGTTTGAGGACAGTGCTAATTTCCTTGTGACTAGTATAATCCAATGTGAGCTCTCTTCTAACTAAAGAAAGAAGCTCAAACGGGGTAGTTTGGATTTCTATTGGGATGAGCCGTACTTGTTCAAGATTTTTATAGATGGTATGATCCGAAGCTGTGTCTAGGAGGAGGAGCAATTGAGTATCATAGAGGCTTTCCATTCCTCACCCTATGTTGGGCACCATGGTGGGGTGAGGACTGTCTAGTTCTTGGTTGTGGGTTTTATTAGCTAATGTTGTTCAAAGATACAGGTCTTTTTGAGATGAGATGCGATGAATGTCAAAGAGTGTGTGGAATTTTCAAGAAAGATGAGATGCCTCTTAATACCATTCTTGAAGTTGATAGCTTTGATGTATGGGGCATTAATTTTATTGGCCCGTTTGTTAGCTCATGTGGGAATACATACATTCTTGTGGAAGTTGACTATGTTTTAAAGTGGGTTGAAGCCGTGGCTTTACCAAACAGTGAGGCTTGAAGTGTTGTTGCATTTCTCAAGAAGAGCATTTTTACAAGTTTTGACACTCCTCGTGCTATCATAAATGATTTGGGGGGGGGTTCTCATTTAGTACTAGAGCTTTTGATACCTTACTTGCAAAATATGGTGTCAAGAACAAAGTTTCTACACTTTATCATCCTTAAGAAAGTGTCCAAGTTGAAGTCTCTAACAGGGAAATCAAGAGCATATTGTCAAAGACGGTCAATGAAAATAAGACCAATTGGTCGAAAAAGTTGGATGACGCTCTATGGGCTTATAGCACTGCTTACAAGACTTTGGTTCGTATGTCTCTGTATCGGTTGGTGTTTTGAAATGCTTGACATATATCGGTTGAGTTAGAGCATAAGGCCATGTGGGATTGGAGGAAGCTAAATCTTGAAGGGGATATGACAACCAATCTTCTTGTGGAGCAGCTCAATGAACTTGATGAAATCCGATTCCATGCCTACTCCAGTTCGTCCTTGTACAAGGAAAATATGAAATACCTTCATGATAAATATTCTCGTGGAAATATGTTCAAAGTGGGTGATTTGGTTCTCTTGTTCAATTCTCGGTTACATCTGTTTCTGGGAAAGCATAAGTCAAAATGGAGTGGACCCTTTCAAGTGGTGCTTGTGACTCCTTTTGGTGCACTTGATTTGAAAAAAAAAATTGAGAGGTCTTCATAGTTAATGGGCACCGGGTCAAGCGTTATCTTGGAAAGATTGATGAAAGCCGCATGGTGGCACTTATACATCTCAAATAATTTGATGGGAACATGCATCGTGCCGCGACGTTAAACCAGGTGCTTCTTGGGAGGCAACCCATATGTCTTTCTTTTTGTGTTTCTTTAATTTTCTTTCTACTGTAGGATTTATTATTGGACTGATTGGTTGTGAGATGCTGTAGGATTATGTTGATGCAGTGCAGGGCCAAGTTTTGGAAAAGTGAACACTCTCTAAAGTTTGCAATGCGGACCGCACTTTATTTTGTGCGGCTATAAAGGCCTTTGTGGGGGGCAAGAAATCAAAGCGCACTGTAGAGTGATTTATCAAAAGTAGAGAGTCTCTGAAGTTTTCCACTGCAGCTGCATTGCATATTGTACGGTTCGCGGTGGTCCAGTGCAACCGCACTGGATTTAGTGCAGTCCGCAATGGTCAATTTCGTAGTGCTTCATGGTTTTGAGCACCACGGATCGCAGTGCCATTTTGTGTGGTCCACAATGAGTTAGTGAGGTGGACCCGGAGTTCTTTTTCTATAAATAGGACTTGAGGTTCTCATTTTTAAATTTTCCATCTTTTTGCTTTCAAAGCTTATAAAAAAGTATTGTTCATCTCTCTAAGTGCATGAAATTAACTGCTAAGACTCATTAATCATCAGTGCATCTCATTTATGGTAACTTTAACTCCTTCTCAATTGTTTAATTTTTTTATTTTCTTTGAATTTTCATTTTTTCTTAATTCCTTTTTCTTTCCCTTCCCTTTTTCTTTCAATCGTGTAGCATAGGTTACGTGAATTCCGTTTTAATCAGGGATAGTTAGTTAAAACAATGAGGCAATACCTAGGGAATCATTAATAGGTAAAAATTTGGACTAAAAATGTGGAAAACATGAACCCTACATTGGTATTGCTGTTGGGCACTCAGTGTGCATTGGGGTGGATTTTGTGCGGTCCGCGATGCCTCTATGTGGTCTGCAATGCTATTTAGTGCGGAGCGCAGTGATATAAATTCTGCAAGATGATATTTGAGAACCGCAGCCGCAAGTGATTTTGTGTGGTCCATGGTTTGTTAATGCGGACCACATTGCATTTTGTGAGGTACGCGGTGCATAGATTCAGAGAGTGGGTAGTCTGAACCCCACCTCCATGTGGATCGCAATGCATTTTATCCAGTCAACAGTATCCTCTTTCAAGCCGCACCTTATTTTGTGCAGTCCACAGTCTGCAACTTTTGACTATCTGCAATAATTTTCCTGCAATGGTGAACTTCATTGATTCTATTGATACTAACAAAGAAAAACTGAATGGTGCTTGTAGACAATGGTGAAATCACGAGGCAAAGTTTGTAAACAACTAGGAAGAGGATAATCCTCCCAGGGTAAAGGAAAGGGTATGATCAAATTGACCTCGCAAGCCCGAAAAAACATCAAAAACACTAGGAAGATCATAAAGGCAACTGACATAGCCATTGACCAATCGAGGAGTGAATATGAGCCTTCATAGGAGATATCTTCAGACTTCATGCCAGAGTATATACCTGAGTGGCTGGAGAGAAACATGTTGAGGGATACACCTCCAGTCACTTCCACTGCCCAAGCATCAGTGTGCATACCGTCTGAGTCATCTGAGGCTCAGCTGCAGGCAGTGGCAATAAATATTCCACTTCTCCTACAACTTCACTATCTGGAGAGGGTCCCATAGCAGAAGAAGGGGAAGAAGTAGAAGTGGGTGAGCCCTGAGTAGGAGGGGTGGAGAGAACTGGATATCCGGAGGTATGGCAGGACCAGTTTGTGAGTGAGGTGTCCCTCACAAGTTCAGAGAGTTGTGCTCCGAGAAGAAATTGATACCTGAGTGTAAAATCATCACCTGGGACCTTTTGCCTTGCAACCCCAATGTGTTGAGGCAATTCAGAGATAAATCAGGATGTGACTACTTCATAGTCCATGTGGATGACGCCAATGAGCACTTGGTGAAAGAGTTCTACACAAATGTGGCCCACATAAAAAATTGCACTACAATGACCAAAGTGCGGAACTTGAAGGTAAAATTTGATGGCAAGACCAAATGAGTACTTGGGCTTCCCGAAGGAGGATAAGTCACTATATTTGGAGAAGATGGCATTGGGTGAGGAAGCTCGTGCTTGGTTGGTGGAGTACTCTGCGATCCCAGGCGCCTCCCCAGATTTGTTGACTGCGGGAGTGAAGATCTTGAGGAGAAATTTAAATTTTGAGGATAAGGGGTGGGGAATATTTGTGAGTAGCAGGCTAGACCCCACCACTCATGACAACTCATTCCCTATTCACCGGGCTATATTGGCAGCATCGATCATGGAGGGTACCCAATTAACATCAGGAATATAATGTCTTGGGTAATTGCACGGGTGGTGAACAAAGGTGATAGATCGTATCCCTTCCCAATTTACTGACCATGTACCTAAAGGACTTAGATGTGGAGAAGTGAAAGTTTGATACGAAAGTGAAGGTGAAGGCCCTATTCTCATGGTATAGCCTATGGGATGATGACAAATCTAAGGGCAAGCATTTCAAGGGAAAAGACAGTACTTCAACTGGCCAGTCATAAGAGCCAGTAGTTGTAGTGGCTCATACTCAGCCTTCTTCCACCTCAGCATACGTGGCCCCAGATCCATCCACTTCTATTGCGCTAGAGATACCTTCCATCACTGTATACCAATTGATGACCCACCGCCTGAGCCAGGTCCTCGCTAGCATCAATAACTGGATGTACACAACTATTTCTACGATGTCTGTACTATCTACTACGGTGGCAGCCCAGTTAGCACCTCCTCCTCCACAGGTCTCACAGTCCATTGAGGACACTCTCAAGGAGCTGCTAGACAAGAAGAAAAAGCTCCTAGAGAGCCAGAAATTGAGTATGGACACTGTTGATTCACGTAGAAAGGTATTAAAGGAACTTGCTAAGGAGGCAAATAAAAAGAACGACTCAAGCTTCAAAAGAGTCGGTGAGAGCTAAGAGTCGATGTAGAGGGGTTGAAGGTGGATCACCTACCTTTAGATTGGTTATTACATGACCCGGCACCAGCAACCCATCCCCAAACAGAGCAGGAGTCAGAGAGGCCACCCAAGAGGAAAAGGACAATTCCTTATACTGATGATGCAGTCATAGAGTTGGCGGACCATAAGGGAGATTCCTCCAGCTAGCCCTAGATTCCAGTGCAGGCCTCAGACTCAATCCAGGTATCCTAATAGAGCCACGGATCAGAGAGATCTAGTCACAGGTTCCCGAGTATATAGAGAACCCAGGGACCAGACTCAAGATCAGATGCAGACGGAGGGCTCATAGGGAGTTTCTTTTTCCTCTCTTCTCTATTTTGTACTTAATTTTGGTTAGTTGGCATTGATGACAATGCCAACTTTCATTTGAGGGGGCATCCCTATTTGGATATTTGGATGACTATATATATGATTATATTTTATGCTTTCTTTCTTATTATATTTGGTATGTATACAATTTTATCATTTCATTGCACTTTTCGTACTTTTTACTCTGGGTTTGTATATAAAGTTACATTCTACTGTATATATTCATTCTCTCTATTGTATATTCGATTATTTCCCCAATGGTACATATTCATTTTTACTTTCCGCATTTTCCTTTTCTTAGCTTCTTATTTTATGTTCGTAGCTTCTTGTTTTGAGTTTTTATAATAAGCCTTTGGTTTTTTTAATTCCACAGTTCTTTCCAAAGTTGGAATTTGTGTGAACCAGGTTGCTCTTCCCGATGACAGATGGCATGAAAACCTTCTTAAGGGTTTATATCTGCTTTCTTTTTGCTTTTTAGTAGTTAGTTGGTAAGAGTGGTCAAGCAAAGCTTCACTTGGGCCTAACACATTTGCCTTTGATCCTATGGTCAAAAACAAATCGTAGTGTACAGTATGGTAAAAGATGTGACCTTGAGACTCTTGTGTTGGCCGATAATCATTAAGTGGTTTTTCGGGACCATTGTGTAGCTCAAGTCTTAGCTAAGGTTGTTGTGGACCCCCGAATCTGTGTCTTTAGTAATCCCATAGCTTGTGTGGTGAAAATTTGAATTACAAGTCCAAGTCCCAAGCCATTTGTCTAGAACTTGCCCTGAATGTCTACATAGGCGAAATCCTAAGTGTAATATTACTTGAGAAGTGATTAAAGGATCTCCTTGATCAGAATGATATCTTGAACACCTCTATAGCCTATCAATGATAAAATCCCTAGTCAACCCTTTTGAGCCATGGATCTTTTTCTTTAAAAAAACCACAATAAAAGCCTTTATCCGTTCTAAAAATATCCTCTCTTGGCACCCGATCTTTTCTTAGAACATGGAAAAAACATACATTTGGGGGGAGAGAAGAGGAATGCAAGAAAGTGGTAAAAGGTACAAGATGAAGAAAAAGGAAAAGCAATGAAAAAGGAAGAAAATCAAAAAGACAAAAAGATTGTTCAATGTAGAAAGAAATGAAGGGGTTCAATAAAAGTAAAGAATGAAAGATATGAAAAGTTGAGAAAGGAGAAAAAGATTTGAAATGAACAAGAAAGAGTGACACTGTGTCTCTCTAACCCCTTGGAAAGAAGTGAAATGACTTATAAAGTCAAGTGAATGTATGCCAAAATGAAGCCAAAGAAGTGGTAAAGGGAAGATGGAACCTACTTATACCAAATGTTTCCTACCATGAACCAAAATCCTTCACTATATCTCCACAAAAAACCCTATATGATCTTGAGTTTAATGAAGCTTATATTAATGGCGACTTACATAAGGGGTAAGCATATGGTACTTAGAGCCAGACTTGTAATTTTTCTTTGAGAGAGATGAGTGTATTTCCGTTTAACCTTGTTCTGAGTGCTACAATCTTAAAGGTGAGGTTTGCTTAGGGAGAGTTGAGGATGTGTGAGTTTGATTTCCACAATGACCAAAGTCATAGAAAGAGTATCTTTGATGTGTTGAGTCAACTCTTGAAGCTCTTGTGTCGCACTAAATCTACGATACTCAAAAGAATGAATGTTGTTAATGATTTATTTTTATTGCAGCTGAATTTTCTTGGATTTACTCTTAAGGGTGTGTCTTATTTTGTTTTCTTGAGGACAAGAAAAAACTTAAGTTTGGGAGAGTTGATAACTAGGGATTATGATGTATTGTACGCTCCTTCTTACTTGACCTTTGATTAGAAATGTGTAAAAAATAGTCCCAAAGGCTTACATGTTGTACTTGTTTGTAGGATTGGATCAACAAGGTGACAATTTTTCAAAACCAGCTCAAAAAAGAATGAACATGCACAAGTACCAAGAATAAGTCCAAACACAGTGTAACAGGACCAATGTGGCCGCAATCCATTCTGTGCGGTCCACAAAGAGGAAGATCGGAGAGTGCTCATTTCAGACATTCAAGCAATATGGCCACAAAGCATTTCATATGGACTATGTTGATTTCATTGCGGCACACTCAATTTTGTGCAGTCTGCAAAGCTGGAGTTTAGAGAGTTGCCAAGTTGAGGAAACATTGCCAATACAGTCTGCGGTCCATTTTGTACGGACTGCAATAGAAGCCACCGTGACCGCGGTCACGGTGCATTTTGTCCGGCTCGCAGTGACCAAGTTTAGAGAGCAAAATTTCAAGACAAGAGCCTTAGTACGGCCTCACTCGATTTTGTGCTGTCCGCACTTGCCCTGCAGGGGTACTTTTGTCAAGAATTGTTTGTCCTAGTATATGTAGTTTCTTTTCCTATTTTTAGGTCATCATCTGTATTCTATACATCAGATGCTTTCACGAAAATTACTCTTTTACTATTTTGAGTAAATTTAGCTTACTTTCATCATTGAATCTTCAAGTTTTAGCTTGTAATTAATTATTATGGGATTTCGTTCATCTATTTCTTTGTTTTCTTCTATTATTATGAGTAGCTAGAGCATTAGCCAGGTTCGACTAGTGAATGCAGATGTAGGTCTCCTTGACGATCTCGACGTCTCCCAAATTTACTGCTTCAATCTCTTCCGAATTGGACTTAGTCTTATTCTCAAAATTTTCAACATCCATGACGATTTCCTCGGGTATCTCATCTTCTTCCTTTGAATCACTATTCTCATGTTGCATTGTCTCATTACATGCCACAGTCACTTGTTCAATCGAAAAGTAATCATAACGCCGTGGAAAGGAAAAATGTAAAGATAGTAGCAAATAATAAAGAGCAAATTCATTTGATTAAAACTCGAAAAAAGTCCAGACAAAGCACGACTCAATGAATCGAGCATTTATTTTGAAACAAGTAAAACTTAAAACAAAATTATGGGAAATCTTAAATGCCTAGAATGGATATACAAGTAAAATTTACCAGGCTACCGAAGGATTCGGGGGGATCGGAATGGTATGGCGTTCCAGTTTCTGAGAACAACTCCCTTCGCCACAATTTGAATATTAAGGCCTTTTTCCCCCTCTTCCTCAATTATGGCACTGCTGTCCATGTCTTCATCCTCCAAGAATAAATTCTTCAACCCAGCTAGTGCTTCTTCCTATGCAATTCCCCATATTGTGTCATCTTGATGAAAGGCTTGTTCAAAATGTTGCACTGGTTGCTCAAGAGTGTCATACGGTCCGCGCCATGGAGGCTACCAATTATTGTACTCTTTCCATGTATACTGGTATCTGAGCCCAAAGGTGATACCATGAGTTTTCAACCGTATAGGTTTGTTGATGCCTTGGAGGGTTTTCCATAACCCTTTGTCCTGTTCATATTCGGACCACGCTAGTATACTTTCTATTTTTTTACTCCACCACTTATCCTTCTCGACACCATTGACTTGTTCGATGCGATAATATACTTCCCCTCCTATTCTTCTTCTATGTCTTAATGGATGGGATGGTTTGACTAGTATAGATGGGATTACTTCCATCTCCAAGAATTATTACCTCCTAGCGGTTTCGTTCAAACTTCATAGCTTGATGTAGTGTGGAAGGCACGGCTCCAGCAGCATGGATCCATAGTCTTCCCAACAGAAGATTATATGAGGATGGTATGTCAAGCACTTCGAATTCAACATCGAGCCAAGTTGGCCCCATCTACAAGCAAATGTTGATTTCGCCGATCATGGACCATTAGAACCCATCGAAAGCCTTCACAGTCATGCTTCCTACCCGTATTTCATGGAAACCTTTGTCCAACCTCTTTAGAGTGTGCAATGGACAAATATTTATGCTCGAACCTCTATCAACCAGGACCGTAGAGATAAAGTTATCTTCAAATTGCACTGAGATATGAAATGCTCGATTGTGATTCAAACCCTCGGGCAGTAGTTCATCTTCGTGGAAGATAATCTTATGGCTCTTTAGCATTTTCCCAACCATGTTGGACATTTCTCCACCAGTGATGTTATTGGGTGTATAAGCCTCGCTCAGTACTTTCATCAAAGTTTTCTTGTGTGCCTCTGAATTCTGCAATAATGACATGATAAATATCTGAGCAGGGAGTTTGTCCAGATGGTCAACAATAGAATACTTCTTTTCATGTACTTTCCTCCATAGGTCATGCGGCTCGGTCCCAATAATAGGCTGCCTAGTAGTGGCCTCCTTTATTGAACCTCCCAGGAGTTCACTTGTGTAGAATCTTCCGGTTCAAGTCATTCCTTATGCAGCGTCAGATTTCTCTACCTTGGCCTTCCCTTTTCGTCAAGCCTCGGCAATATAATCCCAAGGTATTACTTTTGAGTTGAAGGAATTTGTGGTTGATATTGTCATAGTGAAAGGTGTGGACACTTTTACTTTAAATGGAGTCGGAGTGGCTGTAGGCGGAGCCACCTCAACCCCGAATGGAACTGATGTCGTTACCTCAAGCTCGATTGGTGATTGAGTCTGTCCCACAATAGGAGTAAGTGTGACAGAAACTTTAAAGTCATCACCTTTTTGAATAATCCTAATTGACCCCTCGGGGTCCCATTCTTCATTCATGTCCATCATACGCACTCCACTTACTTTATGATTAGGGAGGGGGTTATCACGAACATTAGGTGTGGCGTCCTTCGCTTGTATGACCTTGTTGTCAATTGGTGTGTGGATCTTATCCTTTAGTGTTTGGCACTCAGTAGTGGTGTGCCATTTTATACCGAAATGGTGCGCATAAGTTTTGTTTGGATTGACCTATTGGCATGGATTTTGTTATGCCACAACGGGAATATGAGTAATGTAACATGCGACTTTTAACCTCTCATACAGTTGGTCAATAGGATTAGAAATGATAGTATATTGTCTGGGTGGCTTACGGTCGAAGTTGGATCTTGGTCTTAGATAATATTGGCGAGCTTGTGGTGATTGGAAGTGGGATGTTTGGGAATTATCGGTGTGATAAACAGTGGATGTTAGGAATATCTGGGAGATGGAGCCTGATATGTAGGCGACAATGATAGGTATGTGGGTGGAGGTGTTTGATATGTGGGTGGAGGTGTTTGAGAGATGAATGGATTTTTTGGGCCCTGAGCCACCATTACTGTTCCAACCCCTTTCTTCGTTGATATGCCACCTGACTATAATGAGTTATTTGTGGCCCGTAGTGCTCCAAAATTTGTTGTCGTCCCACTCTTGATTCCTTTCTCGATCCTTCTCCAAGTTTGATGATGTCAGAGAATTTGTGATTTTTGATAACCATCAACCTTCCATAATTTTGTGGATCCTACACTCTAAATAAGAATTTGTTCGTTTGTTCTTCATCCATAGATGGCCTGATCTTGGATGATTCTGACCTCCAACGAGTAGCATACTCACACAAAGTCTCAGTAGGTTTCTTCTTATGATTCTGAATGTAGAAAACACATGGTGCATTTTCTGTGTTGAACCTGAATCGATCCATGAAATCCGACACTATGCCTACCTAGTTGGACTATTCTTGGGATTCTTGCTTATACACTAAGACAAAGCGTACCCAGTAAGGCTCTTCATAAAGAGCTTTATCCATAACATTTCATCTTTTCCAACCTAGTCAAGCTTGTCACAATAGATCCTTAGATGAATCCTTGGATCACCTGTACCATCGAATATTTTGACATCGGGTTGTTTGTACCCTGCAGTTCGACATCCTCCGATGTGCATAGATCTTTATAGTTCAAACCTTATATTCCTCTGTCCCCCTCAACACCTTAAACTCGGTTTGTTAACTTCTTAAGTTCTTCAGCCATATTTTTAATGAGCAGTTCCTTCTCGGGGGATTTCAGTGAACAAGAGATTGTTTAGGTAGAATTAAGTATAGCTTTCACATATATAGGGGTGCTTTGATGGGTGCCAGGAACTTGGGTGTACTAATGGTTATTGGTGGAGTTTTTTGCATCGAGAATGGGTTGTGGTGTGTTTTCGAGAGTATGGTGAGTGATGGTTGGTGGGTACTGAATTGGTTGTTGATGATGTTCTGTTGGAGTTGGTTTTGTCAATAAGAACAATATTTTAGGGTGGAGTATTGATTCCATGCGGTATGATTTTGTGGTTGTTGGTTTTGTGTGTTCTAAGGAGGTGTCCGGTTCTTTTTGTTTTGTTGGTGGCTATCGGGGATGTTGATGGTGAGTGATAGGTTTGCCAAGTTGCTAACCTGCTCAAGTTGTCCTTGCAGTCCCAGTATTTTTTCTCTAGTCTCAAGACTAGATCATTTGGGGCCGGTGTAATACGGCTATCTGAAGTCTCTACATTCTCGATTTTCTCCTTTCGGATACCACTTAAGTCGCCCATTGTTTCTTTCCTTCGCCCTTTGTGGTGCTTGGAGGCGGAGGAGGTTGAGGGCCTCTGGATCTGGTGTGATACACTGATGAGGCCAGTATGAGTGAACCAACCTAATGGGATGGGAATAATCAAAATAAAGAAAAATAAAAATGTGACAAGTCAGCGAGGATCCTGAAATGTTTGCAGTATTTAAACACATATTGCGGAAATTTAAATTTGTGTCATAGTTTGGGAACCTCATTGTGCACGAGGTGCGCCTAGCAATAAATAGATTTGTAAAGCTTTAAATTCCAATAAATGTTTATTTCATAATATATAAATAGATGAATCCCAAAACGACACTAAGATAATAATAAAATAAGTCACTACTGGCACTTGGCCTTATTACATTTGGAAAGTGAATAAACCTAATTTATTTGGTCTCGGAAGGACCTTCTTCCGGTTGAATTCTCTCGTTAATCAAATCTTCCATTTCATGTAGGTTCACCAGTAAATATGTCTTTCCCAAATGTCCTCTTTTGTTTTCCTCAACATTCTGGCAATCGGTGACTCTCTTCTTCACTTTTCCTTCCAATTGCTGCAGGCTGTATTCCAGATATTCTAGCTTTTTGCTAGCTTTGACGGACCCTCTTTCCATTCATTAATTTGGTCATTTGATGGAAGGCTCCTCCACCAGTCCAGCAAGAGTGGGGGCGTGCTAAGCATACCGAAACTGGGGACCTCATTCCTCATTTTCTGCAAAATGAAAGGGTTAGGACCATCTCCACCAGACTCAACTATTTATACATCTATGATCAACATATCGACATTTAGTCATCCAAATTAATGCACAGAATGTGGTTGTGTCTGTTGGGATTATGGAAAACCCGATGGACTTCGGATAAGACTCATCTTAAGGGATCATTATGTGAACAACATAATTGATCCAACTAGGTTTGACTATGATGCATGCACAATTTCTATCAGAGTAAGGTTTCTATGGGGTTTTAGACTTGTACCCTCAAGTGGACAACTTGAGAAGTAAGGCATGGAACTATCGACTGCACCGCTAATCGACTGGTTTTACCACAAATAAGCCTTTTTGAATTTAAAGGTAGTAAACAGGAATAGTGCAACCACTCATTGAACCGTTTCTATTGGTTTGATACACACGAGTGGAATATGATGCGGAGCATGATTATGTAGCAATTAATAACATGTAGTCAAGTGTTTTCACATAGGAAAAATAAATACAATATTTAATTAATTGAATGACAGTTAGATTAAAAAGAAAACAAAGAGACAAGTCATTTTAAGGGATAAAGAACCATAAATTCTTGAATAAAATGGACAGTTAAAATTCAAATACGGGAGAAGGGTACGAGATAAATCATGCTTGGACTAATTCATAAAAAGATATGTTTGTTATGGTAAGATACTAAAAATATCCCCATCAGAGTCTCCATGTTGTTGCACCCCCTTTTTTCCCCTCTGCGGAGAGAGAGAGAAGTCCGGGTTTCGACGCTCATGGGAGGTATTAACTCATTTCCATTAGGGAAATTGGGTTTTAGAAGAGTCGCCACCAACGGGTTATGGTGTGTTAGGTCACCTAGAGTGATTAACTCTTGGACTAGTTTGCATTACGAGAAATTAGGGTAAAGGATCGAAAAGACCTCGAGGGGAAGGTGTTAGGCACCTTACGTAATCGACAACTGTGGGTCCCATCCGAACTCAAATTTACGAATTAGTCCATTAACAAATAAATAGTTGAATCAAATTGGTTGCAAGTAAAGCACTCAAATAATAAGATAAATATTTTGAACAAGTTTTATAAAACAAAGTTTTAAACAAAAAGGAATTTTGGGAAAAGGAAGGGTCCTAGGTTGGTTCTCCTATAGGATCACCATACACAATTTCCGGTAAATACTCCTCAATGAGGGGCTACACGTGACATTAGCGCGTAGTAATCATATTGCATATCTACCCTTCCCCCCTTAGTGGTCGTTAAAGCGAGTGTTAGTCAGCGATCTTTATTACGTGCTTTTACCCGTCCCTTCTTAATGGTCCTGGAGGAAATTTAGGACCTCTACCTATAGGTAGTTTTAGATAGACCCATAAGGTTTAAAGGTGAAAATACTAAGGCGACAGGCAAAACAATTAGGACTTTATCACATGAGATAAAAAAGGGAGCAATTAAAGGCTCAAGTTTACGTCCTGAGAGAATACACATAACTAGCACGACTCAAATAAAAATAAGGGCATTTTGTTAAACAGTATCCCTAGGCATAATGTCTAAGTGAAAACAAGACATAGAAGATAGGAAGTTTATTTTATAAACTCAAAAGTGATGACCCTATCAGTTGCCTACTGATTTTTTAAAGCCTGTTAAAATCAAAATGACATTAAATCACAGAAACTGTTTTAGAGTTAAATGATTTGGAAACGCCCTATAGGATTGCCTACATGCGGAAGAATGATAATTACGTTTTATAGTAAACGGGGTAGATTGTTTTAAAAAACTCTTGAATCCCTGTAGGCATACTGTCTAATGATAGATTAAGGTAGTTTTTGAAAGATCTTGTTTTAGGGAAAGTAAACCATTAATTAAACTAGTTTCGAACTGAACTGATTTATATTTATAGGTAGAATTTCTGGTGGTGTTCCCAATAGGAATGATATCTAGTTGTTCAAAGCTGATTTTAGAAACAAGTAGGCATTGTAACAAATGAAAGCACATATAAACACTTGTTATAACAGAAGTTAAATTGGACCATATCCTATAGGCAAAGTATCTACTTGTGAAGTTGATTTTAAGACATATAAACATGATTTCTATTACGAAACACTTGAGAGCTATATTCATGATATCTAACACGGTAAGGAAAACATAGCAACAATATAAAGTCCTGTAGGAATGATTTCTACCTGTATTACCCTCACAAATATGTAATTACCCACCCTTTTTCACTAGTTACCCCAATATTCGTTTACAAATTATTACAAACCAAACGAATGAGTTACATAAGTAGATAAGAAAAATAAGAAGTTATTCTATTGGGAGCCCACAAATAGGCCTAGATTTCCAAAGCTTCAAATAGCCTCCAATGCCCAAATTTCATAGACAATGTCATTGTCTAGGTGCATCAAAGTTGCCTAAGGATCTCAAGGATCCCGAGCAGTGTTTACACCTAGACATGGTAACCAACTTGAATAAGTGCATTATGGAAGGGCCAACCTAAGTGTGCTAGAGCTCAGATGGTTCTCAAGAGGATCCCAAGGCAGTACACACACTGGAGTGGGCAGAACCTAGTGACTTAGGAGTATGGTCATAGTGCTTCACATAGTTTGAAAGGGGTTTTAGTATGTAAACAGTGCTATAAGAAATTTTCTTGAAATAGTTTTGTAAAATACATAGCTTAAAAGGGGTAAGTGATCAACAATCAACCAAACCAAATACAGAATCAGAAGAAGTTCATCAGCACTTCAATACATGATGTCAGACAGGTGCACTCATCCACTTATGGGTAATAGGGATTTGGGGTAAGCATAGAGCACATAGTAAATATAGATACACATAGTACAGGACCAGAGGGGCCCTTAATTGGGATAAAGGCTTTTTAAAGTAATAGAATGATATGTAGAGTTAATACATAATCAAGAAGCTTAGAATAACCAATTACTTTACACAGGAAAGGGGGCATGCCAGGGATCAGGGAAACCTAGACACATTAAGACATACTAGAAGAGGATCCTAAGGGGTATATTGCATGCAGTAAAGAAGGTAATAAAGTTGAAATGCTAATTGCAGGTTGAACAATAAAACCATAGGTAAAAGCATATTAGAAACATGAAAAAGTGAAGTAAGAGCAGAAGCATATTGTTTTTGGGACTTGAATTAAAATTGGAACATACCAGTAAAGGGGGTAGTAAACACAAAGTGAAATAGAACCCAGTAGTTAGCCTTGATTTACAGGCGGCTAACTTTAGATAGTAGTAAGTGACATAAAAAGACCAGAACTTTTAGTATGAAAGAGAGAGTTTTTGAACCAATATTCGAGTGTTTGTTAATGAAAGAGTGTGTATATATAGCAGTTTGAAATTAGATAAAATAAGGCAAGAATCATAGCAGCATAGTAATTATGGAACCAAATACTAATCAGAATAAAATCAACGCAAGTGCTCCTTTAATTAAAGGGTAATCAACCAACGGTAATAGGCAAAAATGAATAAGTAAAGAAATCAAGTAGAGCATAAGGTACAAAATAGACAAGGGGCAAATATATAGAGGTTAAATTAATGAAACATCTGATGAAGAATCAGTAAAATACTCGGTTAACCAAATAAGGTAAAAAAATAAAATAAAGTTGTAGAATATGGAAATAATTAAAAATCAGCATATAGTTAATCATGGAATCAAGAATTCGAAATTACTTATTTAAGGAGAGTAACATGGGCTCCCATGAATAAGCAAATAAACAAGTTAAAACATGAGAATCGAAAGTCTAAAGGGAAGTTTTTCAAATCAAGCCAAGAACCAAGCATCACAGAGTGAATCAAGGAGAGAGTCATGTATCAATGTTTCAGCATATAAATAGAGTGAGATAGGAATAAACACCCATAACAAACATGCAAGTTAAACAACACTGAAAGAAAGAAGCTAGCCTTGAACAGTAAAGACGAACACAAGCACATAGAGGTGATATGAGTTAGGCTAAAAACTCAGTAAGAACATATTCGAGGTAAGATAGTCAGAAAAACTCAAACAAGAAACGAGCAGTCATGCTAACACAAAGAACTAAATGAAGCAAATCCAGAAAATTAGGGCTTTGGATATAGGCGAGTTGAAAAGGTAGTAAAATCATAGAATCAGTCGAAATATGAAGTAAATAGAAGTTGAAACATAAAGAATTAGTTCAAACATAGTTTTTAGAAGAAGTTTAGAAAATCTAAATTTTAGAAGAAGACGAAAACAATGGACATCACATGATTCTAGTAAAGAGTTCCAAGGATAGTGTAAAACATCAAGGAAACAAACTCAAATCATTTTCAAATTTTACAGATCTAGGAGATGTAGGCAGAAATTAGAGTTTCAGAAGAAACCCAAATAGAGAAGAAATAACATGTCTAGAATCCCAAGGATCGTATCAAATACAACATGATTTTTCTCGAAATCACGCTGGAGTAGCCAATAAAGACAAGTGACGAACCCTAGATGCAAGTCGGCATGCCCTAGGCCCTTGAAGACCTTAGAGAAGGCAAGCATAGCATTAGATGAGCCATTGGAGTCTTAGGAGTTGATGGGAGATCACCGAAGAAGACCGAAGAAGAGAGGTCAATGATCTGAGGGCTAGGGTTTGGTTGAGTTACTGAGATAGGAGAGGAGATGAGAGAATACACAGGCGGTGGATTTGGAAATTGATTTAGGGTTTGGGATTATTTATAGTTAAAAAAGGTAAGAACGAACGAGGGCCGTAAATCCTTTAGATCAACGATCATGTTTTGATAGGTTTTGGGTCAGGTAAGGGTAATTAGGGCCTAGGTCGGGTAATCTGATTAGGAATTGGGCTGGGGTTGGGTTAAAATTGGGCTAAAGTTGAAACGCAAATCTGATTATGTTTTAAATAGCCAATTCATCCCTATATAATTTATAATAAATAATAGATAATTTATGGAAAATAATCTGTATACTAAAATGATTTAAAATAGATACTTAAAAAATGTAGAAGATCAATTTTATGCATATAAATGTAATTATACATTAATAAGGCTAATATTGCAATTATATGCAATTCTTCTTTAAAAATAAAGAATGCAATTATAAAAATGCACTAAAAATATTTAGCATATTTTGGCAAAAATATAGAATTTAAATGACTAAATCATCCCAGCAATAATTTGAGAGATAATTATTGGAGATTTTATGAGTCAAAGGGAAGGAAATAAATCAATTCAAAGTCTTAAGATTATGGGAAAATTATAACAACATTGTGCTTGCTTATATATGCATATATATGCTACTTTGAAAATATTTATGCATATAAAAAATAAAGGAAAAAATTGGGTATCAACGAGGTACCCATAGATACACACAATCAAACCGTCAATCAAAACTTCATTGAGAAACAACTACCCAAGGAAATGATTATTTCTCTTTTGACGGTCTAGAAAAAGGTGTTTAACATTTTAGAAAATCAATTGCCAGGTTTGATATGATTTAAGCATATTAAATTGACAATAAATTTACAAGTACGACAAGTAAGCATGCTTTTGGATAATAGAAACCCGGACTTAAGCATTTTAGTAGATACGCACGGGCTCTCATCACCTCATGCATACGTAGCCCCCACAAATAGAAGCATATATCTAATTATTTCACCTATGGGGACAATTCTCTCTTACAATGTTAGAAAGGAGACTTACTTTGCTCCAATGTTCCATAACGGACTTCCAAGCTCTTCTAACGACCCAAACTGATGTCCAACTCTCCAAAACTAACCAACAATTATGCAAACCCATTAGTATATGCTTAAATACTCATAACAATTCAATTTATATCAATTCCCCAACATTGCTCAAAATGTTGACCATATCGCCCTCGGGCCCATATGGCCACATTAGAAAATTTTTGAAGATAAAGTTTACCCACAATCTCACAAACTCAAATATATAATTTACTCTCAATTTCATGATCGTGGTCAAAATTTGAGAATACAAATTCCTAGGTTTTCCTCAAAACCTCAAATTTCTATAAATTGTCATATTTCAATCCATACCTAAATAATGTATTTAACTTGTAATGAATGGGAACAACTTACCGTGACATTGATTATGAATGATGAGCTCCAAACTCGCTCCAAGACCAGCTCTTATGGATGAAATGAGGTGAAAATGAGCGAGACCCTCATTTTTAACAGAACACACAACCTCCCGCCTTCCCGTACCTACGGTCGCTTTATCACTTCTGCAAATCCGTAGGTGCGGCCCCGCTACCGCTTTTGTGGTCTTTCACCATGCCCTTAACTTCGGTTCTGCGCTGCCCCTTCCACAGGTGCAATCCCGCTTCTGCGGCAAGATGATCGCATATGCGCTCCCAACATTTCCCTTCTCAACCGCATCTACGCTCATTTGGCTGGTTTTGCGACTCCGCACTTGTGGCCAAGACCTCGCAGGTGCATTTACACCAGATGACAGCAGGTTTTAGCTCTAACTCCCCACTCCAATCCGATCCGTTAACTACCCGAAATTTACCCGAGGCCCCCAAGAGCCCGTCCAAGCACACCAATCAATTCCAAAACACATTACGAACCTAGTCGAGCCTTCAAATCATAACAAATGACACCAAAACCATGAATCACACTCCAGTTCGAGCTTTAAGAACTTTTGAACTTCAAACTTCTTCAATCGATGCTGGAACTTATTAAATGTTGCCCGATTGACCTTAGATTTTACACACAAGCCACATTCGACATTACAGACCTACTCCAACTTTCGAAATCGAAATCCAACCCTAATATCAAAGAGTCCACTTCCAGTCAAACTTCTCAAAAATCTTCAAATTTCGAACTAAAGCCCATTGACTCCAAAATGACCTATGGACCTCCATTTTTACTTGCGATCGCGCTCCTAGTACCAGAATCACCATACAGAGCTATTCCCAGACATTAAATCCTAAACGGACATCAATAACGCTAAAATGCACTTCAACCCAAATTTATTAAATTTCTTCCAAAAGGCTAACTTATATAGTAGGCGCCAAAACGCCCCGGATCATGCAAAACCCGATCTGGACATATGCCCATATCCCAAATCATCATACAAACATGTTAGAACCTTCTATTTTCAATTCCGAAGTTATTTACTCAAAAATATGATCTTAGCCAATTATTTCAACTTAAAACTTCTAAAATAAGAATTTTCCTTTCCAAATCAACTCCGAGCTTCCCGAAATTCAACTCCGACCACACGCAGAAGACGTAACACCTCAGATCATTACATTCTCTCCCACTTAATCATATGTTCATCCTTGAACGTGCTGAGAACTGCACTGAAGTTGTACGAAATCACTGTTTAACACCTTGTGCACCTACCAGTGCTACCACAATTCAGTTGAACACATTAGCTCGAGAAAATATGAAGATACTCTCTTTTATTCAAACAAGTAAGCCTAGAACGCAGTTCCAACACTCGAAAATCACTGCCAAGCCTTCTTCAAACCTAGGAAAATATTAATCACTACACGATGTACCAGAACATTACTACATACCTTTACTGAATTAGCACCATGCCCCACATCATTCACGAACCATAATAACATTTTCTGATCATAATAGATGACATTTTCCGAATTTGGTGCTCACAATATACCTCATGATAGATATAAATTCTGTCCCAACTTTTGCAATTCCGCCACGACAGTTGAGATGTATAGAAATTCATGACCAACTCCAGAGCCAACATTTCATTGCGTCTATACTCCTGGCGAGAACCATTGACTCATTCTGAACTAAATAATGATATCTACTCCTTGATATACTTCATACAATCCGATCGCACCGATCCTAGATCCAATAATCTCATCTCCCCCGATATAAGTTGCTTAGGCAATAATCCACCCCCGACAGGACCAAAAGTCTCATGTGAAGCTAAAATGTGCCGATATGCCACAACCTTGAACGTAATACATAAGGAAATCGACTTGGAGGGGACTAATAACTCATGAAAATGATCAAACAACCAAAAAGGTGTTATACACCTCCCTCCTGCCAAAAAGGGGAAATAAAACATAGAAAATAGAATATAGGGGACTGTACCCAACATCACTCTATTGCGGCGTGCAACCTGATCTAAGCATCATACTTGTGATGGCGTGCCACCCAAGCTTGAATGCTCATTACTACCAAATACCGAATATTAGCCACAAGCACTGTAAGTGCATAATACAATCCTTGGAGAGACAACACCATTTGCTACAAAACTTAAGCACAACAGAGGTGCGATACGTGATCTGAATCTCAAGAGCCATCCTGCTCGCATAACACCATCTCTAGGTGGAAACTCAACACAAAAGAAAATTATCCAGCCATATCACAACTCATACGTCACAACATAGTATTTTTCATAACTCCTTTTTCTACACCCGCAAGGGTGTGAAGGAGTTTTTCTAGTTAAAGGACAATCGAAATGAGAATATTATTAAAAATTCAGAGTCGCCACTTGGGAGATTAATGGTGTCCCAAGTCACTAGTTGATTCCCGAATCGAAGAAAGGAATGACTCTATTTAACAGTCCGCAAACCAGAAATTCGAATAAGGAATTTTGTGAACCTAGAAGAAGGTGTTAGGCATTCCCGGGTTCCGTAGTTCTAGCACGGTTGCTCAACTGTTATATCTGGCTTAGTTATCTGATTTTAAAACATGTTTTAACTTATGTTTTTTTTAACTTTAAACTGCTTTTATTATTATTTTTAAAGAGAATTGCAACATCGTAAAAACACGTCTCGAACAACGTCACATAAATGGAGCCGTGGTTTTTGATACATTTTAACTTTGTTGAGATTTGGATTTGGGTCACATAAATGCACCTGTGGTTTTTGATACATTTCAACTTTGTTGAGATTTGTATTTTGGTCACATAAATGTGCACCCGATTTTAGGAAAGTAATAGTATTTAATGTCAGGTCTAATGCAACTAGCGTATTATTAACTTTGCGGGAAGCCATGAAATTTGCTAAATAGCACATCCCGAGGTCTAAATATTTATTGAAGCAATTAAGAGGGATACAAAATGTGTGATTTTATTTGGCGCAGCGCACCTTGTTTATTTTAAAAGATATCCTAGAAGGTGTATGTCTTTTCTATTGAGCAATGTCTCCAAAAGGCCCATTTAATTTGCTACTGGGCTAATGCAAATCAAGTGATAGTTATGAACTAAATTCAAGCCATTGGGCTCCGAGATAAGGCCAAATAAGAGGAATTACAAACTAGGTCTACACAAAAAAACTGGCAAGTCACAAACCTTGGCCCAGGCCCAAACAAAAAAGGAATCAGAACTGGACCTGAGCCGTGCGTCAGAGGAACTGAGGCCCAACATACTAGAAAATATGCTGTTGAGCCCTGGTATTTAATCTAAACAAAAATTCAATTCGATTAAAAAAATCCAATGAAGTTACTTCAAGTTTTTCTAAGTGTATTCAATAATTTTGTAATAAGGGAAAGCAACGTACACCTACTCAAATCAACGAGATACTGATTGTTTTGATTCCAGTTTCATGCTCAAATTATGTCAATCTAAACGTATTACTACAATATTCAGAAGGCAATGATTAAACCAAAGTAATTACTAACTAAGTTGAACTATCAAATTCAACAAACAAACTTAATAGATTTAAACATTTATTCTCTGATCTCAGAACCAGAAATACTGAAATTAAAACTGACACTCACGTGTTAACTATAAACTTAACGTTCTTGTGCATTTCAGTGTTTGACTCTAAAAACCAGTTTTAGGTTCTTATCACTTTTGACTTTAATCTTTCAAACTAAACTGATGCTTTTCCCGCTAACAAATAACTAGCAACTATTACACAAATGCACTAACAGACTAATTATAAACAATCTAAATGTCAAATACAATCCATATAGTCCTTTCACGGTCCAGATTAATGATAAGGAAATACAATAGGCATTAAAACAATCAGAATCTACAATAATCTCAAGTATCAACTTTATTTCACTTTCAACTAATGATCTAAATCGAAACGATAGGATGGGTACCTGGAGTCAAACGAAATGTAAGATTAGAAGAGGATCAACAACAGTAATCAAACAGTTGAAAGCACAACTCAAAATTAGTTGTATAGTTCAACAAACAGTGTCACAACCCAGGTAATGATTTGCACAACTTTAAAAACAGAAAACACACGCAATAGATCTGATTGAACTCAAAAAAGACTAGAAATTAACCCAGGAATTTCTGAACATGAATCACTGAAATATTAAATGATACTCAAACCATTTTTCACCCTTTGTGAACCGAGAATTTTATTTGAAAGCTGAAATCGAGGATGATCCTAAGTAGAAACTCTAATAAAAAAGTTCCTTTGTAGAGTTTTTGTGCTATATTTTTTATTTTTTGAAGAAACTAAGATCTAAGGAACTTTAGAATTTCATTTTGTTTTGGAGATTGAAATTCAAATTTCATATCTGTGAAAAACTTGTAGATACTTTTGGGGGGAATTTTCAGATGCCAAACTTGTCAATCAAGGCATTAGGGATTGCTTTATATAGGAAAGACTAAGGGCAACCCTCATATTTCTATTTTTCTTTTAGTTTTTTATTTTTCAGTTTCACTCACTTAGTTCCTTATTTGCTGACTTGTTACTCAAGTTACTGCAACAGGTTTTTGAAATAATAACTGCAACCCTCTTCTAGAAGAGTCTAGGGTGTTCTAACTTTATCTACAATATTATTCTTTATTTAGCAATACCTATACTACCCTTCATTCAATCTGAAATTTACCAAACAAAACATAATTAACCCTCAAACTAGTTAACCTTAGTTCAAACTCACAAAGTTTAGTCAATCAAAGGTTAGACTAATCAACTATATCCAAACAAAACTTAAAATTGAACTGATTACTCACCCCAACTAAACATGGAGAGTAAACCTAACTAAACTGTTAATCTAATCAATTCAGACAAAATTATCAGCAATAATCATGAACTACCCAACAGAAAATCAAAACAGAATAAAATTAAACAAAAAGAAAGGACAAAAACAAACAACATCAATCAACATGAAGAAAACGTAATCTAACAATAAGAAACCTTACTGACTTAAAACGGACAATCAAAAATTTAAACAAAACCTAAAACACTGAACAAGAACTAATGCCTATACTAATGATAAAATTAAGAACAAATTCATGTTAGCAACAAGACAATAGGAACAGGGAAGAACAAACTCGATTACTGGCCCCAAATGGATGAAAATATAATCCAAATCAATTAATGAAGCAAAGCAGTCATGGAAGAGAAAATAATTCAAATGAAACAACAAGAAAAATTAAGAAACTCACTGGTTTTGAGCATTCAACTATTCTGACTTCTCGAAATTGGTTCTCAACTAATGTTATAGATTTATTTTGCAAAAAATAAACAAGTAACATTAATTACCCCTCGAACACTTGAAAATCCAAACGGATTGAAGTTCTTCAAACCTTATTCCCCTTGGATTCGAAGGATTCCGGCTCGAAATTCAGAATGAGGAGGTCGAGGAGAGCTTGGGTTGTGATTTTTGGGCTATTTGGAGGTATTAGGGTTCTTTTTCCGCATTTTCGATTTAGTATTCGAAGAGTTTGATTAGGATTTGAAGGAAAGTAAGGTTGGATTTGGGATAAGGAGACGATGGGGAGCACAAAATTTAAATTTGGACGAGTTTGGGTGGTGGCGCTGCCTTGGGCGGTGGAGGCGACGACTAATGTATTGAAAATTCGAGAATCTTGGATGGGATTCGAAGAAATCTGAGCCTAGATTGGGAATGAGGAGGAAGAGGAGGTGTTGTGGTGTGTTTTGGAGGTCATTTGGAGACTTGTCGCAGGCAGAGGCGATTTCCGGCCGGCGGCGGAGGGCGGAAGGTGGAGGGCGAAGGTGATATTAGGGATTGTTTGCGAAGATAGTGAAAGGGGGGGTGAGGGAATCCGACATTGATGTATGAATGTTTGCCCAGTTCCTAGCCGTTTGATCAAGGTTCCTCGACGGCCAGGATCAATTGCCGCTTAGAACGGTTTCGTTTTATTACAATAGGGCTGGACCGGGTAATTTGGGTTGGGTCACTCGAAGGCTTCATTTTGGACTGAACTGGCTGGCCCAGATGTTACATAAACCAGGCCATTTCCTCTTTTCCCTTTTATTTATTTTTCTTTTCTTTTCTTTTTCAATTTCAAAACAAATTAATTCCCTCTTTTTTTCTTTTTAAAATTTAATAAAAATCAGAATTAATTCCTAGGACTCTTAATTAACTAACTAAAAAAACTAATTAACCTAAAATGATGATCAATAAAACTAGTTCAAAACAAATCAACAAAAAACCTAACAAAATCAAAGCTAGAATTAAAAGTGCAAATGTAAGCTATTTTTGTGTGATTTTCCTTTTATCAACACTTTAATTACTTAAATAATCCTAACGTCAAGTTAAAATCCTAAATTCAAATGCACATATATTTTTTTGTATTTTCCATTAATTAAAATGTACAGACAAAATGCAAACAATTAACATAAAATATCACAAAAATCCATAAAATTGTAAATATTAAAAGAAATTATTTTGTTTTGAAACTATGGAAATAATTGATATAGGGCAAAAATCACATGCTCAAAGTAGTACATGAAATAGCCAACGACGGGATAACATCTAACGTCTGAATACTCCTCCATAAGGAGTGTGCTGAAGTGAACACATCTAGCCTGATATAGAGCCCATATTCATATTTAATTCCGCCCATCGACCTCGAGCTGATTTCTGACCGCATCGTACTAGTCTAATAACCCTTCAAGTGTCCATACTAACCCATTTTTTCCACGATTTACTATAAAAACCCTCATATCTAGAGCAAAACTCCACAGTCCACAACCTAATAAATCGATTGCCCTTCAAGCATAATTTCACAAATTTGTGGTACTACTACAATCTTACCACTTGGTTAAAATCTTCAATCAATCAAGTGACTACATTTCACACTAATACAATCTTCCCGTGAGACACGCTCCCACGACCTTCCGCACCAGAAAACAAGTCTACACATATATACCATCGGCCGCACTAGCACTGTAAAGCAAATCAAGAATCCATAACCAGGTTGTAAAGCCTTTTTAACAAAATACATATCTCAGGTGACGCTGAAGAAAATACCAGCTTACTCTAAACATTCAAATCCCTTTACTACTCATTCGAGCTCGTGACATCCTTGGAAACACCGAACCGCAACCTCAATTCCTCACTTTCAATATTTTTTTCATCCGCTCACTGTACCAAACATGCTAATATGCGACAGTATAAAAATTTCATCATAACTCCTGAACGACTAATATGGTGAACATTTCATCATATAGAAACTTTTTACTTAACTCATCCCAAGAGAACCATAGCACACGCGAGTGAATTCCCATAACTGTAGAATATGCAAATCCTCAAGTAGTGGTCTAAACCACCATAACCCTTCCTGGATCCGCCCACACATAATAGGCCATAATACTTTAATACTCCCTAAAAAATAAATTACGGAGGCCGTCAACCCTTGCGCGTACCGTCATAAATTACATGCATAACATTTATTCATGCTGAAGAAACTAATCACCACCACCATTGTGCCGATTCCACCATGGCTAACCAATCTAACTTTTTCTAATTCATCCTTAACTTGCCTTAGAGATGATAATAGTTCTGGTAAACACATAACAACTCAATCCGCACTCATCCTGAGTGGCCTTGTATCACGAGACCATGTTGTCTCAAATCCCACGAACCATCTTATATCTTCCTTGTGCGCAAATTTGCATCCTCAGCCGGTACGACCATTATTATAATTTATGTACAAAACTGAAGTCATTTTCTCTCATTTTTCCAAAAGCTACACTACAAGTCGAAAATATCATAGAACATCCCGAGCCTCTTATTGTAATCCGCCGTAAAAGCTCATTTCTTAACCATACCGCAGGCTTGAAATATTTAGGCACCACATTTTAACCTTTGAACTCACTGGGACCGTCATTAAGAGTCACCCACTTTGGCTTGGTCCCTTATATAATCACTCCAAGGCTCTGGTGGCATATGGACACCCATCTCCATGGACCACCTGACTGAATCACTTCCTTGTAAACCACCTCCGTACGAAATACATATCCTAAGTTTTCCCAAAGCCCGAAAAAGAATCGATAAGACCATTTATGGCACACCTCTCTCCAATAATTTGCTCAAATTACCACTTATATGCCTTTTCCCTTAGCTGTAATAACTCACCAATACGCCGATAAGACGAACCTTACAAGTAGATAACCACGCAAACTAATCGTAGGTGGTGGGACCCTCCCACTAAACTTGAAGCTACTATTACACAAATGTGGAACCCACCAAGATTCATTGTTCATTGTTGACATGATATTACACAACCAACCCCCCAAATTCCTCAAAATCCTTCGCAGCCAACCACGCAACTGCTGACCTGGTCACAAGAGATAAACCATCTGTGGGAATTATATACCGACATCTTCCAACGTTTCTGCATGGGGTACCATCACTATTACATCAATAACCCATCCTGAGCCTATGTTCATTCACCAATCGTACTAGTTCGTTCACTTCTTATGGACATCAGCTAAATGTGCGACAGTATCTTCCAATTCAAAATTGTATTTAATCCTTCTTCGTATCGAGAAACTTCCTTTCTATTTCTTCCAATATCCCACCATATAATAGCCAATATTTCAAATTAAGCCTGTGGACCCAATCACTGTCCACTAAAATTCCAAAATTACTCTAAATTTTTCCTCAAGGTGTGTAGTTATCCTGCCACTGAACCTATATGTTGCTCTGTCACTCTCCCACTTAGGTCAATCTTACTACTTTAAGCAATGAATCGACTTTCGCTTCTTACACCTGGCCTTCTAGAAATATAACTCAATCACTACGTGACACTTCCCACATGTCATTCCTCATCATTTGCTTCTCAATTGCTGCCTTAAATCAAAGAATCTATATTTGTAACACTCGAACCAATAGATTGATACTATCTGTAAACCTTTTCAAAGATCGTCTTTCTCAAGCAATTGATACCAGAAAAACTAACTAAATCCCGAATCACCATGCATCGCAATCTTTGACAACCGCTTCCTCGACTCTATGCGGGTCTCTTTATTAGCTCTTATTTGTGGTGCACAATTTCCTGGAATGTGGGTAGTGGTTATGATCGACTTGATAGAAAGGAAGGAATAGTCTGTTGCAACACCCAAACTCAAAGGTGAATCGAATAATACCGTAACACTACCAAACTCCACATATTCAATCAAGGGCGACGATACCGCATCACAGATGAAAGTTCCGCCATTCTCGAAAATACCAAGTCTCATTACTCCATCAACCCAAACATGAAAAATTATAGTCCGGTTGCCTTCCCTTTGCTGGAAATAAAATACCGAATCTCTGAATTATGCTTTGAGTAGAACTCTCTTCAAGTCGTTCACTGCCACGATGCATGCCCACCCCTCCTACCATTGTCGACGCCCCCTTTTTCTCTCGATTGAAAGAAATTGTGTTTATGACATTATGGGTGGAATGACTCCTTTATCCCCTTTTGGGTGAATTTGGGCTATGGAGTTTGGAGAGTCGCCACCTAATGATTATAGCGCATTAGGACACTTTAGAGAAATGAACAAGGATTCGAAGGAAAACTAGAGTTTGGGATAGGGCTTGAGATTATCTCAAGGGGAGGTGTTAGGCACCCCTCAAGATCCACTAGTGTGGTTCGCGATCTTGCTTAGTTGATACTTTATGAAGAGACAAGAAAAGTTTGCACACAAGAAATACAAGAAAGTTGACAATTTTGAAAGATGAAAGGCATAAGTAAAAAAAGAGCTTAATTTGAAGAAGACATTAATTTTAAATAAAGGAAAAACAAAGAAAAAGGGTCCTAAGTTTGACTATAATATGGACCATTCGGTGCAATACCCAACAATCATTCTCACATGAGATATTAGTGCACCGTCATCATCTCCATATTCTACCCTTCCCACTCCGTTAAGGTATTGAAACGCGATTAGTCTCGTTTACTTATTGCATGCTAATACCCCTCCCGACCTGTCAGTCCCCGGGTATTTGGACTCTTAATCATGAAGGGGAGGAAGGGATGGGGCATATATGGAGTTTAAAAGGACAAAATACTAAGGCGTCAATCAAAACAAACAACAAATAAGTGGGGTACAAATCAAACACTCAAAGGCTCATAAAAACCCCGTAAACCACAACAACAATTAGTTTAGCATGACTTTCATGGACTTATTTGGTCTTTAAATTAATTTTAACGGTGGACAGATTAGTTTGACATATATAGTTGGATAACAAGTCCGCATTAGGCGACCCAGATCCAGTTGTCAGAACTTAAGGTATTTTAAAACAAGTGATTCAGAAAGCACTAATTTTAGACAAGAGCATATACGGAAGAGTTTTGAAAAAAAATTGAAAATTGCAGAAGTTCAAAGACGTCTTGCAAATTAGATGAGTTGATTAAGTAAAAGTATAGTAAAGTTGTAAAGAGGCATTTTTCGAAAAGCATTGAATTAAAAATTTAGGCAGAAAACTAAGGGGTTGGTTTCAGAATAAAGATGTAAGCTTGGAATTTTAAGGACACTACAGATCTATAGAAATGATAAAACAGACGGACTTGGACAGTTTTCAAAAGCAAACAAGTTTGGAAAATTTTTGCTGAAAGCGTTTGAGGCTGATTGACAGATTATCACTCATATTAGGCGAGTTTGAACTCCTATAGGCATGATATCTATCTTGATTTTTAAGACTCGTTACTCTCATTGAATTGATAAGGGGGTGAATATTTGATTGCACTACAGTTTGCCTAGCGTTTATGTATTTCCTATAGACATGATCTCTACATGCAACTTGTTATATGAGTATTAAGGCCTATAGGCAGGATTTCTAAATAACTTGCAACATGACTGAATATTAAACCCTATAAGCATGGTATCTAAATGATTGACCTATGAAACGTTAAAAAAACCTATAGAGATGATCTCTAGGTGGTTTAAAGCATTGAACTTATAGGCATGATATCTGGGTGATTGAATAACAACATTAGTCATATATGTATGATATATATACCCTTTAGCATATGCGAATAAATATAAACTCTTTCCACATCCTTTCACTAATATTCCCTAAATTATTTTTATAAGATTACTACAGAACCAAAAAGAAAGTAAAAAGAAAATACATCACAACCTACAGCTAAATCCCAGAAGCCTAATTCAATCTTAATATTCAATAACATGTGTTTCACCAGATCCGGATTCCAGATTTCAAGGCCTTCGCTTAGAGTGTTTCAAAGTTCCAAGGGCTTTCAGGAAGCCCAGGCATTGCTTGCACCCTAAAGATTGAATGTGGTAATAGAGTAGTGCAATGTGTGAAATTACCAGCCCTTAAGCGTCCAAGTTCAGAGGGAACTCTAGGATCCCTAAGAATGGCTTACCATAGGAGGGTAGAACTTAAAGAACTAAGAATAAGTGTAAAGTGAGGGGACTAGAAGAAACCAAAGTAATGGGTGGTCATACCCAGCCATGGGTAAGACTGGCACACCCCTGACCGTTTACTTGATTCAAACAAATAAAGAGCAGATTTTTAGTAGTCAGATAGGGGTCTGGGTGGTGATTAGGACACTTCCAGACCCTAGTCAAGGCATACCACATAAAGGGGGGTTAAGGGAATGGGAATGATTTGAGTAAAGGTTTAAGAGAACCTGGTCCCAGGTCAGGAAAAGCAATAGGGTGCTACCCCCAGCCTAGAACTAATACTCATATATAAACAGGGGTTAAAGGGAATGGGATCACATGAAGGCATTCACATAAACATCAAGGGGGAACATGATAAGCATAAAAATACTTAAAGATGCAGAAGCACGAAGAAAGGCAGGACATACTAATGTATAGTCATATAATGCAAGAAAGCATGTAGTGAGGGTTTCGTAAAGAGAGAAGTAAACATATATATTTGGAGAGTAGTATTTAAATTATAGAGGCATACCAGTTGCAAATTCCAAATAACAGAATAAATAGAGCAGTAAACCAGCCATAAATCCTTCAGCAAACACTTGAAGAAAGCAAGAGAGACTCCAAAGTCTAGCCTTGGCTTTCTGCCAGCTAGTCAGAACAATAACACAGTAATAGTAAAAAAGAGAAAGCTTTGAGTGTGTGTGTATTTTTGAACTCAGTTGTTCGTGAGTTTAAATAAAAGGAGTATGGTATTTATAGTTTGAAAACAAGTGGTATGTACGGTAAAATATAATTCAATACCAATAATAATCTATTAGAAGAAGGGAACTCCTTTAATTAAGGAATTCGAATTTGAATAGGAGAGGGCAGAGTTGTATTTAAGGAAAGAAAATCAATAACACATGGTGCAATAAAGGTAAATACATAGGAAAAGCTTTTTTAAAAACACACAGTTAGATAAATAAGGTAAGGGTAAAATGAATCAATCACATAGTTAATCAGGTCAAAGTTTTGAACTTAATAGTGAATTAAGTAGGAAAATAGGTCCAAATCAGACCAGGGAAAGAATCCAATAGTCTCACATAACGGTGGTTTGAAATCAATCCCTAAAATTAGGGTTATTTTGAGAGTAAAGGTCTGATTATAAAGAATGCATAAATTTAAACATGCGAGGCTAGAACTAAACGAACGGTGTAGTCATGTGATCAAATAGAAGAACATAGTCATGCGAGAAATCAAGAGGTCTTGCAAAGCTTAGCAAGAATTAGAAACATGAGACGAATTTTGGGTTTTAAAATCAGATAAGAAGCAGCACAAGAATCAAACAATCGTGCGCAAATGGTTGAAAACCCCCAAAATTTAAGGTTTTTCCCCACAACTTTCATGCAAATACGAAGCATAGAAGATCAGTTAAAATAAACTCAGGAAAACCCAAAGAAGACAAACAGTTCACAGTAAAAGAAATCCTTAGAAACCCTAGGAAAATACACAGAAAACGATAGTGAAAACACTTAGAAAATCAGAAATATAAGAGATAGAAGTTGAACAAGTAAAAAATCACGGAAACCCTAAGTTTTAAGAAGATGAACAGCTTTGAAAACAAAAATCGAACAAATGTAGAAAATGCTTTAAAATCATAGAAAATAGTACGGATCTGAAGTAGATCTTAGATAGAAACAAAGAAAACCTCGAGGGCTTAGGGTTTCAGAGAAAACTCTAGAAAATGAGAAAGTCCTGGAACGGGCTGGTCCTAAGTCGGAGATGGACTCACATGGCTAGGACTCGCTGAAGATGAGCCGGAGAGGGCCATAGAACTTGAATCGGAAAGATTCTAATCCGGGATCATCAAATTCGGACTCTAAAACCTCGAGCAAAAGGAGCATGGAGGTATGTGGTGGTAGGTACAGGCTGCTCAGGGCCTGAGAGGCCATGATTTCCGGTGGAATAATGTCGGAGACCAGTGAAATATGCTAGGGTTTCGGAGAGGCTTGGGAGTGTTTGAGAGATGAGGGGGATACAAGGGCGGCTGCTGAAGAGCAATAAAGGGGATTAGGGTTAGAGGTGGGTTTAATTAAGGAAAGGCTAACGTGGGCCGTTGATTAAAACAATCAACGACCCTGATTTAAAGAGGGATCCAGGCGATTTAGTTTGATAGGGTATTAGTTGGGTAATTGCTGCAATTGGGTTGTGTAATTAGGGGGTGAATTGGGACGGAATCTAGGCTAAAATTGAAAGTAAAATGGGCTACAATTGAAATAGCCACTTTTCCATTTTTTGAATTTACAAAAATGGTAAATGATGTTTAAAAATTAAATTAAAAATAAAGAGTTGATAAATAACGCTTAATTATTAATTAAAAAATATTATAAATAATTTTGTGATTAAAATGCTATTAAATATAGAAATAGGCTAAAATTGCAATTTTATGCAATTTTAGTTTAAAAAGGCCAATGGACTTGTAAAATTATAAAAAAAATCGTGTAAATTATAATTTGGTGTAAATGTGAGATTTAAAAAAATTATTCACCAAAATGACAAGTTTTGGGAATAATTATTGCGTTTTATAGTGCAAAATAGGCCATAGATTGGTTTTAAAAAATCTTAATAATTTAAGAAAAATACTACACCCTTTAGTGATGCTTATATATGCATATACATGCTAGTTTAAAAGTATTTTTAGTATAAAAATAAATAGGAAAAAATTCGGTATCAACAGCTGCCCCTCTTTACCCGAGGAGGATGAAAGAGTTGTCAGGTAAAGATAAGATGGCCAATTTTGACCGGAGACGGCGATTGTAAATGTATTTTGACTGCGCTCTCGCTTCTGAGCTGCCTACATATTCCTGGTTTTACAAGAATCAGGCCATATGTAGTTCAGGAACCACTGATGGAATATGCCGACGGAATTTCGAAAAGATGGACGCGATGGTTAGGTCTAAGAGGGTGCTTGGAATCGGACAAGATGCGGAGAACTAGAGAGGGATATCTCCTGATGAGATGGCCGTGAGCCAACTGGAGTACTTGCAAATGGGTGATGTGCGTATATATATATTGTGTAATTTAAACGTGATGCAAGTTCCCATTAGATCATGAATATTTGTCTTCGGACGGTTAGGATGATGTCCTCAGACTATGATGTCCTGGGAAATGAAAAGCATAAAAGTAAGGGTTCGTAGGCCATGATATGATGTTCTCAGGATATGCAAATGGTACCTCCGAACTATGACGCCTTTGAACGAGTTGGCGATCTTTCAGCCCACGAGAAGGTGGCAATCTTTCAGCCAAATGAATGCAAAGGGTGGCAATCTTTCAGCCAGAGCGAGAATTTAAAAGCATGTGGCAATATTTTAGCCGAATGAGAATTTAAAATATAGGTGGAGATGTTTTAACTAGTCAGAATATGAAACGCTGATATTTCAGCCATGCAGGGCAGAGACAATGCTTAGTCTCGGAAGGCCGATAGGTAGCTGCATGCGATGCTGATGGAGACAGAACTTAGTCTCGAAAGGTAGATAAGTAGCCTTATGAAACATGTAGGTAGAGCTTAACCTCGGAAGGTAGAGAGTAGCCTTATGCAAAGTGCAGATGGAGACAGAGCTTAGTCTCGAAAGGCAATTAATAGCCTTATGCAATATGGAGGTAGACCTTAAACTCGGAAGGTAGAGATTAGCCTTATGAAAAAAGCATATGGAGACAGAGCTTAGTCTCGAAAGGTAGATAGTAGCTTTATGCAATATGGAGGTGGAGCATAACCTCTCAAGGTAGAGAATAGCCTTATGCAAAATGCAGATGGAGACAGAGCTTAATCTCAAAAGGTAGATATTAGTATTATGCAATATGGAGGTAGAGATTAACCTCGGAAAGCAGAGAATAACATTACACAAAATGCAGATGGAGACAGAGATTAGTCCCGAAAGGCAGATAGTAGCCTTATGCAATAAATGTAAAAGGGCGAATAGTAGTAAGTTTACTTATCTGGTAGGCGGTTTGCATTATCAAAACTGCTGAGCAGTGTTGGATGTGGATAGTGACCCCCTGAGGGTTTCGATCCTCAAGAACGAATGTGATTCGATCCGTAACCTGAATTCCTGCATCCAAAGAAAAATCTTGATTTCTATAGAGGGGAGGTTAGTTCATATCCTCCTGCTCTTGGCGTTGTGTATCACGAGGTAGCTTTGTTGAGAGATAGTGAAGCAAATGATGCTTATGCATGACTTAGTAAATATAACGCAAGTGTATATATATATATATATAAATAATTTTATTTTGGATGAACCTACGGCTACAACGTGGTTCTAGACGCGACGACCTTGCTTGCTCTAGAATATATAGGGTCCTCCTCAAAACTCTAACCCAGTTTACTGGGTTGGCGTTGCTGGAGTCTATGCTGGACAACTTAACGCGGAACAATCCCAGAATTTTGAGTGCCCTCCTCAAAATTTTGCACCAGTTTACTGTGTTTGTGCTGATGAAAAGACGAAAAACATACTTCAGAATTTTGAGGCCCAGTTCCAATTGAGGGGGAAAGATGGAACTTTTATTAAAATGTGACCGAACCCATAGGGTTGCCTACGTATCCCCTCTTAAACGGGAATCAGGTCAGGCGTAGTTCAAATTACATCATGAAAGAAAACATATGATCAAATATAGTATCTTTTCACTGCGTCTGAGTTGATAGGCTTCGGCTAAACTTCTTTATCCATTTCTGCGAGAATCAGGGCTCCTCTATTTAGAACCCGATGAACCATGTATGGACCCTGCCAATTGGAGAGAATTTTCCTTTGGCTTCATCTTGATGTGGAAATATTTTCTTCCATTCCAGCTGTCCTGGCGCGACTCTTACTGAAGGCTCTGGGCATTCTGTTCTGATATAATTGATCGTGACATACGTCATTCATTATCTTTCTATCTATGAGGGCTAACTGCTCGTAACCACTCTTGACCCATTCTGTATCCTCTAACTCAGCTTCTTGTATGACCCTCAGGGAGGGAATTTCTACCTTGTCGGGGATGACTGCCTCTGTACCATGAAATAGCATGTAGGGAGTGGCCCCAATATATGTGCGGACCCTGGTACGATAACCCAGTAGGGCAAACGACAACTTCTCATGCCCATTGCTTGTGCTTTTCGATCATCTCTCTTAGTATCTTCTTGATATTTTTATTGGCTTATTCTACAGCTCCATTCATTTGAGGTCGGTAAGCTATAGAGTTTTTGTGTTTAATCTTCAATGTTTCACACATTGCTTTCCTCAGGTTGTTGTTGAGATTGGATCCGTTGTCAGTGATGATTCAATCTGGAATCCCGAACCGACAAACTATACGATCACGGACGAAATCTTTTACTACCTTTTTGGTGACTGCCTTATATGATGCTACTTCAACCCATTTTGTGAAATCAATTGCCACTAGGATGAACCTCTGCCCATTTGACGCGGCTTGTTTAATTGGTCCAATGACATCCATTCCCCAAGAGGCGAACGGCCATGGTGAGCTTGTTGCAATAAGCTCGTTTGGAGGTAACTTTATCATATCTGCATGTATTTGACAACGGTGGCATTACTGGACATACTAGATGCAGTCCGTTTCCATAGTCATCAAAAAATACCCTGCTCGGAGTGTCTTCTTCGCCAACACAAAACCATTAAAATGCGGTCCGCAGGTTCATGCGTGCACTTCCTCCAATAGTCAGGTTGCTTCTCTTGCCTCGACACATCTTAATAATCCCAAATCAAGAGTCCTCCTATATAGGATTCCTCCGCTGTGAAAGAAGTTGTTGGACAATCTCTGAAGTGTTCGTTTCTGAGTAGCATTGGCAAGCTCTGGGTACTCTCCTGTTGTCACATATTCTTTCATATCATGGAACCAAGGTTTCTCGTCGGCTTCTTCCTCAATGTGAGCACAATAAGCTGGCTGGTCGTGAATCTTAACCTGGATGAGGTCAATAAAGTTTGTATCGAGATGCTAGATCATAGATGATAAAGTGGCTAAGGCATTGGCAAACTCATTCTGTATTATGAGAACATGCTGGAATTTTGTCTTTCTAAATCTTTTCCTCAACTCCTGTACATGATGCAGATAGGGGAATATTTTGGAATTCTTAGTTGCCCTTTCTTGTCGAACTTGATGTATGAGTAGGTCCGAGTCTCCGATCACTAATAGTTCCTGAATGTTCATGTCAATTGCCAGTTTTAGCCCTAGGATGCAGGCTTCATACTCGGCCATGTTATTGGTGCACGGGAATCTGAGCTTGGCAAATAGTGGGTAATGCTTATCGGTTTCTGATACCAAGCCTGCTTTTATACCGAATCCTTTGAAATTCGTGGCTCCGTCGAAAAACATCCTATGATTCTGCAATGTCTTCTCCTACGAAGGTTACCTCTTCATCATGAAAATACGTCTTTAGATGTTCGTATTCTCCTCCTACATGATTCTCGGCGAGGTGATCTGCCAAGGTTTGTCCTTTGACTGCCTTTTTGGTAATATAAGCGATGTCAAATTCGCTTAATAGTATTTGCCACTTGGCGACCTGCCGGTAGGCATGGGCTTCTGAAAGATATACTTCAATGGATCCATCCTCGATATGAGATAAGTGGTGTAAGCAAAAAAATAGTTCCCCAATTTCTAAGCTACCCAGGTTAGAGCACAAGTGCTCTTTAATAAGGAATACCAAGCTTCATATAGTGAAAACATCTTGCTGAGGTAGTAGATAGCTTGCTCTTTTCTTCCTGTTTCATCATTTTGTCCCAAAACACAACCAAATGCCTTATCCAATACTGCAAGATAAAGCAGTAGAAGTCTATCTGGCTCTGGTGGAACCAAGAATGGCGACGTTGACAAGTATTCCTTGATTCTGTCAAAAGCCTTTTGACATTTCTCAGTCCATTCAGTGGCGGCATCCTTCTTTAGCATTTTGAAGATGGGTTCACAAATGACAATGGACTGGGCTACGGATCGGGTGATATAGTTGAGTCTCCCCAGAAAACTCATCACGTCCTTGTTGCTCTTTGGTGGTGGAAACTCTTGAATGGCTTTGACCTTTGACGGGTCCAATTTTATTCCCCGGCGACTCACAATGAAACCCAATAATTTTCCGGTGACTCACAATGGAACTCCGAATGCACACTTGGCCGGATTCAGTTTCAAGTTGTATCTCCTCAGTCTGTTGATAAATTTTCTCAAATCTCCAATGTGCACTGCAGCTTTCCTGGATTTAATGATGATGTTATCCACATACACCTTGATCTCTTTATGTGTCATATCATGAAAGATTATGGTCATGGCTCTCATGTATGTAGCACCAACATTCTTTACACCGAACGACATTATTCTGTAATAGTACATTTCCCACGGCGTGATGAATGTCGTTTTCTTTGCATCTTCTTCATCCATCCATATCTGGTGGTATCTAGCAAAACAATCGACGAATGACTGGAGCTCATGTTTGGCGCAGTTTTCAATCAGTATGTGTATATTTGGCAAAGGTAAATTGTCCTTAGGACTGGCCCGATTGAGATCCCGGTAGACGACACAGATTCAAACCCTCCCATCATTCTTTGGCACCGGTTATATGTTGGCTAACCATGTTGGATACTCTACTACTGTGAGAACCCTGGCTTGGACTTGCTTGGTAACCTCTTCTTTGATTTTCAAACTCATGTTTGGCTTGAACTTTTTGAGTTTCTGTTTTACCGGTAGGCATGTCGGACCTGTTGGTTGCTTGTGAGCCACAATGGATGTGCTGAGTCATATCATCATATGACCATGCAAAGATGTCCTCATACTCTTATAAGAACTCCGTGTACTCTTTCTTTTCCAATGGCGACAGCTGCACGCTAATACGTGTTTCCTTGACATTTTTTGCGTCTCCCAAAGTAATGACCTCAGCCTTGTCCAAGTTAGACTTCGGTCTGTTCTCAAAATTTTTGACCTCCCTGACAATCTCTTATGGTATTTTGTCCTCTTCTGAATGTGTGTCCATTTGTTGCACTATCTTGTTGTAAGTTACAATTGTTGGTTCATCATCAAGATATGTAATAGTGATGTTGTGTAAAATAAAGTAAATGGTATAGAAAATAAATGAGAGCGAAATATAAAGATAAACTTGGAAAATGCTTTTGATGAAATTCACAACTGTCCGAAACATCAAAGCTCTTTCCAAAAGTAAAGACAATGCGGAAAAGTAAAATGAACTAAAAGTAAAGTGCGATGCATATGCGTCGTTTAGCCTTGCTACCCCGAGGCTCTCTGGGCATGATGGTCCTGATTGACCAATTGGTGAGGTGTTCTCCTCGGTTCACAGCTTGAATGGAAGGGCCTTCCTCCCCTTCTTCCTCGAAGATAACACAGCAGTCCATATCATCCTTTAGAAATAGGTTCTTCATTGTTGCCAGTATCTCATCTTCCTCTTATCCATATATGACATCAGCTGGCTGAAAGGTCTGCTCCAACTCAGGTAGAGGGTTCTCCAACGGGTAGTAGGGACCGTGCAATGGTGGAAACCAGTCGTTGAACTCCTCCCAAGTGTATTCATAACCTAGGCCAAAAGTAGTTCCATAAATGCCCCAAAGATTCTTGCCAAGCCCCTTTCTTGGCTCATATCCACTCCAATTCAGAATGCTCTCGATTTTGTTATCCCACCACTTTCCTTTGTCCATGGCGTTGACTCGCTCGATGTGATTGTATGTTTCTCCACTGATTTTCCTTCTACCTCAGATCATCGGGATGGCCTGGCGACTATATATAGGGTTGCTACCGTCAACATGGATGATTACTTCTTGATGATTCCATTCAAATTTTATAGCCTGATGCAAAGTTGACGCCATAGCCCTAGCGGAGTGGATCCAGGGTCGTCCTAGCAATAAATTGTAGGATGTTGATACGTCGATGACTTGGAACTCAACATCGAACCAGGTGGGTCCTATCTGCTGGCATAAGCTAATTTCTCCAATGGTGGACCTCTTAGATACATCGAAAGCTTTGACACTGATAGCCCCATCTTTGATCTCGTGCAATCCCTTACTCAATGTCCTGAGAGTTACTAATGGACAAATGTTGAGGCTGGATCCTCCGTCGACTAGAATCCTGGTGATAAAGTGATCCTCGCATTGTACAGTGATGTGCAATGCTTTATTGTGACCAAGCCCTTCTGGCAGTAATTTATCTTCGTAGAAGGTGATCTTATGGCTTTCCAGTACCTGTCCCACCATGTTTGCCATTTCGCCTCGTGTTATGTTGCTGGGAACATATGCTTCACTCAGTATTTTTATTAAGGTGTTTTTATGTGCTTCAAAGCTTTGTAGAAGAGTCAGAATGGAAATCTGTGCTGGCGATTTGCTTAGTTGCTCGACGACTAAGTACTATTTGTCCTGTACCCTCCTCCAAAGTCATCGGGTCCAGTTTCAACAGCCCACCCGGAGGCCTGCTTGCTAGACTCAGCCAAGTGTTCCGAGGTGTGCACCCTGCCTGTCCTGGTCATGCCCTGTACGGCAATTTCTTCCCCAATATATATCTTTCCCTTCCTTCTAGCCTCAGCGGTGTAATCCCAAGGTATAGCATTTGCCTTGCACGGGGTTACGTCTGTCATGGAGACTCGAATTGGTACATCAGGAGGTAACACAGTAACTTCAAACAGTGTAGGCACCTTTGGAACCCCCGAACTCAACCTCAATTGGTTTTGGCGCCTTTGCAAGAGGTGTTTCAAACTCGAGTGGTACAAACACATTTACCACATTGCCCTCGAAGGGCTGAATCTGGACAACAATGGGATTGAGAGTAACTATTGGCTTCTTAGGCCCGTCTCCTTCAGCTATCAAACCGATTGACCCCTTGGGGTCCGATGTAGATGCCTCCACCCTTGTGGTCAAGTAGAGGGTTGTTGAGGACATTAGGAGTGGGCTCCTTCGCTATAATGATCTTGTTGTCAATCAGATTATGAATCTTTTCTTTCAACGAGCGACACTCATCGATAGTATGGCCTTTCATCTCGGAATGGTATGCGCAAGTCTTGTTTGGGTCGATCTAGTGGGAAGGGTTTTTTGGAGATATGGCTGGGATAGGGGTTACGTAACCAGCTGCTTTGAGTTTTTCATATAATTGGTTAATTGGCTCGGCTATGGAGGTATATTCTCTAGGAGGTTTGCGGTCGAAGTTTTTTCTAAGTCGAGGAAAGTTATCGCGGGTAGGAGGTGATGGGTAGTGAGAAGGTTGGGAATTATATGCTTGGTATACAGGTATGGTATGGGAAAATCTAGGTGAGGTGGGTTGATATGTAGGTGGTGGAGGTGATTAGCAAGCATATGGTGGAATTTGGTTAGTGGGCGATGGTGCTTGGTATTTTAGGGTAGGTTGATACGTGAGTGTAGCTGAGGGATAGGTTTGGTACTTCATAAGGGAGTTGTTCCTTTGCGCAGCCATTACGGAATTTACATCCTTTTTCTTTGACGAGCCACCAGACTATAAAGCCTTGTTGGTAGCTTGCAATGCCTCAGGGTTAGTGACCATATCGTTTTGATGCCTTCTACGATTCTTTCTCGCAACTTAAGCCTCTCGTAATACTACAGATCCTGAGCATGGACGAAGAACCTATTCATTTGTTCTTCCTCCAAGGCCGGTCTAACCTTAGCAGCTTCTGACCTCCAACGAGTAGCATACTTGCGGAAGGTCTCTGTGGGCTTCTTCTTGAGATTCTGGATATAGAACACATCTGATGTGTTCTTAGTGTTGAACCTGAATCGATCCATAAAGTTAGACGCCATGTTCACCCAACTAGTCTATTTCTTCTCATCCTGGCTAATATACCAGGATAAAGAATCACCTGTCAAACTCCTCATAAACAGCTTCATGCGGATCTTCTCGTCCCTTCCGACTCCTACCAACTTGTCATAATACATTCTCAAGTGGACCCTGGGGTCACCTGTGCCATCGAACATTTCGAACTTGGGAGGTTTGTACCCCTCCGGGAGCTCATTATCTGGATGAACATAGAGATCTTTGTAATTCAATCATTCAACACCTTTGTTACCTTTGAAACCTTGGACCCGGCTAGTCAACTTCTTTATCTTAGCGGCCATATTATGAATGAGGGAGCTCTCTGACTCGACTGCACTGGTGATTGGCTGACTGTAATGCGACATAGTGTCCATAAAGATTTGAGTGTTATGGTCTTTTCTAGTGTTTTGTGGTTCAGGAATGTGAAGTGAAATGTTATGAGTGGGTTGCATTGGAGGTTGTGGGATGTTTTGTGGTGGTGCGGGGTTCTGGGTGTTAACATCGGGAGAGGCAAGAGTGATTGACAGGCATGCGAGGTTTCTAACTTGGTCCAATTCCTCTCGGAATCTTATCAAAGTTTGCTCCGGATAACCAGCAATCTCCTTGGTGATTGCAGCATTCTTAGAAGTTTCTTCGAGTTCCTTTCTAGCGCTTGTATCTCCCATTTTGCCTTTGTTCCTGTTTCTTGGAGGACTTGGAGGAGGAGGAGGTAAAGGACCCTTTGATCTTGTGGAGTATGTTCATGGTGCCAGAATGCACGAACTAACCTTTGGGGAAGGGAATAAAAATAAAAGAAAAACAAAAAAGGAAAATAGTTAGTGTGGATCCTGATAAACAATATTGCAATATTTAAACACACTATGCGGGAATATAAATCGCTTCCTAATTTGGGTGCCTCGATGTGCCCTAGGTAGGCCTAGCGACAAATTAAATTTGGAGAACTTATAATGCTAAATGCCTCATTTATTGATAAGAACAAAACGAGTCTAAAAAAACTAAATTATAAAGACGTCACTAATGGCCAGTGGCCTTATTACGTTAAGAAAACAGAAGAGTAAAAATCCTAACTACTTGGTCCCAGAAAGAGCTTCCCCAGATTCGGTACTCTTGCCTCCCTCGCACAGCTGCATCAACTCGCGCATCCCTAACAGCAGATAGGCTCGAGATAGATGTCTACATGCACTTCCCTCAGCATTCTGACAGTCTTCAATTCTTTTTAAGAACCTCCCTTCAAACTCCACTAGACCTCGCTCCAGATACCCCAAATGGTTGTTGGCATTGACAGCCATGTCCTTCCACTCCTTGATCCGCTTCTTGTGGGCTTCTTGTATTTCCCAATGTTCATTCTCACATTCTCTCATCCTCTTGCGCAATTGATTGTATTCGACTTGCACTTCAATTTTTTTCGTCAATAATCCTATGATAGTGGACAAATCCTAGAGGACCCAAACCAATGTGATCATCTTCCAACCAACCTGTGTAGTGCGACACACACACGGCATAATACCTATCTGGTTTGATAGACTCCCTCCCTAAGATTAGCTTGCCCTGCCACATATGCTGAGCGTGACACCGGTGCGGACTATTATCATCTTGGAAGTCAGCCATGAAATGACTCATTTTCTCTATCCTGGGTATGATTTGTTTCCTTCCGACTTGCCTCATGACTCGAAGGGGGGGCGTAAGGATGAGTTCCCCTCAGGCCAGTGAGTATGAGGAATGGTGCATCTCGAGAACGGATAATAAACTCCTCTATTGGGAACCACTCAAACATCCACTAAATTTTCTCTTCTTTTAGATTCTCGAACAACTCTACCTAACCATTGGCGTCCTTTGGCTGAGCGAACATGTTAGGCATGAAGTTCATTCGCTTTGGGTGATGAAAAGCAATATGGCCATCCCAATCCCTGCGCATGATTTCTTGTCTGTAGTCACCTTTCTGAAGGTGTTCTAGGAGCCAAAGTTAAAGTAGCAGATTACAACCCTCGAAATGTGGAGCCCCTTGTTGGCACTTTCCAAAGGCTCGGTAGATTTTAGCGATAATCATGGGCACTATGCTGAAAACTGCCTGCCCATCCCTTCCAATAAGGTCTTGGTCACCATGGCTATTCTAGTGTAGATCCTAGCCTTTTTCATAGGGAAAATTATCATGCCCAACAAGCAAAACATGAACACAAACACCCTTCTATGTATATGTCCCAAAGAAGTGAGAGCAAATTCGTCCATATAGGTGCGATAGGACTTGTTGTGGCCTTATCTCTCGTACAAGAAGTCGAATGGTATGTAGGAGTCCTTTAAGCAAGAAAGGTTAGGGTTTTCCCCGAGTCCCATCATCTTAAGAAAGCCTCTACTTTTGTGATTTTTCGGCATAAGCAAGCCCGGAGTCTCCCAAGGGATACCAGCTAGGCCTCCTATTTTTTCTAGAAAAGGGATCATTTCCAAGTCTCCGAAATGGAATATTGAGCGGTCACCATCCCAAAACAAAGTGGCAGCCTCAATGATCTTGTTATTGGGTTGGATTTCCATAAGTGAAGGTAAATTCCCTAAGTACTTGCAGATGAGGGTTTGACCACTGCCATGAAAATCCTCCCACCAGCTTAGCAACCTTGGGTGGATGTTGGATACCATACTGAATCTGGGGACCTCGTGCCTCATTTTCTGCAAAACAAAGAGTTAGGCCCTCAACCCCACCAGACTCGACTATTTAAATCAACAATTAACAAAAGGCATTTAGTTATCCAAACAAATGCTCACAACGTGAAGGTGTCCGTTTGGGTTTCGAGGAAATCCGGTGGACTTAGGTTTATGCTATCTTAAGGAGTCATTATATGGACAACATAGCTGACTTGGCTAGGGTTTACCATGATGCATGAACAGTTTCAAGGGAATAAGGTTTTTACTTTTGAAGTGCTAGACAAGGTACCATTGAGCGGACAACTCAAGAGGGAAAGGAGCGGAAACATCGACTACACCTAATCGACTTGTTTTACCGCAAATATGCCTTTGCCGCATATAGGGGGTTTATAATATCGGAAAGGCGCAACGACTCATTATAAGTGTTGCTATAGGATTTGTTTTGGAACGGGTGGAATATGATGCTGAGAGATGCAATTACACTAATGAAACAAACTGCATGTATTTTCATGTTCATAAGATAAATGATGATTGCTCGAAATTAAAACAACGTTGAAATAAAGCAATAAAGAAGGCAATTAAAGGAAAGAAAAGACATGAAGAGTCAAGTTAGTGATTGTGATAAAATAATAAAGGAAAAGAAATAAATGCGATCAAGTAAGCAATAAAGTCACAAAAGCAAGTAATGGTAAAAGCCAAAAAGAATCCCAGCAGAGTCGCCATGCTATCGACGCCCCCCTTTTTCTCTCGAGGTAAAGAAATCGAGTTTACGATATTATAGGTGGAATGACTCCTTTATCCCTTTTGGGGCAATTTAGGCTATGGAGTTTGGAGAGTCGTCACTTAATGATTATAGTGCATTAGGACACTTTAGAGAAAAAAAGAAGGATTCGAAGGAAAACAAGAGTTTGGGTAAGGGAATTATCTCGAGGGGAAGGTGTTAGGCACCCCTCAAGATCCACTAGTGTGGTTCCCAGTCTTGCTTAGTTGTGACTTTAAGAAGAGACAAGCAAAGTTTGCACATAAGAAATACAAGCAAGTTGACAATTTTTAAAGATGAAAGGCACTAGTAAAAAAAGAGATTAATTTAAAGGAGACATTAATTTTAAATAAAGGAAAAGCAAAGAAAAGGGGTCCTAAGTTTGACTATAATATGGATCATTGGGTGCAATACCCAGCAGTCATTCTCACACGAGATATTAGCGCACTGTCGTCATTTCCATTTTCTGCCCTTCCCACCCCGTTAAGGTATTTAAACGTGATTAGTCTCATTTACTTATTGCATGCTAATACCCGCCCCGACCTATCAGTCCCGGGGTATTTAAACTTCTAATCCTAAAGGGGAGGAAGGGATGGGGCATATATGGAGTTTACAAGGAAAATATATTAAAGCGTCAGTCAAAACAAACACAAATAAGTGGAGTACAAATCAAACACTCAAATAGCTCATACAAATCCCGTAAATCACAACAACAATTAGTTTAACATGACTTGCATGTACTAATTTGGTATTGAAATTAAAACGGTGGACAGATTTGATTAACACAGAGTTGGATAACAAGTCCGCATTAGGAAACCCGGATCCAGTTGTCAGACCTTAAGTTATTTTAAACAAGTGATTCAGAAAGCACTAATTTTAGACAAGAGCCTGTATAGAAGAGTTTTGAAATAGAAAATTGAAAATTGCAAAAGTTAAGAGCTTGCAAATTAGCCGAGTTGCTTAAGTAAGAGTATAGTAAAGTTTTAAAGAGGCGTTTTTCGAAAAGCATTAAAGTAATAAGGGGTTGGTTTCAAAATAAAGATGTATGTTTGGAATATTAAGGACACTACAGATCAATAGAAATGTGAAAACAGGCGGACTTGGACAGGTTTCAAAAGGAAACAGGTTTGGACAAATTTTGCTGAAAGCGTTTGAGACTAATTGGTAGATTATCACTCATATTATGAAATTTTGAACTCCTATAGGGATGATATCTATATCTTGATATAAAGACTCATTACAGTCATTGAACTGATAAGGGGATGAATATTTGATTGCCCTACAGTTTGCCTAGCAATTATGTATTTCCTATAGACATGATCTGTATATGCAACTTGTTATACGAGTATTAAGTCCTATGGGTAGGATTTCAAAATGACTTGCAATATGACTCAATATTAAACCCTATAAGCATGGTATCTAAATGATTGACTTATGAAACGTAAAAAAGCCTATTGACATGATCTCTAGGGGGTTTAAAGCATTGAACTTAAAGGCATGACATCTAGGTGATTGAATAACAATATTAGTCCTATAGGCATGATATCTACCCTTTAGCATATGCGAATAAATATAAACCCATTCCACACCCTTTCACTAATATTTCCCAAATTCGTTTTACAAGATTATTATAGAACCAAAAAGAAAGTCAACACAAAATACATCACAGCCTACAGTTAGATCCGAGAAGCCTAATTCAATCTTAATATCAAATAACATGTGTTTCACCATATCTGGATTCCAAATTCCAAGGGCTTTCAGGGAGCCCAGGCAATGCTTGCACCCTAAAGATTGAATGTGGTAACAGAGTAGTGCAGTGTAAGAAATTACCAGCCCTTAGGCGTTCAAGTTCAGAGGGAACTCTAAGATGCCTAAGCATGGCTTACCATAGAGGGGCAGAACTTAAAGAACTAATAATAAATGTAAAGTGAGGTGACTAGAGGAAACCAAAGTAAATGGTGGTCATATCCGGCCATCGGTAAGACTGGCACACCCCTGACCCTTTACTTGATTCAAACAAATAAAGAGCTGACTTTTAGTAGTCAGACAGGGGTCTGGGTGGTGATTAGGACACTTCCAGACCCTAGTCAAGGCTCAACACATAAAGGGGGGTTAAGGGAATGGGACAGATTTGAGTAAAGGTATAAGAGAACCTGGTCCCAAGCCAAGAATAGCAATAGGGTGCTACCCGCAGCCTAGAACCAATACTCATATATAAACATGGGTTAAAGGTAATGCACTACTGAAAAATTAGCCTACAGTAACGGTTGTGAATCCATTCCCATAGACTGTTTAACTGTTGCCATATAGCTATGGGAACGGTGTACAGACCGTTCCATTAGCCCGTATGGCAATAGGTGTATGGGAACGGTTCTTGTAACAGTTTGCAACTCCGTGGTTATAGATGCATCTATCGTAACAGTTTTCCCTTTGTCTGTTGGAACGGTTATTTACCCCTATTGCAATGGTTTAACACCGTTACTGTAGTGTATATGGAACAATTCGTAACCGTTACTATATTATTTAATGCAACACTTTCGTAAGCTATTGTTACAGCTATTTATGGGTATAATGACGGCTCTTTTATCCCTATTTGCAACGGTTTTATTTTTGTGCGGGAACAATTTATATGTTATTATTCACGGTTTATATGACCTATCGCAACAGTTTGCATTGTATCATGGAACGCCAATTTGTGTCCTATGGCAACGGTTCTGGAAAGCTATTGCAACAGTTCAGTTGAAAAAAATAATAATATAGCCCTAATGTAATATTTATATATATCAAATAAATTATAATAACACTAAAATTTAAATACATTATCAAATAAAACTATTAATAATATAAAATTATCAATCAAGCAAATTATAATATCCATAAAGCAAATGTTCTAACCCTTTTGCATAAGTTTAGTACATTTCAAAAGGGTAAATAAGTTCCAAAAAATATTGGTAACAAAATATTCCTAGAACATTCATCTATAACAATACAAAATTATCTCAATTAAGGTCTATTTCTTCATCGTCTTCATCATCCATTTCTCGATCTAGTGCACCTACAAAAGAAGATAAAAAAAGTTGTTATCCTTAAGTGGTGCTAAAAATTCCATGTTCTTTTCCATTTCGCACAGCTAGATGGAAATCAATTAAACATATGGACCTCAATAAAATTCATATCCAAATGGTTAATAACTGCAGTGAGAAAATGTAGAATTATCAAACAATGGAAGCTATTGGGAAGAGCCATCAAAGTAACAATCATCAGAGCAAAAAACGTAAGAGAAAGGGAATAGAATTCAGTTTACCAAGCAAGCTTAATGAACATTTGTCCTTGAAAAGTCTGGGTTTAGACCAAAAAATATTTTCAACTAGTCTTTCAACACTAAGTAGTAAACAACAGTGCATAATTCAAGGCAACACTAACGAGTGAAAGTGTGCAAGTGGAATTGTGGAACCTAAAAAATATTAATGGCCCAATAAATAGACCAGACGAGTTTTTTAATAGGCAGGAAGTAGATAGATCAGCAGTAAAAAATATTGGAGCCCCAAGCAATCAACTCACAGGTTTATTTATGGTCAAGAAGCTGAAGAGGCAGACTCCACTAGGTCTCTAGATACAATCAAACAGGTTGATCAGTTTCACGATGATAATAATGAAGAAGCATACAATTCTCCTGTTGGAGAATCAACAAGGAAATGTAGTACAAGAAGGCATTCCCCATGTAGTAGAAGAGGAAGTCCTTAAGTCGAGGATCTGAAAGATAAGGCGGATAATACTGAAAATGTTATGTCCGTGGATATAGAAATGCTAAGGAATGATCACATATCTACTGGAAGGAGTTGATTTTTTGTCCAAAATCATAGTAAGGTATATTGTGAAATCGATTCCTTCTAAGATGAATCTCGAAAACATAATGTTGTAAATACTTTTTAATATTTTGTTCCAAAAAATTTGGCAGGACTAACAAACTCCTAGAAACCATCACACAAGTCACAAATACTTTGACATAGAAGAAGATGTATAACATTTGGTACGTACTGACCTTGATTGTTACTACAGCAGATTGTCAATTGTTTTGTTGAATAATTTATTGCGTAGAGGGGGCTTCTATAGGTGAACGGGCACTGAACCTTAACATATCAGGATCAAGTTGCAAATCTAGGTTCAGACGCTGAAGTTGTGCGATGACGTTCATTGTAATATTTTGTTCCATGGCATCCTTTTGTTCGTTCAATTGTTCCTTCAACTTTTCATGCATTCTTTGTTGCATCCTCTCTTCCATTTCCTCCATTTTCTACCTCTCATCAGAATATCCAAGATTCCCTTTTTGCCTATTTAACACAATCTTGGTAGCCCCTCGTCCGTACAATCTCACGCGACCTGGATGTTCAGGTCCTATGACTGATGCGAAAGTGTCAACTGAATGACTCCCATCTTCATTTTCCTGATTATATTGTATCCTCTCCATTTCAGCCTACAAACCAAAAATGCAAGAAAAAGAGTTTTTAAGTACTTAAAGTTGAATCAATAATTAAGAACAAATAAATAAGCACAACAAAACATTAAAATAGAAATTTTATACAATTTTACTAAGCGTAGTGTCATAAGAGCTTTTGTATACTCGGCCATGTTTTCTTGTTCTTGTAGCGACAAACATGTCATTACTTGATACAGTATCTATATCAGAGATTTCCTTCTTTTTTTTCCTAATTACATGAAAACAGGTATAATAATCTTTGCATATAAAGTTAGCAAATTCATAATTTAAAAAAAAAAAAGATAAAACATCAAACCTCGCGAATTAAATCAAAACCGTGTGCGGACACTTCAACTTATTTCGATTCTCTTTACTGGTTTCAGACATGTTTTGCAAATAAACGAGTCAACCAATAGGTGATTGAGTTACTGCATGAAAAATGATAGAAAGGTCTGTTGCTTCAGTGCACTCACATAGGCATCCACATAAAATTTAGATGTAGTGAGATCAATTGAACACTTAAAAGCACAAATGCAATTGAATTAGCTATAAAGATGGGCAGGCTACTCTTGGTCGTCATAGGAATTAACTTCAGCGGTAAATAAACTTCATTAAAAGTAAACTTACTAACATCAGAGGTTAATTAGAGAGAGTATCATTTTGCACTTGTGAGCTCAACTTGTTTAGAACTTTCTGCAACTACAGTCTTGTAATGTGTTTTGATATTGAAGAGTTTGTGTATTGCATTGATACCAATTGCCTATAACAAAACCATTTCATGATCAACAGCAAACAGCATGAGCAAGAGAGGACTGGAATAAACTAGACTGTTATTAATGAAAGACATCAGTAGACATATTTTTAAATCGAATTAGAATCTAAAAATGCTATACTAGGGACTTGACTATTAGAATAGGTATCAATTTGGTGTTTTACCGGATACTAGAAAGCTACAAATACCTGGCATTGCCATTTACATACTAGTCGTAAATTGGTATGTGAGATTTTATAGAGATTGGTCTTTATCATATTTGAAAAATCTGTAATCTCTGGCCAACAGGCTATGGGCAGTAGAAATGTAGAATAGGTAAGATTAGAAGGAACAAGCTATGCATTTACCTGTTCTATAAGTTATATTTGTTATCATAGATACTGATCCTTTTTTGGTTATATAGAGAACAGTTGTTGGACATATCATAGCAGCTTTTGCGAGATATGGCTCCCACGTCGAAGGATTAAAAAAATTGTTTTCAGTAATTACATTTGGCAGTGGTAAGATGACTTTGCCTAGTATATGATAATACAGATTTTTGATTGGAAACCAAACATCAGTTGTTATAATATTTCTCAATACAAGTCGAAGGATTAAAAGATGTTTTTTTGAACATTAAACAGGATATTATATATATACACACACTAAACTGCGTTTGTCATGTTACATTGATTTTCGCTTAAAGTGGAGAGAAGGATCAGGTAGCTCTTCTTTCATAATGTTTTGAAAGAAGGTAAAATACTCACACTCTCCTGATAAACAAACCCAAAGTGAAAAGATGGAATAACTAGTCGCTACTAGGTCAAATGACATCAAGTTGGAATTATTGGAAGGTGAATAGATTTGATTCTATGAAATTGGTCAAATTTATAGGATGGACACAAAAAGAGGTGAATTCGACAACTTTTCATGCTAAGTTCATGGAGATTCCAAACCAGCTACATCTACCAACATCCAGATAGCACACAATATATTTTGAAGTTTTATTCATACTTAATATCTGTAGGTCTCAATTTTATAGAAAAATCAAATTTAGTAGGACTTAACACAAGATTTGAACAATAACATTGTAGGCTAGGACAGACACAAAGGACTGCAACAGAACAAATACATAAAAGCTTTTAAGACATTCATGTAATTACCTTGTGAGGATCAGATTACAATATTTAAGGAGATCCTTGAAGTGAGATTCCGGAATATCTAGTGGCCTATTCTCCATTCGAAGCTCATCATTCTCATAGATTGTTAAGTGAATTGTCTTCAATTTACTCGTATACTTTCTCCAAGAACTACATACTGATTCAAAAACCCATGGTTTCGCCTCGTCGGGAATGTCATATTTTTCCTACAAATTTAGTGCAATTGAGTTAGTATAAGAAATAAGAAATATCATCCATGTTTATTGGACATTGGGAACGTCATACGTTGATATATTTCCACATATCATCTTTTGTGTCAAGTTTCCTCCAATTAAATACATTAAGAGGACAAAAAGTCCCACTCCTTGCCAATGTCTCGAGGAAGCTACCAAACTCTTTTACAACCTTTTTAGTAGGACCAACGGGTTGATTACATTCATTTTTGATTGTTCTACGCTACTTTCTACCATGAACCCTTGGCATTTGAGTACGGTCTCTTTTTCTTTTTGGCGAGTAGGGGCCTACAATAGTACAAAAAAAAAAGATAATAATTAATCACTATTTTTAGTTTAAGTTTATGATATATATATATATATATATATATATTCCTTTTTCCTCAAACTATTCAACAGATTCATGAGTGGTAGAATCATCAGATCGTTCATGTACTCTCTGTGATGCAGGAGTTGTGAAATCCATATTCCCTTGTTGCACTTGTTCATGTACTCCTTGTGTTGCTGAAGAGGTGCGATTCCGTGGCACTTGCTGCACTTGTTCTTGCAATTGAGATCCACCTTCGAATTGTCGTTCTTCATTTGCATTTGACCTTAGAGCTTTCAAGGCTGTTTTTGTTTTCAATGAGAAACCTTTTGGTTTCGCAAAGATTATGGCAATCCACCTTCTGATTCTCGTTCTTCAATTGCATTTGATCTTGTAGCTTGAAAGTTTCTTTTTGTTGTCAACGACGAAACCCTTTGATTTCGCAAAGATGCAAGTGATCCTGTTGGAATGTAGTTGGATATTTTCTTATTTGTGCTTGAGCATCCTTCTTAATTCATGACTATTCAAATATTTTTCAGATTCTGAAAAAAAAAAGTACAACCCAGTATAATCCCACTTAGTGGGGTCTGGGGAGGGTAGCATGTACGCAGACCTTACCTCTACCTTGGGGTAGAGAGGCTGTTTCCAAATAGACCCCCGACAACCTTCCCTCCAAGAACTTCCCACCTTTGCTCTTGGGGAGACTCGAACTCACAACCTCTCGGTTGGAAGTGGGGGTTGCTTACCATCAGAGCAAGCCCCTCTTGTCAAAAGCAGCAAATATAGTATATCATTTCTAACTAAAATCTGCTCGAACAATGTATATTTTAGGTGAATCAAAAAGATAGACCTAATCATACGACCTTAACTTCAAGCACAAAGATTCAATAACTGGAAAAACCAGAAAACTTGATATGTAAAGTTTTCTTGCTAAAGCTGCATTCAGAAAACTTGAGCTCAATGCTAAAGATGCACTCAGAAAGCTTGAGCTCATTGCTAAAGCTTTGTTCAAGTAATAGATAACCAATAAGATACTGAAAGTATATTCCTATATTGTAGCATTACTTTGTCTATGCATGTTAACTCCATCTCTCAGGTTTACAAACAGAATAAGGTATACAAACAAATTCCCATGTGAGTTACCTTAAAGAAGACAAATTAAGGAACAACAGAAATAGAGTACAACTCAGATATCTCAGGATGTTCTTCAGCTTCAACCTGAAATACAGAGACAAACAATCAGCTCCAAGTTAACAATGCCAGAACAAAACAGCTATTTCAGTATATGCATAACCAGATCTTGAAAACAATAGTAGAATCTGAGGAAGCTCATTGCATATCACTTAGCATTCATCTTTTCTAATGTTAGTTACTGGGAAATATAGTTAAAGTTTCCAAAGAAAAGCTCAAATTGATGTGACTGAGCACATTAAACAATTTAAGAGACTTGGTCTTTCATATCATTATAAAAGCATACTAATATGTTTTAGGTATCATTTGCAAAAAAAAGGTTACATATTTAGTCGATAAGTTCATTACTTTCATTTCAGCATTCGCCAGAAGACATTCACTGTTGCAGATCTGACCATTGCTGTACAATTGCTCAAGATCTGAAATTTGATGAGTTTTCCTTCACATCCATCTAATTTATACGACTTTCGTCACAATGGCACATGTTCTACCTTAAAGTTGCTATAGAGCTGGTGAACGTGTGGAAAGGACTGCTCTAATTTCTATTTCAAAAGAATTTCAGATTCTAAGGAAAAACTAAAAAAGACAGTTGCTATCTGGCCAAGGGAACATTACAGAGATCACCTAGAAATTTTGCCAAGACGGAAGGCAAGATAATCAATTGGATCGATCTTACATTGACCGCCATATGTGCCACCAGAGATCACAATTTCATCATTAGAAAGAATATCTGCTTCACTCAATACATAGATTACACTCATATGCATGAAACAATCATTCTTCATTGGTGTGATGGCTATCCAAATTGCATAATAACTTTGGCTGCAACACTGTGAATGAATATGCATTCTGAGTGAACAAAATTCTAACGTAACCAACTATGACGTTCAATATAAACAATTCGCAACAAATTGGACAGAAGTTGAAGTTTCATTTAAGATATATATGCTTTGTTGTTTGTCTAATGATGAGAAGGGAGCAGTAGAACAATTACTAAGCCCAATTATTAATCAATTGTCTGAAAAACCTATGCCTTTGCTCAGCTCATAAGTAGAACATGCATATTACTTCTGTTATTTGAAAAATTCCTTCTGTCAAAGAAAGATTTAAGTCAAATATATTACATATAGAATTACTCAAATGTTTTATGTGAATGATGGTTAAAAGTTATAAATCCTTCAATAAATTAATATTTCACAAAGAGTTAACTTAGAAATAAATTAACATAAAAGAAAAGAATGTTAAACCTTCAATAGCCTCACGGGGAGTCTTGAAACCTAAACCAACGCTCTTAAAGTAGAGTTGCCATCCTTTCTTAGCCTCTTCCCCTTCCCTGTCTTCTTCGAGCTGCTAGCCAATTACCAAGAAGACCTTAGCCTCAAATTTTCAGTATAAAATGAGTTAAATATATAAATAGAAATAGATTGTGCATTAATCTTCTCTTGGAATTGACTTCACATAAATATATACAAAAATGCTCACCTAAGAAGACACCTGGCTCACCTAAGTTGCATTACAAGCACTAATAACTTACTAATGACATCATTGTACAAAAATATTTATTAATAAATGCATTATCACTCACTCAAAATTTTCTTATTTAATCATCTGCTTCCATCTAGTCCCAATCAGTATCATCAAATCCATCACCCTCTTCCGATGTTTACAACATTGTATCATGTGAATTTTGTGCATTAGATGGAGTATCAACGATATTAACGGGTACATCTAATGTCAACATCAGGTAATCCAAATGAGGAACCAATGTCATTATTAGGTTCCTTCCAAAATGTCTCTCCAATATTAGGACAGTTCTCTTCCTCTAGATCATACAAATCAAGTACTTTATTCCTCGCATAATAAACATCTTCTCAGTTGGATCCTCCACATAAAAAACTTGATAAACTTGTGATGCCAATACAAAAGGGTCAGCTCTACTGCATGATCTATTGAAGTACACCCGAGTTAACCCATAATCATCTATTTCATTGCGAAACCAATCACATCTAAACAGCACAACACTGAAACAACCCCAATAATCAATCTCAATGATATCCTGAATTGCTCCATAATAGATGACCACACCATCTATGGAATTTTGGTCCCTATCACTGGCAAAACTATCTGTTATTGCCGATAAAGTCACTCCGCTATTTTGAGTCTTGCCTTGGGAATCTCCCTCTTTAGTATGGAATCAGTATCCATTAATAAAATATCCAGTATATATTTTGGCTACCATATTAGGTCCTTTGGCTAGCCATCTTAAATAATCTGGCAATACAATATTTTTAGCTTTCTCTTTAAACCAATTTTTGAATTCCCGACTATGATCCCTCACTCTTACCCATGCATTTGATCTACTGTGATTAACAATTAAATTGTTATGCTCCATGCAATCAAGAACATTTCAAGTTTAATCATATAATAAAGAAATATTTATATAAAAAATAATAAATATTAATATAATTTATCTTACTGGATAAACTCTTCCAGTTGTTCATCTCCAGTATTGAACAGAGCATATCGATGTGCTTCAAAGCATAACTGCATCCATGAGAAAAGTATTTTTTTTCTTACTTCCAATTGGATAGCCTATATTAGGGAATATTGGTGACAAATATTGAGAGAACTCATCATCTACAGTTTGGTACCTACTAAATTGTTTCTTCACGCCATCATGTAGATATCTCGAACAAAAAGTCAAGCACTCATCTGCCAAAAATCCCTTTGCTATTGATGCCTCTGGCCTAGATCAGTTACGTACAAATTCCTTGTACTTACATAGGTTCCTCTCAATGGAATACATCCAACGAAGATGAGCCAGAACCCCAAGCTTAATTTCATTCACCAAATGAATAGATAATTGTGGCATTATGTCAAAAAATGTTGGATGGAAAATCTTTTCAAGCTCACATGTTATTTAAATAATTTCAGACTGCATTGTTTCAATATCTCTTTGCCTTATGACCTTACTACATATAGCTCTAAAGAAATTTCCCGACCTAATCAAGGCCAATGAAATATTCTTGGGCAACACTCTTCTAACAGCAACCTGGAGCAAGTAATGCATTATAAAATGGGCATCATGACTCTTGTACCCAGCTATTTTCATCTCCTTCACTTGCACACGTTGTGAAATATTCGAAGCAAAACCTTTTGCTAATTTAGACTTATTTCATGACAGTACAAAACAAATTTTTCTCTTTTGGTTTCATGTAGAAACAAGATTTAGCCAAA